>CM056200.1:30794905-32038310 GCA_029692085.1 Gymnothorax javanicus | reverse complement strand
CAATTGCATGGGCCTTCTCGTGCCACCTCGTGTTTCTGTAAAATCTTTTGCTACTTCTGGATCCTTAGCACCCCTGCTGCCTTGACTTGGAATGTTTCTCTCCAGGTTCAATTTGAATTTCTTCAGCCAGTTCTACCCAACAGTGCCGGTCTGATACCTTTCACAATCACCAGTGCCGGTCTGATACCTTTCACAATCACCAGTGGTACTCTTGCTGTCTGTTGCTCATATTTAGCATTTACCAGCACTTTTCCTCACACTGGGATGGGTTCTCCAGAGAAGGTAGACAGTGGTATTATGCATGAGTGAAGTGGCAAATGGGAAAATGATTCTTTATAGGTGATCTCTGACACAAGTGACACACAAGCTCCTGTGTCTAACTGCACCTCAATGTCCTGGCCTTCAATATTCATGTCAACTACTAAACCATCATCACCATCTGAAGCTGTGTATACACTATAAAGCCCAAACAGATTCTTATCACTATCCTCATCTTCTAGACTTGCATTAGCTTCCCGTTCTACATAATGCGTCTTACACTGTGTCTCTTTATTCCTACACACGCGTGCAATATGCCCAACTTTAGCACAATAGTGACATTTTTCTTGCTTGAATCGGCAAGCACTAGCTGCGTGCTTACCTCCACACCTGTAGCAGGGCTGTCGTGGTTGTGGTGGCAGCTTGTCATCCCCACTGCTCTTTTTCCACAGTGCACTCCTGCTCAAATTTGTGTCAGTTGTTTTTTTCTTTTCCTCTCTCTTTTTGCTCTGGTTGTACACTTTGTGTACAGCTGCATTTTCTTTTAGTTTCCCAGAAAATTCCAGTGTGTTGCGTGAGGCCAACTCCATGGACAGAGCCATGTCACATGCACTCTTGAAGGTTACATTATTCCCCGTCAGTAATTTTCTCTGTATTCCTTCAGATTTCAACCCACATACAAACCGGTCAGGAAGAGCATCATCCAGGTGTCGTCCAAAATCATAGTGATTAGACAGCTGTTAGTGCTTCTATGTAGTCAGCCACGGACTCACCCTCCTGTAGATTTCTCCTCTGAAATCGGAATCTCTCTATAATGACAAGAAGATAGGGCTTGTAGTGATCAATGAGTGCCTCGGTGAGCTCTGCATATGATTTCTCACTTGGTTTAGCCATCAAGGCTATATTCTTCAAAAGTTTGTGGGCAGCAGCCCCAGTTTGCGAAAGGAACACACTGACCTGTTTATCGTCCTCGACATCATTTGCGATCATCCACTGTTCCAGTATCTCCAGGTAAGATTCAAAATCATCCGCACCCTCTTTGTATTCCGATATGCTGCCTATCTGCAACATCACTGCAAGCCAAGCTTGTTAGCTCCTTTGTTTGCCACTCACTTTAGTGCTACAAATTCCACACTTGGAATCTGCTAACTGCAAACTTTCTGTCTCTCGTCTACCAAAACGCTATATCTTCATTTGTCATCATAAATCCCATCCTCGTATTAAACTGTGATATATTCGGGTGGATTAAATAAAAGAGATGAAGACCGAGCAGCGCATGAACCACTGCAGACCATCAAAGTTCTTGTGTAATTTTTACCAGTATGTGACGTGTCCCACTCGGCATGAAAAATGTTTGGACCTTTGTTTTTGGATCCGTAAAGGGCGAATAAATCTTTCGTTAGAGCTCCACTTGGTATGCCCGATCACAGTGTAGTGTATTTGGTTCCGTCTTACAAATCTGTCCTTAAGAGGAACAAGCTGGAGAGACCCTTGGTTCGGTCTGGTCAGAGGAATCAATTCACTGCCTTCAGGACTGTTTTCATCATAATGGACTGGGATTTGTTCACAAATGTCGTGAGGAGCTTGCCAATTAAACTGGTACAGTGTCTGCATATGTTTCTTTTTGTGAAGCTTCCATCATTCCACGGAAGGAGGTTTCCTTTTACTCTAATAATAAACCGTGGGTGTCAAAAAGTGTCAAAAATATAATCAACCAGAGAAACATTTGCTTTATGCAGGGTGACACTGCCGATACAGGAGCTTCAAAAGCAGCTCAAAAGGAACTTAAACTTGCTGAGTGCAGCTATAAGGACAAGGTTGAGTGCATGCTAAGTGCTGGCAGCTCGCCCTGCTTAGGAGGGGTTAAATCTATGATGGGGGATGCAGTCCAGGAAGTGCCATACCTCCCTAATGGAAGGCCTGATCTGGTGCTCTCAAACAGATTTATAACTTTTTACAACCGTTTTAATGTCTGTAATTTTAATGATAAACTGTCAGTTTTTAAAAATGCTGTCTCTACACTGAACTGCATTGTAGTTGATAGGAGCAAGGTGTGTAAACTTTTCCGTGGAGTCAAAGAAAGGAAAAGTCCAGGCCCAGATGGCATCAGAGGGCGTGTCCTTAAGAACTGTGCTGTCCAGCTGGCAGACATATTTATATCCCAAATCACTAAATGACTTTAGACCTGTGGCACTAACTTCCCTTGCTATGAAGTCATTTGAAAAAATCGTCAAGGAAACACTGCTGACCTGTGTCCAAGAAAATCTGAACCCTCTGCAATTCGCCTACAGGTCAGGTAGAGGTGTTGAAGATGCAGTAGGCACCCTGTTGAATTTTGTTTTGTCTCATCTAGAGGGAGCCAAGACCTTTGCCCGTCTTTTATTTGTTGATTTTTCATCCGCTTTTAATTGCATACAGCCGCACATTTTAGCAGAAAGATTAATGGACTCCCACAATATTGATCCTGGTCTGATTGCCTGGCTGATTGACTTTTTAGCAGGAAGGCCACAACGTGTGAGGGTTATAGTGTTTTGTCAGACACTCTTGTCTCCTCCACTGGATCACCCCAGGGCTGCGTCCTTTCACCTTTATTATTTATCCTGCATACAAATGAGTGCCGGAGCCGACATGTGGGGCGTCATATTCTTAAATTTGCAGATGATTCTGTAATTGTGTCCTTGTTATACAGTGACGACCCCGATGATGGGCCCATGATCGGGGTCGTCACTGTATAACAAGGACACAGTTCATCCTTCCTAGATATCAATGTGTCAAAAACTAAAGAAATGCTGATAGACTTCCAGAAGAGCCCACTCCAGTCATCTCTCCAGTTGTCATTTGCAAACCAGGCGCTGAGCTGGTCCATAATTACAAATACCTTGGCACTAACATTGATGACAAGCTGTCCTTTGAGCCTCATGTTGACACTGTGTGCAAGAAGGCACATCAGTGTATGTATTTTTACAGGAAGCTTCGAAGTTTTAATGTTGATCGCACTTTTATGAAGATGTTTTATTCTTGTTTTATTGAGTCCATTCTTACATTTTCTTTTATCTGTTGCTACGGCATGCTTTCCCACAAAAACAAGAACTGACTGCAGGGTATCATAAGGGTGTGCAGCAAAATTGCTGGTATTAATTTGTGTGACCTCAAAGATTTATATTTTCTATTTATATTTGTTTATGGTTGTTTTCTGTGTGATTGTTGTGCTGATTGTGTTTGTTTTTTCTTTTGGGATCACTGCTGTCTGTACAGTAAATTTCCCCCCCTCAGGGATAATAAAGACTCCTTGAACTTGAACTTGAACTTGAACATGGAGACTGGATACTTTACTTTGCACATTACCCAAGAGTCACAAGGTTATAAATTGGGTAATAACAATTAATGTCCGCTAGAGGGAAGTATAGTCTAATCAATGTTTTCTCGATACATTACAAACGCAGGCGATACAGTGGAGAGGTCTGACCCGCTCGACCGGCTCATTAATCACGATAAACACGGCGAGCCGCAGTCACTATGTAATACGCCTTTTATAAGCCCTGCAATTACCCGCCTCAGTGAGGCCTAATACAAGCAACAGATCTATTTCTGCTCATGAGGCCACAGAGCACACAAACACCCCACAAACACCTTTTCATGAGAGTCTCCACCAGAGCTTTCCAGTGAGTAATTATTGCACACATGGAAGCCTATATTAATTAATGCTTGTTGTGCGTTTTTCTCAGTTAATAACCCTGAAGGACTGGCCTCTCATCTGAAGCAAAAGGTCAGAAAAACATACTTAATGAGCATATCCTGTGGAACGCAAGGCCAATATCTGATTACTTTTTCTTTTCAATTTGATTTCAAAATGTAGTACACAGAATAAGCTCAGATACCAAACATATAATCAAAACCTTGCCACTGCATAAACCTGGACTGCTCAATTTTATAAGGTACCCATGAGAGATGCAGCTGCTAAATATGGAAACTGAGCCATACGTGCTTTTCTTGTAGGAACAGATTTAAAATGGTACAATCAAGCAGCACTTGTTTTATATTGAGGACTGGTTGATATTGCAGTTTTTTACCCTGTGGATTTCAAGGTCCAGTTTTGACATTACATACGAGGTGAATTATGTGGTAGGGTGGCCCCTCCTCCACATAGGTTACAAAGAAAACTTATTTGTTATTACTTTATACAGTATAAGCCAGCTCATTGTAATTTCTTTATATATTCCAGCCAATCCTGTCTAATGTGCATAGACTCTTCTGATAAAATAGCTTCTCAAAGTTCATTCATTTACTTAACTGCAAAAATTCAGAGCAATATGTTTCAAGGCAAAAGAACTTTAAACCATATATTCAGAAATGTCCTTTTATAAATACTTTGCTTCCTGATATTCTGGAGACAAATTGCAATGATAAATGTGATGCAAAAAATTTTCATAATTTGACTTTGTTATTCCAAATGGGCATGATCGGGGCCAGATTGGCCACCCTAAGTGCCACCCCAACCAGAATTGGAATTTGATTGGGTGTTGGGCTTGTCAGTATGTGTTATGATTCTGTTCTGTTCTGCCCATGTTCTGTTCATGTTTTGCATTTGCCTTGTTCCATGCCATGTTTTGTTTCTGTTTGTTTCTGCAATTTCTGCCATAGTCCAATTCCCCAGTTAGATTCCGGTCATTGTTTTGTATTTCACCATGCATTGCACTTTGTCTCCCCTGTCTGGTCTTGTGTTATGTGACAGCTTATTTCCCCTAGTATTGTGTGCCACGCTTTCAGGTGATTTCATGGTTTCTGGGTTTTCAATAGTTCCTTCTAATCTCGTTTGCTTCCTTCACCTTGCTTTTCTATATTACTAACCAATACTAACAGTTTGTTGTTTTAGTTAAAGTTACTAATCAAAACCAACATTGTATATAATACTAACTTACTAACGAGCACTAGGGATTGTATAGCTGCACCTTACTAGTTGATTAACAAGCTCTCAGCACTTGCCCTGTTCTAGTCTCCGCCTCTTGTCTTCACTCAATCTACTTTGCTACGTTTCAGTGGATCCTCCGCATCTGCTTAACTCTGTTCTGCCTCTCATTATTTGTGCACGTTAGAACTCCCTAACCGGAGCTGTGTGTTTTGTCAATAGGCTGTCTCGTGATCCCGCGTTTTGGCTTTTTTTTGCTGTTCATGTGGTTAGGTTCTCCTCGTGTTTGCTCCTACGTAATTAGTCTGATCCAATTCACCTGTCCCCTAATCATAGCATGTGACTTCCTTGTGTGTATTTAAGCAGTCTACTCACAGCAGTTCCCCGTCAGAACGTTTCCCTTGTGCTACGCTTGTTTTTGCCTCATATTCTCTTGTGATTCACTTCTGACTGGACCGTCCCTGATTATCGATTTTGGCTCTGTTTTGGATTGCTTTTTGCTTCTGTGTATCAAACCCTTTTTTGCCTGACTATGTATTCTGTGATTGGTGCCTAGTTAACGACTCGGATTTCGCCCTGTGGATTTTTGATTTTTGGATTGTGGACTTTGTACCGTTGCCTCCTGCTCTGCAGGGGTTCGCCCCCTTTCTCAATAAAATCCTATTTTACTGCATTTCATGGTTCTCGCGTGTGTTCCAGATCGCTACCTCACAGTATGAGGTGTGTACATGTGGGCTACCTTTATTTTTCCTTACCAAAACTGAAATTTTACACTTCTACTTGTGTTGGCCAAATATTTAATATTTCATTTCACACATCTTGTCACACATTTCACACATCAGCACGCAGTTTGGATTGTTGTGGTTGTAGAGGCAGAGCACCATCACATATTTTAATGCAGTGCAAACCTTTGTTAAGTGGTGTGATGAAAACCACCTTGCGATAAACGTTAAGAAAACGTTTTAAGAAATGGTGTTGGACCCAAAGTCAGTGGGGGACCACGCCATTGTGTATCCATAGAGGAAAAATCAAGCAAGTTAACTCTTATGGGTACCTTGGTGTCCACCTTGATAACCTTCTTAGTTTGCAAGCCCATGTAGATCACCGATGTTCTCGTTTGCAGCAAAGATTGTATTTTTTGCGCAGACTCAGCGTGTTGGGTGTCGATCAGAAAGTAATGTTTTTATTTTATCAGGCTGTGCTGTAAAGTGTTCTCTGGTACAGCATGTCCTCTTGGTACAGTAATCTGTCTGTCCAGCTAAAATCAAGAATTGCTCGCTTGACACAGACCACCCCAAAAGGTGATAGGGAGGTCTGAAAGGCTCCCCCAGCAGGTTATGTATGAGCAGTCTGTCCTCAGGTACAGAGGATCCTAGCAGATGAGACCTGTAAAACCCACAAAACAATAACCAACGACGGAAATTGTAGGGCAAAGGTTCAACGTGTTCTGTTGGCTGGTATTAACACGCGTGTCGTCCTGGCTGGTGCGAATCACAATAAAATGGATACATTTTCTCCGTTAGAAGGGCGGGCACAAAAAGCACAACGGTTTACAATTAATCTGACTCCATAATAAATTTATAATAATGAATTTAGTTATACCTCGTTAAATATCTGACTCCAAATTAGAATTAGAATCCATAATCTAGAAACCTGCGTGGGTCTCGAAAATTACACCTTCAACTCTTAGGAGACTACGCTGTCGCTAACATGTACTCCCGGGTTTTTAGTACTGTTACCGGATCCTAGGTTCGTTGGTTAGATTAGAGGTTGGAAGTCAGCCATCACTGCAACAGCATCTTTTTGGCTTGAATACAGCGAACCCAGATCTATGCAAGCCCATGGGTTCCTTCAGGGTATTTTAACAGATAACCCGACTTTTTTTAGTCCATGGGTTTCCTTTAGGCTAAAATCCCAGAACCGGCAATACATAAACCCTTTATGTAAGTAGATCATGGTTGCCTCTCCAACTTAATAAAACCAATATCCAGAGTAGGCCGCTGGCCAGTCGTACCTCGGTCGGGATTATACCCCTAGGTATCCGTTACAACGCTGCTAGAAAGAATAAAAGGATTAAGAGTCCCGGAGACCACGCAAAGCTTAAAGGAATGACAATAATTTATTCACCAGGTAGGCAAAAGCTTAAATCAAACAAATCAACGTTAAGCCAATTACAAGTTACACATAATTTAGAAGAGGAGAATAAAGTCATACCTGGAGGAAAAAGGATACACGCACTAACGTCTTGGCGGAAGTTCGAAATACGATGTTACATCATTGAAAAAGGCTACTCACGCACTTATGTGCGGGGACAGATCGGATATGATCTTCCCTGAACAGCTCATTTCTCTTTCCTATAAACCAAACCAGCAACCCCCTCCTCCAACCAGAGAGCCCCCATAAGTTAACCAGGTGAGATATCGGGTTACAGGTCTCAGGACTGAAACAGAGTCAGGCCATTTGGCTGTAAAGGAGGGGTCATTCAGACAAAAGGAACTACACTTTTTATTACCCGAGGGAGATTTTACCTTACCCAAATTTAGGGAGTTTCTAAAAGTGAATGAACTATAATTTCATTTGATACTGAAAACATATGCCATTCAACTCCTCGAATTGTAACAAAAACATACATATCAAACAAGCCAGGAAAAAATGTATGAATATGATGCGGTTGTCATGAAAAAGTCTTAAGCTGAATTATTATACAGGAAAATTGTGTTATAAGTACAGAAGTGATTTCTTATCAGTATATTAAACATATGAGCATATTGTGACATTCCCAGAGGTTTAGATTAATTAAAACAGATAAGTTAGGGTCCAGTCTTACACAGATGATTGAGGGCAATATGGAGCACTGGGTAAGCCAAAGGCCTCCCATGCAGGGTGACATCAAAGGTGCAGAAACCATGCAAACCCCCACTCCCAGCTCAGAGGCTGGGTTTATTGCCTCCTCCTGTCCGGCCATTCACAGATACAGTTTGCTCACACTTTGCATCCCCCAGTTCTGGTCTCCAGTCTCTTACGGGCATAAACCACCCCCACTTCCCTTCACTCAAACCCCAGCAAACAACAAGCTGCTTGTCATCAGGAACTCGACAATTTGTTATATTGCATGGCGTTGAAGTCTTTTGATGCTCAGAGGGCCTGCCAGTCTTGCTGCAGTGTCACAGATGCACTCATCAGCTCCAGCAGTGCTCCAACCCCCCTTTTCCCATCTTACAGTCCCCCTGTGGCCCCATGAGGGACAAACCAGCACTCAAGGGACATAGAAGATTGTCCAGATGGTCAAATCAGAGATTGGGGTTGTAGAGCGAATGGAAGGATTATTGGGAAGGTGGAGATCCAGGGTAGATGGATTGCAGTGTGCGCTGTAAGGAAGCAGATCTGGTGTTGGGCGCCCTCACACCCTTAGGACTGGACCAGAACATGCTCCATGTGATAATGGATGGAAAACAGACATGAGAATAGGCAAGACATTATGTTTTTTAGGCTGCAGTTGAGTTTTTCATGACAAATACACCATATTATGAAAATGAGCGTTTGGTTCCTCTCAGGGTAATAAACTGTAAGAATTTGAAAACGTTTGATTTGGGGAGACTATAGGAAAGAGAAACAACCATGTGATTGATAAAAACTGTTTAAAATTGGGAAAATATTGAATTGCTTAGTGAACCAACTAAGTTACACTCAGAGACACAGTCAAAATGATGAATGAATGATTGACGGGCGGAAACGCCAGCGTTTCCACCCAAACTGGCATAATAATTAGAATCTGAAAATTTGGAGCGGAGTTCGAAATCAGGGCCCTCTGATTTCTACTCCTGTCAGAGAATTTGAAGTCAAAGAGTTGTAATTAATCGTTCAGTAAGCATGTTTTTTGGGTAATAGATTAAGTTGTAGCAAGAAATACAAAAATATATTAAAACAATTAAAGAGATTTAAACAAAACAAGACAGTGCAGTAATGAATAGATATGTTCCTAAAATAGAGAAACATACACAGAAAAGAATTGTCGATGATATTGAAAATAATACATACAAGATAACATTGCAACACTAAGATAATTACATAATAATTACTCAGTGCTGTGCATGTTCATAATAGATAATGGAAAAATCAGTACTGAAATGTATGCTGCTAACAGTCTTTTCTTAACACACAACACAATCAACATTTAAGACAAACACAGACAAACAGAAAATATTAACAATGAACACTAAATCACATACAAGGACAAACAAACACAAAGACATGCACATGGGATTTATTTTGATTCTCCCATGTGGGCAGGAATTGATAGCAATGTGTGAGTAAGATTAGTGGACTCCTCTAATTTAACAATTGCGATTGTAAAGTTTGTTCTGGTGGTCCACCAGAGGGGTCTGTAACTGTTAATGGTTGTCTCAGCAATGTTGAATGAGTTTATGACCCCAGCAACAGGATGTCCACATCTCCCCCTGAGAGGGTGCCAGCCCATCTGTGCTAAGGCTGGTTCTCTCAGGTGTGAAGCCCTTTTGTGTCTGAAAACAAAGACGCCATGCAGGGTTAATATCTGCATGGTCCAGAGACTGAAAAAGAAACAATATTTAAAAACAGAGACATTAAACATAAAACACAAATCATGCACTCTGTCAAGAATACAGTCACACTGAGGAGGGGAGAGAGGGAGAGAGAGAGAGAGAGAGAGAGAGAGCACAAGCAGAGGAATGGTAGCCTTGTGAGATCCTGAATAGTTAAAAAGGAGTACACCAAACATTGCCAAAATGACCAAACCCATCTGGCTCCCACATTCAGGGGTGAACACAAATTTTGAATAAAATGATATGAAATGTAAATTTAGGGGAGGAAATTTCTTCTCCCATAGATAAACCATCATAGGCATTCTAAGGTAGAATTCCCATCCCCCCTGAGGTCATAAATCGTCCCCCCCCACTGGGCAGACAATGTAAGCCTTAATGTCCCCATACGCCGTCAGAGCTCAGATACCGTTTGATACATCATGGCAATGATGGAGAACAACAAGTGGTGAAAAATATAACTTTTAACAACCAAATTGAGGGATTAGTGAAGTCCACACAAACGCAATTAGAATAGGCAGCTTTCTAGCTTTTGTAGTTCAGGCATTCAAGCAAGTTGTTAGTACACTGCCACACTCAAAATGGTGGACACAGGCATGCCATTAGTGAGACGCATGCAAATTACCACTGGTTCCATCTTTTTCCCAGAAGGATGACAGGGAACCGGCAGCCAATCAGCTCACTGGCAAATCGTCACGTGACCCAAGAGGCCGGCTGAAACTTCCTCCTCTTGGAGGGAGTACCGACCCACATGCCAACTCAACCAATGGCTGCCCTCAGATGAAACCACGTTATATTCCCCAACAAAGCGAGCCAAAAAATGGCGGGCCGTTCAACTTGATAATCCTTTGTGCAAAGGTAATATGGCAGCTTCAATACGTGCTTTGGGATAAGCTTAAATGCAAGGATTTTTTAAAGCTGTCATAATGGCAATTTCCCAATTTTACGTGCAATGCAAAAATAGTCAACACTTTCAGTGATAAGCTTCCCCGTTGCCATGTCCAGGACACGTTCTCCCACAAACCGCACAGTCTAGGCGTATGAAGCACAAATAACCCGCAGTCCGAGAAGCCCACGCGTCACGTAACCACAACAAACCTTAGCCCACACCGAACTGCTGAACATTCCGCTTCCCGAAAAACCGCATCACAAACCCAATCAAGAATTAATTTAATCCCTGTCCGTGTCCCGAAAGACTGCCGGCACGAAAACTTCCGCCGAATTTGTCTAGCTTCGAAAACCCAATTGTGCAGAATGCGCATTACTTAAACTTTGAGTCCAAATTATGACAATTTTCTGAATGCCGTTATGCAGCTCTCTCAGGGCGCTGATCAAAAGAGCGCACACACCGGGAGTGAAACCGCAAGCTATTACCTTTACACAAAAGTTTAACAAGACAAGAGGATGGAAATATTCGTCAACCCTCGAACCGAACCAATGATGCGGGTCAGAGCATTAATGAACATACTTGCCACCAACATACAATCGTTATTACTATAAAACATGTTAACCCAGTGATATTTTCAAGCAATTCTGTCCTCAACACGCACTCCGTTCAGTATTTGGGCAAGATTCTCTGCACGGTCACAGCAGGAGCTTGCACCAAAACCATCAGCCTGTAACCATTCTAAAGCAATATCCAGGAAATGGTATCAACGTCCTGGATTCCACTGCCCACAATGGCACAATTCATTCAACTTACTCCATTCGCACAAAAGCATGAAAATATCAAATTACATATGGTGAATATATAGCAGTCTAGAAAAGTTACAGAAAACAGGTCTCACGGGCCAAAGATACCACAGTGCAGTTTCCACAGCGAACCCCACTCACGAAGTAGGCTAAGCTATGAAAACATTCATTCAACTGCCCTTAAAGCTTACTTCTCTACTCCCGCGAATACTGTAAATGGGTTTTTGCCTGGTTGCTACGGTCCCAGGCCTAACACTTGAGTATTTAGGCCCATACTACAGAAAAGTGTCTGTATGTGCGGTGGAAAAGCAAAACTTCTAGCATTCATAAGTAAGAAAGGTAATACTCACCACCTTGATGTACTGTTAAGGAGGGGAAATGGAACCCCACCGCATGGGGTGTCTCACTGGCTGCTGCCCTGCAGACACTCCAAGTCTGAGGTGTCGTGATTATTGTGACTCACACCGGCACCGCAAAAATGCAAATACTCCCAAAACACATATTTCGAGATAATACTCAAGATATCACGTCCGGGTCACCAGCTGTAAAACCCACAAAAACAATAACCAACGACGGAAATTGTAGGGCAAAGGTTCAACGTGTTCTGTTGGCTGGTATTAACACGCATGTCGTCCTGGCTGGTGCGAATCACAATAAAATGGATACATTTTCTCCGTTCAAGGACGGGGCACAAAAAAGCACAATTTACAATTAATCTGACTCCATAATAAATTTATAATAATGAATTTAGTTATACCCTCGTTAAATATCTGACTCCAAATTAGAATTAGAATCCATAATCTAGAGAAACCTCGTGGGTCTCGAGTGACTACACCTTCAACTCTTAGGAGACTACCGCTGTCGCTAACATGTACTCCGGGTTTTTAGTACTGTTACGGATCCTAGGTTCGTTGGTTAGATTAGAGGTTGGAAGTCAGCCATCACTGCAACAGCATCTTTTGGCTTGAATACAGCGAACCCAGATCTATGCAAGCCCATGGGTTCCTTCAGGGTATTTTAACAGATAACCGACTTTTCGTCCATGGGTTTCCTTTAGGCTAAAATCCCAGAACCGGCAATACATAAACCCTTTATGTAAGTAGATCATGGTTGTCTCTCCAACTTAATAAAACCAATATCCAGAGTAGGCCGCTGGCCAGTCGTATTCTCGTCGGGATTATACCCCTAGGTATCCGTTACTGCAACGCTGCTAGAAAGAATAAAAGGATTAAGAGTCCCGGAGACCACGCAAGCTTAAAGGAATGACAATAATTTATTCACCAGGTAGGCAAAAGCTTAAATCAAACAAATCAACGTTAAGCCAATTACAAGTTACACATAATTTAGAAGAGGAGAATAAAGTCATACCTGGAGGAAAAGGATACACGCACTAACGCGTGGGAAGTTCGAAATACGATGTTACATCATTGAAAAGGCTACTCACGCACTTATGTGCGCGGGGACAGATCGGATACGATCTTCCCGGAACAGCTCATTTCTCTTTCCTATAAACCAAACCAGCAACCCCCCTCCTCCAACCAGAGAGCCCCATAAGTTAACCAGGTGAGATATCGGGTTACAGGTCTCAGGACTGAAACAGAGTCAGGCCATTTGGCTGTAAAGGAGGGGTCATTCAGACAAAAAGGAACTACACTTTATTACCGAGAGGAGATTTTACCTTACCCAAATTTAGGGAGTTTCTAAAAGTGAATGAACTATAATTTCATTTGATACTGAAACATATGCCATTCAACTCCTCGAATTGTAACAAAAACATACATATCAAACAAGCCAGGAAAATGTATGAATATGATGCGGTTGTCATGAAAAAGTCTTAAGCTGAATTATTATACAGGAAAAATTGTGTTATAAGTACAGAAGTGATTTCTTATCAGTATATTAAACATATGAGCATATTGTGACATTCCCAGAGGTTTAGATTAATTAAAACAGATAAGTTAGGGTCCAGTCTTACACAGATGATTGAGGGCAATATGGAGCACTGGGTAAGCCAAAGGCCTCCCATGCAGGGTGACATCAAAGGTGCAGAAACCATGCAAACCCCCACTCCCAGCTCAGAGGCTGGGTTTATTGCCTCCTCCTGTCCGGCCATTCACAGATACAGTTTGCTCACACTTTGCATCCCCCAGTTCTGGTCTCCAGTCTCTTACGGGCATAAACCACCCCCACTTCCCTTCACGCAAACCCCAGCAAACAACAAGCTGCTTGTCATCAGGAACTCGACAATTTGTTATATTGCATGGCGTTGAAGTCTTTTGATGCTCAGAGGGCCTGCCAGTCTTGCTGCAGTGTCACAGATGCACTCATCAGCTCCAGCAGTGCTCCAACCCCCCTTTTCCCATCTTACAGACCCATGTCCTATACTCTGAGTATAAACTCTTATCATCTGGCAAACGCTACAGTGTCCCCCTCTGCAGGCTGTATTGTTTTAAGAACTCTTTGGTACCCATGTCCATTAAGATCCTAAACGCTTCCAGAGCCACAGAAGCTGTGCCATAATGTTGACGTACATGGTGGTGCATTTATGTTTGCAGGGTGTATGTGTGCTTGATACAATTCAGAGGCTATACTGTATGCTCTGTATGTTGTATGTTTTTTATAACTCATGCGAATCATGTGCTATACCATACGTGCAATATGTGGCCTGTGGCCCAGATTTGTATTTCTACAGCCCCATTTCCAAAATAGTTGGGACAAAGTGTAAATTGTGAATAAAATCAAAATGCAATGACTTTCAGATCACATGAGCCAATATGTTATTTACAGTAGAACATAGATAACATTTCAAATGTTGAAACTGAGACATTTTACATTTTTATCCACAAAATGAGCTTATTTCAGATTTTCTGGCTGCAACAGGTCTCAGAAAAGTTGGGACACAGGCAAAAAAGGGCTGAAAAAGCAATGAATATACAAGAGAATCAGCTGAAAGAACATTGATCAAGTAATTAAGTTAACCGGCATCAGGTCTGTAACATGATTGGCTATGAAAGGGATGTCTTAGAGAGGCTGAGTCTCTCAGAAGTATAGATAGTCAGAGGCTCTCCAACCTGTGAAGGCTCCTGTAAAAAAAATTGTGGAATACTTTAAAAACAATGTTCCTCAACGTCAGATTGCAAAGGCTTTGAAAGTCTTATCATCGACAGTGCATAACATCATCAAAAGATTCAGAGAAACTGGAAAAATCTCTGTGCGTAAGGGACAAGGCTGAAGACCTTTACTGGATGCCCGTGATCTTCGGGCCCTCAGACACCACTGCATCACTCACCAGCATGATTCTGTCATTGACATTACTAAATGGGCCCCGGAATACTTCAAGAAACCACTGTCTGTAAACACAGTCCGTTGTGCCATCCACAGATGCCACCTAAAACTCTATCATGCAAAAGGAAGCCATTGTTGAGCATGATCCAGAAGCACCGCCTTGTTCTGTAGGCCAAGGCTCATTTAAAATGGACTGTAGCAAAGTGGCAAAGTGTCCTGGTGTCAGACAAGTCCAAATTTGAGATTCTTGTCGGAAATCATGGGTGTTGTGTCCTCTGGGCTAAAGAGGAGAAAGACCACCCCTCCTGTTATCAGCGTTCAGTTCAAACGCTAGCATCTCTGATGGTATGGGGATGCATTAGTGCATATGGTGTGGGACACTTGCATGTTTTAAAAAGCACTATGTATTCTGAAAGGTATATAAATGTTTTAGAGCAACATATGCTCCCCTCCAGATGACATCTATTCCAGGGAAGGCCTTGTGTATTCCAGCAGGACAATGCAAAACCACATACTGCAGCTACTACAACAGCATGGCCTCATCGTGGAAGAGTCTGTGTGCTGAACTGGCCTGCCTACAGTCCTGATCTTTCACCGATTGAGAACATTTGGCGCATAATTAAACAAAAAGTCCGTCAAAGGAGACCCAAATCTCTCCAGCAGCTGGAAGCCTGTATTAAACGAGAGTGGGATCAAATTCCAATGACTGAATTCAAGAAACTTGTCTCCTCAATGCCCAGACACCTCCACTCTGTGTTAAAAAGAAGAAGGGATGCTACACCATGGTAAACAGGCCCCTGTCCCAACTTTTTTGAGACCTGTAGCAGCCATCAAATTTTAAATGAGCTCATTTTGTGGATAAAATTGTAAAATTTCTCAGTTTCAACATTTGCTATGTTATCTTTGTTCTATTGTGAATAAAATACCGGCTGGTGTGATTTGAAAGTCACTGCGTTTTGATTTTATTCACAATTTACACTTTGCCCCAACTATTTCGGAATTGGGTTGCATTTATTGACTATTTGTTCACTGTGTGAGCAGCTATATGTGACAGTGCTGGAGTCCAAACCAAATTTCCCCTGGTGGGACAATAAAGTGTATCGTATTGTATCACCTAATGTATAGTTTATGCATGCTGGGGCAGAAGCCATGTACCAGCGACATGTCATCATCAGACTACATCAGAAGCACACCCTACACTGCGTAATTTTGCGAACACAGGCAAAGATGAGTAAACTGTGAGGTTTGGCATATGAAGCATTAGATATGGAAAGTAAGGGGAGGTAAAATTAAGACTAATTATTAGAAAGCTCGCCCCACTGTGACTGTCTACTGTTCAGAAGACAGTTCCAGGGGCTGGGCAGCAAACGTAAACTGCAACATACCTTACACTTTTAAAAGGCGATACGTTAGCGGCGGGTTCGCCTGGGGGTTGCAGAGGGGAATGCACTAACTGTTGTTTGTGCTTATGCACTAAACAGCAGTTCAGAGTATCCAGCCTTCTTGGAGTCCCTGGGTGAGGTCCTGGAAAAAAGCTGCTACCGGGGATTCCTTAGTTCTGCTGGGAGACTTCAACGCTCACGTGGGCAACGATGGAGACACCTGGAGGGGAGTGATTGGGAGGAACGGCCTCCCTGATCTGATCCCGAGCGGTGCTTTGTTATTGGATTTCTGTGCTAGTCATGGATTATCCATAACAAACTCCATGTTCGAGCATAAGGGTGTTCATAAGTTTACTTAGGACCAGAACACCCTTAGCCAAAGGTTGGTGATCGATTTTGTAATCGTATCATCAGATCTGCGGCTGTATGTCTTGGACACTTGGGTGAAGAGAGGGGCTGAGCTGTCAACTGATCACCACCTAGTGGTGAGTTGGATCAGATGGCGGGGAAGACTGCCAGACAGACCTGGGAAACCTAAACGTGTTGTGAGGGTGAACTGAGGACTCTGTCCAGACAATTTTCAACTCACACTTCTGGAAGAGCTTTTTCCATATCCTGGGAGAGGTTGGGGACATGGAGTCCCGAGTGGACCCTGTTTAAAGTCTGTATTGTGGAAGCGGCTGCCATGAAGCTGTGGCCTGAAGGTTGTCGGTGCCAGTTGTGGCTGCAACCAAAGAACCCGTTGGTGGACCCCAGCGGTGAGGGAGGCTGTCAAGCTGAAGAAGGTGACGTTTCGGGCTTGATTGGCCCAGAGGATCCCCGACTCAGCAGAACGGTACCGGCAGGCTAAAAGGACTGCAGCCGCTGTAGTTGTGGAAGCAAAAACTCGGGTTTGGGAGGAGTTCGAGGAGGCTATGGAGAAGGACTTTTGGGTGGCCTCAAAGAGGTTCTGGTAAACCGTCAGACGACTCAGGAAGTGGAGGCAGGGCTTCTCCCGGGCTGTTTTCAGTAGGGGTGGTGAACTGTGTTCTCGACTGAGGATATCGTCCGGCAGTGGAAGGAGCACTTTGACGGACTCCTGAATTAGGTACGTGAGAAAAAAATTTGAAACCACTTGGAAACAGTTTGAAAAGACCTTTAAAATGGTCTTTGAAATTTTAGAATAGGAGAAATATTAAAGGGGAACTCAGGGCTAAATCATAATACTGTTTTATACAAACATAATTAGTAAACAAATACTGTAAAATACAAAAATGTGGAATTTTTGTTTTCAAAGACGAGATAAATGAGGTTTTATTCCCCCTAATTAGTTGTCGTCTGCTTCAACAGTCGCGTGATAATGACGTAATGTCGCTCGAGAATGACGAACCGTCGCCCTTCGCCCAGAGGTATGTGCTGTTATTGTGTTGGATAGTGTTATTGTCCCAGTCCATTATATTATGACAAAAGATCGTTCAATATGGCCCATTGGCTAGTTGCACGGGATGGTGTTAAGTACTCTCTGAAATATGCAGGGTTGCTTCAACATTAACGGTTTGCTTCTGTCACTTATCAGTCTATATCAGATGCTGAGCAGATGACAGGTATATCTTCCTGGATATGTGATTCTAGCTATCGCCGATATTCTCAGGATTTGGCTTAACTGTTTTGGTTTTATATTGAATTTACTTCGACATTTTCTGATGCAACTACATAGCTAGTTCTGCTACATTGTTATGGTTTTCTTAGATGTACTCAGCTAAACATAGCTACACAGAGTGCAACTGACGCTGAGTGGGAAGGTAAACGATGTATCGACAATATTAAAATTTCCGTCGATCGAATGTTAGATTTATGAAACGGCATTTCGACGGTGTGGAATATTTACCCATTGATTACCAGATATTTTCACATTTGTTGTTTGTCGCTTAAAGCCAGTTCATCACTCATCAGTGAGAACAGCTGGAAATGTTATGCTAGTTAAAAACCCTCTCGTTTGCTCCCTTGGTGGAGCAGCTGATGTCTCATTAAGAGTGTCAACGAACAAACATCAGTCACAAGTAATCGAGACAAATCTTGCGAACATCATTTGTGGTTAATTAAGCCAAATCCTGGGAATATCGGCGATAGCTAAAATCACATATCCGGGATGATATACCTGTCATCTGCTCAGCATCTGATAAAGACTGATAAGTGACAGAAGCAAACAGTTAATGTTGAAGCAACCAGTGGCGTGCGGTGGACAGAGAATAAGGAGGGCGATAAACATGTCTTTAAACTGCTTATTAGTTTTGATCTGTTTTCAGTCAATTTCCCTGGTAAAAGACACTTGAACTCTCCCCTCTCAGGTGTTGCTAATTGTCTTCGTTAAGACGAGAAATTAAATGCACCAGTTGAACGCAAAAAAAGAGCGCATTTCAATCTTTTTCAATTAAACAATCATTACGCACAGGTTTGACGACTTGCTGAGGATGTGACAAAATTTAACGCAGAAAATCCACAGTGGTTTTTTCGTGAAGAGTTGCCTATTAAGGCATGTGAATTAAACATTTTATAGAATTTATTATACACTCGCCAAAACATTTCATTATAAGATAAACTAACATGTTGGCCAAGAACAATGATTGAAATTGGGTCACTAATCTCATCCGTTTCAAGGGATGTTTTCCGCCCCCCCAGTTTTCCGTCCACCGCCCGCCACTGGAAGCAACCCTGCGTATTTCAGAAAGTACTTAACACCATCTTGTGCAGCTAGCCAATGGGCTATATTGAACGATCTTTTGTCATAAAATAATGGACTGGGACAATCACACTATCCATCACAATGACAACGCATACCTCTGGGCGAAGGGCGATAGTTCGTCATTCTCGGGCGACATTACATCATTATCACGCAACCGTTGAAGCAGACGACAACTAATTAGGGGGAATAAAACATTATTTATTTTGTCTTTGAAAACAAAAAGTCCACATTTTAGTCACAATGTCCACAAGCACTCATGAATATTCATTACCCCTATTGGCTGAGCAACATAATACAATCAGGTCACAACGTCACACTATGTCTGGAGTTTGTAACCGACTGTGCATTTTGTCACAATTCTCTATAAGCTTTGTGTGTTCTGTAATTAAGACAATGGTACCGCAAGCCGTCCTATTTTTCTTTTGTTACATCCACCAATCTGACAAATCCGGTGTAGATCCTTTTGGATCCCAGCCGTTTTTGATCATCACCTTTTCCTTTTTCGCATATTTTGTCCGCAAATAAGTAATAATACTGCTGGTGTATTTAAGGTCGTTTGAATTTTCTTTGCTTGCCATGCTTATTAGAATTAATTATGTATTCGTCAAAGTGTAGCCTAATATCTAGTTATACAATAGGCCTTTATTAATGTACTAACGTGCATTATTGGCCAGTAGCTTACTAAACGTATGGTCAAGAATAAAACCAACACGAAACAATGAGGACTAAGGACAATATCAAACTTAAAATGCGACAATGACGCAATTCACAGTGGGCACAAGCAGGCTTCTCAAATACCCACAAGACGGGTTGGAGGCGTGCCACATGCACTCTCTCTCAACCAATGATAAAGACAAAAAGTACCTGAGTGAAAGACGCTCCTTGTCTCTCACTCTGGGCCCGGGGTGCTAACACTAACTCTCCCGGAACATTAACCGCAGAAACATAGACACGATATGTGCTTTTTAGGTAGGCTACCTAATTCCCAGTCGTGAAAATGATTAGTCACGTCTGCACCGTGGGCGAACCACATACGCTTGCCACAGCCATGCAATCACGTATTCGCCTTTTTGGCGTGAATTCTCACCCTCGAAGGCAGGGATGACCACCATTCACCCCGTCATAATATAGCTATGTTTTCAATACATAGGCCTGTATCACACACCAGCATTGGTACCACAAGCAGTGCTGATAACCATATCAAAAAAACACGTTACACAAAGACAGTTTTTTAACTACGAACAACTGATCGCTTCTACACCAGTCAAATTATAATTCACAGGTTAACGTGCCACTGGGTGGAGCGTTCCAGATCTCTGTAGTTTTGCCTTCCAAACTATATTGCGATAAAACAAAGTACTCACTTTTCTTGAATTAGTCAGGAAACCCACGGAGGCTATGGACTTTTTGGTGGCCTCCAAAAGGTTCTGGCAAACCGTCAGATGACTCAGGAAGGGGAGGCAGGGCTTTGCCCTGGCTGTTTTCAGCAGGGGTGGTGAACCGTGACCTCGATTGAGGATATCGTCTGGCAGTGGAAGGAGCACTTTGAGGGACTCCTGAATCTGGCAGGCGTGCCCTTCATTGAGGAGCCAGGGACGGAGGACTCAGGGGAGTCAGTAAGCCACTGGAGTGTGACCACTGGAGGTCACTGAGGTGGTCAAAAAACTCCGCAGTGGCAAGTCACCAGGGATGGACAAGATTCGTCCTGAGATGTTGAAGGCCCTGGATGTTGGTGGGCTGTCATGGCTGACACGCATGTGAAGCGTGAAGCCCATGCAACAACATCACTAAAAGCGTTACCAGGACTTATGCCAAGTGCGAGTACTTTTTGAATATGCGGAGCAGCATCTGCTAATAATTGGGTAAAAACAGCCACGTCTGTGTTGGGGTTAGGGAGGCCACTATGCGTTTCAAAAGCTTCATATTTTTGATCAGCTTATTCTGCAAATGGCAAGCTATGCTAAGCTATTGCGGTGAATCGATGCCATTTGGGTGCACCTTTACCCAAGGCAGTTTTTACAACCTCGCAGAAGTCAGTAATCGCCGTTTGAAGCTCAGCATGGTTTACCCAGGGGCCAGACGTGGAGATCCGAAAACGAATCCACCCTGCCCTGCAGCGCCAAATTGTTAGTAAATCCAACTTTTACCAGGAACAAATAGTATGACCGTCGTCCAAAAGAAGCAGACCCGATGTTCATATAAAAAGCAGGAAAGTATTTATTACATAAGCCAGCAAGGCAATAAAATCTGCAAAAATGTTCATTGTAACAAAGTTTATATCATTACATTTGCATTTATGTAAATTTGTGTGCAAGATAGGTTTTGACCTCTGATTGGTCACAAGCAGTTGTGTGCCATGTTTGGCACAGTGGATTGGATAATTCAAGTCCTGAATGGTCGTGGGTCTCGTCCTCTTCTCCCCTGTGGATCAGTGGAAAATCCCCAAAGGTGTAACTGCCAGCAGCCATTAACATACACATGTGAGGTGACCTAATACACAAATCTGTCTGTCTCTCCACTGTATTCAAAAGATCTGTTTCCCCACTCTGCCAAACTCAATGTATGCTGTATGCTTGTATGCTAGCAATAAATATTCTCTTTGTAGTGTGGCAGATAAGCTAGATATAGCATAACATTTGTGCATTTTGTGAGGAAAGCACCACATTTGGCACACAAGAAGATATGAGCAGATTTGGATATTGGGCCATCTCAAATTCAGACCCTGATGGCTGTGGCAGCCATTTTCCAAAATGGCTGCCTGCGGTTACTGTTATGATACATATCTGCTTTACTGGAGAGGAATGCAGGTTGACAAGTGAAACTTAATTTACTGATCAAAGTCCAATAATGGTCACAGAAGATATATCCAGGTGTAACATCGAACAACTGTGTATGTGTGGGCATATGTGTGTTAACAATTACATATTGTCATTGCAGATCCTGATGGTAGTGGCTGTTGGTGAACAGAAGATATAGCCAGGTGTAGCATCGAACAACTTTACCATGTCCAAGAGCTTCCAGTTGGTTGGGCTTGAGCATCCTGTCCCATCAACATCAACACACCCAACTCAGACTAACTGGAGGATATCATTTGCCAAGAGGACAAAGCAGAGTCTCTAACATGTCCTTCACAGTCCAAGCGAAAAGGCTCTGGGAGTGGGTACAGTTCACTCGCAGCCTATTTGATCAGATTCAGTGAGCTCGGGCCACTTCCAGGAACACTTCAGCGGGAAAGACTCAATGATGGGTCTGGCACTGAAGCGGCTATGGTTGCAAACAATGCTTTGTACCATCAAACAAGCTCAAATATAACAATACAAAATTGCAAAGAGCAGAAATTAAGCGAATACTCATGCCAGAAGGAGAGATCCATGACGTACCAGAAGTGTGCAAACGCATTCAGTACAGAGAAGGCCCAAGATGCCCAGTGTTTCTTATGCAGACAACGTGCAGGAACTGATGGTCTTCACGAAGTTGCAACATTTCAAATGGGCAGTAAAGGTCAAGACTGGGCAGCCATTCTTGAAGACACAGAACTGCTCGGCCGACTCAGTGCCGGGGACATGGTCGCCCAGGACGCCAAGTACCATAAGAAGTGCTTGTCGGTGCTACACAACCGTGTTAGAAAGGCCCAGTCTGAGGGACCCAAGTGCAAAGACAAGAAGCGAGAAGTATCAAGTACTGTCTTTGCCGAACTGGTTCTCTACATTGAAGGAGCTAGGCTAGATGAGGAGACAGCACACACAACGGGGAGAGACATCCTGCTGGTATTTGAAAAAGACATTGGGGCTGCTCTCATCAAAGCCTGTGAGCTGGACAGTGATAATGATTTGGTCCATCTTGCACGTGCTGCACATACCGTACGCCGTCACATGTTTGAAGAAGCTAAGCCCTCCAATTGATTCCCTGAAGGATGCCAAGAGGAATCTGTGCCATCACTGCTGCTTGCCCTGGTGAGCATAGTCCTAGAGCGTCCCAGCATTAAGGTTCAGATGGCAGACACAACACCTGCAGCACTAGCTGTTGCCCAGTTGCTGAAGTTTAACTGCTTCAAGCATAAGCGGGCACAACAGGACCCCTAACTGCCAGGCACAGTGCTGCACAGGAGACCCCAGTTCTCACAAACGTGGGGATGATGTTGCACACTCACTCACGAAAGAGGGAGTTAGTAGACAGTTTGTCACACCTGGGCATGAGCATCTCCTATGCCCGCGTTCTCCAGCTATCATCTCAGATGGGGAACAGTGCACTTGAATGCACAGCGGTGTGTGTGTGTGTGTGTGTGTGTGTGTGTGTGTGTGAGGGAGAGTGCCCACAAAATTGCGATAAAATTAACAGAGCAGACTGTGTCACTGATTCAGAACAATTTCGATATCATAGCAAACAGTAAAAAGTGGTCAAAGGACAAAGTGGTCCGATCAGAAATATAGATGGTTGGGTTTATTCTGATTGGTTAGCCTGTTATATTCCTGTAGTATCCACCCATTTAGTTAGTTAAGTTTATTGTCCCCGAGGGGAAATGTGTTTTCACAGAGACTGTACAAATTAACAGGGTAAACATTTAAAAAAAAAGGACATTCAGTGAATACGAAGCATACAATGGAGACCATACAGAAAAAAAAGGACATACATCATACACATAGTACAGGCTAGTGGTGGGTTCAAATGGCCGGTTTGTGCAGTGGGTGATATGATGGATACCTTAGCGCTTTCTTCTGTTAAGGGTGGCTATAACAGAGGGTATAAGGCACCTGCTGAAACGTGCTCTTCTGTATTTCATAGTCCTGTATCTCCTTCCAGAGGGCAGAATAGTGAGGTGACAGTGTAATGGGTGGGTGGAGTCCTGTGCTATTGTGTTTGCGATGCGTGTGATGGCCTTGTCATTCAGTTCAGAGAGATTGGGAGTGGGGAGACCTATGAATTTGGCAGCAGTGTTGGTTATGTGTGTGAGTTTGACTCTGTTGACAACAGTGAGCATGTTGAAGAAACAGGTGGAACAGTACAGTAAAATGGGTTGTACAATACTCTGATATAACAGAAGGAGGAGACGAGGGCAACATGGAGTCCTTAAAGTTTACGGATGGCTAAGAGTCTTTGTTGACTTCTTTTTTGAATGTCCTTTGTGTGCTGAACAAAGCTGAGTTTGTTGTCAATTGTGAGTCCGAGATATTTGAAGCTGTCAACTATTTCTACTGTTTCATTGTTAATGATGGTGGGTTGCTGAGGTGACTGGGTGCCTATGATCATTTCTTTAGTCTTGCTGACGTTGAGGTGGAGATGGTTTTGGTGACACCACTGGTTGAAGTGGTAGACAGTGTTATGGTAATCCTGGGTGGGTTGGTTATCTGTGAGGCGGGCGAGTAAGGCAGTGTCATCGGAGTACTCAACCGCTTCTTCCTCATCAGGAGTCTTCCAGACTCCTCACCGCAGTGGGGCACGAGGCATGAGTCTATCCCAGCCAACTGCAGGCAAAAGTCAGGAACGCACCCTGGACAGCTCACCAATCTGTCAAAGGGTTGGCACACTATTAACTCACCCACTCATGCCAGTATACCAGTTTACCAAGCATGCATGTTTACCTACATGTACAGAGGGCGAATATGCCAGCTCTATTAAAAAAAAAAAAATCACTTTTGAACATTTAATTATGTGATAAAAAGCACGTTAGTTAATGATGCCATCAAAGTATTCCGGTGTATGTGTTCCCCGACACCACCCCATCCCCGTCCCTTATTTTAAAGTGAATATGTCAGGTTAATTTTCCAAAGATTTTGAACTATTTTCTTGTGGGAAATAAATATCTGAACAATTATACATCATATTTTCATGTTGTTGGTTGTCAGAAAACGGAATATAATACAAAAAAGTAGGTACTCTTAACAGCGGTTTACAACGCTCCCATAATGCAATGCCTACGTCAGGAAAGGTAGAGGAGAGCCTGTCAGAGTACGACTGTCAGTGAGCCTGCACTATACAGCAGCTTGCAATGAAGAATTATTGTGTTTGTGCGGGGTGTAAGAATTCATCCAAAAATAAACAAATTTTATGCCAGTGGGTTCAATTTGTCCGCTTCAGGTGGGCAAATTTTTCGTACGCTAATGTCACTCCGCAGTTTCCATGGGATGACCATGGGGAGGACACCGCCCACACAAGCACCTGTCAGAAATAGCAACAAAGGACATCACTCTCTCTCTCTCTTTCTCTCTCTCTTTCTGTATATCTGCCCCCAGACAGACCATAGCATTCCCATGAATCAGCTATGAGGTTTGATCAACACCAGATTATGCCTGGCATTTGAGATTTTGCACCCGCAGGAAAAAAACTGCGGCCACCGCTAGACTTAGATGTTGTAGAGCTAGCACCATACTATCAAAGCATGGGACAGTCAAGCGGATATGTTTACAACGTCAGGGTGAAGGGAGAATCCCGATAAAATAAATATCATTTTGACAGGCAGGGTGGGAACTGGCAAGCTACACCCAGGCTAGCTAGCATGATGCCTTCGTTATCATTTGGCTAGTACATGTTTAGTCAACGTCTTCATCTGAACATATCACATTATCACAGCAGCTAGATGTACAGAAAACGTTGGCTTCTTCACTCAGTGTTATTCATACACCGTAAAATATGTGGTGGTGTTGTTGTTGTTACAGTTTTCACTGCTGATCGTGGACTAGCTCAAGCGCTAGTTGCTATATAGCTACTCACCAGGACACCTCGCCAACCCTCCGCTCGTATGCCTCCGTTGAAGGATTAATCCGTCTCTGAGGGCAGTATTTTCTTCCCCTCTCTCAAGCCTACCTGACTCGAAATTATATGGTTGCCACCCATCATAAATTTCTGCAGTGTTTCTTGCCACCTCCTCATGCTCCCAATCACTGGCCTTAGTAAGCAGAGGCTACTTTCCTCCATGAATCCCCTACGTGACGTAGTTACCAAGTTACGTTAAAAAAACCAGATACCACAGAAACAGACAAAAAGTGTCATTTAACGGCATTTGTAGATAGTTTTAGAAATACTGAAATACTGTATGTACATTTTGAAGGCTTTACGTACACATTAGACGAGAGTAGTGTGTAACCTGAAATATACACTTTAAGTTCTCAAAGGTGTCAACCCTAATCACACCTGGGTTTCACCAACCACTCCATATAATTCATGGCCTATTGATGTAGACTGATATTTACATAAATTTAACAGCCTGACTGCAGAGATAGAGTACCAACAATGATAAGGTTGAATATGGACTGTGAAACATGTTAAAGTTACATCAATGTACTGCAATCCTGAATGAAGTCCCTTCTCAGCTTTTAATTGCAGATATTGTGGGTGGGAAATATATTGAAGTCCCCCTGAAAAAAAAGGCTTTAAATTTGAAGACTCAAAACCTAATTACTGAACAAGCCAGTGTCATTCCAATAAATATGAATACTATTAGCAGTAGGGATGTGTTTAACAGGGGACAAACCAGCAGTACTTTGCTAGGTAAGTCTCAAAAGCATGATTGGGTACTAGGATAGGAGATAAATTGCTGGAGCCCAAATTTCTTCTCAGAGACAATAATTTAATTTGGCAATGGAACTGCATCAACAATTGAAGACCTGAGTGCAAGAAGTACTTCAGTCACATTTTTTGTACATGTGAATGAAGTACTTTTTACACGCCAGTCTTCAATAATGGGATCGCAAAAAAAACCCTTTTGTTGTATTATTGCAAATAACCAGTAAATTACA
This sequence comes from Gymnothorax javanicus, assembly GCA_029692085.1. Lineage (NCBI taxonomy): Eukaryota > Metazoa > Chordata > Actinopteri > Anguilliformes > Muraenidae > Gymnothorax > Gymnothorax javanicus. The sequence goes on along the minus strand of CM056200.1, from coordinate 32,011,755 downwards.
GCTCAAGAAATCACTTAAGTATTGAATCAATTCTTGTCTCAACCAGTTTCAACAAAAAACCGTACACCATTATCAAAACTAAGTTGGCCTTGTTTCTGATGACAAACCCCAGTGCTTCCCTTTGTTCCCCAGAGCTGTAACTAACAGCTAAACTCATACCAAATACAACTTCCTTCTGAATTCAGAGACTGAGGTTAGTATATGAGAGGTGATGGACTCTTTTCCTCTTGGTTGACCTTGAACATGTCAGAGAGGTGTTACTCAAGTACTTTACATTCATTTTCAATTCTTTTTGGATCTTTTCAGTTACATTTCACATTGTTTCATGTTAAATGTGTTTTATCATTTTGTGGACTAAAATATCTTGAATGTGATACTTGCTCACTGATTGTCTGCATTAAGCACAGTGTAACATACTGGCTCATGTATGTACATTTAAAGGAGAGACCAACGCCGTTTAGAACCAATAATAATGAAATTTATTAAATCATGAAGAATTCAACAAAGACTAAAGTTTAAAAAAAATGCAGATAAGAAAGTGTAGCACAAGTCAGTGTAATGTAGACTACACAAAAATGTGGTGTCAATTAGTCCGGGGTAAACGGGTAAAAGAAACACATCAAAAGAGAACAGCCGCGAGCGCAGGATGTGAAAGCCTTTTATATCGCTCCCAATCAGGTGCACCTGGGCAACAGACAGAGAGGGGAACAAGCAACCTGGCACATCAGTGCCAATGGGCAGAGTTAGTAAGGCAAACAAACACACAAGGAGCAGTGGGGCCGAAAAAACAGGAAGAGTCAAAACAATCCATTTTTATTTGTGTATATGGTGTGCTCCCAGAAAATCTGTAGTTATTGTCAGTTTTTCCTGGGAGAAACTAGATCACATGCTGGCATAATGAAATTAAATGGATATAATAAAACAGACTTGGAAGTTTGGAGATAAATATCATTTACACATGACATAAAAAATTGGTCTATTTGATTGATCATACATGATCATTTTTAAATAATCAATTAGTTTTATTTGCGTAATATGAAATCTTGGTGATATATGCATGTGGATGATTCAAATACGCCTTTTATTTACGCCTTTTTATCAATGCATATGGTTATAGTTGTGTTAATTATCATCTCTATCCTAATTAAAGTCAAATCAAAGCTGGCATATTTGCCTCCAACTTACATAACATTCTTTCTTTATTTCATGAACTCATTTTCATTAAATTTATGTAGAGAGTAAATGCAACGTAACAGACAATCACAAGCATACATCTCATGTGCTTACATTATGTCACTCAGGGGAAGGGCTTCGGCAGCAGATGCAGAGCAAGTTTTTCAGCCATGGCAGCTGCCTATTCTGGGAGATGTAGAGAAGGGGTGAAGTGGTGGAACTGAGGTACATAATGGAGAACATAATCAATTCAATCGTGCAGAATTCTGGGAAGTCAGGTTTATGTATAAAGGGCTTGATAGCAACTACAGGCAGGTAATGAAACACTATGATGGCCAGATAGATCTGCACGGTTCTGAAGGCTTTCTTTTTCATGGGGTGCATCTTCTCCTTGCCCAAGACTGACTTCCTCAGACTCCACATGATAGAAACGTTGCAGAAAACCATGATGACGAAGGTGGCCAGGATCAGCCCAATGTAGATGTCACCTGCGAGGTCCAACCACAATGTCCTGAAGAGGGCATATGCTATCATGAGCCCCCAAACAAGCATGGAAATGGCCACTCTGATCTTGTTATCCTTGATGCTGGTGAACACAATGGGGTGGACCACGGCCACGTAGCGGTCCAGGCAAATGCAGGCGAGAAAGAGTGGGGAGCTGTTTTTGATCCCAGTGGTAAAAAACATTAAATATTCTCGGAAAAAAATGATTTTCAGAAGATATCTGCCATAGAAGCAGATGGGGCTGATCACGCAGAGCAATGCATCGGCGATGGCCAGGTTGAAGACAAAGATATTGGAGGTGGAAGAGTCACTCTTCTCTCTGGCCACCAGCCACATGACCATGATGTTGGCAGGGTAGCCCACAACAACATTGATGCTCCTTTCAATAAACAGAAACCACCAACCAACAAGTGATATTAAGCACACTTGAACTGCGTTTGAGTGCTGGAGAATGGATCCTGAAGAGGAGTGGTTGAAGGGTTGGCTAGAATTGATGACAGAGCTGTTCATTTTGGTTTTATTTTATCTAACAAATTTGAGGGTTGATGATCCTTAGAAAAGAGAGTGAATGTAAGTTACATGGTCAAGTCTAACTGAACTCACCACTTAAACTAACTGCAAGGCTAAATTATGTTCTTAAGCTGATTCCAGCATTATTTTACATGATTCTTTTCTCCAAAGTATTCCTCATCATAACACATTTACTGCATAATAGAGATGGAAACACTTATACTGGCCGATTTTGCACAATTCTGTTGCATTGTTAGACTGAAGAATAATTTTTTTTTCTCTGGGAAAAGTACCTCTCTTCTGAGACACCAGCTTTACTCGTTGAAACTGCACCGGAGCTGCCTGAGATTGGAGACAGTGTTCCCAGAAGACAATGTTTGCCCTTTGGGTCTATTTTTTACTGTCTGCAAATGTCTCACTCAAGCACAACATAAGAAATGAAAGTGTGGTTCAACAAATGGAAAGAATGAATAACTTACCTGAGAAACTGCAATAGCTCAACATAACATTCCTCAAGGTCAGACAGCCCAGAAGGCCCCTGTATCCTGATCACCTGTGTCCAGGAGGGTTATGTTTTTATTCGATATAGTTCCAGTTAATGTAAATAAATCAATTTTAGCGGTACATAAGCGGTGCAGATGATAGCCAGTCACAAATCCATTGAGGGAACAACAGCATTTGGAGTGACTGTACAATACCCTGTCACCACAGGATCATATTTAAGGATGGGTGGGTGTGCAAGAGGACTCACATATAGGGGGGTTGGGTTTGCAGAGTGAGTTTGTGATGCAATAAACAGATCTGCAGTAAAACAGAGGAGGAGCTAAAAGGAGGGGCTAAAAGGAGGGGGGGTAGATGAGTAACCCCCCCGTCCCTGTTCTAACAATATATTATTTGTCACTGATGTAATCCAAGAAGTGCATCCCAAACAAACAAGTGATGCAATGCAGTCGGCCTACTGGAGCACAGGTGAGACTGTGTAACCTGGTGTAAGGTCTTACACATGAAACCACAAGGTTCATCAAAGCAGACTCAAACAATTCTCTTTCATCCTCACAAAGAAAAAAAGAAATTGAGCAATCAGATACAGAAAATCTATTTCTTCACGGAGCCTCCAAAGGGTCATAGTGGGAATTTTTTGTGAGAAATACATCTGTGTTCCCTCACGAAAGTTTTTCATTTCCTGGCTAAGGGTTTGCATTATCTGGCAATAAGTATTGTATTCCCTTGCAAAAGTTATGCCCAGCCTTTTGTCACCATACATAAGATACACTTTATTGAACCCTGTGGGGTAATTTGTCCTCTGCATTTAATCCATCCTATAGTTAGGAGCAGTGGGCAGCCACAGAGCAGCACCTGAGGACCAATTCCAGGTCTAAAGCCAGTACCTTAGTCAGGGGCACTGGTAGAAGTGTTCCTATAATGCATGTTTTTCTGGGTGGGGTAAACCAGAGTACCTGAAACCCATGCCAACACAGGGAGAACATGCAAACTCCGCCAAGAAAAGCCCCGGGCCGGATTCACACCCACAACCTTCTTGCTTTAAGGCCACAGTGCTAACCAATGTACCCAATTTTAGGTCAACTGTAGTATTGATCAAACCAGATTGTCATCTATTACAGTTATTTTTAACGCTTTATTTAGAGTGTCATTGTTAAAAAAACATGACCTAAAGTACCTCAGATAGAGGTAACATTTGAATAGTTGGCCCACTAATTTGCTGGGCTGCAGTGTGCCTGAAAATGTATGAAATGGGAAATTGTACGTATGATGAACACTTGGCTATATTACATGTGTTTGGTGTTTCTGTGTCTGTTTTGCATGTCTTACTTTCACCTGATGTCACAAAGTTCCTGATTATTTCAGTGTTAAATGCTAATTCTATACTTCTAGCTATTAGCGGTTTCCTTGTAACTTATAGAAGCCCCTTATTGCACATTCCGGTAACACTGTCTATGAAGACCAAATCTATAGGGCATTATGAGCGCATTCATAGTGAATTATAATGCTCATCATTATCAGTCATAATGCATTATGACTACACTCATAAACACACATAATGCTTTATGATGCACTATATCAACAGTTATGAATAACTATAAATCTAGCTTATAATGACTTATAAATCCAAGGGTCTTATGAATGCTCTTGACTTGTGATAAACTACAGGTTGACTGTTGGTGCTTATAATACATTATGGCTACTTATACCCCTCTATACACACACCTCAACAATCAACTGTTATAAGGACTCATAGGATGTTATAATACTCCATGAAGGATCATAAGTTATCAATGTATGCTGTTGGGGTCACACAGAGGAAGGCCTTCTTTTGTGTGGAAATTCAAAATGGAGCCCTGGATTTCCCATGACCACTTGCTGCCTGTAAGCCCCTCCCGCTAGCAGGCCAGGCAAATAAAAGCAGTGGCCAACCAGTTTATCACTCTCTTGGCTCTTTGTACTCTTGGCTCTGGACTCTCTCTTTTGGCTCTGCTCTCCCCCCTTGTCGAGGCTCCTGGACCCCCGGGGACTGCTCAAGTTGGGGTTCTCCTCCCCCACCTCTTAGCCTCCCTCTCCCGTGTGGCCATGCTGAAGCATCAGCCGCTACCAGGAGTACAGCAAGCCTTGGAAGCAACAGCTTGCTTTTGAGGAGCGGTCAGCCTCCCTCCTTTTCCACAACGAAGACACGGACCTTTTACAGCACCAGAACCGCTCTTTCGAGCCGGATCAGCATCGCCCAGGATCGGATCCTCCACCAAGCAGCAACCACCAAACCTCCTTCCTCTACTAAGGACTGGTAACAACTGGACATCCAAACCTTCTTTTATGACTTGGACGGACTGTACGTATTTGTTAAATGATAGTTGTTGTGATTGTTTTTAGGATTGTGCTTTAGTAGGTCAGGATGGTAATGTGTAGTAGACAAGGTCTTGCATGCAAATAACCTCCTGTATACTAATGCGGCACCTTCCCTGTGCAAAACACACACACACATCTCTTCATTTTAATGTAATACATACACAAACACAACACTGAGCGTTTTAAGTCATTTAAACTGATTTTCAAAGCTCTCTTTCAACTTTTCTTTGTAACAAAGACTTGGTCTTGTTACAGAGGAGTTGCCCTCCCCCACTTCCACATGGTCAATAAGGCTCCTCCACTCACACCTTAGATCATCCCTTTGTTCTCTCTCACCCACACGCGCGCGCGCACACACACACACACACACACACACACACACACACACACCTCCCTCATTGTGCATATAGTGCTTGTGTTTAGTGTAGTTTAGATTGTGTGTTTTATTTGTTTCATTTAAATAAACATTCCTTAAAGACATAATGCTGTGGTTATTGATGTTGTACAAGAGTGAATGAAATTGCCAACCTCTTCTATGTAGAACTCTGAATCCTTCAATCTAACTATTGATTGGGTAAGTTGGTTACAATTGTTAATTTAATTATTAATCAATTTCCATATTAATAGCTTAGTGGATATTGAGACTGAGGTTTTATTAATTGGCTATCTTTTTTCCTTCACTGAGGAAAGGTGGTGCCCCGAGGTATTCATATTAATATTTAATATTAATATTAAAATATAATGTTTTTTTGATAGTCAAATTAATAATATTAATATCATTAGACAAATTGCCTCAACACATGGTGTCCACTTGTGAGGTGTAACCCCAACAGCCGGCGCCCTTGTATGACATGCCATTGCATGTACAACAACATCGCCACTGCTCGGGCATTATCACCACAAAGGTGCCACCATTCGAGGCATTTCCCCAACATCGGTGTTTTGTGCGAGGCAGTACCCCAACAATGCTTAAAGTAAAGTGAAGTTCATATGGATGCATCTATAATGCAGCATACCTCATTATAATGTTTCGTTGTTGGTGTTAAGTAAAGTGTAACACATTTGCATGCATTTAAAAGAATCTATGATGCATGATGAGTGATTATGTCAGATACCAAAACATAGAGAATTACATTAAGATTAGTCTGCTTTAGGGATATAATATTAAGGTAAAAAACATGAATGATACATTCAAAGTAAGAAAAAGGCCAAATCCATTTTCTCAAATTTATTTTCAGAATAAAAACTTGAACACTTGGGTCAGTTCTGAAGTGCAAACATGAGGCCCTTGGAAACTACACCCTAACATTTTAAACTTTCAGCCACTGCTACTGCTAAGGATTAAATAAAATCTCTTTCTCATAATAAAATAATAATATGTACTGTTCTTGTATCGGCATCAAGTGCAAACCTGACCTTAACACTTAATCAAATGAACAATTAGTGACATGTGGCCAATGGAAACTGTACCCGAACATTTTAAAACTTTCAGCCTGCTACTGTTAAGGATTAAAAAATCTCTTTCTCATGATAAAATAATAATATATACTTTTCTTGTATCGGCATCAAGTGCAAACCTAACCTTAACGCTTAACAACAATTAGCGACATGGTTAGACATGGGTGGCGATGGGAAGCAGATCTCCATCTTCTTTCATTTTTGCAATCTTTTCCTTGACCTCTGGGGTGATGGCAACACGGCACCTGTCAATGAAGGATGACAATTTTTCCTTGAGCTCAGTGCAGGGCCCCACGTTTTTAAAGATGTCAGGTGCAGCTATGCTAAGCTCAGCAACTGGCCCTGTCCTGGAGACAGTATTTCTGTCAGCACCGATGCTACCGAAAGCTGCCTTCATGGAACCCCCGTGGTTGAAGGCATCTATAGCCATGTTGTAGCGAGCCATGATGCTCCTGGTGTTTCTCGCTGTAAATGGCACATGAAAACAAGATTTTGTTTAAAAAGCTTGCTGTCAAGATGCGTGAACTTGTTAGAACTGTAATGACCAATTACCTCTTCTTCTTCCAATCAGGTCATCAGTGCTAGAGGGTTTAACTTGATGGCGGGAAGAGGAGGAAGAGGCTGGAGATTTTGAAGACTTCTTCATTCGGTGGCTATCCATAAAATAATCTAGAATAGAAATCAAGGGAGGGTCAAAACAGATCATGATAGTGTTAACTTTCAAAATATGAAAAAATAAATGGCACCCATGGAATAAGCTGCTAGAGATTGGTTTTGGCAGTACAGGCTCACGGGTGATAAAACAAGTGTCATCATGATGACATGCATCTGAACTGTGTCAATTAAATGAAACAGGAAGGAGGTGAGAGAGTGATGAACATGGCCTCTCCCAAACAAACAAAACTAGCCGATAAAGCAAACGCACTAAGGGAAATATGGCATTATTGCCTGCAGAACTGACACTGACGGCAAGCCCTTTTGTAAAGCTTCCAGTGGACATCAGATCACTGCATAACAAGTAAAAACTTCTAGAAAACTAAGAGTGTGACCTAATTCGAAGCTGCAGCAGAGTAAATTTATTTTTATTAAAACATGTTCAATAGTTACAGCCCTGCAGCTGTGACATGATACGTCTAAATAGTACGCATTTCTGCTCTGCCTCCTCTTATTTTTTTTCTTTAAAAAATTCAACTTTTTTATTAAAAAAAATGAACTATTCTGTTATTTCCCGAATGTTTTAGATTTCTCCATTGTATTGTTTCAGTATCACTATCAAGATATTTAGTTGGGTATCATATTGAAGTCATAATTTTGGTATCATAACAATACTACATCTAGAGTGCACTACACAGTTGTCCTTGAGGGAGGCACTGAACAGAATCTAGCCTTGTGCTCCGATCCTGCCAACAGTACAGTAATGTAGGGAAGTAGTGTATACAGTATAATGCATCAATAAAGGGTGTTCAAAGAGACAAATTCAGTGTTACTGTTTGTGAAGTTAACATTAAAAATATTTCCAGAGAATGAGAGGAAATGTGGGATTTGATTCAACTGCATGTAATAAATTGTGCCTTTGCTACCTTCAGATAAATCAGAAAGAACAGAAATGGAGTCTTCCTCTTCCTCGTCACTAACGATGCTCTTTAATTGCTTGGCTTTCTTTTAAGGGGCTTTTCTATCATTCCCATGCTTGCGTTTGACACCTGCAAATAACAAAACAAATTTTGTGATTAGTGATCTAGTTGTGAGAAAGGAATGAATATGAAAACACATTTGGTTTGTGTGCTGGAGAAAACCTATTGGGAGAGTGAAAAAAGAATACTTGTGCTGTATGATTGTGAATGGATAATCACTCCCTTGACTTGCCAGACATGATTAGAGAATTATCTTCATCCCTCTTGGAGAGTAGCAGTTGGATTAGCTCATCCTTTTTCCCAAGTTCTCCTTGCAGGTAGGGCTTGACATCTTTGAGGAGGGAGATGGTTTCATCACGAATATGCCCCTTCTCTTTCTCTGCCTCAAGAAGTTTTTGAAGTCTTTCTTTTTTTAAAGATTATTTTTTTGGGAATTTTTCCTTTATTTGACAGTTACACAGTGTAGAGAGACAGGAAAGTTGGAGAGAAGAATGGGGGAAGACATGCAGCAAGTGACCTGCGCTGGAGTCGAACCCAGGTCGCTGCAGGAAGGACACAGCCTTTAAGGTACGCGCGCTTAGACCGGTGAGCCACCAGGGCGCCCCGTATTTGAAGTCTTTCAACATCCTGAACTGTATTTGGTGAGGCTTTTAAAGTAATTACAAATCAAGTAATCCTTAAATAAGAAATTCTCTTACGATAAGAATAATAACAGGAGATATGTATTATTGCAACACATAAGAATGCCTGATTGTGTGTCTATGACTACGTTTACATGCACAGCACATTCCGATTAAGGTCCATATTCGGGTTGAGGTAATATTCCGAATAAGCTGGTTATATGCGCTGAGCGATGGGAATATAACGTTTACATGTTAATTATCATATCCACCAATTTGGTCCAATCTCAACATTGGGTTTTCAGCAAATATAACACTCGAAAGTAATCGTCATGGCTTTGGTTGCCTTCAGTTAGAGCTTCAAAGCTGACATTGACTCCACTCTCTTGGTCACTGCCATCGCCAGTGGTCTCTGTCCCAGAATTTCATCCATGTCCGCAAAATAAATGAAACTGGCTGGATTAGGGCCACTGTTATTGTTTTGTTTTTGGCAGTGGCTATTTTTACGCCAGTCGTGAGTTTACTGTAATTTGCTATTCTTATGAACTTCCGTATCCGCATGCTCAAAAGGAAATTCGGCCTCGGAAAAAAACTTGCTGCTCAACTGAGTTGAAAACATCCCGTTTTCACTGCGTGCCTTGTGGTTAACATTACTAGACCGGCTAGCCGGCTTACTTACTTTAAGTTACAGTCAGGATGTCCTCTACTCACGTTAGGTAGGGTTAGTTATTAGCCAGCTTACTTTGCCTGCTTCTCATCTAACTCCTTAGCCAACTTGTACTCTAGAATTTCTTGCAAGGACAAACTTTATGCAGCTATCTCTTCTACACGACACAAATCACTACTGACTATTGATTGTGGAGGGTGACGACCTGACTGTTCCCTAAATATTAGCGAGCAAACGTTGAACCTAAAATTACACTCTCATAACTACCTAACCCGTTGACTAAGTTGAGCAACTAACTAGAAAACATAAGTAATGTTACAGCCGTCCTGCTAGATAACGTCAGCTGATACATTATAGTTAATGCCGTGGTACAAGCATAGACTGTATAAATCAGTCTATGGGTCCAAGTCCAGATTTCCTACATTGTGCATGAACATACGGAAGCTCGTAAGAGCAGCAAATTGGTGTAAGATTACGACTGGCGTAAAAATAGCCACTGCCTTTATTTTTTTTTTAGCTTTGGAATATGCCGCCTTCAGAGTTTTCCAGCGATGCTTAAAGGGGACCGATGATGCTGATCCTTCTTTTAATACATATTAATAATGTTATAATGTTAGTTGTCCATACTCAACCACTGAAAAGTTTCTAAATATAAGATACAGGGGTTTTGCCGTAATCCAAGAACGTGATTTCGTGAAGGTGATTTCCTCTCTGAACAGCTCCTCCTGAGATCTTCACGAGATCTGGGCAAAACCTGACGTCAGGTTGTGCCATCCAATTAGTATAGACCTAGCCAGAGCCAATCACGGCACTGGACCTGCCCACACCGGACACAATTCTAGCAGGTACTAACAACGCCAGATCATACTAGGCCTTAGTAGCCTCGACACTTTTGGAAATACAAAAGAAGAACCAAATATCATTTGAGGTGGAGTTTTGTCAGTATCTCTCCCAAAGCTGCTTGTCCGTTTACTTTTGGACGCGAGGAAAAACACTTATTTCTCTTCTAAAAGAGGATGCCACCAGAACTCAATGGGTAGCTTTTTTGTTTGCTGGCAGCAAACAGCCACGGCCAAAGGGAACATTAGCTGATTGTGCTCAGCATTTCACCAAAGACAGCTTTATCAATAAAGGATAATTTGACACAGGATAAGCGTTTCAGCTGCTTCTCAAACCTGAAGCAGCTGCATCGATCAAGCACTCGGAGCCACAAGCTGTAAGTAACGATATAACAGCAAATATTGTAAGTGAAGCTAATGTGTTATGGGTGGCTAGCGATAGTTAGCACTAACAACTGGCCTCAAACACAGGGTTTATAAAATATCTGAATATAAAGCCTGTATTGGTCGCGACTGTCCGTGACTCACAGACACAGAAGCTGTAAGTTGCTTTTCCTGCATAAGCCAACCTGAGATGATAGCCAGTTGATTGTGGCTGTAGCACAGCGGCTAACGTAGCCATGTTACTGTTGCTAATGTTTGTGTCCTAAATATGCAAGAGTGATATCGGGAAATTCTACAGAAGGTGTGTGATCATAAACCTCATTTGAAGCTAACTTTTAATACTTGTTTGTAATTTGGATGCTTGGTACAACTGTTCACAGTAACAGAACTTGCCGTCTGTTAAAACCTGTATTGCAAGGGTTTGTCTCTGTGGTTGTTACGACCGCTCGGTTACCAGCTACTGCATGTTAGTTTGTGTGCCGTGCTAATTATAAATGCTCCTGGTTAACTTAGATGCAGTAATTCTGATCGGTATGCTTGTGTTACTTGGGTAAGCATCAATGTGAGAGTTTCATCATAACGTTGCCTGATTGTAGCCACTACAGTTGAAGCTAACCGGAGAGGTGCTGTATGTGTCTGCTGAGCTGGGCTGCAGTTAGACCAGACGTAGGTTTTGCAGAGCTTGGGGTGCTTTTTTGGGTGCTTGTGGAACGATCGCTTGATTTATCAATGACCGAGGTCAGCATGATGGATTCGCTAGCTCCACATAAGCAACGTTTCACGCAAACGGAACGAACTACTGGTCTGTAAAACCTGCATTATGTTCATGACATAACCGGAGCTCTATCTCGCTCTCGGCACTATCCATAACTCGCCCATTTTCCGCGAGGAAAAGCTGGTCATTCTGAAGCAATAAGTAAACCATTACCATGGGCAATTTCCGAAAAGGCCGTTTAGCCTGGAGCTTTCGCTCCTCCGTCATATACCAGCGCAGAAGCTGTTCGTTTCTCCACGCTAACAACGCACCACAGCTATGCACACGAACCAGCAGGTCCTAATACACACCAAAGCAGTCCATAAGCTGTTGGTCCACTTTTAGCTGCTCCTCACTGTCCATGTTTCCCTCTAAACTCAGACCCACCGGATTTCTACGGTCTCCGGTCTACACTTGGGCATGTCGAACCGTTCTACAAATGTGTCTAAATAAGGTGGATTCTAGCTTTCCCTGCATCCTAGCTAGAGTAAAAGAACCGCTGTAACTCACCACTGTCGCCGTAGCAAACTGTAGCCGATAGCAAATTCGTGCTTGAGCTGCCAGACTTTTGCAGTGCATCCTCCACTTTCGGGCGCTATGTTTATTAGAACAAGTTCATTTCATTAGATCTATACACATGTACTATCATGTTAGATTGCGGAATTTGCCCGCCGCTTCCTGATCAGATGGCAGCCATGTCTCAAGTTTCACTCTGGGGAGAGGGACACGGAAAACTGCATTCTGCTGCCCCGTCCCGCCCAACTCCGCCCTCCACAGAGCTGGCCAGTCAGAAGAAAGTGGGCACACGGGGAGGAGGGGCTATAGCGGAAGAGTCACCCCAGTGATGCGTTTCAGGCAGAGACCACTATGGACTACAAATGGGGTTTTTTGAGGAAGGCAGTATGAGCGAAATAACAACCCTTTTTTTACTTTGCGCGATCAGGAGTACTCTAGGGGAGTCAAAGACCAAAATATAAACTTGGAAAAATGGCATAAGAGGTAACCTTTAACTTGGTTGGCAGTTAAGGCAAAATCAGCCTCTCTCCACTTTTCGCACACCTTAAAGATATCGTTGTTACGGTGTTTTCACCCATCGATATATTCCATTATATTCATGCATTTCATTATCTGAATGCACACAGTCGTCTCCTCTTCGCTCCAAAATATGCTAATTCCTTGCGAATTGAACAAGTGCAGACGTAGTTGAATATTCTGTTCGGGGGCATTTTCCGATTAAGGTGTATACATGAGCCAATATTCCTATTAAAACAGGCATGTGCCAGGGGTCTTATTCGGAATATTTCGAATCGGAAAATGACCTTAATCGGGTTATTGTATGCGTTTACATGACAGGTACACAATCGTAATATTCTCATATTCCGATTAATACAGGAATATGGTGTGCATGTAAACGCAGTCTATGTGTGCTGACACAAAGGTCTCAAAGATTCTAAGATGTAACTAACTGTGGGCTGCACTTTGTCATTGTGTCCCTGTTCACTGACTGTAATTGCTGTGCATGTAGAGTCTGTGTATCACCTACCTGCCCTGCCAGTTTTGCTTTTGTGTCAAGCAGCAAAGAAGTTGTCACATGATGTCAATTTGTCTTATATCAAGTGTCATACGATATGACTATTGCGTTACATATGTGCACATTGCGATGTTGATGCTGAAACAACATATTGTACAGCCACTACATCAGCAATAGACATGGACCATACTGAGAGCCTTGTGCCACATATTATTAAAAATAATACTGTCATACATACAATTGATTTTTGTGTTACTTTGATGCATGTATGAACATTAATGTACGAACATTCAATATTGTTCGTTTTCTTTGTTTATGATGACTGGATGAATGTGAATAAAATACAGATTGTAAATATAACTAACTACATTTCAGAATCATTGTATATATTCAGCTTAACATTCTCATTGTTAATGTACTTTCAATTTATTTGGAATGTCCAACTTTGCAGTTGCAAGAAATAAATGCTTACTGACTTACTAACGTGAGGTAGATTGTAATAGTTAGTGTTTTCAATCATTAGTAAAAAATATTCAACTTGGGAGTGACTTGATATATATAGGCTATATATATATATATTATATATATAAAATCTTGAAATAAATATTTTCTAGTTTCTTGGTACACAAGTTCGAGTTGTTTGTGCGATTTTGTTGGCTTTTGTGCCTGAAAAATTCCAAAATGGTGATGTATTATAAATTGTTCTTTTAATGCTCAGAATGCACCAGAATGCACCATTTAAAGCCAAGAAAAACAAATTTTCGGGGGGGGGGGGCATTCCCTCGGACCCCCTTGGAAAGGCCGTGATGTCAATACTTCCTTATTTTTATATCCTATCATGTAGAATTTCCTTATTTTTAAAAAAATCTCTGAGCACCCCTGTAATCTTGAGTCGCATAATTAATTTGTCTTGCTACTGTTTTTTTTTCCATCTCTTACCAATAAAACCAGTTTAGGCCCCTTTTCGAGGTTCAACACCTGCAGTAAAGTAGAAACGTGATGTGGGAGGAGGCCCGACTACACTAAATAACTCACGCCAGTGAGAAAGAAAAAAACTGGAAGGTTTATTGTCTTGGCTCCTTCCTAAAAACAAAATGATTTTTGGATTATTGTAGAAAGTAAAGTTTGTGGCAAACAAAAAATATGACACTTACATGTTTTTCAGCAAGATAGTCCTCATAAACGCACACACCTTTTTGAAGCGTGAATTCAATCGCCAGAAGTGAAGAAAAGAAGTGATCTGTTCTGGAGTGTGCGCATGCGCGGGGAGAACCTCCCACTTCTTCTTCTACTATGCAAACAAACAACTTTCAAACCTGAAACTGAACGTGATTTTGGGGAAACAAAAAGCAAGGGGAGTCTCAACAAAATGGGTAAATTAGGGCAAGGACTAACCAAATTGTTGCGCGCAAAAAATACTCTTGTCAATAGAAGAAAGATTGTGTTGTGGATGCAGAAGAAAGGAATCTTGAAGGGCCAAATGACGTGTAAATCATGTGATACTCCGATAACTGCTGTGCAGGTTTCGAGACAGGACGGCTTCCACTTGTAAGAAAAGCTAGTTAGCCGCTATGAATTAAGAGTGTGCCATTGTCTCTCCGTGTATAACGTTACCACTGTAGCAAACGTGTTCTTATTTATAACCTAACAACTTTCAAAACTAGGGGAAATGTGTGGCTTGTGTTAGTAAAAATATATTGTCTTGTTTTAGATATGTCCATGGAGCAGCAAATTTGTTCAAGTTTTGTTAATCGCAGTGTCTACATGTCTGAAAGTCAGACAGTGTTTTAATATAACCCTGTGTTCGACAGTCGGATGGTTTCAATATAACTCCGTGTCCGACAGTCAGATGGTTTCAATATAACTCCATGTCCGACGGTCAATTATTGTTTTTAATTTCTTCAAATCTACTGAATCTTTTAGATATTACACATGAATATTTTAATAAGATGGCTCAGTTCTTCAAGATAAGTACCGAGAATTTCAACGAATGTTTCTGTTTAAGCTGTGCTCAAAATAGATAAGTCGACATCGGAGCGGGACTTAGTGCATTTATGACAAATTTAGCGACTGTCGGACAGAGATCCTAAAATACTCCATGTCCGACAGTCATAAAATTTCTATTTTTTTGAGTATTCCAGCAATTATTAGACGTACAAACTTAGCCATGTTTGTGTTCGACCTTGATAAAATGAAAATTGATAGCTATCAACTTTTCTTGGTCTATTTATTCGTCTGTTTTAACTCTTCCGTTGAAGATAGACAACAGTCTTTATTCGGTCTCTCTTTTGAAAATTAGTCAGATGGATCGAACAAATTCACGCTTTATTTCCACGCCAGAGATAAAATAGTGCTTGTTGTCAGTGAGCAAATCAATTCCACGACATTGTGAATTAAATATTGCATGTACGATCAAGACTGTCGGACGCGAAATGCAAAATACTCCATGTCCGGTAGCCAGCAAAAAGTAAAAGTATTGATATGAGAACAGATTTCTAACGAAATAAAGAATGAAAATATATCACCAACAATCCTTATTCGGTTTCGCTTTTGAAAATTAGTCGGACCAAATAAAGAATAAAAATATATCTCCAACAAACAGAACGTCCAATGGGCACTGCCACTGCAATCAATTTATTTGGGCCATTTTCATAAATACAACGAAGTCCGTACTGTCGGACACGATATGCAAAATACTACGTGTCCGACAGCCAAAAAAAAAAAACGATTAGAGGACGATTAGAACTGATTGATAATCAAATAAAGAATAAAAAAATTTTTACAGCAAACAGAACATCCAATGAACACTGCAATTTATTTATTTGCGGGCCATCTTTTTGTTGATGGCCTACAGTAGAACAAATTTATCAACTGGAAGCATGCATTTTGATTTATCTAAACTCCACTACTGAAACCCTAAATCAGAAAAAGTGGATTAAGTATGGCAATTGCTAATTAATTAAGAAAGCAGTGATTTATAATTTATTTTCAATGACAACCCCAATTCTGAAATAGTTGGAACGAAGTGTAAATTGTGAATATTTCAAAATGCAATGACTTTCAGATCGCATGAGCCAATATGTTATTTACAATAGAACATAGATAACATTTCAAATGTTGAAAGTGATACATTTTACATTTTTATCGACAAAATGAGCTTATTTCAAATTTTCTGGCTGCAACAGGTCTCAAAAAAGTTGGGACACAGGCAAAAAAGGGCTGAAAAAGCAATTAATATATAAGAGAATCAGCTGAAAGTACATTAAGCAAGTAATTAAGTTAACTGGCATCAGGTGTGTAACATGATTGGCTATAAAAGAGATGTCTTAGAGAGGCTGAGTCTCTCAGAAGTAAAGATGGCCAGAGGCTCTCCAACCCGTGAAGGCTCGCGTAAAGAAATTGTGGAATACTTTAAAACAATGTTCCTCAATGTCAAATTGCAAAGGCTTTGAAGGTCTTATCATCGACAGTGCATAACATCATCAAAAGATTCAGAGAAACTGTAAAAATCTCTGCGCGTAAGGGACAAGGCCAAAGATCTTTACTGGATGCCTGTGATCTTCGGGCCCTCAGACGCTACTGCCTCACTCACCGGCATGATTCTGTCATTGACATTACTGAATGGGCCCAGGAATACTTCAAGAAAGCACTGTCTGTAAACACTGTCCACCGTGCCATCCACAGATGCCTCCTAAAACTCTATCATGCAAAAAGGAAGCCATTGTTGAGCATGATCCAGGAGCGCCGCCGTGTTCTGTGGGGCAAGGCTCATTTAAAATGAACTGTAGCAAAGTGGCAAAGTGTCCTGTGGTCAGACGAGTCCAAATTTGACATTCTTGTTGGAAATCATGGGCGTTGTGTCCTCTGGGCTAAAGAGGAGAAAGACCACCCCTCCTGTTATCAGCGTTCAGTTCAAAAGCCAGCATCTCTGATGGTATGGGGATGCATTAGTGCATATGGTGTGGGACACTAGCATGTTTTATAAAGCACCATGAATGCTGAAAGGTATATAAAGGTTTTAGAGCAACATATGCTCCACTCCAGATGACATCTATTCCAGGGAAGGCCTTGTGTATTTCAGCAGGACAATGCAAAACCACATACAGCAGCTATTACAACAGCATGGCTTCGTAGTAGAAGAGTCCGTGTACTGAACTGGCCTGCCTGCAGTCCTGATCTTTCATCGATTGAGAACATTTGGCGCATAATTAAAGGAGAAGTCCATCAAAGAAGACCCAAAACTCTCCAGCAGCTGGAAGCCTGTATTAACCCATTTAAACCGGGACAGCATGTGCGCATTTTAAGAACGTGTCGTTGCCGACACAGATATGCGCGTAATTTTGAAAGTACCGTAATTACTCTAAGTTTTGTGCAATAGAAAAAAATTCCAACTGTTCCTGAAAGCTGAGAAGCTGTGCTTCAGCCCAAATACAGGTTACAATGGTAAACATGGCAGCATGATTCTCTGCTGGGATTTTTGCATTAGGCCTTAAAGGGTTAAACAAGAGTGGGATCAAATTCCAATGGCTAAACTCAATAAACTTTTCTCCTCAATGCCCAGACGTCTCCACTCCGTGTTAAAAAGAAGAGGGGATGCTACACCATGGTAAACAGGCCCCTGTCCCAACTTTTTGAGACCCGTAGCAGCCATCAAATTTGAAATGAGCTAATTTTGTAGAAGAAATGGTAATTTCTCAGTTTCAACATCTGCTCTGTTATCTCTGTTCTATTGTGAATAAAATACTGGCAGGTGTGATTTGAAAGACATTGCGTTTTGATTTTATTCACAATTTACACTTTGTCACAACTATTTCGGAATTGGGGTTGTATGTTTATTTTTATTCTTTATTTCGCTATAAATCTATTCTAATCGTCCTTTTTTTTTGGCTGTTGGACACAGAGTAGGCTATTTTGCATTTAGTGTCTGACAGGCATTGTACAGACGTTGTTGTATTTATAAAAATGGCCCAAATAAATTGATTGCAGTGCCCATTGGATGTTCTGTTGGTTGGTGATATATTTTCATTCTTTATTTCGTTAGAAATCTGTTCTCATATCAATACTTTTACTTTTTGCTGGCTACCGGACATGGAGTATTTTGCATTTCGCGTCCGACAGTCTTGATCGTACATGCAACATTTAATTCACAATGTCATGGAATTGATTTGCTCACTGACTACAAGCACTATTTTATCTCTGGCGTGGAAATGTTCGATCCATCTGACTAATTTTCAAAAGAGAGACCGAATAAACACTGTTGTCTATCTTCAACGGAAGCGTTAAAACAGACCAATAAATGGACCGAGAAAAGTCGATAGCTATCAATTTGCATTTTATAAAAGGCGAACACAAATATGGCTAAGTTTGTAGCTACGTCTAATAATTGCTGGAATACTCAAAAAATTAGAACTTATACGGACACGGAGTATTTTAGGATCTCTGTCCAACAGTCACTAAACTTGTCATAAATGCACCAAGTCCCACGTCGATGTCGACTTATCTATATTGAGCAAAGCTTAAACAGAAACATTGGTTGAAATTCTCGGTACTCATCTTGAAGAACTGAGCCGTCTTATCAAAACATTTGCGTTTAATATCTAGAAGACTCAGTGGATTTAAAGAAATGAAAAACAACAATCGACTGTCGGACACGGAGTTATATTGAAACCATCCGACTATCTGACACTGAGTAATGTTAAAACCCTGTCCGACTTTTGGACACGTAGGCGCTGCGTTTTTTTAATATCCTACATCTTTAGGCTATCCGTGTTTGTAATGGATACATGATCAAGTGACTTTTTTTCCCAGAATTTGCAGGCGACATAGAGGAAGAAGTGTTTTGGTTCGCCAAGGATCCATGTTCTACAAGTCCCGCAGATCCCTCCAGAACCACCTGGAATTCATTTACAGGTGGATTTGCTTTGTCTGTTCCTGATAGGACTCAGTTGAAATGTAAAAAAAAAAAAAAATGGTAGGGGAGAGCTGGTACGAAAAGTAACATTTTTTCACATAGACGTCATTTTAAAAGATAACGTTAGAGACCGAAAAAAAATTTCGAGCAATTAACTTTTTGTGTGCTCTGTCAATATCAGGTGCTTCATCGTCCCAATATATATTGACTTCGGCATAGTTTGACGTCGATCGGAAGTTGCGCGTTGCTACTTTTGACCCCTCCAGTCGGAATGAAAGTAGCACACGGGCGGGACAAAAGTAACCTGATCAAATTAACTGGAATCTTTTAAATTACTGTCGTTAAAACAGAAACAAAAACAATCAGACATTTGTTTTAAACATTTTAATTTTCTTCAAATGTTACAAAAGTAAACGTGAACATGTTTAACGTGCAATTGGTCTATTTATAAAAATTATGAAATTACTTTACTCATTATCACAGTTGTGACAGATATAATGAGCTGCACCCTCAGTGCATGCCTGATGTGACCAGCGCAGACAAAAGATGCACCGCACCCACACTTCTCCAGGCAAAGATGAGGCAAATGTCTCCCCACAAACAAGACATTCCTCATCATTGCCCTGAGAAACTGTGATTGCAGTGTGTCCAGTAATCAACGTTTTCTTTGGGAGTTTTGAAGAGGACTGTTTTCTCTGGCCCCTCTGCCGAGTCTCCTCCTCCAAAGCAGCTTTTACTGGGATGTCGGTCAGTATTGCTGTTGACCTGCAACATTCAATGAGATGATAGTCAGAATCAGCTTGTTTTTATACAAGCAAGAAAATCAAGACAAGTTAAAAACGACACTCTGCTCACCTCTTTCTGCCTCTTGTTTTATTTTCTTTCCTCGAGCCAGCCTTTGGATATAGGCGAACCTTTTCTGGGCTGAACCTCTGTATTGGCGTGCCACTAGATGTTCCTGGAACCACAAGCATACCTGGATAAATAATATTTCAAAAAAAAAATGCTTGGCAAGGCTCAACATGCACATTTAAAGACACACACAGACACAAACTCTCACCATCTACAGGAATGGCAGACTCATGGGGATGCAGCTCAAATGGACTCTGACTAGGTTGGTGGTGTCTTAAGGGAGTGGGCGCTGGTGATGGAGCTGGCGCTGGTGATGGAGCTGGCGCTGGTGATGAAGAGGGCGGGCGCTGGTGATGGAGCTGGCACTGGGGATGAAGCTCGTGCTGGTGCAGGATGGTCGGTCACAAAACCTGGAGCAAAGTCTATCTCACTGAAAATATCTGGATTCAAGGGCCAGATACCGGTACACTCGAACCCAGATGAAATTCTGCTTGGTGTTTCAGCTCGAGGCAGAGCTTTAGCCACAAGACTCGGGATGTTGTAGATGGTCAAAGTTCTTCCAGGGTTCATTCGCATCCAATTGTCTGCTGCACTGTTAATGTAGTGCTTCAGAGGACCAAAAACGCTTCGGTCTTGCGGCTGAAGATGGTGGGAGCAGTGGGGTGGAAAAGAGAGGAGTACAATGCCATGTGACGTGCAAAAGTCAATAGCAACCACAGAAAGGTGTGATGCATGATTGTCTAAGAGTAGCAGCAACTTTGACTCCGGCGTCACGCGAGTGTGTCTTGAAAAATGCTGTAAAAAGGCCAAGAAATCTGTCTCCTCCATCCACCCCAATCCATTGGCAGAACCAGTGCAGCTAAGGGGACCATCCCGGATGAAGTGGTGCTGGAACTTCTTCCTTGGGAAGATGAAGTAAGGGGGAACAAAGTTGCCTTGTGCGTTGGCAGCAAAGGCAACAGTCACCAATGTCCCTCTTTCCCCAGAGGTCACAGCACCGACCTGGCGCTGCCCCTTGGCGGCAATGACTTTGTCTGGCACTTGAACCGCTGTGGTACCTGAAATAATAAATGAAATGAATTATTGCTGTTGCAAATCACTGTTGCTTTTTAATTTATCTGAATATAAATTTTTGCCTGTTTCACCCATGTTCCAGATGTCCTTTGCTTCAAAATTATAGCAGGTGAGGACAGTGTTTAGGTTTTTAAAAAACGCTGTCACGTTGGTCTTGTTGCAGCTGGTGGAACGGGACATGCTGGTGGCTTGAGGTCGATGGATGGACAGGGTTTTGTTGTGCTGGAGGAAGGAGGTGAGCCAGTCCTTCCCTGCCATCTGGTTTTCTTCCATGATCATGGAGTTTTGAGGCCAATATTTCCGGTCAGCTCATATGCAAACTTTCACACCTAAAACAGCATGAAAAAAGAGGTTAATTCCCAGATAGCAAGCACCTCCGCTCCGGATCTGCCCCGACTCTGTGCCGACCCCAGCTGATCCGGCTCAGAGCCAGGGCAGATCCGGAGCGGAGGTGCTACTTTGATGTAGGCAAATGGCGGTAGTGGTGTAGCTCTGTCTGCAGTGTTACTGCAACCTCTTTAGGACTCAGGCCAAAATATATATCAGCTGCTCTCTTTATATATGCCTGCAGTCTCTTCTCCTGTTCTTCTGTGAAGACTTTGTTGTGAGCCCTGTACCCTGGGGCTCTGGTCTGCTGCCCTCCTGCCTCTGCCCTCCTCTTGCAGTACCTGAACAGGGTGACATGACAAACGCCATGCACCTCTGCTGCCTCCTTATACTCTCGCCTCTTCAGACATCAAAAAAGGCCCTTGCGTAAACCTGCTGGTCAACCTTTCCTCTCTGGGTAGTTCGGACCCTAACTCCTGGCATTTTCTGTCGGTAAAATATAACACACACATTTTTAATGAGCTTTAGAACAGAAAATTCGGCCGCATTAGCAGAGAGGGACGAACGTAACCATTGCTACTTCGGTCCCGACAGTGACTCCTGACATTTGAACCAGGATTGCTTCTAAAGTGGAAAAAGTCTGACATTTCCAACTTCAGGATATGTTACAAAACTAAATGACCTATCATTTCATCATAAATATGACAAATGGAGCGATATAGACAATCTTTAAATCAAAAAAGTTTACCATTTGTCTGAATTTACTCACCACTGTGGAAAACAGTCTTCCCGGTCTCGTGCCGCGAGGAAGCGACAAAACTTAAAGATTTTTTGCAGGTCTGAAGAGTGGCGTGAGCTGCACGTGCTGACCGAGTATGACGCATCGAAGTACGGATGGCTGTGAGTAAATCGCCGTATTACTTTCGTCCTGAGTTACTTTGGCACCGGCTCTCCCCTAATCCGTAAATGATGAATTAAGTTCATATTTAATTTGAAATGAGTAACTAAGTTGCCAGTGTCAAAGTAACGAAGTGAAAGTATCCTTTTTTATCTGTAGTAGAGTAAAAGTAGAAGTCCCGGTTTAAAAAAAATCTTAAGTACAAATCCTCAAGAAACTAGGCTACTTAAATTCTGTAACGAAGTACATGTACATCGTTACTATGCACCTTTGAAAATGGATATCATGCACCCCGGGAGAAAATCTCACTCCAGCCTGCATTCAAAACTTGAGAGCCCTGACACTTCATTCCGGCGTGTCCCGACTTCTCGATGAGCAGGGCACGGCATTGTGTCGCGGCATTGTTTAGCAGCACTGTGAGCATAGAGTTTACCTTTCATATACAAAAACACCGTATTTACAGAGCTAGGATGCTGCCATCTAAATTGGCGCTTGATCCTGTCAGATTACCCGGTATTGCTGAAATAAAAAATTTTAAAAAGTGCCCTGCGCCAATTTTGAGCAACCTCCTGGACGAGAAACAAAAGTTTTTTTTTTTACTTGGCCTTATCGGTTTATTATATCGGTGGAATGGCTGATGTCTGATACTTAATTTTAAAGCCAATATCAGCCGATACCGATAACGTGCCAATAATATCAAGCATCCCTAGTACATATGCTTTATGTCACCAAACTGTTGATGCCACACAACAGTAGCTGCGTCTCAGAGAGGTCAAACGGCTCATGGTGTCCAGCCAAGAAATTTGGAACCGCCTTCATCAGCATGGGTTGAATGCCAGACATTGGTTGCCGGCTGAACCCCTGATGAACCGACATCGCAAGGAACGGCTGCAGTGGGTGAGGCAACACGCCCACTTGTTCAGATCAGATGGTCTGATCAAATCAGATGTTTGGAGACAGAGGGCGAGCCTTATGCTGATTTCAATGTTGCAGAACATGAATGACATGGAGGTGGTGATGTTATGGTGTGAGCAGGGATGTCTAGTGACTTTAAAACCGATTTAATCATCATGAATGGGAAAATTACTGACCAATACTATCCGAACACAGTAATTAACCCAATTGTTGTGCCTCTACACTGCCGTCATCACCCAAATTTCCTGTTAATTCCATTCACAAATTGTCACTGAGCACATCCAGAGGGCCGGAGTTCCTCATTTAGAGTGGCCTGCTCGTTCTCCAGACTCGAATCCCATCAAGCATCTTAGGATCAATTAAAAAAGATGCATTCAGGATCACCCTCAGCCTCTTACAAACATGTATGAACTCCAGGTGGTGCTGCAAGAGGAATCCCTCAGGATTGCGTGAAATGACTTGTGAACAGTATGAGGAGTCATTGTCAGGTGATGATTGATGCTAGAGGTGGTCACACTCGATATTGACCCCTATCACCCACTTCCGTATTTTCATCAGGACACAGGTACTCAACTGCTTCCACACTACGGACTGGTAGACTGCTTTTTAACGTTTAATTTTCTTCAGTTGGCTTAATGAAATGTTTAGGCAGAAGAATAAATGGTACATTCAATGTTAATTCTTTGATGTTTTATTTTATATGCAACATAACCATAATATCCTTATAATTTTGTGAGCGGTATACATGGGGCAGTAGATTTAAAAACCTTTATGGGGGAACGAGGAGGGGGAGGGACGTTAGAACATGCAGAGGACTGTACAGAATAACTGCCTCCAACATTGGCGAGGGCCCTTTGTTTTTGACATAGGTTTTCCCTCAGAGCTAGACTCAACTAGCCCTATTCAGGTCATCATTCAGACCTGGTGTTTGGAGCCTTAAGAATTGATACTGAAATGTTCTTGGATTATTGTTTCTTTTTTGTTCATCAATGCTCTTTTTAAAAGTGGAGGAATGCTTACAGGTTTTGATGCATAAAACTGAGAAAACAGGATTGAACAAGGCAACATTGTCACCAATATCCCCCGCCACGGTAAGAATGGTCACGGGAGATTCCATATTCCCATTGCAACACCCATACACCAAGTTCAGAGTCAAGGGCCATAACTCCGTTAAAATAAATGTCTCAGAATCAATTGTCAAACTCATTCAATAGGGTCATTAGTACTGGCCACACACGAAATTTCACCCATGAAGGTGCAAGAGTTTCTGAGAAAACTTGTCCTCATTGAACCCGGACGGCTGGAATGATGGACGGACGGACGGACGGACAAGCTCCATTCCAGTATCCCCCGATCCACTTCATGGCGGGGAATAATAATCAACTTCAAAAGGCGAAACAGTGGAAAGTTAGTAAACGTACGGAGGAGAGAGAATGTTGGGTGTGCAGAAGTGTTCCATATATCCCCTCAAATCCAGGAAAAAAAAACACTTCCACATAAAAGGTGAAGAACATGATTTGCAGTGAAACAATTGATGTGAATTTTGCAACAAAATCCATTTCACAGGAAATACTTTTAGGTTCATAATTAGAAAATTGAAGAAATGCAGTATACTAAATCCAAAAGTCAATGGAACCTTCCATACACCCATGCAGAGAAAACTTGTCCCGACTGCAAATCCCGCACAGCTAAGAGAACGAACAGAGTCAAGGGCCATAACTCCATGAAAATAAACTTCTCTGAATCAGTTTTCAAACTAATTCAATAGGGTCATTACACTACTGGCCACACACACAAAATTTCATCCACGTAGATGCAATAGTTGCCGAGAAAACTTGTCCCCATTGCAACATCCATACACCAAGTTTAAAGTCAAGGGCCATAACTCTGTAAAAATTCATTTCTCTGAATCAATTGTCGAACTCATTCAATCGGGTCATCTGTACTGGCCACCCACAAAATTTCATCACGTTGCCGCGAAAACTTGTCCCAATTAAACCTACCTGGCCCAGTGTAAAAAAATTAATTACCCCCCCTTGTTAAATCATGAATTAACTGTGATTAACCACATTCACCACAGTTCAATTTCACTGGCCACACCGAGGCCTGATTACTGCCTGACCTGTTGAATCAAGAAAATCACTTAAATAGAACCTGTCTGACAAAGTGAAGTAGGCTAAAAGATCTCAAAAAGCAACACATCATGCCGCGATCTAAAGAAATTCAAGAATATATTAGAAACAAAATCACTGACATCTTTCAGTCTGTAAAGGGTTACAAAGCCATTTCTAAGGCTTTCGGACTCCAGTGAACCATGGTGAGAGCCATTATCCACAAATGGTGAAAACTTGGAACAGTGGAAAACCTTCCCAGAAGTGGCCGGCCTCCCAAAATTCCTCTAAGAGCGCATCGACAACTCATCCAGGAGGTCAGAAAAAAACCCAAAACAACATCTGAAGAACTGCAGGCCTCACTTGCCTCAGTTAAAGTCAGTGTTCATGATTCAACAATAAGAAAGAGACTGGGCAAAAATGGCATCCATGGGAGAGTTCAAAGGCGAAAACCACTGCTGACCAAAATGAACATAAAGTCTTGTCTCGCATTTGCCAAAAAACATCTTGATGATCCCCAAGACTTTCAGACTGACGAGACAAAAGTTTAATTTTTTGGAAGATATGCGTCCCATTACATCTGGTGTAAAACTAACACAGCATTTCATAAAAAGAACATCATACCAACAGTCAAACATGGTGGTGGTTGCGTGATGGTCTGGGACTGCTTTGCTGCTTCAGGACCTGGAAAACATGCCGTAATTGATGCAACCATGAATTCTGCTCTCTAGCAGAAAGTCCTAAAGGAGAATTTCCGACCATCAGTTTGTGACCTCAAGCTCAAGCGCTCTTGGGTGATACAGCAGAACAATAATTCGAAATACACCAGCAAGTCCACCTCTGAAAGGCTTAAAAAAAACCCCAAAATGATCGTTTTTGAGTGGCCGAGTCAAAGTCCGGACTTAAATCTGATTGATATGCCATGGCATGACCTTAAACAGGCCATTCATGCTCAAAAACCCTCCAATATGGCTGAATTATAACAATTCTGCGAAGAGGGGGCACAAATTCCTCCACATCGATGTGAAAGACTCATTGCCAGTTTTCGCAAAAGCTTGATTGCAGTTGTTGTCGCACAACCAGTCATTAGGTTTAGTGGGCAATTACTTTTTCACATAGGGTAAGGTAGGTTTGGACAGCTTTTTCCCTCATTAAATGAAATCATCATTTAAAAACTGCATTTTGTATTTACTTGGGTTATCATTGTCTTATATTAAAATTTGTTTGATCATCTGAAACATTTAAGTGTGACAAATAGGGCCTATGCAAAAAAAAAAAAAAGAAATCAGGAAGGGGGTAAATACTTTTTCACAGCACTGTAAGTGTTTCAGATCATCGTCGTTGTCTGTCGTTAACATTTTTCAAAAATCTTTGCCTCTGAAACTGCCAAACAGATCCAGACTAAAATTAGCCACAGGCATCCATAAGATTTCCACTTTAAAAATTGTGTCAATTCTGCCCGCTGTCTGAATAACATGGTCGCTGTTACTAAAAATAGAACATGGGGTAAAACCACCTATTTTCAGCAGTATCTCAGGGACTAAAGCAGCGAGAGGAAAAACCGTTACCTCAAAATGATCAGCAGATGAAACTCTACAAAAGTCTCCAGGGATCAAATTCATACAATGCCTCCTTGTAGGAGTTATTGGCCTTGAAATGTCAAAGGAGGTTTTGCGGGGTATAGGCAAATTTGCCCACAGCCCAATTTGAACCATCTTCTGGTTATATGTACCTATTTGTGGGACTGTCCAGAAAATAGATTTGAAATGTGAAATTTGCATACAGGAAGTGAACTGTGACCTATTTAGTGATTTCACGATTTCTGAGGGGCAAGGCCTCGAAAAGTCCATAAATGATTGTTCTGAAAAACCAGATGATTTGTAATGGCTACACAACAACATGACGGACATTTTGATGCCAAACATACAGTATCTCATAAAAGTGAGTACAATCCTCACATTTCGACAATTTATTATATCTGTTCAAGGGACAACATTACAGAAGTGAAACTTGAATATATTCTAGAGTAGTCATGTTACAATATGGGTAGCAGTGTAGATTTACAGCACTGTACAAATAACTGAACAAACAGTCACTATTTCCAAAATGGGTGGCAACAAAAGTGAGTATACATCCCAAATGGTAATGGTCAACCAAGCAATGAAACGTGTCTTATTCATCATGTTCATGCTTTTATCTGTTCGACTGGGCCATATGAGGTTGTGTAACATGTTGAAGGTTTAAACTGTGGTGCTTTGGGTGCAATGCTCTCATTCTGGTCACTGGATGCTCAACATATCAACTCACGGGAAAGAACTCTCTGAGGATCTGAAAAAGAGAATTGTTGCTCTCCACAAAGATAGTCTAAGCTACAAGATCTGTGAAACCATGAAACTGAGCTACAGCACGGTGGCCAAGGTTATCCAGCGGTTTTCCAAGACGGGTTCTACTCGGAACAGGCCTTGTTAGGGTTGACCAAAGAGGTCGAGTCCTCGTGCTCTGCGTCGGGTGCACAGGTTGGCTGCAGAAAAAAGACGCAAGGATGCTGGCAGCATTGCTAACAGCCTGTCAGCGCTCAGACCATATGCGGTGCACTGCACCAAGTTCATCTGCATGGCCGTCAGCCAAGACGGAAGCCTCTTCTGAAGCTAGCCCACAAGAAAGCTTGAAAACAGTTTGCTGAAGACAACCAGTCCAAGAACATGAACTACTGGAACCATGTTCTGTGTTTTGACGAGACCAAAATAAACTTGTTCGGCTCAGATGGTGTCCAGCATGTGTGGCGGTGCCCTGGTGAGGAGTACCAAGACAAGTGTGTACTGCCTACAGTCAAACATGGTGGAGGCAGCATCATGGTCTGGGGCTGGATAAGTGCTACATTGATGGAATAATGGATTCCAACACGCAATGTGGCATTCTGACGCAGAACATGATGCGCTCCCTTCGGAAACTGGGCCACATGGCAGTTTTCCAACATGATAACAACCCGAAACACACCTCCAAGATGACAACTGCCTCCCTGAAGAAGCTGGAAGTGAAGGTGATGGCGTGGCCAAGTATGTCTCCAGAACTGAATCCCAATGAGCACCTGTGGGGCATCCTCAAGAGGAAGGTGGAGGAGCAGCACGTGTCCAACATCCACCAGCTCCATGATGTTTTCATGGAGGAGCGGAGGAGGATCCCAGCAACAACCTGCACAGCTCTGGTGAATTCCATGCCTAGGAGAATCAAGGCAGTGCTGGACAACAATGGTGGTCACACTAAATGTTGACACTGTGGACACAATTTGGCATGTTGACGGTGAGGTGTACTCACTTTTGTTGCCACCCATTTTGGAAGTAATGACTGTTTATTCAGTTATTACTCACTTTTGTGAGATACTGTAAGTATATATGTGAAAAACTGAAGAAGTTTCAGACAATTTTCCATTGAAAAATTCATCTGTCTTGACCAAAATTGATGCAAAACGTAAAGTTCATCTTGAAAAACAACTGAGTTCCTATGAAAGCATTCCTAAGATATTTTCGCAAAAGTTGCCTTATGTAGTTGGCTAAATAATGTGCGAGTGTCGTTAAATTGCGAGACCGCTAACATGCATCCGGATTGCGAATATTGGAACCATCCCTGTATTTAGAAATTATTACTATCTCCTTCGCGTGTCAAAATAGGTTACTAAATAATAAACATGGAATGCTTTGTATAGATACTTATACAAATGAGAGTCTTAGAGTATATGTACATGATTAACGAGACATTGGTCTTCCGGATCATTCTGGATCATAACTAAAATACATCTGAAACACATTTGTCCTTTTAAGATTAGACAAATATAGATTGTTACTATATATGGTATATATTTCTATGTTAATTTATTAGGATATAATAACATTTTCAGGATCACCTGTAATTGTGATAAGATCAGTTAACGGTGGTGTATTCAAGCCCTTTTTATTATATACTACATATTTCTCAGAAAACTCATTTAGATGTTTTCATAAACTGTTGTACATTGTGTAAGTACTATATCTCCCTATATCTCCCAGGCCTTGTTTTTATTCCACTGAGCAAAGCGTTGTCTGCTCTTGTGGTCACGCTTCAATAGCTTGGTTTACATGCAGACTTTTTTAATTCTGATTGAAGATTTCAGGTCAACTGTTTACATGTGACACAATCTATTCTGATCTGGAGTTTATATGGGTCACCACATTTAATCAGAACAGACTTCTGACAGCTGTGTGACATGCACAGATTGATGAAAAAAGTATCCACTTTCGTTGTTGAGCTGTTTATGCTTATAGGGGTTCTATCAATTTCCGCCACCTATCAAGATATGCTACCTTGCGGTTCTGCGCATGCACAAACCCACGATCTTGGGCTATATTTCTTTCCTCACATCTTAAATATCAAATATCTAACAAATCAATTTTTTTTTTTTTTCAGAGCGCTTTAGACTTATAGGCAAATAGTTGCATGTACAAGCTGGCTTTTCCAGAAAATGCCAAAATTCAACGATAGTGGCATGCGGC
Organism: Gymnothorax javanicus; assembly: GCA_029692085.1. Classification (NCBI taxonomy): domain Eukaryota; kingdom Metazoa; phylum Chordata; class Actinopteri; order Anguilliformes; family Muraenidae; genus Gymnothorax; species Gymnothorax javanicus. The sequence continues at coordinate 31,982,208 of CM056200.1, read as the reverse complement.
ATGTTATCTTAAAAGTAAACAACTCATTTTAGCATCTGCGTAAGTTATAATGAGCATACAAATAAAGTTGCCACTGTACGTTGATTTATATTGTAATATTAAAGTAAAAACAAAGCCTTTAGGATCACCCTGCATTAACCCTTTCATTACCATTGTCGCATTTCCGCGACAACGCAGATCCCGCATCACTTACCATTGTCGCTATTTTGCGCCTAGAGAAAGTCCCTCACAAAAACTGTCAAAGCTCCGCAACAAAACACCCCTTTGGACGAGTCTGGTATCACACAACACGTCAGTGATGTCATCAGGCTTCCCGTAGTTCCCAATCCTCCGGTTATGCAGTTTTATTTTATTTTATACAGGTTATTGAAGGCAGTGCGTGCTGCCGCACGTGTATCTCCGTTTGTAAAGAAATGCGCATGTATCTCCGTTTGTACATAAATCCCAGAGAGGAGAAATCGTCTTGTCTTGAAAAACCAAAATACGATTTTTATCCTCATTTTCTGTTTTTACTTTTGGAAAAACTAAGCAAAGATGTGTGTGAATGGAAAGGTAAATGTATTTTGAACATGTTTTCTGTACATAAAATTGTCCATTTCTGGCATTTTTAGTTCAAAAAAGGGGGTGAAAATCCACATGCAATATCATGCTGTGATAGCACAAAAATTAACAGTAAGCAAGGGTTGTCTTATTCCCAGTAAGCGGTAGTGAAAGGGTTAAAACAGCATTTTTTGACAAGGCAGCACAATTTGTCAACACCGGTCTTCAGAGTTTTCCAGCAGTTCTAATTTGTTTAACGTTGCAGTCTATCCCGGTTTCGTTGAGTTTTTCATGGACTTCTTTTGAGACCTTTCACTATTGTTTTTTTGACCATCTAAGCATGCAATAATTTTCCATTCTTCGAGAGTTTTTATTAAAAACAAACACTCCGCATTGACCAGGTCTGCATTCTGTGCTTTAAAGCCACCTTATTTGCAAGTGAAGAAACGTCGCATTCACTTCAAGACAGAGTGTGCGCAGACAGAACGCAGCCAGACAACTTTCCATTTCACCGTTTACATGTCAAAATTTTACTTTTAATCGGTTCGGGAAAAGGAATATTCTACCCCTCTGCAACTGAATTAAATTCCATTCGGTTTCGGCATTTTTATTCTGAATTAGGTGTTTATATGGAGCATTTTTATTCGGTATGGGCTTCTAAACCGATTCAAATCGGAATATTAGGCTCCATGTAAACCCAGCTATTGACTTTGTGAACCACAAAGCATTCAACATTGTTGTATGCCAGGGGTAGGGACCTTCTCCAGAAAGAGCCACTGTGGGTGCAGGCTTTCATACCAACCAAGCTGCTACACAGCACAAGGACCAGTTCAATCAACGCGAAGCATTGGCCTATTAATAAGTAAATTATTTTTCTGCACTGAATTTAGCCCATGATTTCATCGCTGTTCGATCGCATATGAAGAGAAACCACGTCTTCAGTTGCCAATTAGGATAATTGGAAAACGCGTCAATAAAGGAAAATTGATTGAGAACCAGCCAGGACTAATTGTCATGAAGGGACGTGTCTGTGCCCCCCCAATTCCCAGTTCTAGCTCCGCCACTGGGTTTGAGCGTGGTTGGCCTCCACCGGTCCGTGCGCTGCTGTGCCTGAGCGCAGCAACCCGTTTTTTGGTGGCGATCTTTACATCGGACCACTTTTTTTCACCTACATGAAAAGAATTTGGATTGTCAGTTATGTCGGCAATATAACATGAAATATCATGGATCTATAAATTGAATTTATTAATGAATTAAATCAAACCTCTGCTGCACTCCGATTTTCCACCCCAACGGTGTTTACCGCAGCAGCAATAGTTTTCCAAACTGCAGCCTTCTGGGCTCCCTTGATGCCATTCTTAAGGCTTCCATTAAAATAATTTTGTTTTTCTCCACCTTGGACATGCTAATTTCTGTTTCCTCCTCAGTGAAGTTATTCTTCTTTGCCGTCTATCGAGAGTCCATGTCGTAAAGTGGGCAGGACTATGCCTCCCAGAGCATGAATTTATAGGGGCGTGTCATGTAAATTACGGTTGGTTTCAGCTGCCAGATTTATCAAGGGCATGCCAGATCTACACCAAAATCAGCGACGTACACACTTTTCGTAAATCAGACGTGACACCTGGCGTATGCTGATATTTACACCAGAATCTGCACCAGATCCTACGCAAGTTTGATAAATGAGGGCCATTATGTTTTCTTAAGAAAATATCAATATATTAATAATAAATTTTCAGAAAACATTTCTTAGCATTACAGAAGGTAATATAGACAACAACTGGTAAGTTTAAGAAAATTGGGTTGAAAAATGTGGGAGGAGTTGATTACAGAATGAACAAAGTCATGTCTGGGGAATCAAGGGCCATAACGCCACTAAATATCGTCCGATCGGAACGAAAACATAATGGCCCTCATTTATCAAACTTGCGTAGGATCTGGTCCAGTCCCATGCCAGATTGCCTAAACTGCAAAAACAGGCCAATCACACTATTTTTATCACACTATTTTATTTATTTAACCAGGGAAGTCCCATTGAGATTGAAATCTCTTTTTCAAGGGAGCCCTGGGGGTTGAGATGGGGAGGGAGAAGGCAATTTGCATAGCCAATTGGATCAGGGGATGATTAGGTGGCAGGTCGAAAGAGCCAGGTTGGGACTTTAGCCATGACACCGGGGAACCCCCTACTCTTATCGAAGAGTGTCATAGGATCTTTAATGACCACAGTGAGTCAGGACCTCAGTTTAACGTCTCATCCGAAAGACGGCATCTCCTTCAGTACAGTGTCCCCGTCACTGCACTGGGGCATTGGGGATTATTCCGCCAGAGGGAAGATCGCCACCTACTGGCCCACCAACACCTCTCTTCCAGCAGCAACTTGGTTTTCCTCGGTGGACTCCCATCCAAGTACTGACCAAGCCCACACCTGCTTAGCTTCAGCCACGCGGCTGGAGCAGATCGAATAGTGGTATGGCTGCTGGCCAATAGTCCTGATGGTGGCGTACAGCAAGCCTCTAAATTTCAAAATTTTGAAAATTCACAACAAATCAACCATATGTGCTACAGATTTGCAACTTTCACCAAAATGTAGCCCCAATACTGAGGAAACATTTGAACACTAAAACCTATTGCAAATTATAAAGTCCATCACTCTGTTTTTTTTTTAAAAACTGTAAAACTTATTAAACCTATCTCCTCCCACAATTTTTGCTCAATTGACACCAAACTTGCTACAGAACATCTCTAGACTGTCCTACACAAACAATTAACAGAGATTTTTGATTTATTGAATATTGAGCATACAGTGCATCAAAATGTTTGATCGTAAACGGTATTGTAAACATATACTTGCAAATTCTTGCTAAACACATTTTCAATGTTCATTAAAAAAATGACAAAATTTTGGAGTGATGGTAGACGATGTTTGGAAAATATCAGAACTTTATCTCAAAAACTGAATTTTTGACAGCCATTTGAAATCTGCCTTTACACACTAACAGCTGCTGTCTTGCACACAGGCGACTGGCTTAGTCAATTTGTGAAGCTACATGCAACATTTCCATTTGCCAATTAGCTCAGTAAGATAGAGCATAGTCTCTTGTGCCAGAAATTGTGACTTCAAGCCTCAACTGATATAAAATGCACATTAGAATGCCACCTTTTTTTTCATCTTCCTACACTCTGCTTGTTGCTCAGAATTGCCCAATTTTGCCTAAAATGAACCGGCCCTGACTGTTGCTGTGCAGCAGTTAAAATTGTAAATGTTGTTTGTTTGGTGCCAAACAGTCAAGAAACAATAGTGATTTCACAGACATTTTCTGCTGATAAAGTGTTAAGCTGACAAGTGGAGGTTGGGATTAAAGGATTTTGCGGTGATTTTGCTTTTTTAGATTCCTGTTAGTTCTACTCCCAACCTCTTCATCAAAATAACACTGCAGCACACAAGTACATAACATACTTGCAGAAACGTGCCTCCAAATAATGATTTTATGTGGCATATGGATGTAATGCAATTTCATGTTTATATGTGAAAAACACTGGGAAACTAAAGTAAATTCTCGAGGTTTCATGATAAGTTTCATATCAACTCTTTATTTAGCAGTTCGGAATATTATGCTAACACAATTTGTTTTTGTTTTAGCCCTTGAATCACAATATCTGACTTTATTCATTTTGACATGAATCAATACATTCCTGTGAACTTTAATTCTTTAGACATTGTGATGTGTTTCTTCATTTATTTACTTAACGGCGGGGGATAATGTGCTCACAGAGCTCTCTTGTTTGATTTGAGGAAGTGCTCCTGACAAGAAATCTCTGAGAGGAATTGGGTGCTTCTTGGTCACTGTTTTGGAACACTAAGCTTCATTAAGCTTTTTTCACCTTAAAGGTGCTCTAAGCCAGTGTTTGCCAAACTGTGTGCCGCGGCACACTGGAGCTTCCTAGGTGTGCTGCGAGAAAACCCACTTACTGTTTTTTTTCCTGATGGCCTAATAAAATAAAACGGCTGAACTTACAGGATATAAAAATTCATGTCATTATCAATTCATTCAATTCAGTTTATTAAAATGCATATTTAAAATTCCTTCTCGATATTTCCACATCATGTATTCTACTGTACAATTCCTTCTCGTGATTAGCCAATTATACATCGTCTAACGCGAAAAATTAAACATTCCCCGGTAAAGCTCAGCTAAAACAGCAGTGTAGGCTAGTTGAAACGAAACAACGAAAATGGATAAATTCCTGACCAAAACCTTGAAAAGGCCGTCCGACTAACCACCTCACTCTTGCGGCGTTGGCCAGAAAAAGAAAATCAAAGTGGTGAACAGACTTTACAGTGAGGGATATCTGACTTATGGGTTTACATTCACCGGAGATCCCGCTACCTCAATACCACTGTGTCTTGCTTGCGGTGAAAAGCTGGCAAACGAAGCTATGGTGCCAAATAAATTAAAAAGACACCTTTCAACGAAACACCCTTCTCTCGCAAAAAAAAAGACCTTGAATATTTTATGCGGTTGAGAAGCCAGATGAACAAACAAGTTAGTTTCATGATAAAAACTGCTACAGCGTCAGAAAAAGCATTAGAAGCTAGCTATCTGGTCGCAGAACTAGAAGCAAAATAAGACGTCTCACACAATTGCCGAATCTCTAATCCTGCCAGCATGCAAAGCTATTGTCGGGACCATGTTGGGTCAAAATGTTACCAATGAAAAATTGAAGGTTGCTCTCTCAAACAATACAATTGGCAGACGAATAGGAGAAATGTCAGCAGATATAGAGGACATTGTAATGGAGAAAATGAAAGGGAGTGGGAAATTTGAGCTGCGGGTGGATGAAACAACCGATGTCGGTGGACATGCACAATTACTGGCCAATGTCAGATACAGCGCCCTCCATAATTATTGGCACCCCTGGTTAAGATGTGTTAAAAGCCTTAAAATAAATTCAATTTTTATTGCAGAAGCATACTCTCACACTGAAAATTGTAGAAAAATGTAACCTTCAACTCAAGTGAATTTTAAGGGGAAAAAAAAATCCTAAAAATAATTATTTTTCATAAAATCACCTGTTCCACAATTATTGGCACCCCTAACAATTCCTAGGAAATAAATGTAATTGAAGTATTTCTGTCATGTCTACAGTAGTTTACAAAGTTGATCAGAGTATCTAGGAACATTTAATTAGTAATTCATCATTTCCTGTTTCCCTGGGGTATAAATATGACGTGACACAGAGGCCATTTCTCTTATCCACTCTTCAACATGGGAAAGACAAAGGAACACACCATTCAAGTAAGGCAGATGTGTGTCGACCTTCATAAGTCAGGCAATGGCGACAAGAAAGTAGCCACTCGCCTGCACCGCCCATATCTACTGTCAGAGGAATCATTAAGAAGTTTAAAACAACTGGAACAGTGGTAAACAAGCCTGGATGAGGGCCTTAAGGTTATTTTTGCCACCACGCACAGTGAGGAGGATGGTAAGAGAAATGAAAAGTTCTCCAAAGCTCACTGTTAAAGAATTGCAACAAATTGTAGCATGTTGGGGTCACAAAGTCTCCAAAACAACCATCAGGCGCTATCTACATGCCAACTAGCTGTTTGGGAGGCATGCACGGAAAAAAACCTTTTCTCACTCACAATCATAACGCAAACGTCTGGAGTTCACTAAAGCGGTACTGGGACTTCAACTGGGACCGTGTGCTTTGGTCAGATGAGACCAAGAGAGCTTTTTGGCAACAAACACTCTAAGTGGGTCTGGCGGAACACAAAAGATGAGTATGCAGAAAAGCACCTCATGCCCACTGTGAAGTATGGGGGAGGATCGGTGATGCTGTGGGCCTGTTTCTCTTCCAGAGGCCCTGGGAACCTTGTTAGGGTGCATGGCATCATGAACGCTTTGAAATACCAGGACATTTTAAATCAAAATATGGTGGCCTCTGCCCGAAAGCTGAACATAGGTCGTCACTGGGTCTTTCAGCAAGATAATGACCCTAAACATGTGGCCAAATCTACACAGAAATGGTTCACCAGACACAGAATCAAGCTCCTCCCATGGCCATCTCAGTCCCCAGGCCTCAACCCCATTAAAAACCTGTGGAGTGAGCTGAAGAGGAGAGTGCAGAGGAGAGGACCCAGGTCGCTGGATGATTTAGAGAGATTGTGCAAAGCGGAATGGTCGAAGATCCCTCTTTCTGTATTCTCCCATCTTGTGAAACATTATAGGAGAAGATTAGGTGCTGTTTTGTTGGCAAAAGGGGGTTGTACAAAGTAGTCACATCAGGGGTGCTAATAATTGTGGCACACATGAATTGATGTAAAAGAATTATTTCTTAATGTGGGATTTTTTTTCCACTGAATAAATGCACTTGAATTAAAGGTTGGATTTTCCTCTTTTTTTCATTGTGGTCCTATATTATTTAGAAAAAAACTGAATTTATTAGAAGCTAAAGAACACATCTTAACCAGGGGTGCCAATAATTATGGAGGGCGCTGTATGTCGATGGGGAGACAATTAAAGAAAATTACTTTTATCGAATTTTGCCGGAGAAAACTGCAGGTGAGGTGGTGTTTCGAGTGGTATCTGAGTATCTGGAGAAGTGGGGGCTGAACTGGAAAGACTGCGTAGAGTCATGTATTTTATGATTGCATAACAGCAAACCTGGTTGGAAAGCTCGAGTGGTTATCTCATCATTCGGTCGTGCTGCGGGGTAGGTAGCGCGAGCGGAACACGATAATATTATAGTGGTGTGCCGTGAGATTTTTTCATAGTTAACAGCGTGCCTCGAGAGAAAAAAGTTTAGGAAACACTGCTCTAAGCAATGTTACGTGGTTTCTAAGCTACAGCATTTTTTTTCACATACAGCAAACATTATCTCACGATCCGCTAGCTGCCTGTCCCCAGAAAAAAAAAAAAACGTGGTCCCTGTGGACAGCCCAGGCCCCTAAAACTGCAACAAAAACAAACTGGTCCAGCCTGGACCATCCAGCCAATCACCGACAAGAGGGATGGGGGGGTGGGGTTTGGCGTTGAGTGCGAGTGCACATGAAGGGGGTGAGGGGAGAGGAGAGAGAAGGTCAAACGCGAATACGGTGGTTGGCTTCGTAATGCAACGGACGGTATTTTGGGTGACCGAGTACTGAAGCGTGCGAGAAGAGAGACGGGGCGGTTTGAAATAGATTTGGATATAGAGTTTGAGCATGAGAATGAGAATAAAAGAGAAAAAAACATAAAAAGAAAAGGAAGAAAGATTAAGTTCCTCAGGCGAATCAAGTGATGTGTTGAGGAAAGTGGAGGCGTACCTAGTTGGGATGGTGGCAGTAACCCTAACAGATGGGATTTTTAAAGACCCGCATGTGGTCAGAAAGTTTGTGGGGGAAAAGCTTCATGACGCATTCATGTTGCTTTTTAAAACATGCAAGTGTCCCGCACCATATGCACTAATGCATCCCCATGCCATCAGAGATGCTGGCTTTTGAACTGAATACTAATAACAGGAGGGGTGGTCTTTCTCCACTTTAGCCCGGAGGACACGACGCCCATGATTTCCAACAAGAATGTCAAATTTGGACTCGTCTGACCACAGGACACTTTGCCACTTTGCTACAATCCATTTTAAATGAGCCTTGAACCACAGAACACAGCGGTGCTTCAGGATCATGCTCAACAATGGCTTCCTTTTTGCATGATAGAGTTTTAGGAGGCATCTGTGGATGGCACGTTGGACTGTGTTTACAGACAGTGGTTTCTTGAAGTATTCCTGGGCCCATTTAGTAATGTCAATGACAGAATCATGCCGGTGAGTGATGCAGTGGCGTCTGAGGGCCCGTAGATCACAGGCATCCAGTAAAGGTCTTCGGCCTTGTCCCTTACGCACAGGGATTTTTCCAGTTTCTCTGAACCTTTTGATGATGTTATGCACTGTCGATGATGAGACCTTCAAAGCCTTTGCAATTTGACGCTGAGGAACATTGTTTTGAAAGTATTCCACAGTTTTTTTTATGCAAGCCTTCACAGGTTGGAGAGCCTCTGGCCATCTTTACTTCTGAGAGACTCAGCCTCTCTAAGACATCCCTTTTATAGCCAATCATGTTACACAGCTGATACCAGTTAACTTAATTACTTGCTAAATGTTCTTTCAGCTGATTTTCGTACATATTAATTGCTTTTTCAGCCCTCTTTCACCTGTGTCCTAACTTTTTTGAGACCTGTTGCAGCCAGAAAATTTGAAATAAGCTCATTTTGCGGATAAAAATGTTAAATTTCTCAGTTTCAACATTTGAAATGCTATCTATGTTCTATCGTAAATAACATATTGGCTCATGTGATCTGAAAGTCATTGCATTTTGATTTTATTCACAATTTACACTTCGTCCCAACTATTTCGGAATTGGGGTTGTATTACATAAAGGTGCTTGAGGGGTATACTGTCGTTCTCTTTTTGAGGTTGTGCCCCCCCTGATGGTCATTCAGCAAAACTACTCCAGAAGCACTAACATGCTCAGTTTTCACACAGTTTAGAAATGACATTAACTCAGGTTGAGGGATTTAATTTTTTATCAGTGAAGACGAGATGAAATACAAGTACAACCACTTTTCAAACAATTGGGATGGCCCTACCTCACCTCCACCCCCACAAAACAAGTGGTGCCAAGCACAACAAAGCTCACCCCTGTCAGACGTTTTAGTAGTTTTGGCTTGATTTTTATTTTGGGTTTTATCTCGTACATGCTCCGCCCTCTAACAGGCTTCGCTATTGGTTTACCCCTCCGAGGCCCCGCCTCGCTGCCTGAGAAAGAAAATTGAACTCACCTGCTCCGTAGGAGGGGGTAGCATGCTCACCTCCTATAAAGCCTCGGTGCTGCCAATGCTCATTTCCCTTTTTCACTCAGCCTGATGAAAGTTTGGACTCTCGCGAATTTCAGTCACTATCGTTGTGTCGCGAAAGATATGGATAAGGTTTGTCTCTAATATGCCTCGCCCATGGCGCCCGCGGACCAGCACGATGACTGTGCATCTGTCTGGCTGGCAGCACCAGGCGGAGGCTGCTCCTATGCTGCCTGTGCAAGCGCTTCCCCCGGGAGGAGCAAGAGCGGTGGCTACAGTTTGTGCACCCTCCAGGCTGGCTCGAGGTCAGCCTGAGAGTCAGCGCCGATCCGTTTGAAGCCTTGGCAGCGGCCCTCTTCCAGGATGACGAGCTCCCTTCCATGCTCGAGTGACGACTTCACCATCAGTTTGCTGGCCCAGCCGAAGCGAAGACCGTGGCCCCGGGTACTGTGTCCGAAGATGTTGCCACGAACCCGATGGCAGCCAAATCCCCGGCGATCTCCTATGGGCCCTACTCCACCGTGTCCAGATGATGGTAGACCGCCTGGAGTCTGCCCGCGAGCAGCTGCGGTCTCACCTTCACTCAGCAACGGCCGTCGCAGGTCTTCAGAGGACCGGCCATCTGCGGGCTACAGCCCCCGTCTACCGCCACCGCAGCCTCGCAGCTTCTGGTCGCCCTGCTTCTGGAAAGTTTACAAATAAAAGGCGTTATTTGTATATGGCTTTCAGGATCGTTATGTCTCATGTTACACACACTGGTTGTTTCAGATGTTGGCATTCATGGTCATTTGGGACACCCTACCGGGGGGGAGTGGCTCTCCCTTCCATTCACTGGGTTAATAAGAGGGACACGGTGCGTAAGGCTCGTGTTTTCTCAGCATTTCTACTTAACACAGATCTGCAAATCGGTGCTTCACCAGCTAATAGCCTATTTATGAAATGCTAGCTTGCTAACCGCCGACGAGGTTTGCATTGTTCTACCTGCGGGGGTAGTGCACTGTCAAACAATGTGGCTAATCTGAATTCTGATGCCCTCTTGTCACCCTGTGGCAGGTGGGTTCACGCCAAATCCTTCAATTTGGGGCTCTCGTTTCATCCTCGTGCAGCTCCAGCGAGGAGACGTTCACAAACTGATGCAGATTGCCAGCAACTTCCTAACACTGCTAGCTGGACTGGCTCCAGAGGCGTGGTTAGTACAAGTCAGCAACACAGATCCGCTTCACCAGCTATAGCCTGTTTATGAAACACTGGCTAGCTAAGCGCCGGCGAAGTTTGCATTGTTCTACCTGCGGGGGTAGTACACGGTCAAACAATGTGGCTAATCGGAAATCTGATGGTGATACCCTCCCATCTTACAGTGGCGGGTGGGTTCACTCTAAATCCTTCGATTTGGGTCACTGTGTATCCCGGGGACAAGGGGCGGGATGTTTACACAAGTGTAAATCTGGTACCAGGGCTTATGAATCTGTGGAGAAGACCTTCAGTCATTCTGCTCCACTGGCCGATGGCTCTACCTATGGCGGTAGCACACGATCAAACTTAGCGGCTAAACTAAAATTTGACGCCCTCCCATCTTTCAGTGCTGGTTTGGTTCAAATTCAGTCTTTAAATTCAGCGAACTCGCTTCATCCGGACGCGTCATCAGTGAAGAAACGAATAGCGAGCATGTTGCTAACACTCTAGCTGGGCTGGCTCCAGCAGCGTGGTTAGGACACGTCAGAGCGCTTCTGCTTCCGGGTCGCACGGAAGGGGAGCTGTCCGCCATTTTGGCTCCATGGCTCCTGAGGTGTCATACAACATTCACTGTGCATCCCGGAGACAAGGGACCGGATGTTTACACGAGTGTAATTCTGGTACTGGGACCTATGAACCTGTGGAGGAAGGCTTCACTCGTTCTGCTCCACAGCCCGAAGTGTTTCTGGATGTTAATGTTTCCGAGAGTAAACATCAGGAAGAGCTCTCGCTTGACTCAGAAGTAGCTGTGCCCCACCGTCCATGGTGAGTGAGTCACCAGGTGACGTGCTTGGGGATACAGCGGAAGCATTGCTGTCATTAGCCTCTCAGCCCTTTCGGGCAGGGCCCACCGGTCAAACCTTCCCACAAGGGACGGGGCGTCGCGGGAGGACCCGGGCTATCGGAGATCATAGAATCAACTGCTTCGCCTCTCACAAACCACTATCAGTCGTGGGTGAGCTTGTGCGCCCCCTCTCCCAGTCTGGCTGGACGGAACATTGAGGAGGGGATACGCATTGCAGTTTCGCTGCCATCCTCCCCCATTCAAAAGCATTGTGCGGACCAAGCTCCCCAATTCCGCCCAAAGGGCGGTCTTGAAGGAAGACGTGAACTCGCTTCTACGAAAAAGGGCCGTAAGACCGGTTCCCCAATCGGAAGCTCAAGCGGGATTTTATTCCCCTTATTTTTTGATTTCCCAAAAAATTAGGAGGCCTGAGGCCCATTCTGGATCTTTGAGAACTATAACAGGTATATTGCGTGCAGACCATTCCGGATGCTGACGCTGAGGGCGCTGCTGGAATGTGTCAGTCCAGGCAACTGGAGGACGTTGACAGATCTGACGGACACTTATTTCCATGTCCCAATTCTGCCGCGCCATCAGGAGTTCCTTCATTTCGCATTGGAGGACCGAAGTTTCCAGTTTTGCGGCCTCCCGTTTGGATATTCACTAGTGCTGTTCCGGCGGACAGGGATGTGGGTTCTGACCTATCCGGACGATGGGCTGATCCTGGCCCCTTTCGAGCAGAGGGCAACCGCCCATACGAGGCTGGTGATGCAACATATTGCTCAGCTGGGCTTGGCTATCAACGACAAAAGTACCCTGCAGCCCAGCCAGACAGCGCGGTACTTAGGTATGCTGTTGGACTCTCGGGCTATGACCGCACGTCTGTCAGTGGAGAGAACAGAGGCGATCCTGTCTCGAGCCCAAGAAATACTGGACACAGTCTCGCTGCCGGCAATAGCAGTCATGTCGCTACTGGGGATGATGGCTGCTGCCCATTTAGTAGTCCGCTTTGGGCTGCTGCACATGAGAGGTCTGCAGCGCTGGTTCTTACGCCTTGGCTGGACCCTAGGTGGGACCAGCAGCGGATGCTCCGCATACCAATGCGAGCACGACGGACGTTGGCGTTTTGGGCCTCAGCCAGCCGGCTCCACGAGGGGGTTCGGATGGGGGCATGTCTCACTATACCCACATATTTGTAGATGCCTCCCTCACAGGGTGGGGCGGGACTTGCGGCCCTGCTTCTGTCACTGGTACATAGCAGGGGCCCCAGCGTCACATCAACCTACTAGAACTCATGGCAGTTCAGAGGGTGCTGCACCATTTTTCCCCACAGTTGGGTGGGAGGCACGTCTTAGTGAGATCGGACAACACAACGGCAGTGGCCTATCTCAACAGGCAAGGGGGGGTCAGGTCAGTGGCCCTACACAAGATGGCTGCTTCCATCCTGATATGGGCGGATCGCCATCTCTGCTCCCTGAAGGCCCAGCATGTTCCTGGCATCCTCAACACTCAGGCAGATGGGATGTCCAGGGGGGCGCTGCCCGAGGAGGATTGGAGCCTCCCACAGGTGACGGCCGAACAGATCTGGATGCTCGGGCGACCAAGGATGGTCTGTTTGCGAGCAGGGAGAACACCTTGTGCCCTCTTTGGTTCTCCCTGAGGCCTACCGACAATTCTCCCCTGGGGGTGGAGGCGTTGGCCCATCCAGTTTGGCCAGCTGGCCTGCTGTATGCGTTCCTGCCCCGTCAGCTACGAATGCCACTGCTCCGCAGGGTACGGGAACAGCAGCTGTCTATAATTATTGTGACACCAGTAAGCCCGAGCGCCAGATGGTTTCCGGATCTCATCCAGCTGGCGGTGGAAGGCCCCTGGGAGATTACGGATCTCCCCTCGACCAGGATTCAGGCGCCGAGTACCATTCTTGCCCGCCCCCTCATGGCCTGGAAGAAAGGGTGAGCTTGACTGAGTTGGGCCTGCCCGAGGCGGTGGTGTCCACAATTCAGTGGGCACATGCCCCGGCCACATCCGAGGCTTATGTGACCCGTTGGCGGATTTTTATCGGCTGGTGTCAGGCGACAGGCCTGAAACCGCGCTCATGCCCCCCTTCAAGGGGTGCTGGATTTCCTTCTAGGGCTCTTCGAGGAGGGCCGCGCAGCATTCACTCTGGGGGTGTTCGCTGCAGCGATCGCAGCTGGACATGTCGGATTTGACCGCTTCACAGCCAGAAGTCACCCCCTAGTAAAGCATTTTTTGAGGGGAGTCTGCAGGCTAAGACCCCCCCCTCACGGCGCATGGTTCTGCAATGGGATCTGCAGATAGTGTTGGACGGCCTGGCAGGACCACCGTTTGAACCGGTGGACCTGCATGTTTTATCTATTAAGACTGCCCTCCTTCTGGCCTTGGCATCAGCTAGGAGGGTGAGGGAGCTGGGCGCTCTCTCCGTGCACCCATCATGTTTGGCCCTAAGAGAGGACAAGGGATCAGTGGAGCTTCGTCCTAATCCATCCTTCCGACTAAAGGTCATCACCACAACTTTCAAGTCATCTGTAATTCGACTACAGGCTTTCTGCCCACCTCCTCATGCCACCAGAAAGCAGGAACGGATACACAAGCTGTGCCCAGTGCGCGCGCTCAGCCTTTACTTGGAACGCACTGCAGATCTTAGGAAAGTGGATCAGCTGTTTGTGTGCTATGGCGGACGGGCTCAGAGGGCCCCTCTATCAGCACAGCGCCTCGCCCACTGGATCTGTGATGCTATCTGCAGAACCTATTCAGCGGTGGGTCTCATTGCCCCAGCAGGATTGACCGCACATTCTACCCGGGGCATCGCATCCTCTACAGCGCTATTTAAGGGCGTATCCGTGAAGGAGATTTACAGGGAGGCCTCTTGGTCTTCCGCATCAACCTTTGCGCAGTCATATCTCAAGGATATGACAGCCAGCACGGTCGCACATTCAGTCCTGGGAGCCCTGTCAGCGGGGTTCCCCTCCAACACAAACTAGTATGTTACCACACCCTGAGGCGATGCGCTCTGGGGGCGCCTCGCCTGCAGGTTTGGGGGCTTATCGACCAGAGATGACAGCTACAAGCCCCCCCCCATTCATTCATTCATTCATTCTAGAAGGGAACCTGTCGGGAGGGGCCCCTTCTGACACCAACTTGGGTCTGATGTTGTTTAGTTGTGTCACGACCTGGGGCGGGGTACGCAGTCTGGCGGTGCTCGCCCCAGTGAGTGATCGGGTTTCTCTAGTTTCTGAAGGGGAGTCTGTGGTCTGGGGCCACCTGGGAGTACATTCATCCCTAACGGCCTTCGCCTTAGGTGTAAACCAATAGCGAAGCCCGTTAGAGGGCGGAGCACGCACGAAATAGAACTACCAGTTACCTGGATGTAACTCCAGTTCTATGAGTACGTGCATAGCCCTCTAACTACCTGCCCAGCTGGCCCCGAGTGTGAGATGCTGAGTTTCACAGGGAGATGAGCATTGGCAGCACCGAGGCTTTATAGGAGGTGAGTATGCTACCCCCTCCTACGGAGCAGGTGAGTTCACTTTTCTTTCTCAGGCAGCGAGGCGGGGCCTCGGAGGGGTAAACCAATAGCGAAGCCCGTTAGAGGGCTATGCACATACTCATAGAACTGGAGTTACATCCAGGTAACTGGTAGTTTTGCTGCATTCAACCGCCAGGTGACAGCAAAACCCTACATCACACTGATAGAAAATCCAGCCCATGGAAATGCTTGCAAATCCATTGTCATTACTTTTGTCCCCTCTGTGAATGTGCGACGGATCACCTCCAAAAATGAATCAACTTTTCTCCCACCATCCAACCAAATGTCATCGAAATCCAACCAATAATTTTTCAGAAATTCTGCTATCACAGAGACAAAGCTGTTACGAACAAACAAACAAACTTGACCAAAACAACACTTCGCCCCGGGGTGAGGTAATAAAATATCTTTCAGGCTGGTCCACATCGTATTATTTAGGGCCACCCTTCTTTGTTACCATGGATTACGATTAGGATTTTGATTGCCCTCATTAAAAAGTGGGAATACCAACTTTTGCGCTGCATATACAAAAGTATTATGGTCTGCGCAGGGCCATAATAACTCAAAGTGATATTTTTCAAGCAGAAGACATCACGGACAACACGTCATCAACTTTTGTGTCGGGTGTTGGGAGAACTCATGTTAAATTTTCAGTTGTAAATTTCAGGGCCTAAAAATTATTAAATTTTTATGTGAAAGAAAATCAGTGAAATCGGCAAAATTTGGGCTTTCTAATCGAACCTCACAATTTCCAATCCGTCAGATGCAGCGCGAGAGCGGGACTGAAGCTCCCGTGGTATTTATCACATCGCTTAGTTCACAGGATTGCATTGAACAAATCGCCGACAGGGGCGTGGTGCATTATTAGTTTTCGGTCACATCGCTCCCAACCAACAACTCAGGCCTGCAACGGTGTTTATTTTGTTTAAGAACCTTATTTTTGGGTTGCGAAACTGAATAATTGTGAGTGTAAGTGTGCTCATTTAATTTGTAATGTTAGAATCAAGGTCATAATTGAAATTGAACATAAAAGATACCTACTAACAGAAAATTGAATTTTACTGAGACTTTGTAAAAAGGGTAAGAATTTGAAAAAGAAGCACTCTGAAGTGTTTGGAATATATTTTATTCGCGTCTTATGATTTTGTGGAATTTTTTATAAACTAAATTCATCATTTGAATTTAAAGAAATGTCTTTGTGTCGTATTTACATTTTTTTAGGTGAATAACCTTTGTATTAAGATGTGTTTTGAGTAAAAAGGGAAATTAGCTAAAATGTAATTCTTAGTGGGATTTATAAAATAGGCAATTCATATTTTCCTGCTAAGTTGAGGCACCGCCAATTCATTGACATTTATAATTAGGATTTTATAAAAGTGTTTAAATG
Source organism: Gymnothorax javanicus (assembly GCA_029692085.1). Lineage (NCBI taxonomy): Eukaryota > Metazoa > Chordata > Actinopteri > Anguilliformes > Muraenidae > Gymnothorax > Gymnothorax javanicus. The sequence continues at coordinate 31,965,889 of CM056200.1, read as the reverse complement.
TAATTCATTACTCTCGTTACTCAGGTTAAACGGTGAGTCATTAACAAAAGAACCCAGGGCCCCGCCCATAGTACTACAACACCTCTTAACTAAATCAGTTAACCTCCTAGCTACATGGGACGGGTGCTACACAAGTCAAAACAAAATGTTAAATAGGAGTGTGCAAAAAAAGGCTGAAATGTTAAAAAAGAATGTGAAAATAAATAAATAAAATGAAATGTTTATAGGAGAGCTATGCATTTGCCCTTCTTGCATTAAGAGACAGGGCAGCTGACTTGCTGTGCGAGTTGACTTTCTGTCTCATGGGAGGAATGCACATGCAACACACATGTCAGTAAATCACTCCAAAAAAAAGATTTTAATCTGCTGTTGTTTTTGGAGTTGTTTCAATATATACATTACAGGGAGATATGCTAGATATCTAGAAATACAGAGAAACACTTCTTCTATGTCCATTTGTTAATTAATTAAATGTTGTGCGGGTCAGATGGGAAGCCTCGGTGGGCCGCCAGTTGATGATCCAGACTCTAGAGGGTTGCGTTAGGAGAGTGGGTTTGCCTTGTGACAAATAGATATGCAGTAAAACAGAGGAGGGGCAAAAAAGTACCCCCCCACCCCTAGTCTCTGTTCTTAGAATATTTTAATTGTCAGTGATGCAATCTAAGAAGCGCGCCGCAGACAAACAAATGACGCAATGCAGTCGGCTTACTGTAGTGAGACTGTGTAACCTGCTGTAAGGCCTTACAGAAGAAACCTCAAAGTTCATCACAACAGCCTCAAACAGTTCTCTTTCATCTCCACACAGAAAAGAAACTTAGCAATCAGTTACAGTCAGTCACTTTCTGCATATAATATTAGGAAGGTTTATGATTGATTGACTTGAATCTTTTTTTTGTAGGAAGGAAGTTGCAGTTTACATGTTTTTTCACTATATAGACTTCAGTAAAGCTGGGCATCTGTTCCAGGAGATCTATTTTCCTGAAGGCTATCATGCCAGTCTGTAGAGAGGAGAACACGATCAAAGATGACAGATCTCAGAGAGCTGCTAATGACTAGAGTCAGGTGTATTGCGGTTGAATTAATAACTCACAGGATGGTAAATCTCAAGTACATTTCTGCTGCCCTGCTCTAAAGCAACAGACATAGTTTAGCATTTTACTGCATGGAGCAGAAATCAAGCCTGACTGGGGCTGGTGTTGTTGCTGAAAAGCACAGCAGTTTGGAGTCAGAAACCATGGCTCCAGGTTCCTTGTCCATCAAACATTCTCAGTTTCTGTCCCAAAAATATCATCCTTTGCTTAGTGGTGAACATATGGACAAGTTTACTGATGATCTGCTATTGTGAGGCCTTTTAGATGCACTCCAAAAACAAATTGGCTGATGGTATCGATATTTTGTCATGACTTATCATTGTTCGACTTTGCTGACTTATCATCATGGTCAGACTTATCACTGTTCGATGAAACGGGGGCCGACACAAATACATAACGTGATTAGTTCAGGGCTGCGCAATTCAGTTCCTGGAAATGGTTCTCATTCTAACAAAAGCAAGTACAGGTGGAGATATTTTTGAGATGTCAGTTTGGAAAGTCAGAGAACCTAAATTAGGTTTACAGAAAAAGACTACAGGGAGAGTAAATCTCCATGAACTGAAATGAATAGTTCATATGTGAAGTTTCATTAAATCAGAACCTTAAAATAGCTAAATCCTGTATCACTATAATTGAAATGAAATTCATACAAGATAGAGTACTGCAAAAAAGTATTTGCCCCTTCCCAATTTCATTTTTTTTTTTGCATGTAGAACGTATGTTAATGTTTCATATCATGAGACTACTTTTAATACAAGACAGAGATTACCGGAGTAAACATAAATAGCTGTTTTTAAATGATGATGTCATTTACTGAGGGATGAAAGCTATCCAACTTTACCTGGCCTCATATGAAAAAAAGTAATTACCCCATAATTAGCTAAATCAACCAAATAAACAAAAATAATTGATAATTGGGTTCAATTTTAAGACACGCACCCAGGCATGATTACTGCCAGACCTGGGGAATCTAAACATTATTTAAATTGAACCTGTCTGGCAATGTGAAGAACCCAAGGAAGCAGGTGAGTAACAAAGTCGTTGACACGTGTCAGACTTTTGGATGAAACCCATTGTCTACAATTGCAGAAAGCTTGGAATGCAAATGAACCCTCCTAGGAGTGGCCAGCCTACCACAATTTCCCCAAGAGCATGTCAAATACTCATCCTGGAGGTCACAAAAGGACTCAGACTGACATCATAAGAACTGCAGGCCTTACTTGACTCGGTTAAGGTCCTTGTTCATTATTACTCAATTAGAGCAAAAATGGCATCCATGGGAGAGCTGCAAGCCAAAAACTACCGCTGACTAAATAGAACACTAAAGCTTGTGCTTGCCAAAAACATCTACAGTGCTGTGAAAAAGTATTTGCCCCCTTTCTGATTTCTAATTTTTTTGCATATTTGTCACACTTAAATGTTTCAGATCATCAAACAAATTTTTAATATTTGACAAAGGTAACCAGAGTAAATACAAAATGCAGTTTTTAAATGATGATTTCATTTATTGAGGGAAAAAAGCTCTCCAAACCTACCTTTTGTGAAAAAATAATTGACCCCTAAACCTAATCATTGGTTGTGCCACCCTTGGCGACAACAACTACAATCAAGTGTTTGCAATAACTGGCTTTCACATCGCTGTGGGGGAACTCCCCGCTCCTCTTTGCGGAATTGTTTTTATTCAGGCACATTGGTGTCATGGGTCCAGTTTGTTTAGTTCTATCATCCCAGTGCTATTGTGGCTAATCGGCTAATCGGAGACTATTCTGAGGGGCCTAGTGATTGCCAATTGGTGGCAGCTAAACAGAACTTATTTAATCCTCTCAGTTCTGCCGGACAGCGCTTCAGTGTCTAACTACATCTGAAGTGAAAGTCTATTTTCTGAATGTAGTTTAGATCTTGTATTGAGGTCTTAGCATTTAAGCCTGTGGAACTAGTAAGTTTTTGGTAGTTCTGGTTCTCTGGCTGCCCTTTGCTTTGTGCGACAGTCAGCTTAGACTCTAGTGCTTTTCGCTCCTTCACTGTCTTTATCAGGAGGATTTGCAAAAATTTAGTTCTAGGTACAACGTGGTTTGGTTCGTTCTAATCAGAGTTGTTTCCTTTCGGGAGTTATTCTCTCCTTTGGTTTGGGAGTTTTTCCCTTCTGGTTAAGCCTCATGGCGAAGGCTTTAGTGGTGATATCTTCCCAAGTATCACTTTTAGACTGATCAGGTTGCATGTTGGACCCTCAACCTATTCCAGTGTTCTAAGCATGGCCACTCACATATCACCTCGCATATCAATTGGAGGGTTCACAGGCGGCCTGTTTAAAGGTCATGCCACATCTCAATCTGGATTCAAGTCAGACTTTGACTAGGCCACTCCAAAACCTTCATTTTGTTTTTTTGAGCCATTCAGAAGTGGACTTGCTGGTGTGCTTCGGATCATTGTCCTGCATAACCCAAGTGCACTTGAGGTCATAAAGTGATGTTCGGACATTCTCCTTCAGGATTGTCTGGTAGAGAGTAGAATTCATGATTCCATCAATTATGGCAAGTGATCCAGGTACTGAAGTAGCAGAACAGCTCCAGAACATCACACTACTACCAAAGTCTTTGACTGTTGGTAGGGTGTTCTTATTGTGGAATAAGTTATTATTTTTGCATCAGATGTAACGGGACACACACCTTCCAGAAAGTTCAACTTTTGTCTTGTCAGTCCATAGAATATTTTCCAAAAAGTCTTGGGGATCATCAAGATGTTTTTCTGGCAAATGTGAGACGAGCCTTTGTGTTCTTTTCGGTCAGCAGTGGTTTTCACAGTAAATTCCCCAAAGGATGCCATTTTTTGCCCAGTCTCTTTCTTATTGTTGAATCATGAACACCAGGGCAGAGTGGCCATCGGGCCGACCGGCCAATAAGCTCAAGTGAACCGGCCCGCAGACTGCCCTGCACGGCCGTGTGACGTTCATGGTCGGCCCACTGAGTTAAAACTATCATGAACAGAGCATGATCCCATGAAAATCTCCAAGATGTCCTTCAACTACTCATCTCTCAACTCCGACTAATATTTATAACACTTGGTGTCTCTCTACATCTCACTCATGGTTGCTCGAGTGTCAGACTCACTCTCATCAATCCAGCCTACCGATTTTTGTTTAGCCTCCTATCTTGATCTAATTCTTTTTATTCAGATTTTACATAACTTTCATGATACAAATAAAATTTACTGTTATTAAATTTGTTTGTTTCAAAATTAATGTAGAATGAATTAGAACAAGCCTCATGGGAAATGGAAACTGCGTGCTCACTCTGCGTTTATCCAATGAGCGTAGGGGATGAATGGCGACCATCAGACAGAGGAAAGAGGGCAGGTTGAAGTAGCGGATTTTTTACTCTCCCGAGATGGAAGGCAAGAAGAAGAGGAGAAAGGAGGGGGCCGAAAAGAAACCAGAATGAAGAAATGGGGTGCTGAGAGAAGATTGCATTAAAATGGTCAAAAATCACAGATTTATTCCAAAACAACCAGGCGTCAACTAGTGATGCAGGTGAGTTGACAGGAAAACAGTTAGCTCAAGCCTTGACGTTATTACTAGGTGCGAATTAGCATAACATTACAGCTGAGTTCTTCATAGTTCCTCCTCAGCGGGGGCGGTGTCATCACGGCGGCTACTACGGCGTTGCCCCTCACTCTCTTTTTTCTCTCCTCTCGTCAGCTCCAAACCCGTCTGCATCTGCACCGCGATTACGGACCAGAGTAGCGTTCCCGGGCTAGCAGACGGAAGTTAGCTTGAACTAACATGAGTGCGATGCATCGTTAAACTAACAAACATCAGAAGAGCGATGGTTTCCCAAAACCGTGCTTGGATTTGTACCCACAGTAGTCTGAACCATGTTGGTTTGAACGGCTTGATTAGTTTGAACCATGATGGTTTGAGCGATTGTCGCTCGAACAACAATGTTACCAGGAGCACGCCGGTCTGATTTTCACTGCAGGAAGCTTAAAAACTTGGTATTTGTGCCTAAATATGGCAGTTGTGATCGATATTAAAATACTAATTCGTTGTTTTGGCATATTATTTTGTGATCATATACAAACTAGCCACAATACAATTTACCATTTAAATGAAAAGACACTTTAGGCAATGATTCTTGTGGAAGAAAAAAAAATCTAAAGAACGATTTGCCATTTCAATGCATTTAATGAAATAAGCTCCACCAGCAAGTACAAAGTTTTCATACTCATTTTTCATTAACATTCTTAACAGTTATACATATCAGCTTCCTTTTATAGCGTGACTTCGTGGTTATAGCGGAATCAACCAGCGGCTCGCACTTGTGCAGTGTTTGACATTGGGGGTTCGACTCCCGCAGAGAAAGGGAGCGTCTTTTTTTTTCCACGCTGTCTTTTTATTCATGGCAACGTGCGCTCCGATGAACTAGTGATCAGTAAATTTAGACGATTTGTGTGTCACGTTCTCTTTTTGATATATGTTTGTAGCTAGTAAATATTAACTTAAGGTCACCCACCTTCTTCATGGGCGTAGAAATACACACACAGACAAAAATGAAATATAATAAGTAAACATTTTTATTCCTTTTTCCTTACTTAAAAATTATTTCATTGACTCAAAGAACAAAAAATGGCATAAGACCACAGAAAAAATATATTCTGAGGGCCACGGATGGAGATGCAGTGCAGTGGATATGAGGGGGGATGGAGGGATTGCCAGCTAGACATTACTAAGGAGAGCAGCAGCTCTAAGGTGACTACAGAGGACTGGTGGTGGGGAGCTCAGTCTGTAGGCACTCCTCTTGCTCCTGAGGAGAGTTTTGTCCGCTCACTAAGCTCAGAAGTGCTTGGCGAGAGTCCCAAGGGTATAGATATCTGTGATATGCGATTCCCCAACATGAGTGTCTTCCCCCCTCTGCCCACTTCTTCTAAGCCCATTTACGCCTTGACCCTTGCAGTTTGATTCCCAGGGCCCCCCAACATTGGGCACCCACACGCAGGACCCCTCAACATCGGCCATCCTCTCACTGGGCCACTCCACACTGGGCCCCCTCTGGCATGGCCTTCTGTGTGTCAGGGCCGCTCTTTCCCCTGAGTCTCCAGAATCCCCTCAGACTGGCAGTTCGTCTACGTCCTGCACAGCATGGCCGTCACAGCAAATGTCCACCTCCCTGAAGATGAGACGATCTCTGTAAAGGATGCTGAAGATGACCATGCATTCCACAAACCACAAAGACCTCCATCTCCCCTGCCCCCTTTCTTTTTACCAACACTTTCCCTTCCACTGTCATATATATAATGATTTCTACCATATTCACAGTTGCAAGTGGGCAAACAACATCCTCTCCTAGCGATACATAAAAATACATGAAGGTAAACAGCGAGATCACTATGACTAGCAACACGAAGTCACGAGCTTTACAGATTTACTCAACAATACTACCTTGAACCGTAATCCCGTCATGTAGGCTAATAACCACCCTCCCGCTCTAATGACAGCGAGAAAAAAAAAAGTGTTGAACTACTAGACTAGCGTAGTTAATCGTTGCCGAACATTAAAGTTTCTTTGCTAACGCGTGCGAAAGCTACAAAAAGATACAATTCCAGAGATCCAACCATAGGCCTACATGAACAGAGAAATACAACAAAAAGTGTTTTCAGTGGCTACATTTTCAAATCACTGGGTTGATGTTATTTATGCTTGTACAACCAAGATCATCAAACATTTTCGGCTACTGACCTTATGTTTACCTTTTAAGTGGACTGAATTTTTCTGGCCTTAATTGCGGGAACTAAGCCTCTAACTACAGCTGGGGAGCAGTAGTTGGAACTACACAACTTAACGACAGTGGTTGCGAACGTTCGTTCGAACTATGGTTTTGGGGAACACCTGCGTCATTTAACGATGGTTCGCACTACATAAGTTACCTTGATAGTTCGAACGATGGTTTTGGGAAACACTGGCGTCGCAACTACATAGTTCAAACTATGTAAGTTGCTAACATAGTTAGCAGCTAAGCTTTTGGGGAACGCACCCCAGAGTGGTTTTCCACACACACAGCTGTCATTTAACTCGTGTCAGAATAACAACACTCTCAGTACAGATCAGTGGGCGCAGCAATCTACCAGTTGTTATTTTACTGATACTGAAAACATTTGATTTTGTCTTAAAAAGTATTTTTCAAAAAAATTTTTAAATAAATAAAATGAATAAATAATACTTATAATCTAATGCTTTTTTTTCTTGATTAATTAGATTTTGGCAGTTTGGCCTATGTTTAGTCACATCTAGAGGACATACAATCATAGAAATTGCATGGTTTTGGTGATGTAATTAGTTTTTCCTTAAATTTAAATTGCCAAAATTGCTCACTTGATTTGCCTTTGTACAATAGAGGATTTTATTGTGCATGATGTGGTGGGGGAAGATTGGATAGGTCTCAGTCATTTTTAAATCACATCTAGATGTGACAAAATCAATTGACATACATGTGTCACTTTATGCCCCTCAGGTAAAGACACTACTCTCTCTGTACCCCTGAGGAATGGACACTTGCTCTGTATATAATCAGATGTCTATAGTTCACTATAAACATATAGGCTACTCAAAATTCCTGATTCATGGTTTGTGGAACTCTTTAAACTGTCTATAATGTATATGTAATAATTTCTCTACAAACTTGTTCAAAGTGCCTGGTTTTTGTTATGTTGCCAGTCCAGTCTGTCATACAATATATTTTATCATTTCATGTTGATGTTATATTTCAGCATCTGTTTATTTATAGAAAACACATAAAGGGCTCTATCTTTCACACTGCCCTACCTGTTGCCACTACCCGCTACCCGTGAATTACAGTTTGCTTGCTTTCCACTATCCTAAACGGTATCTTGTGGTCACACTACCCGATATGCATTATGCCGACTCCCTTATTTGCGCATGGAGGTGTGCCCATGGGCGTGTTTATGCACTTTCCCTACAATTGCTATCTTGACCATACACGTTAGGGAAAGCGTATAGCGGGTCCTCAAACCACCCGCTACCCATTTGGAGAAACTAAAGCGCCCAGGCGGCTTTATTGCGCGTCCACTTGGACACATGTGAACGTGCACATGGGGCTCCACTTCCTGAATTAACTCGCCTATAAAAAGCCACCTTGCTTTAGCCTCAGTTGAATCCCTGAGAAAATGGCAGAGAGAGTACTAAATCGCTTTGATCGCCAGTTAAATAATAGAAGACGCCCAGAACGCGTGTACCGCCAGCGCACCAGCTACCTGGGCCTTAAGGGTAAGTCTATATTGTTTGTATTTTGTATCAATAATTTTTCCGCTTTTATAATAGTATATAATTATTATATAAAATATATATTAATGATATATATTATATATAATATCAGGGCCGGCGCTAGACCTGAAAATTTGGGGGAAAATATCCATCCCTTTATTGACTACAATTAGTCCTGGCTAATTCTAGATGGTTTTCCTTTTTTACTTACATTTTCCAATTCAAGAATAATCAAGTAGCAATTGAAGACAGCTTCTCTCCCCCATGCGATCTAACAGTGACAAAATAATGGGCTACATTCAGTACAGAAAAATAATTCAATTATGAATAGGTCTATGCACTGGCATTCATAGCATTAATTTTTTTCAGCGAGTAATTTCAGAACTCTTTTGCGAATTAGGATTTCGACAGAAATGCAGCACCTGTTTTTGCAGCGCAGTCACGCAACTTGCTGTAAAAACGGAGCAGCTGTCAGATTGGAGAAAATGTAAATGGACAAAACCAAGTACTTGTCGCAAGGGTGCTTTATTCGTGAAGAGTGAAATGCATCTCGTTGGAAAAAAAGTCCCTTAAGCGCTGATGCCAGTGCAGTACGGCCACTGCAAATGGGATTTTTTGTTATCTATTTCAGACAGGAGAGGGAGTTGGAGGTCATTGCGAAGCGCTTATTTTTTCTTTTTTTTTTTGAGTTTCCATCACAAAGGCGTGAAGCTTGATGTTTTTTAATTACATACCAAACGATAAACAATATGTCAATATCAAATAATAATAATAATAATAATAATACGAGTTCATGATGAACAAAAGCGGATCCTCCTGTCTGGATTTGACCTCATGCACGAGCAATTTAACTTCGTCAACGGAGAAACGTGGCGACCTTCCTCTCTCCATCACGGGTTTCGGTTTGAGGATTTGGGATAGCGCAGCCTGCTCCTAAAGGCAATGGCACCTGGCACACTGATTTGTTTAACTGGCGTAATGCCCGAACCATGCCTATACATAATATAACGGGTAAGCTGGTGGTTCTTACGCAATGCTGGGAAATCCCAGATAACGGGTTTAGGGACTCTGTGGCATAAGATAGGGCCCAAAGCTTTAAACCTACACTTTAGTGTCAATTATGTGAATTTGCCTACTGCCATCTAGTGTCATATTTCATATTTCCGTTAAGTCCTTCCCAAATGTGTAGATTTGGCTGGGGTTACGCAGATGGAGGTATTCCACTCCAAGAGAATGTGATATGTGATATATGAATCTCTATGATATCTTAACCATAATCAAACTGTTTTTTTTTTTCTGGAAGTTGGGCGGGACTTTGACAAGCGATCTACCGCTTCTCCTTGTGCCGGTTATGATACATGTTGTATTGAAATTGACATGAAATGAGTATACAATCATGCGAAATAAAAAAAAAAAGAAACATGCCATAATCTGGGTCTTCATCCAGATTAAAAAAAAAAAAAAAGATGGTGGAGGGGATGGGTTGGGCCAGTGGTGGGCCGGTGGTGGGCCAGTGCGGTCAGAATTTTCCCGGTGGATTTTGGTGTCCCACTCCGCCCCTGGTTCCTTCTACTGGATACCTCGGTCTCTGGAGGAAGGAATCAATGAACAAAGTAGGCTGGTACTTTTGCTTTTGTTTCGGAATGAACACCATATTCAACAAAATCAAATGCCAAGGTTTCTTTCCTGTTTAAAATGTTAACTGGTCTGCATTTGGTGGACCTAGTACGTTCGTGCACCATTCTGTTGACTCTGAGGAGGCATATATTGTTTGATTTTCCCTGAAAGTGGAATGTCTGTTCTGTTAAAATCAGGGATATTTCAGAATTCAGATATTACTGAGTTAGTGAGTTTTCCTTGTTCCTTAGAAGATGTAGAAAGTGTTGAAATAAGGTTGTGAGCTTGGATGTCGGAACTGCTAGCTTTCATTGCAGGGTGGATGTTCTGACCATTTAATCAGCAGTTTGTTTAAAGTAGGGATTCAAACGAAAAACTGAAATATGGCAATTTCGACATCAATGGAAAGCTTAGAATGCAAAGAATGCAATGTAATGTCATTCTGTCACATTATCGATACGAGAAAATGGAAACACGCACGAAACGACAGTACTTTATCAAGCGTAAATACTTCCGTGATGCTAGGAAAGAGGCCCGTTTTGGGTGACGTCACATACGGGTTTTGCAAGCTCTGCTCTGTTACATGTCAATAGAAATACTATGTCTCTCTCTAAGCTTTATATTTTGTTAAAGGTTAAAATTGAGTCGTACTTTACTTGAGATGGATAAATTATAATGGAGAAACATTTATTGGACATTTTGGGTTTATGTTAGTCATTTTACAAAGTGGCGGCTTTTTATTTTGCAGTGGCGGTGTTGCTGCGGAAACCCTGGGGAAGGACTGATACCTTAATTTATTATTATATTTTTTCAATGAGTAGACTTGATAGGCGTCAACAAGCGAAAGAAAGGCAGATTATTAGAATGTATTCTCTCTCTTAACTCGCGCAGGAATGCATATTGTTCATGCACTTGCAGCTGCCTGTCGTCAGATCTTTCTATTGCGTATAATGTAACTATCTAACATTATTAGATTTGAGGTTTTGTTTTGTTTTGGCCATCATGGAAGAGGAAGGACCAGAAGTTGAAGAAAGAACCATGGGAAGAGATACAACAACTATATAAAAAAAGCAATTGAACCTGAAATTGAGCTTGAGTGCATGAGAGAAGTACAGGCGGACAATTCAGTCTGCTCTTGAGTTATTGGGTGGAGATACAGTGCCGTGAAAAAGTATTTGCCCCCTTCCTAATTTCTTATTTTTTTGCATATTTTGCACACTTAAATGTTTCAGATCATCAAACAAATCTTAATATTAGACAAAGATAACCCGAGTAAATACAAAATGCAGTTCTTAATTACAATTTCATTTATTGAGGAAAAAGCTATCCAAACCTACCTAAGCCCATGTGAAAAAGTAATTTCCCCCGCCCCACCCCCTTTGTTAAATCATGAATAAACTGATCAACCATTTTTAGTTCAATTTCACTAAGCACACTCAGGCCTGATTACTGCCAGACCTGTTGAATCAAGAAATCACCTAAATAGAACTTGTCTGACAAAGTGAAGTAGGCTAATGGATCTCAAAAAGCAATACATAATACTGCAATCTAGAAATTCAAAACAGATGAGAAACAAAGTCAATGACATCTATCAGTCTGGAAAGGGTTACAAAGCCATTTCTAAGGCTTTGGGACTCCAGCGAACCATGGTGAGGGCCATTATTTACAAATGTTTAAAACTTGTAACAGCGGTGATCCTTCCAGGAGTGATCGGCCTACAAATTACTCAAGAAGCGTGATGACTCATCCAGGAGGTCACCTAAAGAACCCAGAGACAACATCTTGTAATGTGGAAAAAAAAAGCCACTAGATGGCAATGAAATTTCTTTGTTAAGCCCAGTCTGGAGCTATGTTTTGGGGCATGTCTGAGCATGCCTCAGGAGCTGGAAAAGAGTATATAAGGAGAAAAATTGAGAGTGAAAGGGAGTAGGAGAAATTGCAAGGATAAATTGGGGAAGGATACATTTGACCAGACCTGTCACTCTTTTCAAGACCTGTGAAGCTTTTTGTGGATTTTTGCCTGTGTTGGAGCATTTTCCTGTCCCAGGACATCACAACATAGCAGCCCCATCTGAATTACCAAGGGACTGTAAATATCTCATTTTTTAATGATTTCAATCTTGGTCAGTAGAGTAGATTGTAGATTAGTTCAAAGTGTTTGTTTAATTAAATCTGTTAAAGTTTTAAAATTTTGTCTGTCATCCCTTGCTTTCCACTACGCCATAACAAATTGTGGCCATAACAAATTGGGGCCATAACAATCTAAAAAGAACTGCAGGCCTCACTTGCCTCAGTTAAAGTCAGTTTCATGATTCAATAATAATAAAGAAACTGGGCAAAAATAGCATCCATGGGAGAGTTCCAAGCCGAAAACCACCGCTGACCAAAAAGAACATATAGGCTTGTCTCGCATTTACCAAAAAACATCTTGATGATCCCTAAGACTTTTGGGAAAATATTCTGTGGACTGACGAGACAAAAGTTGAACTTTTTGGAAGGTGTGCGTCCCGATACATCAGGCGAAAAACTAACACAGCATTTCATGAAAAGAACATCATACCAACAATCAAACATGGTGGTGGTAGTGTGATGGTCTGGTCCTGCTTTGCTGCTTCAGGACCTGGACAACATGCCGTAACTGATGCAACCATGAATTCTGCTCTCTAGCAGAAAGTCCTCAAGGAGAATATCCGACCATCAGTTTGTGACCTCAAGCTCAAAGCGCTCTTAGGTGATGCAGCAGAACAATAATTCGAAACACACCAGCAAGTCCACCTCTGAATGGCTTAAAAAAACAAAATGAAGGTTTTGGGGTGGCCTAGTCAAAGTCCGGACTTATATCCAATTGATATAAGTGACCTTAAACAGACCGTTCATGCTCGAAAAACCTCCAATGTGGCTAAAACAATTCTGCAAAGAAGAGTGGGCCAAAATTCCTCGACAGCAAGGCGAAAGACTCATTGCCAGTTATTGCAAATGCTTGATTGCAGTTGTTGTCGCCGAGGGTAGTTTTGGCTTCAGGAGGCAATTACTTTTTCACATAGGGCCAGGTAGGTTTGGATAGCTTTTTTCCCTTAACTAATGAAATCATCATTTAAAAACTGCATGTTGTATTTACTCAGGTTATCTCTGTCAAATATAAAAATTTGACTGATGATCTGAAACATTTAATTGTGAGAAATATGCAAAAAAAAAAAAAAAAAATCAGGAAGGGGGCAAATACTTTTTCACGACACTGTATTTGAGGGGTATGATTGTGTTCTAAATGGCATCAACCTCGTCACTCCATATTTCTATGTCAGTCAATCACTGTTATGAGAGTCCACTTGATCGTGTTGATAAAATCTTTTTTGTAGCCCAGCTTTGGCTTATCCAAGGTTCCTCGGAATGGTAGCACGACTCCAGTAAAAACATAATTTTCTTTCTAAACTAGACAACGTGTACGTGTACAGCGTATAGCCAGCACGGCGACCGGACTTTTTGCAGGCACAGAACGAACCAAAATAAGCACCAAAACTAATATGCGTCGATGAAAAAATTACCTTTATGCGACAGTAGCTAAAAAAAATGAAGATTTAAACATGGGATTTAAAACTCTGAACTACTGGAAAAAATCTTTTAAGAGTTCTGACTCGTCAGGCTTTAAAAACAAAATTGAAAACAGTTTTCACAGTGTTCACTGTATTATAATTATGAAACATCTGGGTACTTTCAGAGTACACACCCCATATGTGATGTCACAGAAAATGAGCCTGTCGGTGGACTGGTTACGATGGAAAAGGAGCAACATTTGGAAAGTGGCATTAAACTTTTTTTCTCTTGTTTTATGAGTGAATACCTTCAACCTATCATGAAATTGCCATAATGGACCAATTTTATGGGTACTTATTTTCTTTGAATCCCTACTTTAATGAGTATGTGCGCTGGCTTGGGGACTTTGAAGAAAAATGGACAAAACTCTAAACTACATCATGGAGAAAAGGCATGTTTTGTGTTTGGAGAAGTTACTGGTGACCACTGATGTTCAACTGCACTGATATTGATAAATTCATGCTAAACTCAAGCAGAAAATCATTAGTTCATATTGAGTTTCATGTCTCAAAAGTTGATTTGTGTTAAATATATGATTATTTTATGATTTGAAAGTGCACCATTTTGAGGGATCTCAGACTTTGGGGAGCCACCTGAATAGCTGTCTAATTTGACTCATAGTAAGTAGGTAATCTAGAATGTAATGCTCAAGATGAATTATACTTGTGGTCAAGGAGTTTATGATCCCAGAAATGCATAGTTTTAAGCCCCAGCAGTTTTTCAATTCTCAGAATTATTTTTTTTTTTTTTTTTTTTTTGCAATTTCAATGTTGAATTTTCATGAAGATTTTTTGTGTTTGCAGCCCCTTTTCTCCACCAAAATCATGAAAATAAACTGAAATATGATGTGAGTCTAAATGCTTCAAGTGTCTAGACTCAGCTGAGCCACTCCTTTCCTGTCTGTGAAGCTGCTATCTTGAATTATAAAGCCTTAAATAAGGTAACACCTAAATAGCCAGATTTAGCTTCTGCGCAAAGGTGTTAAGTAGTGTCTTTATTGCATTCTTATTGTACTGTTTTTATTATTACCCCTCAGCCCACGAAAGTCGATCAAGGGGTATTGTCGGGGCGAGCGGCGTCCGTCTGTCCGCCCGTCTCTCCGTTAACTTTTCGTTTTCGGGCAATAGCTGAAAAATGCCTTTGCCAAATGTTCTCATTTTTTGGTGTTATGTTGGGGGTGGTTAGAGGAAGCTCCCTATCGATTTGTGTCCCACTCCAATCATCAATATGGCCGCCAATGCAGCCATCTTCATTTTCGTTTCCGGACGGTAACTGAAAAACACCTCGGCCAAATGCTCTCATTTTTTGGTGGCATGTTGAAGGTGGTTAGAGAAAGCTCCTTATCAATTTATGTCCCGCTCTGATAATCAATATGGCCGCCACGGCAGCCATCTTCATTTTGGTTTCCGGATGATAACTGAAATACACCTTGGCCAAATGTTCTCATTTTTTGGTGGTATGTTGGGGGTGGTTACAGGAGGCTCCCTATTGATTTGTGTCCCGCTTCGATAATCAATATGGCCACCACGCCAGCCATCTTCATTTTCCTTTCCAGAGGATAACTCAATAACGCCTTGGCCAAATGCTCTCATTTTTTGGTGGTATGTTAGGGGTGGTTACAGGAAGCTCTCTATCAATTTGTGTCCCGCTCCGATAATCAAAATGGCCGCCACAGCAGCCGTCTACATTTTTGTTTCCAGATGGTAACTGAAAAACGCCTTTGCCAAATGTTCTCATTCTTTGGTGGTCTGTTGGGGTTGGTTACAGGAAGCTCCCTATCCATTTCTGTCCCATGCCGATAATCAGTATGGCCGCCATGGCAGCCATCTTCATTTTGCTTTCCAGAGATAACTGAAAAACCCCTTGGCCAAATGTTCTCATTTTTTGATGGTATTTTGGGGGTGGTTACAGGAAGCTCTCTATCGATTTGTGTCCTGCTCCAATAATCAATATGGCCACCAATAAAGCGAAAGCCTAAGGGGTCCCGCTCGCGACAGCGCGCTATTTTTTTTATCTGCATTAAGAACTCATTGAGTACAACTGCATAAATAGGATTTTATTGCTCACTGTTGTCATGTAGGACAAGGGGCAACAACCTCTTCTTGAAAAACTATAACCTGCTATTGAAACAGCAAGGCAGCTGTTGCCTTATGGGCTGCCAGGCACTGCGCCTTAGGTACTTTAAGGTCCAACTGCAAGTCTGTAGTTGTTATGTAAGACATCATTCTTCTGCAAACACATTTAACATGCCTTTATGCATGCGTATACGTTAAACTTTGTACTTCACCTTACATGACCATTATTCAAGAAAGCAGCTATAGTTTCTTACCCTATTTGAAGGGAAGTCATGAAGTCCACAAAGGAAATAGAACTTGAAATACACTATTCAGCCGTAAATGTAAACAATAACAAAGTCTAGCACAAACTGGTAACTCCCAGACTAGGAGTAGCTCTGAGATAGATGGGAGTAAATCTTCGTTGCTATGGATAATGTGAATTCTAATGCACGAGCCTTGGGACAATGAGCACAGTGATTGGTTGTTTGGTGACAGGGCGGCCCATTGAAAAAAATATCCCACATACAACCCATGGAGGAAAAAATGAGGAAATAGTCCAAGCGGCTGGTCTGTCCAATGAAATAATAATATGTTGAGCACTCCTGAAAATGCACTATGCGCAGTCCCCACATATCACGCTCTAGGCAAATAAACATACATAGGAAAGAGATAGTTGTAAAAACGGTAACAGCATAAAACGAGGCAATAATGGATTGCATCATTTGCCCCGATAATTGGCGACTTATTACCCAGTGAGAATATGTTGCGATCATTTAAATGTTGGGCCGTTCAAGTTTGTTTGCCCTAAACTGTCATGGATGAAAGTTTAAAAAGGACGCGAAAGCCCAACTGGAGCCACGAGGCTATCAGTTAGCTGGGTGTGTTTTTTTTTTAAATAACCAGTGCGAATTGACATAGTGATCTCTGTATGCCAGTCCACCATGTTCAGCAACATTGCAAATATCGTCATCCTCCTCATCATCATCATCATCATCATCACCGCTGTCGGCAGCATCATCATCATCCGGTTGAGGTATGTTTCTTCGTTGGCATAAATTGCGAAGGATGGCACATGTTTTAATTACTTTGCTGGCTCTCTCTGGGCTTAGATGCACATCCCCATGCTGCACATGAAATCGGTGCTTCAGCTGCCCAATTCCACGCTCCAGCACACTGCGTGTCATCTTGTGTGCTCTAGTATGCACCTTGAAAAAGACAACAGCAGACTAAACATACATGAGCAACAAAAGAAATGTAAGTTTGCTAGTTAGTAAATGTACTCTTATGGTTGCTCAGTCAAAGTGACCGCAAAACAAAGTTTGATGAAATGAGTGTAAATGTGCACACGCTGGTAATAAATTTGAATTTCTATAATAATTGCGCATCTACCTATTTTCCGGTCTGTCTTTAATTAACTCGCGTTTCTTTTGTTGTTCAGTATATTTGTAATTTACAGTATTATGCCATCTTCACATGTAATATGCCAATGTAGGCTATAGCAACAAAGACATACCTGTTATAATTTTGTTATGGTCCGGTTGTGGATTCAGGTAAGGGTCAAAAAGCCAACGTTTGCAGGGGTAGCCACTGTCCCCTGTAGCAAGTGGCATCTCGCAGGCATATAATGCCTGTCAGATAATTGGCAGAAGCCGCTTTCCATTAAGATGCGAGAGTGGTGCGTGGATCCTGGCCATTTCGCAACAATGTCCAAAGTATTGTATTCGGCATCAAATACTATCTGGGTGTTGATGGAGTTAACTTTTTTCTGTTTACAAATACCTCTTCATCTTGGGTCGGAAAAATAATTCAAATATAGGTCCCGTCAATAGCACCGATGATACCGGGCATACCTGAGATGCGCATGAATGCAAGTTTGATTCAGTGTTGTTGGCGAATGTCCATTGGAAACCGGATAAACTGTTGGATGATGTGGGGTTCACAGAGCGCATTGATTGTTTGTTGAATTGAGCGACTGACAGATGATTGTGAAATCCCTAAATTGTCCGCCTTGCAAAGTTGCATTTTTCCAGTGGCCAAGTAACAAAGTGTTGTTAAACATTTTATTTCGGGGCTCATTGGGTTGTTTCTCATGGTTGGAGACTTAATTCTCTTCCTCACCAAGTCAACAACAAACAAAATCCCTTCACGGTCGATCCAATATCTTTTCAACAATTGCGCATCATTCAGAATTTCCAAGTCATTCTGTATTTCAACAGCAGAAGTCATTTTCCAATTCTTTGTGAATAGGTTTTAGCGAGTTAGGAGTCCTCTTGACTACTTTAAAACTCTCCCAGATTTAGGAGTTACTTTTAGGCCTAAAATGCTTTGTGAATAACACTTAGTAAAAATCATTAGAAGTCCTAAATTTACGACTGACACGCCCATTTTTTTTAGGAGTTTCTCCTAAATCCGGCAGTTAGGACCAACTTTTAGCGCTAAGATGCTTTGTGAATACGGGCCCTGGTCTTTTTCTTCTTTGTCTTTAATGTTTTTTGGCATTTTGCAAACACATGGTGCATTACCGCCACCAACTGTTGAGGTGTGGAGCATCAATTTCTAAACGAAATACAAGTAATAATAATAAAAATAAACTAAAAATAATTCCCAGCCCATAATACTCAATTTATGATAACTACACGTAACTATTCAGTTGATATCTGGCTCCCACTCCCACCAAACCCTTTTTCTAACATCTCCTTAATGTCTTCTCCCTTTACATCAGTAACCCCAAGAAACTCCCTGGCTGCATGCACTGCCATTTTAATCCTTTCCATCTTCGACTCTCTCACACTCACACAATTAATCACCATTGCTACAAATGCCAAAAACCTCCTTTTATCCACACTAACACAGTCACGGTGTTACATCCCCGTCTAGGGGATCCAAGGACGTCACATGAAAAAAAGGCAGAGAGGGTGCAGTCGAAGTGACAATTTATTACTATTACCAAGGTGCGAAATGGATTACAATGTGCACAAAGTGAAGCAACTTCTTCAGGGTGAACCCAGGCCAAAATAATAAACAAGCACCAACTGCCTTAACCCCAAAACACACTAACTAAACCCTAAGTGAAATAAAATAAACAAAAGACAATAATAAATCTAACTCCCTCAATTAAAGAAAAACAGGAGTCAATCGCATTAAAAGAAAAAGGCAGTTCACCCCTACCACTTCGTGTCTATTTTACAAGTGTGCTATTTACAGATATGTACAACCACGGGCGAAAAGCAAAGGCAGACTAGCACTCTAGCCACACTGATAACTGGCAATTTACTCTTTACACAGAGCTCAATACCAAGATTACACAAACAGCAAATGATGAACCACAGGCAGGGGAGGAGGCGACAGAGCTACTGCAAGACAGCGTCCTGTCATGGTTTGGGGGCTTTGAGAGCTTTCTTTGTTGCTCTCGTCCGGGACGATATCGTTTTTTGCTCTCAATCGGATTCCTGGGCCAGCTGGCATTAATTGGGGCGTTGCCCGGATTCTATTTAAGCCCTAGTTCCGCCCTCACTTCCCTCGCTAGAGTGTCAGTGTTATGTTTGCACTTTAGCGGTAAGGTCTCTAAAAAGAGAGTTGTTGAGGGTTTAGCTGCATATTTGAGGACAAGTTCTAGACAGCGAGGGAATCCTTCTGTTTTTCCCTTTCTTTTCTTCCTGTCAAGCTCGCCTTGCTTCCTTGCCTCGGACGACATCTAGGTCCATTGGAAGCGCGAGTCTCACTCTCTTATTTTGTTTGTGTCTCTTTCTCATCTGCGGTTTCCCCTTTTATTCTGGCCGCTGCGTTTGGCGTCTCAAACTCACCAGCCATCACAGTACACTCTAGCCAAACATGGAGACATCAGCGGTGGCCGAGATTAAAAGGGCTGTTACCAGCCAGCAAGATATGCTGTCTGGTTTCGCTAAAGGGCTTTCAGGTTTGAGTAATCAGCAGTCCGAGTTAGCTGAGAGACTCCGCCTTCAAGAAAATTCCCTTCAGAATCAGGAGAGCGTTCTGTTAAGCTTGACCGAGAGTGTTAGGTCTCTGTCTACACAAGTTTCACAAAAGGTTGCACAAGCATCATCTATCCACCTTCCCCGAGAACCTAAGTTACAATTGCCTCAAAGATACAGTGGCGAGGCCGGAGAATGTAAGGATTTCATCGCCCAATGTGAAATATTTAGGGCTCAGCCATCACGATTTGTTAATGAGGATTCTCGGGTGGCATTTATATTATCCCTGCTGGCTGGCACAGCACTCACTTGGGTCGGCCCACTAATCAGATCTAATATACCGGTCGTAAAATCTGTGGAGGCTCTTGTTAGGGAGATGGGGTCAGTATTTGATCAAGATATTTATGGTCAGGACGCGGCTACGCGTTTGATGCACCTTAAACAGGGCAAAGAAAGTGCGGCTGAGTTCTCTATCGCATTTCACTCTCTGGCAACAGAGACAGGCTGGCCGGAGGCTCCTCTTATGACTGTGTTCAGTCCTGTTCTTATTGAGGAGATAAAGGACGCATTGGTTACATTGGAACCCTGTTCGACTTTTGACCCCTTAGTTCGTACGGCTGTGCGAATTCACAACCGCATACGCAAACACAACAGGGAGAAGCTAAACAGATTGCCGCTTGCTGACAATGGGGCTAAAGTTGCTAGTGGCGAGTGTGCAGCTCCTATTCCACCCACTGAAAATTCTACTCCGGGTGAGCCCATGCAAGTTGATAGTTCGTTTGACAGTCGGACTAATAAACCTACTCACAGAAGAATAATCTGCTTTAATTGTAATAAGGCGGGTCATACCCGTCCACGTTGTCCGAAGCTTCAGGGAAACGGAAAACCCCTCTAGCGATTTGGGGGGCGGTAGAGGGGCAGACCCAATTTCCCTTCCGAACACTAATCCCTGTTGAACTGACTGTGGGGTGCAAGAGAGTTACTACTGAAGCGTTTGTGGACTGGGGCGCAGTAAATTGTTTCATGTATATTGAGTGGGCTAGGAAGCACTCCGTTCCCACCGTTACGCTTTCACAGTCACGCTCCGTCAGAACTTTGGACGGTCGCCCGCTTCGAACGGGAGTTATAACCAAAGTTTCCGAACCGCTAAATATGTTCATTTCCTTTGGTGGCCACTCTAAGGAGGTTCGGTTTTTTATTATTAGTTCCCCTGCTTCTCCCATTGTTTGGAATGGGATCCTCAATTTGATTGGCGACAGCCAGAGGACGATTACCTTTCAGAGGATTTTAGCAATTCTGAATCAGTCACGGAGACATTAGATTCTGAGCAGGGTGAGGAATTTGGGGCCACCCTGAACTTTAGCTTGCCTTCTAATGTTCCTAATGACTATGCTGATCTCGCCAAAGTGTTTAGTGAACAACGAGCATCGATGTTACCTCCCCATCGTCCGTACGACTGCAAGATCAATCTCTACCCTGGTACAACTCCTCCTAGGGGTTCGCTATACTCGCTGTCAGGACCTGAGCGTAAGGCCATGCGAGAATATATTCAGGAAGCTCTTGCTAATTGTTTTATTCGGCCGTCCACATCTCCTGCCGGAGCGGGATTTTTTTTTTGTGGGGAAGAATGATGGCGGTCTAAAACCCTGTATTGATTATAGGAGTTTGAATAAGATCACCATTAAAAACCGGTACCCCCTTCCGTTAATGAATTCCGCGTTTGAACGTCTGCAGGAGGCATCAGTTTTTACAAAGCTAGATCTTCGCAATGCTTATAACTTGGTTCACATTCGGGAGGGGGACGAATGGAAGACAGCATTTAACACTCATGACGGGTACTACGAATATTTGGTCTTACCGTTCGGATTGGTTAACGCCCCCTCGGTGTTTCAAGCACACGTTAATGACGTCCTCTGAGAGATGTTGGAGAAATTCGTCTTCATTTATCTTGACGACATTTTGATTTTTTATTCAACACTCTTGGAGCAGAAACAACACGTCAGATGTGTGCTTGAGGTCCTCCTTAATGCCAAGCTTTTTGTTAAAGCTGAGAAATGTGTTTTTCACACCCAAACTGTCTCATTCCTGGGCTTTATTGTTTCTAAGGGGTCGGTTTGTATGGACTCGGACAAGGTGGCTGCGGTCAGGAATTGGCCTGCCCCTCAGAGTGTTAAGGAGGTTCAACGCTTCCTGGGCTTTGTTAATTTTTATAGGAGGTTTATCCACAATTTTAAGCGCAGTTGCTGCCCCCATCATTGCGCTCACCAAGAAGAATACCTCCTCAGCGTTTTTTGGTCTCCAGCAGCTGATGCTGCCTTTCAGGAATTAAAAACGTTTTAGCTCAGAGCCCATTCTGGTTTTGCCCAATCCCTCCCTCCCATTTGTTGTGGAGGTAGATGCTTCAGAGGTGGGCATGGGTGCTATTTTGTCCCAGCGCCCTCGTTGGGATAATAAGCTACACCCATCGCATACTTCTCCTGGTCTTTGTCCGCCCAAGGCATAATTACAGCATTGGTGACCGGGAGTTATTGGCGGTCAAGCTGGCGCTTGAGGAGTGGCGCCACTGGTTGGAGGGAGCTGAACACCCTTTTGTGGTGTGGAACGACCATAAAAACCTCCAGTATAATCAGCAAACTAAGCGACGTAATTCCGGCAGTAGCGGTGGTCATTATTCTTTAACTGCTTTGATTTTTACACTGACCTATCGCCCAGGCTCTAAAACATAAAGCCTGGCGCCCTGTCAGTTCTGACCGCTCTGACCGCGATCCTACCCGGAGCCAGTTATTCCGGCTGCTCAGGTTGTTGCACACATTCAGTGGGAGATTGAGGCAGTGGTTCAGGAGGCTTTAAAGACTGACCCTGGTCCTGGGGGGGAGCCTCCTGCCTGTTTGGTTGTTCCGCCTACAGTTAGGCCACAGGTCCTCCAGTGGACATTCTTCCCACTTGACTGGGCACCCAGGGGCCCATCGGACCAAGCAGTTCCTGGCCCGACGTTTTTGGTGGCCTGGTATGATAAGAGACATTCCGGAATTTGTTGCTGCTTGTGGCACATGCTCCAGGAACAAGACTTCCCACCTCCCTCCCTCTGGTCTGCTGCGACCTTCGCCCGTTCCCAGGCGCCCTTGGATGCATATTGCGTTGGACTTCATAACGGGGCTGCCTGTATCTGATGGCAACACGGTCATCCTGGTCGTGGTTGACCATTTTTCTAAGGCTGCTCATTTTGTTGCGCTTACTCAAGTTGCCTTCAGCGCAGGGAGATGGCCCTTCTTGTGGTTAACCATGTGTTCCGGCTGCATGGGCTTCCGCAAGATGTGGTCTCTGACCGAGGCCCTCAGTTCTGACGGCCAGATTCTGGGGGGGCATTTGCAAGCAGTTGGGGCCACTGTGAGTCTCTCCTCTGGATTTCACCCAGAGACCAACGGGCAGACTGAGCGTGCTAATTAGTCTTTAGAAAACACTCTTTGATGTTTGGCGGCGGATAATCCATCCTCATGGAGTCGATTTTTAGCATGGGCCGAGTATGCCCATAACTCACTGAGTAATTCCTCCACGGGTCTTTCCCCATTTGAGGCTCAGGTGGGTTACCAACCCCCGCTGTTTCCTGAGACTGAGAATGATTCTGAGGTTCCCTCAGTCAACCATTTCATTCGTTGCTGTCGGTCGGTTTGGACCAGGGTCCGTTCTTCTCTGTTTACGTATCCATCCATCTTTCCATGTCTCTCGGATTAAGCCAGTTAGCACTAGCATCCTGGCACCTGCCGACACACCCCGCCGCCACCATGAATGGTTGAGGGGGGCAGTTTACCGTCGCCGCATTGTTGCGAGGCGTGTTGGTGGTGGGGTCTAGTTCCTCGTGGACTAGGAGGATATGGCCCCGAGGCGCTGCTGGGTCCCTTCGCAGGATATTCTGGATCCCACGCTAATTTCTGAGTTCCGTGCGCGGGGTTCCTTGGGACTTCTGGAGCTGTCCCTTAGGGGGGTCCTGTCATGGTTTGGAGGCTTTGAGAGCTTTCTTTGTTGCTCTCGTCCGGGACGATATCGTTTTGCTCTCAATCAGATTCCTGGGCCAGCTGGCATTAATTGGGGGCGTCGCCCGAATTCTATTTAAGCCCTAGTTCGCCTCATTTCCCTTGCTAGAGTGTCAGTGTTATGTTTGCACTTTAGCTGGTAAGGTCTCTAGTAAGAGAGTTGTTGAGGGTTTAGCTGCATATTTGAGGACAAGTTCTAGACAGCAAGGGAATCTTTCTGTTTTTTCCCTTTCTTTTCGTCCTGTCGAGCTCGCCTTGCTTCCTTGCCTCGGACGACATCTAGGTCCATTGGAGGCGCGAGTCTCGCTCTCTTCTTTTATTTGTGTCTCTTTCTCATCTGTGGTTTCCCCTTTTATTCTGGCTGCTGCGTTTGGCGTCTCAAACTCACCAGCCATCACATGTCCCTCCTGGCGTTTGACAGCTTGTCGGAAGTTTAAATAGGCTAAGCCCCTGCAACAGCCAATCACTGGAGCCACAAAGCCAGAGTAATAAGCGAATCAGTAAGGCAGCACCTGACAAAGATCCTCAGAAAATAAAGATGTCACACTCGGGGCAGAAACAAAACAATACACAATACAAAACATGGCTGGCCGTAACAACGGTCACGTCTTGGTTCTTTTGCTTCTGCAACTCCCTTTTCTCTCACTCTCTTAACCGCCTCCGCATACGAGATTTTACTTTGTACACGTGTCCGTTCAATTTCACCCTCAACTTTCCTCCGCTCACACTGTTTTGCACCCACTTCGTGATTTCCCTGACAGTGAAGAAATACAGCTCTTTCCTTTGTCAATTCACATTCTTCCTCATTGCACCCATCCTTCCCACAAGTCTTCCACGGTAAATCTTTCTTCGACAAACAGCCGCAACATGACCATAATCTTGACACCAAAAGCACCTTAATAGATTCCGTTCTATAACTGACATAATCCAAAATTACACGTACCGGTAGCTCCCTTTCAAATTCTAATAAAACTAATGAACGGTTAGTTTCTTTGCCTTCTCGATACTTTTTAAGCGTCTAGCGCCACAAACACCCTCTACCTCCAGAAATGACTCAACTTTCACCGAGTGTATAACTCCGCTAATAACTCACTTCACAGTAGGCTGGTTACGCATTTTAAAACACTTTTCACTTCAGTCGAATCAAATTGCTTAATTCTCAGAGCCCTATTCCTTTGATGCTTTGTTTTCCATTCTATTATGAATAGGCCACTCCTGCAATCCCTCACTAATTTTACACCACCCACTTCTTGCTTAATAAATTAGCCTATAAAATTACTATCATTGAATACATGATTTGTTTTATGATAGGGTCCTACTAATTTCATATACTTCCTCCTCTCCTTTTTCTGTTTCTTTTTTACTTTTCTTTTTCCCTCCTTCCTCCCCTTCCCACTCCATTTTCTCCTAAGCGTTTTCAATACCCCAGCCTCTTTCTCGTCTTCTTTTCCGGCTTTGCCCTTGTTTCCCTTCACAACGTAATTAATGTAACATCAGAAGCTGTGATGTTGCTCACCGGGTCTTCTTCGCTTCAACTCAGCAGCATGACTAGTCCTCTTTGCTAACTTCCGGGAACTATTGAGAGACTCCACGATCCACCATTGCTGTGAAAAAATTGGTCCATTGGAGTCAATGGAAATGACGCGACTCTCTCTCTCTCTATGGCTCTGGCCTGGGTGTGCGAGCAGCCTGACTACGCGGCACCAGCACATCCAGGCACATGTGTAGCTACGCCAGTGACATGAATACTGCTATTATCAGTGGTGTAACGAGTCAGCTCTGGGCCCCAATGCAAAATGGCCAAGGCGGGCCCCGTCAGTCACGAGGCATCATAATGTTCTTTCAGCAAGAACGTTTTCATTTTAATATTGTTAGCTGTATGCTTCCAGAAGTTTGCAACCTGCCTCCCTTATGCCTCTCTCACTCCCTGAAGTACAAAAAGTTCCGTTATAATAACAGCCTCGTTCTCGTAGAAAATTTTGTTAGAATAAATTTTAATGTTTTAATGTCAAAAACATACATCATGAATGTTGATGACTGTCTCAGATACGTGTTTCTGCGCATTTATGACTTCAGCATTGTAGACGTCTGAAAGCTCCGGCGAGGCTATCCTCAAGTTTTTTTTTTTTTTTCATGACAAGTGAATAAAGCATGATTTATCCATACATTAACTATCGCTAGCCCTGTGCGCTTCTCACCAGCGTCCAGACCAGGCTAACAGCCAGGCTTTATTAATCCTGGTTCTTTATCTATTCAGTCAGCAATCACTAAGGGTGGAAATAAATGTGTTTTACTGTAATTTCCATAGTCTTCTGTATTTTGCCTCATTTTTTTTTTACCTGAATTGAAATACCACAGACACATTGTCATTCAGTTAAGAAGGCCCACAGTTATTTTTATAATTGTAATAAGCATCCATGTGATGATTATAATTAGTGTACGGCAGCATACTGTTATATGGACTTCATCATGAAGACTGCTGTTCATATTGCTGAAAGAGGTTTGATGGATATGTATATTATTGCACTTGTTGAAATGATTAGAAACAGCTGATGAAGTTGCAAAGGTGGTTTCAATTAAGTCAGTGACAAGGACAATGTTAATGGCAGACTGGTCAGAAACCAATACACTGTTAATTATTTCAGTTGACTTTCTTTTTGATGTAGCTCATCATTTAATAATAAAGCATAATTTTTGTCACTCTTCCACGTGTACACGTATATTATTTACCATTGGTAGCACACAGTTTGTGTTTGTTAGGTATCACAATTGTATGATCTCCCAAAATTAGTCTCACTTTACTTGATTCAGTAACTATACACTGAACTGAACATTCATGAAACAGGGAGAGGAAAAAAATGTTAAAAATAATGTTTTTTTTTAACCTTTTATTTTGCGGTCATGACTTGTGAGCTCATAGCGAGTGTGAACGAGTGTGTTGCCAAACACTGCAAGGCAAACCAAAGGCAGATACTCCACATCACACCATATATATGGTTGTGTTCAATGTGCAGCACTGAAATAATGTTCCTTGTATGAAGGGACCAGTTTCTGCGGAAGGGACAGAGTCAGTGGCTGTTCCCCCCTGGATCCCTTCCACTACAGGCCTCCCTCGGTAAATATTGAGGGCCTGCTCCTCTGCTGGAGGGAAATGTGGGGTTAGTGGGCCACCCCCTGTACCAGACAAATGGGCCTTTTACTTCACAGCTAAAATCACAGCCGACAATGAAATATGTGAGCTGGCAGCTTCTGAGGGCGCTTTCACACCAGTAGTTCAGTTCAGTTGGTGCGGACCAAGTGCAAAAACATATACATTGTTATATTTCCAAGCAGTTTTGGTCCCCTTTCAAACCGCATTTTTTTATTTTGGTGCGAATCGGTTGATGAGTTCGAAAAATAAGTCACGAGAGTACATTCCTATCACCCATTGGCCAGATGGGTCTCAGAATGTATTTCCTGAGGTTGTCTTCAATTGGTCAGAATAGGCAGGTAATTTTTAATAGGACCCACGGAAGTAAACAAAGAAAAAGTCAACACACGGCAAGATGAGACACACTGACAAGTACAATGGAGAGGCAGCTACGTGTGTTGCTTGTGGCCCTCCTTAAGATGGACTACATCGCCTGCATTTCCAATTTTTTCCCGTGTTTACTTTTCATTAACAAGGCGCGGATGTGGCTAACACAAAATGTTGAAGTGCACTGCATATGATGAAGGCGGATCGCGAGTCACTACAAAAAAAAAATCTTGCCTTTTATGCGTTTTGGATAGTAGTGATCGGATATGGTCATCAGACCAAATATTTATTAGGGCCTGCACCTCCTCCGGACTCCACGTTTCACCGCGAACATTTGCTCACATTGCTTTAGCATTGGGTCAAAACTCAGCATTATCAGGTGTGGCCAGTTTTCATTTAACTCCATAGCAACTGCTTAGTAATGCCTTAGCAACCACCAAGAAAACCATAGTATCTGCCAAGCAACGCCCAAGCAACCACCTGGAACACCATAGCAACCACCAAGCAAAGGCCTAGCAACCATCAAGAACGCCATTGCAACTATTTACCAACGCCCTAGCAACCTCCCAGCACTCCATAGCAACTGCCTAGCAATGCCCTAGCAACCACCCGGACCTCCATAGTAACTGCCGAGCAACGCCCTAGCAACCACCCGGAACACCATAGCAACCGTCTAGCAACGCCCTAGCAACCACTCTGAACACCATAACAATTGCCTAGCAATGCTGTAGCAGCCACCCAGCACACCATAGCAACCGCCTAGCAATGCCCTATCAACCACCCGGAATACCATAGCAACCGCCTAGCAATGGCCTAGCAACCACCCATAACAGCTTAGCAACCGCCTATCAACGCCCTAGCAACCACCCAGACCACCATAGCAACCGCCTAACAATGGCCTAGCAACCATCAAGAACGCCATAGCAACCGCCTAACAACGCCCAAGCAACCAGCCAGAAGACCAGAACAACCGCCTTAGAAGGCCTTAGCAACCACTCGGAACACCACAGCAACCGCCAAGCAACGCCCTATCAACCACCCGGAACACCATAGCAACCGCCTAGCAATGCCCTAGCAACCGCCCATAACAGCTTAGCAACCGCCTATCAACGCCCTAGCAACCACCCAGAACGCCATAGCAACCGCCTAGGAACGCCCTAGCAACCACCCCGAACGCCATAGCAACAGCCTAGCAATGTCCTAGCAACCATCAAGAACACCGTAGCATCTGCTAAGCAACGCCCTAGCAACTACCCAGAACACCATAGCAACCGCCTAACAATGGCCTAGCAACCATCAAAAACGCCATAGCAACCGCCTAGCAACGCCGAAGCAACCAGCCAGAACACCAGAGTAACCGCCTTGCAAGGCCATAGCAACCACTTGGAACACCACAGCAACCGCCTAGCAATGATCTAGCTTCCATCCGGAACACCATAGCAACCGCCGAGCAACACCCTAACAACCTCCCAAAAGGCGATAGCAACTGCCTAGCAATGGCCTAGCAATCATCAAGAATGCCATTGCAACCGCCTTGCAACACCCTAGCAACCTCCCAGCACTCCATAGCAACTGTCTAGGAATGCCCTAGCAACCACCCGGACCTTCATAGCAACCGCCTAGCAACGCCCTAGCAACCACCTGAAACACCATAGCAACTGCCTAACAACGCCCCAGCAACCACACAGAACACCATAGCAACTGCCTAGCAATGCCTTAGCAACCATCAAGAACACCATAGAAACCGCTAAGCAACGGTCTTGCAACCATCAAGAACGCAATAGCAACTGCCTAGCAATGCCCTAGCAACCACCCAGAACACCATAACAACCACCCGCAACAACCTAGCAACAACCCAGAACGCCATAGCAACCGACTAGGAACGCCTTAGCAAAAACCTGGAACACCATAGCAACCACCTAACAATGTTCTAGCAACCACCCAGAACTCTATAGCAACTGCTAAGCAATGCCCTAGCAACCATCAAGAACACCATAGCATCTGCCAAGCAATGCCGTAGCAACCATCTGGAACACCATAACAACTGTCAAGCAACGCCTTAGCAACAAGCCGGAACACCATAGCAACCGCTTAACAACGCCCTAGCAACCACCCAGAGCAGCATAGCAACCACCTAGCACCGCCCTAGCAACGATCCGGAACACCATAGCAACCGGCAAGCAATGCCCTAGCATCCAGCCGGAACACCATAGCAACTGCAAAGCGATGCCCTAGCAACCACCCAGAATACCATAGCAACCGCCTTGCAATGCCCTAGCAACCATCTGGAACACCATAGCAACTGCCACGCAATCGCCTAGCAACCACCCAGACCACCATAGCAACCGCCTAGCAACGCCCTAGCAACCACCCAGACCACTATAGCAACCGCCTAGCAATGCCCCAGCCTACACACAGAACACCATAGAAACCACAGAGCAATGCCCTAGCAACCACCCAAAACACCAAAGCAACCGACGAGCAATGCCTTAGCAACAACCTGGAACACCAACGTGAAGTAGGAAATAAATTTATGGTCTTTAATAATAAGAGGGCTAATCCTCCAGAATCTAGTTTGAGGCACTGGATTTTTTATGTTATATTGGAGAAAGACAGGAGCATGATCGGATATAACCATGTTACCTATAGCACAACTGGCAATTGACTGTAGCAAAACCTTGGGTAGAAGGAAGTAGTCTATTCGTTTGTGACAATTATGAACTTTTGAGAAAAATGTATATTCCTTTTCTGCGGGATGCAGAGTTCTCCATACATCTATATAGTCCAAATCTTCACAAAGGGCATTAATAAATTTCGACTGGTGAGACACGGATACCTTACCTATTGGAAACTTGTCAATGCATGGATTTAAATGGCAATTAAATTCTCCCCCAACGAATGTATTTCTAACATTGAGATCAGACAGCTCAGAGAATGCAGTGGCTAGAAACTCACTAGGATGACCGGGGGTAATACACGTTCATAATGGCAATTATTTCTCCATATAACTTTCCTTTAATTATTAAGTAACGCCCTCCTTTATCCTTTAAGCATTGTAAGATTTTAAATGGTATGTTTTTCTTGAACAAAATAGCAACTCCCCTGCTTCTTGATGTATATGCAGAAAAGAAAACTAAATCAAACCCGCCTTGCTGTAGTTTAAGATGTTCTGCCTCATCTAAGTGGGTCTCCTGTAGTAGAGCAATATGAACACCCTCTCTTTTAAGATAAGTCAGAACCTTTTGCCGTTTAACAGGAGTGTGAATACCATTGACATTCCAAGTACACAGTTTTAACATGGACAAGGTCATCTCAGATCACAAAAAAAGTAAATACCAGAGTTCACATTCCGTCTATACATTCTAACGTTGTTTAAGTGAAAGACAAGCCGAGTACAACAAACTAAACAAACACACAAAGAACAAAAACATTTAACATCACCAAGTGGCATATTATCAAACACTGTCCTCCTCTTTTCAAGAGATAGATCTAGTGAAGGAGTTCTCTAGCGACAGAGGAGGAAAAAAAAAAACAAGACTAGGTCACTACAATATAGAGCAGTGTGTCGCCAAAAATTGTAACCTGTGTCACAGTTCAGCAAGCTCAGCATACTCACGACCTGATGGAGCTCCGGTTGAGAGGGGAGAACAATCCTTACCAGTGAAAAATGAATGAAGGGAGAAAGAAAAAAAAACAAAAACGAAATAATAATCCATGCGGAGACAATTAGACTTCGCACTGAAACGGTGCCAGCCATTGCGGCAGCTGCACCTCGGTGTTTGGGCCCTGATAAAGTGGGCGACTCTGCTGTCCTGTTGTCATCCCTGATCGTTCACGGTCTGTCCAGAACTTCAGTAGGAGTCACTCCAAGAGAATCGATATAGTGGTCCGCAGCAGTCGGCTCCTGGAACGTCTGCGTTTCTCCATGGTACGTGACTTTCAGTGCAGCAGGGTAGACTTGCGTGTATGATGCTCCGATAGACCTCAGACGTTTCTTCACTGCATCGAATCTTTTACGTTTACGGAGAACAGCCGGTGAGAAGTCCTGGAAAATCATCTCTGTGGAGTTGTCATGTTTCAATGGCTGAGTTTTCCTCCCCATGTCCCCTGAAGCACTCATCACCCGTTGTTTGTCTTGTGTGGTTATAAATCCTTCCTTTTCCGATCGCCGGTCTCTGAAAGCCCAGTTTAGTGATGGTTGCTAGGCCTTTGCTAGGTGGTTGCTATGGTGTTCCAGGTGGTTGCTTGGGCGTTGTTTGTCAGATACTATGGTTTTCTTGGTGGTTGCTAAGGCATTACTAAGCAGTTGCTATGGAGTTAAATGAAAACTGGCCACACCTGATAATGCTGAGTTTTGACCCAATGCTAAAGCAATGTGAGCAAATGTTCGCGGTGAAACGTGGAGTCCGGAGGAGGTGCAGGCCCTAATAAATATTTGGTCTGATGACCATATCCGATCACTGCTATCCAAAACGCATAAAAGGCGAGATTTTTTGTTTGTAGTGACTCGCGATCCGCCTTCATCATATGCAGTGCACTTCAACATTTTGTGTTAGCCGCATCCGCGCCTTGTTAATGAAAAGTAAACACCGGAAAAAATTGGAAATGCAGGCGATGTAGTACATCTTAAGGAGGGCCACAAGCAACACACGTAGCTGCCTCTCCATTGTACTTGTCTTGTCAGTGTGTCTCATCTTGCCGTGTGTTGACTATTCCTTTGTTTACTTCCGTGGGTCCTATTAAAAATTACCTGCCTATTCTGACCAATTGAAGACAACCTCAGGAAATACATTCTGAGACCCATCTGGCCAATGGGTGATAGGAATGTACTCACGTGACTTATTTTATGAACTCATCAACCGATTCGCACCAAAATAAAAAAAATGCGGTTTGAAAGGGGACCAAAACTGCTAGGAAATATAACAATGTATATGTTTTTGCACTTGGTCCGCACCAACTGAACCGAACTACTGATGTGAAAGCGCCCTCAGAAGCTGCCAGCTCACATATTTCATTGTCGGCTGTGATTTTAGCTGTGAAGTAAAAGGCCCATTTGTCTGGTACAGGGGGTGGCCCACTAACCCCACATTTCCCTCCAGCAGAGGAGCAGGCCCTCGACATTTACCGAGGGAGGCCTGTAGTGGATGGGATCCAGGGGGGAACAGCCACTGACTCTGTCCCTCCCGCAGAAACTGGTCCCTTCATACAAGGAACATTATTTCAGTGCTGCACATTGAACACAACCATATATATGGTGTGATGTGGACTATCTGCCTTTGGTTTGCCTTACAGTGTTTGGCAACACACTCGTTCACACTCGCTATGAGCTCACAAGTCATGACCGCAAAATAAAAGGTTAAAAAAAAAAACATTATTTTAAAAATTTTTTTCCTCTCCCTGTTTCATGAATGTTCAGTTCAGTGTATAGTTACTGAATCAAGTAAAGTGAGACTAATTTTGGGAGATCATACAATTGTGATACCTAACAAACACAAACTGTGCTACCAATGGTAAATAATATACGTGTACACGTGGAAGAGTGACAAAAATTATGCTTTATTATTAAATGATGAGCTCCATCAAAAAGAAAGTCAACTGAAATAATTAACAGTGTATTGGTTTCTGACCAGTTTGCCATTAACATTGTCCTTGTCACTGACTTAATTGAAACCACCTTTGCTACTTCATCAGCCGTTTCTAATCATTTCAACAAGTGCAATATCATACATATCCATCAAACCTCTTTCAGCAATATGAACAGCAGTCTTCATGATGAACTCCATATAACAGTATGCTGCTGTACACTGATAATAATCATCACATGGATGCTTATTACAATTATAAAAATAACTGTGGGCCTTCTTAACTGAATGACAATGTGTCTGTGGTATATCAATTCAGGTAAAAAAAAATGAGGCAAAATACAGAAGACTATGGAAATAACAGTCAAACACATTTATTTCCACCCTTAATGATTGCTGACTGAATAGATAAAGAACCAGGATTAATAAAGCCTGGCTATTAGCCTGGTCTGGACGCTGGTGAGCAGCGCACAGGGCTAGCGATAGTTAATGTATGGATAAATCATGCTTTATTCACTTGTCATGAAAAAAAAAAAAAAACTTGAGGACAGCCTCGCCGGAGCTTTCAGACGTTGTCTACAACGCTGAAGTCATAAATGCGCAGAAACACGTATCTGAGACAGTCATCAACATTCATGATGTATGTTTTTGACATTAAAACAAAATTTATTCTAACGAGAACGAGGCTGTTATTATAACGGAACTTTTTGTACTTCAGGGAGTGAGAGAGGCATAAGGGAGGCAGGTCGCAAACTTCTGGAAGCATACAGCTAACAATATTAAAATGAAAACGTTCTTGCTGAAAGAACATTATGATGCCTCGTGACTGACGGGGCCCACCTTGGCCATTTTGCATTGGGGCCCAGAGCTGACTCGTTACGCCACTGATAATAGCAGTATTCATGTCACTGGCGTAGCTACACATGTGCCTAGATGTGCTGGTGCCGTGTAGTCAGGCTGCTCACACACGCAGGCCAGAGCCATAGAGAGAGAGAGTCGCATCATTTCCATTGACTCCAATGGACCAATTTTTTCACAGCAATGGTGGATCGTGGAGTCTCTCAATAGTTCCCGGAAGTTAGCAAAGAGGACTAGTCATGCTGCTGAGTTGAAGTGAAGAAGACCCGAGCAACGTCACAGCTTCTGATGTTACATTAATTACGTTGTTAAGGGAAACAAGGGCAAAGCCGGAAAAGAAGACGAGAAAGAGGCTGGGGTATTGAAAACGCTTAGGAGAAAATGGAGTGGGAAGGGGAGGAAGGAGGGAAAAAGAAAAGTAAAAAAGAAACAGAAAAAGGAGAGGAGGAAGTATATGAAATTAGTAGGACCCTATCATAAAACAAATCATGTATTCAATGATAGTCATTTTATAGGCCAATTTATTAAGCAAGAAGTGGGTGGTGTAAAATTAGTGAGGAATTGCAGGAGTGGCCTAGTCATAATAGAATGGAAAACAAAGCATCAAAGGAATAGGGCTCTGAGAATTAAGCAATTTGATTCGACTGAAGTGACATGTTTTAAAATGCGTAACCAGCCTACTGTGAAGGGAGTTATTAGCGGAGTTATACACTCGGTGAAAGTGGAGTCATTTCTGGAGTTAGAGGGTGTTTGTGGCGCTAGACGTTTAAAAAGTCATCGAGAAGGCAAAGAAACTAACCGTTCATTAGTTTTATTAGAATTTGAAAGGGAGCTACCGGTACGTGTAATTTTGGATTATGCCAGTTATAGAACGGAATCTATTAAGGTGCTTTTGGTGTCAAGATTATGGTCATGTTGCGGCTGTTTGTCGAAGAAAGATTTACCGTGGTAGACGTGTGGGAAGGATGGGTGCAATGAGGAAGAATGTGAATTGACAAAGGAAAGAGCTGTATTTCGTTGTTACGGCCAGCCATGTTTTGTATTGTGTATTGTTTTGTTTCTGCCCCGAGTGTGACATCTTTATTTTCTGAGGATCTTTGTCAAGTGCTGCCTTACTGATTCACCTATTACTCTGGCTTCGTGGCTCCAGTGATTGGCTGTTGCAGGGGCTTAGCCTATTTAAACTTCCGACAAGCTGTCAAACGCCAGGAGGGACGTGATGGCTGGTGAGTTTGAGATGCCAAACGCAGCAGCCAGAATAAAAGGGGAAACCGCAGATGAGAAAGAGACACAAATAAAAGAAGAGAGCGAGACTCGCGCCTCCAATGGACCTAGATGTCGTCCGAGGCAAGGAAGCAAGGCGAGCTCGACAGGACGAAAAGAAAGGGAAAAAACAGAAAGATTCTGTTTTTGAAAGATTCTGAGAACTTGTCCTCAAATATGCAGCTAAACCCTCAACAACTCTCTTACAAGAGACCTTACCAGCTAAAGTGCAAACATAACACTGACACTCTAGCAAGGGAAATGAGGCGGAACTAGGGCTTAAATAGAATTCGGGCGACGCCCCCAATTAATGCCAGCTGGCCCAGGAATCCGATTGAGAGCAAAACGATATCGTCCCGGACGAGAGCAACAAAGAAAGCTCTCAAAGCCTCCAAACCATGACAAGAACCCCCCCCTCTAAGGGACAGCTCCAGAAGTCCCCAAGGAACCCCGTGCACGGAACTCAGAAATTAGCGTGGGATCCAGAATATCCTGCGAAGGGACCCAGCAGCGCTCCTCGGGGCCATATCCCTCCTAGTCCACGAGGAACTGGACCCCACCACCAACACGCCTCTCGGCAACAATGCGGCGCGCGGTGTAAACCGGCCCCCCTCAACCATTTGCGGTGGCGGCGGGGGTGTGTCGGCAGGTGCCAGGATGCTAGTACTAACTGGCTTAATCCGAGAGACATAGAAAGATGGATGGATACGTAAACATCTCGGAAGCTTTAACTGGACCTTGACCGGATTGATCTTCCGCACTATCTTGAACGGGCTAATATAGCGGGGCGCCAGTTTTCGGATTCAACCTTCAAGGGGAGGTCCCGAGTAGACAGCCCAACTCTCTGACCGACTCAATAAGATGGGGCCAAACGACACCTTCTCTCAGCAGCGGATTTTTGTTTGAGCCCTGAGCGCAACAGAGAAGAACGAACCCTGGTCCAAAACGACCGACAGCGACGAATGAAATCGTTGACCGAGGGAACCTCAGAATCATTCTCAGTCTCAGGAAACAGCGGGGGCTGGTAACCCACCTGAGCCTCAAATGGGGAAAGACCCGTGGAGGAATTACTCAGTGAGTTATGGGCATACTCGGCCCATGCTAAAAATCGACTCCATGAGGATGGATTATCCGCCGCCAAACATCGAAGAGTGTTTTCTAAAGACTAATTAGTACGTTCAGTCTGCCCGTTGGTCTCTGGGTGGAACCCAGAGGAGAGATTCACAGTGGCCCCCAACTGCTTGCAAAATGCCCGCCAGAATCTGGCCGTAAACTGAGGGCCTTGGTCAGAGACCACATCTTGCGGAAGCCCATGCAGCCGGAACACATGGTTAACCACAAGAAGGGCTGTCTCCCGTGCTGAAGGCAACTTGAGTAGCGCAACAAAATGAGCAGCCTTAGAAAAATGGTCAACCACGACCAGGATGACCGTGTTGCCATCAGATACAGGCAGCCCCGTTACGAAGTCCAACGCAATATCGTCCAAGGGCGCCTGGGAACGGCAAAGGTCGCAGCAGACCAGAGGGAGGGAGGTGGGAAGTCTTGTTCCTGGAGCATGTGCCACAAGCAGCAACAAATTCCGGAATGTCTCCCATCATACCAGGCCACCAAAAACGTCGGGCCAGGAACTGCTTGGTCCGATGGGCCCCTGGGTGCCCAGTCAAGTGGGAAGAATGTCCCCACTGGAGGACCTGTGGCCTAACTGTAGGCGGAACAACCAAACAGGCAGGAGGCTCCCCCCCAGGACCAGGGTCAGTCTTTAAAGCCTCCTGAACCACTGCCTCAATCTCCCACTGAATGGGTGCAACAACCTGAGCAGCCGGAATAACTGGCTCCGGGGTAGGATCGCGGTCAGAGCGGTCGTAAATCCGTGACAGGGCGTCAGGCTTAATGTTTTTAGAGCCTGGGCGATAGGTCAGTGTAAAATCAAAGCGGTTAAAGAATAATGACCACCGCGCCTGTCGGGAATTACGTCGCTTGGTTTGCTGAATATACTGGAGGTTTTTATGGTTGGTCCACACCACAAAAGGGTGTTCAGCTCCCTCCAACCAGTGGCGCCACTCCTCAAGCGCCAGCTTGACCGCCAATAACTCCCGGTCACCAATGCTGTAATTGCGTTCCGCGGCGGACAAAGACCAGAAGAAGTATGCGCATGGGTGTAGCTTATTATCCCAACGAGGGCGCTGGGACAAAATAGCACCCACGCCCACCTCCGAAGCATCTACCTCCACAACAAATGGGAGGGAGGGATTGGGCAAAACCAGAATGGGCTCTGAGCTAAAACGTTTCTTTAATTCCTGAAAGGCAACATCAGCTGCTGGAGACCAAAAAAACGCTGAGGAGGTATTCTTCTTGGTGAGCGCAATGATGGGGGCAGCAACTGCGTAAAATTGTGGATAAACCTCCTATAAAAATTAACAAAGCCCAGGAAGCGTTGAACCTCCTTAACACTCTGAGGGGCAGGCCAATTCCTGACTGCAGCCACCTTGTCTGGGTCCATACGAACCGACCCCTTAGAAACAATAAAGCCCAGGAATGAGACAGTTTGGGTGTGAAAAACACATTTCTCAGCTTTAACAAAAAGCTTGGCATTAAGGAGGACCTCAAGCACACATCTGACGTGTTGTTTCTGCTCCAAGAGTGTTGAAGAAAAAATCAAAATGTCGTCAAGATAAACAAAGACAAATTTCTCCAAAATCTCTCAGAGGACGTCATTAGCGTGTGCTTGAAACACCGAGGGGGCGTTTACCAATCCGAACGGTAAGACCAAATATTCGTAGTACCCGTCATGAGTGTTAAATGCCGTCTTCCATTCGTCCCCCTCCCGAATGTGAACCAAGTTATAAGCATTGCGAAGATCTAGCTTCGTAAAAACTGATGCCTCCTGCAGATGTTAAAACGCGGAATTCATTAACGGAAGGGGGTACCGGTTTTTAATGGTGATCTTATTCAAACCCCTATAATCAATACAGGGTCTTAGACCGCCATCATTCTTCCCCACAAAAAAAAAATCCCGCTCCGGCAGGAGATGTGGACGGCTGAAAAAAACAATTAGCAAGAGCTTCCTGAATATATTCTCGCATGGCCTTACGCTCAGGTCCTGACAGCGAGTATAGCGAACCCCTAGGAGGAGTTGTACCAGGGTAGAGATTGATCTCGCAGTCATACGGACGATGGGGAGGTAACGTCGATGCTCGTTGTTCACTAAACACTTCGGCGAGATCAGCATAGTCATTAGGAACATTAGAAGGCAAGCTAAAGTTCAGGGTGGCCCCAAATTCCTCACCCTGCTCAGAATCTAATGTCTCCGTGACTGATTCAGAATCGCTAAAATCCTCTGAAAGGTAATCGTCCTCTGGCTGTCGCCAATCAAATTGAGGATCCCATTCCAACCCCTCCTCTGCCCCTTTCTCTAGTCTAGGAGGGTACGGTGAGATAGCCTCCTCACACTCGCTCCAGGCATCAGCCTGCCCCATAGCTTGATGTCTGGGAAAACAAGTTTCATTATCTCTACAATGAGAGTTGCAATTGGTGCCCCAGTGGACGATAGGATTGTTCTGTTCCCCCCAGCTGATGCAGGGTCTATGTTCCCGTAACCAAGAATGCCCTAAAACAATGGGAAAAGCAGGGGAACTAATAATAAAAAACCAAACCTCCTTAGAGTGGCCACCAAAGGAAATGAACATATTTAGCGGTTCAGAAACTTTGGTTATAACTCCGAAGCGGGCGACCGTCCAAAGTTCTGACGGAGCATGACTGTGAAAGCGTAACGGTGGGAACGGAGTGCTTCCTAGCCCACTCAATATCCATGAAACAATTTACTGCGCCCCAGTCCACGAACGCTTCAATAGTAACTCTCTTGCACCCCACAGTCAGTTCAACAGGGATTAGTGTTCGGAAGGGAAATTGGGTCTGCCCCTCTACTGCCCCCCAAATCGCTATAGGGGTTTTCCGTTTCCCTGAAGCTTCGGACAACGTGGACGGGTATGACCCGCCTTATTACAATTAAAGCAGATTATTCTTCTGTGAGTAGGTTTATTAGTCCGACTGTCAAACGAACTATCAACTTGCATGGGCTCAACCGGAGTAGAATTTTCAGTGGGTGGAATAGGAGCTGCACACTCGCCACTAGCAACTTTAGCCCCATTGTCAGCAAGCGGCAATCTGTTTAGCTTCTCCCTGTTGTGTTCGCGTATGCGGTTGTCAATTCGCACAGCCGTACAAACTAAAGAGTCAAAAGTCGAACAGGGTTCCAATGTAGCCAATGCGTCCTTTATCTCCTCAATAAGAGCATGACTGAACACAGTCATAAGAGGAGCCTCCGGCCAGCCTGTCTCTGTTGCCAGAAAGCGAAATGCAATAGAGAACTCAGCCGCACTTTCTTTTCCCTGTTTAAGGTGCATCAAACGCGTAGCCGCGTCCTGACCACAAATATCTTGATCAAATACTGACACCATCTCCCTAACAAGAGCCTCCACAGATTTTACGACCAGTGAATTAGATCTGATAAGTGGGCCGACCCAAGTGAGTGCTGTGCCAGCTAACAGGGATAATATAAATGCTACCCGAGAATCCTCATTAACAAATCGTGATGGCTGAGTCCTAAATATTTCACATTGGGCGATGAAATCCTTACATTCTCCGGCCTCGCCACTATATCTTTGAGGCAATTGTAACTTAGGTTCTCGGGGAAGGTGTATAGATGATGCTTGTGCAACCTTTTGTGAAACTTGTGTACATAGAGACCTAACACACTCGGTCAAGCTTAACAGAACACTCTCCTGATTCTGACGGGAATTCTCTTGAAGGCGGAGTCTCTCAGCTAACTCGGACTGCTGATTACTCAAACCTGAAAGCCCTTTAGCGAAACCAGACAGCATATCTTGCTGGCTGGTAACAGCCCTTTTAATCTCGGCCACCGCTGATGTCTCCATGTTTGGCTAGAGTGTACCGTGATGGCTGGTGAGTATGAGACGCCAAACGCAGCGGCCAGAATAAAAGGGGAAACCGCAGATGAGAAAGAGACACAAATAAAATAAGAGAGTGAGACTCGCGCTTCCAATGGACCTAGATGTCGTCCGAGGCAAGGAAGCAAGGCGAGCTTGACAGGACGAAAAGAAAGGGAAAAACAGAAGGATTCTCTTGCTGTCTAGAACTTGTCCTCAAATATGCAGCTAAACCCTCAACAACTCTCTTTTTAGAGACCTTACCGGCTAAAGTGCAAACATAACACTGACACTCTAGCGAGGGAAGTGAGGCGGAACTAGGGCTTAAATAGAATCCGGGCAACGCCCCCAATTAATGCCAGCTGGCCCAGGAATCCGATTGAGAGCAAAACGATATCGTCCCGGACGAGAGCAACAAAGAAAGCTCTCAAAGCCCCCAAACCATGACAGGACGCTGTCTTGCAGTAGCTCCGTCGCCTCCTCCCCTGCCTGTGGTTCATCATTTGCTGTTTGTGTAATCTTGGTATTGAGCTCTGTGTAAAGAGTAAATTGCCACTCATCAGTGTGGCTAGAGTGCTAGCCTGCCTTTGCTTTTCGCCCGTGGTTGTACATATCTCTAAATAGCACACTTGTAAAATAGACACGAAGTGGTAGGGGTGAACTGCCTTTTTCTTTCGATGCAATTGACTCCTGTTTTCCTTTAATTGAGGGAGTTAGGTTTATTATTGTCTTTTGTTTATTTTATTTCACTCAGGGTTTAGTTAGTGTGTTTTGGGGTTAAGGCAGTTGGTGTTTGTTTATTATTTTGGCCTGGGTTCACCCTGAAGAAGTTGCTTCACTTTGTGCACATTGTAATCCATTTCGCACCTTGGTAAAAGTAATAAATTTTCACTTCGACTGCACCCTCTCTGCCTTTTTTTCATGTGACGTCCTTGGATCCCCTAGACGGGGATGTAACACCGTGACTGTGTTAGTGTGGATAAAAGGAGGTTTTTGGCATTTGTAGCGATGGTGATTAATTGTGTGAGTGTGAGAGAGTCGAAGATGGAAAGGATTAAAATGGCAGTGCATGCAGCCAGGGAGTTTCTTGGGGTTACTGATGTAAAGGGAGAAGACATAAAGGAGATGTTAGAAAGAGGGTTTGGTGGGAGTGGGAGCCAGATATCAACTGAATAGTTATGTGTAGTTATCATAAATTGAGTATTATGGGCTGGGAATTATTTTTAGTTTATTTTTATTATTATTACTTGTATTTCGTTTAGAAATTGATGCTCCACACCTCAACAGTTGGTGGCGGTAATGCACCATGTGTTTGCAAAATGCCAATAAACATTAAAGACGAAGAAGAAAAAGACCAGGGCCCGTATTCACAAAGCATCTTAGCGCTAAAAGTAGGTCCTAACTGCCGGATTTAGGAGAAACTCCTAAAAAAAATGGGCGTGTCAGTCGTAAATTTAGGACTTCTAATTATTTTTACTAAGTGTTATTCACAAAGCATTTTAGGCCTAAAAGTAACTCCTAAATCTGGGAGAGTTTTAAAGTAGTCAAGAGGACTCC
Source organism: Gymnothorax javanicus (assembly GCA_029692085.1). Lineage (NCBI taxonomy): Eukaryota > Metazoa > Chordata > Actinopteri > Anguilliformes > Muraenidae > Gymnothorax > Gymnothorax javanicus. The sequence goes on along the minus strand of CM056200.1, from coordinate 31,924,574 downwards.
TAACTCGCTAAAACCTATTCACAAAGAATTGGAAAATGACTGCTGCTGTTGAAATACGGAATGACTTGGAAATTCTGAATGATGCGCAGTTGTTGAAAAGATATTGGATCGACCGTGAAGGGATTTTGTTTGTTGTTGACTTGGTGAGGAAGAGAATTAAGTCTCCAACCATGAGAAACAACCCAATAAGCCCCGAAATAAAATGTTTAACAACACTTTGTTACTTGGCCACTGGAAAAATGCAACTTTGCAAGGCGGACAATTTAGGGATTTCACAATCATCTGTCAGTCGCTCAATTCAACAAACAATCAATGTGCTCTGTGAACCCCATATCATCCAACAGTTTATCCGGTTTCCAATGGACATTCGCCAACAACACAGAATCAAACTTGCATTCATGCACATCTCAGGTATGCCCGGTATCATCGGTGCTATTGACAGGACCTATATTTGAATTATTTTTCCGACCCAAGATGAAGAGGTATTTGTAAACAGAAAAAAGTTAACTCCATCAACACCCAGATAGTATTTGATGCCGAATACAATATTTTGGACATTGTTGCGAAATGGCCAGGATCCACGCACGACTCTCGCATCTTAATGGAAAGCGGCTTCTGCCAATTATCTGACCGGCATTATATGCCTGCGAGATGCCACTTGCTACAGGGGACAGTGGCTACCCCTGCAAACGTTGGCTTTTGACCCCTTACCTGAATCCACAACCGGGACCATAACAAAATTACAACAGGTATGTCTTTGTTGCTATAGCCTACATTGGCATATTACATGTGAAGATGGCATAAAACTGTAAATTACAAATATACTGAACAACAAAAGAAACGCAAGTTAATTAAAGACAGACCGGAAAATAGGTAGACGCGCAATTATTATAGAAATTCAAATTTATTACCAGCGTGTACACATTTACACTCATTTCATCAAACTTTGTTTTGCGGTCACTTTGACTGAGCAACCATAAGAGTACATTTACTAACTAGCAAACTTACGTTTCTTTTGTTGCTCATGTATATTTAGTCTGCTGTTGTCTTTTTCAAGGTGCATATTAGAGCACACAAGATGACACGCAGTGTGCTGGAGCGTGGAATTGGGCAGCTGAAGCGCCGATTTCATGTGCAGCATGGGGATGTGCATCTAAGCCCAGAGAGAGCCAGCAAAGTAATTAAAACATGTGCCATCCTTCGCAATTTATGCCAACGAAGAAACATACCTCAACCGGATGATGATGGTGCTGCCGACAGCGGTGATGATGATGATGATGATAAGGAGGATGACGATATTTGCAATGTTGCTGAACATGGTGGACTGGCATACAGAGATCACTATGTCAATTCGCACTGGTTATTTAAAAAAAAAAAAAAAAACACCCAGCTAACTGATAGCCTCGTGGCTCCAGTTGGGCTTCGCGTCCTTTTTAAACTTTCATCCATGACAGTTTATGGCAAAACAAACTTGAACGGCCCAACATTTAAATGATCGCAACATATTCTCACTGGGTAATAAGTTGCCAATTATCGGGGCAAATGATGCAATCCATTATTGCCTCGTTTTATGCTGTTACCATTTTTACAACTATCTCTTTCCTATGTATGTTTATTTGCCTTGAGCGTGATATGTGTCGACTGCGTATAGTGCATTTTCAGGTGTGCTCAACATATTATTATTTAATTGGACAGACCAGCCGCTTGGACTATTTCCTCATTTTTTCCTACATGGGTTGTATGTGGGATATTTTTTTCAATGGGCCACCCTGTCACCAAACAACCAATCACTGTGCTCATTGTCCCAAGGCTTGTGCATTAGAATTCACATTATCCATAGCAACGGAGATTTACTCCCATCTATCTCAGAGCTACTCCTAGTCTGGGAGTTACCAGTTTGTACTAGACTTTGTTATTGTTTACATTTACGGCTGAATAGTGTATTTCAAGTTCTATTTCCTTTGTGGACTTCATGACTTCCCTTCAAATAGAGTAAGAAACTATAGCTGCTTTCTTGAATAATGGTCATGTAAGGTGAAGTACAAAGTTTAACGTATACGCATGCATAAAGGCATGTTAAATGTGTTTGCAGAAGAATGATGTCTTACATAACAACTACAGACTAGCAGTTGGACCTTAAAGTACCTAAGGCGCAGTGCCTGGCAGCCCATAAGGCTACAGCTGCCTTGCTGTTTCAATAGCAGGTTATAGTTTTTCAAGAAGAGGTTGTTGCCCCTTGTCCTACATGACAACAGTGAGCAATAAAATCCTATTTATGCAGTTGTACTCAATGAGTTCTTAATGCAGATAAAAAAAAATAGCGCACTGTCGCGAGCGGGACCCCTCAGGCTTTCGCTTTATTGGTGGCCATATTGATTATTGGAGCAGGACACAAATCGATAGAGAGCTTCCTGTAACCACCCCCAAAATACCACCAAAAAATGAGAACATTTGGCCAAGGGGTTTTTCAGTTATCTCTGGAAAGCAAAATGAAGATGGCTGCCATGGCGGCCATATTGATTATCGGCATGGGACAGAAATGGATAGGGAGCTTCCTGTAACCACCCCCAACAGACCACCAAAAAATGAGAACATTTGGCAAAGGCGTTTTTCAGTTACCATCTGGAAACGAAAATGTAGACGGCTGCTGTGGCGGCCATTTTGATTATAAGAGCGGGACACAAATAGATAGAGAGCTTCCTGTAACCACCCCTAACATACCACCAAAAAATGAGAGCATTTGGCCAAGGCGTTATTGAGTTATCCTCTGGAAAGGAAAATGAAGATGGCTGGCGTGGTGGCCATATTGATTATCGAAGCGGGACACAAATCGATAGGGAGCTTCCTCTAACCACCCCCAACATACCACCAAAAAATGAGAACATTTGGCCAAGGTGTATTTCAGTTATCATCCGGAAACCAAAATGAAGATGGCTGCCGTGGCGGCCATATTGATTATCAGAGCGGGACATAAATCGATAAGGAGCTTTCTCTAACCACCTTTAACATGCCACCAAAAAATGAGAGCATTTGGCCGAGGTGTTTTTCAGTTACCGTCCGGAAACGCAAATGAAGATGGCTGCATTGGCGGCCATATTGATGATCGGAGTGGGACACAAATCGATAGGGAGCTTCCTCTAACCACCCCCAACATAACATGAAAAAATGAGAACATTTGGCAAAGGCATTTTTCAGCTATTGCCCGGAAACGAAAAGTTAACGGACAGACGGGCGGACAGACGGACGCCGCTCGCCACGACAATACCCCTTGATCGACTTTCGTGGGCTGAGGGGTAATAATAAAAACAGTACAATAAGAATGCAATAAAGACACTACTTAACACCGTTGCGCAGAAGCTAAATCTGGCTATTTAGGTGTTACCTTATTTAAGGTTTTATAATTCAAGATAGCAGCTTCACAGACAGGAAAGGAGTGGCTCAGCTGAGTCTAGACACTTGAAGCATTTAGACTCACATCGTATTTCAGTTTATTTTCATGATTTTGGTGGAGAAAAGGGGCTGCAATCACAAAAAAATCTTCATGAAAATTCAACATTGAAATTGCAAAAAAAAAAATAATAATAATAATACTGAGAATTGAAAAACTGCTGGGGCTTAAAACTATGCATTTCTGGGATCATAAACTCCTTGACCACAAGTATAATTCATCTTGAGCATTACATTCTAGATTACCTACTTACTATGAGTCAAATTAGACAGCTATTCAGGTGGCTCCCCAAAGTCTGAGATCCCTCAAAATGGTGCACTTTCAAATCATAAAATAATCATATATTTAACACAAATCAACTTTTGAGACATGAAACTCAATATGAACTAATGATTTTCTGCTTGAGTTTAGCATGAGTTTATCAATATCAGTGCAGTTGAACATCAGTGGTCACCAGTAACTTCTCCAAACACAAAACATGCCTTTTCTCCATGATGTAGTTTAGAGTTTTGTCCATTTTTCTTCAAAGTCCCCAAGCCAGCGCACATACTCATTAAAGTAGGGATTCAAAGAAAATAATTACCCATAAAATTGGTCCATTATGGCAATTTCATGATAGGTTGAAGGTATTCACTCATAAAACAAGAGAAAAAAAGTTTAATGCCACTTTCCAAATGTTGCTCCTTTTCCATCGTAACCAGTCCGCCGACAGGCTCATTTTCTGTGACATCACATATGGGGTGTGTACTCTGAAAGTACCCAGATGTTTCATAATTATTATACAGTGAACACTGTGAAAACTGTTTTCAATTTTGTTTTTAAAGCCTGACAAGTCAGAACTCTTAAAAGATTTTTTCCAGTAGTTCAGAGTTTTTAATCCCATGTTTAAATCTTCATTTTTTTTAGCTACTGTCGCATAAAGGTAATTTTTTCATCGATGCATATTAGTTTTGGTGCTTATTTTGGTTCGTTCCGTGCCTGCAAAAAGTCTGGTCGCCGTGCTGGCTATACGCTGTACACGTACATGTTGTCTAGTTTAGAAAGAAAATTATGTTTTTACTGGAGTCATGAACATGAACATGAATAACATAACATGAACATGAATGGCGAGTACAGGCCGTTCAGCCCAACTAGGCTCGCCAGTTTGTACTATCATGAATATATCACTTCAGATACTCAATGACTCAATGGTATCTAACTTTAAGTCAAGCCTGCTCTTGAAAACTCCCAAGGTCTCTGCCTCAACAATATGGTCAGGCAAGCTGTTCCACACCGAAATTACTCTTTGGGTGAAGAAATATTTCCGAATATCAGTGCTAAATTTACCTTTGGTCAGCTTCCATCTGTGACCCCGAGTTCTACTAACAACACTTGGTTGAAGGAATCCGACATAATTCACTTTGTTAATCCCTTTAACATATTTAAAGACCTCAATCAGATCACCCCTTAGTCTCCTTTTCCTAAGACTAAAGAGATTAAGGATCTTCAGCCTCTTCTCATAGCTTTCATCTTTAATACCGGAATTAGCCATTGGCTCTTCTCTGAACTTTCTCTAAAGCCTCTATGTCTTTCTTAAAGTATGGTCCCCAGAACTGTACACAATACTCTAGATGTGGTCTGATTTAATGTGTTGTACAAAAGAAGCATCACCTCCTTGGATTTGAACTCAATACTTTTGGCAATGTATCCCAGCATCCGATTGGCTTTTTTAACTGCTACGGCACAATGGCTAGAGCCTGTGAGGGTTTGGTCAACAATCACTCCTAGATCTTTCTCTTGTGGAGCACATTCCAGTTTAAAACCTCCCATGAAGTAATCCGTCTAATGTTTTTATTACCTACATGTACTACTTTACATTTCGCTACATTAAATTTCATTTGCCACATTTCTGCCCAATTCTGGATTCTATCCAAATCATCCTGAATCACTGTAGTGGACTCTAAACTATTTGCCAAACCTCCCAATTTAGTATCATCTGCAAATTTCACTAATCTGCTCTCAATATTCCTATCAATGTCATTAATGTAGATGAGGAACAGCAGTGGTCCCAACACCGATCCCTGGGGGCGCCACTCCCCACCATACCTAGCTCAGATGAGATACCACTGACCACCACTCTTTGTGTTCTGTCCTGCAACCAGTTTTGAATCCACTTCAGAATACCTCCTGTAACTCCAATGGAGCTCATTTTAAAAATTAGTCTCTTATGTGGTACTGTGTCAAATGCTTTCTGAAAATCCAAATATATGATGTCATAAGCCCTGCTCTGGTCATAAGTCTTGGTGACCTCTTCAAAAATTCCAGAAGGTTTGTTAGGCATGACCTTCCTTTACGGGAAACCATGTTGGCTATCCTCAAGATATTGTTACGTTCAAGAAATAAGTCCAGCTCATCTTTTATGATAGATTCCAATATTTTGCACGCAATGCAAGTTAAACTGACTGGCCTGTAATTACCTGGCTCAATACGGTCCCCTTTCTTATATATTGGTATTATATTACCCTGTTTCCAATCATTTGGTATTTCTCCAGTTTCTAAAGACCGTCTAAAGATGGCGGATAGCGGCTTAAAGATGATCTCACTAACTTCCCTGAGCACTCTAGGATATAAGCCATCAGGACCCGCCGCCTTATCTGCCTTTAGTTTATGCAACTTGTCTAATACTACGTTATCCCGAACCTCAATTTCCGCTAAATAATCTTGAGCATTGGACATGCCTCTGGCTGAATAAAGACCCGCTCTAAGGTAAAATTCTCAACAAAGTAACCGTTTAAAGGTGTCTGCAATATCCTTGTTATTATATAGCAGCGATCCATTTTTATTCTTTATGCACTTAACCTGCTCTTTGACTTTCCTTTTTCTACTACAGTACTGAAAGAAGCGCTTTTAGGGTTAGTTTTGCCCCCCTCTGCAATTTGTCTTTCATACAGTCTTCTAGCATTCCTCAGCTCTTTTTTGACCACAGCCCGCATTTTACAGTATTCGCCTTAGTAATCTCATTGTTATCCTCTATGTACATCTTATAAAGATTCCTCTTTTCCCTCAAACTCCCCTACGAATAGCTGCGGTCATCCACTGAGGATTCTGCTTTTTCAGCTTACTTTTGGACACCTTTGGAATGAATTTGCATTGTGAATCAAGTAAAACCCCCTTAAATCTTTCCCACATCTCAGTTACAGACTCACAGTCCAGGAGTGTCTCCCATTTTATTTCACTTAGATAGGAGCGCATCCTGTCAAAGTTTGCTCGCCTAAAATTGAAAATTTTTGTTTTGAATACACCTTTTTAACTTCCCATGAAACCTCAAAATTAATAGTAGAGTGATCACTTGTCCCAAGTGGCTCCCGTACCCTCAACATTGCTAATTCTATCTGGGTCATTACAGAGCACTAAGTCTAAAATTGCCTTATCTCTTGTAGGTTTATTAACATACTGCACCAAAAAATTATCATTTATGACATCTAGAAATTCTTCCTCCCCCTCCCTGTCCTTTCACCTTTTTCCCAATCAATACCAGGATAATTTAAGTCTCCCATAATAATAGTCCCTCCTCCTCTACAAGCTTATGTAATCCTCTTAAAGAGCATTTCAATGACTGTACTGTCCAAAGCTGGTGGTCGATAGCATACACCTATGTTTAAACCAGTCTCGTGTTTGCCAGTGAGCCTGACCCAGATATCTTTCAAGAGGGGCAAGGAATGTTCAATTTCAGGAATTTCCTGCACATTTATGTGTTTCGTTCACATAGAGTGCTACACCCCCTCCTCGCCTATTGCATCTATCCTTCCTAAAGAGCTTATAACCTTCTACATTATATTCATCTCCATCCTCTTCACTAAGCCATGTCTCTGTAATCCCAACTATGTCATAACCCTCACTAATCATAACGGCCTCAAGTTCTTGAAATTTATTTTTAATGCTTCTTGCATTTAGATAAAAACATTTCAGGTTATCACGAACGCTCTTCCCCTTCGATTTCCCATGTGCCCGCTGCTCAAAGCCCCTCACCACGCTTTTTTGCTTTAAAAATATATCATCAATAGTATATGTAACGCTGTCAGCTTCCATCAGGGCAGTCTGCATTTCCCTCTGTGTAACACTCTCTAACCTCCCATGCTACCATTCCGAGGAACCTTGGATAAGCTAAAGCTGGGCTACAAAAATGATTTTATCAACACGATCAAGTGGACTCTCATAACAGTGATTGACTGACATAGAAATATAGAGTGACGAGGTTGATGCCATTTAGAACACAATCATACCCCTCAAATACAGTGTCGTGAAAAAGTATTTGCCCCCTTCCTGATTTTTTATTTTTTTGCATATTTCTCACAATTAAATGTTTCAGATCATCAGTCAAATTTTTATATTTGACAGAGATAACCTGAGTAAATACAACATGCAGTTTTTAAATGATGATTTCATTAGTTAAGGTAAAGTAATTGCCTCCTGAACCTAAACCTACCCTCGGCGACAACAACTGCAATCAAGCATTTGCAATAACTGGCAATGAGTCTTTCGCCTTGCTGTCGAGGAATTTTGGCCCACTCTTCTTTGCAGAATTGTTTTAGCCACATTGGAGGTTTTTCGAGCATGAACGGTCTGTTTAAGGTCACTTATATCAATTGGATATAAGTCCGGACTTTGACTAGGCCACCCCAAAACCTTCATTTTTGTTTTTAAGCCATTCAGAGGTGGACTTGCTAGTGTGTTTCAAATTATTGTCCTGCTGCATCACCCAAGTGCACTTGAGCTTGAGGTCACAAACTGATGGTCGGACATTCTCCTTCAGGATTTTCTGCTTGAGAGCAGAATTCATGGTTCCATCAATTATAGCAAGTCGTCCAGGTCGGAAGCAGCAAAGCAGGCCCAGACCATCACACTACCACCACCATGTTTGACTGTTGGTATGATGTTCTTTTCATGAAATGCTGTGTTAGTTTTACACCAGATGTATCGGAACGCATACCTTCCAAAAAGTTCAACTTTTGTCTCCTCAGTCCACAGAATATTTTCCCCAAAGTCTTGGGGATCATCAAGATGTTTTTGGCAAATGTGAGATGAGCCTTTGTGTTCTTTTTGCTCAGCGGTGGTTTTCGCCTTGGAACTCCCCCATGGATGCCATTTTTGCCCAGTCTCTTTATTATTATTGAATCATGAACACTGACTTTAACTGAGGCAAGTAAGGCCTGCAGTTCTTTAGATGTTGTTCTGGGTTCTTTTGTGACCTCCTGGATGAGTCGTCGATGCGCTCTTGGAGTAATTCTGGTAGGCCGACCACTCCTGGGAAGGTTCACCACTGTTCCAAGTTTTCTTCATTTGTGAATAATGGATCTCACTGTGGTTCACTGGAGTCCCAAAAGCCTTAGAAATGGCTTCTTAACCCTTTCAGACTGATAGATGTCAATGACTTTGTTTCTCATCTGTTCTTGAATTTCTTTAAATTGCAGCATTATGTTTTGCTTTTTAAGATCCATTAGCCTACTTCACTTTGTCAGGCAGGTGAGTGTGGTAATTAGTGAAATTGAACTAAAAAAATGTGGTTAATCACAGTTAATTCATGATTTAACAAGGGTGGATAGCTTTTTCCCTCAATAAATGAAATCATAATTTAGAACTGCATTTTGTATTTACTCGGGTTATCTTTGTCTAATATTAAGATTTGTTTGATGATCTGAAACATTTAAGTGTGAAAAATATGCAAAAAAATAAGAAATCAGGAAGGGGGAAAATACTTTTTCACGGCACTGTATTTTCAGTTGAGACATTACCTTCACTCAGCTCCCAAGATATTTTTCCACAAAATTATGAAAGAAAGTTCACTTTTGAGCAAAAACAATCATGTGAGGGCTTGATAACAGAGGAAGAACTTTTTTTGGCTGTAATGTCCTTTAAACCAGGAAAAACACCAGGAATAGGTCAGGAATACTGCTTCGAAGTTTACCAAGTTTTTTGATTTGGTTAAACAACCATTTATTATCATGTTTTAATTTGTCTTATAATGTAGGATATGTAACAGACTCTCAGAAAGAAAGGTATTATTTCATTGTTACTTAAACAGGAACTAATGGTCAATATAAGGACCCTGTTAATCTTAAGAATTGGAGACCTATAACACTTCAATGTTATGATATGAAGATACTTGCTAAATGTATAGCATATAGATTAAAGAATGTTTTGGAAAATATAGTCACAAGATCAATCAGGTTTTTACAAAGGTCGATATATCAGCTTAATAATATTAAGCAACTACAAAATTATTGAAAATTGTAAATTGAACAAAAGCTGGATTAATATTTATTGCTGATTTTGAAAAAGCTTTTGATAAGATTTGTTTAGATTTTATTTTTAAAAGTTTAGGTTTTTTCAATTTTGGGAAATCTTTAATCAATTGGGTTAAGTTATTGTATAATGACACCAGGTGTAGGATTATTAACAATGGTTATATTTCTAGATCTGTGCCTTTATCAAGAGGAGTAAAACAAGGTTGCCCATTATCACCATATTTATTTATAATTGCAATTGAAATATTGGCCATAAGGTAAGATCTAATGTAGACATAGGAAGCGGCTTGAAATGAGCAAGTGAAATCTCCATGTATGCTGATGATACCAGTTTTTTACTTAGGCCAAAACCTTCTTCCATGCAAGCTCTCCTTGAAATTTTAGATTCATTTTCAAGTTACTCTGGTCTGAAACCAAATTATGAAAAATGTAAAATCCTTAGAATTGGGAGATTGAAAGGCACAACCTATAAGATACCATGCAAATTACCAATTCCTTGGACCAATGGGCCAGTTGATGTTTTGGGTATTGTCATTCCGGAAAATTTAAGGGACATATCTGAAATTAATTATAATAATAAGTTGAAAAAAGTTGATAAGATCTTACAACCTTGGAAAGGGAGAACATTAACAATATTTGGGAAAATTTCAGTAATTAATTCCTTGGTAGTATCACAATTCATCTATCTTTTTATATCTCTCCCTACTCCATCACAGTCTTTTTTTAAGATATACGAACAGAGGATCTTTGAATTTATCTGGAATGACAAACCAGAAAAAAATCAAAAGAGGTGTTCTCTATAATTATGATTACGGTGGGCTAAAATTGTTACATTTGGAAGCTCTTTGTAATGCTATAAAAGCCTCCACAATTCAAAAATTATATTTGAACAAAGGCTCGTATGAAAGTAAATACCTGGAGTGTACTCATATATAATTTAAAAAACAGATACATCCTTTCATACAGATTCAACCAGAACACATACACTGGGTGAATAATATATTTGGGAATACATCACAGTTTTTAAAAGAAGCAATCCAAAGTTGGCTGTGTTTTCAATTTCATCCCCCTGAAAATTGAGATGAAATCTTACAGCAAATATTATGGTTAAATTCTAAGATATTAATTGAAAGGAAGCCAGTGTTTTGGAAGAATGTACTTGAACATGGTATAATGTTTATAAATGATATTGTTGGTGAAAATGGTAAAATTATGATGTATAATCAGTTCGTTGACATGTATGGTTTCTATCTGCTCCTCCCATTCTTACAACCAACTAATTTCTGCTTTAAAAAAAGAGTGGAAACAAAAGATCAATAGTCGTACAACAAAACTTTTAGTATGCTAGCCTGTTACAAGAAATAGATTATGGTTAAAAGGTAATAAGATAAATAAACTAATATATAGAAATTATTTAATCTCCAGATCTTTGGTTACTATTCAGTTGGTAATCTATAATTTTTTGCCAACAAGGAAAATGTTATGTATATGGGGGATTTCAGAATCAGATGATTGTCATTTCTGTGGCACAGAGGTTGAATCAACTGTTCATCTCTTTTGGTATTGCCCTATTGTTTCTATTTTTTGGGACAAAGTTCAAAATATGTGTAAAGTAATTAATTTAAACTTTCAACTAGATCTTCCTTTTGTGATATTGGTGATGTAAAGAGACAAGTAATTATATTATTCACTTAATTATTTGTTAGGAAAAAGATTTATTTTATGGCTATTGGGAAAAAAAGATTAATTAAATATTAATCACTTTAAAATGTTTATTAAACGTTATTTTATTTTGGAGGGCTATATCGTACATACAGATTATGATATTGAAAAATATTTAAAAAGATGGGAAAAGTTTATTGAAGCGGAAGGCTGGAAATGAGATTTGTATAATAGGGGTTTGGAGGCTGATGTATTCTAGAAGAAGAAAAAAAAAGGAAGAGCGTTGGAATATTATAATTTTATATTCTTATTTGAATTATTAATTTAGTTTAGTATAAAAAAAGCCAGATGAACTGCGTAAGATGATATTGGGCTGTGTGTGTGTCTGTGTGGGTCTATCTTATGTCTATTGTTTTGTGCTATGCATATTGTTAATTGTTTTTGTTGTGTATATCTGTTTTGAGAAAAAATTAAAAAAAGTGTGACCATATACAACTATATATATATATATATATATATATATATATATATATATATATACAGGTGTCTCAAAAAGTATACCTTGAATCATCGATTGCTCGCAAAACGCTACTAAATTTTATTTGAAGTGTAATATGTCATTAGAAAGAGAAGGATTTACTCTTTTAAATGATACCCTAAACATGCGTTTATTTTCATGGGTGAATCAGTAACAATGCATTTTTTGAATGGCACCCAGATCCTTGCTGTGACGAGTGTTCTGCTCTTCGTAACTGTGGGAAAGGGAAATCGCAAACAAAAAGATCTGATGATCTCCAAATGATCCGACGGGCTGTCAGAGACATGGTCAGATAAAGTCAGCTGTGCATTGATAGGTAGGGGGTTGTGTAGAGGACCAGTGCCATAATTTGGCTGTGTGGATAAACAAATTACTCCTCAGCATCAATCTTTTTGTTGTGATTTCCCTTGCATACCCACGATTCTGGCTCTAAATCTAACTCATCTAGGTGCCTTTCACCTAAAAATATATTTCCTGATTTTCTAATGCTAATTAGGTCATGTGATTCAAGATGGCATATGACATATAAGTACAGCATATCTCAAGTATTTAGATCACCGGACTTGGAATTTGGTATATCTATTATGTATATAATATATATACCACTCTTGGTTTTAGTTAAACGTAACAGTATGTAAATATGCAGCCAGGAAGGGTTAAAATTAGTTGACGCCTTGGAAATTAGATTCCCCCAGAAATAGAGAGCAAATTTTTTTCCATCCTATGAGTGAGATTTTCTTTTAATTTCAAAACCAAAATTGGGTATATACATAATAGATAAATTGAGTGGCAACCATCATAATTAGAAAAAAATCAAGAAATATGCTTTCCTTGTCATAACACCATTTATGATAAAAATTATATAATTTTTTTAGATAGAAAGAATTTTTAGTTTTATGTAACCTAACCTTAAGCATTTTTGCCTCTTCCACGGTACTTGTTATCGGATATAACAGGTGTTGTGCCATTTTCCTTTCCCAGCCAAAATTCCCACTTTCGCCACACCTCTTGACGCTTTGCTATACAGCCTAGCCGACCGTTGGCATAAATGGCGACAAGTTACTTTTTGACAAGGATTTATTTTTATTATATGATGCAAACATGATAATTCAAATGAATACATAAATACGATCATGTTTCTCTGTTTCTATATATCAGTATACAGACTACTCATTAACTCTGTGAAATAAGTGACTAGAGTGATTTGTGTATTATTTGTGTGGCGAAGGGGAGCATCTGAACAGCTCAGGACTGTTTTGGCTATGCGGACTGGTCCATATTTAAGGATGATGACATCAACATCTACTTCCACTGTGCAATTTTACGCAAGGAGCTGTATGGACTCTGTTACTACAACAAAGCAAATCCGTGTCTTTCCCAACACCAAGCCATGGATGACTAAGGAGGTCCGACTCCTGCTGAAGGCCTGCAACATGGCGTTCAAGTCTGGCGATGCACAAAAGTACAGCGCTGCCTGGAGTCAGAATTGAAGAGGGGGCATCAGAGCCAAGGTGGCTCTGTAGGAGGATCGAAAGGCCATTTTACAATTCAGACTGACTTATGCATGGCAGGGATGCGGCACATAATTGGCCCAAAACAAAAACATCAACTTGTTCCACCAACAATAATGCCACTAGCTGAGAACTCAACTTCTTCTTCAGCCGCTATGAGGGGGAAGATCACAGAGAGCAGTCATGGCAACCAGGCACTCCTTGCTGCAGACTGCTGAGAGTCACAACACATGCTCGTAATATTATTAACATCACGGGCAGCTGTAGATGGTGTCCGGGACGGGTCGTCAGAACTCTTGCCCGATGGAACTGGCTGAGGTCTTCACGGACATATTCAATACCTCTCTGTCATTGCTCTGTCCCCAACTGCCTAAAAAGCTTGTCTACAATAGTGCTACTTCAAACAGACTGCAATAACAGGCCTTGAATTACAGGCCTGTGCCATTAACTCCAGGTATAAAGTGCCTGGAGACTAGTGCTAAAATATATCAAGGCTGCTCTCCCACCCTCTCTGGATCCTCACCAATATGCTTATCGAAACAACAGGTCAACAGAAGATGCTATTTTCTTTGCCCTCCGCACTGTACTGCTCCACCTGGAAAAACCAGGAACGTACGCAAGGCTGCTGTTTGTGGATGAAAGTTCTGCTTTTAATACCATCCTTCCAAACAGACTGTTTCACAAGATGTCAGACCCTAGGCCTCCAATACAACATCTGCCTATGGATGGGACTTCTTAACCAACGATGCATGATCAGTGAGGATGGGCCCACCACTCACCTGCTGTCCCGCCAGAAGTCTGTCCTCAGTCCTTTCTTGTACTCCTTGTACACATATGACTGCACACCCTCCCACAACACCAACGTCATCATTAAATTCGCAGATGACACAACAGTGGTGGGCCTGATCAGCGGAGGAGGCTGAGGACGGCGTATACAGGAGGTCGACAGGTTGGCAGAGTGGTGTACAGCCAACAACCTGATTCTAGACACCAGAAAACCAAGAGATGATAATTGACTTCAGGAGGCAAGGATGATCACCAGCTACACTGGAATGTGTGGGAAGGAATTAATGGAAAGTGTCAACCTTTAAGTTTCCTGGGCACACACATCTCAGAGGACCTCACATGGACACAAAACACACACTACTTGGTAAAGAAGGCACAGCAGCGATTTATAAATGGGTACCAGCAAATAGGCGGGGAAACTTGTCTAAGAGCTGGGGAGTACCCTGCGATGGACTGGCATCCCATCCAGGGGAGCAGCAATACTCCTAGTCGCCCATGCCATGGAAACTGGGGTTAAGCACTGGTCTGATGGGCCCCCTAGGCTCGAACAGGCTTACTTCTTACACGCAAAAGCACTAGCTTCTAAAGGTGGCAGCCATGACACTGTTGACAATACTGGGACATGCACAGTGTATGCATAGTCCGCGATATCACATAGGCATGCGCATGCAGCGAGGGCGAGCGCTCAGTTTCCATGCGCTTAGTGTGTTCAACATCCAGCCGTTTGTGTCATTGTGGGTTTTGTTACTCACATCTGACCTTTGTTTGAGTAGTAATTCACGTACTTTAAGCTTGCCCTAGCGCCTAACAACCTTAAGTTTGGAACTTACATCGAAGTTGGCTATGATACTATTCTATTGATGTCGCCTCGGTGTGCAAATAATGCTGTGTGGTGGTGCCCGAACTGTAAACAATACGGTTCCAGGTGAAAAGTTAAATTTTTCTTTCTTTTGACTCATAGGAGACCTCTGCCGAAGCAGAAGTCTGGAGAGTGGCGGCGGTGGCGGCAAGATGTTACATACTATTAGGTGGCGCGTATGGTAGCAGGATCTCTGCTCAAATTTGAGTTAAAGTGGTCGACGCCGCCGCAGTGTTCACATCGTCACATATACTCGGCCAGATAAAAACCTAAACCGTCGCTGCTGCTGCTCAAATGCGTTGATGGCAAGGACCTCTTGATCTGCCACCACTGGCACTCAATCAATAAATTCCACAAATCTTGCACCGTGCAATCACTCATTTTTCTTCTTATTTGCTGCTGATTACTACACGACCCTTTATAGTCTTTTAACGAATTCTGTGCATGTATGACCAATTTCATCACCATGCCTTTTTATTTCCATTCTCATTCCAATGAGAATTGAGAATTCTGAAATGCTTGTTATGACCGATTTTAATTTGAACTGGCTAAACAACACATCAGATAAATTAAAGGAATATTGCTTTAACCTGAACTTAACTCAGATCATAACTGAGCCCACTAGACCCAATCTAAAAGACAGCTCAAAATCTACTTTGATCGACTTAGTCTTTTCAAATAAAGTTGACAAAATTGTGGGCAGTGGAGTTTTTGAGCTGGGAATAAGTGATCACTGTCCTACAGCTTGTGTGAGAAATGCCAGATTGAAAAAAACAAATTCACAAATAGTTTTAAAGAGAAATTTTAGGCTCTTTTTTAATGAGCAACATTTTTTTGGACAATGTAGCAAATGACTTTATTAACTTTACAGTAGAGATCTCTGATGTTCAGGTGGCCCTGCAATTCTTTACAGATATTTTTATCTCATGTATTGATAAACATGCCCCTTTTTAAAGGCTCCGAATTAAGGACAGAACTGTTCCCTGGTTCTCAAACGAGCTGACAACTTTGTTTAATGACAGAAATAAGGCCTGGAGTCGTGCTAGATGTTCAGGAGACCCTCAACACTGGCTCTCCTTCAGACAACTTAGGAATAAATGCACCTCGGCTGTAAGAAAAGCCAAATCTGAATATTTCTTGTCTTTAATCACTAGCTCCTTCTCAAACCCAGCTATGTTCTGGAAAGCAGTGAACTTAGAAAAAAGGAAGACCTCGAATACACTGCCCACTAGTATAAGAACTGATGACTGTGTGATTTCTAATAGGTCAGACATTTTCCATGCCTTTAATAAGCACTTTGCAGAT
Organism: Gymnothorax javanicus; assembly: GCA_029692085.1. Taxonomy (NCBI): domain Eukaryota; kingdom Metazoa; phylum Chordata; class Actinopteri; order Anguilliformes; family Muraenidae; genus Gymnothorax; species Gymnothorax javanicus. The sequence continues at coordinate 31,908,181 of CM056200.1, read as the reverse complement.
GCTGCATATTTATTTGAAAAAAAGAATATCCTGGCCTTCCGTCAGTTGATGTTAGTTGTTTGAATGCTGGGAGCCACATTTTGTTTTTCCTTCCGCCTTCTATTATGCTGATGTTCTGAATGCGCTGCAAGCCTTAGACCCCAGGAGTTCCACTGGGGAAGACCAACTGGATTCATTCTTTCTAAAATTGGCTGCTCCAATTATTGCTGAGCCATTAAGGCATATATTTAATTTATCCCTGACCACAGGAAGTTTTCCAATGTTATGGAAGTCTGCACATGTAATCCCCCTGCATAAAGGAGGTTCAGGAGATGACATGAACAATTATCGCCCCATCTCCAAATTGCCAGGTTTAGCAAAAGTGATGGAATCCCTGGTAAACAATCAACTAAAGTCATTTCTTTCAACTTACTCTGTACTTAGCCCACACCAGTCTGGTTTCAGAACAAATCATAGCACAATTTCAGCCATTACGTTAGTCACAAATCACATCATTTCAGCATTGGACAAGAAGCAACACTGTGCAGCAGTTTTTGTAGATCTGTCCAAAGCCTTCGATACAGTTGATCACGACATACTGTTAAGTAAACTGTTCAACATAGGACTGAGTGAAAGTACATGTGCCTGGTTTCATGACTATTTGTCTGAGAGGCGTCAGTGTATTAAATCAGGTGACACCAAATCAGATTTCTTGTTTATTAATAGGGGTGTGCCGCAAGGTTCCATTTTGGGCCCTGTACTCTTTTCTATTTACATGAATGATATTGTGTCGTCTTTAAGTGGTTGCCATGTCCATTTGTATTCAGATGACACCATTGTTTATTGTACTGCAGACTCTGTACAGCTTGCCATCAACAATTTGCAACTTGCTTTAAATGAGCTTCAAAAATCTCTTTTAAATCATAAACTTATTTTAAATGTAATAAAAACAAAGTACATGCTGTTCTCCAGAGCCAGAAACATTGATCTTGAGACTTTGAATTTGTTCACTTTAGAAGGCTCTAGAATTGAAAGAGTCACTGAATATAAATATCTTGGCGTATGGATTGACGAGGATTTAACGTTCAAATACCATGTAAACCACCTTGTCACTAAAATGCGACAAAAGATTGGTTTTTTGTACAGAAACAAATCCAGCTTTCCTTTATTCTGTAGAAAAAGAGTTGTTGAATCTGTGTTATTATCAGTCATTGATTATGGTGATGTGATTTACAGACATGCTGCAGCTTCAGTTCTAAAGCCTTTGGACAGTGTATATCACTCTGCTCTTAGATTTATTACTGGTGATGGGTACAGAACTCATCATTGTGTTCTGTATGAGAAGGTTGGTTGGCCTTCCTGGAAGAGAGGCTAATAAACATTGGTTTTATATATCTTTTAAGGCCCTCGTTGGAAAATTACCACCTTATATCTCAACCTTGTTAGAGTGGAAGGCTGGTAGCTATACAACTCGCCTACTGATCTGTTACTTTTGAAAGTTCCTCGAGCACGCACTGAACTTGGTAAAACAGCTTTTTTCCTTTGATGCTCCAAGCTCATGGAACATCCTCCAACAATCTCTAAAAATTGATGTTCTTCCTTCTCTTTCAGAGTTCAGGACTTCAATTTCTAGCTGTGTTTCACATTGCAACTGTTTTACTTGATTTTATTGCATTTTACCTTGTCACTGACGAAATTGCTGCTCACAATGATTGTTCTATATTATACTTGTCTTATTGTGCTGTGGTTTTAATGTGTCTGTAATCTCGACGGCATTGGAAATGAGGGAAACCTCAATGTCCTTTCGAGAATAAATAAAGGTTTGAATGAATGAATGAATTCTAAATAGAAAACACACGCGAGTGCATTTAAGGCTGCCCATTTACATGACGTCTCCTCATTAACAAAAATAAATAATTAAGAAGGAAAAGAACCTTACATATAATTTCGCCCTTGTGTATATTTGGCTGATTATGCTAATATCCATGCCTCATGCCACGAAAATTTATCTGCCTCATAACTTGAGCTGCAAGACTTTGGCACCACGTCGCGCACTTTGATATAACCATCAGAGTGACATTTTCTTTAAATTTGTGATGACACTGATCTATTGTTCTGTCATAAGCATGTGAACGTAAACTGCGCACAAATTATTCCGAAAACCTCCAAGGTTTTTTTGTGCGTAGTACCCAGTGGTGGTTTGTGTTTTCGTGCGCCTACATTTCGAGCAAGTATTGAATTTCTTTGTTTGAATGGAGAGATCCTTTCGCTGCTGCATTTGTTAGAACAAGACAACCGTGACACATAACGGTAATCTGCCGTGCTGAAGTACGGTTGCTTTCACATTTGATATACTAGTACGGATGGATCGTGCCAGAATCCACCTCTTCCAACCATACTCGCGTACCGCGCCCGAGCACGGCACGCTCGTGCTCACGCTTACCAAACAAACTAAACTATCTCTATCCCTATCCCTAACCCTAACCTTAACCCAACTCATAGGGAGTGCTATCCCTATCCCTAACCCTAACCTTAACCCAACTCAGCCACAAACAATGGTTTGTTCTGCTCAAATTATTCTACCCAGTGTCAATGGATCAGCCAACTCACCTGCATGAAAGACGTCAAAATGAATCACATGACATCTCCTCAGTACCTCATTAACAACAATAAATAAAAGAAAGAGAAATAAATGAATATATTATTTCTTGTATATACCTACAGTTGTCTTTCACCCTTCAGCGATGAATGGAAACTGATGCGCTGACCAGGCAAAAAACTCACTTGGTGTAGTGGTTAAGGCCACAATGTGTGGTGTGTTTAACATTGCTTTCTCCACAGGTTTCCAGGTTCGAATCCCGCTGCAATCACGAATGTAATGTCTAACTAAACATGTAAACCTTTGTTCACAGCCTCATCGAAGGAGGAAAAAAAAAGAAAACACATAAAAGAAGAAGTTGGAGGGATAGTACACAGAGTGAAAGACATGATGCAAGAGCACAGTGGTGGAAACTGAAATTACCGCAAAATTTTTTTTTTTTTCTCGCGCCGCATCTACCCCTTCCTTTATAAGGGGACCTATTATGCTGATCCTTCTTTTAATACATATTAGTAATGTTATAATGTTGGTTGTCCATACTCAACCTCTGAAAAGTTTCAAAACATGAGACAGGGGTTTTGCCGTAATCCGAGAATATGATTTCGTGAACGTGATTTCCTCTCTGAACAGCTCCTCCCGAGATCTTCACGAGATCTGGGCAAAACCTGACGTCAGGTTGTGCCGTCCAATTTGTACAGACCTAGCCAGAGCCAATCACAGCGCTGCACCTGCCCACACCGGAAACTATTCAAGCAGGCACTAACAACGTCAGATCATACTATGCCTTAGTAGCGTCTACACTTTTGGAAATACAAAAGAAGAACCGCAGATCATTTGAGGTGCAGTTTTGTCAGTATCTCTCCAAAGCTGCTTGTCCGCTTTACTTTTGGATGCAAAGAAAAACACCAATTTCTCTTCCAAAAGACGATGCCACCAGCTTTTTTTGTTTGCTGGCAGCAAACAGCCACGGCCAAAGGGAACGTTAGCTGCTTGTGCTCAGCATTTCACCAAAAACAGTTTTGTCAATAAAGGATAACTCAACGTTGAATATGCATTTCAGCTGCTTCTCAAACCTGAAGCACTTGCATCGATCAAGCACTCGCAGCCACAAGCTGTAAGTAACGATATAACAGCAAATAATCTAAGTGTAATGCAAGTGAAGCTAACGTGCTACGGGTGGCTAGCAGGACCGCTAGCGATAGGTAGCACTAACAACTGGCCTCAAACGCAGGCTTTGTAAAATATCTGAAGATAAAGCCTGTATTGGTCGTGACTGTCCATGACTCAGACACAGAAGCTGTAAGTTGCTTTTACTACATAAGCCAACCTGACGTGATAGCCAGTTGATTGTGACTGTAGCACTGCGGCTAACGTAGCCAAGTTACTGTTGCTAATGTTTGTTTCCTAAATATGCAAGAGTGATATCAGGGGACATTCAACAGAAGGTGTGTGAACATAAACCTCACTTGAAGCTAACTTTTAATACTTGTTTGTAATTTGGATGCTTGGCACAACTGTTCACGGTAACGGAACTTGCTGTCTGTAAAACTTGTATTGCAAGGGTTTGTCTCTGTGGTTATGACCGCTCGGTTACCAGCTATTGCATGCTAGTTTGCTTGCCGTGCTAATTAAAATGCTCCTGGTTAACTTATATGCAGTAATTTCGTGAGCATTTCAGGTACGATATACTGAGTAATAACGCTGCGCTAACTTAAACTGGCCCGTCATTCTGCCGAATAGTCTCGCTAAACTAGTTAATCGTTTGATTGCTAATCAAGCAAAGGGGTGGATTGTGCCTCACCAAACTAACCTCCGACCGCACGTTACTGGATATTACTAGCGACAAAGCTGACCTGCGGTGAGAGGGGACAATCGTACCTTGTGCGAAAGCAGTCTGGGAGTTGGTATTAAAAACAAACACTCCACCGTAGACCGCAATTCAGTGCGCTGAGCTTGGAAGCTGCCAACACAAGTGAAGAAACGTCAGTGCGCACGCGCATCATAAATATAGCCCCAATTCACCGCGTACGGCGCCGTAAATGGAGCCACTTCCTTACTTATTTCGCATACCAAGCCAACCAGCTAACTCAAGCGCAGCATCGCCAATCTTGATAGAGGAATAACATTAGGTTTGCCAGCTAACGATAGCATTAGACCCAACACAGCACAACTGCAATGAACAATATTGCTCACGTAAAGTTAAGGTAATAAATTTGGCACGCAATGTTCGCTCGCGATCACCGACTGAAAAGAGCTCTAACGTTCATGTTTACATTATGGTGCCAACTTCGCTAGCTTCCTCATTACCTAAACCTAGGCCTAACGGTTAAATAGCTCAGCCGAAATTTTAGCTCTAATTTCAGCATGACAGCTAGCAATATTTAAAAAGCAAAACTGTCAGAAAAATATTCATTTCAGGTATTGTGTTTGCCAACACCAGTAATTACTAACCTGTTTATCAGACGACGATGATGATGATAGAGGGGCTGATTAGACGGCTCCAGAAGTTGACTCGCGCATATTTGTAGAGTCATGTGCTGACACTCAAGTGGGAATTGGGCAGTGGCGGCTCTAGAACCGGGAAAATAAGTGTTAAATAACCAGTTAAATAAGTGGCCAAAAAGGTGCCAGTTAAAATAACTGGCAAAAAAGGTGCGAGTTTATTACTCCAGCCTTAAACCCAGCTGTTTTAAAACTTAGGAAAAAATCTTATCAAGCGATGGACCAATAGCGACTGGGGACATCACTTTCATTTCTTTTTACTTCACGAGCTCTATTTTGATACCAATATTTCGCCTGTTTTAGATGCGATCATAAATATATTTAGCTAATGCAAACAGTTGCTGGTAGCTATATGCTGGAATAGGATCTCGAGCTATTGTTTTTTCTGCTTTGCCATTTTTACTGTAACGTGTTTTCTTGGACGCACCCAGCAAAAGGACCGTTCTAACACCTGTGCACTCAATGTGGTTTCGCTGGAGGTGAAACGTTTTTTTTTCCCCATTAGCGTTCCGGACACTAACAGAAACTCATTTGCCTACAGCCAATCGGCGACCTTGTGCTGGACTTCTGAAGGAGTGTCTCGAGACAGTTAATTTTTTTCTCTTCACTGGCCTTGCACTAATAATGTAAAAATAACCGAGATTGTGTCAGCTTATTCTAGAAGATATGAATGCTCTGAACGGATGATTTTTTATCAATCCTAGCTGGAAACAGTAAAAATGATTGGCAGGATTGGAAACGGCCACCGCATTTTCAAATGAAGGACACGAAGATTTCGCGTCCTGGAGCTGGTTTCAGCGACTGTACTAACTACTATACCGGAAATTCTTTCACTGAGTTTGACGCAGAATTATTCTTTTAGAGCCGTATCTATCTTCGTCTAAACGACAATGTTGAGGTCTGGAAAAAAGGCCAGAGGGCAGAACCGAACCGCAAATGATCCATATCTAAGATATTTGAGTTTGGCTGAGTCATTTAGTCCAATGGAGACTTCAGCGCAGGCGTTTCTTACATATTGCGACTTCTAACTCAAAAATGGTAAGTCCAATCTAGGAAATGGAGGCACCATATGAAAGAGGAGAGTCAGCTGAGTAATATCTGTCAAAATTGTGTTCGTAGTGCCAAAAATATGGAAACACGGGCAAGTTAGAAAACTGTGCGTTTAGCCTTTGCAACCTGCATTTTCTTCTCGCATTTAACATTGGAGTTAATGGAGCTTCGGTGAGCGGTCCCGTCGCTTTTCGGCTCATACAGCCAAAACCGTTTGTCCAATCGCTTCCATAGTTACATCTTCGTGACCAGCACAACTTTTACTACAACTTGGATATAAAAATATTTATACAGAGTGAAAACTGTGGGAGTTAGAGCAAGTTTAAGAAGTCTTCTCTGGACCGTTTTGCCGATTTTCGTCACTCTAGCCGTGATGTCTCCACGCTCTAAGTTCCCAGAATTAATTAAAAAAAAAAATTTTTTAAATTATAATTAGAAAATTATAGAAGTTACAAAAAAGTTGAACGGTAAATAAATTATCCAAGCGTAGCTTAATATTTTACAGCTTGAATGACGTTTCTAGCTAAAAGTATGACTGAGTAAAAAATAGCTGAAAATACCTACATTTTGAAGAATCTTTCATTGTTTCCTATGGGACAAAAATATTGAAATAAAAATTAATAACTCAAAAAGTATGAAAGATATCAAGAAGATAAATAAAAGCAACTAAACTCAGAGCGAGCTGAATTTTTTAAAGTTTGAATGAACTTTCTAGGTTAAATTATGTAGGAGTAGTTGGTCAGCACAAAACCCAGAGAATAAAGAAAGAAATAAATATTAGGAATAACATAAGTGTGCAAGCTTCCAGCTTGCCCACTAGTTACTCCCTTCACAGTTGGCTGGTTACGCATATTGAAACATGTTACTTCAGATAAATCGAAATCCTTATTTCTCAAAGCCTTATCTCTTTGACGTTTTGTTTTACATTCTGTAATTACAAGTCCACTCCTACAAACCCTCACTGATTTTACATCCCCTACTTCTCGTTTAATAAACTGGCCTATAAAATGCCGATCACTAAATGCATGATTTGTTCTGTAACCATATCTTACTAATTTCATTCCAACTAAATAAACGTCCTTCTCTCCTTTTTCTATTTCTTATTTCCTTTTCTTTTTCTCACCTTCCTCCCCTTCCCACTCCATTTTTCAGGCCTGTCCAAAACCAACTAGCTCTCTTCCTTCGCCCTTCACCCGAATCTCTTTATCAATCAACGTTATTCAAATTTGCATACCTGTCGACTCTCACGCAATAGCTTGAGGAGCACGCTGCCTATTTAACTGCTGAGTGCCATTTTTTTTTTTAATCAACCCACGCAATACCGAGAGTGAAAGGCGATATTTCATGGGAACGCGGACCTGATCAATCAGCGTGAAGCACTGGCCTATTAATAAGTAAATAATTTTTCTATACTGAATTTCGCCCATGATTTCATCGCTGTTCGATCGCATATGGAGAGAAACCGTGTCTTCAGTTGCCAATTACGATAATTGGAAAATGCGTCAGTAAACGAAAATGATTGAGAACTAGCCAGGACTAATTGTCATAAAGGGACGTGTTTGCGCCCCCCCAATTCCCAGTTCTAGAACCGCCACTGGAATTGGTCCAACTTCTGGCAGCCAGAATCAGCCCAACTCTGGTGTGCTGCAGTTCATATGGCATGCGGCCAGGCGGAATCAGCAAGATTACGGCCAGGTGGAATCGGCAAGATTACGGCTGTGTTGAAGCTACCCGAGGCTGCAGGTGAATGGCGAGCTCTGGTTAGCCATAATCGGTCCGACAATGTTTTCATGGAATAAAGCCGTAATCGGCAGAAACCCGACATCACCAGAGTCGGTCCGATTCCGGCACTGACAGCATCGTTGGCCTTTACGGTAAAATGGAATCGGCAAGATTATGGCTGAGTTGAAGCTACCCGCAGCTGCAGGTAAATGGCAGAGCTCCAGTCAGCCATAATCGGCCTGACTGCGTGTTCATGGAATCAAGCCGTATTCCTTTGAATCTTGACATCGCCAGAGTTAGTCCAATTCCGGTACAGTCAGGGTCAGCTGCTGTACGGCGAGATGGAATCGGCAAGATTATGGCTGAGTTGATAGTCCCCAGATCTCACACTATGCCGACAGTGTCGACACAAAAACGGAATCGGGCCGATTCCTATTGCAATCTGGGTGGGGTGCCAGAGCGTTTTCCATCGCTGCCCCTTCCCTCTTGAACTTTCCCCAAACACATCAGAGACTGCAGTAACTTTTCTGTGTTCAAATCACTTGTCAAGACCCACTTATTTAAAATTGCTTTTGATGTTTGATTTATCTTGTCTTGTACCTCATTCTAATTTGCTTTTAATGTGTGATTATCTTGCACTTTATTTATGAGTTTTTTTCATTGTTTTGTCTGTGTTGTAACTTTTGAAACTCTGTAAATCGTCTTTGAGTACCCTGAAAAGCGCTATATAAATAAAATAAAATATTATTATTATTATTATTAATGCTGCAGCATTATTTTTGACAGTGTAATCACAGAGACTTCAGGGACCAGGGACCTATTGCACAAAAGTCGGATCCTGAGATCCTGGATCAACGTCAAAACAGGGATTGCCATGTTCCAAACAGCGCGTCGCTGGCTTAATTGAATGCACAAAGCCAATAGCAGGTGGAGGAGGATCGGCTAAGTGAAACCTGCTGCTAATCCTGCTGATTGGCGCACACGGCTAACTCAAATAAACCCCAAGATTGAGCACAGAATCGCTGATCATCACCATGGATGCTCAGTAGATGCAGCAGATGCATGCACCAGCTTTCACTCCGCGTTCAGACAGAGGAACGATGTTGCCTCTGAAACTATTCTGCTTGCTACTCCTTCAGTTTCTGTCTGAATGGTGCAAGGTGTTTGAATGTAGTGAGCAAGACCTAAGTGAAACTTAACTCAGGAGGTGTCTCAGCGCCATCGAAAAGGAATAGCTGATGCACTTTGGTGTCCGTGTGAATGGGATAAGCCGTCATTGCCAGGCAGATGTAAGGTGTAACATCAAGACAAGAAAATAAGCAGATGTGATTGTGCATAAATGCGCACATGAACTGCCAAGCAAACCCAAGTGCTTACAAATGTTAACAAGTATATTTTTTTCCCTATATACCACAATTTTGCTACAAGCCCTTTTTTTTGTCCTGCACAAACTCTGAAATGATACTCCAATCTAGAAGATATTTTCCAACTAGGTGACTTTACTTTCTGCTTTTAATCACTTCTGATGGAGGCATATTGAAACTAAACTGTGAACGTCAGAAAATGACATCAAGGGCTTAGTTAACATGGCAGGTCATAATGCTCAATTCCGATTTTTTACACAGATCCAATTTTTTTCTTTGGCCGTTCACATTACTTTTTAAATGTGACCTATATTTGACCTACACTGATTCCCCTGTGAACAGTCCACGGCCCTGAACAGACCCATATGCGCAGAAGGACAATAACAAAGATGTAAGGACGTCACACGCAGCGCACTGTTTACGTAGTTGTGCCTCGAAATGCACCCCCTTACGCCACTCTGTTCAAAATCTACTATCGCAACCAAACGAATTGGGAAAACTCTTAACATTTTAGCATAATTATTTCTGAAGGGAATGGAAAAGAAGAACATCGACTATTTACACTACTTTAAATACTGTAAATTATCCATTTTCTTAGCAACAAAAAAAATCCTTAAACGTGATTCATAGCGGATATTCCACGAAACCGCAGTTTGGTAATGCACAACAGCTAGGCTATACAATCTAAAATAAATTTTATTTTTTTCACAAGTTTAAAGTATTTCACATGGCTTTTCACGCAGCTAAATAATCATAGCTTTTCTTACCAATTGAAATAGGTTTAAAAGCATGTGTTTTTAATGGGTTTAGCTAACAAAAACAATTGATCCAGAATATCAGCTGTCCTAAAAATATAAAGTGGTTTCTCATTAAAGAATTTTTGTTGCAGATCTTGGAGGTGGAAAAATATTGAAGTCCCCCTGAAAAAAAGGCTTTAAATTTGAAGACTCAAAACCTAAATGCTGAACAAGCCAGTGCCATTACTATTATTATAAATACTTTTATCGGTATGGGTGTGTTTAACAATGGACAAACCAGCAGTACTTCACTAGATAAGTCTCAAAAGCATGATTGAGGTACTAATCAATAGGGGTTAAATAGCTGGAGCCCAAATTTCTTGTGCTTCATTCTCAGAAACAGTCATTTAATTCGGCAAGGGAACTGCATCAACAATTATGGATGCGCAAAAAACACTTTTGTTGTTTTGTTGCTATTAACCAGTAAATTAAAGCTCAAGAAATCACAACAGTATTGAATTAATTCATGTCTCAACCAGTTTCAACAAAAACCGTACACCATTATCGAAACAAAGTTCGCCTTGTTTCTGATGACAAACCCCAGTGCTTCCCTTTGTTCCCCAGAGCTGTAACTAACAGCTAACCTCATACCAAAGTACAGCATCCTTCTAAATTCAGAGACTGAGGTTAGTATATGAGAGGTGATGGACACTTTTCCTCTTGGTTGACCTTGAACATGTTTGAGAGGCATTACTCAAGTACTTCACATTTCAATTCTTTTTGTGTCTTTTCGGTTTCATTTCAAATTGTTTCATGTTAAATGCATTTTGCAGTTTTGTGGAGTAAAATACAAATGTGATACCTGCACATTGATTATCTGCATTAAGCACAGGAATAGCCAAAACAATCAATTTTTATATGTGTATCTGATGAGCTCCCAGAAAATCTGTAGACACTAGGTTTTTTCCTGGGCAAAATTAGATACCATGCTGGCATAATGAAATTAAATGGATATAGGAAAACAGACTTGGAAGTTTGGAGATAAATATCATACACATTACATTAAAATTGGTCTCTTTGATTGATTGATCATACAGTACATGCTCATATTTAAACAATCATAAGAAGTTTAATTTGCACAATATGAAATCATGGTGATATAGGCCTGTGGGTGATTCAAATAATTTCCACTTTATAACAATTGCATATAGTTATAGTTGAGTTAATTGAGAAAGGAAAAGACGCCTGCACACTTACTCCAAGCCACCAAGGAAATCTTTATTGATTAAAATAGGACAATGTTTGGATCTTTGTCTGGTCATCATGTTTAAGAAGGGGGAACACACCCATATTTAAATATTATCCACACCAATAGGCTGACAAGATTAATTATAATAGGTGTAGTTAACCCTCCAAAAATGTCCAGATAATTCAAGAATAAAAATTCAACTTTCAACAGGGTCATTCCACGCCAAACTGAACAAAGCTCCCCCCGGACCCCCTCAGATTTCCATGAAACTTGGTTTTCGAATAGCCCTTAGGACCAATAGTGATGTACCAAAATTTCAGAAACAACGGTGACATAGCTTTCATGATATGCATGATTGAAATTTGCTGACCACGCCCATTTTGCTATTTTGCTTGCTCCGGGTCCAATGTTTAGAGGCCAGTATCTGCTTGCGCATGAGTGAGAATCTCAAGATTTTTTTTTACGTCATCTATGCCTTGCTCGCTTTTAGGCTTCACCATCAGAAGCACTGAGGAATATTTCATATCGATTTTAAAAACTGTTGAAAATGGGAGAAAAATTTTCCCTTAATTTTTTTTTAGGACTTTGCAATGCGCTCTTCTCATCTAACAGATACGGTATTCCAGAACAGTTGCTGCAGTTATTGTATGGACACGTGGTAAATACCATTCTGCATTGCTACCCTTAGGTCGGCTCAGTTTATCGAAAAATTAAAGCCTGAAATACGTGCCGCATCAAAACGTTCTCTTTTAAAAAACGTTATTTATCTCATTAAATGTACATATGGTTTAGCATATGTGGGAAAAACACAAAGGGCACCAAAAACAAGGATAGCTGAACACAGGAGTTGCATTCAAACTCAGGACCATCGTAACCCGGTGGCACTAGATTTCAGAGAGGGATTGAGCACGTTCAGATTCAAATGCCCTCTTAATTAAAAGAGAGAGTTTTTATATTTATACGCTCCACACTCTCACACCTGGAGGACTTAATCAAGAAAATGCTCTTAAACCTTTTCTTTAATTACATTTATAACTACATTGGAGGTAGGTCTTGTGCTTTTTTTAAAAAAGTTCTTCATACTTTGGTGCATGTACTTTGACGCACATACTTGGTATGTATGGGATGTAAGTTTTATTCTACATTCAATTTTCACAATGAAGTTGGTGGCTCTATCAATTGTTAATAGATTTTTGTATGTATTCCCATTTGCTCCTTTTGTGTTGTATGTTGAGTTTTTATCGTCCTTGACTTTTCTGGACGTTTTTGGAGGGTTGACCACACCTATTATAATTAATCTTGTCAGCCTATTGGTGTGGACAATGTAGAAATATGGGTGTGTTCCCCCCTTTTAAACATGATGACCAGAAGAAGATCCAAGTTGGATCGAAACATTGTCCTATTTTAATCAATAAAGATTTCCTTCGTGGCTTGGAGTACGTGTGGAGGCGTCTTTTCCTTTCTCCATTGATGTGTTTTATTAGATCGCCTTGCACCTATACGCGATGTGCGTATAACTCTATCTTCATAGAGTTGTGTTAATTATCATCTCTTTCCTCATGACAGTCTATTCAAAGATCATATGTTTGCATATAACTCAGATAACATTCTTGCTTTGTTTCATGAACTCATTTCCATGAATTTAGAGAGTAAATGCAGCATAACAGACAATCACAAGCATACATCTCATGTGCTTACATTATGTCCCTCAGGGGAAGGGCTTCGGCAGCAGATGCGGAGCAAGTTTTTCAGCCATGGCAGCTGCTTAATCAGGGAGATGTAGAGAAGGGGTTCAGTGATGGAACTGAAGTACATGAGGCAGAATATAATTGTTTCAACCTGGTTGAATTCTGGGAAATATGTATGTCTCAAGGGCATAATGGCAACTACAGGCAGGTAATGAAACACTATGATGCCCAGATAGATTTGCACGATTCTGAAGGCTTTCTTTTTCATGGGGTGCATCTTCTCCTTGCCAAAGACTGACTTCCTCAGACTCCACATGATAGAAACATTGCAGAAAACCATGATGGCGAAGGCAGCCAGAATCAGCCCAGTGTAGATGTCACCTGTGAGGTTCATCCACATTGTCCTGCCGACAGCATAGGCTATCATGAGCCCCCAAACAAGCATGGAAATAGCCACTCTGATCTTCTTATCCTTGATGCTGGTGAACACAATGGGGTGGACCACGGCCACGTAGCGGTCCAGACAAATGCAGGCAAGAAAGAGTGGGGAGCTGTTTTTGATCCCACTGATGAACGAAAATATATGTTGGAAATATGTGATTCCGAGAAGATAGGTGCCAAAGAAGTAGAAGGGGGTAATCAGGCAGGACAATGTAGAAGCAATGGCCAGGTTGAAGATAAAGATATTGGAGGTGGAAGAGTCACTCTTCTCTCTGGCCACCAGCCACATCACCATGATATTGGCAGGGTAGCCCACTACAAGGTTGATGCTCCTTTCAATAAATAAAAACACAAACTCAATAAATCCTGTTATGTATTTAAATGTGTTTGAGAGATGGAGACTGGATCCTGAAGAGGAGTGGTTGAAGGGTTGGCTAGAATTGATGAGGGAGCTGTTCATTTTGGCTTTAATTTATCAAGCAGGTTTGAGGATTGGTGATCCTTAGAAAGGAGAGTGAATGTAAGTTACATGGTCAAGCCTAACTGAACTCACCACTTAAACTGACTGCAAGACTAAATTACGTTCCTAAGCTGATTCCAGCATTATTTTACATGATTCTTCTCTCCAAAGTATTCCTCATCATAACACAATTACTGCATAATTGAGATGGAAACACTTATACTGGCCGATTTTGCACAAAGTTAAGCTCTCTTTTTTTGAGAAATTATTCAAGTCAAAGAAAACCTGCACAATTTTGTTGCATTGTTCCACTGAAGAATAGTTTTTGTGTTCTGGGAAGACTACCTCCATCCAGGGAAAACTACCTCTCCTCTGATACACCAGCTTTACTCTTTGAAACTGCACTGGAGCTCCCTGAGATTGGAAACAGTATTCCCAGAAGACAAGATTTGCCCTTTGGGTCTGTTTTAGACTGTCTGCAAAAGTCTCTCACTCAAGCAGAACATAAGAAATGAAAGAGTGGTTCATCAGATTGAAAGAATAAATAACTTACCTGAGAAACTGCAATAGCTCGACATAACACTCCTGAAGGTCAGACAGTCCAGAAGGCCCCTGTATCCTGATCACTTGTGTCCAGGAGGGTTATGTTTTTATTCAATATAGTTCTAGTTCAGAAAATATATAAATCTGAGTGGTGTGTAAGCCCTGCAGAAGAAAGCCAATCACAAATCCACTGAGGGAACAACAGCATTTGGAGTGACTGTACAATACCCTGTCACCACAGGATTATATTTAAGGATGGGTGGGTGTGCAAGAGGACTCACATATAGGGGGGTTGGGTTTGCAGAGTGAGTTTGTAACGTGACAAACAGATCTGCAGTAAAACAGAGGAGGGGCTAAAAGGAGGGGGGTAGATGAGTACCCCCTACCCCCCCATCCCTGCTCTAACAATATATTTGTCACTGATGCAATCTGAGAAGTGCATCCCAGACAAACAAGTGACGCAATGCAGTCGGCCTATTGGAGCACAGGTGAGACTGTGTAACCTGGTGTAAGGTCTTACACATGAAACCACAAGGTTCATCAAAGCAAGCTCACAATTATTTCTCATCCTCACAAAGTAAAGAAATTGAGCAATCAGATACAGTAAATCTATTTCTTACGGAGCCTCAAAAGGGTCATAGCTGGAATTTTAATTTAAATCTCACAAATAAGTGTCATATTCCCTTGCAAAAGTTATGCCCAGCCTTTTGTCACCATACATTAGAGACACTTTATTGAACCCCGTGGGGTAATTTGTCCTCTGCATTTAACCCATCCTATAGTTTGGAGCAGCGGGCAGCAACAGAACAGCACCCAGGGACCAACTCCAGTTCTAAAGCCAGTACCTTGGTCAGGGGTACTGGTAGGAGTGTTCCTATAATGCATGTTTTGCTGGGTGGGGGAAACCAGAGTACCAGGAAGAAACCCACACGAACACGGGGAGAACATGCAAACTCCACACAGAAAGGCCCCGGGCTGGATTCAAACCCATAACCTTCTAGCTGTGAGGCAGCAGTGCTAACCACTGTGCAACTGTGCAGTTTGGGGCAGTTATTTTTAACACTTTATTTTGAGTGTCATAGAGAACATGACATAAAGTAGCTCAGATAGAGGTAATTTCTGAGTAGTTACCCCACTAATTTACTGGGCTGCAGTCTGCCTGAAAATGTATGAAATGGGAAATCATATGTATGTTGAAAAGTTGGCCACATTACTTGTGTTTGGTGTTTCTGTATGTGTTTTGAGTATCTTGCTGTAGTTCCACCTGTTATCACAAAGTTGCAGTTTATTCCAACTTCAGTTGGCAGTAAACCAGCTATGTGCTCATGTTACCAAATCCTTCGTCCTCATAAAACTCAAGAACCAAAAAGACTCAAATTTGAAAACTTGAATGGACCCTTTTATGTGTTCAAGGACCAGTCTGTCCAAATTTCATGATATATGGACTATCATTTCATGTAGTTTTCATACTTAAATCAGTAAAACCAATGAGCTTTCACTTCATGTTTAAAAAGTTCTTCAAAATACTAAACAACTAAAGTTGATCTTTTGCCCTTATGGGCAACTTACTTGTTTTAGACTGTTAAAAGCTAATTCTATACTTCTACCTGTGAACTGTTTCCTAGCAACTTATAGAAGCACCTTATTGCACATCCCATACGCTAAAGTGGACTGGTTGCTTTGATGAGCATTAATTGTAGGCTGCTGTGCTTTTCTTTATCATCTTCATTGTATGAGTAAATGGCTGTTTGTGATAGGATTAGAATATCTCTCTCATGTTTCCATGTAGGGAGCAAATTAGCGTTATTTTTGGGCAGTCACTATAAACTGCAGTTCATGAACATGATAGGTTCTGATCGCTAACTCGCTCTCACAGTAAACTGCTGCGGGGGGTGAGGGTTGGGGCTATTTTTCATGTGCTGCCTCAGCTGATGAGTTGTTCAGCCCCTGCTCACAAGCATTGTCATTTTAAGGACAGCTCATTAAAAATTTTTGTGTTTTCAGTGGTAAAGCTACATTCATGACAACCAATCTGTTTTTGACAAAGTACATGTTCATGTCATTCATTACCATGTAGTTTCATGTCCTGAAATATAAATTTGGACAATTTCTCATAATCTTTTTATTTTCCTTTTTTGCAGCCATGGAGGAGTTCGATGATTTTTTGAAACCTCGAAATACGCCTGATGACAGCATAGGGAGATGAAAATGGAGAAGGCAACAGTTTAACTTTTGGCATAATTATGATTTTTTTTATGGGTGTATTATAACTTGTGCTATTGTGTTAATAAAGTTTATTACACGGCATTGTCGAATGCTTGATCCTGATTGGTCAATTACAACATTCTAAGGTCTGTTATTTCTGTATAGCAGACCGTTGCTTTGAATAACAGACCATTGCTATGGACGCTTGAGAGTTACCGTAGCTTACAGTTACAGTTCCAACCGTAGAAACGAACGGACTATTTTTTCAAGCAGCGGACTATTTTTTCAAGCGGAAGCAATGAAAACTTTTGTAAATCAATAAAATCATTTTAGATCAACACTTTATGTCAAACTTTTGATTTCTTTAGTGAGTAGCCGTGTAATAAGCGGGATAATGTAGAGCATGCTGGTCACTATAGAGAAATAAACCCCTTCAGGTGATGTAGGACTTCTCCGTTTCGCGTCCGGGTCCTACATCACCCTGTCGGGGTTTATTTCTCTATAGTGACCGGCTCGCTCTGCATTATCCCTTTCATGAACACATTTTTGATACACTATATTTTTCAATTGTCTGTACACTGTCTTTTCCGGTTTTTAAATCCTGCCAGATCACGGAGTTCCTTCCACTAAAAGCCAATTGATGTTCACTCTGGTTTTATCCCCGGCTTTGCTCTTAATTTTCTTTTGTGCTTTTTTCTTCTGGCTTCTTCTTACTTGTCTTAGCCGTAAAGGTTGCTCTGCACAGAGGCATCGGTGGCTTTTTTTCCCTCGCTGATGGCTGTTATTACAAGATTAGTCTCTCTTAAGCTCTCGAACCCTCTCTCGGAGATTTGAGCTTGACTGAGCATCAAAGTGAACTGAGGAGAAGGGAGGAGGCTGTCCGCAGCGCGCATGTGCACTGCTGGATTTGCCGTCAGACACCATCCTGGCTCTAATTGGTTCTTTTTGGTCGGTCCCAACGATTCTTTTAAAATTCAGTGTAGGAGCAGTATGTGGCTTATAGCTGGTTTTTTTAAAATTACAGATAACTAGTTTTTATGTAATACTGTCTGTACACAGACAGTTTTAGCAAAATGACAAAGTTACTTTTAAAAAAGACTTACCAACTGCAGCTGTTAAGGACCTCTTGGCTGTGCTGTAGCGCTTGTTCACAGTGTTCATCTCCTGCTTGAGTTGAGAGACAGAGGAAGACGGCGGATCGAATCTGAAGTTTTACTCTTTGTTTAAACGGAGTTATCTGAAACTAATTTTGTGTGTTCAGGCTCAAACATTAAAAGAGATTAGGACAATTTGCTCCCGAGGTATAACCTTTGTCGCATTAGGGGCAGGGAGAATCTTCCTCCATCATCTTTTTTTTTTCCCCTTTTTTCCCCCTTTAACAACTCGGTGAGCAAACAGCCAAATTAAGTCGCTAATCTGGTCAAACAAAGGCGACGGGGGTTTTTGGGGGTTTTTTTTTGAGGGGTTTCAGTCTCCCGGGAGCAAAGTAAGGTAAAGTAAAATAAATTTAAACGCTAAATTTAAAAGTTATGAACAAACTAAACTAAGTAATTGTCTAACTTAGTGAATTGTGTGATATACAAAGTGTCAGAGTTGTTTTCTGGCGACTGAGGTACACTGTCGCCTGCTTTTTCTGTAGCTGATTTATTAATGAACTATTGTAAGCTCTCAACGCCAGGAATATATCAAATTATCGGGATATCTAACTATCTGGGTTGGTTTCATGCTTGGTCGCTTGTTTTCATACACCAGCCAATAAATATTGACGCTCACGGGTTTTTAGTCCCTTCGTTCTCTATCCTGACCACACATCGCATAAACGCGATTTCCAAGCTTGAATATTAACGCCGAACCGGGTTTTTGTCTTTTTTTCAAGATTTTATTATCATCGGAAGGGCTCTTCTGATTAAACACATTGCAAATTACGCTATCTTTGTATTTTCCTCCGGGTTATGTGTGCCTGGATCAGCTGATTAAAGTTTAACTGCTTGTTTGAGTGCTCAGCAAACAGCTTGTTGGGGGAGATACCGTGTTTAGTCTGCTCAATAAGTAAACGCATTTTTGTTTATTCGGGTCCGGCTTTTAATTAAAGGAACCGAGGCTTAACTCTTATCTCTCAAGCTTACTCTTGGTTGTATTTAAAATAATAGCTAGATAGTTACTGTTTCATTTTTGGCTGGGGATCTTGAGATTTAGCATTTAGTCAATAGGACAGCAGTCACTTTAGTCAGTCTGCTCGGGTTACCCTTGAATTTAAAACGAGCTTTTACCGAGTGCTCCGCCTCCTCCTCCAGTTTCTCCTCCCGCGAGTATAGCCAGGGGCCTTTACCTGGGTTCTCAGCTGCTCTGTGAGAGACTTTTTTTGGGTTAGTATATTAATAGTAAAGGGTCTAGATAAATTCAAGTTGGCTTATTAGGAGTGCGCTTATTATCGACAGAGTTTCAATTCTGGTATTTCATTTCTGTTCACTAAAAATCATTTCCCTGTTAAAAGAGGCTTATTATCCATTCACATAGTTTCCCACGGTTTCTATTGTGACTGCTGCTTAGGCTTCTCAGGTTAATTAATTGGCCAAATTGTGGTTCCTGAGCTTCTGTCTCGCATTAGTGTACTTTTGTTATCTAGGGTGAAGAGGTCATTAGGTAGGGGGTTCAAATGTGGCCAAACTATGACGGTTGCAGGATGATCGTGACCTTTGGAAAGAGATTTCAGGGTGGGTTTGTCTGTCAATGTGCTGAAGCTAATTGAGTATCTGGAGAGTAAGATCCTTGTTCTTCAGCTGCTGCTACTGCACGACATAGTTAGCAATCAGGAGAGTTCCTAGAGGAACTAAGTAGTATGTCGTTTAGAGAAATGGTCTGTACGCCAAAGCAGGGTGGTGTGGGGACCCCAGAGCAGGCAGGGAGAGAAAGTTGGGTGACGGGTAGGACGCCACAAGAGGAAAGGGCGTGCACACCGCATAGCTAATAGCTCCTCCAGTGGTTGAGGTGTCTCAACCGATTCCGCCTTGCAGGAACTCGAATTGCCCCTGACCCTGAGAGTGAGGGGACGATGACAGCAGGGCACCCTGTTGGCCTCACCCTCAGAAAGAGAGAGATAGTTGATGTGGGGACTCAATATTTAGAGGAATAGACAGTTTAGTCTGTTCGCATGACAAGGAGTCTCGTACGGTGTGTTGCCTGCCTGGTGCCCAGGTAGAAGACCTCCTGGGCGTGGCGGACAAGCTCCTGGCCAGAGCGGGGGGGGATCCAGTTGTCATGGTCCATGCTAAATTAATGACATGGGTAAGGGTAGGTTTGAGGTTCTGCAGCAATTTGTTGAATTAGCTGAAAAGCTTAGGAGCAGATCCTCCACGGTAGTGTTCTCCGGGATTCTACCGGTACCACGTGCAAGCAGAGGGAAGCAGAATTTTATCTGGAGGTTTAACACGTGGCTACGAACCTGTAGGAAAGAGGGTATAGGCTTATAAGCACTGAACTACTTGGGACAGGTCACCCCTGTTCAAGCCGGATGGGCTACACCTGAACCGGAGGGGTACCTTTGCACTGGGTCAGCGTATGTTGAGGGTAGCAGAGAGTTATTTAAACTAGGGACTTGGGGGGCAGGGAGGTTAGAGAGTGTTACACAGAGGGAAATGCAGACTGCCCTGATGGAAGCTGACAGCGTTGCATGCACTATTGATGATATATTTTTACAGCAAAAAAGTGTGGTGAGGGGCTTTGAGCAGCAGGCGATGGGGAATCGAAGGGGAAGAGCTGCTCATGATAACTCGAAATGTTTTTATCTAAATGCAAGAAGCATTAAAAATAAATTTCAAGAACTTGAGGTCATATGATTAGTGAAGGCTACATAGTTGGGATTATAGAGACATGGCTTAGTGAAGAGGATGGAGATGAATATAATGTAGAAGGTTATAGCTCTTAGGAAGGATAGATGTAATAGGCGAGGAGGGGTGTAGCACTCTATGAACGAAAACATAAATGTGCAGGAAATTCCTGAAATTGAATATTCCGTACTCGTGAAGATATTCAATAGCCTACTGGCAAAACACGAGACTGCTCTAAACATAGGTGTATACATCGACCACCAGCTTTGGACAGTACAGTCAATGAAATGCTCCTTAAGAGGATTAATACGCAAGCTTGTAGAGGAGGAGGACTATTATGGGAGACTTAAATTATCCTGGTATTGAATTGGGAAATTGTGAAAGGACAGGTAGGGGGAGGAAGAATTTCCTTAGATGTCATAAATGATACAATTTTTGGCAGTATGTTAATAAACCTACAAGAGAGAAGGCAATTTAGATTTGCTGCTCTGTAATGACCCAGATAGAATTAGCAATGTTGAGGTACTGAGCCACTTGGGGGACAAGTGATCACTCTACTAATTTTGAGGTTTCATGGGAAGTTAAAAGGTGTCTCCAAAACAAAAATTTTTAATTTTAGGCGAGCAAACTTTGACAGGATGCGGTCATATCTATGAAACAAAATGAGACACTCCTGGACTGTGAGTCTGTAAATGAGATGTGGGAAAGATTTAAGGGTTTTACTGATTCACAATGTAAATTCATTCCAAAGGTGTCCAAAAGTAAGCTGAAAAAGCAGAATCCCCAGTGATGACAGCAGCTATTCAGAGAGTTTGAGGGAAAGAGGAATTTTTATAAGATGTACATAGATGATAACAATGAGATATTACTAAGGCCGAATTCTGTAAAATGCGGGCTGTGTCAAAAGAGCTGAGGAACAAGAAGACTGTATGAAAGACAAATTGCAGAGGGGGGCAAAACTAACCCCGTTAGCTTTTCAGTACTGTAGCAGAAAAAGGAAAGTCAAAGAGCAGGTTAAGTGCATAAAGAGTAAAAATGGATCGCTGCTATATGATAATAAGGATATTGCGGACACCTTAAACGGTTACTTTGTTGAGAATTTTACCTCAGAGCGGGTCTTTATTCGGCCGGAGGGCTTGTCCAATGCTCAAGATTATTTAGCGGAAAATTGAGGTTAGGATAACGTCAGATAGACAAGGTAATCAACTAAAGGCAGATAAGGCGGCGGTCCTGATGGCTTATATCCTAGAGCAGCTCAGGAAGAAGGAGATCATCTTTGCCGCTTATCTGCCATCTTTAGACGGTCTTAGAAATTCTGGAGAAGGCCAAATGATTGGAAACAGGGCAATATAATACCAATATATAAAAGGGGACCGTGATTGAGCCAGGTAATTACAGGCTAGTCAGTTTAACTTGCATTATAAAAAAATATTGGAATCTATCATAAAAGATGAGCTGGACTTATTTCTGAACGCAATAATATCTTGAGGGATAGCCAACATGAAGCTTTAAAGGAAGGTCATCATGCCTGACAAACCTTCTGGAATTTTTTTGAAGAGGCTACCAAGACTTATGACCAGAGCAGGGCTTCTATGACATCATATATTTGATTTTTCAGAAAGCATTTGGACACAGTACCGCATAAGAGACTAATTTTTAAAATGAGCTCCATTGGAGTTACAGGTATCAAAGTGATTCATAACTGGTTGCAGGACAGAACACAAAGAGTGGTGGTCAGTGGTATATCATCTGAGCTAGGTAGGGTGGGAGGGCGCCCCCAGGGATCGGGTGTTGGGACCCCCAAGGTTCCTCATCTTACATTAGACCTTGATAGGAATATTGAGAGCAGATTAGTGAAATTTGCAGATGATACTAAATTGGGGGGGCTTGGCAAATAGTTTAGAGTCCACTAAAGTGATTCAGGATGATTTGGATAGAATTCAGAATTGGGCAGAAATGTGGCAAATGAAATTTAATGTAGCGAAATGTAAAGTAGTACATGTAGGTAATAAAACATTAGACGGGATTACTTCATGGGAGGTTTTAAACTGGAATGTGCTCCACAAGAGAAAAAGATCTGGGAGTGATTGTTGACCAAACCCCTCACAGGCCTCTTAGCCATTGTGTCAGAAGCTGTTAAAAAGCCAATCGGATGCTGGGATACATACAAAAGTATTGAGTCTAAATCCAAGGAGGTGATGCTTTGTACAACACATTCGTCAGGACCACATCTAGGAGTATTGTGTACAGTTCTGGGGACCATACTTTTAAGAGTTATTATAGAGGCTTTAGAGAAAGTTCAGAGAAGAGCCACTTAAGCTAATTCGGTATTAAAGATGAAAGCTATGAGAAAAGGCTGAAGATCCTTAATCTCTTTAGTCTTAGGAAAGGAGACTAAGGGGTGATTTGATTGAGGTCTTTAAATATGTTAAAGGGATTAACAAAGTGAATTATGTAGGATTCCTTCAACCAAGTGTTGTTAGCAGAACTCGGGGTCACAAATGGAAGCTAACTAAAGGTAAATTTAGCACTGATATTCGGAAATATTTCTTCACCCAAAGAGTAATTTCAGTGTGGAACAGCTTGCCTGACCATATTGTTGAGGCAGAGACCTTGGGAGTTTTCAAGAGCAGACTTGACTTAAAGCCAGATACCATTGAGTCATTGAGTATCTGAAGTGATATATTCACGATGGTACAAAGAAACTGGCGAGTTTAAGGCTGAACGGCCTGTTCTCTATTCATGTTATGTTATAAGTGGCGTTATGTTAGCTTTAAGGACATGCAACGCTTTTAACAAAACAAAGGATTCTTACTCTTATTATCGTCATCCTCTCGCCCAAAAACCACCTCAACAATCACACACCCATATCCATAGCCTAAGGTGTCCCATTTGATTTGAGCTTAATACATTCACTTGAACTTTTGCCTAGTACTTTATTATAATCAATTATCCCATTTACTGATAATGATTCTTCCCATGTCGGCTATTCTTTATTGGCTAAAATTGATTAACAAATGGGTCGTGCTTTGGTATTGGCCAGGGTAGGGCTAAACTTAGAGTATATAATAATATCTTTATTCACACATTAAAATACACAGTATGATCAATGGTAAAAAAAAAAACATTTACATAGACACGTGTTAGTTAATACAGATATCCTCAATTGGAAAATCAATCTCCTCGCTTGTGAGAATATCACAACTTTTTAGATTATCATGAACATATAGGGCAGTCACATTTGTTCGTAGAACATGAAGACAACGATGGCGACATCGTAGGCTGAAGTCAAACCAAATTTCACAGATGAGGAGTTAGAGATATTGGTGAAATCAGTGAAGAGGCATCACGAGGTGTTGTATGGCAAAGGGGCACTGAAGGCTGATCCGAGAAAGAAAGCTGCGAATCGTTCTGGATGTGGCTTCAGTGGGGAGATGTAAGCGCAGTATCCCCGATTTAAAGCATAAATGGAGAGATCTGCGGGGCGCTGTAAAAGCCAGGCTCTGCACACCGGAGAAGTGTGCACGCAACCATGGGTGCAGATCCGGGGGTTCTGAAAAACATGAATTGTCCCCCCCAATAAAAATACCCTAAATGATCAAAATTGAACAAAATCACTTTTGTTCCCCCCCCAAGTCTTGACATCGGATCTGCACCCCTGCACGCAACAGGTGGTGGGGAATCATCATCCCCTGTGCATTTCACTGCACTGGAGGGAAGATGGCATCTACTCTTTCTGCAGTGGAAGTGCATGGAGAAGAACTTGGAGTGGATACGGATGAAGGAGGGTTACGTAAAATGATCGTTTTTATTTGCCTATACTCGAAGTATCATTGTGATAAATACTGGAAACAAGCTTAATATGGTTTCAAATATTTGCTGTATTTTTTTACATTTCTGCCAGTTATGCCGCATAGGCGCGGTGGGCTGAGCTAGGAATTTGGCGCTGATGCTTATTATATACGGATCATGATCGCACACAACCTGAACATTAATGCTGTGCCGACGTCTATGGTCTCTGTACATATTCTCATTAGTGGAAGGGGTTCTGATTGCAACGAGTACAACCATGGTCTCTATAACACTGGGGAACCCATGCATTCAGAACCCCCCCTGAACTCTCCGTTTTTCAGCGGGTGTTTCGGGGAACTTTATGAAGTGGCTGATGTGGTGCAGCATAGCCTCAACATACTGTGTCAGACACCTTGACACAGACGCCTGTGATAAGTGTATGACATCACCAGCCACTCTCTGGAACAACCCAGATGCCAGGACCAACAGCGCAGTTGTGACCTTGATGACCACGGGTATGTTTTGTGGATGATTGCTGCGGCTGGATAGCTGTTCATGCAGAAGTCAGCAAAGATAGATGATTGCCTCACGGTCCAGACGAAAGGGCTGGATGCACAAGGTATCTGTTAGTCCCAGGATGTCCAAACGAGGCCGATATATGCGTGGTCTTCTCCTAGCTCGGCAAGGCCTTCACTTCTTTCCCACTCACGCTAAGAGTGCAAGCAAATGCAGACTGGGCATTTGCTTAGATTTTTGGAGGGCATGGTAGAATGATGGTCTTACGTATACTCGTATGAATTAATTGCTATGTGTTTGTAATTGAACTAATTGGAGAACAGGCTGTTGCGTAATATCGTGTTGATTTTGTTTGATAATTTACTATGGTAATGAGAGAATGAAGTTTAGAAATAAGGATATAATCAATATTGAATGTCTCAACCTTTTTACCATGTTAAATAAAAATAGAAGTTAAAACTCTCGGCCTATAAATCCCACATCAAACGCAATATTCTATTTCTGGCACCCTATATTACGCTTGACCTGGAATACAGCCTCTAAAGTGCTTAAAAAAGAAAAGGCGAAGTTTAGGAGAATACGCTACTGTTATTTGCCCAGAAAACGCCTGATTTGGTTTGTTCGCCTGGCGCGAATTCATTGGCGCAGAATGCACAGACTTAAGTCAAGGGGAGAATACACGTAGGCTGCAAAGCGCGTAGCTGCACGCTTTTTTCGACTTACGCGCATGGGAGAATAGACCCCTTAGTTAATGTTCTGGTCTGCAAAATGGATAATAAACATTTTAAAGCATTTAGAACAAGTCCCGTGTCCTGCAATGTTTTGCATTTGTGACTGCTTTTCATTTCCCAGACCTGTCCTCGAAGTCCCTGGGATTACACTGTCAAACAGAATGCTGCAAGCAGCAATGAAGGGTCTGAGCACCACAGGACCACCGGGTAGATAACCATAGGTGCATTTCCACTGCCTGGCACTGGCTCTGCTCAACTCTCCTCTACTTGATGTTGGTGAACTGTAATCAGTATCTGTGTACATACAAATTTTGTACATTATGTACATGTACATGTATCTTTCTGCTTCAAGTTCCATTTTATACTTCTCCTTTTAAATCAGAGTTCAATAATCCTCAAAAGGCCTGTAGGAAAAACAAATAACCCAAATTGGTTAAACCAACGCCCCAATTTCCAGGTCCCCAATAAACTCAATAAAGCATATGGGGCTTGCCGCAGTGGTCTTTACGACCCAGACTCTGAATACAATTGCTTTGATCGAATCCAAGAAGCTTTTAAGACTGACCACTGCTTCTTTGATTACAGGACATCTGTTTGCTCTTGGAAGCCCAAAGGTCTTAAATGTCTCTGCCTGAGACTGTAGAGTACTTCCCCACAGGGGTGGAGCCCTGTTCTGTCCTGAGCAGAGTTTGGGGGCACACTGTCCTAGCAGCCGGTTTCCTAATTTAGACATTTATCCATGTTATATCAATCAACGATCTATATTTCAACAAAAATAAATAGTACACCATTCACCCTCTCATTATTAATGTATATTTGGTACAATGGTTATATTGCTGTATATGTGATATAATTATTTTATTCCACAACGACTATGTAATAGTACCGTATACTGTCATGTTTGGTATGTATTTCATCAGTGCAATTCAAGGAGTTGAATGGGATGCACATCGTAGGAGTTTTGGTCACTGTCGTAACAATGTAAACTCCTGGGAAAAGAACAAAGTCTCGACTATGAAACCTTGAAAGACTGTGCTTCAGGCTTACGAGCTTGTGCCTGAAGCCTACAGGCAAAAATTTAGAAACAGCGATAAAACTGCCAACCAAACTTACGTTGAGTTTGCGCGAGAAAAAAGCGTTCTTTTCGACAAGTGGTGCCAGGCATGTAACGTTAAATCCCTAGAGGATTTAAGGGAGTTAATCATGCTCGAGGAGTTTAAGAAATGTCTGCCCGCACGAATTGTTGTTTATTTAAATGAACAAAAGGTGTCTTCGTTGACTAATGCCGCCTTTCCTCATGATGAATTTATTTTTGACCTACAAAAAGTGTTTTTTCTGTTGCAAATTCTCGCGGTCAAAATTCTACACCTGAGCACAAAACAAGTCTCCAAAATCTGTGCGTAAAAGCGCACCCTCAGTTGCTGCGGAGAGCCGCGAGTGTTTCTATTGTCACGAGTCTGGTCATTTGATTGCGGTTTGCCCGCAGCTAAAGAAAAAGCAGACAAAATCTTCTAAATCACTCCCTGGTGTAGGCTTTATCACCCGCACCGCTCCGCCTGTGCCAAATTCTGATTCTGACTCCTCCTTGAGCTAAAAACAGGAGCTGATCCTCGTTTTCAGCCGTTTATTTGTCAGGGTTTTGTCTCGCTTACAGGTGACGGGAAAGATAAAGTCCTTGTGACATTTTTGCGTGATACTGCGGCAGATTCAATCTTTTTTGTTGGAAGGTGTCCTGCCACTTTCAAACGAGACCTCGTGGTGGGGATTCGATATTTTGGCATGGGGAATTAGGGCCGTTCATACTTCACGAAGGTAATGCGGAGCGAACGCAGCACAGGTCCGCTCCATTCCGCTCACAGAGAAGCCTGAACGCTATTCCTTGCTGGGCGCTTGTGCCTTCGCTAAAAGCAGCACTGCTCATGCAATAGGGCAGTGTTCTCCTTCTTCTCCTTCTTTTTCTTTTTGGTGTGCTGAACACAGCATATGCTGCATATTTGCTTTTATCTCCCTATTGGAATTCACGGAAATGTTGACGCATCGATGTGTCGCGCTACAATAATTTGACGACACACTTTGCTACGCAAGATCGCTACCTTGCGTTGCTGCCTTGCGTTCGTGCTCGCGTAACTTGCATAGAGTATGAACCGGCCCCTAAAATGAGTGTTGTTAAAGCCCCGCAGCACATGGTTCATTTGCATTCTCCTCTTGTGTCAAGACGAGTTAAAGTAGCCGTGCGCCCACGGTTGCCGATCAGTGGCGTCTCGTTTATTTTGGGAAATGATTTAGCTGAGGGAAAGTGTTTCCTCCACCCGAGGTTGTTGAGAACCCTGTTTTTGATGCGTTTGCCTCCGACCCCCCTGCTGCCTCTGTGTCAGATGTGTACCCTGCATGCGCAGTGACGCGCGCGCAGGCTCGCAAACTGGGTGATATTGTAAACCTTTCTGAGTCTTTCATGACTAACTTAGACAACGAGGAAAATTGTAATATGTCTGAAAAACAGAAACCAGAAAAATGTGACATTGTTAATGATTTGTTTCCTTCTGATTCTGAGCTAAGCTTAAATGTAACATAAGAAATGTTAATTGATGCTCAGAAAAAGGATCCTAGTCTTGCTCTGTGTCTCTCCTCTGCTGTAACTGCGACTGATAACCAGTCATCAGTTTTGTATTTTTTAGAAGATGGTGTGCTCATGAGGAGGTGGAGTCCTGATTCAAGTGAGCTGCATTCTGTAAGTCAGGTTGTGGTCCCTAAAGAATACCGGCCTCAGATTCTCAGCCTTGCGCATGATTCAGTTTTCGCCGGTCATTTGGGCATTAAGAAAACCTATCAGCAAGTGTTGCGTAATTTCTTTTGGCCTGGCTTAAAATCAGATGTGTCTAAATATTGCCGCTCCTGCTATACCTGCCAGGTGGTGGGTAAACCAAACCAACCCATTCCACTGGCGCCGCTGCACCCAATTCCTGTGCTTGGAGAACCCTTTGAACATGTGATTTTGGATTGTGTGGGCCAGCTGCCAAAAACTAAATCTGGTCACCAGTATGTCCTAACTATCATGTGTGCTGCAACCCGCTACCCTGAGGCAGTTCCTTTGCGCACAGTAAAGGTAAAACCTGTGGTTAAAGCTCTGACCAAATTCTTTTCCACCTTTGGGCTACCTAAAACAGTGCAAACTGATCAAGGCACTAACTTTACATCAAACATATTTGCACAAGTAATGGCAGAACTAAAAATAAAATATAAAGTCCAGTTCTTCCACTCTGAGTCACAAGGTGCCTTGGAACGCTTTCATCAGACACTTAAATCCATGTTGCGCAAATTTTGCCTAGAGTCCAACAAAGAGTGGGATGAAGGCCTTCCCTTCTTCTCTCTTCGCTGTGAGAGAAACCCCACAGGAGTACTAGGTTTTAGTCCGTGTGATCTTGTGTTTGGCCATACCGTTCGTGGACCCCTGCAGACCCCTCTCAAAGAAAAGTGGCGGTCTGAGTCACCAAAGCCCGAACATAATGTGCTTGATTATGTCTGTTCATTCTGAGAGCGCCTCCATCAGGCATGTGATTTTGCGCATGAGAATCTGGCTCAGGCCCAAAACAAATCGTAGCCTAATATAAACCCTCCCAAACTAACAATGTATAGTTTCACAAATTACCGGTATATACAAGAGCACCTGTCCCATAAACCTAGAAATCGCCGAGCAGCGCAACGCCAGTTATATGCAGCTAGCACAGAACTAGCACAGATTGGACACGATCCAGGACAGACGCGTTCACAAACAGTGCAGCATTATCTGCTGAGCCACAGGAAAACTCCACCTGGAGGCGGAGCTCATTAACATGAGTTTCAAACATTTATAAATGTATGAAACATTTAGTTAAATATTTAACTAAATGTTTCATTCATTTAGCTAAGTGCTTGAAACATTTAGCTAAATATTTAAATAAATGTTACATACATTTAGCTAAATGTTTTATACATTTAAATATTTCACTAAATGTTTTATACATTCGCCTAAATGTTTCATACATTTAGGTAAATATTTAGCTAAATGTTTCATACATTTAGCTAAATGTTTTATACATTTAGTTAAATATTTAGCTGAATGTTTCATACATTTAGTTAAATATTTAGCTAATTGTTTCATATATTTAGTTAAATATTTAGCTAAATGTTTCATACATTTAGTTAAATATTTAGAAAATGTTTCATACATTTAGTCAACTATTTAGCCAAATGTTTCATACATTTAGTTAAATATTTAGGTAAATGTTTCATACATTTAGTTAACTATTTATCGAAATGTTTCATACATTTAGATAATGTTTTAAACATTTAACTTAATGTTTAGCTAAATGTTTCATATATTTAGATAAATATTTAGCTAAATATTTAATACATTTAGTTAAATATTTAGCTAAATGTTTCATGACATTTAGCTAAATGTTTTGTACATTTAGCTAAAAATATAACTGAAAGTATAGAACATTTAGCTAAATGTTTCTTACATTTAGCTAAATATTTAGCAAAATATTTTATACATTTAGCTAAATGTTTTATACTTTTAATTATATATTTAGTTAAATGTTTCTACATTTAGCTAAATAATAGAAACCACTAAATAATAAAACTTAATATATATATATACATAATTTTGGAATATTACATCTAAAATTTACGCTTGCCTCTTCAAGGTTTATAAATGTAAGGAAAATTAGCTGAATGTGAGGAAAAAAAGGATATTTTTTGTTAAATGTGGGAAAAAATGCAGTGAAAAATATCAGCATGAAATGTCCCATTCGGTACCCCATAAAAAAGCCGGCAGTTAAAATGGAATAGCTGAGAGTCAGTGCTATGGAAATGATGCATCCTCTCATCTCACTGCATCGATGTGAACTGGCAGGTTTCAGAACATCGCAGACCGGTGTGTCGCAAGTAGTTGGAAGGTTCAACCCGTCTCGTCGCAAATCTTTGGTCGGGGGTTTAATCTTCACTTAATAAAAACGTCTAGCTGATGTGCTATATTATCTCTTTTATATTGAATTTGGTTGCTAATGTTACTTAAATATTTTGCCGCATTTATTTTACGTTTCAGTGCATAGGCTACCTATACGCGACCACTTTCCTTGGTTCTGACCAAAGAGCGCTTGAATGCAGCGATTCTTGTGCTGCCACGTTGACCACGGTTAAACCGTCAACATAACCAACCTTTTAAAATCGTTTTTAAAATGAACAAATTTGAATCATTAATGAACTGAATCATGAAATGTATTTAAAGCGATATATATTATTATTATTTATTTTATTTTTCTTAAGAAAAGTTTTGGGTGGGCCTGAAGATGAGTGGGTGGGCCTAGGTCCACCTAGGCCCACCCATAACGCCGTGCCTGGTAAATACTGAAATATGACAAATCAAAGGGTTAATATCTGCATGGAATGAAAAGGTCCCAAGCTTTTTATTGGCAAAATTGTAAGTTGATATGTGGATGTTGCAGGTACTGGTGAAGGCCCGCCTGGGGGGGCCACGTTGGTTTTAGAGGGTGTGGCTCAAAGTTGGGTGACTACGCCCATCTACCCCACTTTTGGTCCCTTATTCTCTTTCCTGCACAAAGGTCCCAAAACTTTTATTGGTGATTCTTGATGTCTGGCATGCAAAGACTGGAAAAAGTTGTAGTTTGTTTGGGAACTTAATGCAGGATGGAACAAGGACCCAGTTTCCATGTGTCGGAAATGGCATAGTTTATGACTTCAGGTTGCACTAGTGTCAACCTACATGGAGGTCCCAGGATTTTTTTCACTTCAAGTTGCAGTCCACCAACTTTAATTTCAAGAATAAGTGATAAAAACTTGGGGTCTCCATGTAGGTTGAAATTTGGAGCTGTCAAATTTGTTACACTCAATACGGCATAGAAAAGTGGGCATGGCCTGCTCAGCAGGGGAGGGGTTAATTACCAAGGTCATGACTGATTTCCCTATTCCCAGCCCCAAACCCGATAATTATGAAATATGAAGAGATTTGGAGATGGTGAGTTGGCACCCTTGGGCTGATCTCAGAAAAAGGCACTCTTAAAGTTTCTCATGAATTTTTCTCAAAATGTAAGTCAAGGTAAAGTTGGATGGCTTTTATCCTTAAATAAATAATATAATCATTTAAAACTGCATTTTGTGTTAAATGGGGTAATCTTTTTTCCAGTATTAAACTAGTTTTATGATCTGGAACGAGAAAAACCTGCTGCAAAAATATAATACACTGAACAAAAAAATATAAATGGACAAAGTGATTTTTTTCAAATTATTTTTTATCAATCAGGAAATATTTCAACAAAAATATTTTATTCTTGCCTTAATATTCAAGCAACAGAAACATGATTAACAATGTACTGTACACAATTCATGAGTTATCACAGCCTGACCCCACCAGGCGACAGCGGGCAGAGTTCACAGCACCATCAGCATCAAGTAAAGCTCACGAGATTGTCAGTAGTGGCCTGTGGAATGTTGTCCCATTCCTCCTGCAGCACAACTCGGAGCTGGTGCACGTTTTCTGGAACCAGAACACATCTGACCCACCGATCCAGAACGTCCCAAAGATGTTCAATTGGCGACATATTGGGTGAATATGCTGGCCAATTAAGAACAGGGACATCCTCCTCATCAAGAACCTCTGAGCAGATCCGGCAGTGTGTGGCCGGACATTATCGTGCTGGAATGTCACGTGATGGAGTCGCACAAACGGTACGACTATGGGCCTCAGGATCTTGTTGCGATACCGCTGCCTGTTCAAGTCACCCTTAACAAAATGCAGATGGGTACGCCGTCCATGGCATATGCCTGCCCATACCATTACAGTTGCACCACCATGTGCCACCCGACGCACGACATAGGCGTCAGGGTAAGGCTCGCACACACATCGCCATACGGGTTGTCTTCTATCGGCGCAGTACTGTTGGAATCGCAATTCATCACTGAATAACACCGTCCTCCACCATGCAAGCGTCCAGCGAAGGCTGCGGTTGGCCCAGTCAAGTCTGTAGCGATGACGGACAGCGGTCAGGTCGAGACCTTGGTGCGGTCGGCGGGCTCGGAGGTCTGCCTCCCTCAGGCAGTTTTGGACAGTCTGAGCTGATATCCGCCTGTTTGCAGTCCGATGATCTCGTCAGCTGTCCTGGTGGCTGGTGGGAGCCGAAGACGGTGGTGCTGGAGCCACATGTGCCGATCCTGTGTGGGCGTGGTCACACGTGGTCGTGGGGCATGTGGACGATTAACAGTGCTGCCAGTCTCTCTGAATCGACTTCTCAACCAACTGATGGTGGAATGATGCACATTCAAGTGTGCTGCCACCGCTGTCACCCATTTCGCAGCCTGCAGTCAGGGGTACTTAAAGTGAGCCCTTGCTGCGGAGTGCAGGACATCAGTCCCCGCCCCCCTGATGTCCGACTCCGCCCCCTGAAGTCCCAACACTGCACATTCCCTACCATTTGGTGGCGGTAATACCCCTAAACGTTAGTGTCGCCGTTGTTGTTCGACATCTGCCGCCAATCAATTTGACGAAAGGAAGAAGATGATGATGATGATGACCGCCGAGCAATGCCCTAGCAACAACCCAGAGCACCATAGCAACCGCCTAGAACCGCCCTACCAACCACCCGGAACACCATAGCAACTGCCTAACAATGCCCTAGCAACCACCCAGAGAACCATAGCAACCGCCTATCACCATCCTAGCAACCATCCGGAACACCATAGCAACTGCCTAGCAATGCCCTGGAAACCACCCAGAACTCGACAGCAACCGCTAAGCAATGCCCTAGCAACCATCAAGAGCACCATAGCAACCGCCTAGCAACCGGCTAGCAACCACCTGGGGCACCATAGCAACCGCCTAGCAACACCCTAGAAACCACCCGGAACTCCATAGCAACTGCTTAGTAATGCCTTAGCAACCACCAAGAAAACCACAGTATCTGCCAAGCAACGCCCTAGTAACCACCTGGAACACCATAGCAACCGCCTAGCAAAGGCCTAGCAACCATAAAGAATGCCATAGCAACTACCTAGCAATGCCCTCGCAACCTCCCATCACTCCATAGCAACTGAATAGCAATGCCCTAGCAACCACCCAGAACACCATTGCAACCGCCTAAAAACGACCTTGCAACCATCAAAAACGCCATAGCAACCGCCTTGCAACGCAGTAGCAACCACCCGGAACACCAAAGAAACTGCCTGGCAACACCCTCGCAACCACCCAGAACTCCATAGCAACCGCCCAGCAACGCCCTAGCAACTACCCGGAACACCATAGCAACCGCCTAGCAATGCCCTAGCAACCACCCAGAACACCATTGCAACTGCCTAGCAATGCTCTAGCAACCACCCGGACCTCCATAGTAACTGCCTAGCAACACCCTAGCAACCACCCGGAACACCATAACAACCGCCTAGTAACGCCCAAGCAACCACTCGAAACACCATAGCAATCGCCTAGCAATGCCCTAGCAGCCACCAAGAACACCATAGCAACCGCCTAGCAACGCCCTATCAACCACCCGGAACACCATAGCAACCGCTTAGCAATGCCCTAGCAACCATCAAGAACACCATAGCATATGCCAAGCAACGCCCTAGCAAGTACCCAGAACACCATAGCAACCACCTAACAATTGCCTAGCAACCATCAAGAACGCCATAGCAACCACCTAGCAACGCCATAGCAACCAGCCAGAACACCAGAGCAACCACCTTGCAAGGCCTTAGCAACCACTCAGAACACCATAGCAACCGCCTATCAACACCCTGGCAACCACCCGGAACACCATAGCAACCGCATAGCAATGATATAGCTTCCACCGGCAACACCATAGCAACCGCCTAGCAACGCCTTAGCAACCACCCAGAACACCATTGCAACCGCCTAGCTGATTGCTATGGTGTTCTGATGGTTGCAAAGGAAATGCTAGGCGGTTGCAATGGTGTTCCTTTGCAACCATCCAGAACACCATAGCAATCACCTAGCTACGCTCTAGCAACCACTCGGAACACCATAGCAATGGCCTAGAAACTATCAAGAACGCCATAGCAACCGTCAAGCAACGCCCATGCAACCTCCCAGAATACCATAGCAACTGCCAAGCAATGCCGTAGCAACTATCTGGAACACCATAGCAACTGCCAAGCAACGGCCTAGCAACCACCCAGACCACGATAGCAACCGCCTACCAACGCCCTAGCAACCACCCAGACCACCATAGCAACTGCCTAGCAATGCCCCAGCAAACACAGAACACCATAAAAACCGCCAAGCAATGCCCTAGCAACCCAAACAATGCCAAGCAACCAAAAACCAATGCAACTGCCTAGCAACTGCCTAGCAACAACCCAGAGCACCATAGTAACCGCCTTTGCAATGCCCTAGCAACCACCCAGACCACCATAGCAAACCGCCTAGCAATGCAACAGCAAACACACAGAACACCATAAAACCGCCGAGCAATGCCCTAGCAACTACACCAAAACACCAAAGCAAACCTAGCAGCAACAACTAGCAACAACCCAGAGCACCATAGCAACCTAGCCTTAGCACCGCCTACCAACCACCCAGAACACAATAGCAACTGCCTTAGCAACAATGCCCATAGCAACCACCCCTTTAGCAACTGCCCCGAACACCATAGCAACCGCCTATCAATTGTGTTTAGCAACCATCCAGAACACCATAGCAACTGCCTAGCAATGCCTAGAAACCACCCAGAACACCACAGCAACGGCTAAGCAATGCCCTAGCAACGCCATCAACTCAACAGCAAGCACCATAGCAACCGCCTAGCAATGAGCTAGCAACCACCCGGGGCACCATAGCAACCGCCTAGCAACACCCTAGAAACCACCCGGAACTCCAATGCAACCGCCTAGCAATGCCCCAGCAACAACCCAGAGCACCATAGCAACCGCCTTGCAATGCCCTAGCAACCACCCAGACCACCATAGCAACCGCCTAGCAATGCAACAGCAAACACACAGAACACCATAAAAACCGCCGAGCAATGCCCTAGCAACTACCCAAAACACCAAAGCAACCGCCTAGCAACGCCCTAGCAACAACCCAGAGCACCATAGCAACCACCTAGCACCGGCCTACCAACCACCCGGAACACAATAGCAACTGCCTAACAATGCCCTAGCAACCACCCAGAGCACCATAGCAACCGCCTATCACCGCCTTAGCAACCATCCGGAACACCATAGCAACTGCCTAGCAATGCCCTGGAAACCACCCAGAACTCGACAGCAACCGCTAAGCAATGCCCTAGCAACCATCAAGAGCACCATAGCAACCGCCTAGCAATGAGCTAGCAACCACCCGGGGCACCATAGCAACTACCTAGCAACACCCTAGAAACCACCCGGAACTCCATAGCAACTGCTTAGTAATGCCTTAGCAACCACCAAGAAAACCACAGTATCTGCCAAGCAACGCCCTAGTAACCACCTGGAACACCATAGCAACCGCCTAGCAAAGGCCTAGCAACCATACAGAATGCCATAGCAACTACCTAGCAACGCCCTCGCAACCTCCCATCACTCCATAGCAACTGAATAGCAATGCCCTAGCAACCACCCAGAACACCATAGCAACCGCCTTACAACGGCCTTGCAACCATCAAGAACGCCATAGCAACCGCCTTGCAACACAGTAGCAACCACCCGGAACACCAAAGAAACTGCCTGGCAACCCCCTGGCAACTACCCAGAACTCCATAGCAACCGCCCAGCAACGCCCTAGCAACTACCCAGAACACCATAGCAACTGCCTAGCAATGCCCTAGCAACCACCCAGAACACCATTGCAACTGCCTAGCAATGTCCTAGCAACCACCCGGACCTCCATAGTAACTGCCTAGCAACGCCCTAGCAACCACCCGGAACACCATAGCAACCGCCTAGTAACGCCCGAGCAACCACTCGAAACACCATAGCAATCGCCTAGCAATGCCCTAGCAGCCACCCAGAACACCATAGCAACCGCCTAGCAACGTCCTCTCAACCACCTGGAACACCATAGCAACCGCTTAGCAATGCCCTAGCAACCATCAAGAACACCATAGCATATGCCAAGCAACACCCTAGCAACTACCCAGAACACCATAGCAACCACCTAACAATTACCTAGCAACCATCAAGAACGCCATACCAACCGCCTAGCAAAGCCCTAGCAACCAGCCAGAACACCAGAGCAACCACCTTGCAAGGCCTTAGCAACCACTCAGAACACCATAGCAACCGCCTATCAATGCCCTGGAAACCACCGGGAACACCATAGCAACTGCATAGTAATGATCTAGCTTCCACCCAGAACACCAGAACAACCGCCTAGCAATGCCCTTGCAACCACCCAGAACAGCTTAGCCACCGCCTATCAACGCCCTAGCAACCACCCAGGACGCCATAGCAACTGCCTAGGAACGCCCTAGCAACCACCCAGAACGCCAGAGCAACAGCCTGGCAATGTGTTAGCAACCACCCTGAACACCATATCAACTGCCTAACAATGCCCCAGCATCCACCCAACACACCACAGCGACCGCTTAGCAACACCTTAGCAACAACACGGAACTCCATAGCAACCGCCTAACAAAACTTTCGCAACCATCCGGAACACCATAGCAACTGCCTAGCAATGCCCTGGGAACCACCTAGAACTCAACAGCAACCACGAAGCAATGCCCTAGCAACCATCAAGAGCACCACAGCAATCGCCTAGCAACGAGCTAGCAACCACCCGGGGCACCATAGCAACTGCCTAGCAACACTCTAGAAACCACCCACAACTCCATAGCAACTGCTTAGTAATGCCTTGGCAACCACCAAGAAAACCACAGTATCTGCCAAGCAACGCCCTAGTAACCACCTGGAACACCATAGCAACCACCTAGCAAAGGCCTAGCAACCATAAAGAATGCCATAGCAACTACCTAGCAACGCCCTCGCAACCTCCCATCACTCCATAGCAACTGAATAGCAATGCCCTAGCAACCACCCAGAACACCATTGCAACCGCCTAACAATGGCCTTGCAACCATCAAGAACGCCATAGCAACTGCCTTGCAATGCAGTAGCAACCACCCGGAACACCAAAGAAACTGCCTGGCAACCCCCTCGGAACCACCCAAGACTCCATAGCAACCGCCCAGCAACGCCCTAGCAACTACCCAGAACACCATAGCAACCGCCTTGCAATGCCCTAGCAACCACCCAGAACACCACTGCAACTGCCTAGCAATGCCCTAGCGACCACCCGGACCTCCATGGTAACTGCCTAGCAATGCCCTAGCAACCACCCAGAACGCCATAGCAACCGCCTAGGAACGCCCTAGCAACCACCCAGAACGCCAGAGCAACAGCCTAGCAATGTCTTAGCAACCACCCAGAACACCATAGCAACTGCCAATCAACGCCCTAGCAACCACCCGGATCACGATAGCAATGCCCTAGTAACGCCCTAGCGACCACCCCGAACACCAAAGTAACTGCCTGGCAACCCCCTCGCAACCACCCAGAACTCCATAGCAACCGCCCAGCAATGCCCAAGCAACCACCCAGAACACCATAGCAACCGCCTAGCAATGCCCTAGCAACCACCCAGAACACCATAGCAACTGCTTAGTAATGCCTTAGCACCCACCAAGAAAAACATAGGGTCTGCCAAGCAACGCCCAAGCAACCACCTGGAACACCATAGCAACCACCTCGCAAAGGCCTAGCAACCATCAAGAATGCCATTGCAACTAGTTAACAACGCCCTAGTAACCTCCCAGCACTCCATAGCAACTGCCTAGCAATGCCCTAGCAACCACCCGGACCTCCATAGTAACTGCCTAGCAACGCCCTAGCAACCACCCGGAACACCATAGCAACCGCCTAACAGCGCCCTAGCAACCACTCGGAACACCATAGCAATCGCCTAGCAATGCTCTAGCAGCCACCAGAACACCATAGCAACCGCCTTGCAACGCCCTATCAACAACCCGGAACACCATAGCAACCGCCTAGCAATGCCCTAGCAACCACCTATAACAGCTTAGCAACCGCCTATCAACGCCCTAGCAACCACCCAGAACGCCATAGCAACCGCCTAGCAATGTCATAGCAACCACCCTGAACACCATAGCAACTGCCTAGCAATGCCCCAGCATCCACCCAACACACCATAGCAACCACCTAGCAACGCCTTAGCAACCACCCAGAACACCATTGCAACCGCCTAGCATTGCCTTTGCAACCACCCAGAACACCAAAGCAACCACCTAGCTACGCTCTAGCAACCACTCGGAACACCATAGCAACGGCCTAGAAACTATCAAGAACGCCATAGCAACCGTCAAGCAACACCCATGCAACTTCCCAGAATACCATAGCAACTGCCACGCAATGCCGTAGCAACCATCTGGAACACCATAGCAACTGCCATGCAACGGCCTAGCAACCACCCAGACCACCATAGCAACCGCCTAGCAACGCCCGAGTAACCACCCAGACCTTCAAAGCAACCACCTAGCAATGCCCCAGCAAACACACAGAACACCATAAAAACCGCCGAGCAATACCCTAGCAACCACCCAAAACACCAATGCAACCGCCTAGCAACGCCCTAGCAACCACCCAGAGCACCATAGCAACCGCCTAGCACCGCTCCCTACCAACCACCCAAAACAACATAGCAACTGCCTAACAATGCCCTAGCAACCACCCAGAGCACCATAGCAACCACCTATCACCGCCCAAGCAATCATCCAGAACACCAAAGCAACTGGCTTGCAATGCCCTGGAAACCACCCAGAACTCGACAGCAACCGCAAAGCAATGCCCTAGCAACCATCAAGATCACCAAAGCAACCGTCTAGCAAAGCGCGAGCAACCACCCGGGGCACCATAGCCACCGCCTAGCAACGCCCTAGAAACCACCCGGATCTCCATAGCAACTGCTTAGTAATGCCTTAACAAACACCCAGAACGCCATAGCAACTGCCGAGAAGCACCCTACCAACCACCCAGAACCGCATAGCAACCGCCTAGCAACGCCCTAGCAACCACCCAGAACACCATAGCAACCGCCTAGCAATGCCCTAGCAACCACCCAGAATACCATAGCAACCATCTAGCAATGCCCTAGAAACCACCTGGAACTCCATAGCAACCGCTTAGCAATTCCCTAGCAACCATCAAGAACACCATAGCATTTGCCAAGCAATGCCCTAGCAACCACCCGGAACACCATAGTAACTGTCTAGCAACGGCCTAGCAACCATCAAGAACGCCAAAGCAACCGCCTAACAACGCCCTAGCAACCACCCAGAACACCAGAGCAACTGCCTTGCAACACCTTAGCAACCACTCGGAACACCATAACAACCGCCTAGCAACGATCTAGCAACCACCCGGAAGACCATAGCAACCACTTTGCAACGCCCTAGCAACCACCTGAAAGACCATAGCAACCGCCTTGCAACGCCCCAGCAACCACCCAAAAGACCATAGCAACCGCCTAGCAACACCTTAGCAACCACCCAGAATGCCATAGCAACCGCCTTGCAATGCCCTAACAACCACCCAGAACGCCATACCAACTGCCGAGCAACACCCTAGCAACCACCCAGAACCGCATTGCAACTGCCTAGCTTCGCCCTAGCAAACACCTGGAACACCATCGAAACCGCCTTGCAACGCCCTAGCAACCACCCAGAACACCACAGCAACTGCCAGGCGAAAGCCCTAGAAACCACCCGGAACTCCATAGCAACCGCCTAGCAATGCCCTAGCAACTACCCGGAACACCATAGCAACTGGTTCCCAGAACCCTGGAAAGCACCCGGACACTGTACGTGTAGAACAGCAGGCATATTCAAAATTTCTACTGGCATTTTCTAGTTATCCAACTAACAGCCTAGCTACCAATATCATCAAGCAATTATTTGCCAATAATTCCAGCTTTAGCAACTACAGCTTGCATTTTCATGCACTCATAATTCCCTGGAATTGCATTCTCTAGTTTTTTTTGCAATTTCAACGTTGAATTTTCATGAAGATTTTTTTGTGTTTGCAGCCCCTTTTCTCTGCCAAAATCATGAAAATAAACTGAAATATGATGAAAGTGTAAATGCTTTGTTGATCCATTTGTTATCATTACGCCACACTGGTTGTCCCATTATCAAATTCTTACAACTGCTTCAAGTGTCCACACTCAGTTGAGCCACTCCATTCCTGTCTGTGAAGCTGCAATCTTGAATTATCAAGCCCTAAATAAGGTAACATGTAAATAGCCAGATTTGATATCTGCACAAAGGTGTTAAGTAGTGTCTTTATTGTATTCTTATTGTACTGTTGTTATTACCCCTCAGCTGACGAAAGTCGGTCAAGGGGTATTGTCGTGGCGCGCGGCGTTCGTATGTCCATCTGACTGTCCGTTTTCTTTTCGTTTCCGGATGATAGCTGAAAAATGCCTTGGCCAAATGTTCTCATTTTTTGGTGGTATGTTAGGGGTGGTAAGAGGAGGCTCCCTATCAATTTTTGTCCTGCTCCAATTATCAATATGGCCGCCATGGCAGCCATCTTCATTTTCATTTCCGGATGATAACTGAAAAATGCCTTGGCCAAATGTTCTCATTTTTCGATGGTATGTTGGGGGTGGTTACAGGAAGCTCCTCAACCATTTCTGTCTTGCTCCGATAATCAATATGGCCGCCACGGCAGCCATCTTCATTTTCCTTTCCAGAGATAACTGAAAAACCCTTTGGCCAAATGTTCTCATTTTTTGGTGGTATGCCATTTTTTGGGGGTGGTTACAGGAAGTTTCTCTATCAATTTGTGTCCTGCTCCGATAATCAGTCTGGCTTTAAACCATGCCATAGCACTGAGACAGCACTGCTGAGAGTTTTTAATGATTTAATGGTTACTGTTGACTCGGAAAACCGTGCTAGTGCTGCTTGATTTGACAGCTGCTTTTGACACTGTGGGTCATGGGATCCTCTTAGCACGACTGGAGCAGTGGGTGGGCATACAGGCTCTGCTCTCTTATGGTTCCAGTCCTACCTGACTGATCGGAGTTTTTCTGTGCAGTTAGGTGAATTCACCTCATCCTCAGCCCCTCTTACTTCTGGGGTCCCCCAAGGCTCCATTCTTGGGCCAATTCTTTTCTTGCTGTATATGCTACCATTAGGGTCAATTTTCAAGAAATATAATCTTTCTTTTCATTGTTATGCCTATGATGTTCAGATATACCTGCCTTTAACATCAAAATCCAATGATTCTGTACAGACATTGCTTGATTGCTTAAATGATGGTAAATCCTGGATGACTGCAAACTTTTTGAATCTCAATGAAAACAAGACTGAAATCATAATGTTTGGATGTGGTCCAGCAGACTTTCCTGCTGGCTTTCTGGGCCCCCTTACACCTAACATCCGGTCATCAGTGAAAAATCTTGGTGCAATATTTGATGACAGGCTGAAATTTGATCGCCAGGTTAGTTCGGTTGTGAAAAACAGCTTTTTCCATTTGAGGATTTTATCAAAAGCAAAAGGGTACCTGCAACATAAAGATTTTGAGACTGTAATCTATGCTTTTATTAACTCACGACTGGATTACAGCAACTCATTGTATATTGGCCTGGACCACTCACTCTTATACCGCCTGCAGCTGGTACAAAATGCAGCCGCCCATCTCCTCACCGGCAAACTCAAACGTGACCACATATCCCCTGTCCTAGCTTCGCTGC
Organism: Gymnothorax javanicus; assembly: GCA_029692085.1. Taxonomy (NCBI): domain Eukaryota; kingdom Metazoa; phylum Chordata; class Actinopteri; order Anguilliformes; family Muraenidae; genus Gymnothorax; species Gymnothorax javanicus. The sequence continues at coordinate 31,866,014 of CM056200.1, read as the reverse complement.
ACTGGCTCCCGGTTGCTTTTAGAATAGAATTTAAAGAATTAAAAATTTTATTGTTTGTTTTTAAAGCTCTCAATGGCCTAGCCCCCCCGTACTTGACTGATCCCCTCTGTATCCACGCCCCTGCCAGAACATTAAGATCCTCTAATCAATTTTTACTGGTCACCCCTAAAATGAGGCTAAAAACTAAAGGTGACCGTGCCTTTGTGGCAGTGGCCCCTAGGCTCTGGAACAACCTGCCCTGGCACATCCACTCTGCAGGATTGATTGTGGTTTTTAAATCCTCCCTAAAGACACACCTCTTCTCCCTGGCTTTTAAAACATGGTGGACACAGAGCTATTATACTGCAGTGTTTATGTATTTTAGCATTTATTTTATTTTATTGTAATTGCTGCAATGTATGGGTCACTCTATCATCCATGCTGCTTTTATCTGTACAGCACTTTGGTCAGCCCCGGTTGTTTTAAATGTGCTCTATAAATAAAGTTTGAGTTGAGTTGAATTGACTGTTGTCACGTAGGACAAGGGGCAACAACCTCTTTTGAAAAACTATAACCTGCTATAGAAACAGCAAGGCAGCTGTTGCCTTATGGGCTGCCAGGCACTGCGCCTAAGGTACTTTAAGGTCCAACTGCTAGTCTGTAGTTGTTATGTAAGACATCATTCTTCTGCACACACATTTAACATGCCTTTATGCATGCGTATACATTAAACTTTGTACTTCATCTTACATGACCATTATTCAAGAAAACAGCTATAGTTTCTTACTTTATTTGAAGGCAAGTCATGAAGCCCACAAAGGAAATAGAACTTCAAATGCGCTATTCAGTGGTAAATGTAAACAATAACAAAGTCGAGTACATGTATTATGAACATCTTTTGTTTTGAGTTCAACTGCAGCTTTTCAGCACAGAAGATGTAAATATATTTCAACTATCACTTAGAAATAAGTAGAAGACTTGAAAAACTAGCTGTGATACTGTCATTGGCTTTGTTAATTGCATGGTGGTACATGTACACTGTATGTGCCTTAGCAAAGTGTGAGTTGACTCTTACAATATATGTTTACATAGCATGGGGGGGGGAGCCTAGGCTGGAATTTACCCGGATATATTATGGCCAGAGACATATTCCGGCCTGCTACACCTGGTCCCATATTCACAAAGCATCTTATCTTACCGCTGGGAGTACTCCTAAGTCACGCTATAACATTTTATGTAGGAGTAAAATCTTAAAAGTTATTCACAAAGCCGCTGAGAGCAACTTTTTGTTAAGAAAACTGGTAACTCCCAGACTAATAGTAGCTCTGAGATAGGTGGGAGTAAATCTCCGTTGCTATGGAGATGACGTGATTTCTAATGCACGAGCCTTGGGACAATGAGCACAGTGATTGGTTGTTTGGTGACAGGGCAGCCCATTGAAAAAAATATCTCACATACAACCCATTGAGGAAAAAATAGTGGCAAAGCCACTGTGCCAGCTTGGCCGAACGTGGCCAAAATGAAAAGCCCCCTATTGGCCATAGTATCGGTCCGATTGGGCTAAAAATCGAACTTGGTCAGGACCTTAAGACACTCAATACACTTATGAAATATGAAAAGGATCGGTGAAAAACTGAAGACGCTAGAGCGCAGACAAGCCAAAAGTTTACGCACGCATGCACAGATGCACGACATACCACCACTAAAGACCCCAAGCATAGCATAAGTCCCTTGGGCCTTTTGGCCAAGCAGGCAAAAAATTGGAGCATCTTAGCTCGTAGAATAAGGGAGCTAGAGCTGTTTGAAGTTTTGCAGAAAAAACCGCCTGGTGGCCAAACCAAGAATCGCAGCATGACCAAAATCAAACTCGGGCTAGATCTTGGGCCCAATAACATGCATATAAAATATGAAAAGGATCCATTGAAAACTGAAGGCACTATTGCATTGAAAAAAAATCTGGGCATTTTTTACGACCTTTGACCTATATAACCTTGAAATTTTGGTCAAATCAAAAACCCATGACATGTATGATGAACCCTTGGCAGCTCAGCTTACAGTAAAAATTTGAGCATCTTAGCTCGTTGAATAAGGGAGCTAGAGCTGTATGAAGTTTTGTAGAAAAAGCCACCTGGTGGGCAAAACAAGAATCGCAGCACGAGCAAAATCGAACTCAGGCTAGATCTTGGGCCCATATACATGCATATAAAATAGGAAAAAGATCCGTTCTGAGGGCACTATGGCGCTGAAACAAAACCGGCACATTTTAAGACCTTTGACCTATATAACCTTTAAAATTGAGTCAAATCAAAAACCCATGACATGTCTGATGTAACCTTGGCAGAACACCTTACTGTAAAAATCTGAGCATCTTAGCTCGTAGAATAAGGGAGCTAGAGCTGTTTGAAGTTTTGCAGAAAAAGCCGCCTTGTGGCCAAACCAAGAATCGCAGCATGACCAAAATCAAACTCGGGCTAGATCTTAGGCCCATATACATGCATATAAAATAGGAAAAGAATCTGTTGAGAACTGAGGGCGCTATGACGCTGAAACAAAATCGGCATATTTTATGACCTTTGACCTATATAACCTTCAAAATTAGGTCAAATCAAAAACCCATTATATATATATGATGAAACCTTGGCAGAACACCCGACAGTAAAAATTTGAGCATCTTAGCTTGTAGAATAAGGGAGCTAGAGCTGTTCGAAATTTTGCAGAAAAAGCCACCTATTAGCCAAACCAAGAATGGCAGCATGCCAAAAATCAAACTCGGGCTAGATCTTGGGCCCATATACATGCATATAAAATACGAGAAGGATCCGTGGAAAACTGAAAGCTGTATCACACTGAAAAACGAGGCAATAACGGAACGTGTCACAACAGACCACCACTAATGACCCTAAGTACAGCATAAGCTCCTTGGGCCTGTCGGCCAAGCGGGTTAAAAATGAGGAAATAGTCCAAGCGGCTGATCTGTCCCATGAAATAATAACACATTGAGCACTCCTGAAAATGTTTGCAGTCCCCACATAACTAGGCAAATAAACATAATGGGAAAGAGATGGTTGTAAAAACGGTAATAACATAAAACAAGGCAATAATGGAACGCATCATTTGCCCCGATAATTTGCAACTTATTACCCAGTGAGAATATGTTGCGATCATTAAAATGTTGGGCCGTTAAAGTTTGTTTGCCCTAAGCTGTAATGGATGAAAGTTTAAAAAGGACGCGAAAGCCCAATAACTATCAATTGGCTGGGTGTTTTTTTTTTTTTAATAACCAGTGCGAATTGACACAGTGGTCTCTGTATGCCAGTCCACCATGTTCAGCAACATTGCAAATATCGTCATCATCTGGGTACTCTGGTTTCCCCCACCCAGCAAAACATGCATTATAGGAACACTCCTTCCAGTACCCCTGACCAAGATACTGGCTGTAGAACTGTAGTTGGTCCCCAGGCGCTGCTCTGTGGCTGCTCACTATTCCGAACTATAGGATGGGTTAAATGCAGAGGACAATTCCTCCATGGGGTTCAATAAAGTGTATCTTATGTATGGTGACAAAAGGCTGGGCATAACTTTTGCAAGGGAATATAACACTTATTGCGAGATAATGCAAACCCTTTGCGAGCGAACGCAAACCTATCTCTCCGAAAAAATTCCCGCTATGACCCTTTTGAGGCTCCGTAAGAAATAGATTTAGTGTATTTGATTGCTTAATTTATTTACTCTGTGAGAAAGAGAAATAATTGTGAGTCTGCTTTGATGAACCTTGTGGTTTCATGTGTAAGACCTTACACCAGGTTACACAGTCTCACCTGTGCTCCAGTAGGCTGACTGCATTGCGTCACTTGTTTGTCTGGGATGCACTTCTTGGATTGCATCACTGACAAATAATATATTGTTAGAACAGGGATAGGGGGGTTCTCATCTACCCCCTCCTTTTAGCCCCTCCTCTGTTTTACTGCAGATCTGTTTGTTAAATCACAAACTCACTCTGCAAACCAACCCCCCTATATGCAAGTCCTCTTGCACACCCACCCATCATTAAATATAATCCTGTGGTGACAGGGTATTGTACAGTCACTGCAAAGCCCTCTGCAGGGCTTACACACCACTCAGATTTATATATTTTCTGAACTGGGACTATATTGAATAAAAACATAACCCTCCTGGACACAGGTGATCAGGATACAGGGGCCTTCTGGGCTGTCTGACCTTGAGGAGTGTATGTCAAGCTATTGCAGTTTTTCAGGTAAGTTATTTATTCTTTCAATCTGATGAACCACTCTTTCATTTCTTATGTTGTGCTTGAGTGAGAGAATTTTGCAGACAGTAAAAAACAGACCGAAAGGGCAAACCTTGTCTTCTGGGAATACTGTCTCCAATCTCAGGGAGCTCCAGTGCAGTTTCAAAGAGTAAAGCTGGTGTCTCAGAGGAGAGGTAGTTTTCCCTGGATGGAGGTGATCTTTCCAGAAAACAAAAACTATCCTTCAGTGTAACAATGCAACAATATTTTGCAGGTTTTCTTTGACTTGAATAATTTCTCAAAAAAAGAGAGCTTAACTTTGTGCAAAATCAGCTAGTCTAAGTGTTTGATTCTCAATTATGCAATAAATGTGTTATGATGAGGAATACTTTGGAGAAAAGATTCATGTAAAATAATGCTGGAATCAGCTTGAGAACATTATTTAGTCTTGCAGTCAGTTTAAGTGGTGAGTTCAGTTAGGCTTGACCATGTAACTTACATTCACTCTCTTTTCTAAGGATCACCAACCGTCAAACCTGCTCGATAAATCAAAGCCAAAATGAACAGCTCCCTCATCAATTCTAGCCTCCCCTTCAACCACACCAGCCTCCAACTCTCAAACACATTTAAAGGATACATAACAGGATTTATTGAGTTTGTGTTTTTATTTTTTGAAAGGAGCATCAACCTTGTAGTGGGCTACCCTGCTAACATCATGGTGATGTGGCTGGTGGCCAGAGAGAAGAGTGACTCTTCCACCTCCAATATCTTTATCTTCAGCCTGGCCTTTGCTGATACATTGTCCTGCCTGATTACCCCCTTCTACTTCTTTACCACCTATTACCTTGGAATCACATATTATATACTATTCAAAAACATAGGGATATTTTGGATTTACTGGGATCAGGAAAAAATGCAGATCATCTTTCTCACCTGTATTTGACATAAAACACTGGACAGGAAACATTTGTCAATTTATTCAAAACCCATTGTGTTCACCAGCATCAAGGATAAGAAGATCCAGAGTGGCTATTTCCAAACACAGGGTCACTCATGATAGCCTATTGTTGGAGGAAAAGGCGGATGAACCTCACAGGTGACATCTACACTGGGCTGATTCTGGCTGAATTCGCCATCATGGTTTTCTGCAATGTTTCTATTATGTGGAGTCTGTCCCAAGTCAGTCTTGGGCAAAGAGAAGATGCACCCCATGAAAAAGAAAGCTTTTCAGAATCGTGCAAATATATCTGGGCATCATCGTGTTTATTACCTGCCTGTAGTTGCCATCATGCCTTTGAGACGTACACAATTCCCAGAATTCAACCAGGTTGAAACAATTATGTTCTGCCTTATGAGCTTCATATTCCACCACTGAACCCCTTCTCTACATCTCCCAGATTAAGATCCTGGCCATGGCTGAAAAATTGGCATTGCATCTGCTGGAAAATGCCCTTCCCTGTAAGTGACATAACAGCACAACATGGGATGTATGTTGTGATTGTCTGTTGCCCTGCATTGACTGGGAAACATTCGTCCACAACAATTCATGAAATTGAGTTCATGAAACAAAGCAAGAGTTCTATGCAAATATATTATCTTTGAATTGACTGTCATGAGGAAAGAGATGATAGATAACACAACACTAAGAAGAAAGAGTTATACGGACATCTCTTACTCCAAGCCACAAAGGAAATCTTTATTGATTAAAATAGGGCAATGTTTCAATCCAACTTGGATCTTCTTCTGGTGATCAGGGGGAACACTCATATTTCTACATTGTCCACACCAATAGGCTGACAAGATTAATTACAATATGTGTGGTCAACCCTCCAAAAATGTCCAGAAAAGTCTAGGACAATATAAATTCAACATACAACACAAAAGGAGCAAATGGGAATACATACAAAAATTGATTAACAATTGATAGAGCCACCATCTTCATTTGAAAATTGAATGGAGAATAAAATTTTACATCCCATACATGCCAATATCTCGTCAAAATATATGATGAAAGAATGAAGAACTTTTTTTTTAAAAGCACAAGACCGGATAATGTAGTTATAAATGTAATTCAAGAAAAGGTTTAAGATCATATTCTTGACCATAGTCCTCCAGGTGACAGAGTGTGGAGCATTTAATACAACCCAAAACCAGTGAAGTTGTCTTATGTAAATCGTAGATAAAAACAGAATACAATGATTTGCAAATCCTTTTCAACTTATATTCAATTGAATGCACTGCACAGACAAGATGTTTAATGTTCAAACTGAGAAACTTTATTTTTTTTTGCAAATAATCATTAACTTAGAACAAAAGGCAGCAACACATTGCAAAAAAGTTGGCACAGGGGCCTTTTTACCACTGTGTTACATCACCTTTCTCAGTAAGGAACTATACTCATGGTTTTGTATCCCTTTGTTTGGGAACTGAGGATCTCAAAAATAAAACCAATTTTTTTTTTTTAGTAGGTGGAACTCTTTTCCCATTGGTTTATTGATGTACAAAAAAGTTGTTCAACAGTCCGGGGTCTCATTTGCCTGGATTTTTACGTTTCATAATGTCCGCCACACATTTTCAATGGGAGACAGGTCAAGGACTACAGGCAGGCCAGAGTGGCTACCCGCAACATTTTGGTTTGGGGCCATGCTGTTGTAGCACCTATGCAGAATGATAAAGGACATTGTCTGGATGAAATAAGCAGGTGACATCCATACACTGGGCTGATTGCTTGCCTTGGCAACATATGTTGCTCCAAAACCTGTATGTATTATGTGCATTAATGGTGCCTTCACATATGTGTATGGTGAAGTTGCCCATGCCTTGGGCACTAATAGCAAGCAACCCCATATGAAATCACAGATGCTCTATCTTTTGAAGTTTTTCCTATAACAGTCCGGATGGTTCTTTTCCTCTTTGGTCCGCTTTCCACGAATTCAACAGTTTGAAAAAACAATTTGAATTGTGAACTTCAGTTCCACCACTGAAACCCTTTTTCACTTTGCATCAGTCCATCTTAGATGAGCCATGGCTGAAAAACTTGTTTTTGCATCTGTTGATAAATGGCTTTCCTTTGCATTGTAGAGTTTTAACTTGCACTTGCAGATGTATGCTTGAATTGTCTGTTATGCTGACATTGGTTTTCTGAAGTGTTCATGAAAATGTGGTGATGAAACAACACACTGAGTTCTATGCAAATATATTATCTTTTGAGGATTGACTGTGATGGGCATTCAATGTTGGTTAACGGCCAACTCTAAGAAGAGTGATTTATACAGACATCTCTGAACCTCCAAGCCATTACGGACCTTAGATGATAAAAATAGGAAATTTTTGCAATGATCTTCTTGTGGTTTTAAACTGTTCGACAATCAGCTCACTCATTTGTTCACTAAGTGGTGACCCTCGCCCCATCCTTGTTTGTGAATGACTGAGCATTTGGTCAACTGCTCCAAAAACCCAAGAATGGCACCCACCTGTTGCTGGAAAAAAAATTTCAACATTCACCTGTGGGATGTTCCAAATAAGTGTTTGAAAAAGCATTAACAACTGATAGAGCTTTTTTGCCTTCATTGTGAAAAATTTTTGAAACATGTTGCAGGCATCAAATTCCAAATGAGCTAATATTTGCAAAAATATTACAAAGTTGAAGAACCTGTTTTTAAAAAACATTAAGACCTTGTCTTTGCAGTGTATTAAATTGAATATAGGTTGAAAAGGTTTAAAATCATATTCTGTTTTTTTATTTAGATTCCTCAAGGTGCCAACTTCACTGGTTTTGGGTTTTGTATAAAAACTCTCTCTTTTAAGCAAGAGGGCATTTATGTGACCTTCTCTTCAAGGAATCTGAACGTGCTCAATGCCTCTCTGAAATTTGAGTGCAACTCCTGTATTCAGCTATCCTTGTTTTTAATGCCCTTTGTGTTTTTCCCACATATGCCAAACCATATGTACATTTAATGAGATAAATTATATTTTTTAAATGAGAATGTTTTGATGCAGGACGTATTTCAGGCTGTAATCTTTCGATAAACTGTGTCGACCTAAGGGTAGCAATGCAGATTGGTTTTTACGTGTCCATACAATATAACTGCAGCAGCTGTTCTGGAATACCGTATCTGTTAGATGAGAAGAGTGCATTGCAAAGTCCTTAAAAAATTAAGTGCAAATTTATCTCCCATTTTCAACAATTTGAAATATCGATATGAATTTTCCTCAGTGCTTCTGATGGTGAAGCCTAAAAGTGAGCAAGGCATAGATGACGTAAAAAAAATCTTGAGATTCTCACTGATGCGCAAGCAGATACTGGCTTCTAAACATTGGATCCGGAGCAAGCAAAATAGCAAAATGGACATGGTCAGCAAATTTCAATCATGCATATCTCAAAAACTATTTCACCGCTGTTTCTGAAATTTTGGAATATCACTATTGGTCCGAAGGGCTATTCGCAAAACAAGTTTTATGGAAATCGCAGGGGGTCGGGCGGGAGCTTTGTTCAATTTGGTGTGGAATGACCCTGTTGGAAGTTGAATTTTTATTCTTGAATTTTCTGGACGTTTTTGGAGGGTTAACCACGCCTATTATAATTAATCTTGTCAGCCTATTGGTGTGGACAATATATAAATATGGGTGTGTTCCCCCTTCTTAAACATGATGACCAGAGGAAGATCCAAACATTGTCCTATTTTAATCAATAAAGATTTTCTCGGTGGCTTGGAGTAAGTGTGCAGGCGTTGCTAAGAAAATGGATATTTACAGTATTTAAAATAGTGTAAATAGTCAATGTTCTTCTATTCCATCCCTTCATAAATAATTACGCTAAAATGTTAAGAGTTTTCCCAATTCGTTTGGTTGCGATAGTAGATTTTGAACAGAGTGACGTAAGGGGGTGCATTTCAAGGCAGGGGTGCATTTCTCGGCACAACACTGTAAGCAGTGTGCTGCGCATGACGACATCTTTGTTAGTGTTCTTCTGCGCATGCGGGTCTGTTCAGGGCCGTGGACTGTTCACACAAGAATCAATGTAGGTCAAATATAGGTCACATTTAAAAAATAATGTGAACGGCTAAACAAAAAAATTGGATCTGTGTAAAAAATGGGAATTGAGCATTAAGACCTGCCGTGTGAACTAAGCCCTTGATGTCATTTTCTGACGTTCACAATATGCCTCCATCAGAAGTGATTAAAAGCAGAGAAGTCAACTAGTTTGAAAACGTCTTCTAAATCAAACTATCATTTTGTGCAGGACAAAAAAAAAGGGCATGTAGCAAAATTGTGGTATATAGGAAAAAAAATATACTTGTTAAAATTTGTAAGCACTTGGGTTTGCTTGGCAGTTCATGTGCGCATTTATGCATGATCATATCTGCCTATTTTCTTGTCTCGATGTCACACCTTACATCTGCCTGGCAACGACGGCTTATCCCATTCACACAGACGCCGAAGTGCAACAGCTACTCCTTTACTGACGGCGCTGAGACACCTCCCGAGTTTAGTTTCACTTTAGTTTAGCACACTGTAATACTCCATTCCAACACCTTGCACCATTCAGACAGAAACTGAAGGAGTAGCAGGCAGAGTAGTTTCAGAGGCAACATCGTCCCTCTGTCTGAACGCGGAGTGAAAGCTGGTGCATGCGTCTGCTGCATCTACTGAGCGTCCATGGTGAAGATCGGCGATTCTGTGCTCGATCTCGGGGTCTATTTGAGTTAGCCGTGTGCGCGAACTCAGCAGGATTAGCAGCAGCAGGCTTCACTTAGCCAATCCTCCTCCACCTGCTGTTGGCTTTATGCATTCAATTAAGCCAATGACGCCCTGTTTGGAACATAGCAATCCCTGCTTTGATGTTGATCCAGGATCTCAGGATCCGACTTTTGTGCAATAGGCCCCTGGTCCTTGAAGTCTCTGTGATTACACTGTCAAAAATAATGCTGCAGCATTAATAATAATAATAATTTTATTTTATTTTATTTATAGCGCTTTTCAGGGTACTCAAAGATGATTTAGAGTTTCAAAAGTTACAACACAGACAAAACAATGAAAAAAACTTTAAAAAATAAATAAAGTGCAAGATAATCACACATTAAAAGCAAATTAGAATGAGGTACAAGACAAGATAAATCAAACATCAAAAGCAATTTTAAATAAGTGGGTCTTGACAAGTGATTTGAACATTGAAAAGTTACTGCAGTCTCTGATGTGTTTGGGGAGAGTTCCAGAGGAAGGGGCAGCAATAGAAAATGCTCTGTGACCCCACCCAGATTGCAATAGGAATCGGCCCGATTCTGTTTTTGGGTCGTCACTGTCAGCATAGTGTCAGATCCGGGGACTATCAACTCAGCCATAATGTTGCAAATTCCGTCTCGCCGTACAGCAGCCAATCCTGACTGCGCCGGAATCGGACCAACTCTGGCGATGTCAAGTTTCAAAGGAATACGGCTTGATTCCATGAACACGCAGTCAGGCCGATTATGGCTGACTGGAGCTCTGCCATTTACCTGCAGCTGCGGGTAGCTTCAACTCAGCCATAATCTTGCCAATTCCATCTTACTGTAAAGGCTGCCGATGCTGTCAGTGCCGGAATCGGACCGCTCTGGAGATGTCGGGATTCTGCCGATCACGGCTTTATTCCATGAAAACATAGTCAGGCCGATTACAGCCACCCGGAGCTCCACCATTCACCTGCAGCCTCGGGTAGCTTCAACACAGCCATAATCTTGCCGATTCCGCCTGGCCGTAATCTTGCTGATTCCGCCTGGCCGCATGCCATATGAACTGCAGCACACCAGAGTCGGGTCGATTCTGGTCACCAGAATTGGCCCAATTCCCACTTGAGTGTCAGCACATGACTCTACGGATATGCACGAGTCAACTTCTGGAGCCGTCTAATCAGTCCCTGTATCATCATCATCGTCTGATAAACAGATTAGTAATTATTGGTGTTGGCAAACACAATACCTGAAACAATTTTTTTTTTTTTTTTTTTTTTTGCTTTTTAAATATTGCTAGCTGTCATGCTGAAATTAGAGCTAAAATACTGGCTGAGCTATTTAACTATTAGGCCTAAGTTTAGGTAATGAGGAAGCTAGCGAAGTTGGCACCATAACAAAACATGAACGTTAGAGCTCTTTTCAGTTGGTGATCTTGAGTGAACATTGCGTGCCAAATTTATTACCTTAACTTCACGTTTATGTAACAACTACTTGCTTGTTTTTAGCAAATGCACAAGGTAGTTCCTAAGTTTTACTTTATGAAAATTGTAAAGATTTTTAAAAATTATTTTAAACTAATGAATTCACAAGCTTTCTTGGTATGTGATATTGTTATGTTGCAGTTGTGCTGTTGGGTCTAATGCTATCATTAGCTGGCAAACCTAACGTTATTCCTCTATCAAGATTGGCAATGCTGTGTTTGAGTTAGCTGGTTGGCTTGGTATGCGAAATAAGTAAACCCCTTTGAGATGGTTTGCTAGTTAAGATAAATGTTAACGTTACAAACTACTTGTGTTTGACATTGCATTGTTGCATTCTAACGTAAACATTACCGTGTATGCTTCATAAATCTTTTTTGTCTTTAGAGTGATGAGTTGAGCTGCACTTCGACTTAATGTTAGCTTGCGAGCTAACAACTCAAACGTAAGAAGCTAGAAACGGCTAGCTTAATTTTGCGAAGCTGTGTTAGTGATTGTACTACCTTGCTTACAAGTTGCCAATTTAATTTTTATGGGGTTTTTGTCTTAGGTTACTGTCAAACCTAAGGTATGGTAACATTTTCTAGCTTGCAAGCTCATTTTGTGGAGTACATTAACTAATTCGCTACAGCTGCTAATTTGTGCATGCAAGTTGGCGTTGGTCAATATGATAAACTTGGTCGTGCATTTAATTTGGCGAACTTACATCATATTGGCGTGGTAGCTAACTAGCTTTTAATGGAGGCATCATTAATGTTACAGAAATGCCAGACCTAAACAAAATGCCGAACTTGGCAATGGAGAAATATTTATCAAATGTTAGCTACATACTTAACTGCTCATTAGCTAATAAATATTTATTAAATGTTAGCTACATACTTATTTGCTCATTAGCTAATACTAGTTGTTGTTTCAGAAATTGTCATGCCATTTTTTACGAGCGCACACTTAAATTTGCACGGCTCAAATTGAATTAAACGCCATAGTTAATGTGTAGGCATCCATTTCGGGGAAGAAAAACTTGACTACAGTTTGTTGGCCACATTGGTATTTGGTAAATTGTAAAATGTCTGTTTTATTTGTTGTGGTTTTTGGTTTAGCATATCATTTACATGAATTATTGATTATTTTGAGCCTTGATTTGAAAAAACACTTATGGTATTATGGCTGTAGAACTAGTTTGTAACCTGCATAGACCAGTCTATAAAACCTGGATGTGGTTTGCGTTGCTGCGCAGAACACTCTTCCATGTAGGTAGGGCTGTCACCTGATGGCAACAACAGCGTCAACCATGTACTTGGTCAAGCAAGAGTGACAAGCCACTCCTCACCAATCAACAAACTGCACTCTTTCTTGCTCCACTTTTTTGTTTCAGATCAGCGGGCTGGTTACCTCAATAGCAGGGTACCAAAAAATGGGACAGGTTGGGATTTTTATTTTGGTACCATCCACAACTTTTGATTATAGAAACGCAAAAATAACTGTTAATGTGTAACAAACTGAACTGGGATGCTTGGTGGAACTGAGGCTGTATGGTCTCTGAAAGATTTATATTTTTACTGACTGCTTTAGAAATTTGTTAAATTTTGTGGGATTACGATGATGTTCTATTAAATGGTTCATGTGACAGTTTAACTGAAACTTGACTTGAAAATCAAAGTCAAATCTCTCTCCCTCTCCTGCCTTTTCTTTAGGAGCTGTTTGTAAAAATGGATCTTGCAAGGGAGCCACTGATGGCAGCAGTATGTGAAGTGATGGCTTCAGTTTGGGAATGATTGGGATTGGGGGAGTAAATTAAGGGGAAAAGCATGCATGGGATGTTTCTTGATGTCCATTTCATTTGAAATAAAATTTGAATAACAGTTCAATATACTAGTTTTTCAGGTGTCATTCTTTGAATACTATACATTTTAAAAAAATTCTTTGAACCTAATTTAAATACCTGGTGCGGGCTTCAAACCCTTTTTTCATTACCAGTGCAACTTCAAGTACTTCTATGACTATTATACTCATTATTGCAGTTTTCAGGATTTCAGCTTGTAAAATGTATGAAGAAAGAACCCCATAAAAACAAAACTTTATTGTGGATTTTAATCTTGTATTTAGACACAAACTTTTGTTCAATGATCTTCTTTCCATGAAGAAAAAAGTTCTGCCGCTAATGCGAGAATTGACTCATTTCTTGATTTGTCCTTGGGGTGAGTGAAATCTTATCCCATAGGCAAATGCAGAAATGAATAAAACTTTTTACACCAGTAGCAGTATTTCTTTTTTTTGCTTGAAAATGGGTAATAGAAATAAATACAAGATTAAAATACTAGGGAAGGTCTGTCTTGCAGTGAGGTGAATGAACATTTATCATGTAAGATATTGACTTATCACCATTGTTGCTTTTATTTTATAATTTTATCTTTATAACTGTCAGGAAACTTAAACCATATGTAGGAATATTGAATGTAAAAAATGTAAATTACTGTTACTTCATGTTTCCATTACACTTCAAATCTAATTTATTTCCATTTAAACAAGGGTAATTGAAAAATGCAACCCCAGTTTCCGAAATAGTTGGGACAAAGTGTAAATTGTGAATAAAATCAGAATGCAATGACTTTCAAATCACACCAACCAGGATTTTATTCACAATAGAACAGAGATAACATAGGAAAATTTCTCGGTTTCAACATTTGCTATTTTATTCACAAAATTAGCTCATTTCAAATTTGATGGCTGCTACAGGTCTCAAAAAAGTTGGGACAAGGGCCTGTTTACCATGGTGTTGTGACGGTTCATTCAGGAACCACTCGCGAGAGCAGGGGGGTATTCCATCAAAGTCGCTAAGAACATCCAGACTATGGTGTAATCTTGAAGCTTGAATTAACGCCAACTCCAAACCAAGCCCCGACCCGTTCCATCAAGCCAGATTAGCTGTCTCCACTTGACGCTAATTCGAGCCTCTTCTGCTAAGCCGCACTTCATGCACGTGCCCAAAAAAAAAATGAAAAGCCCACACTAGCTGAGCGCCGAAAATGTCGCAAAATGACTCAAAGCAAAGGAAAGGAACGAGCGGAGGCGTGCTCCTCTTCTTCTTTGTTTTTTTCAGGGTTGGAAAACCAATGTTAAGGTGCATTACCGCCATGCACTATGGTGACGAAAGGTAGAGTGACCATCTTCAACACAAAAAAAAAAAAAGCTAATCCTCAGTTCTCTTTTTTAACGTTTTTTTTTCTATTTCTGTAGCACCTAACTTCCTCAAAACATGACTGTAGGCTACACAATTAATTAATTTGCATGTGGCTCTCGCCAAAACCTTTTTCTAAAATTTCTTGGATTTTTTCCCCTCACTTCCATAATTCCAAGAAATTCCCTCCCTGCATGGACCACCACCCTAATCCTTTCTGTCTTCAATTCAATTTCTTTTGCGCAATTAAAGGTCCCCTATTATGTCACCAGGTGCACAGCCAATTAGTTATTACAAGGCAATTCAAAATCTTTCCCCTCTTTGACATCACATGGGGAAGCAACCAACCAGAGGCAAGAAGAACTGATCAACTTCAGTCAAGCTGTCAATCACATTTCATTATTCTCGGTGGTCACTCCCCCTTGTGATGTAAGAAATGGGAGACTTTGAACTGGTTCATAATGGCTGATTAGCTGTACACCTGGTGGCATAATAGGGGACCTTTAATGACCATTGCAATGAAAGCCAAAAATGTGCCAAAATGTCTTCGCCCTACAAACTGCGGCAACATTCTTGGCACCAAAAGCAACTTAGTAGCACCCTCTCATAAGCCCTCACCATATAACTCAGGTAGTTCAAAAATATTCTGTCCGGTAACTCTTTTTCCAACTGAAGCAATGCTACCATGCTGTCTTACTCCATTCCCGTCTCGATTTGTGCCGAGCTGCACAAACTCCCTCTACTGCCAAAAAAGAACCAACTTTAACAGAATAAGGGACACCTCCAAAAACACCCTTCTTAGTTGGCTGCTGATTCATTTTAAGACATGTAATTTGAGAAAGATCAAATTGTTTTAAGTGCTTTCCCTTATTTTGTCATCCTACATTCAATTATCTCAATTCCACTTCTACAAATACATACCCTAACATCCTTTACGTCCCCATTTCCATTTCAGACAAACTTCCTGACAAAATGATTATCACTGAATACACGATTGTTTTCCCATCTATTTCCTACCACCTTCATCCCTACAAAAACGGCCCTTCATCAGTTTCATTGCCACTTCCTTTATTCCTTCTTTTTACCCCCTTCCACCTCATCACTCCCCTCTTGTTTGAAATTCAAAATTTCAAGCAAAAGACAACTATCCAATAATCAAACAAAATGCTTTGAAATTGGCGCCTTCCACTCTGTACCCGCGCACCCCGTCTCTGTGCTCTCCTCAGCAGAGCAAACCCTCTTTATGGAGGTTTATAAGGATTATCAGGAAATAATCACAGGGAAAGGGAACACTGCTGCCATAAAAGGGCCAGGGAGGAGGCCTGGCAGAATATCGCCAACAAGCTGCATGCATAAGTGACACAAAGATCATTCAATAGGTTGTATTATTTAATAAAAATATCTTGCATGAAAGGGACAAAATGAATGCAGATAGGCTTCAGGAAATTAATTTATTTTCGAAAGTGATACCACATTTATCAACTGATTGCTGCAAAAATTTTAGATAAAATTCCAATTGGCAAGCAAATTATTTTTTTAAAGTTTGATTTTGTCTTTATTGGAATGATCTTATTTTTGAATACATAATGTTTTTTTCATGAATTGTATTTATGTTTCACATATTATTATCATTACATGACAGTTGTGAGTGTGTAAATGATCTGGCAGAACTGTCTTTTGGGTGTCTGTTCCAGTCTATTGAACATTCTTTGAACATAGATGAGGCTAATCCTCACCTTTAACCTGCCCTGGAACAGGATTGCCCAGCAGCATAAGTCACCATGGTTACAAGGCTGTCATTTGTGTGAACCACTTTGATGGAGTTGAGGCTCAGGTTGATGAAACGGAAAGTTGGAGCTTAGCTTGAAGTGTCAGGCTTAGCCAGAACCATGGTTTCCGAGGTGGTGCTAATCTTCGCCACGTTGATGGAACCGAACGCTCACTAAAATAAGCAAGCCATTTAAGCCAGACTTTGTAATTGGATGTTTTATGATATGCAAGTGTTACTTTTTTTTCCGCACATTGCACAGCACCAACTTTGAAGGCCATTTATTAAAAATTTCCTCCATAGAATCTCTTCATATTCTGTGCGTATATAGTATGACCCATGTTTAATGAAATGCAAGTGTTACTTTTCACAAACTTTTTGATTTGCTGGAACTACAGGCCCTCAAGTTTGACAACCCCCCATCCAATTGTCTGCATTCGCAAGCTGCACAGTATCAACCTGATGGTCTTTTATTTAATATGTCCAACATGGAACCTCTTCCTATTCAGACATTCTGTACTGGAAAGCATGCAGTGTGGTATGCAAGTGCTAAATTTTTTCCATTTTAACCAGTACAGGCCCTCAGACACGCCCCCATTTAGTTGTGTCCAGTTGAAAAGCACATAATTTGATGGCTTTTTATATGATGATTCACCCATGCATTCTCTCTTTATTCAATACGCTTTTACTACAGCGTGTACAGTATGGTTTGGGCCCACTAATTTTCACAAACATTTTTAATTACACAAGTATTATGATCCCTGCTTGAATTTTCTCGTTTTTGGTCCGCCTAAAAAGACCAATTCTAATGGCAGTTCCTACATTAATGCCAAAGTAAAATATACCTTTTTCTTTTTTTCTTTTGCTTTAAGTAGAACATTATTACAGTGACATGCAATTGTTTGTCATCTTGAATAACAGCAGTTCACCGAAATATCACATTTCAATCTGCACAAAATGTCAACTATTTATTGAAAAAAGAAATAAATAAAAATCATTTTCAAACCAAATTATGGAAGTTGTTCGCGATTTTTTTTCTAAATAAAATACACGCATTCTTTCGTTGAATGAGCCTTGGTATTTCTTTCAACAAGCCGATTTTTGACAGCAATTGTATCACGTGACCTTACTACCGCGCTATCCACTGTATTTGTGCAATTAGCGGTGATAGTTTGACCGTCGTTTTCTGAACTGGTGAAAGCTTGACCGCAGTCCTTAGAAATGCGCAAAATCTAAATAGCGAAATAAAAAACCGGTAATGAAAACACTTTCTGGTATCATGAAATTTGCTCTCCGATCTGCCGTATTAGTCACCGAAGCCAAGGCCCAATACATAGACCTATTGAACTTCTGCAGCAGACCAGCTAGTGTTCTTGTAATTTCGCGTAGTGTGGAGCATTTACACCGTTATTGTCAGACAAGGTTTTACAAATTTGCTGCGCGCACAACTCAGCTGACAGTGACCAGGTCGAATGCTTTGCCATTCTCATAGATGCATGAGTACAGCCGAGCTGTGATTGGCTGATGGCACCAGCCGATCTGTGATTGGCTGATGTACGTAATGGTACCAACCGAACTGCAGAAAAAAAATTCGCGGCAGCCAGACTCTATTGGATAATTAGGGAGTGAATCGCTGCCCAGAATAGGCGCACAGTGCATGAAGTGTTGGTCGCGGACTGAGAATGTAAGTCGCAAAACGTAAATCTTGGTCACAGTCTGGATTTAAAAATCAAAATGCTGTTTTTATGTAATCAGCAGATTCACAAAATCACAGCTATTCTACATTGGTATGAAACAAGCTTGTAACTTCAGCCTGTGCCATGTTATTTGCATGTTTTAACTGGTTCTCCACTGTGCAGTGTAGTTGTTTGACCAAAATGTATAAGGTTAATTGAATATTACCAAGAGCACTATTGCAGTTTGACCATTTGATTATGTGAAACAAAACCAGGCGTCTGGGGTGGTGCACATAGGGAATGTACTTCACTGCTTAACTTGTACATGGTGACCTTTCTCTTTAATCCAGTGATGCCCTGCATGTTCCATTATTTGCTTATGGTCTGCATGTGTATCTTCTGGACATCATAGAAAATACTTCTACTATTATCAATATTTTATTTTTATATATATAACTAGGATTATAGTGCTATTTTTCTTAATTTAGTAATATTTTATTGACAACTGTAAAGACCTTCAGGCATTTTCTGGTTTGCTTAAATAGAAAACATAATGTAAAATATTTGTAACATTACGATTTTATCATATTATTATTATTATTATTATCTAAAAATATGATTTTGTAACTCCTATTCTTAGAGTTTGTAAAGATCTGGTGCTCTGACAATTGGTCCAGCCTTGTCAAAAAAATGTTACCGTAATGCAAAGCGATCGTGAAGTCTTTGTTTTCGCCTTAATATGGCCTTAATATCGCCTTAATATATTAATATCATATTGCCTTAATATGGCAATATGAATCAGTCTACGGAAGTAACTTTGTTATTTCTTCGCTTATTATAACATAGGCAGATGTTATAATGAGTTGGACAAGTTAGTTCAAAAAGATATTTGCCGCACGCCATGATCACCTAACTTCTGCATTTTCAGGAAAACCCAGCGTGCAGAAATACATGGCGTACGCTTACAAGTCGAAAGATGCACTGAAAAAAATGCATTTTAATGACCATTGAAGGTACTAAAGATGTGAGCGAGGAAACAGCCCAAGATTTCATGTCTGCGCAATCGCAGAACCGCAAGGTAGCATATTTTGATAGGTATGCAAAAACTGACAGAGGTTTGGCAGCCAGGGCCGGATTTACCTTTGTGGGGGCCCTGGGCCAGCTTAAATGTGGGGGCCCCAACTCGCCATAAAGCAGATCTACCCAGATGGCTGAAAGTATGGCAGTGATAGCGGTGCCCCCCTTCACGCGTGAAGTGTATTCCACCCAGAAGGACTTTCAAGCAATACTTGGATAAGTTGAGGTCTATTTTGACATCTACTCGAGGACAGTGAGTCGGAGGTCTCACACACAGTCAATCAAATGATGGATTTTAATTTTAATTGTTAAAAAGGAATACAAAAACATTAGCTACAAGAAAATTGTTTGCACTACTAAAATTAAAACGATATGGAAAACAGTCTGCCAACATACAGGTGCATCTCAATAAATTAGAATATTATCAAAAAGTTGATTTATTGCAGTAATTTGATTGAAAAAGTGAAACTCAAATTATATAGATTCATTACACTCAGACTGATTTATTTCAAGTGTTTATTTCTTTTAATTTTGATGATTACAACTGACAGCTAATGAAAACCCAAAATTCAGTATCTCAGAAAATTAGAATATTGAGAAGAAGCTCAATATTGAAGACTCATGGTGTCACACCTGTGCCTTTAAATGGTCTCTCAGTCTGGTTCAGTAGGCTACACTATCATGGGGAAGACTGCTCACTTGACAGTTGTCCAGAGGACGATTGTTGACACCCTGCACACGGAGGGTAAGACACGAAAGGTCATTGCTGAAGAAGCTGGCTGTTCACAGAGTGCTGTATCCAAGCACATTTATGCAAAGTTGAATGGAAGGAGAAAATGTGGTAGAAAAAGGTGCACAAGCAACAGGGATAACCGCAGCCTTGAGAGGATTGTGAAAGGAAGCCCGTTCAAGAATTTGGGGGAGATTCACAAAGAGTGGACTGCAGCTGGAGTCAGTGTTTCAAGAGCCATCACGCACAGACGTATCCAGGAAGTGGGCTTCAACTGTTGCATTCCTTATGTCAAGCCTCTCTTGAACCAGAGACAACGTCAGAGGCGTCTTACATGGGCTAAGGACAAAAGGACTGGACTGCTGCTCAGCGGTCCAAAGTCCTTGTCTCAGATGAAAGTAAATTTTAATTTCTTTTGGAAATCAAGGTCCCAGAGTCTGAAGGAAGAGAGGAGAGGCAGAGAATCCAAGTTGCTTGAGCTCCAGTGTGACGTTTCCACAGTCCGTGGTGGTTTGGGGAGCTATGTCATCTGCTGGTGTTGGTCCACTGTGTTTTTTCAGATCCAAGGTCAGGGCAGCCCTATACCAGGAAGTTTTTGAGCACTTCATGCTTCCCTCTGCTGACCAGCTTAATGGAGATGCTGATTTCATTTTCCAGCAGGACTTGGCACCTGCCCACACTGCCAAAGGTACCAATACCTGGTTTAAGGACCATGGTATCCCTGTGTTTGATTGGCTAGCAAACTCACCTGACCTACACCCCATAGAGAATCTATGAGGTATTGTGAAGAGGAAGATGCGAGACACCAGACCCAACAACGTAGAAGAGCTGAAGGCCGCTATCAGAGCAACCTGGGCTTCCATAACTCCTTCAGCTGTGCTACAGGCTGATCGCCTCGATGCCACACCGCATTGCTGCTGTATTTCATGCAAAAGGAGCCGCGACCAAGTATTGAGTGCTGTACATGTTCAGACTTTTCAGTAGTCCAATATTTCAGCATTAAAAATCCTTGAATCTTGGGTTTTCATTAGCTGCCAGTCAGTCATCAAAATAAAAAGAAATGAACACTTGAAACATATCAGTCTGTGTATAATGAATCTATATAATATATGAGTTTCAGTTTTTGAATCAAATTACTGAAATTAATCAACTTTTTGATGATATTCTAATTTATTGAGATGCACCTGTACATGTGTATACAGTCAGTATATGAAAATATATTTACATAGTCTTTAAATAAAAAAACTGAATAAATTAAATATTGAACTGAAACTTCAGTAAAACAAAAACATAAATAAAAATAAGTAATTTTGCAAGAGTGTAAGATCTTATTTACGTCGCAAACTTTTCACGTCTTCCCTGATATGTTGCCGCCAGACTCTCTACTTCTGCTGGTTGCTGGCCAGCATGTCATCTACCCATTTGCCACTACAAACTGTTTTAACCCACAACTGCTACAATCATTGACAAACGTCAACTTTCGCAAATAACTACAAGACAATTGGATGAATAATTCGTTTGCTAGTATGTAAACACTTTTGGCCAGCAAAGTAATAAGTAGCACAAGTAACTGTTGTCATGGATGCTTTAATGTATTATTTTAATAGCGAATTATACATCCCATTAACTTGTATTGGTAGGGACTCACATAATTTTTCAACATAGGAGCTATGGCCTTGGGAATAACTCCATCTTGTAGAGTGGATCAAGCTGAAAATGTTGACATATATATTGGTATATCTTTGTTGAACAGCCGAGGAGCTACTGGCTCTCAAAGTTGAACCAAAATCCCATATTTCCTAACGCCTATCCTTATAGGTGAACCTGTGACCCATGCGTTCATATAAGCAACACATTCAAACTTACTTCTAAAAATATAAAATTGCACATCATTTTATAGCCTCAAACAATATTTAGTAATTACCAAGGGAAAATGTTTTAAAATAAATAGTACATGATACTGTGAGTTAAGAGCCATGCACTACTGTTTACAAACACCAGCGGACACGTCAACTTTGGACCAAAATATCTCAACTCTCGCATGGAATTCCAAGAAGCCGTTCACAACAACATTAGAAAACATCTATATCTTTGAAATGAAAGTGATAAACTCAGGCTCGCCATCTAGCGGATATGTGAGTGCCTTGTATTGGCTTCCGCCATTAGATGCTATTAGCAACCACGTATAGCAGCACTAGCAACGAAACCAAATGTTCTTGACTGGATGTGTACTGGACGATTATACTCACCTGAGTTTTTCTCACGGTACCCAAATGTCAAGTTAAGCCGAAAAAAGTTCTGAATGCATACAAAGGTTAATCCGGCCCTGGGTAGGATGCAGAAGTCTTTCCCAACTACACATACCGATCAATGGTTCACCCGCTTTCTTTGACGTTTCTCGATCAAACGTTTTTGTCACTGGGTTTGACTTGTAGAAAAACACTGATGGTACTGCTGTTCATTTCAGTTGGACTTTTCAAACCACTCCACGACATGACAAAAGTTCCGTGTTAGTTTCAAAGTCGGTTGGAAGAAAGTGCTCGGAGCAAAGAACCGATTGGGCTGAAAGGTGCCAGTTTTACCGTTTCATGGGAGACAGCCACGTAATAATAATAATAATAATAATAATAATGATATATTTTTTCTTTTTTTGTGGGGGCCCCCCTCAGTGTGGAAGCCCTGGGCCCGGGCCCAACTGGCCCTATGGTAAATCCGGCCCTGCCGGCAGCAAATAACACTGTTATGGCTCGGAACTGGGCCGCATGTCGCGGGATTCTGGGGATGTGCTGGCAGTGTTGGCTGAGTTGCAGTGAGTGGAATTCGGCCAGATCAGTTGTTCCACAATCGGGCCCTATCTGGGAGAGTTATGGCACTTTGCTGGCATGATGCGGCGAGGGGTTATCGGGCCAGGTTTGGATGGGTAATGGCAAATTGACGGCGGTGACGGTGGGGAGGTAACCGAGCCGGAATCGGGCAGTCATTCAATCTGATTCCGGGCAGATTACGGCCATATGGAATCGGGCCGATTAAAATGGAGTCAGAACCCGGAATCTGTCCGCATCTGGGCCGACAACTTCTTGCTATCTGGGCAGGTGCGGCGCTTGGTCATGAGTGGTATGGAGAGGACTCTGGGGAAGACGCAGTGTGTTGAAACTTATCTGGCCGCTTATCCATTTTGGCCTGATTGTCTTAGCGCTGTATGCAGTCCCAGTCTGCATTTCCTGCTGGTGCCCAACTCACTTGCATTTGGCTGCTGATTGTTATTGAGCAGCTGTGCATTTGACAACTAAGCATTCGATACTCTCTTTATCCATTAGGTTATGATAATATAATTGTCTTGTTCTGAAAGTTTCTATCTTGTTATGTTGCCTCAAAATGTGTATTTCATGATAAATTGGCACAAAAGCCAGCAAGCTTGTTGATTTGGATATGCATTTGCCTACTTGGGTCACATCATAATCTTTACACTTTGGATTGCATAGCTGTAAAAATTATCCTCTTCACCAAAACCTCAATTATGTAATGTATTGTGCCAGCTTTTCCTGTGTCGTGCAAATGATGATTCCCTCTGACCAATCAGTGGTCTGCAGCGCATTAACATTGCGTTTCAGCGTCAGTTCAGCTGGCTTGGAACCTCAGCAGAAGTGGTTCTAAAAAAGGAATTGGTACCAGGTACCATTTAAAATTCACATTCAAAAAGTCCAGTCCAGTAGAGCTGTACCATGCAGTGGAAAAATTTTTATTGTGGAATCATGAACGCTAACATTAACAGAGTTAAGTGAGGCCTGCAGTTTGAAAGATGCTTGTCTGGGTCCTTTTGTGAACTCCTGGATGAGAAATTGACATCCTATTGCAGAAATTTTTGTTTGGCTGGCTACTCAATTGTACATAATAACTTTCAGCATGGTTTGCTGAAGTCCCAGAGCCTTAGAAATGGCTTTGTAACCCTTTTCAGACTGATACATGTCAAGCATATTGTTTCTCATCTGCTCTTTAATTCCATCAAGTACTATATTTTGCAAGCTTCATATTATCAGACAGGTTCTATTTAAGTGATATTAAAATACACCAGGGCTGGTAGTACTGATGCCTAAGAGTGTGTTTTCAAATTGAACTCAATTATCAATTAAATTAGTCTAATTGGTCAATTTAGTTACCAAAGGGGAAATAAATTTTTCTCATACTGTAGGTCCAGGTAAAGTTTGATGGTTTTTATCCTTAAATAAATAAAATAATCATTTAAAACTGCATTTTGTGTTGAATGGGGTCATCTTTTTTCCAATATTAAATCTAGTTTCAAGATCTGAAACATGTAAGTATGACCTACATGCAAAATATAAGAAATTGGGAAGGGCAAACACTTTCTCACAGCACTCTGTCTTGTATGGATTATATTGTGATTTTTGATGGTGTGAAACTTCACATATGAGCAAATTCAGTGCTGCCCAATCCTGCTCCTGGAGATGAACTGTCCCTGTAGTCTTTCCCTGTGAGCCTAATTTAGCATGCCTGATTCTACTAATTAGCAGTAAAAACAATATCTGCACCTGTTGATTAAGGAGTCTATTGCTAGTGCTGGAGTGAAACCCTACAGGACGGTTGATCTCCAGTAAATGAACTGGGTAGCCCTGAGCTAATTACATATCTTATGTCATTGTGTCAGTCCCCATTTGGTCAGACAGTGATGAAGCCATTACTTACCAGTTGTGGATAAATCAGTAATCATATACAGTACATATGTACACTGCTATACTAGGGAAAAATTTTAGCACAGAAACTGAAATGGTTGATGGACATGGAACCTGGAGCCATGGTTTCTGTTTCCAAACTGCTGTGGTTTTCAGCAAAACACCAGCCCCAGTCAGGCTTGATTTCTGCTCCATGCAGTAAAATGTTTAATTATGTCTGTTGCTTTAGATCAGGGCTGCAGAAATGTTCTGGAGATTTAACATCCTCTGAGTCATCAAACTCATCAGCAGCTCTGTGAGATCTCTCACCTTTGATTGTGTTCTCCTCTCTAAGGATTGGCATGAAAGCCTACAGGATAACAGACCTCCTGGAACAGATGCCCAGCTTTACAGACGTCAATGTAATGAAAGCAGAGAAAAGTACTTGTAAACTGCAACTTCCTTGTTGCCAAACATTTTGATGAAAGTCAAACTATCATAAATGTTCCTAAAACAACTGTAAGTAATGAGGTTCCAGGTGAAAAGTTTACGTTTCTTTTTCTTTGGACCTCATTGGTGACCTCTGCCGAAGCAGATGCCTCGAGAATGGTGGCAAGATCTTACAAACTCAAAGCAAGAAAACACAGTTCCTTATTCAACAACTCAAAAATGAATACTTTCAATAATAAATCAAGTAAATATCTGGCAAATCTGCTACAACATAAAAAAGAGCAAGCCCCAATCCCATCAATATGCGATTCTTCAGGTAACATTTCTCAAAATCCACAGGAAATAAATCATGTCTTTCAAAAATTTTATAGCAACTTATACTCTTCCAATCAGGAACCCAGCCAATCAGAAATAGATACCTTTCTAAATAACCTTCAATTACCAAAACTAACTAAAGCACAACCAGACATTTTAGTTACACCCATCACCGTTGAAGAGCTTCATGAAGCTCAAAAAGAAATGCCAAACAGTAAATCACCTGGACCCAATGGATTTCCGGCTGAATACTATAAACGTTTCTGGGACATTTTATTACCACTGTTTCATAGAGTAACTCGAGAAATCAAAGTGAACTCCTCCATACCCACACGCATGAACACTGCTGTTATCAGTGGCATAGCGAGTCAGCTCTGGGCCCCAATGCAAAATGGCCCAGGTGGGCTCTGTCAGTCACGAGGCATCATAATGTTCTTTCAGCAAGAGCGTTTTCATTTTAATATTGTTTGCTGTATGTTTCCATCAGTTTGCGACCTGCCTCCCTTATGCCTCTCTCACTCTCTGAAGTACAAAAAGTTCTGTCATAAAAACAGCCTCGTTCTCATGGAAAATTTAGAAAGAGTAAATTTGAATGTTTTAATGTCAAAAACACGCCTCATGAACGTTGGTGACTTTCTCAGATGCGTGTTTCTGCGCATTTACGACTTCAGCGTTGTAGACAACGCCTGAAAGCTCGGGCGAGGCTGTCCTCAAGTTTGTTGTTTTTTTTCATGACAAGTCAATAACGCATGATTAATCCATATATTAACTATCGGTAGCCTTGTGCGCTGCTCACCAGCGTCCAGACCAGGCTAACAGCCAGGCTTTATTAATCCTGGTTCCTTATCTATTCAGTCAGCAATCACTTAGGGTGGAAATAAATGTGTTAACTGTTATTTCCATAGTCTTCTGCATTTTGCCTCATTTTTTTACCTGAATTGAAATACCACAGACACATTGTCATTCAGTTAAGAAGGCCCACAGTTATTTTTATAATTGTAATGAGCATTCATGTGATGATTATTATCACTGTACGGCAGCATACTGTTATATGGAGTTCATGAAGACTGCTGTTCATATTGCTGAAAGAGGTTTGATGGATACGTATGATGAAGTTGCAAAGGTGGTTTCAATTAAGTCACTGACAAGGACAATGTTAATAGCAGACTGGTCAGAAACCCAGGGGAGGATCCAGGAATTGCTGAAAGGGGGTCTGTGGACCCTCCCTCAGAAAAATTTTAAAAATTAATGTGCTGAAAACGCATTTTCCTGGTATCTTGGGAGAAAAATCTGGCCTATCTGTTCAATGATTTTCCTCCTGAGGTTCCAAAAATTAAGCTTAAAAAACTTTCAAAGCGCCGTTATAACGCAGTTTTACATTAACCGACAACTTTAACCTTTACCTAAGACTTTCACTTTACTGTCAAAGTTTGTGACCTTAACCCTTTCACTGTTGTTGGTGACTTGGTCAAAATTTGAAAGAGGAGAAAATATTTTGAAATCGTCCAAACCCTACAGTGTTGACATTCATTGGAAAGTGCTTGATGAGAGCTTTTCAGTGAATACCAATATGCTATGGTTCGGGCGATTTTCAAAGGTTTTGATGTTTGAGAAATGTTGACAAAATTACCACTAGCAGTGAAAGAGTTTGACCATATTTCCCACAAAACATTGATATTATTCATTTTTGAGTTTATATAACAGCAAATAGCCTCCAACAAAAAAATTGTAGTGTATATCCAACATGCAAACCCAGTGGCTATAGGCATCTTTGATTTTAGCAGATGTTAACAGATCACCAAATCCTCCCTCCCCCCTAAGTCCCTAAACCAGGTTAGGTAAAAGATACCACACTCAACAGCTTGTTATTACAATTCTGTGATTGCCTTTTTTCAAAATGCTTCAAAAAGATGAGGCTTTAATGTTTCCAAAACGCTCCCAAGTGTTGTGAGAGTAGGAAGTGTTGTCATACACATAATCCGAGTCACCATTAAATTGAATTTCTGCACGTGAGTGAATTTACTAATCTGGAGGCAGTGGTTGAGTCAGTAATGTCCAAAAACAAACTTACTTATATTAAAGATCCTATTAATCCGAAAGATGTCCTGATACAAATTTAATACAATGATTCTGTCTGTATTAAAACATAACATTGTCAACATATCAACAATTTTTTTTGACGGAAATATTATTATTATTATTATTATTATCATTATTATTATATTTACATGAATGAATGTGAAAAAGAAATGTGACTTTTAGGGCCATTTAGATTTTTTCAATAAGACCATTGAACTGTTTGGATTGACTCATACATAACCTTTTTAAAATAATGGGCCTCATACAGCAACATTCTCTTAAATTTCTCTTATATTTTCTCTTATTTTTTTGCTAAGAAAAAACATAAGAGAAATATACTCCGGATGCACCAAACGCTCTTACCGTCCAAATCTGCTCTTACCCAGATGTGCAGAATGTTGAATCCCACTTGATCGTAAATTGGAAGCGTGCCGGTTGTTTCAAATTAGCATAATATGACA
Source organism: Gymnothorax javanicus (assembly GCA_029692085.1). Lineage (NCBI taxonomy): Eukaryota > Metazoa > Chordata > Actinopteri > Anguilliformes > Muraenidae > Gymnothorax > Gymnothorax javanicus. Next base: position 31,838,199 of record CM056200.1, on the reverse strand, counting down.
CCCACTAAACACCATATAAGGGTAGGTGGCGTGCCGTGTGCAAAAGCAGACTGCTCGTGGCTGCTCGAGGGCACTTTCACAAATGCGATTGTTCCGTACAATGCCACAATACGATTGTCCCCCCTCCCTCTCCCCCCCGCTGGTCAGCTTTCAGACTGGTAATATCGTAACATACCTACTCGCATAGATCTCAAAATTCCGATTCAGCGCGTTGCATTATGTACCTAGGTGGTTTTAAATAGGGAACGATTTTGAATAGGAGGTGCCAGTATCTTTTGGGGGTTTTATTATTGAGAAGGGGGTTTAGAATATTCATATTGCGAATACATATGCTGCGTGTCTCATAATTTGAGTTGCCAGACTTTTACAGCGTCCTGCGCTTTGAAATATCGGTGCCGCATTTCCTTTAGTTTGTCATGGCACTGATGTATTATTCTGTGATAAAAGCGAATGTAACTACTCACAAATTATTTCATAAATCTCCAAATTTTTTGCATGTAGTATCCCGTTGTGATTGTATGTTTTTCGTCCGCCTACATTTCGAGCAAGCATTGAATTTCTTCGTATGAATGGATTTCGCCAGTGCATTTGTTTGAACAGGAGAGCCGTAATACACAACAGTAATCCTCCGTGCTCAAGTACGATTGCTTTCACATTTGGTTCGAGCAGCCATTCATCTGTCTCAGCAAACAGATCTGTGCAATCTCTAAAGACCCACTGTCTGCGCCAAGGCCTGGATGGCCAAAGCGTCCAACTGTAATAGTAAAAAGCCATTCGAAGCAGAATGCACGCAAGTATCCAAGGGTTTTTTATAGCCGTCCTAATTAGGATCAACTGGCCAAACTCTTCAGCCAAAGAATTAAATTATAGAATCATTATAATTTCTCAAAAACATAAAACAATCAAAATGTGATTACATGATGCATTTTTAATGTTTAGGTTTTAAAACTTGTGTTGCCGTGCACTGGACAAGCAATTTGTGGACAGAGATAACAGTTTTCTGTTTTCTCTTATCAAATAAGAGTGCTCTCGACCACTCGTAAAATTTTTTTCTTAGGGCAAAAATAAGAAAACATTGGTGCATCCCAGAAATCAATGGGTAAGAACAAAATAAGAAAAAATCGGGCATACGAACAAAAATAAGAGAAAATGTGTTCTTATATCGCTTCTTGCATGAGGCCCAATGTTACATATTCTACTTACAGACTCTAAAGGGCATAGAATAGCTCACTAGCTTCAAAAGCGCAGTACTTGCTGGTTACAAGTTTAATGACGGGTGATTCTGAACGTCAAGACGGGGTTTTGGAATGGAAAATTTGAAAAGTCTTCCGGTATTCCAGGATAAATTTTATTTGGCACCGTAAAACAACGAATCAATATATATACTACTCAAAATTTGATAGGGATCATAGGAATTTTTTTGTGAAATGACATGCAAATTTGGTAACCGCCACTGATGAACAATATATTGGATAAATGACATGCAGTCAGACACAAAACACATTTGCAAGTGCATTTAATGACATTAAATGAGCGTGCAGCCTCACACTTTTGGCTTTTCACGAACACTTCATGGTTTCACCTCTGACATGTAAAGTGAAAAGACAGTGTTCGTTTGATGTTTCATTACCACAGTTAATGTCAATAACGGGTATGGCCTCCCTAGCTTGAATGATGGCTTGACAACGCCGGGTCATACTGTCAATCAGAACCCGGATGCTTGCAATTGGAATGTTGTTCCATTCTTCAACAAGGGCATTTCCGAGCTCTTCTAGAGTTGTGGGTTGTGCCCTATGACTGAAAAATGGCGACCTGCAGCATGTTCCACACATGCTCGATAGGGTTTAGGTCCGGCGACGCGTGGGGCCAGTCCATGCGGACAATTGTCTCCAGCTCTAGGAATTGATTCACCACCCTAGCACGATGGGGACGGGCGTTATCATCCATCAAGATGAAATCAGGGCCAACAGCACCAGCGTATGGTCTTACGTACACATTGAGGATCTCATCCCTGTACCGTACCCTGTCATCCTCCCTCTCCCCATGACATGCAGGTCCGTTCTGCCGTTCCTGCTTATTCCTCCCCAGACCATAATTGATCCGCCACCATAACGGTCGTGTTCGTTGATGTAGGCATCATTAAATCGCTCACGTTGTCTTCGCCACACCTGTTGCCTCCTGTCAGTAAAGTCCAAGCAATATCGGGACTCATCAGTAAAGAAAACTGGAGCCCAATTGTTGTGTGCCCATGTGACATGATCGTGAGCCCAATCCAAACGGTCACACCTATGACGCACGGTCCGTGGGATTCGAACACATGGCCTTCTTGAGTTGAGGCCGGCAGTATGAAGACGATTCTGAATCGTCTGAGTGGATACCCTAACCCCCGAGGCGTTATGAAGGTCATTTCGTAGGGTGGTGGCAGTCCAGAAAGGGTGACGTCGTGCCTGAAGCGTGAGAAAGTGGTCTTGTCGTTGTGTAGTCGATCTCTGACGACCACCCCCATGACGGTGTGCTGCTGTACCAAACGTTTGATGCCGGTTCCACGCTCTGTTCACAACGCTTTGGCTGATGTTAAGTGTATTAACAACGTGACGTTGTGAGAAGCCAGAGTCAAGCATTCTGATGCATCTTCCCAATTGCTCTGAAGTCAATCAACGTCTAAGACGTTGAGGAGACATTGTTATTGCTAAATGTAATGCAAAAAATTTGGGAACTTCCAAATTTTCACCAACAAGCACCACACACGTCTGAGTTGAAATGGTGAAGTGTTAGTCAAAGCCAAAATGTGAGGCTGCACGCTCATTTAATGTCATGAAATGCCGCGTGCAAATGTGTTTTGTGTTTGACTGCATGTCATTTATCCAATATATTGTTCATCAGTGGCAGTTACCAAATTTGCATGTCATTTCACAAAAAAATTCCTATGATCCCTATCAAATTTTGAGTAGTATATATACATCAAATAATAGGCTATGCACAACATCAGTGGGGGCCTTTTGTAAGCTCAAGCAAATTTTAACTGAACGCACACTTGTGATAGCCTATTAATTTAACGTCAGTCTTACCGCTTCCATGTCCCCCTGCAAATGAAAACTGCTTGCTATGACGATCATCATGGCCAAACAGCTGATCATTTTTTTTTTTTTTGCATTTGAAAGGCTGAGCCTCAAATGTCGGTTTACTGTATTCTCTAAGCTTTTCCGCCTTTCCACTGCTTTCTGACATTTTCGTCTGAAGTAGTCGTTGAAACGCATTTTTAGACTGTTACCGCCACAGGGGACAAGCAAGGCCATTGGACAAACAAATTTCCCAGCAAGCCTGCCTTCTTAAACTTTAGGACGAAAACAACAAAATTAAATTAAAGCTGCAAGCAGCGTTGAATGGGCCCTAGCACCCTTGTGCACGTCGTGGGCAGTGGTGAGATCCTGATGGGTGCAGGTGTGCACTCACGACCATTGGACAGGTCAAGTACAGGCACAAACCTGTGATAAAAATGCGAGCGAATTGGACAAAGCACGAAGGAGTTATGACAAGTTGACAGCTCATCCACCAGGGGGCGCTCGGAGCATAACCAAATGTAGGCAGATGCATTCAGGGGCAGACCCTCAGCACAAATGTGAAGTTTCGAGAAAATCGGCCAGTGTCAATGTAAAATATGGCATTTCCTGTTTCCACAAGGGGGCGCCATGAGCGAGATTTCCTACGAGGATATGGAGTTCATGGCGGGGCTCTTATCATGTACAGGAATTTTGAAGCCGTTTCGATGAAGTATGAGTGAGAGAGAGCTGCTCGAATATGCATGGCGAAGCATCAGAAATGGGGAGGCCATAGCGGCCATGCCCATTGACCTACAGACATGCAGAGCATAATTTTTGATCAACATGGTTTCTTGATGATCTCTAATAAATCTGAAGTTGATTGGATGAAATCTTTAGGAGGAGTTCGTTAAAATACAACGTGTGGAAATCAGGCCAAAATGACACATTAAAATTAAAATGGCCAACTTCCTGTTTATAGTGGACCAATAGTGCCAAAGACTTTTTTGTGCGACCCGGCAAAATACACTTGTACCAATTTTCATCTTCCTATTCCAAAAAAACCCCTATGGGGAGGGGTTTTTGAAAATTTCAAGGGGGCGCTATAGAGGCATTTTGCTCCCCCTATGGGCGCTGGTCCTATCAGATGTAAGAGCTTGCCAACCCTAGACCTGTGTATTATTTTTCATGATGATACGAGTTCACTAAAGACATCAAAAACCCAAACATATTTTCATGGCAAGGGATCCATAGTCGCCGCAATGCCACACTGACGCCATTAATCATAGCTTCAAAGCTTTCATAATGTAGCTTCATCAACTTGTTCTGCATGTTTTAGAAGTGGAATAAAGTTGATGGGTTCAACTATGTGTCATCAGTACAAGTGAAAGTAAAAACCGGTCACTTCCTGTCAGCGGCCATGCCCATTGACCTACAGACATGCAGAGCACAACTTTTGATCAGCATGGTCTCTTGATGATCTCCCGTAAATCTGAGGTTGATCGGACAAAATATCTAGGAGGAGTGCGCTAAAATACAACATGTGGAAATCAGGACAAAATGACACGTAAAAATCAAAATGGCCGACTTCCTGTTTGGAGTGGACCAATGATGCCAGAGACGTTTTTGTGCATCTTGGCAACATACACATGTGTACCAATTTTCATGGTCCTACTCCAGAAAAACCCCTATGGGGAGGGGTTTTTGAAAATTTCAAGGGGGCGCTATAGAGGCATTTTGCTCCTCGCATGGGCGCTGCCCCTATCAGATGTAAGAGCTTTGCACCCTTGACCTGTATTTTATTTTTCATAATGATACGAGTTCATTAAAGACATCAAAAACCCAAATCTATTTTCATGGCGAGGGATCCATAGTCGCTGTGTTGCCACATGGATGCCATTATTCGTAGCTTCACAGCATTCATAATGTAGCTTCACCAACTTGTTCTACATGTTTTAGAAGTGAAATGAAGTTGACAAGTTCAACTATGTTTCATCAGTACAAGTGAAAGTAAAAACTGGTCACTTCCTGTTACCAGAGGGGGGCGCTATCAGTAAAGTGGGAAGTTAATATTTCTGGACGTTCAGCACGGAGCAATCATCATGTCCAGCAAGGTTGAAGCTGCTACAATTAAGTTTGTGGGCGTGAGAGCATTGTGAAACCCAAACGTATTTTTATGGCGAGGGATCCATAGTTGCCGCATCGCCACATGGATGCCATTACTCATAGCTTCACAGCATTCATAATGTAGCTTCATTAACTTGTTCTGCATGTTTTAGAAGGTGGAATAAAGTTGATGGGTTCAATTATGTATCATCAGTACAAGTGAAAGTAAAAACTGGTCACTTCCTGTTACCACAGGGGGGCGCAATTAGTAAAGTGGGAATTTCATATATCTGGATGTTCGGGGCAGAGCAATTATCATGTCCAGCAATTTTGAAGCTGCTACAATCAAGTATATGGGCGTGAGAGCATTGTAAAATTATTTCGTCGAGTTGCCAAACTGTGTCACGCCCTAGCAGCCACGCCCTTTGACATACAGACATGCAGAGCAAAATTTTTGATCAGCTTGGTCTCTTGATGATCTGTACCAAATTTGAAGTCGATTGGGCGAAATCCCTAGGAGCAGTTTGTTTTAAAATTCAAAAATTCTAATCAAAATGGCTGACTTCCTGCTGGGTTTAGGGCGTGGCTGCAATGAAATTTTTTGTATGTCTGGGTATGATACATATATCGACCAAATTTCGTCTGCCTACGAGAAAGTAACCGAATTTCCCTTTGGGAATTTTGAAACGTGTTTAGGGGGCTATTTTGGCATTTAGCGTTGACCATGAATGAGCGCACAAAAATATCCAATTTCGGATGTGGCCGGACGAATGTGGAAAGTTACAAGCGTTTTCAAGTTTGAGAAAGGGGCGAAATTGGCCGTTGAAATGTTGGAGGAATAATAATAATAATAATTAAAGCTGCAAGCAGTGTTGAACGGGCCCTCGCACCCTTGTGCACGTGGGGGGGTAGTGGTGAGGTCCTGACGGGTGCAGGTGTGCACTCACGACCATTGAACAGGTCAAGTACAGGCACCAACCTGTGATAAAGTTTCCAGTGAATCGGACAAAGCACAAAAAATTTATGACAAGTTGATAGTTCATCCACCAGGGGGCATTCTGAGCAAAACCAAATGTAGGCAGATGCATTCAGGGTCAGACCCTCAGCACAAATGTGAAGTTTCATGCAAATCGGCCAGTGTCAATGTAAAATATGGCATTTCCTGTTTCATCAAGGGGGCGCCATAAGTGAGATTGCCTACGAGCACATGGAGATGTTCAGGGCGGGGCTCTTATCATGTACAGGAATTTTGAAGCCATTTGGATGAAGTATGAGGGAGAGAGAGCTGCTCGAATATGCATGGCGAGGCATCAGAAATGGGGAGACCATAGCGGCCACGCCCATTGACCTACAAACATGCAGAGCACAACCTTTGATCAGCATGGTCTCTTGATGATCTCTAATAAATCTGAGGTTGATTGGACGAAATATCTCAGAGGAGTTCGTAAAAATACATTGTGTGGAAATCAGGCCAAAATGACAAGTTAAAATCAAAATGCCGACTTCCTGTTTGGAGTAGACCAATAGTGCCAGAGACTTTTTTGTGCGTCTTGGCAACATACACATGTGTAACAATTATTATCATCCTATTCCAAAAAAACCCCTATGGGGAGGGGTTTTTGAAAATTTCAAGGGGGCGCTATAGAGGCATTTTGCTCCCCCCATGGGCGCTGGCCCTATCAGATGTAATACCTCGCCACCCTTGAGCTGTGTATCATTTTTCATGATGATACGAGTTCACTAAAAACATCAAAAACCCAAACGTATTTTCATGGCGAGAGATCCATAGTCGCTGCGTCGCCACAGGGACACCATTACTCGCAGCTTCACAGCATTCATAATATAGCTTTATCAATTTGTTCTGCATGTACTTAAAGTGGAATAAAGTTGATGGGTTCAACTATGTGTCATCAGTACAAGTGAAAGTGAAAACCACTCACTTCCTGTCAGCGGCCATGCCCATTGACCTACAGACATGCAGAGCACAACTTTTGATCAGCATGGTCTCTTGATGAACTCTAATAAATCTGAGGTTGATTGGACGAAATGTCTAGGAGGAGTGCGTTAAAATACAACATGTGGAAATCAGGCCAAAATGACACGTTAAAATCAAAATGGCCGACTTCCTGTTTGGAGTAGACCAATGATGCCAGACCCTTTTTTGTGGATCTTGACAACATACACATGCTTACCAATTTTCATCTTCTACTCCAGAAAAACCCCTACAGGGAGGGGTTTTTGAAAATTTCAAGGGGGCGCTATAGAGGCATTTTGCTCCTCACATGGGCGCTGGACCTATCAGATGTCAGAGCTCGCCACTCTTGACCTGTGTATTTTTTTTCATGATGATATAAGTTCATTAAAGACATCAAAAACCCAAACGTATTTTTATGGCGAGGGATCCATAGTCGCCGCGTCGCCACACGGACGCCATTACTCTTAGCTACACAGCATTCATAATGTAGCTTCAGCAACTTGTTCTGCATATATTAGAAGTGGAATGAAGTTGATGGGTTCAACTATGTGTCATCGGTACAAGTGAAAGTGAAAACTGGTCACTTCCTGTTACCACAGGGGGGCGCTATTAGTAAAGTGCAAAGTTAATATATCAGGACGTTCAGGGAAGAGCAATCATCATGTCCAGCAAGTTTGAAGCTGCTACAATCAAGTATGTGGGCGTGAGAGCATTGTGAAACCCAAATGTATTTTCATGGCGAGGGATCCATAGTCGCCGCGTCGCCACACGGACGCCATTACTCGTAGCTTCACAGCATTCATAATATAGCTTCATCAACTTGTTCTGCATGTTTTAGAAGTGGAATGAAGTTGATAGGTTTAACTATGTGTCATCAGTACAAGTGAAAGTAATAACTGGTCACTTCCTGTTACCACTGGGGGGCGCTATTAGTTAAGTGGGAAGTTAATATATTTGGATGTTAAGGGCGGAGCAATCATTATGTCCAGTAAGTTTGAAGCTGCTTCGATCAAGTATGTGGGCGTGAGAGCATTTTGAAATTTTTTTGGCAAGTCGCCAAACTTTGTCACGCCCTAGTAACCACGCCCTTTGACCTACAGACATGCAAAGCACAACTTTTGATCAGCTTGTTCTTTCTATGATTTGTACCAAATTTGAAGTCGATTGGGCGAAATCCCAAGGAGGAGTTTGTTTTAAATGGCAAAAATTCAAATCAAAATGACCGACTTCCTGTTGGGTTAAGGGCATGGCTCCAATGAAATTTTTTGTATGTTTGGGTATGATACATATGTGTACTGAATTTCGTTGGCCGAGGAGAAAGTAACCAAATTTCCCTATGGGACTTCTGAAACGTGTTTAGGGGGCGCTATTTCGGCATTTCGCGTCGACCGCGTGCGAGCGCACAAAAATATCAAATTTCGGATCCAGCCACACGAAGATGGAAAGTTAGACGCGTTTTCACCATTGAGAAAGAGGCGAAATTGGCCTTTGAAATGTCAGAATAATAATAATAATAATAATCATAAAAATAATAATAATAATAATAAACAGCGCGACTTCAATAGGGTCCTCTGCGGACGACTTGCAGTCGTCGCTCGGGCCCTAATAAATTGTACATAGCTTAAGTCCATTTATAATTTTTTAATTTGCAAGAAATGAGTTTCTCGGTCATTCCTATCGCATCAAGTAAATATATACAATCAGATCCAAATAAATTTGTCATGATGCAAGACAACCGCAAAAGTGAAGTTGAATCATAAAAAGTGGTATATAAACCGTGAGGCCAACCTCCAAGCAAATAGTTACATGCTCGGGTAATATCAGAGATGATGAGGACCGAAAGTACACACCTATGCAAATTAGATATGGGCTTATTCAAAAATTGGTTTGCGCTGAATGTTTTCACTTCTCTGTGCACAGGGCCCCCCCCCCGGATCAGCCACTGGAAACCAATACACTGTTTATTATTTCAGTCGAATTTTCTTTTTGATGTAGCTCATCGTTTAATAATAAAGCATAATTTTTGTCACTCTTCCACGTGTACACGTATTTTGGTTTGCCATTGGTAGCACACAGTTTGTGCTTGTAAGGTATCACAATTGTATGATCTCCCAAAATTAGTCTCACTTTTCTTGATCCAGTAACTACAATATATAGTGAACTGAACATTCATGAAACAGGGAGAGGACAGCAAAATGTTTTTTTATTTTGACCTTTTATTTTTCGGCCATGACTTGTGAGCTCATAGCGAGTGTGAACAAGTGTGTTGTATTATGGCCCCTGTCTAGAGTGAAGCTGTTACAGCTTCAAGTGAGTGTCCCCTTTCCCGTTCCCGAACACGCAAACACACAATAAGTGCAAAAAAGATAACAATTTATTGTAATGCCTACAAATGTCGGCCCCAGAGAGCTGCAGGCTCCAGAGTGGGACGCGCCGGACCAGTGTAAATCCACCGTAACACCGAGAAATAACCAAAAAACAAAAAAAAAAAACCGAAAGGTAGACCGACGTATGGAGCACCCAATCCCAATCTCTTATGGCGAGCTATCACCCCATTTATTAGGCTACTGATGTCAGGAAATGGCCAGTCTATCCACTAGAGCCCATTCTTGGAGAATCTCTTCTAAACAAGCTAAATAAACGTGCGGCATTACCGGTTGTAATGAATGAAAGTTCGGTCTTCAGGCGCGTATTGAGTCTAAGGTAGTGGTCTTCAACGTTGCTCCTGGGGATCCGCTGTGTATGCTGGTTTTTATTAGAACCACAATTGTAATCGCAGGATTTTAGCAAGCTGTTAATATGTCTTAATTAGGCATAATTTGTGTTTAGAGTCATTAATTACTCTTTAGCCAAATTTTTACAGAAACATCCATACGTGCTATGAAGAATAAAATACCCTTGAAGATGGTGTGTTTATTTCTATTCTGCAAGAAATTTCAAGTAATATAACATTTCAAACAGATTAAATTAGACGCTGAGGAAATCCGTAAACCCCAAATTGGGCTGCTGGATACAACTGTTTCAATTTCTTTCTAAAAACTTCAGGTGAACTTAATTAGATTAACATAACACAAAACTGGTTTGACTCTGTACCATTTGCTTGTTGAATAAATTTGTTATGATGTGCAAATTAGTTTTCACCAATTAGGAGCCAACTACATCTTTAATTTGATTGGTTGCATGGTTTTCTCTCATTTTATGCTGTTATTTCTGATACATCGCAATGTGGGTATGGTATTTTAGGGGCAGGGCAGCCTAAGCCAAGCAGGACCCAATTGTTATCCTGCATGTTCTTCTTTCTTCTTCTTTCTTCTTTTGAGTAAACTTAACCTCCCTATGTGCCAAAAATCACCAAACTTTTGCAAAAAGGTCCAGTCCCATGCCAGATTAAGTTCAAATGCAAAAAGGAGGCCAATAGTCTTGATAGTGGCGCTACAGCAAGCCTCTATAGATCAAAATTTTGAAAATTCACAAATAAATCAACTATAAAGCAATAGATTTGCAACTTTCACCAAAAACAAATTTCAATATCAAACATGAAACATTTAACATTTTAAATCCTATTGCAAATGATGAAGTCCACTCTTTTTTTCAGAAATCAAACTTATTAAACCTCCATTCTCCCACAAATTTTTGCTCAATTGACACCAAACTTTGTTGCAGAGCATCTTCAGACTATCCCACAAAACAATCCACACAGATTTATGATTTATCGAATTGGAGCCTTCTACAGCCATCAAAATAATGGACTTAAAAAGTATTGGTAAACATATACTCTGCAAATTCCTTATAAATACATTTTCAATGTTCATAAAAAAATGACAAAATTTTGGAGTCATGGTAGATGATGCTTGGAAAATATCAGAATTTTTTATCGCAAAAAACTGAATTTTTACAGTGATTTTGAATTTCGCTCATGTAACACTGAGTGAATGCAAAAATGGCATTTTTAAACATCAGTTTTCACTTATGGAGCCAATAACTGTGGTTAAAAAAAACAAATTAATAACATCTCAATGCTGTCTACATGCAATTTGTGTATTTTCGGATTTTTGTCTTAATAACTGAATTTTTGACAGCTGTTTGAAATTTGCCTTTACACGCTGTCATTGCAGCTGTAGAATTTCTATAATGAGCTAGAAGTTGTTTTGAACATGTATACCGCAGAGTTGTCTCTTGCAAATTTGCTCAGTGAGATAGAACATAGTCTCTTGTGCCAGAAATTGTGAGTTCAAGCCTCAACTGATGTAAAATGCACATTAGAATGCCACCTTTTTTTATCTTTCTACACTCTGCTTGTTGCTCAGAATAGCCTATTTTTGCCTAAAATTGCCCAGTCTCTGGACTATTGGAAAAAGAAAGGAATATAATTTAGCTCCTTGTTTTTAATTTTATTTTGGCAAATGACATAGATATTTCTGTTAACTTGTGAGTTAAGAGGGCAAATAACTGCTCTAAACATTAAATGCATTCTAAGACAAATTAACAGCATGTTAAAATCCTGCGATTACAATTGTGGTTGGAACAAAAACCAGCATACACAGTGGGTCCCCAGGAACGACGTTGAAGACCACAGGTCTAAGGCATTCAGCATTTGAGACGTCCTTCGGCTGTTCCCAGTATTCTTCGGGATAGTTCAAATCGAGGCTGTCCGCACTTGGCGCATGCGTATGTTTAAGATCACTTTCAGTTTTCCCTGCGACATAGATATAGTACTACACTGAATTCATTTAGATTTGAGGTTTCACTAATGGCGTGATTTTCTTTTATACAGAAACCAAATACACTAATGCACTTATGTTTAGATGCAAATACAGCTGTACATTTAAGATGAGTTTCTTGCATAATTAAATGTGGTCTTTAGAATTGAAGTGGTGTCTTTGACTCTTTGGTCTGTGTCAATGGCACGAAATACCCATCAGTTATTTCTTTTGTTTGCAACAAACTTGTTCGATGGGATGAACCACTTCTGTAGCTGGTTTTGTCCTGGTCAGGTTGGCCTGGTCGTAGGGGTGAGACACCCTGAGGTTCCATTCTGGCTAACACTATGGCAGTACTCAAGCTGCGGCTAATACACATAGCAGCACCATTATCACTTCTGGGGCATTGTGTGGTTGTACATGCCATGATGTTTTCAAGCATGCAGCCACACATTTTCCTGAAAGAGAAAAAGAATCATTCCTATAGATGTTTTTGAAGCCCTTTATCAACAATGAAATGAACAGGACCGGAAAAAAATTGCCTTCAAACACTTAACCAAAGAACGTTACTATTAACGCACACTCACATAACGCTTTACTTCTTTCATTTGATCCGGAGAAAAACCTTAGCTAATCAATAACAGCATTCAGTCTGGAACTTCTTGTTAGCCATCGTAATCAGCTAATTTCCATCCGCAGCCCGTCGTAAGAACAGCATGTTGTGACGTCAATAGTAAGCAAAACTGCAATGATAACTTTGTTTTTCAATTTTGATTCATTAATCATAGCTAACCTGCAAGAAATTTTGTTATAACCTAGCCTGCTAATAACGTTAGTTAGCTAATGCCAATTAACGACACTGACAAACTCCGCATTGCATTTTGCAGTCACAACACTAAGATAGCCAGCTCGGCAACATGACCTTAGATTTTGTAGAAATTTGGTCATTTGTGAAGAAAACTGGTAGTCCCAAAGTTCAGGTCAAGAACAATTTATTAACAGAACAAAAATGGTCTTCTTTACAGTATGCAACATACTGGGTAAAAGCAAGGCAGATCAATTACAAATTATTGTTAGTCAGGAAGCAGCTTTATACTTCTCCTGAAGTCACTGTACCAATGAGGTGGCAGGAAACCAAATGGTCATTGTTACCTCAGCATGCAGGTCTGCTAAACTTTCCTGATGAACTGCCAGACCCACTCTGCGGCGCCTCTTTGTTTCCCTGTGGGACTAAAGACATCAACAGTCATACATATTGAGGCCTATTGTCTAAACCCACACGGTTGTCACTCTTCAAGTATTTGTCTGCATCCCATTTCTGCTGTAGTCAACCACCATTACCCACCACCCCCTTGGATAAGTTCCCATCCCCAGGAAGCCAATCCTGGTTCAAGTCAACACCTTCGCACATTGGGGAAACTTTAATCCACCAAAATGCCTTACAGTTTGCAGAACAAATTTTAAAATGTAATCTTAGCTAGAATATGTTTCAACTTACCTAGCAAGCTAGCTACCAGGGTAACATGTTACAATAAGGGTACATTAATTAACATTAGCTAATGCAGTGAGAACCGTTAAATATCAGTTAATTAACAGTAAACTAATGGGTCCACTAATCATTTACTAATATTGTTCATGTTAACTAAGGTATTAATTCATACATTATTTAATAGTTTGATAGTTTGAGGTGTTCCTTAAGGGATACTGACAGCATGTTTTCAACTTCATAATAAGAATGTCAAAGAAGATTAATAAATGGTAAATTAAGATTACCTAATGCTTATTTAGCTCTCTGATGCAATAGTTAAATGTTAATTAATTGGTGCTTATTACTGCATTAACTAAGGTACCCTTATTTTAAAGTGTTACTGCTACCGAATGAAGCTACGCACTGTCCACTTAGTCACTTGAGGCAATACTCTGTTTGCTCACATTCACTTACCGTAACAAGGTCACTCATTGTTTATGCAATGTTTGCCAAATGTTCACATGAGGAATTAGGTACCAACATAACTTTAATACTTTGCTAGCTATGCAGTTTACCTTGATTTGTAGAATTCCAGCACCAAACGTACTGCGAAATTTAGTTAGGACCATAGATGTACTTCATGAACCAGGAGGAGTCATGTGAGCGTGTACCATTGGATCCTTGTTAATCTATCCGTCGTCCCTCCCCGGATCTTGATCCACTCTCTTGTCTGATAAGAATCGCATCCGGTTTCAAAATGACAAGATGGCGCTGGTCAAAATGCCAAAATTGAAATCCTCATAAATGATTCTGAAACCAATGGTTGACGTCACGGTGGCTTTGTCCATATTTTTCTACAGTCCATGCTCCAGAGAGGCAGTGTTTCAGACACCAGCCTACTCCTTACATACAGCCTAACCACAGGTCCCACCCAGAGGAAGGAAACAGAAACAGTCTTGCTCCTTGCTTTGCTAAAATACAGCCCACAGAGGTGAAGGTTACAGACACCCACCTGTCTCATAATGGCTGAGCTTATAGCTTTCCCAGATGCAGGTTACAGACACCAGCATCATTCTCTTACACCACGTAAAATGCAGCGCATCCCAGAGTGCAGCCACACAATAGTCTTGCTCCTTTCACTGCAGAAAATACAGCTCTCCCAGGGGCTGATCACCGACCCAGCCTCACTCTTTACACTGCCTAAACTGCAGCACCCCCAGAGCAGCACTCCCAGAGGAAGGAAAGAGAAAACCAGCCTCACTCCTGACTCTGGCTAAAATACAGCTTCCTCTGAGGCAGGTTACAGACACCAGCCTTGCTTCTTACAACGTCTAAGCTACAGCTTCCCCAGATGCAGGTTACGGACACCAACATCACTCATTATACCACCTAAAATACAGCTCATCCAGAGGCAGGTTATTGACACTAGTCTTGCTCCTCACACTGCCGAAAATACAGCTCTACCAGAGGTTGTTTATAGACACCAGAATTGCTCCTTACACTGCCTAAACTACAGCTTTCACAGAGGCAGGTTAAAGGTCCCCTATTATGCTATTTTTAGTCGTTTAAAATATGTCCAATGGGTCTCTAAAATAATGTTAAGAATTAAGTTACAAAAAAAAAACCACACACATCCAGGCTTAGTGAGACATCTTTCCTCCCTGCCGCCTCTGTGTCTGTCTCCGCCCTGAAACACAGCCGCTCTGAAATGGGCGGAGGTTATGTAAATGAGACGCTGCTCTGATTGGCCGCCTGCCACTCTCTTCGAATCGGGGTGCAGGCCCGAAAAACCAGGAAGCCAAGAACACATCTTAATACAAAGGTTATTGACCTGAAAAAATGTAAATACGACACAAAGACATTTCTTTAAATTCAAATGATGAATTTAGTTTATTAAAAATTCCGCAAAATCATAAGACGCGAATAAAATATATTCCAAACACTTCAGAGTGCTTCTTTTTCAAATTCTTACCCTTTTTACAAAGTCTCAGCAAAATTCAATTTTCTGTTAATTGGTATCTTTTATATTCAGTTTCAATTATGACCTTGATTCTCACATGACAAATTAAATGAGCACTCTTACACTCACAATTATTCAGTTTTGCAACCCAAAAATAAGGTTCTAAAACAAAATAAACACCGTTGCAGGCCTGAGTTGTTGCTTGGGGGCGATGTGACCGAAAACTAATAATGCACCACGCCCCTGTGGGCGATTTGTTCAATGCAATACTGTGAACTAAGCGATGCTATAAATACCACGGGAACTTCAGTCCCGTTCTCGCGCTGCATCTGACGGATTAGAAATGGTGAGGTTCGATTAGAAAGCCCAAATTTTGCCGATTTCACTGATTTTCTTTCACATAAAAATTTAATAATTTTCAGGCGTTTAAATTTACAACTGAAAATTTAACTTGAGTTCTCCCAGCACCCGACACAAAAGTTGATGGTTCAGACGTGTTCTCCGTGATGTCTTCTGCTTGAAAAATATCACTTTGAGTTATTATGGCCCTGCATAGACCATAATATATGCAGCGCAAAAGTTGGTAGACCCACTTTTTAATGAGGGCAATGAAAATCCTAATCGTAATCCATGGTAACAAAGAAGTGTGGCCCTAAATAATACGATCTGGACCTGCCTGAAAGATATTTTATTACCTCGCCCCGGGGCGAAGTGTTGTTTTGGTCAAGTTTGTTCGTTTGTTCGTAACAGCTTTGTCTCTGTGATTGCAGGCTTTCTGAAAAATTATGGTCGGATTTCGATGACATTTGGTTGGATGGTGGGAGATCGTTCTTGGAAAAGTTGATTCATTTTTGGAGGTGATCCGTCGCACATTCACAGAGGGGAAAAAAGTAATGATAATGGATTTGCAAGCATTTCCATGGGCTGGATTTTCTATCAGTGTGATGTAGGGTTTTGCTGTCACCTGGCGGTTGAATGCAGCAAAACCCAAAATAAATATCAAGCCAAAACTACTAAAACGTCTGACAGGGGCGAGCTTTGTTGTGCTTGGCACCACTTGTTTTGTGGGGGTGGAGGTGAGGTAGGGCCATTCCACTTGTTTGAAAAGTGGTTGTACTTGTACTTCATCTCATGTCTTCACTGATAAAAAATGAAATCCCTCAACCTGAGTTAATGTCATTTCTAAACTGTGTGAAAACTGACTGTGTTAGTGCTTCTGGAGTAGTTTTGCTGAATGACCATCAGGGGGGGCACTTCCTCAAAAAGAGAACTACAGTATACCCCTCAAGCAGCTTTATGTAATACAACCCCAATTCCGAAATAGTTGGGACAAAGTGTTAATTGTGAATAAAATCAAAATGCAATGACTTTCAGATCACATGAGCCAATATGCTATTTACGATAGAACATAGATATCATTTCAAATGTTGAAACTGAGAAATTTAACATTTTTATCCACAAAATGAGCTTATTTCAAATTTTCTGGCTGCAACAGGTCTCAAAAAAGTCGGGACACAGGCAAAAAAGGGCTGTAAAAGCAATTAATATACAAGAGAATCAGCTGAAAGAATATTTAGCAAGTAATTAAGTTAACTGGCATCAGGTGTGTAACATGATTGGCTATAAAAGGGATGTCTTAGAGAGGCTGAGTCTCTCAGAAGTAAAGATGGCCAGAGGCTCTCCAACCTGTGAAGGCTTGCGTAAAAAAATTGTGGAATACTTTAAAAACAATGTTCCTCAACGTCAAATTGCAAAGGTTTTGAAGGTCTCATCATCGACAGTGCATAACATCATCAAAAGATTCAGAGAAACTGGAAAAATCTCTGTGCGTAAGGGACAAGGCCGAAGACCTTTTCTGGATGCCCATGATCTTCGGGCCCTCAGATGCCACTGCATCGCTCACTGGCATGATTCTGTCATTGACATTACTAAATGGGCCCAGGAATGCTTCAAGAAACCACTGCCTGTAAACACAGTCCGCCCTGCCATCCAGAGATGCCACTTAAATCTCTATAATGCAAAAAGGAAGCCATTGTTGAGCATGATCCAGAAGCGCCGCCATGTTCTGTGGGCCAAGGCTCATTTAAAATGGCCAATAGCAAAGTGGAAAAGTGTCCTGTGGTCAGACGAGTCCAAATTTGACATTCTTGTTGGAAATCATGGGCGTCGTGTCCTCTGGGCTAAAGAGGAGAAAGACCACCCCTCCTGTTATCAGCGTTCAGTTCAAAAGCCAGCATCTCTGATGGTATGGGGATGCAGTAGTGCATATGGTGTGGGACACTTGCATGTTTTAAAAAGCACCATGAATGCTGAAAGGTATATAAAGGTTTTAGAGCAACATATGTTTCCCTCCAGAGGACATTTATTCCAGGGAAAGCCTTGTGTATTTCAGCAGGACAATGCAAAACCACATACTGCAGCTATTACAACAGCATGGCCGTAGTAGAAGAGTCCGTGTGCTGAACTGGCTTGCCTGCAGTCCTGAATCTTTCACCGATTGAGGACACTTGGCGCATAATTAAACGAAAAGTCCGTCAAAGGAGACCCAAAACTCTCCATCAGCTGGAAGCCTGTATTAAACAAGAGTGGGATCAAATTCCAACGGCTAAACTCAAGAAACTTGTCTCCTCAATGCCCAGACGCCTCCACTCTGTGTTAAAAAGAAGAGGGGATGCTACACCATGGTAAACAGGCCCCTGTCCCAACCTTTTTGAGACCTGTAGCAGCCATCAAATTTGAAATAAGCTCATTTCGAGGATAAAATTGTAAAATTTCTCACTTTCAGCTTTTGCTATGTTATCTCTGTTCTATTGTGAATAAAATACTGGCTGGTGTGATTTGAAAGTCATTGCGTTTTGATTTTATACACAATTTACACTTTGTCCCAACTATTTCAGAATTGGGGTTGTATTTCAACATTGCATATGTTATCCTAATGTAGTAGCAGTAGTTTGGGAACGAAACAGAATGTTTAAGCGATTGTTTTTGTTTCTATTTTGAAACGGTCCATAGTAATGGAAAAAATGTGAAACTGATCAACGACTTCTACTCTGTTTAGATGATGAGCCAAGACAGCAAAAACAGCCAAAACATAAGAAAGCTAAAGGTACATTTGTTATAGCACAAGGCGAAAAACAATAATAACTAAACCATTATTTCTGTGTGCTCTAACAAAATTTTCCGTGTGCTATACTCTAGGAATGCCGCCACATGCCCGTGCCACAGCAGAGACCACAAGAAGTAGAGGTAAATGTAAACAGATTATTTCTTCATGATCACAAAGAGTCTGTCTACTATGGGCAATTCTAAGGAAAATGAACTTTTGTCACGTCCATAACACCAATAAAATGCCATGGTATTCTATATTGTGAATGATTACATGAAATTTGAGCATTTGCTATTTTTGTCAATAGAACTTGTTGAAAACATTTCACTGAAATGCCATGGTATTTGTATGATTACGTGAAAGGTTTCGTACAAATTTCTGCATATACATATATATATACACACACACACACACACACACACAGTATATAATTCTAACATCACTTGCCTTTACTTATAGAGACTACGCTTCCTCCTCCACCAGCACGGTCAAACTTGGGGACCTCTCATAGTACGTTACTGACAAATTTCCATAGTCAACAGCACCTTCAAATGGACCACATACAATGCATTAACTACATTCAACGCAAATACCTGTAATATTGCGTATGAGAATGGTTAAAAATTACAGTAATTCTATGACTTTACATTTTATGTTCCCAGATTCAAGCATCGAACCAAGAGGTTTTGAGGAGAATTGCATCAGCAGGCACCCAGGTTAGTGCAAATGAGCTTGGGCTTGACCTTTTTCTGAAGATTTTCAATACAGAAAATAAGTTAAGGAAGGAACAAAAAGTTAGTGACATGTTCATACACACTCAGGTGACCGGGCAGAAAATGTGCCAACTTGGGCCAGGAACATTCAAAGGTAACACATTACTTGAATCAGCATTAGTAATTAGGTAACCAAAATGTATTAGTTGTACACTTGTTTCACCAGGACCATTATAACATTGCCAAATAAAAGGTTCTGTTTTAGGATGTCACAATAAACTGATCTGGACATTTTAAAATCCCCATATTGTAAAATTATGCCAATAAAACATTTGCCACCATCCAAATTTAATGACATCCTAAGGATATCCCAAAAAAAAAAAAAAAAAACACACACCCCACACACACACACACACACACACACACACACACACACACACACACACACACACACACACACACACACACACACACACACATTTTTCCTAGGAGTCCTACCATATTTCTAAAGTTTCCTCTTGACTGTACTTGATCAACATAACACTGGTAATACAGTTTACTTTTTTTTAAATTAGACACATTACAAGTGCTACTGTGAGGATACGCTCAGGAACCAGACGCGAGAACCAAGCAGTGCAGTAGATGAGTTTATTAAGCGAGGGGGGAAACCCCCCACAGGGCAGAAGGCAAAAAGGTACAAAGTCCACAATCCAAAAATCCCAATCCAGTAGGGCAGAATCAGAGTCGAAAACCAGGGCAGCAATCACAGTACTCGTGGTCGGGCAAAAACAGGTTCGGTACACAGGCACAGGTTTGTCAGAGAACCAAAAGCCAAATCCAGTGGGCGTAATCCAAACCGTTAACAGGGCAGCAAACACAAAACTCGTAGTCGGGCAAAAAGGGTTCGTAAACAGATGCAGACAATAGTACCAAAAAGCGGAGCCAAAAATCATAAGTCAGACGGTCCAGTCAGAAGAGTAACACTATGAGTGCAAGGCGAAGACAATAGCAGCACAGGTAAACAAGAGAAACGTTCTGACGGGGAACTGAAGTGAGAAGACAGCATAAATACACTCAAGGGAAGTCACATGCTATGATTAGGATCAGGTGATGAGGATCAGACTAATTACAAAGGAGGGAACATGAGGGAGAACCTAATCACATGAAATTGGCAAAAGCCAAAACGCGGACAGGGAACACGAGACAACCTATGACAAAACATACAGCTCCGGTTAGGGAGTTCTAATGTGCACAGATAATGAGAGGTAGGACAGAGTGGAGCAGGTGCGGAGGATCCGCTGAATAGCAGCAAAAGACTAAGTGCAGGCAAGAGGCGGAGACTAGAACAGGGCGAGTGCTGAGAGCTTGTTAATCAATTAGTAAGCGCAGCTATACAATCCATAGTGCTCATTAGTAAGTTAGTATTATATACAACGTTAGGCTGGGTTAGTAACTTTAACAAAAACAACAAACTGTTAGTACTGGTTAGTAAAACGGAAAAGAGAGGCGAAGGAAGCAAACGAGATTGGAAGGAATGTTTGAAACCCAGAAACCATGAAATCACCTAAGCATGTGACGCGAGGACTGGGGAGAAGCTGTAGCTTAACAAAAGACCAGACAGGGGAGACAAAGTGCAATGAAGGGCATGAACAAAGACATGGACCGGAATATAACAGAACAGTGGATGGGAATGGCAAAAAAGAAAACATGGCAAAGTACAAAAACTAAACAGAACATGGCGAAACCTAACAGACATAATCATAAACATAACAGGGAATGGCAAAATAACAAACATGGCAGAATCATGACAGAACAGATCAGAATCATAACAGCTACTGCGGAAGATGGAGACTCTAGAGGAGAATCAACGTGAGGCAATCCAGCTTCTAAGGAGAACCTCTTCAGATAGGACAGAGGCTCCAGTAATGGAGCTAGAGGTGGCCAAAACTGAACTGGAGCTTCAAGACCTTGAGTAGCGCTTAAAGGCTTCAGAGTACCGCAAGAAAGTTGTATGTCTACATTAGTAATGTGGCCTTAAACCACAATACATGACACATCAACAATACTTTGTAGATTAATGCACTGTAACATTATGTTTACTTTGTTTACCCAGGTATCCCATCTTAGCCTTATAAGCGGCACCAACCCGGGGGAGTGTGTCCGTCGGGTCATGCGGGCCATGGCAACCAATTTGGTGTGGAGCTCCTATAGTCTCCGGGGAAGAAGGGGAAGATGGCACTGCTTGGAACACTGGTGTGCATGACAATAAAACATGCGTCCAAAATGTCAAACAAAGAGGGTCAGAGCCCCCCCCAAACACACACAAACACACACACACCTCTCAATGAAACCAACTTCTTTTGAAAGCTCTGGCCATGCTGAATATGAATTTGAATATTAACATTGAAAATTTTGGGATGCACTACATGTTTCAGCCCCATGAATGTATGTCCATTGAAAATCATTCCATTGAAATTAGAAAACTATGAATAGTCCATGGGATGAAGGAAGTTGGGACAAGTCTCAATCACATCGAGAGATCATAGGCTTTCAGAAAATATGTACGTAGTTTATCCTGTTTAACCTGTATAGCCTACCCTTGGTTCATTTCTGATTCACAAATCTACAAATCCTATATGGACAGATGATGCATTTTTGCCTTATACCCTTAAGGAAATGGGTAAACAGCAAAAAGCTATACATTTTCTAAAACCTTATACCCTGTAGATGTGATCTAACATGCATTGAGACATGTTTCCACTTCCTCCATCCCATAGTTTTCTAATGTATTCCAATGGAATTAAAAAGCTTTTTTTGTGTGTGTGTGTGTGTGTGTGTGTGTGTATATATATATATGCCAAATAGCGAATCGACAGCTAACTGAATGGGGCACAGAAACTCACTTTCAGTTTCATTTCGCTATCCCCCATTCAGTTAATTTGGTCAATGTTGTATCAAATTTTCTGATTCTTTTTCCTACATCCAGCACTCAGTGACCTCAAATAACAGGGCTATTGACTGATTCACACCGGATTTCCCCTTTAAAGATCAAATTAATTTCCCCTTTAAAGATTCTTTCTCTCTATTTTCTATCCGTTTTCAGAAGCTGTTATGAAGTGGAAGCCAGGGCTTGGAGAGAAGACGGTTGAGGTTCTGATTGCAGAAACTTTGAAACATGCCCCTTCAGCCCACTTAAAAGCTCAGGTAAATAACATAGCAACATTCCACTTCCTCACATAATCTGCATTATACTGACATTTAATCAATTAATATCCAATCTGTTATACAGCGGTGAAAATAAATATTGAACGCGTCAACATTTTTTCCAGAAAAGGTATTTCTGATTGGACTATTGACATGAGATCTTTACCAGTAATTGGAAATCAGAACATTAAAGCCTAAGTTATGTGTAGCCTAATAAAGCAAATTGGAGGGGGGGGAAGTATTGAACACACCAAGAAAAAGCAGTAAACCAAGACCAGAAAAGGCAAGGAATCATCTCTAATGTATCAGTAATTTGAAGGTAATTCTGCTTCCTATCTGTGCACAATAATATCAGCCACGTTAGTAGGCCAATCCTACATTTTGGTGGGCCACAAAGAGGTTTTTCAACATTGAAGTGTGGCACAAGAATGCCTCATGGTGGCAGAGCTCTCCCAAGACATCTGCAACATTATTACTGCAAATGCATATCAATCATTTTGGGGGTTTAACATTCGGATTTCTTTACATGTGTGGATTTTTTTAGATTAATAGGCTACCAATGTTTGCTCAAAATTTCAAGTCAATAGTCCAATCAGAAATAACGTATTCTGGAAAAAATGTTGACATGTTCAATACTTATTTCACCGTTGTAGATATTGACCTACATTAAAATCAGATACAGCTCACGTTACCTCCCTCTCATATATTTTTCCTTACGTCAATTTAATTAAACCCATCTTATTTCGAAGCACAATCAAGTCAATCAGGTGTGTTTTGAGAAAGTTATTTTTTGCGATTTCAACCGCTACAATGGCAGTGCGAGGGAATTTTACGTTTAGGCCTACAAAACGTTATTTTTCAAACCAGCAACATTTCACTTCTTGTGGTAGTGAGTAACGTTAGCCAAACTGAAGTGTCCCCAACTCTGCACGTGTATGGACAGATTTTATAAAGCCGGTAACGTAGGCCTACCCGAAGTTGTCCGATTAACGTGATTGTGCTAACGTTACCAACACACCGTATGAACAATCCAAAAATAGTATACCTCTAGAATTTTCTTTTAAAACTAAAAATTCGTCCTTTCTCTATTTACAATCAAGACACTTAAGCCTAGGCTATCCCACGTAGGCTACTGATCCAATGCAAACACAAAAATGTTTCTGGCTATAGCCCTGATCTTAGCTCCGCTATGGTTTGAATAACAAACGGCCCAAACGGCTCTATGTAAAATGATACTGAACGTTGCGTAAACTGCAAGTTTGCATATTGAACACCGATATTCTCTCACCTTTTATGCCTCGCAGGCACAGCAGAGAGGGCAACGGCAGCAGCAGGCGTTTGAAGAGCAGCATGAGATGGAGTAGCCTGTCATTGGTTAATGTTGAATGAGAGTTCGAAATAAAGTAGCTTGTTGTGGAAATTGTGGAAATGCCTCTTTCTGCGTAGGTTTGAACCCCTTATTATGAGGTGACCAGAATTCTAAGATGAATATCGGGGACATTCTATAATAGCCTATCATTAAAATAGGCATAATAATATTTTAGCTTCAAAAATCAGGGACAAAGTGGGTTTTCTTGTATATACCGGGGGCAGACCACCAAAACGGGGGATGTCCCTGGAAATCAGGGTCGTGTCACCCTCCCTAGCCTCCATAAGGGCAAATGAGGACTATGTCCGCCCAAATTTTTAAACCTGGCGACGTTTTGGAAACCTGATAAAGAAGGTTGCTAGAATGTAGCCAGGAGGTATTTTGGTTGCTGCAACGTCGCTAGGACGTGGCTGTTACGGACTGGCAACGAAGGAAAATTACATTCTGGCGACATTTTGCCAACCTGTAAAAGAAGGTTGCTATAATGTCGCCAGTACGTCTTTGGTTGCTACAAAGTCGCCAGGATGTTGCAGTTACGGACTGGCAACGTCGGAAAGTTACGTCGCGGTTACGAATTGTCACCTTTCACTCGCGATGTTGCGGCAACGTCGGAGGTTACGTCGCGGCAACGTAAGTTTGGTCGTGATTTTAAGTTGCTGCAACGTCGCGGCAACGTAACTGCGTTAGCTGGGCAACTTAGTCAACGGGTTAGGTAGTTATGAGAGTGTAATTTTAGGTTCAACGTTTGCTCGCTAATATTTAGGGAACAGTCAGGTCATCACTCTCCACAATCAATAGTCAGTAGTGATTAGTGTTGTGTAGAAGAGCTGATAGCTGCATAAAGTTTGTCCTTGCAAGAAATTCTAGAGTACAAGTGGGCTAAGGAGTTAGATGAGAAGCTGGCAAAGTTAGCTGGCTAATAACTAACCCTACCTAATGTGAGTAGAGGACATCCTGACTGTAGGCCAACTTAAAGTAAGTAAGCCGGCTAGCCGGTCTAGTATAATGTTAACTACAAGGCACGCAGCGAAAACGGGATGTTTTCAACCCAGTTGAGCAGCAAGTTTTTTCCGAGGCTGAATTTCCTTTTGAGCATGCGGATACGGAAGTTCATAAGAATAGCAAATTACAGTAAACTCACGACTGGCATAAAAATAGCCACTGCCAGAAACAAAACAATAACAGTGGCCCTAATCCAGCCAGTTTCATTTATTTTGCGGACATGGATGAAATTCTGGGACAGAGACTGCTGGCGATGGCAGTGACCAAGAGAGTGGAGTCAATGTCAGCTTTGAAGCTCTAACTGAAGGCAACCAAAGCCATGACGATTACTTTCGAGCGTTATATTTGCTGAAAACCCGATGTTGAGATTGGACCAAAGTGGTGGATATGATAATTAACATGTAAACGTTACATTCCCATCGTTCAGCACAAATAAACAGCTTATTCGGAAAATTACCTCAACCCGAATATGGACCTTAATCGGAATGTGCTGTGCATGTAAACGTAGTCATAGACAAACAATCAGGCATTCTTAAATTATGTGTTGCAATAATACATACCTCCTGTTATTATTCTTATCGTAAGACAATTTCTTATTTAAGGATTACTTGATTTGTAATTATTTCAAAAGCCTCACCAAATGCAGTTCAGGAGGTTGAAAGACTTCAAAAACGGGACGCCCCGGTGGCTCATCGGTCTAAGCGCGCGTACCGTAAAGTCTGTGTCCTTCCCGCAGCGACCGGGGTCGACTCCAGCGCTGGTCATTTGCTGCATGTCTTCCCCCATTCTTCTCCCCAACTTTCCTGTCTCTCTACACTGTATAACTGTCAAATAAAGGAAAAATTCCCAAAAAAATAATCTTTAAAAAAAAAAGACTTCAAAAACTTCTTGAGGCAGAGAAAGAGAAGGGGCATATTCGTGATGAAACCATCTCCCTCCTCAAAGATGACAAGCCCTACCTGCAAGGAGAACCTGGGAAAAAGGATGAGCTCATCAAACAGCTACTCTCCAAGAGGGATGAAGATAATTCTCTAATCATGTCTGGCAAGTCAAGGGAGTGATTATCCATTCACAATCACACAGCACAAGTATTCTTTTTTCACTCTCCCAATAGGTTTTCTCCAGCACACAGACAAAATGTGTTTCATATTCATTCCTTTCTCACAACTAGATCACAAAATTTGTTTTGTTATTTGCAGGTGTCAAACGCAAGCATGGGAATGATAGAAAAGTCCCTTAAAAGAAAGCCAAGCAATTAAAGAGCATCGTTAGTGACGAGGAAGAGGAAGACTCCAGTTCTGTTCTTTCTGATTTATCTGAAGGTAACAAAGGCACAATTTATTACATACAGTTGAATCAAATCCCACATTTCTTCTCATTCTCTGGAAATATTTTTAATGTTAACTTCACAAACAGTAACACTGAATTTGTCTCTTTGAACACCCTTCATTGATACATTATACTGTATACACTACTTCCCTACATTACTGTACTGTTGGCAGGATCGGAGCACAAGGCTAGATTCTGTTCAGTGCCTCACTCAAGGACAACTGTGTAGTGCACTCTAGATGTAGTATTGTTACGATACCAAAATTATGACTTCAATATGATACCCAACTAAATATCTTGATAGTGATACTGAAACAATACAATGGAGAAATCTAAAACATTCGGGAAATAACAGAATAGTTCATTTTTTTTAAATAAAAAGTTGAGTTTTTTTAAAAAAAAAATAAGAGGAGGCAGAGCAGAAATGCGTACTATTTAGACGTGATCATGTCACAGCTGCAGGGCTGTAACTATTGAACATGTTTTAATAAAAAATAAAATTACTCTGCTGCAGCTTCTGTGTTTAGCGGTTAAAATAACAAGTTGGTCAAATGTGTTCCCATGTTTGTTTTTCCCACACATGTAGGTGTGTTTTTGACAATAAATTGATACAAATAACAATAATCGCATTATTAATTGATAATTAGGTCACACTCTTAGTTTTCGAGAACTTTTTACTTGTTATGCAGTGATCTGATGTCCACTGAAAGCTTTACAAAAGGGCTTGCCGTCAGTGTCAGTTCTGCAGGCAATAACGCCATATTTCCCTTAGTGCGTTTGCTTTATCGGCTAGTTTTGTTTGTTTGGGAGAGGCCATGTTCATCACTCTCTCACCTCCTTCCTGTTTCATTTAATTGACACAGATCAGATGCATGTCATCATGATGACACTTGTTTTATCACCCGCGAGCCTGTACTGCCAAAACTAGTCTCTAGCAGCTTATTCCATGGGTGCCATTTATTTGTTCATATTTTGAAAGTTAACACTATCATGATCTGTTTTGATCCTCCCTTGATTTCTATTCTAGATTCTTTTATGGATAGCCACCGAATGAAGAAGTCTTCAAAATCTCCAGCCTCTTCCTCCTCTTCCCACCATCAAGTTAAACCCTCTAGCACTGATGACCTGATTGGAAGAAGAAGAAGAAGTAATTGGTCATTACAGTTCTAACAACTTCACACATCTTGACAGCAAGATTTTTAAACAAAATCTTGTTTTAATGTGCCATTTACAGCGAGAAACACCAGGAGCATCATGGCTCGCTACAACATGGCTATAGATGCCTTCAACCACGGGGGTTCCATGAAGGCAGCTTTCGATAGCATCGGTGCTGACAGAAATACTGTCTCCAGGACAGGGCCAGTTGCTGAGCTGAGCATAGCTGCACCTGACATCTTTAAAAACGTGGGGCCCTGCAATGAGCTCAAGGAAAAATTGTCATCCTTCATTGACAGGTGCCGTGCTGCCATCACCCCAGAGGTCAAGGAAAAGATTGCAAAAATGAAAGAAGATGGAGATCTGCTTCCCATCGCCACCCATGTCTAACCATGTCGCTAATTGTTGTTAAGTGTTAAGGTTAGGTTTGCACTTGATGCCGATACAAGAAAAGTATATATTATTATTTTATCATGAGAAAGAGATTTTTTAAATCCTTAACAGTAGCAGGCTGAAAGTTTTAAAATGTTCGGGTACAGTTTCCATTGGCCACATGTCACTAATTGTTCATTTGATTAAGTGTTAAGGTTAGGTTTGTACTTGATGCCGATACAAGAACAGTACATATTATTATTTTATTATGGGAAGGAGATTCTATTTAATCCTTAGCAGTAGCAGTGGCTGAAAGTTTAAAATGTTTAGGGTGTAGTTTCCAAGGGCCTCATGTTTGCACTTCAGAACTAACCCAAGTGTTCAAGTTTTTATTCTGAAAATAAACTTGAGAAAATGGATTTGGCCTTTTTCTTACTTTGAGTGTATCATTCATGTTTTATACCTTAATATTATATCCCTAAAGCAGACTAATCTTAATGTAATTCTCTATATTTTGGTATCTGACATAATCACTCATGATGCATCATAGATTCTTTTAAATGCATGCAAATGTGTTACACCTTACTTAACACCAACAACGAAACATTATAATGAGGGATGCTGCATTATAGATGCATCCATATGAACTTCACTTTACTTTAAGCATTGTTGGGGTAATGCCTGGCACGAAACACCGATGTCGGGGATAATGCCTCGAATGGTGGCACCTTTGTGGTGATAATGCCCGAGCAGTGGCGACATTGTTGTACATGCAATGGCACGTCATACATGGGCGCCGGCTGTTTGGGTTACACCTCACAAATGGACACCATGTGTTGAGGCAATTTGCCTTATGATATTAATATTATTAATTTGACTATAAAAAAAAAACATGATATTGTAATATTAATATTAAATATTAATATGAATGCCTCGGGGCACCACCTTTCCTCAGTGAAGGAAAAACGCCAATTAATAAAACCTCAGTCTCAATATCCACTAAGCTATTAATATGGAAATTGATTAATAATTAAATTAACAATTGTAACCAACTTACCCAATCAATAGTTAGATCGAAGAATTTGGAGTTTTTCATAGAAGAGGTTGGCAATTTCATTCACTCTTGTACAACATCAATAACCACAGCATTATGTCTTTAAGGAATATTTACTTAAATGAAACAAATAAAACACACAATCTAAACTACACTAAACACTAGCACTATATGCACAATGAGGGGGGTGTGTGTGTGTGTGTGTGTGCACGCGTGCGTGTGGGTGAGAGAGAACGAAGGGATGATCTAAGGTGTGAGTGGAGGAGCCTTATTGACCATGTGGAAGTGGGGGAGGGCAACCCTACTGTAACAAGACCAAGTCTTTGTTACAAAGAAAAGTTAAAAGAGAGCGTAGAAAATCAGTTTAAATGACTTAAAATGCTCAGTATTGTGTTTGTGTATATATTACATTAAAATGAAGAGATGTGTGTGTGCTTTGCACAGGGATGGTGCCGTGTTAGTTTACAGGAGGTTATTTGCATGCGAGGCCCTGTCTGCTACACATTAATACCATCCTGTCCTACTAAAGCACAATCCTAAAAACAATCACAACAACTATCATTTAACAAATACATACAGTCCGTCCAAGTCATAAAAGAAGGTTTGGATGCCCAGTTGTTACCAGTCCTTAGTAGAGGAAGGAGGTTTGGTGGTTGCTGCTTGGTGGAGGATCCGATCCTGGGCGATGCTGATCCGGCTCGAAAGAGCAGTTCTGGTGCTGTAAAAGGTCCGTGTCTTTGTTGTGGAAAAGGAGGGAGGCTGACTGCTCCTCAAAAGCAAGCTGTTGCTTCCAAGGCTTGCTGTACTCCTGGTAGCAGCTGATGCTTCAGCATGGCCACACGGGAGAGGGAGGCTAAGAGGTGGGGGAGGAGTACCCCAGCCTGAGCAGTCCCCAAGGGTCCAGGAGCCTCGACAAGGGGGGAGAGCAGAGCCAAAAGAGAGAGTCCAGAGCCAAGAGTACAAAGAGCCAAGAGAGTGATAAACTGGTTGACCACTGCTTTTATTTGCCTGGCCTGCTGGCGGGAGGGGCTTACAGGCAGCAAGTGGTCATGGGAAATCCGGGGCTCCATTTTGAATTTCCACACAAAAGAAGGCCTTCCTCTGTGTGACCCCAACAGCGTACATTGATAACTTATGATCCTTCATGGAGTATTATAACATCCTATGAGTCCTTATAACAGTTGATTGTTGAGGTGTGTGTATAGAGGGGTATAAGTAGCCATAATGTATTAAAAGCACCATCAGTCAACCTGTAGTTTATAACCAGTCAAGAGCATTCATAAGACCCTTGGATTTATAAGTCATTATAAGCTAGAATTATAGTTATTCATAACTGTTGATATAGTA
This sequence comes from Gymnothorax javanicus, assembly GCA_029692085.1. Classification (NCBI taxonomy): domain Eukaryota; kingdom Metazoa; phylum Chordata; class Actinopteri; order Anguilliformes; family Muraenidae; genus Gymnothorax; species Gymnothorax javanicus. Next base: position 31,808,301 of record CM056200.1, on the reverse strand, counting down.
CATCATAAAGCATTTTGCGTGTTTATGAGTTTAGTCTAATGCATTATGACTGATTATGATGAGCATGATAATTCACTATGAATGTGCTCATAATGCCCTATAGATGTGGTCTTCATAGACAGTGTTACCGGAATGTGTAATAAGGGGCTTCTATAAGTTACAAGGAAACAGTTAATAGATAGAAATTAGAATTAGCATTTAACACTGAAATAATCAGGAACTTTGTGAAATCAGGCAAAAGTAAGATACTCAACACACATACAGAAACGCCAAACACATGTAATATAGCCAAGTGATCAACATAACGTACAATTTCCCATTTCATACATTTTCCGGCACACTGCAGCTCAGCAAATTAGTGGGCCAACTATTCAAATGTTACCTCTATCTGAGGTACTTTAGGTCATGTTTTTTTAACAATGACACTCTAAATAAAGCGTTAAAAATAACTGTAATAGATGACAATCTGGTCGAATCAACACTACAGTTGACCTAAAATGGGGTACATTGGTTAGCACTGTGGCCTAAAAGCAAGAAAGTCGTGGGTGCGAATCCGGCCCGGGGCTTTTCTTGGTGGAGTTTGCATGTTCTCCCAGTGTTGGCACGGATTTCCTCAGGGTACTCTGGTCTCCCCCACCCAGAAAAACATGCATTATAGGAACACTCCTACCAGTACCCCTGACCAAGGTACTGGCTTTAGAACTGGAGTTGGTCCCCAGGTGCTGCTCTGTGGCTGCCCACTGCTCCTCACAATAGGATGGGTTAAATGCAGAGGACGAATTACCCCACGGGGTTCAATAAAGGGTATCTTATGTATGGTGACGAAAAGGCTGGGCATAACTTTTGCAAGGGAATACAATACTTATTGCAAGATAATGCAAACCTTTTACCAGGAAATGAAAAACTTTTGTGAGGGAACACAAATGTATTTCTCACAAAAAAATTCCCCCTATGACCCTTTGGAGGCTCTGTAAGAAATACATTTCCTGTATCTGATTGCTCAATTTCTATTCTTTGCGAGGATGAAAAATAAGTGTTTGAGTCTGCTTTGATGAACCTTTGATTTCATGTGTAAGACCTTACACCAGGTTACAGTCTCACCTGTGCTCCAGTAGGCTGACTGCATTACGTCACTTGTTTGTCTGGGATGCACTTCTTGGATTGCATCACTGACAAATAATATATTGTTAGAACAGGGATAGGGGGGTACTCATCTACCCCCTCCTTTTAGCCCCTCCTCTGTTTTACTGCAGATCTGTTTGTTACATCACAAACTCACTCTGCAAACCCAACCCCCCTATATGTGAGTCCTCTTGCACACCCACCCATCCTTAAATATAATCCTGTGGTGACAGGGTATTGTACAGTCACTCCAAATGCTGTTGTTCCCTCAATGGATTTGTGACTGGCTATCATCTGCACTGCTTACTTACCACTCAAATTTATATATTTACATGAACTGGAACTATATTGAATAAAAACATAACCCTCCTGGACACAGGTGATCAGGATACAGGGGCCTTCTGGGCTGTCTGACCTTGAGGAGTGTTATGTCGAGTTATTGCTGTTTCTCAGGTAAGTTATTCTTTTTTTTCAATTTGTTGAACCACACTTTCATTTCTTATGTTGTGCTTGAGTGAGACTTTTGCAGACAGTAAAAAATAGACCCAAAGGGCAAACCTTGTCTTCTGGGAACACTGTCTCCAATCTCAGGGAGCTCCAGTGCAGTTTCACAGAGTAAAGCTGGTGTCTCAGAAGAGAGGTAGTTTTCCCAGAAAAAAAAATTATCCTTCAGTGTAACAATGCAACAGAATTGTGCAAAATAGGCCAGTATAAGTGTTTCCATCTCTATTATGCAGTAAATCTGTTATGATGAGGAATACTTTGGAGAAAAGAATCATGTAAAATAATGCTGGAATCAGCTTAAGAACATAATTGAGCCTTGCAGTCAGTTTAAGTGGTGAGTTCAGTTAGGCTTGACCATGTAACTTACATTCACTCTCTTTTCTAAGGATCATCAACCCTCAAACCTGCTAGATAAAATAAAACCAAAATGAACAGCTCTGTCATCAATTCTAGCCTACCCTTCAACCACTCCTCTTCAGGATCCAGTCTCCAACACTCAAATACAGTTCAAGTGTGCTTAATATCACTTGTTGGTTGGTGGTTTCTGTTTATTGAAAGGAGCATCAATGTTGTTGTGGGCTACCCTGCCAACATCATGGTCATGTGGCTGGTGGCCAGAGAGAAGAGTGACTCTTCCACCTCCAATATCTTTATCTTCAACCTGGCCATCGCCGATGCATTGCTCTGCGTGATGAGCCCCATCTGCTTCTATGGCAGATATCTTCTGAAAATCATTTTTTTCCGAGAATATGTAATGTTTTTTACCACTGGGATCAAAAACTGCTCCCCACTCTTTCTCGCCTGCATTTGCCTGGACCGCTACGTGGCTGTGGTCCACCCCATTGTGTTCACCAGCATCAAGGATAAGAAGATCAGAGTGGCTATTTCCATGCTTGTTTGGGGGCTCATGATAGCCTTTGCCCTCTGCAGGTCTTTGTGGTTGAGCCTCTCAGCTAACATCTACATTGGGCTGATCCTGGCCACCTTTGTCATCATGGTTTTCTGCAACGTTTCTATCATGTGGAGTCTGAGGAAGTCGGTCTTGGGCAAAGAGAAGATGCACCCCATGAAAAAGAAAGCCTTCAGAACCGTGCAGATCTATCTGGCCATCATAGTGTTTCATTACCTGCCTGTAGTTGCTATCAATCCCTTTATACATAAACCTGATTTCCAAGAATTCTGCACGATTGAATTGATTATGTTCTCCATTATGTACCTCAGTTCCACCACTTCACCCCTTCTCTACATCTCCCTGATGAAGCAGCTGCCATGGCTGAAAAACTTGCCCTGCATCTGCTGCCGAAGCCCTTCCCCTGAGTGACATAATGTAAGCACATGAGATGTATGCTTGTGATTGTCTGTTATGTTGCATTTACTGTCTACATAAATTTAGTGAAAATGAGTTCATGAAATAAAGCAAGAATGTTATGTAAGTTGGAGGCAAATATGCCAGCTTTGATTTGACTTTAATTAGGATAGAGATGATAATTAACACAACTATAACCATATGCATTGATAAAAAGGCGAAAATAAAAGGCGTATTTGAATCATCCACATGCATATATCACCAAGATTTCATAGTACGCAAATAAAACTTCTTGATTATTTAAAAATGATCATGTATGATCAATCAAATAGACCAGTTTTTTTGTCATGTGTGTATGATATTTATCTCCAAACTTCCAAGTCTGTTTTGTTCCATTTAATTTCATTATGCCAGCATGGGATCTAGTTTTGACCTGGAAAAACCTTCAGTGACTTCAGATTTTTTGGGAGCACACAATGTACGCAAATAAAATGGATTGTTTTGACTGTTCCTGTTTTTACGGCCCCACTGCTCCTTGTGTGTTTGTTTGCCTTACTAACTCTGCCCATTGGCACTGATGTGCCAGGGTGCTTGTTTCCCTCTCTGTCTGTTGCCCAGGTGCACCTGATTGGGAGCGATATAAAAGGCTTTCACATCCTGCACTCGCGGCTGTTCTCTTTAGATGTGCTTCTTTTACCCGTTTACCCCTGGACTAATTGACACCACATTTTTGTGTACTCTACATTACACTGACTTGTGCTACACTTTCTTATATGCATTTTTTTAAAACTTTAGTCTTTGGTGAATTCTTCATTATTTAATAAATTTCATTATTATTGTTTCTAAATGGCGTTGGTCTCTCCTTTAAATGTACATACATGAGCCAGTATGTTACACTCTGCGTAATGCAGACAATCAGTGAGCAAGTATCACATTCAAGATATTTTAGTCCACAAAATGATAAAACACATTTAACATGAAACAATGTGAAATGTAACTGAAAAGATCCAAAAATAATTGAAATTGAATGTAAAGTACTTGAGTAACACCTCTCTGACATGTTCAAGGTCAACCAAGAGGAAAAGTGTCCATCACCTATCATATACTAACCTCAGTCTCTGAATTCAGAAGGAAGCTGTACTTTGGTATGAGTTTAGCTGTTAGTTACGGCTCTGGGGAACAAAGGGAAGCTCTGGGGTTTGTCATCAGAAACAAGGCCAACTTAGTTTCGATAATGGTGTACGGTTTTTGTTGAAACTGATTGAGACAAGAATTGATTCAATACTTAAGTGATTTCTTCAGCTGTAATTTACTGGTTATTCGCAATAAAACAACAAAAGGGTTTTTTTTTTTTTGCGATCCCATTATTGAAGACTGGCGTGCAAAAAGTACTTCATTCACATGTACAAAAAATGAGACTGAAGTACTTCTTGCACTCAGGTCTTCAATTGTTGACGCAGTTCCATTGCCAAATTAAATTATTGTCTCTGAGAAGAAATTTGGGTTCCAGCATTTTATCTCCTATTGGTTAGTACCCAATCATGCTTTAGAGACTTACCTAGCAAAGTACTGCTGGTTTGTCCTCTGTTAAACACATCCCTACTGCTTAGAGTATTTATATTTATAAGAATGACACTGGCTTGTTCAGTAATTAGGTTTTGAGTCTTCAAATTTAAAGCCTTTTTTTCAGGGGGACTTCAATATTTTTCCCACCCACAATATCTGCAATTAAAAGCTGAGAAGGGACTTCATTCAGGATTGCAGTACATTGATGTAAATTTAACATGTTTCACAGTCCAAATTCAACCTTATCATTGTTGGTATCATCAGTCTACATCAATAGGCCATGAATTATGTGAAGTGGTTGATGAAACCCAGGTGTGATTAGGGTTGACACCTTTGAGAACTTAAAGTGTATATTTCAGGTTAAACACTACTCTCGTCTAATGTGTACCTAAAGCCTTCAAAATGTACATACAGTATTTCAGTATTTCTCAAACTATCTACAAATGCCGTTAAATGACACTTTTTGTCTGTTTCTGTAGTATCTGGTTTTTTTAACATTACCTGGTAACTACATCACGTAGGGGATTCATGGAGGAAAGTAGCCTCTGCTTACTATGGCCAGTGATTGGGAGCATGAGGAAGTGGCAAGAAACACTGCAGAAATTTATGCTGGGTGGCAACCATATAATTTCGAGCCGGGTAGGCTTGAGAGAGGGGAAGAAAATACTGCCCTCAGAGACGGATTAATCCTTCAACGGAGGCATACGAGCGGAGGGTTGGCGAGGTGTCCTGGTGAGTAGCTATATAGCAACTAGCGCTTGAGCTAGTCTACGAACAGCAGTGAAAATGGTAACAACAACAACACCACCACATATTTTACGGTGTATGAATAACACTGAGTGAAGAAGCCAACGTTTTCTGTACATCTAGCTGCTGTGATAATGTGATATGTTCAGATGAAGACGTTGACTAAATATGTACTAGCCAAATGATAACGAAGGCATCATGCTAGCTAGCCTGAGTGTAGCTTGCCAGTTCCCACCCCGCCTGTCAAAATGATATTTATTTTATCGGGATTCTCCCTTCACCCTGACGTTGTAAACATATCCGCTTGACTGTCCCATGCTTTGATAGTATGGTACTAGCTCTACAACATCTAAGTCTAGCGGTGGCCGCAGTTTTTTCCCTGCAGGTGCAAAATCTCAAATGCCAGGCATAATCTGGTGTTGATCAAACCTCATAGCTGATTCATGGGAATGCTATGGTCTGTCTGGGGGGAGATATACAGAAAGAGAGAGAGAAAGAGAGAGAGAGAGTGGTGTCCTTTGTTGCTATTTCTGACAGGTGCTTGTGTGGGCAGTGTCCTCCCCATGGTCATCCCATGGAAACTGCGGTGTGACATTAGCGTACGAAAAATTTGCCCGTCTGACGTGGACAAATTGAACCCACTGGCATAAAATTTGTTTATTTTTGACGGTGAACGCATGGACCCTGTGCCCTGTTTAGGATGAATTCTTACACCCCGCACAAACACAATAATTCTTCATTGCAAGCTGCTGTATAGTGCAGGCTCATTGACAGTCGTACTCTGACAGGCTCTCCTCTACCTTTCCTGACGTAGGCATTGCATTATGGGAGCGTTGTAAACCGCTGTTAAGACTACCTACTTTTTTGTATTATATTCCATTTTCTGATAACCAACAACATGAAAATATGATGTATAATCGTTCAGATATTTATTTCCCACAAGAAAATAGTTCAAAATCTTTGGAAAATTAACCTGACATATTCACTTTAAAATATGGGGACGGGGATGGGGTGGTGTCGGGGAACACATACACCGGAATACTTTGATGGCATCATTAACTAACGTGCTTTTTATCACATAATTAAATGTTCAAAAATGATTTTTTTTTTTAATAGAGCTGGCATATTCTCCCTCTGTACATGTAGGTAAACATGCATGCTAGGTAAACTGGTATACTGGCACGAGTGGGTGAGTTAATAGTGTGCCAACCCTATGACAGATTGGTGAGCTGTCCAGGGTGCGTTCCTGACTTTTGCCTGCAGTTGGCTGGGATAGACTCATGCCTCACGCCCTACTGCGGTGAGGAGTCTGGATGACTCCTGATGAGGAAGAAGCGGTTGAGTACTCCGATGACACTGCCTTACTCGCCCGCCTCACAGATAACCAACCCACCCAGGATTACCATAACACTGTCTACCACTTCAACCAGTGGTGTCACCAAAACCATCTCCGCCTCAACATCAGCAAGGCTAAAGAAATGATCATCGGCACCCAGTCACCTCAGCAACCCAACATCATTAACAATGAAACAGTAAAAATAGTTGACAGCTTCAAATATCTCGGACTCACAATTGACAACAAACTCAGCTTTGTTCAGCACACAAAGGACATTCAAAAAAGAAGTCAACAAAGACTCTTAGCCATCCGTAAACTTAAAGGACTCCATGTTGCCCTCGTCTCCTCCTTCTGTTATATCAGAGTATTGTACAACCCATTTTACTGTACTGTTCCACCTGTTTCTTCAACATGCTCACTGTTGTCAACAGAGTCAAACTCACACACATAGCCAACACTGCTGCCAAATTCATAGGTCTCCCCACTCCCAATCTCTCTGAACTGAATGACAAGGCCATCACACGACGCAAAACACAATAGCACAGGACTCCACCCACCCATTACACTGTCACCTCACTATTCTGCCCTCTGGAAGGAGATACAGGACTATGAAATACAGAAGAGCACGTTTCAGCAGGTGCCTGATACCCTCTGTTATAGCCACCCTTAACAGAAGAAAGCGCTAAGGTATCCATCATATCACCCACTGCACAAACCGGCCATTTGAACCCACCACTAGCCTGTACTATGTGTATGATATATGTCCTTTTTTTTTTGTATAGTCTCCATTGTATGCTTCAGATTCACTGAATGTCCTTTTTTTTTTTTTTTTTTTTTAAATGTTTACCCTGTTAATTTGTACAGTCTCTGTGAAACACATTTCCCCTCGGGGACAATAAACTTAACTAACTAAATGTTAGAAATCAGTGATTTGTATGTTTGTTTTTAGCTTGTTTTTAGTTTCTGGTTTTAGTTTCTAGTTTTTAGTATGTTTCTTGTTTATTTTTAGTTTTGCTATTATTTATATATTATATTTATTCGTTAGAGCATGTGTGTTTCTGGATGATTGCTCTGTCTCTGGTCTTCAGTGTTTTCCCTCCTTTCTGTCTCATGGCATCTTGTCTTTTTCATCACACTCTCTTCCCTGTAATTTCGGTTTGGTAATTCCTCTTCCTTCTCTCTTGCTGTTCTGATTGGACTATCCACACTTAGAGCAGTTCAGTTAGGCACGGGTGATTAGTTAGTTCAAAGTTAGGATCCCACCTACTTCCTCTCTCTCTCTCCTATCACCGTCCTTGCTTTTCTAGATCCGCCTCTCCTCTCACCTGTTCTGAGTTTAGCTGGGCCTCCACTAAATTTGTTTGTGTTTAAAAGACCCACTTTCCGTAGTTTCTTGTCGACTGTTTCTACCACAGCTCGTCTTGGTCAGTCTCGCTTTCTGCGCTTATTTTTCTCGTTTCGATTGTTGAAAGCTTCGTTTCTTGTGATTCTCCGTAAGTCTTGTATTTGTTTGTTTGTATTATGTTGTGAGATTGCGATTTGATTAGTACTTCGTTCTCCCTAATTCCCATTTTGTATCCATCTGTTTAGTATCTCCTGTGTTCTCCTTATCCCATCCAACTCCTTTTTTCCTTCCCCTTCCATTCCCTTAGTTTCAACCCTCTTTGTTACTGTCTTTGTGCGGATTGATTATTCTGGTTACTGGATCTTTTTGCTTGTCCCCTGACTTCGATTCTGCCCATTCTGCATATCTCTGTTTGCCTGGCTATTGATCCATTTCTGTCTTGACCATGAGCTTGGTTAATCCCAATAAACGCCCTGCCGATGCTGAACTGCACTTGGAGTCTATGCCCGTTCCTTTCAGTACGAGTCGACCAGTACAGACTCCAGCGGATACTGCTGAACTGCAGCGACTTTATCAACAACGAGAGGTCGTCATTCAGCAGCAGCATCGCGACTTGCAGGAGATGAGAGCTACTTCACAGCATCTCACCCAGGGCCCCACCCTTCCCAGTCCTGCAGTCACACGGCAGAGGCAGCTCCCATTCGGGAGCCACGCCTTACTCCCGGGGAGTATGACGGAGACCCCACCACCTGCAAAGCATTCCTGTCCCAGTGCTCAATCATATTCGAGTTACAGCCCCTAACCTTTCCTACCTCACGTTCCAGAGTGGCCTACGTCATCACACTTTTGACCGGCAGAGCAAGGGACTGGGGAACCTCAATGTGGGACGCTGGCCACCCTGCACCCGCACCATTGAAGATTTCATGGCGGAGATGAGGGAGGTGTTTGACCGCTCCTACCAGGGGCGAGAGGCAGGAAGTGCACTACTGAGTTTACGGCAAGCCGGCTGCAGTGTCTCCGACACGCCATTCAATTCCGTTCGTTGGCCGCTCTACACACTGGAGTTTAAGACGCCCAGTTTTGATGTGTTCTACCGGGGTTGGCAGAGAACATAAAGGATGAGTTGGCGTCCCGTGAGCTTCCACCTGATCTGCAGGGGCTCATTAGAGTGGCCATCCAGATTGATTCTCGGATCCAGCAGAAGAAGAGGGAGCGCCAGAGCCATTCAGAGCCCCGACGGTTAGACCTGCGTGGTAACTTTCGATCTCCTCGGGCGACTCTCCTATCCAGGAGACCGGCGAGCCCCGGGGTCGGAGAACCCATGCAGGTCGACTGTTGCCGGTTATCGCCACAAGAGCGAGCTAGGAGACTGCGCACAGGGGCATGTCTGTACTGTGGGCTAGCGGGTCATCGTGATCCAGTGCTGTCCCCTACTCAAAAAAAGGAGGGGGGTGAGGGAGGATTGGACAGCTGGCTCAAGATAACAATGATCCACGAGGCTGGTTCCTGTCACTCTACTTGTTGGCAAGCGTTCATTGACTACTAATGTTTTGTTTGATTCAGGCTCAGACATCAACCTGATCGACGCCAACCTGTGCAACCAGCTCCAGCTCCAGCCCCAGAAGCTGCCCACGCTGTTCAAGCACTTGGCCTTTGTGGGCAACCACTAAGTCAGGTGACCCAGATTACGCCCCCACTCACGCTCATTGTCTCCGGCAACCATCTGGAGCAGATCCGGCTCCATGTCATCACCTCCTCCTCTGCTCCCATCGTCCTGGGCCTCCCTTGGTTGAAACAACACAACCCCACCATCAACTGGAGGACTGGGCAGGTGGTTGAGTGGAGTACTCATTGCCTGCGTTCTTGCCTCCGCAAGGCTCCCGCCAAGCAGGACGAGGGAGGATCCAGTGAGCCCCCATTCACTCCGGATTTGTCCAAGGTCCCCAGTGAGTACCAGGATCTAGCCGAAGTCTTCTCTAAGTCTCGTGCCCTGTCTCTCCCTCCTCACAGACCCTACGACTCGCCCATTGATCTCCAACCTGGCACAGCGCCCCTAAGGGGGGGCTCTATTCTCTGTCTCGGTCCAGAGCAAGAGGCCATGGAGAAATATGTGGAGGAGTCACTGGCTGCTGGCATCATCCGTCCCTCTTCTCTCCTGCTGGCGCTGGCTTTTTTTCGTTAGCAAGAAGGACGGATCTCTCAGGCCATGTATTGACTACAGGGGACTCAATAATATTACTATTAAGAATCGATATCCCCTTCCTTTAATGAATTCTGCTTTTGAGCTGTTGCAGGGGGCCACTATCTTCACCAAACTTGACCCCACGCAACGCTTACCACCTCGTCAGGATTAAGGAAGGGATGAATGGAAGACGGCCTTCAACACCGCTTAGGGGGGCACTACGAGTACCTGGTCATGCCGTTTGGTCTAGCTAACGCCCCTTCCAGAACCTCATTAACGACATCCTGCATGACATGATTAATCAATTCGTTTTTGTGTACCTAGATGATATATTAATATTCTCTCGTTCTAAGGAGGAACACATACGTCATGTTCGTGCAGTCCTGCAGCGCCTCCTGGAGAACCAACTCTACGCCAAGGCAGAGAAGTGTGAATTCCACATGGACACAGTCCCTTTCCTCGGATTTGTGGTTACTCCAGGAGGCATCGTAATGGACCAAGAGAAGGTGAAGGCGGTAAAGGATTGGGCTACCCCTACCACACGCAAGGAACTACAGTGCTTCCTAGGGTTTGCTAACTTTTACCGCCGATTCATTCGCAATTACAGTACCGCTGTGCTGCTCCACTGACCTCTCTGACTTCCCCCAAAGTTCCTTTTGTGTGGACCCCCTCGGCGGAGAAGGCTTTTCTGGAACTGAAACAAAGATTTACCACTGCTCCTGTTCTCCAACAGCCAGATCCTGAAAGGCAGTTCATCGTCGAGGTAGACGCCTCTAACACCGGCGTAGGGGCAGTCCTGTCGCAACGCAATGGTAAGGATAATAAGGTACACCCTTGCGCCTTCTTCTCACGCAGACTTAGCCCAGCCGAGCGTAACTATGACATCGAAATCGGGAGTTACTGGCGGTGAAGTTGGCATTAGAAGAGTGGCGTCATTGGTTAGAGGGGGGGCTAAGGTTCCATTCCAGGTCTGCACCGACCACAAGAATTTGGAGTACCTCCGTGACAGCTAAGAGATTAAATTCCGCCAATCTCATTGGTCACTGTTCTTCGACAGATTTAATTTCACTTTAGCTTACCGCCCAGGCTCCCAGAACAAGAAACCTGATGCCCTGTCACGAAAAATTTTCGCCTGACGCCCCTCTCAAGGAGCCTCAAACCATCCTACCCAGTCGTGTTGTGGTGGGAGCATTAGTATGGGAATTGAGGATCGAGTCAGAAGGTCACAACCTTCTGGGGGCCACCTACTAACTGTCCCAAGAACCGCCTTTTTTTGTTCCAGACTGCCTCCGAGCGGAAGTTCTCCAGTGGGCCCATTCTTCCCGTCTCGCCTGCCATCCTGGTGCTAACCGGACCTTGGCCATGCTAACTCGCAGGTTTTGGTGGCCAACGGTCCGGATAGATGTCAAGAACTTTACTACTGCTTGTCCGGTCTGCGCCCAGAACAAGGCCACCCACACTGCACCAGCTGGTCTCCTGCAACCGCTTCGGTACCTTCCAGACCATGGGCCAATATCGCACTGGATTTTGTCACTGGCCTTCCGCCCTCCAGAGGTAACACCGTCATCCTAACCATTGTGGATCGATTCTCCAAGGCAGTTCATCTCGTCCCTCTTCCCAAGCTTCCCTCTGCCAGAGAAACAGCAGACTTACTCATCCAACACGTAATCAGAATACACGGCATCCTTCTGACATTGTCTCTGACCGTGGTCCTCAATTCATCTCACAAGTCTGGAAAGCCTTTTGCCAAACCTTGGGAATAACGGTCCGTTTAACCTCTGGTTTTCACCCGCAGAGCAATGGGCAGACAGAGAGGGCCAACCAGCAGATGGAGAGTGTCCTTCGGTGCCTCATTTCCCGAGATCAGGGGGACTGGAGCGAACAACTACCCTGGGTCGAATATTCCATCAACAGCCTTCCCACGGCTGCCTCAGGTGTATCCCCCTTCCAAGCTTGTCTCGGTTACCAACCACCTCTGTTCCCCTCACAGGAGGTCGAAGTTGACGTTCCCAACATCCAGGAATTTCTTCAGAGGTGCCGAAGGGCGTGGGGAGAGACTGTTCCAGCTCTCCTGAAAGCTGCTGATGAGATGAGTCGCCAAGCCAACCGTCGTCGCTCTGTTCCACCGCAATACAAAAGTAGGACAAAAAGTTTGGCTTTCTTCCAAGGACATTGCACTAAGGACTGAAAGTCGCAAGCTAGCCCCCCGTTTCATTGGTCCTTTTGTGATAGAGAAAATCATTAACCCTGTCTCTGTTAGACTCAAACTACCAGCCTCTATGAGCCGTATCCACCCAGTCTTTCATGTGTCATGCATTAAACCTGTACTGTTTTCCATCCACACCCCTGCCCGACCAATCCTCCTCCCCCAAGGCTCATCGATGGAGGAGAAACATATACAGTGCACAAGTTGCTGGACGCGTTCATGGAGAAGGGTCTACAGTACTTGGTGGACTGGGAAGGATCTGCCCGGAAGAACGCTCATGGGTTCCTGCTCGTCACATTCTCGACAATCACTTATAAAGGACTTTCACAAAAGGACTTTCAAGCGAAGCTTAGACGCCAGGTGGCGGTCATAGGGGGGTTCTGTTAGAAATCAGTGATTTGTATGTTTGTTTTTAGCTTGTTTTTAGTTTCTGGTTTTAGTTTCTAGTTTTTAGTATGTTTCTTGTTTTATTTTAGTATTGCTATTATTTATATATTATATTTATTCGTTAGAGCATGTGTGTTTCTGGATGATTGCTCTGTCTCTGGTCTTCAGTGTTTTCCTCCGTTTTCTGTCTCATGGCATCTTGTCTTTTTTCATCACACTCTCTTCCCTGTAATTTCGGTTTGGTAATTCCTCTTCCTTCTCTCTTGCTGTTCTGATTGGACTATCCACACTTAGAGCAGTTCAGTTAGGCACGGGTGATTAGTTAGTTCAAAGTTAGGATCCCACCTACTTCCTCTCTCTCTCTCCTATCACCGTCCTTGCTTTTCTAGATCCGCCTCTCCTCTCACCTGTTCTGAGTTTAGCTGGGCCTCCACTAAATTTGTTTGTGTTTAAAAGACCCACTTTCCCGTAGTTTCTTGTCGACTCGTTTCTACCACAGCTCGTCTTGGTCAGTCTCGTTTCTGCGCTATTTTTCTCGTTTCGATTGTTGAAAGCTCGTTTCTTGTGATTCTCCCGTAAGTCTTGTATTTGTTTGTTTGTATTGCGTTGTGAGATTGCGATTTGATTAGTACTTCGTTCTCCCTAATTCCCATTTTGTATCCATCTGTTTAGTATCTCCTGTGTTCTCCCTTATCCCATCCAACTCCCTTTTTCCTTCCCCTTCCATTCCCTTAGTTTCAACCCTCTTTGTTACTGTCTTTGTGCGGATTGATTATTCTGGTTACTGGATCTTTTTGCTTGTCCCCTGACTTCGATTCTGCCCATTCTGCATATCTCTGTTTGCCTGGCTATTGATCCATTTCTGTCTTGACCATGAGCTTGGTTAATCCCAATAAACGCCCTGCCGATGCTGAACTGCACTTGGAGTCTATGCCCGTTCCTTTCACTAAATGGGTGGATACTACAGGAATATAACAGGCTAACCAATCAGAATAAACCCAACCATCTATATTTCTGATAGGACCACTTTGTCCTTTGACCACTTTTTACTGTTTGCTATGATATATCGAAATTGTTCTGAATCAGTGACACAGTCTGCTCTGTTAATTTTCTCGCAATTTTGTGGGCACTCTCCCTCACACACACACACACACACACAGCTGTGCATTCAAGTGCACCGTTCCCCATCTGAGATGATAGCTGGAGAACGCGGGCATAGGAGATGCTCATGCCCAGGTGTGACAACCTGTCTACTAACTCCCTCTTTCGTGAGTGAGCGTGCAACATCATCTCCACGTTTGTGAGAACTGGGGTCTCCCGTGCAGCACTGTGCCTGGCAGTTAGGGGTCCTGTGGTACAATGTGCCCACTTATGCTTGATGCAGTTAAACTTCAGCAACTGGGCAACAGCTAGTGCTGCAGGTGTTGTGTCTGCCATCTGAACCTTAATGCTGGGACCCTCTAGGACCATGCTTACCAGGGAAAGCAGCAGTGATGGCACAGATTCTTCTTGGCATCCTTCAGGGAATCAATTGGAGGGCTTAGCCTCTTCAAACGTGTGACGGTGCACGGTATGTGCAGCACGTGCAAGATGGACCACATCATTATCACTGTCCAGCTCACAGGCTTTGATGAGAGCAGCCCCAATGTCTTTTTCAAATACCAGCAGGATGTCTCTCCCTGTCGTGTGTGCTGTCTCCTCATCTAGCCTAGCTTCTTCTATGTAGAGAACCAGTTCAGCAAAGACAGTACTTGATACTTCTCGCTCCTTGTCTTTGCACTTGGGTCCCTCAGACTGGGCCTTTCTAACACGATTGTGTAGCACCGACAAGCACTTCTTATGGTACTTGGTGTCCTGGGCGACCATGTCCCCAGCGCTGAGTCGGCCGAGCAGTTCTGTGTCTTCAAGAATGGCTGCCCAGTCTTGACCTTTACTGCCCATTTGAAATGTTGCAACTTCCTGAAGACCATCAGTTCCTGTAGGTTGTCTGCATAAGAAACACTGAGCATCTTGGGCCTTCTCTGTACTGAATGATCTTGAATGAAATCTGGTGCGTTTGCACACATCTGGTACGTCATGGATCTCTCCTTCTGGCATGAGTATTTGCTTAATTTCTGCTCTTTGCAATTTTGTGTTGTTACATTTGAGCTTGTTTGATGGTACAAAGCGTTGTTTGCAACCATAGCCGCTTCAATGCTAGACCCGTCATTGAGTCTTTCCCGCTGAAGTGTTCCTGGAAGTGGCCCGAGCTCACTGAATCTGATCAAATTGGCTGCGAGCGAACTGTACCCACTCCCAGAGCCTTTTCGCTTGGACTGTGAAGGACATGTCAGAGACTCTGCTTTGTCCTCTTGGCAAATGATACACATCCTCCAGTTAGTCTGAGTTGGGTGCGTTAATGTTGATGGGACAGGATGCTCAAGCCCAACCAACTGGAAGCTCTTGGACATGGTAAAGTTGTTCGATGTTACGCCTGGCAATATCTTCTGTTCACCAGCAGCCACTACCATCAGGATCTGCAATGACAATATGTAATTGTTAACGCACATATGCCCACACATACACAGTTGTTCGATGTTACACCTGGATATATCTTCTGTGACCATTATTGGACTTTGATCAGTAAATTAAGTTTCACTTGTCAACCTGCATTCCTCTCCAGTAAAGCAGGTATGTATCATAACAGTAACTGCAGGCAGCCATTTTGGAAAATGGTTGCCACAGCCATCAGGGTCTGAATTTGAGATGGCCCAATTTCCAAATCTGTTCATAATATCTTCTTGTGTGCCAAATTTGGTGCTTTCCTCACAAAATGCACAAATGTTATGCTATATCTAGCTTAGCTGCCGCACTACAAAGAGAATATTTATTGCTAGCATACAAGCATACAGCATACAGCATACATTGAGTTTGGCTGTGTGGGGAAACAGATCTTCTCAATACAGTGGAGAGACAGACAGATTAGTGTATTAGGCCACCTCACATGTACATGTTCATGACTGCTGGCAGTTCCACCTTTGGGGATTTTCCACTGATCCACAGGGGGAAAGAGGGCGAGACCCACGACCATTCAGGACTTGAATTATCCAATCCACTGTGCCAAACATGGCACACAACTGCTTGTGACTAATCAGAGGTCAAAACCTATCTTGCATACAAATTTACAAAAATGCAAATGTAATGATATAAACTTTGTTACAATGAACATTTTTGCAGATTTTGTTGCAGGCTGGCTTATGTAATAAATACTTTCCTGCTTTTTATATGAACATCGGGTCTGCTTCTTTTGGACGACGGTCATAACATTTGTTCCTGGTAAAACTTGGATTTACTAACAATTTGGCGCTGCAGGGCAGGGTGGATTCGTTTTCGGATCTCCACGTCTGGCCCCTGGGTAAATCATGCTGAGCTTCAAACGGCGATTACTGACTTTTGCGAGGTTGTAAAGGTGCACCCAAATGGCATCGATTCACCGCAGTAGCGTAGCATAACTTGCCATTTGCAGAATAAGCTGATCAAAAATATGAAGCATTTGAAACGCATAGTGGCCTCCCTAACCCCAATACAGATGTGGCTGTTTTTACCCAATTATTAGCAGATGCTGCCCCGCATATTCAAAAAGTACTCGCACTTGGCATAAATTCTGGTAACACTTTCAATGATATTGTTGCGTGGGCTTCACGCTTCACAGGTGTGTCAACCATGACAGCCCACCAACATCCAGGGCCTTCAACATCTCAGGACGAATCTTGTCCATCCCTGGTGACTTGCCACTGCGGAGTTTTTTGACCACCTCAGTGACCTCCAGTGGTCACACTCCAGTGGCTCACTGACTCCCCTGAGTCCTCCGTCCCTGGCTCCTCAATGGAGGGCACGTCTGCCAGATTCAGGAGTCCCTCAAAGTGCTCCTTCCACTGCCAGACGATATCCTCAATCGAGGTCACGGTTCACCACCCCTGCTGAAAACAGCCAGGGCAAAGCCCTGCCTCCCCTTCCTGAGTCATCTGACGGTTTGCCAGAACCTTTTGGAGGCCACCCAAAAGTCCAAGCCTCCGTGGGTTTCCTGAGTAATTCAAGAAAAGTGAGTACTTTGTTTTATCGCAATATAGTTTGCAAGGCAAAACTACAGAGATCTGGAACGCTCCACCCAGTGGCACGTTAACCTGTGAATTATAATTTGACTGGTGTAGAAGCGTTCAGTTGTTCGTAGTTAAACTGTCTTTGCGTAACGTGTTTTTTTGATATGGTTATCAGCACTGCTTGTGGTACCAATGCTGGTGTGTGATACAGGCCTATGTATTGAAAACATAGCTATATTATGACGGGGTGAATGGTGGTCATCCCTGCCTTCGAGGGTGAGAATTCACGCCAAAAAGGCGAATACGTGATTGCATGGCTGTGGCAAGCGTATGTGGTTCGCCCACGGTGCAGACGTGACTAATCATTTTCACGACTGGGAATTAGGTAGCCTACCTAAAAAGCACATATCGTGTCTATGTTTCTGCGGTTAATGTTCCAGGAGAGTTAGTGTTAGCACCCCGGGCCCAGAGTGAGAGACAAGGAGCGTCTTTCACTCAGGTACTTTTTGTCTTTATCATTGGTTGAGAGAAAGTGCATGTGGCACGCCTCCAACCCGTCTTGTGGGTATTTGAGAAGCCTGCTTGTGCCCACTGTGAATTGCGTCATTGTCACATTTTAAGTTTGATATTGTCCTTAGTCCTCATTGTTTCGTGTTGGTTTTATTCTTGACCATACGTTTAGTAAGCTACTGGCCAATAACGCACGTTAGTACATTAATAAAGGCCTATCGTATAACTAGATATTAGGCTACACCTTGATGAATGCATAATTAATTCTAAGCATGGCAAGCAAAGAAAATTCAAACGGCCTTAAATACACCAGCAGTATTATTACTTATTTGCGAACAAAATATGTGAAAAAGGAAAAGGTGATGATCAAAAACGGCTGGGATCCAAAAGGATCTACACCGGATTCGTCAGATTGGTGGATGTAACAAAAGAAAAATGTTCGTAGTGTTACGGCTGGCTCGTCACCGCAACATAAAAAAAGGACCACCGACAACGAAATAACCGTTCCAGTAACGAAATATTTATTGAGGGTAATTCAAGACAAAAAGTAGACTGTATCTAGGGGAATGAATGAATGCATGCCGGTAATGAATGAATAACAGAAACTAACATCATGCACACAAAAATGAGAGAGGAGCAAGCAGAGCAGCATTCAAGCTGCAAACAAGCTAGCTGCCAGACTGATCTGGCCGTTCCTTTGTACCCACACCGGCGCCAGGTGTGGATAATCAGCAATCAGCGATCCTGCTGCAACCTACAGCCTAGGCATGGCCACTACCAAGACTGCAGGGGCGCAGGGGGTCGTAACAGTAGCATACCATGAAGAATGACAAACGCTCGGTTTATGCTCAGGCTTTTGTATTAAACAGTGGGCCAGACAGTTGGTCGAAGCACCAATCTGCAGGGTCGCCTGCATGCCGTGGACTGACTGGCTGATAACCGATGACATTGATCTAGCTAGACCCCGTAACATCTTCCTTTCCCAAAGTAAGTCCCCACCCTTGAGAATATAGTACCACTGTTTATAACATAGTCCCAACATCACTAACATAAAATTTCCTTTGTATCCATAGGTAACTCTATCCCTAGTTAACTCCCATTAGACAATTCAACTGAGCAGCATAACAAGCAAATAGCAACACAGCAGTATCTTTTTTTTTTTTTTTTTAAGAAATAATACTATTTTCACAAACAGAACCCCAGTCCAGTTGTTTCCCAATGTTCATACTACCAGTCCAGTCTCTTAGGTGGCTTTGACAGCCGTCCAGCCCTGGTACGTATGAGCCCGTCTGAGGGTGTAGCCTCCACTGAACTAGGAGAGGCCACTGGTGGGAGATTGACTGACGAGACCGCCCCTGTGGGCCTGGCAGGGCTTGGCTTGGCCATAGCCGGGGAAGTCTCTACAGCACTACTTTCTGGAATTTGAGCTGGCTCCGGCTCATTTCTCCCGCAGGTGCGAGTAGCAGATGGTTCAGCCACTCTAAGGTCAACCCTTTTTGGCCGATAGATGGAACCGTCGACGACCACCAGGTATGATCTAGGCGCAACTTTGCCGAGGCAGGTTCCGGCCTCCAGATACGAGTATTATCACCAGGCAGGGCTTCATCCTGACCGTCTCGCCCCACGTCCAGTTCGGCAAGATCTGTGCAGATCGGTCATAGAAAAGACTTGGCAAGCTGCCTCCTGTGCCGCAGCTTTTTCGGTGACCCGTTCACCACAGCAGGTTCAAGGAGTTTGTTTGTCACGGAATGGAAGTCTTCAACCGACGAGACATGAGCCGCTGTGCTGGGCTGCTGTCCATGTTCTCCGTTGGAGTATTCCTCCAGTGCAGTATCGCCTTCCAAGGGTCACTGTGATCACGTGAGGCTGTGCGCAGCAGATTTTTAGCAATCTTAACAGCCGACTCTGCTTGCCGTTCGCCTTAGGGTGTGTTGGAGAAGAGGTCACATGCTCACATTCCCATTCAAAGGCGAAATGAGCAAATTGAGATGTAAATTGAGGGCCATTGTCGGTAATGACCTTGTCTGGCTGGCCACCTCGTGCAAACTGCGCCTTACAGCGTTTGATTACTGTCTCGGCGGCAAGGTCGGGGAGGAGCTCGACCTCCCAAAAATCAGAATAATGATCGACGATGAGCAGGTAGTCCTTCCGTCCGTGACTGAAAAGGTCCATGCTGACGATCTGCCATAGCCTGGTTGGCAGCTCATGGGAGAGCATGGTCTCTTTCTGCTGGTTATGAGCATACTCATTGCAGGTCGTGCAGGCACTCACAAAGTCCTTAATCTCTGCCTGCATGTTCGGCCAGTGCAGAGTTTCCCGAGCTTGCCGGTAGCATGCATCTCCCCCTATGTGACTGGAGTGAATGCGTGCAAGCATCTCTGGGCGCAACGATTTTGGAATAATAACTCTCTGCCCTCGGAACAAAATCCCATTTTGAGCGCTGAGTTCATCCCGATAGGGCCAATACCCTCTGATGTTGAGAGAGGTCTCCTCTTTAATGTCTGGCCAGCCCACGAGAACCATGGATCTCAGTGTCTGGAGACTTTCATCCCGGTCAGTGTGCTGCCTTATTTGTTCTAAGCGTTGGTCAGTTACATTGAGGTAGTCTGCCTGGTTCACATATTGCATCTCCTCTTGCATCTTTTCTAGTGAGCAGATGGCGTGCTGCTGGTAGGTTGTCCCCCTGCCAGTGCATTCTGCTGTGGCCCTGCTGAGTGTGTCGCTGATGAACATTTCCTGACCCGGTTTGTAGACGACTTTCAGACTGTAGTTTTGAAGGGTCATGAGCATGCTTTGAAGCCTTTTAGGAGCGCTGAGTAGAGGCTTGCTGAAGATTGAAATTAGAGGCCTGTGATCTGTCTCTGCTGTGATTATGTCACGGCCGTACAAATAGTGATGGAGTCTTTGACATGCAAAAACGATGCTCAGGCACTCTTTTTCAATTTGAGCATAATTTCTCTCAGTAGCAGTGAGAGCTCTTGAAGCAAATGTGATAGGTTGGCCCTCCTTCATCAGGCAGCAGCCGAGCCCACTCTGGCTGGCGTCGCTCTGGATTGTTACAGGCTTAGTCACATCATAGTAAGGCAGTACTGGCATAGTCATGGCCAGTGACTTGAGTTCCTGTATTGCTGCTTCATGTTTCGGCAGCCAGTGCCAGGGGGTGTCTTTATCCAGTAAGCGTCGCAATGGTTTGCAAACACTTGACAGATGCGGCATGAATTTAGCCAGGTAGTTGGCGAAGCCGACGAGACGTTGCACACCTTTGACATCTGTCGGATTGGGCATGTCGCTGATGGCTCTCACCTTTTCTGGATCGGGCTTCAGCCCAGCAGCTGAGAGGATGTGGCCATGAAACCGGACTTCTGTTACCTTGAACTGCAGCTTCTTTAAACCTAACCTCAGCTTTACCTCTCTGCAGCGCTCCAGCAGCGCCAGCAGCTTGTCGTCATGGTCGGACTCTGCCTCTCCATCCGTGCCACCGCAGCCCACCACCAGTATGTCGTCAGTGATGGGTTCGATGCCTCTCAGACCTGCCAGCAGCTCGTGCTGCTTTCTTTGATATATCTCGGTGCCACTGACACTCCATACAGTAGTTTGAGCTAACACTTCCTTCCCCAAGGGGTCCAGAATGTGGTCATGAGACTGCTCTCAGGGTCCAGTTTGCATTGGAGAAAAGCATCCCTGGCGTCCACCAAGGTGAAGACTCTTGCTTTTGGTAGTTTGTAAAGAACGTCTTCCAGTGTTGGCATAATGTAGTGAGAGCGCTTCAGAGCTTTGTTCAGAAACTTTGGATCAAGGCATATCCTCAATTTCTCCGGCCTCCTCACTATTACCATGTTACTGATCCAGTCAGTCGGTTCAGTGACCGGGGCTATGTGGCCATCAGCCTCATACTTGTCCAACTGAGCCTTAACAGCTGCCTTCATAGCGATAGGGATGTAAAACCCACGCGACTCGACCAAGGGAGGAAGAGCCCTGGGCTGAAGGTATATGCGTGTAGCTCTTAGCATTAGCACGCGCGATGTCCTGGCTGGTGCGAATCACAATAAAATGGATATATTTCTCCGTTCGAAGGACGGGGCACAAAAGCACAACGGTTATAATTAATCTGACTCCATAATAAATTTATAATAATGAATTTAGTTATACCCTCGTTAAATATCTGACTCCAAATTAGAATTAGAATTAGAATCCATAATCTAGAGAAACCTGCGTGTGTCTCGGTGACTACACCTTCAACTCTTAGGATACTACGCTGTCGCTAACATGTACTCCCGGTTTTTAGTACTGTTATCGGATCCTAGGTTCGTTGATTAGATTAGAGGTTGGAAGTCAGCCATCACTGCAACAGCATCTTTTTGGCTTGAATACAGCGAACCCAGATCTATGCAAGCCCATGGGTTCCTTCAGGGTATTTTAACAGATAACCGACTTTTCGGTCCATGGGGTTTCTTTTAGGCTAAAAATCCCAGAACCGGCAATACATAAACCCTTTATGTAAGTAGATCATGGTTGTCTCTCCAACTTAATAAACTCAATATCCAGAGTAGGCGCTGGCCAGTCGCACCTCGTCGGGATTATACCCCTAGGTATCCGTTGCAACGTGGCTAGAAAGAATAAAAGGATTAAGAGTCCCGGAGACCACGCAAGCTTAAAGGAATGACAATAATTTATTCACCAGGTAGGCAAAAGCTTAAATCAAACAAATCAACGTTACGCCAATTACAAGTTACACATAATTTAGAAGAGGAGAATAAAGTCATACCTGGAGGAAAGGATACACGCACCAACGTGCGCTGAAGTTCGAAATACGATGTTACATCATTGAAAAGGCTACTCACGATTAACGCGCGCGGGGAGAGATCGGATACGATTCTCCCCGAAAGGATTGTTTCTCTTTGCTTTAAGCCAAACCACGTCTTTGATCCAGGCGGCGGGGCCATAAACACCTGGTAGGGGGGTCGAATCCGGTTTTTGGGTTAATAAAACACTTCAGCAGAGAGAGGAGAATAGGGTGATTACCAGAGAGTATTCTGACCAAATTCTCAGGAGTTTCCAAAAGGGAATGAACCATAATTTCAATGGGAATGAAACATACTCCATTCAACTCCTTAGATTCCCCCGAGAATAACAAGACCAAACATGATATGAATATATACTAATATGATGCAGTTGTCATGAAAAAAGTCTTAAGATGAATTAATATATAGTTTAATTGGGTTATAAGTATATAAGTGATTTCTTAGAAGAAGATTTAACATACAAGCACATTATGCACTTCCCAGAGATTTAGATTATTTGAAACAGATTAATATAACTGGACTTTAACTTAAGACTTAGGCCAGTATTATGACTCACATTTGTGTCAGCCAGAGCCCTGCAACAACTCCCCCATACAGAAGAACAGTAAGACCGTTAACACCTTGGCAAGCATTTTGGGGAGGAAGTCCACAAAAGCTTTATTGCTATCTGGCATGGCTCTGGAACGAGCTTATCAGCCATTTGTCGCATACAGTCGCTGGGCTCCCCCACGCATCAGCGTTTGCAGATCTTACAGAGGTGCCGCTCAGAACCCAACCCAAAGGCACAGATGAATTTTACTGGTTTCGGAATGGAACAATCTTTTATAAAATGAAATATGCAATGTCTACAGGGACATTGCGAGGAGCACACTGAACTGTTGGAATGTCAGGATCTAAGTCAAAATGTACCTCGCCTGGCACAGATTCCACAGGTGAGGTGAATACATCACTGTACTTAATGACTAACCTTTCTTTGGTTAGTGGTTTTGGCGGCTGTGCCTGATCAACTCTAAGCACATCCTCAGGGATTGTGATGTGCATAACCCCGAGGCGTTCGCTTGTGTCTCCTGACAACAAGGGATGCTGTCCCTTTTTTACGATCTCAAATGAGAGCTTGTGTTTGCGACCTCGTACTATACATTCAGTGTCAAATATGCCTAAGGAGTTCACTAGCTTTCCTGAGTACAACCTTAAACTGGCGTTGCTTGGGCGGAGCTTTATATTGGGTGCAAGCTTTTCCTTATCTTTGAGAGTCATTATGCCACAAGTGGCCCCTGAGTCCAACTGACATCTTTGTGGTTTGTTGTGAAATTATAATGTCACAAACCATTTCTTTCCTTTAGGCTGCCCTACTGCCCTGACCGACTCAATCATGTAGAAGTTTGACTCCTTCTCACTGCTCGGCTCTGAATTCTCGGCTTCCTCATCCATGCAGTGCACTTTACCTGCAATGTTTCCCCGTTTGCTTTTTTGACACACTTTTGCAAAGTGATTATTAGTCCCACATAATTTGCATTTTTTCCCGAAGGCTGGGCAGTGCTCTTTCCCCCTAGAATGAGAGTTGCCGCAATATTTACATGCATAGGCAGTCTGCGCCGTCTTGGGTGAATCGTTCTGTCTCGATTTGTCGTGCCTGGCTGATTGCTTAGCAACGGAGTGAACAGCGTCAATGTGCGGAGCGTGTGAACTTGCCGTTTCCATCACTCGCATCCTAATACCAGTCTGCTCTGCCGCGCGACACATTTCAATAGCTGTGACCAAAGTGAGTGCTTTCTCTCTCAACAGCCTATGCCTAGTGTACTCGTTCGCAATGCCCAGCACTATTTTATCCCGAATCATTTCATCCTTTAACTGTCCGTACTCACATGTTGTTGCCTTCTCCCTCAGCCTGGTCACGAACATATCTATGGATTCGCCTTCCTCCTGTTTGCAGCACCCAAACAGATACCTTTCATATATAATATTTTTAGCTGGTTTAAAGTACTTCTCCAAGGCATTCAGTATCGCCGCCGGGTTCCCTTGCTCATCCTCCGAGAGGTTCAGGTTGTGACGGTAAACATGCCTGCATTCACTCCCCATCACACTACGCAGGGTTACCGCCTAAATCCTCTTGTCTTTCTCCGCTATTCCGGTAACGGGAACATAATCCGCATAGTCGCCCCTGAAAATATCCCAGTTCGAGCTCCAGTCGCCAGTGAAGCACATGGGCGAAGGCGGGGGAATGTTAGCCGTCATGCTAACTTTGTGAGCGATGCCTGTTGACTCAGTACAAGACCTGCGTCGCCAATAGCTAACGTTACTCGCGTCTTCTCAACTGAGGATTACAGACAGTAAACGTGAGCCACCACTTCTGACACCATGTTCGTAGCATACCATGAAGAATGACAAACGCTCGGTTTATGCTCAGGCTTTTGTATTAAACAGTGGGCCAGACAGTTGGTCGAAGCACCAATCTGCAGGGTCGCCTGCATGCCGTGGACTGACTGGCTGATAACCGATGACATTGATCTAGCTAGACCCCGTAACAAAAAATAGGGCGGCTTGCGGTACCATTATCTTAATTACAGAACACACAAAGCTTATAGAGAATTGTGTCAAAATGCACAGTCGGTTACAAACTCCAGACATAGTGTGACGTTGTGACCTGTTTGTATTATGTTGCTCAGCCAATAGGGGTAATGAATATTCATGAGTGCTTGTGGACATTGTGACTAAAATGTGGACTTTTTGTTTTCAAAGACGAAATGAATAAGGGTTTATTCCCCCTAATTAGTTGTCGTCTGCTTCAACGGTTGTGTGATAATGATGTAATGTCGCCTGAGAATGACGAACCGTCGCCCTTCGCCCAGAGGTATGCGCTGTTATTGTGATGGATAGTGTGATTGTCCCAGTCCATTATTTTATGACAAAAGATCGTTCAATATGGCCCATTGGCTAGCTGCACAAGATGGTGTGAAGTACTTTCTGAAATACGCAGGGTTGCTTCCAGTGGCGGGCGGTGGACGGAAAACTGGGGGGGGCGGAAAACATCCCTTGAAACGGATGAGATTAGTGACCCGATTTCAATCATTGTTCTCAGTCAACATGTTAGTTTCCCTTATAATGAAATGTTTTGGCGAGTGTATAATAAATTCTATAAAATGTTTAATTCACATGCCTTAATAGGCAACTCTTCACGAAAAAACCACTGTGGATTTTCTGCGTTAAATTTTGTCATATCCTCAGCAAGTCGTCAAACCTGTGCGTAATGATAGTTTAATTGAAAATGATTGAAATGCGCTCTTTTTTGCGTTCAACTGGTGCATTTGATTTCTCGTCTTAACGAAGACAATTAGCTACACCTGAGAGGGTAGAGTTCAAGTGTCTTTCACCAGGGAAATTGACTGAAAACAGATCAAGACTAATAAGCAGTTTAAAGACATGTTTATCGCCCTCCTTGTTCTCTGTCCACCGCACGCCACTGGTTGCTTCAACATTAACTGTTTGCTTCTGTCACTTATCAGTCTATATCAGATGCTGAGCAGATGACAGGTATATCATCCCGGATATGTGATTTTAGCTATCGCCGATATTCCCAGGATTTGGCTTAATTAACCACGAATGATGTTCGCAAGATTTGTCTCGATTACTCATGACTGATGTTTGTTCGTTGACACTCTTAATGAGACATCAGCTGCTCCACCAAGGGAGCTATCGAGAGGGTTTTTAACTAGCATCACATTTCCAGCTGTTCTCACTGATGAGTGATGAACTGGCTTTAAGCGACAAACAACAAATGTGAAAATATCTGGTAATCAATGGGTAAATATTCCACACCGTCGAAATCCCGTTTCATAAATCTAACATTCGATCGACGGAAAATTTAATATTGTCAATACTTCATTTACCTTCCCACTCGGCGTCAGTTGCACTCTCTGTAGCTATGGTTAGCTGAGTACATCTAAAAAAACCATAACAATGTAGCAGAAGTTGCATCAGAAATGTCAAAGTAAATTCAATATAAAACCAAAACAATTTAGCCAAATCCTGGGAATATCGGCGATAGCTAAAATCACATATCCAGGAAGATATACCTGTCATCTGCTCAGCATCTGATATAGACTGATAAGTGACAGAAGCAAACCGTTAATGTTGAAGCAACCCCGCATATTTCAGAGAGTACTTAACACCATTTCGTGCAACTAGCCAATGGGCCATATTGAACGATCTTTTGTCATAAAATAATGGACTGGGACAATAACACTATCCAACACAATAACAGCGCATACCTCTGGGCGAAGGGCGACGTTTCGTGATTCTCGGGCGACGTTACGTCATTATCACGCGACCGTTGAAGCAGACGACAACTAATTAGGGGGAAAAAAACCTCATTTATCTCGTCTTTGAAAACA
Organism: Gymnothorax javanicus; assembly: GCA_029692085.1. Taxonomy (NCBI): domain Eukaryota; kingdom Metazoa; phylum Chordata; class Actinopteri; order Anguilliformes; family Muraenidae; genus Gymnothorax; species Gymnothorax javanicus. The sequence goes on along the minus strand of CM056200.1, from coordinate 31,781,818 downwards.
AAAATTCCACATTTTTGTATTTTACAATATTTATTTACTAATTATGTTTGTATAAAACAGTATTATGATTTAGCCCTGAGTTCCCCTTTAATATTTCTCCTATTTTAAAATTTCAAAGACCATTTTAAAGGTCTTTTCAAACTGTTTCTAAATGGTTTCAAATTTTTTTCTCACGTACCTAATTCAGGAGTCCGTCAAAGTGCTCCTTCCAATCACGAAACGATATCCTCAGTCGAGAACACAGTTCACCACCCCTACTGAAAACAACCCGGAGAAGCCCTGCCTCCACTTCCTGAGTCGTCTGACGGTTTACCAGAACCTCTTTGAGGCCACCCGAAAGTCCTTCTCCATAGCCTCCTCGAACTCCTCCCAAACCCGAGTTTTTTCTTCCACAACTACAGTGGCTGCAGTCCTTTTAGCCTGCCGGTACCGTTCTGCTGAGTCGGGGGTCCTCTGGGCCAACCAAGCCCAAAACGTCACCTTCTTCAGCTTGACAGCCTCCCTCACCGCTGGGGTCCACCAGCGGGTTCTTTGGTTGCAGCCACAACTGACACCGACAACCTTCAGGCCACAGCTCGCGGCAGCTGCTTCCACAATACAGACTTTAAACAGGGTCCACTCAGACTCCATGTCCCCAGCCTCTCCCAGGATATGGAAAAAGCTCTTCCAGAGGTGTGAGTTGAAATTTGTCCGGACAGAGTCCTCAGTCCACCCTCACAACATAATTAGGTTTCCCAGGTCTATCTGGCTGTCTTCCCCGCCATCTGATCCAACTCACCACTAGGTGGTGATCAGTTGACAGCTCAGCCCCTCTCTTCACCCGAGTGTCCAAGACATACGGCTGCAGGTCTGATGATACGATTACAAAATCGATCACCAACCTTTGGCTAAGGGTGTTCTGGTCGTAAGTACACTTATGAACACCCTTATGCTCGAAAATGGAGTTTGTTATGGATAATCCATGACTAGCACAGAAATCCAATAACAAAGCACCGCTCGGGATCAGATCAGGGAGGCCGTTCCTCCCAATCACTCCCCTCCAGGTGTCTCCATCGTTGCCCACGTGAGCATTGAAGTCTCCCAGCAGAACTATGGAATCCCCAGTCGCAGCTTTTTCCAGGACCTCACCCAGGGACTCCAAGAAGGCTGGATACTCTGAACTGCTGTTTAGTGCATAAGCACAAACAACAGTCAGTGCATTCCTCTCTGCAACCCCCCATGCGAACCCGCTAACGATCGCCTTTTAAAAAGTGTAAGGTATGTTGCAGTTTACGTTTGCTGCCCGGCCCCTGGAACTGTCTTCTGAACAGTAGACAGTCACAGTGGGGCTAACTTTCTAATAATTAGTCTTAATTTTGCTTCCCCTTACTTTCCATATCTAATGCTTCATATGCCAAACCCCACAGTTTACTCATCTTTGCCTGTGTTCGCAAAATTACGCAGTGTAGGGTGTGCTTCTGATGTAGTCTGATGACGACATGTCGCTGGTACATTGCTTCTGCCCCAGCACGCATAAACTATACATTAGGTGATACGATACACTTTATTGTTCCCCCAGGGGAAATTTGGTTTGGACTCCAGCACTGTCACATATAGCTGCTCACACAGTGAATAAATAGTCAATAAATTCAACCCCAATTCCGAAATAGTTGGGACAAAGTGTAAATTGTGAATAAAATCAAAACGCAATGACTTTCAAATCACACCAGCCGGTATTTTATTCACAGTAGAACAGAGATAATATAGCAAATGTTGAAACTGAGAAATTTTACAATTTTATCCACAAAATGAGCTCATTTAAAATTTGATGGCTGCTACAGGTCTCAAAAAAGTTGGGACAGGGGCCTGTTTACCATGGTGTAGCATCCCTTCTTCTTTTTAACACAGAGTGGAGGCGTCTGGGCATGGAGGAGACAAGTTTCTTGAGTTCAGTCATTGGAATTTGATCCCACTCTTTTTTAATACAGGCTTCCAGCTGCTGGGGAGTTTTGGGTCTCCTTTGACGGACTTTTCGTTTAATTATGCGCCAAATGTTCTCAATCGGTGAAAGATCAGGACTGCAGGCAGGCCAGTTCAGCACACAGACTCTTCCACAATGAAGCCATGCTGTTGTAATAGCTGCAGTATGTGGTTTTGCATTGTCCTGCTGGAATACACAAGGCCTTCCCTGGAATAGATGTCATCTGGAGGGAAGCATGTGTTGCTCTAAAACATTTATATACCTTTCAGAATTCATAGTGCTTTTTAAAACATGCAAGTGTCCCACACCATATGCACTAATGCATCCCCTTACCATCAGAGATGCTGGCGTTTGAACTGAACGCTGATTACAGGAGGGGTGGTCTTTCTCCTCTTTAGCCCAGAGGACACAACGCCCATGATTTCCGACAAGAATCTCAAATTTGTTTTTTTTTTTTCTTCCCGCCACCACCCCTCTTGGGAGGTCAGCTTTATTTTTATTAACAAAATATTGAGGGGAGGACACAAAAAAAGGGGGGGAAAGACAGGAGGATGGGTAAAACAAATAAATCTGAATCAAACAAACAGCTAGGACTAAGACTGATATGATGTTAGACATCGACCAGACTAACAAAGTGTAAGGGCAGACAGGGGAGTGATTCACTCATTTATACATTACTAAAACTTTTCTTTTTTTTTCTCTAGTAAGGAGCATGATTTGTTTGGGTTTAGATGCAATTCAGGCACTTCATTTATTTATTTATTTTTTTAAGATGGCTTCAGTGTTAATTTAATATACTTGGGTTTTGCTGTATTATGCTCACCGGCTACAGAATAGCGTTGAGGAGTGTTGAATATGTTTTATTAATCTGTTCAAGTTGGTTTTTTTGCACAGCTAACTGTTGTTCCATTGAAATCTGTTGTGTTAAGAGATCCAACCACTGTGAAATATCGATGTTATTCCGACTTCTCCAGTTTAGTTATATTGTTTTTTTTGGCGATAGTCAAGGCTACAAGTAGGGGTATAGTAATTGGTTTAGGGCATGTGTTGAATGTATCCAGATCACCAAGTATACATAAAGCGGGGGATAACGGAATGCGGCAGCTGAAGAATAGCGAGAGTGTGGTGGTTACTTCTTTCCAGAAATGCTGTATCGGTCGACAGAGCCAGAGTGCGTGGAGGTAGTCATCAGCTGTTCTAAGACTGCAATGAGTGCTCGTGTCTGATTCCGTTAATCCCATCCTGTACAATTTGTGATGTGTAATGTGTGTTCTGTGAATGATTTTGTACTGAATAAGTCTTATGTTAGTGTTCCTGGACATGTTAAAGATGTTGTTGTAGATCTTATTCCAAAAGCATTTTCAGTATTGATGTTAAGGTCCTTTTCCCATTTGTTTATTGGAATATGAGGTGCACCGTCTGTGTGAGATACTATTTTATACAGTTTGGAGAGTTGTTTGTTTGATTCTGCTATTTTATTGATGCTGTCTAATAGTGGTGGTGGTTCCAAGCATGCATTGGAGATATCTATTTTTGCCTTAATTGAGTGTTTTAATTGGATGTACTGAAAATATTGTTGTTTCTCAATGCCATATCGGTTTGTGAGATGTTGGAATGTTAGCATGGAATTATGGTCAAAAATGTGGTGGAGGTGTGTGATTCCTTTCTCTTTCCATTTCTTGCCGATTAAGGGAGATTTGTTTGCAGTGAAATCTGGGTTGTGCCATATGGGGGTTAGTGCAGTCGGTGAGGTTTTAGTGTTTTTTATTTTATTGACTTTCCACCAGGCTGTCAGAGTTGTGGCAATTGCAGTGTTTCTGAAGCAGTTATGGTGTTTGATTGTGTCACTGATGAAGGGTAGGTCTGAGATTGCTATGTCCTGGCAGTCCGTTTGCTCTATATCAAGCCATGGGTGATTGTGATGGGTTGCATGGATCCATTTAATGATATATTGTAATTGATTTGCCAGGTAGTAGTGTTGGAAATTTGGTGCTTCAAGGCCTCCTTGATGTTTTGGTTGTTGTAGCGTGGTCAGTTTTATTCTGGGTTTCTTGTTTTTCCAATAAAATGCTTTTACATATGTGTCTAGTGTTTTGAACCATTTTTTTGTAGGTAGGGTTGGAATCATTGTGAATAAATAATTGACCTTTGGTAAAACCATCATTTTTATTGTGGCTATGCGTCCTATGATAGAGAGCGGCAGTGTTTTCCATCGGTTTAAGTCATCTTGTATTGTTTTAAGCAACGGAGTAAAATTCAAATCAAACAAGTCTGACAGCCTGGAGGAGAATTTTATCCCCAAATATTTGATGTTTCCAGTAGAGAGAGAGGCAAGTGAGGAAATTGTGATGTAATATGAGAGCTATCTCCATTTATTGGTAGGGTGGTTGATTTGTTCCAGTTTATTGTATAATCGAAGATCTTGGAGTATATGTTGATGGTTTTTATTAGTTCTTTGATTGACTGGTTTGTGTTTTGAAGGAACAGAAGTACATCATCTGCATATAAGCTGATTTTATGTGTTATATTTTTAGTACGGATGCCTGTGATGTTATCATTTTGACGGATTGCCGCTGCTAATGGTTCAATAAAGAGTGCAAACAGTGAAGGTGAAAGTGGACATCCCTGTCTGGTGCCTCTGTGAAGTGTGAAATTTTGTGAGATGGGATTGCTAGTCAAAATTACTGCCTTTAGGTTGTTGTAGAGTGTTTTTATCCACTGTATAAATGAGTCTCCAAATCCAAATTTTTCCCAAGTTTTAATTAGGAATGTCCAGTTTACTTTGTCAAATGCTTTCTCTGCATCTAAAGAAAGAATGTTGGTTTGAGAGTCATTTTGCAGAGATATGTTAATCAGATTAAAAAGACGGCGGGTGTTATTTGAGGAATGTCTGCCTTTGATAAATCCTGTTTGGTCAGGGTGAATTAGTGATGGAATGACTGATTCAATTCGGGTTGTTAGTGCTTTGCTAATTATTTTAATGTCACAGTTTATTAAGGAAATGGGTCTGTAGCTTGTGCATTGAGTTGGGTCTTTATCTGCTTTGAGTAGTACTGAGATTAATGCTGTATTCATATGATAGGGGAAACATTTCTTTTCATTTATCTCATCTGCCATTCTGGTGAAGAGTGGGGATAATATTTGCCAAAAGTGTTTATAGAATTCAATGTGGAATCCATCAAGTCCTGGGGCTTTATTATTTGACATTGTTTTCAGCGCTTTTTCATATTCTGTGGATGTTAGTGGGGCATCTAGGATGTTGGTTTGGTCTTTTGTTAGTGTGGGTAGAGTAATGCTGTCTAGAAACATTTCTATTTCAGTTAAGTTTTTGTTTTCCTTGTTGTCACTGTATAGGTCACAGTAGTACTGTCTGAAAATGTTGTTTATTGTTTGTGGATCACTGGTGACGTTTCCTTTTGGGTCTTTGATTGTTGAGATGATGGATTTCTCCTTGTTGCGTTTCAGCTGATTTGCTTGATATTTGCCAGATTTATCATTGTGTTCAAAATGATTATATCATAGTCTTTGTAACATAAATTGAGTCTTTTTATTGATAATTTTGTCAAGTTGGAGCTTGGTTTCTCTGATTTCTTTTAATGTGTGTTCTGTAGGGTTGGAAGTGTATGAATTTTGTAATTGTTTGAGTTTTTCCTCCAATTTGTTTTCTACTTCTTGATCTCTTTTTTTTATGAGTTGAGTATGAGATTATTTTTCCTCTTAGTACAGCTTTAGCGGTTTCCCAGATGAGTGTTGGTGAGGCATTTACCATGTCGTTTGTTTCCATGAATAATGACCATTCCTTCTTGATGTATGAATCAAATTCTTTATCTTTCAGTAAGGAAGTGTTAAATTGCCATCTTGAGTTGGTTTTAGCCTCTGCTTTTATGTACATTGAGAAACTGATTGGGGTGTGATCGGATATGATGATTGGATAGATAGTGAGGTCAGAGATACATGCCATCATGGAGTTACTTGTTAAGAAGTAGTCAATTCTTGAAAATGATTTATGGACTGGAGAGAAGTATATGTATTCCCTGGCTGACGGGTTATGTAGCCTCCAACTATCGCCAAGACCCAGATCCATCATGTACTGTTTGATTATCTGTGTTGAACCCCAAGTATTGGTATGATGTGAGGTTGTTGAACTGTCCATTGTTGGATTGATGACTATGTTAAGGTCACCACCTATAATAATAATTGATGTTGAAAAATTTTGTAATGCTGCAGAAAAGTCATGATAGAATGTTGGGTCGTCTGTGTTTGGACCACAGATACTTGAAATGACTATATTGATGTTGAAAGGAACAGGCATTGACTCCAAGTGCAGTTCAGCATTGGCAGGGCGTTTATTGGGATTAACCAAGCTCATGGTCAAGACAGAAATGGATCAATAGCCAGGCAAACAGAGATATGCAGAATGGGCAGAATCAAAAGTCAGGGGACAAGCAAAAAGATCCAGTAACCAGAATAATCAATCCGCACAAAGACAGTAACAAAGAGGGTTGAAACTAAAGGAATGAAAGGGGAAGGAAAAAGGGAGTTGGATGGGATAAGGGAGAACACAGGAGATACTAAACAGATGGATACAAAATGGGAATTAGGGAGAATGAAGTACTAATCAATCAAATCGCAATCTCACAACGCAATACAAACAATCAAATACAAGACTTACGGGAGAATCACAAGAAACGAGCTTTCAACAATCGAAACGAGAAAATAGCGCAGAAACGAGACTGACCAAGACGAGCTGTGGTAGAAACGAGTCGACAAGAAACTACGGGAAAGTGGGTCTTTTAAACACAAACTAATTAAGTGGAATCCCAGCTAAACACAGGACAGCTGTAGAGAGAGGTGGAACTAGAAAAGCAAGGACGGTGATAGGAGAGAGAGGGGAAACGGGTGGAGTTCTAACTCTAATCTAACTAAACACCCGTGCCTCGCTAAACTACTCTCAGGTGCGGATAATCAATGAGAACAGCGAGAGAGAAGGAAGTGGAAACACCCAACCGAAATTACAGGGAAGAGAGTGTGATGAAAAAGACAAGACGCCACGAGACAAACGGGAGGAAAACACTGAAGACCAGAGACAGAGCAATCATCCAGAAACACACATGCTCTAACGAATAAATATAATATATAAATAATAGCAATACTAAAAATAAACAAGAAACATACTAAAAACTAGAAACTAAAACCAGAAACTAAAAACAAGCTAAAAACAAGCATACAAATCACTGATTTCTAACAGATGTTATTGATAATTCCATTAATGATGATGTAGCCTCCTCCTGGGTCTGCTATGGTGTGTTTGAGGATTAGTGGTGTACTTTTATTGATCAGAATTGAAACACCTCTTTTTTTTGTGTTGTATGAAGCAAAGAGTATTTGATTGAAGTGCTGTGTTTTTAGTTTTACGTGTTCATTGTCTGATAATTTGGTCTCTTGTAACAGACATATATCGGCTTTTAATTTTTTGAGGTGATTTATAATTTTGGTTCTCTTTGCCGGTGAGTTAATGCCACGCACATTCCAGCTGACAAACTTAAGAGCCATGAGTCCTGGGTTTGCTTACAAACCTAGTATAGATACAAACAGCCTGATATTGCTGCACTATAAAATCTTCCAAAACAGTATGGACTTGACACAGGGGGGGACAGAAAAATGAAACAAAAACTAAAAAAAGAGGTGACAATAAACAAATTAACACTACAGCATATGAAGACATTGTATGAGAGAGAGAGAGAGAAAAAAAGGATCAAGTCAGCAGAAGACAACTGGGGGTAATGTGGTTGTTACAGTTAAAAGTATTGCATATCGTTGATGAGAGATAAAAAAAGGACAAAAAAAATAAGAAGAAGAAGAAAATGTAAGTATCCTCAGACTAAGAGAGTTCAGGAGGGTAAATATGAACATCTACACACATCTGATACACATAAACACAAAAAAGAAAAAAGTAAAACACCTTAATATTTAGAGAAGAAAAAGTAAATAAATAAACAAATTGAAAATAAAGATACATAATAAAGAGAATAATAATGAAAATAGTAACATAACATATACTCAAGAAGACATAGTCTATTATACACACACGCACACACACACACACACACACACACACACACACACATACATATTTATACGCACACATAACCTAGTGGAAAAATGGAGAACTGTATACATATATAATCATACATGCATACCTATATACACACACCTTACGTAAATACACATATGCATATCTGCACACTAATACACACATATATACATACACATACAGATACCCGCATGTAAAAAAAAAAAAAAAAACACAACCATAATACTGCTTATGCACTCATTCAGTCAATCATACCACAAGGCACATATGCATACACATTTATCAAGGAATAGTATATTTGGGTGAATGGGTATATGGCCAGAAAGACAGACAACCAGGCAGGCAGATGTAAGGAGGGACAGACAGATGGACAGTTAGACAGACAGGAAGAGGGTAGACAGATGGGCAGATATACATACAGATGAATGGGCCAGTGAACAAAGTGAGATACAGACAGATGGCTAAACATACAAATCAGATAGGTAGATAAAGAGAGAGAAAGAAGAGATAGAGAGGGGAAGAAGTCTGGGGTTTTGAATGGAAAGATTGTTGACACATTCCAATTGTAATCAATCTTCATTCATTATTCAATCCAACGTGACAGAATCGAATTGTGAGTTTATAGCCAAGTAGTGAGGTTACCGTCCCGATAAAGTTGGCCGTCGATGTATAGCTTGTCTACTGTGAGTGCGACTCTTCGTCCTTTTTCACAGAACTGTTTGAGAATTGGAAATAACTTCTTTCGTCTTTCCTGAATTTCCCATGGGTATTGATCGTTCATCCCGTAGTTTGTAACTTTCAGTTCCCTTCCTCGGCTTTTAACAAGTTCTTTTTGTTTAAAATGTTCAAATTTTGCGACAATTGGTCTTGGTCTGCTGTTGTTTTTTGGTCCAATACGGTGAACGCGGTGAAAAGTTACGTTATTTACAGTGTCACGGAAGAGTTTCAGAGCCGACTGCATGAATTCTTTAATAGCTTGCTCCGGGTTGTCTTGCGGTTGTTCTGCAATTCCGGTGAATACAAGATTATCGCGCATGCTGCGGCTCTGGAGGTCTAGAATGGTTTCTTTCATAATTTTGTTTTCGTTATAAATGGTTTCTACTTGGATAGCAAGGGTATTGACGGTGAGTTTCAGTTCTTTATTTTCCATCTGTAATGTCTCGATTTGTGACTGGCTGTATTCAAGACTGGCTTTTAGTTCCTGATGTCTGCGTGCAGTATTTCAAGGATTGCGAGTTTGCTGTTAATGGAATCCAGCACACTAACCTGAATAGTTGCAGTCCCGTCCTCAGTTTCGGTGGATGAGGTTCTTTGTGGTTGTTTCTGTGGAGGGCTCATAATGCGCAGCTTGTAAAAGTAGTCATCCACGAAATCTTCTAATTTATCCAGAGTCTCGGAGTAATCCAGTAGAGATCGTCGGGATTTTTTTTTCTTCTTTTTTTTCCTAACTTTTATTGTAGCCTTGTCAATTTCGTTTCGTTTGCCTCTAGCAGCAGGGTGCCGCCATGATCAATCGCCAGTTGTCTCTGCTGTATTTGGTCTCACAGCGCCATCTCAGGGTCAGGAAATCTCAAATTTGGACTCGTCTGACCACAGGACACTTTGCCACTTTGCTACAGTCCATTTTAAGTGAGCCTTGGCCCACAGAGCATGGCGGCGCTTCTGGATCATGCTCAACAATGGCTTCCTTTTTGCATGATAGAGTTTAAGGTTGCATCTGTGGATGGCACAGCGGACTGTGTTTACAGACAGTGGTTTCTTGAAGTATTCCTGGGCCCATTTAGTAATGTCAATGACAGAATCATGCTGGTGAGTGATGCAGTGGCGTCTGAGGGCCCGAAGATCACGGGCATCCATTAAAGGTCTTCAGCCTTGTCCCTTATGCACAGAGATTTTTCCAGTTTCTCTGAATCTTTTGATGATGTTATGCACTGTCGATGATAAGACTTTCAAAACCTTTGCAATCTGACGTTGAGGAACATTGTTTTTAAAATATTCCACAATTTCTTTACACAAGCCTTCACAGGTTGGAAAGCCTCTGGCCATCTTTACTTCTGAAAGACTCAGCCTCTCTAAGACATCCCTTTTATAGCCAATCATGTTACACACCTGATGCCGGTTAACTTAATTACTTGATAAATGTTCTTTCAGCTGATTCTCTTATACTTTTGTATATTCATTGCTTTTTCAGCCCTTTTTTGCCTGTGTACCAACTTTTCTGAGACCTGTTGCAGCCAGAAAATCTGAAATAAGCTCATTTTGTGGATAAAAATGTAAAATGTCTCAGTTTCAACATTTGAAATGTTATCTATGTTCTATTGTAAATAACATATTGGCTCATGTGATCTGAAAGTCATTGCATTTTGATTTTATTCACAATTTACACTTCATCCCAACTATTTCGGAATTGGGGTTCTAGAAATACAAATCTGGGCCACAGGCCACATATTGCATGTGTGGTCCGGCACATGATTTGCATGAGTTATTAAAAACATACAACATACAGAGCATACAGTATAGCCTCTGAATCGTATAAAGCACACATACACCCTGCACACATAAATGCACCACCATGTACGTCAACATTATGGCACAGCTTCTGTGGCTCTGGAAGCGTTTAGGATCTTAATGGACATGGGTACCAAATTCTTAAAACAATTCAGCCTGCAGAGGGGGACGCTGTAGCGTTTGCCAGATGATAAGAGTTTATACTCAGAGTATAGGACATGGGTCTCATCTGCTAGGATCCTCTGTACCCAAGTACAGACTGCTCATACATAACCTGCCGGGGGAGCCTTTCAGACCTCCCTCTCACCTTCGGGGTGGTCTGTGTCAAGCGAGCAATTCTTGATTTTAGCTGGACAGACAGATTACCGTACCAAGAGGACATGCTGTACCAGAGAACACTTTCCAGCACAGAATGATAAAATAAAAACATTACTTTCTGATCGACACCCAACACCCTGAGTCTGCGCAAAAAATACAATCTTTGCTGCAAACGAGAACACAGGTGATCCACATGGGCTTGCAAACTAAGAAGGTTATCAAGGTGGACACCAAGGTACCTATAAGAGTTAACTTGCTTGATTTTTCCTCCATGGATACACAATGGTGTGGTCCCCCACTGACTTTGGGTCCAACACCATTTCTTAAAACGTTTTCTTAACGTTTATAGCAAGGTGGTTTTCATCACACCACTTAACTAAGATTTGCACTGCATTAAAATATGTGATGGTGCTCTGCCTCTACAACCACAACAATCCAAACTGCGTGCTGATGTCATACAAGACGTGTGAAATGAAATATTAAATATTTGGCCAACATAAGGAGAAGTGTAAAATGTCAGTTTTGGTAAGGAAAAATAAAGGTAGCCCACATATACACACCTCATACTGACAAGCCCAACACCCAATCGAATTCCAATTCTGGTTGTGGTGGCACTTAGGGTGGCCAATCTGGCCCCGATCATGCCCATTAGGAATAACAAAGTCAAATTATGAAAATTTTTGCATCACATTTATCGTTGCAATTTGTACCCAGAATATCAGGAAGCGAAGTACAAAACCCAAAACCAGTGAAGTTGGCTCGTTATGTAAATCGTAGATAAAAACAGAATACAATGATTTGCAAATCCTTTTCAACTTATATTCAATTGAATACACTGCAAAGACAAGATGTTTAATGTTCAAACTGAGAAACTTTATTTTTTTTTTTGCAAATAATCATTAACTTAGAATTTAAAGGCAGCAACACATTGCAAAAAAGGTTGGCACAGGGCCTTTTTTACCACTGTGTTACATCACCTTTCCTTTTAACGACACTCAGTAAACGTTTGGGAACTGAGGAGACCAATTTTTGAAGCTTTTCAGGTGGAACTCTTTCCCATTCTTGCTTGATGTACAGCTTAAGTTGTTCAACAGTCCGGGGTCTCCGTTGTCGTATTTTACGCTCATAATGCGCCACACATTTTTAATGGGAGACAGGTCTGGACTACAGGCAGGCCAGTCTAGTACCGCACTCTTTTTACTACGGAGCCATGCTGTTGTAACACGTGCAGAATGTGGCTTGGCATTGTCTTGCTGAAATAAGCAGGGCGTCCATGAAAAAGACGTTGCTTGGATGGCAACATATGTTGCTCCAAAACCTGTATGTACCTTTCAGCATTAATGGTGCCTTCACATATGTGTAAGTTGCCCATGCCTTGGGCACTAATACACCCCATACCATCACAGATGCTGGCTTTTGAACTTTTGCGCCTATATCAGTCCGGATGGTTCTTTTCCTCTTTGGTCCGGAGGACACGACGCCCACAGTTTCCAAAAACAATTTGAAATGTGGACTCGTCAGACCACAGAACACTTTTCCACTTTGCATCAGTCCATCTTAGATGAGCTTGGGCCCAGCGAAGAAGGGCGTTCTGGGTGCTGTTGATAAATGGCTTTTTCGCTTTGCATTGTAGAGTTTTAACTTGCACTTGCAGATGTAGCGACGAACTGTAGTTACTGACAGTGGTTTTCTGAAGTGTTCCTGAGCCCATGTGGTGATGTCCTTTACACACTGATGTCAGTTTTGATGCAGTACCGCCTGAGGGATCGAAGGTCACGGGCATTCAATGTTGTTTTTCGCCTTGTCGCTACATGCAGTGATTTCTTCAGATTCTCTGAACCTTTTGACGATATTACGGACCGTAGATGATGAAATCCCTAAATTTCTTGCAATAGCTCGTTGAGGAATGTTGTTTTTAAACTGTTCGACAATCAGCTCACGATTTGTTCACTAAGTGGTGACCCTCGCCCCATCCTTGTTTAGAATGACTGAGCAGTTCAGGGAAGCTGCTTTTTATACCCAATCATGGCACCCACCTGTTCCCAATTAGCCCGTTCACCTGTGGGATGTTCCAAATAAGTGTTTGATGAGCATTCCTCAACTCTCTCAGTCTTTTTTGCCACTTGTGCCAGCTTTTTTGAAACATGTTGCAGGCATCAAATTCCAAATGAGCTAATATTTGCAAAAAATTACAAAGTTTACCTGTTCGAACATTAAGTAACTTGTCTTTGCAGTGTATTCAATTGAATATAGGTTGAAAAGGATTTGCAAATCATTGTATTCTGTTTTTATTTAAGATTTACACAACGTGCCAACTTCACTGGTTTTGGGTTTTGTATTTATAAAAGGACATTTCTGGATATACGGTTTTAAAGTTCTTGTGCCTTGAAACATATTGCTCCGAATTTTTGCAGTTAAGTAAATGAATGAACTTTGAGAAGCTATTTTTCCAGAAGAGTCTATGCACATTAGACAGGATTGGCTGGAATATATAAAGTAATTGCAATGACCTGGCTTATACTGTATAAAGTAATAACAAATAAGTTTTCTTTGTAACCCATGTGGAGGAGGGGCCACCCTACCACATAATTCACCTCGTATGTAATGTCAAAACTGGACCTTGAAATCCTCAGGGTTATAAACTGCAATATCAACCAGTCCTCAATATAAAACAAGTGCTGCTTGATTGTACCATTTTAAATCCGTTCTGCCAAGAAAAGGAAATATGGCTCAGTTTCCATGTTTTGCAGCTGCATCTCTCATGGGTACCGTATAAAATTGAACAGTCCAGGTTCATGCAGTGGCAAGATTTTGATCATATGTTTGGTACCTGAGCTTGTTCTGTGCACTACATTTTAAAATCAAAATGAAAAGAAAAAGTAATCAGATATTGGCCTTGCGTTCCACAGGATATGTTCATTAAGTATGTTTTTCTGACCTTTCGCTTCAGATGAGAGGCCAGTCCTTCAGGGTTATTAAATGAGAAAAACGCACAACAAGCATTAATTAGTATTGGCTTCCATGTGTGCAATAATTACTCATTGGAAAGGTCTGGTGGAGGCTCTCATGAAAAGGTGTTTGTGGGGTGTTCGTGTGTTCTGTGGCCTCATGAGCAGAAATAGATCTGTTGCTTGTATTAGGCCTCTCTGAGGCGGGTAATTGCAGGGCTTGTAAAAGGCGTATTACATAGTGACTGCGGCTCGCCGTGTTTGTCGTGATTAATGAGCCGGTCGAGCGGGTCAGACCTCTCCACTGTATCGCCTGCGTTTGTAATGTATCGAGAAATGTATTTGATTAGACTATACTTCCCTCTAGCGGACATTAATTGTTATTATCCAATTTATAACCTTGTGACTCTTGGGTAGTGTGCAAAGTGAAGTATCCAGTCTCCATGTTCAAGTTCAAGTTCAAGGAGTCTTTATTGTCCCCGAGGGGGGCAATTTACTGTACAGACAGCAGTGATCCCAAAGAAAAAACAAACACAATCAGCACAACAATCACACAGAAAACAACCATAAACAAATATAAATAGAAAAGCAAAAACATAATCAACTGTTCAACAGGCCAATGGCAGCAGGGAAAAAAGAGGGTTTTAGCCTGTTAGTCCTGCATTTTGGCAGGATGTATCTGCGGCCCAACGGAAGCAGCAGGAACTCACCAGCCAAGGGGTGGCTCTGGTCGGAGAGGACTGAACGGGCCTTATGTAAGGTTCTGACCTTATACAGATCTGTGAGGTCATACAAATTAATACCAGCAATTTTGCTGCACACCCTTACGATACCCTGCTGTCTGTTCTTGTTTTTGAGGGAAAGCATGCCGTACCAACAGATAAAAGAAAATGTAAGAATGGACTCAATAAAACAAGAATCAAACATCTTCATAAAAGTGCGATCAACATTAAAACTTCGAAGCTTCCTGTAAAAATACATACACTGATGTGCCTTCTTGCACACAGTGTCAACATGAGGCTTAAAGGACAGCTTGTCATCAATGTTAGTGCCAAGGTATTTGTAATTATGGACCAGCTCAACCGCCTGGTTTGCAATGACAACCGGAGAGATGACTGGAGGGTTCTTCCGGAAGTCTATCAGCATTTCTTTAGTTTTTGACACATTGATATCTAGGAAGGATGAACTACATCAATCCGTGAATTCCCTGACTATAGGCCCATGATCGGGGTTGTCACTGTATAACAAGAACACAATTACAGAATCATCTGCAAATTTAAGAATATGACGCCCCACATGCCGGCTTCGCCACTCATTTGTATACAGGACAAATAATAAAGGTGAAAGGACGCAGCCCTGGGGTGATCCAGTGGAGGAGACATGAGTGTCTGACAAAACACTATAACCCTCACACGCTGTGGCCTTCCTGTTAAAAAGTCAGTCAGCCAGGCAATCAGACCAGGATCAATATTGTGGGAGTCCCTTAATCTTTCTGCTAAAATGTGCGGCTGTATGCAATTAAAAGCGGATGAAAAATCAACAAATAAAAGACGGGCAAAGGTCTTGGCTCCCTCTAGATGAGACAAAACAAAATTCAACAGGGTGCCTATTGCATCTTCAACACCTCTACCTGACCTGTAGGCGAATTGCAGAGGGCCCAGATTTTCTTGGACACAGGTCAGCAGTGTTTCCTTGACGATTTTTTCAAATGACTTCATAACAAGGGCAGTTAGTGCCACAGGTCTAAAGTCATTTAGTGATTTGGGATATGCAGATTTAGGTACTGGGACAATGATGGAGTCCTTCCAAAGTGAGGGGACCTTGTGAAGCTGGAGGGACATTGAAAAAATGGAACTAAATATGTCTGCCAGCTGGACAGCGCAGTTCTTAAGAACACGCCCTCCGATGCCATCTGGGCCTGGACTGTTCCTTTCTCTGACTCCACGGAAGAGTTTACACACCTCGCTCCTATCAACTACTATGCAGTTCTGTGTAGAGACAACATTTTTAAAAACTGACAGTTTATCGTTAAAATTACAGACATTAAAACGGTTGTAAAAGTTATTAAGCTCATTTGAGAGCACCAGATCTGGCATTCCATTAAGGGAGGTATGGCACTTCCTGGACTGCATCCCCACCATAGATTTAACCCCCTCCCAAGCAGGGCGAGAGCTGCCTGCACTTAGCATGCACTCAACCTTGTCCTTATACCTGCACTTGGCAAGTTTAAGTTCCTTTTTGAGCTGCTTTTGAAGCTCCCTGTATCGAGCAGTGTCACCCTGCATAAAGAAAATGTTTCTCTGGTTGATTATATTTTTGACACTTTTTGACACCCATGGTTTATTATTAGAGTAAAAGGAAACCACCTTCCGTGGAATGATGGAAGCTTCACAAAAAGAAACATATGCAGACACTGTATCAGTTAATTCCTCAAGCTCCTCATAAACATTTGTGAACAAATCCCAGTCCGTATTATGAAAACAGTCCTGAAGGCAGTGAATTGACTCCTCTGACCAGACCGGAACCAAGCGCCTCTCCGGCTTGTTCCTCTTAAGGACAGATTCGTAAGACGGAACCAAATACACCACACTGTAATCGGGCATACCAAGTGGAGCTCTAACAAAAGATTTATACGCTCCCTTTACGGATCCAAAACAAAGGTCCAAACATTTTTCATGCCGAGTGGGACACGTCACATATTGGTAAAAATTACACAAGAACTTTGATGCTCTGCAGTGGTTAATGTGCGGCTCGGTCTTCATCTCTTTTTATTTAATCCACCCGAATATATTACAGCTTGGCAACGAGGATGGGATTTATGATGACAAATGAAGATAAAGCGTTTTGGTAGAGGAGAGACAGAAAGTTTGCAGTTAGCAGATTCCAAGTGTGGAATTTGTAAGCACTAAAGTGAGTGGCAAACAAAGGAGCTAACAAGCTTGGCTTGCAGTAATGTTGCAGATAGGCAGCATATCGGAATACAAAGAGGGTGCGGAAGATTTTGAATCTTACCTGGAGATACTGGAACAGTGGATGATCGCAAATGATGTCGAGGACGATAAACAGGTCAGTGTGCTCCTTTCGTAAACTGGGGCTGCTACCCACAAACTTTTGAAGAATATAGTCTTGCCGGCTAAACCAAGTGAGAAATTGTATGCAGAGCTCACCAAGGCACCCATTGACCACTATAAGCCCTATCCACTTGTCATTATGGAGAGATTCCGATTTCAGAGGAGAAATCAACGGGAGGGTGAGTCCGTGGCTGACTACATAGAAGCACTAACAGCTGTCTAATCACTATGATTTTGGACGACACTTGGATGATGCTCTTCAGCTAACGCTTGCTGATTCAAGCAAGAAAAATGTCACTTTTGTGCTAAAGTTGGGCATATTGCACGCATGTGTAGGAATAGAAAAAACACAGTATGAGACGCATTATGTAGAACGGGAAGCTGATGCAAGTCTAGAAGATGAGGATAGTGATAAGAATCTGTTTGGGCTTTACAGTGTATACACAGCTTCAGATGGTGATGATGGTTTAGTAGCTGACATGAATATTGAAGGCCAGGACATTGAGATGCAGTTCGACACAGGAGCTTGTGTGTCACTTGTGTCAGAGATCACCTATAAAGAATCATTTTCCCATTTGCCACTTCACTCATGCATAATACCGCTGTCTACCTTCTCCAGAGAACCCATCCTAGCGTGAGGAAAAGTGCTGGTAAATGCTAAATATGAGCAACAGACAGCAAGAGCACCACTGGTGATTGTGAAAGGTATCAGACCAGCACTGTTGGGTAGAAACTGGCTGAAGAAATTCAAATTGAACTGGAGAGAAATATTCCAAGTCAAGGCAGCAGGGGGTGCTGTGGATCCAGAAGTAGCAAAGATTTTACAGAAACACGAGGTGGCATTTGAGGAAGGCCCCAGCACCATCCGTGAGTCCTAGGCTTCTATTAGGGTGAGACCAGATGCAAAGCCAATATTCAGGAAAGCCCGCCCAGTGCCATATGCCGTAATAGAGGCTGTAGAGAAACAATTGGACAGACGAGAGGCAATGGGAGCTATATCAAAAACAGATAGAAGTGAATGGGCGGCACCAATTGTGACAGTGCCTAAGGGTGACAAAACAATTCGGGTCGGTGGAAACTACAAGACCACGGTAAATCAGAGCGCGGAGGAGGAAACCTACCCACTGCCCAATGCCGAAGGCCGCTTTGCAACACTGACTGGAGGCAAGCTGTTCACTAAGCTGGATTGGATCACATGCATATCAGCAGCTTGAGTTGGATAAGGACTCAGAAAAGTACCTCACGGTTAACACACATTGGGGGCTCTACATTTACCATAGGTTGTCATCTGGAGTCTCCAGTGCCCCGTCCATTTTCCAAGCCGTGATGGATCACCTTGCAGGGGATTGAACATATGACCTGAATTTGAAACTGGAAGAAGTTTTTGATTCATTCATGACAGCAAGTTCAGACAAGGTGGAGTACCTTTCTTGGTTTGCTCAACTATTATGGCAGATTTATGAAAAATCTGTCCACTCAGTTGAAACCCTTGCTTAAGCTACTGAAGCAGGAAAGTGTTTGGAAGTGGACACCAGAATGTGAGGCTGAGTTCAAAAACGCAAAGGAACAATTGCAACAGAACACAGTAGTACTCCACTATGATATCAAAAAGCCGCTGAGACTAGCCTGTGATGCATCGCCTTGCGGTGTTGGCACTGTCATTTCTCATGTGATGGAAAATGGGCAAGAAAGAGCCATTGCCTTCGCATCGCACACATTAACAAAGGCAAAAAGGAAATACGCCCAAATAGAGAAAGAAGCCCTCTCTATCATTTGTAGTATACAGAAGTTCCATAAGTAACTTTATGGGAGGAAGTTTACTTTCAGTACCGACCATAAACCCCTCTTGGCAATTTTGGGCCCAATTCAGCTATCCCTACATTAGCCGCTCTGAGAATGCAGTGGTGGGCACTCATACTGATGGTGTACAATTATGAAATAGAGTATTGCAAATCTGCAGATCATGCGCTTTCCAGGCTCCCAAGGAAAGCCAGAGACAACATGGCGGAAGAAGAGAAAATCTTTTATTGCCCTATTATGGAGGACTTACCGGTAAAAGCCAGTGACATAGCAGAAAGCACAAACAAGGATCCCGTGCTCGGTCGAGTGAGGGAGCTCACTCTTAATGGTTGGCCAAACCACATAACTGATGAGGAACACAAACCGTTCTACACGTGTAGAACTGAACTTTCAGTGGAACAAGGATGCATTCTTTGTGGAATGAGGGTCATAGTTCCTTTTGATCTCAGAGGAAAGCTATTGTTTGACCTTCACCAGGGACACCCAGGCATTTGCCGTATGAAATCCCTAGCAAGAAGATATGTGTGGTGGCCTCATCTGTATATGGACATTGAAAAGGCTATTCAGGAGTGCAGCGCATGCCAGGCCATCAGGCAACTACCAGCTGTGGCCCCACTACATTGTTGGAAATGGCCAACTCGAGTGTGGCAACGGATACACATATGGCACTTTTCCACGACACGGTACTGGCTCTACTGTACTCGCCATTTTTGGTTTTCTATTAGGAAAAAGTACCTAGTACTAGGTACTAGTAGGTACTTTTTCTGGTACCTGCTCTCCTGGGGTTCCAAAAAACGGATGACCAGGTATTAGTAGGTACTAAAATGTGACGTGCAACATTGCCGCCCACTGATTGGTCCGAGAGAATCGTCACTGTGAAAGACGACTCCGTAGTCGACCTCGGGACATCTCATTCGAATTAGATTGATGAGTCTCAAGATTAGCGTAGTTATTATGATCATCGACTTATATTGTTTTAGGCTACTTGTTAGATATGATGTGCGTTGCCTTACCTTTCAAACACGGTTTCGTTTGTTCCCCAAAGCTGCTACATTTATGAAATCCGTTTGCCTCTTTGCCTGTGACCCCGTTCGTGGCAAAATTAAGTGACAGTATTGTGTTTCGTTATGTTCCCCTAAACAATTCCCTTTGAGAAAGTTATGTGATGCTACCCCCATTTAAAAAAAATCACGCAGAAAAAAAACTTTACGGGTGTTGATGAATCATTTTTGTCTTAACGTTATATCAGATGAGAGAACACATCGTAAAGCGATAAATTCTAATACTCTACCATCTCCTGCGATTTGCGCATTTGCTATGTCTTTTGCCTTCAATTTCAAAGTGAAATGTTTTGTGAAGCCTGAATTTCAAGACAATAAACAATAATCGTTTGGTCTTATGTGTTATTTGCATCTTTGTTAGGAAGGAAAAAAGGTAAATTAACATCCTCGGTGTGTGGTGATTCCATAATGTTTTGCCAGGGGGTTGGTGTGTGGTGATTCCATATTTTTTGCCTGGGGTTGTAGTTACATTATGGAATACTGATGGCACACAAATGCCTTGAGAATATATAGCCTTTTTCTATCAATACCCTATGCCTTTTACAGATATCATTGCTTTGCGTTTTTAGGTGGTACTCGGTCACAACACCAGCTGCCATCCTATGCATCAGGACAATGTCAAACAGAAACTACAATTAAACACTCACAGACTTTAGTGCCATAACGTGGTGACGGTAGTGCATGTGCCCTGATTTAAACACATGAATATTTAACAAAATCGATGGAATAAAAGTAAACTTGATGTAACTGAGGATGCCATCGTGGCATTAACATGCTGCGTTGCAACGACAAGCAGGTACCACGGAGGCATTACTATCCTCTAATAGAAAAGCAACCCCAAATAAAGTACCCGGTGCCAAGTAGAGTAGAGTAGGGAGGGTAGAGCAGAGCCGGTACCATGTAGTGGAAAAGCACCAATTGACTTCTGTGAGAAGGATAGACAGAGCTTCCTAGTCATCGTAGATAGCCACTTGAAATGGCTTGAGGTGGTCCACATGATAACCACAACTTCAGCAAAGACTACTGAAGTCCTGCGCAGCATCTTTGCATCTTAAGGACTGCCAGAGGAAGTGGTTTCTGACAACGGACCACAATTCACATCTAGTGAATTCAGAGGGTTCCTCAGAGTAAATGGGATTAAACAGACTCTCGTCCCAGCTTACCATCCTGCTTCTAATGGAGCAGCTGAAAGGTCAGTGCAACCGGTCAAATCTGTACTAATGAAGCAAGAGTTGACAGATAAGGAGGCTGAAAAGACTGTAACACAGCAGCAAAGACTGGAAAACTTTCTGCTGATATACAGAAGCACACCAAACACAGTAACAGGTGTTTCGCCAGCAGAATTGTTCCTTAAACGTCAGATGAGAACCAGGTTTAGCCTGCTGAAGCCAAGTCTCACTGAAACTGTTAAGAAGCAACAAAAGCCAGAAGAAATACCATGACAAAGGAAAAACCAAATTGAGACACCTATCGGAAGTTGATGCAGTGCAAGTGGGAAGGAGAGATGGATCAGAGGAAGAGTTGTAAAACAACTCGGATCAGTTTCTTACCTGATCGATGATGGTGTGAGAGAGCGCACAGTTCACATTGATCACCTGCTATGCTCTCATGAAGAAACTGTGGATTAAAACAACAACTCTAGTGATCATACTCACCTGACAGCAAACTTAGAGTCACTGCATCCATGCAGTATCATCTCAGAGGTTCAGCACAGGAAAGGTACTTAACCTGGACCAGTTTGCTCGCACATGACACTAGCAACTGCTCATTCGCCGTGAAACCTGCAACTCTACCCGCAAGTCCCAGCCCTGCCCCACAGCCGCATTCTACGGTCCAGTGCAGGAATACTCCAGCGAGGCCAGCAGAACCATCATGTCACATCAGCAATGTGACAACCAGTGCACCGCAATCCATGGCGAATGCGGCATCCACCTGCAAGACTGAACCTCTAATTAAAAAGAGTCCTGTATCTTTTTGTGAGTAGTGTTCTGATGTTCCTTGTTTAAAAAAAGTAATAGTTCTTGTTATAGTTAGAGCTGGACTTTATTGGAAAACAAAAGAGAACAAGAGACTCTAATTCAAGCAATGAGAACCCTTGACTTTTTTGTTAAAAATTTGGAGTAAATGTTTCTGTTAAAATGAAGGGTTTGGTTCCAAAATGCAATTAGTGCCAAAATTACAAAAATTGAGATTTCTGCTTCTTACACATGAAAAGTTTTTTTTTTGAAATTCATACTATAGAGTGTGTTTTTCCATGATCAAAGTTTGTGTGATAAAATTATTTTTTGATTTACTCAAAATGAGTAAAATGGATATATTGCTTTTTGGAAACAAACTCTTCAAATATTCTGGCAAAAGTGAATTATTTTGAGAGTTGGGGTTTAAGTTTTAAGTGGAGGAGTGTAATGTATTGAGAAAACATTGATGAGACTATAGTTCCCTCAAGTGGACATTAATTGTTATTACCTAACTTGTAACCTTGTGGGTTTGTAAAAGCAAATTACAGTATTGTATACAATCACAAAGCCCCCAAGGACAGGCTGCTGCATACAAAATAAGAAATTACATGTTTTTGTTCCTTTATTCACACTGCTGATGTTTGTTTGCAGTGGCAAACTGCACTCTGACCTTATCACTATGAAAATGCTCACATTCTATGTCCACTGCATGCATGCTCTAAACAAATGTATTGTGCTTCTGATTCCCTTTGAGTTATTGGGCCTGATTTGTCCCATCATCTGAAAAGACCATCATAACCTCAACCATGATCTGGCAATGGAAGTGGTTCTTCTGAGTCTATTTAAATATATACATGTTTTGCAATAGTCATAAGTATGCATGATGTGAAGAGCAGAGATCCGTCAGGAGAGGTTAGCTTGGATCAATCCTGACACTGCCCCCTTCTGTCAGTCCTCTGATGTCCGCTCAAGAGAATGGTGCACACTTACCCTAATTGATTGCTCACTTTTGTTCTAACGCTTGTTTTTATTTTGCATACATTAATACAGTATTTTTTAAATTGCATTGTGTCTTATATGAAAAGAACTTCCTTGGTGCATTTTTTGTTGTTAGAAAAAAAAATGCCCCCAGGAGTTTTGTATGGTGAGAACTTTCCCCAATGCCATGAACACTTTTAAGAGCACTACCTTGAGCACTTTCCAATTTCCGTTATGAGGTAGTACATAGTTGCTCTCATTCAAGGCCATATAAAAGAGTAGGCTGACAGATGGTTTACTAAAGACAAAACTTGGCTGTGGTTGAAAGACCGGGATAACGAAAGCTGCTCATAGCGAGGGCAAATCGTGACTTTCTGCACACTGAAATTCTTTTGTAGACATGATCGGCACAGCTCAGATCAGAGTTTAACATACTACCAAGGGCCACCGTCTTATGCTGTTGCTGACCTCTTGGTTGTGCAGTAGCGCTTTTCCTCAGTGATCATTCAGTTTGGGTTGAGGCAGAGAGAAGTGAAAGGGAATTGTAGCAGAAGATTTACACTTGTGTCCAGGGGTTTTACTGATATAATTTGTGTGTAAAAGCTCAAACATTAAAAGAGGTAAGATGATTTGCTCCCGAGGTATAACCTTTGTCGCATTAGGGGCAGGGAGAATCTTCCCCCCATTTTTTCCTCCCTTGTAACAACTCAGTTAGCAAACAGCCAAATTTAGTCACTAATCTGGTCGAATCAAGGCGACGGGGGGTTTTTTTGGGTGGGGTGTCACTTTCCTGGGAGCAAAGTGAAATAAACTTAAAGGCTAAATAACTAGCTAACTAAGTAAACTGTTTGATATACAAAGTAAAACAGTTGTTTTCAAGGACTGTGCTACTCTCGCCTGGTTTTTCTGTAGCTGATTTAGCTAACAAACTTTAGCAAGCTTCTCAAGGCTAAGAATATTATCGAATTACCTGGATATCTTTTTTTTTTTTTAAAGGTTATTTTTTGGGAATTTTTCCTTTATTTGATAGTTATACAGTGTAGAGAGACAGGAAAGTTGGGGAGAAGAATGGGGGATGACATACAACAAATGACCCATGCCGGATTCGAACCCAGGTCGCTGCAGGCAGGACACAGCCTTTATGGTACTCGCACTTAGACCGATGAGCCACGCCCCGAATTACCTGGATATCTAACTACAACCTGGGTTGGTTTCATATTTAGTTGCTTGCCTTTCATACAGTCTTCTTGCCAATAAATAATGTTGTCCACTGGGATTTTTAGTCCTATTTGGTCTTTTTTTCTTACTGCATTACCGCATAAACAAATTGCAAAGCTATTCAGTATTCCCATCTGGTCACTGTGCCTGGAACTGCTTATCAAAGCCTAGTCATGTTTAGTTGGCTTGCGCTTTAAGTAGGACATTCTCCTGACTCGCTTGAATTAACGCTAACTGGGATTTAAGTCTTTTTCACATCTCATTAAGGGCTCTTTTGATTAAACACATTGCAAATTACATTATTTTTGTATTGTCCTCCGGTTGCGGTGCCTTGATCAGCTCGTTAAAGTTTAGTTGTTTGTTTGAGTGCTTAGTGGCAGCCTGTTGGGGGGATATTGTGTTTAGTTAGCTCTTATAGTAAATGACTTGTAGATTCAGTCCGTTTGAATTAAAGGGTACCAGGGCTTTGCTCATTTTCGGTTTCCTTTGGTTGTAGAACCTATTGGTCGCAAGCTAGCTAGATGGTTACTGTTTGCATTTTTGACTTGGGATCTGACATTTAGTATTTAGTACATAGGACAACAGTTACTTGAGTCGGTTAGGTTGGAATTTTAAACAGTAAGGTTTACCGGAGTGCTCCGCCCCCCTCCCTCCTCCAGTTTCTCCTGGGCATTGTAGCTGCCCTAGACTAGCTAGTAAGACACTGCTGATATAGTGCATTGATTATTGGCATTTTCTGTCCATCACTTAGCTGGGTATTGGAGGCTCTGATTTGGGAACAGTATCTGGGAAAGCCAGTCTGTGATTATCTGGATTCTGAGCCAAGTTCTGTGATATTTTTAGACTAGTATATTCACAGCACTAGGACTATATAAAATCAAGTCAGCCGTCTGAGTGCTTATTACATATCGAGTTTGTCTCAATTTGGTTTTTCATTTTTGTTAACGGGAACTAAGCCCCTGCTAAAGGAGGCTTATTCTCAATTTACATAGTTTCCCCATGGTTTTATTGTGACTGCTGCTTAGGGCTTCTCAGGTTAATAAATTGTGGTTCCTGTGCTTCTGTCTCGGCAATAATAATTTTCTTTGTTATCTAAGGTGAGGGAGGTCATTAGATAGGGGATCCAAAATGTGGCTAAAACTACCTGATGGTTGCAGAATGATCACAGTTCTGGAAAGAGATTTGCAGGATGGTTTTGTCTGCCACCAGTTCCAGCAAATTGAGCATCTGGAGAGCAAGATCGTTGTTCTTCAGGGCCAGTTGGCAACACAACATAGTTCACAATCAGTAGAGTTCCCAGAGGAACTGAATAGTATGTCATTTAGAGAAATGGTGTGTATGCCACATCAGGGAAGCGGGGAGACCCCAGAGCAGGCAGGGAGAGAAAGTTGGGTGACTGTAGGACGTCAGCGGAGGAAAGGGCTTGCACGCCTGTGCAGTGACATTTCTTCCAGAGGTTGAGGTGTCCAATCGATTCCAGCCCTTGCAGGAACTTGGCTTAGCCCCTGACCCGGAAGAGTGGGGGGATTGATGAGCCGCAGGGCACCATGTTGGCCTCTACCCCTCAGAAAAGGGAGTTAATGATAGTGGGGGACTCAATTATTAGAGGAATAGACAGCTTAGTCTGTTTGCGCGACAAGGAGTCTTGTACGGTGTGTTGCCTGCCTGATGCCTGGGTAGGAGACCTCCTGGAGCGTGTGGACAAGCTCCTGGCCAGAGCGGGGAGGGATCCAATTGTCATGGTCCATGTTGGGACAAATGACATAGGTAAGGGTAGGTTTGAGGTTCTGCAAGAAAAATTTGTGGAATTAGCTGAAAAGCTTAGGAGCAGATCCTCCACGGCAGTTTTCTCTGGGATTCTACTGGTATCACGTGCAAGCAGAGTGAAGCAGAATTTTATCTGGAGGTTTAACACGTGGCTACGAACCTGGTGTAGGAAAGAGGGGTACAGGTTTAGGGGGCACTGGAACTTTTTCTGGGACTGGGGTGATCTGTACAAGCTGGACGGGCTACACCTGAACCAGAGGGGTACCTTTGCATTGAGTCAGCATATGTTGAGGGTAGCACAGGGTTATTTAACTAAGGACTTGGGGGCAGGGAGGTTAGAGAGTGTTATGCACTGGTAAATGCAGACTGCCATGATGGAAGCTGACAGCGCTATATGCACTATTGATGATATATTTTTAAAGCAACAAAAAAAAAAAAAAACAGCAGGCATCTGGGAAATTGAAAGGGATGTGCATTTGTAATAACCTGAAATATATTTTATTCAAATGCTGGAAGCATTAAAAATAAATTTCCAGAACTTTAGGCTGTTATGGCTAGTGAGGGCTATGACATAGTTGGAATTACAGAGACATGGCTTTTTGAAGAGCCTGCAATTAATGCTCATCAAAGCAACCAGTCCACTTTAGGCCCTGGGCTGTGTAATAAGGGGCATCTGTAAGTTGCAAGGAAACAGCTAATAGCTAGAAGTATAGAATTAGCATTTAACACTGAAAAAATGACTGTAGGAACTTTGTGACATCAGGTGAAAGTAAGATACTTAAAACATGTGCAGAAACACCAAACACATGTAATATAGCTAAGTGTTCAACATACGTACGATTTCCCATTTCATACATTTTCTGACACACTGCAGCCCCGCAAATTAGTGGGCTAATTACTCTGACGTTACCTCTTTCTGAGCTACTTTGGGTCATGTTTTCGACCAATGACACTCTAAATAATGTGTTAAAAATAACTGAAATAGATGACAATCTGGTTTTATCTACATTACAGTTTACCTAAAATGAGGTACATTGGTTAGCATTGTGGCCTTACAGCAAGAAAATGTGGGTTTGAATCCAGCCCGGGGCTTTTCTGTGTGGATTTTGCATGTTCTCCCTAGTGTTCGCATGGATTTCTTCCGGGTTCTCTGGTTTCCCCCATCCAGAAAAACATGGATTATAGGAACACTCCAACCAGTATCCCTGACTAAGAAACAATAGTTACTGGGTATGTGACTCCAGTTATACAAGTATTGGTGGAGCCCTCTATCAGCTCCACTAGTGCCAATCCCTTGCTGTACAGCAACCTGCCTGAAGAAATTTGCATATCCATCCCCCTCCTGGCTATATAATGGTGAGACCCCTTTCATTTGACTCCCGTTTATGGAAAAAATGAAGCCTCGAAGAAAAAAACAGCTGGGCCACGGTGGTTAGAGGGCTCCGCCCATACACGTATAACTGGAGTTACAAAGCCAGTAAATATCGTTATACTTCGAATGGGCTCCGCTATCTAACAGCTCCGGTAGTGCCACAAAGGGCGGAGCCTAGATGAGTTCCCACCCAGCTGTCCTCAAGTGTAGGAGGGGGAGTATCCTGGCATCAATTCCAGTCCTGTTCCTTGCCCAGAGCAGCATTTCATACAGCCGCAGACAAGGAACCAGCTGTCATATCCCTGAGATAAAACAGAACGAAAGGGGAAGGTGACGACCAAGAGGCAGCAGCACAGATGTCACCAACAACAACACCCCTATACAAGGCCGCAGAGGCTGCCACACCCCTTGTTGAATGGGAATGCAGCCCCGCTGGGATGATGATGACTATATGGAGATCCCACTGCGGCACCGTGACCCGCCACGGTGGCCTCAGCCGCAGAGCGCCCTTTAAAAATCATCAAAAAGGGGTATGAGAACACATGAGCCCCCTGTAGTCCTTCATGACATGCAGAGATAGCAGTTGCATAACCCTCACAGTGGACACAGCCCTGCCAGAACCCAAAAGAGATTGCAGGAAAGTTGAGATGATGGCAGTAGGAGACGTCATGGGGCCGACATTACGCGCATTACACTAACCAGAGAAAAGTTCCCACCGTGTTGTGTACGACGCTACTGTGGAAGCCACCCTGGCCCTTGGATGGTAGCAATGATATTTGTGGAAAGACCACATTTCTAACCACTGCCTCTCAGAATCCAAGCCATCAGAGGCTGACCCAGGATGGGCAGGGCCTTAATCTTTCCTTTTGCCTATGAAATTGCTCAGTCCACCATGGGGAGGGGCCACAGGTCCATCACTGCTAGGCGCACAACGTCCGGATATCATACTGAGTTGTGGTGATCTGGAGCTATCAATATCATTGTCCGGCCTTCCTTCTTGATTCTCAGCAGAAGTGGTGGGATCAGCAAATTCGGGGGAACTGCATACATCGTTCCTGAGGCCAAACCTTCTGGGCTAAGGCATCCACACCCGGTGGAAGGTCATCTTCCACCCTGAGTGAGCACCAAAGGGGGCACAAAGTGTTTTCTTTGGAGGTGAACAGATCCGTTACAGGGAGGCCAAATGGGGCGCCCACCTGTTGAGCAATGCGAGGGTTCAGACACCACTCTCCCAGCGCGGGCCCACCCCGCAACAAGGTCTGCTCCCTGATTCAAGGCCCCCGAAATGTGGCGTGCCCTCAGAGACCCGAGGTGGATCAGACTCCACTGCAGCAGTCTCTCTGCGAGGGTGCAAAGCGTCCTTGACCGCACCCCACCTTGATGGTTAATGTAAGCTACCACGGTGGAGTTGTCGCTCCTCACCAGGACATGTTAGCCTCATAGGAGCTCCAATAATGAAGCAAGACGTTCGAAATTGAGACGATTTCTAAGGCATTTATATTTATATTATACCGGCCCCCGACTGACCAGCCTTAGCACACCCCCTCCCCCACCCCCCCAGCCTTGGAGGGAGCGTCTGTAAAGACCACAATCCTGGCCCAACGGAGCCCCTCGGGTCAAGTTTTCCACACTGGACTAGAAAACCAGACTGGGCATCATCGATTGCGGCAAAGTAAACATGCGTAGATTCCGGCACTGGGGACTCAGCTTAAGATGCCGAAACCACATTTGGAGGGGCTGCATGTGGAGAAGGCTCAATGGACAACAAGGACATGACCGTCAGTGCTGACACCGTCCGGGACGACAATACTCATCGTACCAGCTGCAGCAACGCCCTGCGGCGCTCGTCGGACAGGCGTGAATGCCCTGATGCCATGTCCAAGGTGAGTCCCAGGTGCCCCACAGTCTACAACGGTGTCACCATGTTCTTCTCCCAATTTATCACAAACCCCAGCTGCGATATGTGGAGAATTAGGCGCTTTGCTTATTCTATGGCTTGGACTGGCGAGTTGGCCAGAAGGAGCCAGTGGTTCAAGTAGTGTAGGACTCGCACCCCCCCACAACTGTTCCAAGGCCACGTCCACACACTTAGAGAATGTTCGGGGAGAGAGTGAAAGCCTAAAAGGCAATCTGGAGTACTGAAAAACAGAACCCTGAAAGGCAAAGCGTAAGAATTTCTGATGGCGACGCCGAATAGCCGCATGAAAATATGCATCCATCAGGTCGCCCGGCTGGACTGCTTTCAACAGCTGCTGGACTGTCAGCATTTTGAAGGGCTTCCGTGCCAAGTAGATGTGAGCACCCGTAAATCCAGTATGGGGCCCATCCCTCCTGACATCTTGGGAACCAGGAAGTACTTGGAGTAAAAACCGTTGTGAGCGTCCTACACTGGTACCTGCACAATGGCGCCCTTCAGCAGTAAGTCCTGAATCTCCCATGAAAGAGTCCTGAATCTCCCATGAAAGAATCTCCAATTGCGAGCCGCCAGCAGATTCGAGGATGTCCTTGAAGGGGGGGGGCATCCTTGAAAACTGGAGTGAGTAGCCCTGGCTTAACATTCTGTCAAACCATGGGGTTAAATGACACAGCTGTCGCCACACTTGCACTGTTTCTGACAGTGGGCGGGCCTGAGAGCGGGGGGCCCTCCTGATGAAATTCTGAAAACTGATCCAGGCCCTCTCCACCGCTGGGGTTGTGGGGAGAAACCCCACCCCTGCCCAAGGGGGGCCATCTCTGAAAGGGATGTACAGAATGTCCAGAGCAGGAAGTGCTGGAAATTCCATGAAAAACAGTAACAGAATGTTCACATTTGTGTTTCCCACGACAGCCTTCATTAAATGAAGACACTTCCATTTGCAAATAAACAGGATATTGTACTGGAACGACACAGTTTGACACAGCACACCCAGGATTCGCATTTGGGTTGCCAAAGCCATAGTCTAACGCTCTAACCATTGTCCTATCAGCCATGTGGTTTATTTCAGCGGTCATAGCCACTTGACCATGTGAAGGCAGGTTAACAGATGTTAACGCAATCATATTAGTCAAAATAGATGTGGACCTGGATGAAAACTGGGCTGCAGTAACCATCACAGGCTCATTGGAAAATGGCGCCAATAGTGGCTGATTTGCATATTCTGCATTTGCCCGAGAACATGCTCTGCTTAACCGTTTTTCGGCAGAAGAGCGTGATGTTATGAGGGGAGGAGTTGAGGTTTTTTCTGAGGGCTCAGAAAACTACCGGCTGGACTTTCTGAGGAATGGTGTGCTTGACTGAATGTCTGACATATTCAGTGTAAGGGTGGGGACGTGCATTGGGCTGCACTTTAAGTGACAATGTATTGTCTTTATTTAAAACGTTACAGACACAAACAGAAATGCACATCCCCGCGCACCATAATTTGTCGCGGTGGGGGCCACACCGTGCTGCTGCAGCGGGTTGTGACTGCCCCGCTTGTTTCCCATATTGCTCTGCCAGACAGGGAGGCATTGCAGGCTGTGCACCAGGCTCGCGGACTGGTGGCAGGTGGTATGGAGCACTGGGAGGTGGCCTCCTCTTCGCAGCCCAGGGACGCATCTTCCCGCCGGCTGGAGTGACTGAATGTAGCCCATTATTTTGTAGCTTTTAAATTGCATGGGGGAGAGAAGCCGTGTCTTCAATTGCCACTTGATTATTCTTGCCCTGTGAGTGGTGAACTGTCAAATACAATGCCATACAACTTCTGATATTTGAATAATATGCATGATGTCATGTTCGCGCCGATCTCTGATTGGACAAGAGTTTACCATACTGCCTGAAAGGTTCAGGAAAAAAATATTCGCGCCCAGGACCAATATATCATCCTCGGAGTCAGAGGGCTCACTAACTAGCTCACTAATAGCTCTGTCTAGAGGCACGTTAGCTGAGAAGCAAGCCGCTCTTTTCTCCCGGATAGGCATGGGGAACGCAGTGCGCACTGTGCACACTGGCTGCTCCTGCAATGCTTGGCGAATGTGTTGTCCACTGTGTCAGATGACACACTGACGGTGCAGGTCGAGCACCCAGCCTGGGAAGCTCTCACAGGTCTTTGGCGGGACTGCCAAGACGGCAGATGTATCTACCACACACTGCTCCTTCGGTATGACGGTCTGAGCTGGGCTCGAAGACCGCGATGGCGATGGTGAGTTATCTTCTTGCATTATTTTCTTCAGGGCTGAAGATTTAAGGGAGTCGAATGATGGGTTTTCACCATTATATATCCAGGAAGAGAATGGATATGCAAATTTCTTCAGATGGGCAGCTGCGCAGTAAGGGATTGGCACTAGCGGAGCTGTTAGAGGGCGGAGCCCATACGAAGTATAACTGGCTTTAGAGCTGGAGTTGGTCCCCAGGTGCTGCTCTGTTGCTGCCCACTGCTCCTAACTATACGATGGGTTAAATGCAGAGGACAAATTACCCCATGGGGTTCAATAAAGTGAATCTCATGTGTGGTGACAAAAGGCTGGGCATAACCTTTGCAAGGGAATACACTACTTATTGCGAAAGAATGCAAACCCTTTGCCACGGAGTACAAAACTTTTGCGAGGAAACGCAAACGTATCTCTCCTATAAAATTCCCGCCATGACCCTTTGGAGGCTCCGTAAGAAACAGATTTACTGTACTGATTGCTCAATTTATTTTCTTTGTGAGGATGAAATAGGGGTGGGTGGTATAAACGGTAGAGAAGATATAAATTTGGCCAAAGGAAGAGATTTTGACTATATCGGCCAACCGCGATGGCGCTCGTTGATGATGTCATTAAGTTGCACCTGCTATATTTGGATAATGGCAGAGAGCAGCTGAAAGTATTGAGCGTATGGAGGAGGGGGTGCTCATGATAAACACTGGTGCAAAGTCTATCATGTGTACTTGATTTGGATTTAAGGAGTCCGATCGTGAGCAGAATAAACAATCTGCAAAATGAGGTTGGAAGAGGTGGACTCAGGCACAGTTCATCCGTACTCATACCAAATGTGAAAGCAACTGTACTTAAGCAGGGAAGATTACTGTAATGTTTTCAGCTCTCTTTTTCTAACAAACGCAGTGGCGAAAGGATCACTCAATTCAAACTTAGAAATTCAATGCTTGCTCGAAATGTAGGCGGACGAAAACATACAATCACAACTGGATACTACACGCAAAAAACTCAGAGATTAATGTAATAATCTCTGTTATAATCTCTGAGTAGTTCACGTGGTTATCACAGAACTATAGAACAGTGCCGTGACAAACTACAGAAAATGCGGCTGCGATATTTCAACGTGGTGCAAAAGTCTGGCAGCTCAAGTAATGAGAAAGATAAATTTTCATGGTTTGAGGCAGTGGACTGCATGATCAGCCAAAAACACAAGGGTGAAAGAATTCCGTATTTAACTTCCATGAATATCGAAAGTAATCAGTTCTTTTCTTTCTCAGCTTACCTTAATGTTTGGCTACCCAGATAAAGATTCGGGAGAGTAAAAACATCAAGCATCTAGCCAAGAAAATTTAGCGTTTAATTTCTCATGCTGCTATTCGTGGTTATCCATGTTACTGATGACACACTGGGTTGCTATTGCACGCACAGCATATGCATTTAGATATTATTATTCAATATTAATATTCTAAAGCCCCTTCTCAATAATAAAACCCCCCAAAATATATTGGCATCTCCTTTTAAAATCATACCCCATTTAAAACCACCGAGGTCCATACTGCAACGCGCTGCACCTGAATTTTGACATCTGTGTATCGGGAACAATTAAATATGAGTAGTGTGAAGTCTGACCAGCGGTCAGTGGGGGGACAAACGTGACTAGTGTGAAAGCACGTTTGAAGAAGAGCCGCAAGTATGCATAACCACCGATAAGGGTGCAAATATTGTGATGGTACAACTGAACGACTGGACAAGACTGCAATGCTTCAGTCACAGGCTCCACCTTGCCATTGGTAGGTTAAAACAATTTTTTTAGTCTTAGTTCAACATTATATTTTAGTGTCTAACGTGTGCTGTACAAATATGTTGGATTTCAAATTTAATACTAAGCAGTGACATAGCCAGAACTTAAAAATCCCTTTACAACTATTATTAGTCGTGACTTGTTCTCAATCATTTTTCTTAATTAACGATACGTTCAATCAATGAGCTATATGAACTAGAGGTGCAACGTTATGATTTCTACAACGTATATGCCAGTCTGGCCGCCATCATAGGACGGGCGTGTATGTCTCTATCCACGATTTTTTCTGGAAATGCCTGACCACTGTATCACTGTTAATAGCAGTCATGGGAAAGAGAAAGTGGATGACATAACCTTTATTAAGTAAGTTATATTTAGCTTGAATAATGCAGATTTGTGGCTTTAAATCATCAAACTGATATGATGTGAAGCCTGTCTTGACTCCAGCTGTTACTAAGGTAGTAAGCTGGTTAGTCCACGGGCACTCATATTTTGATAAGGCATGCACATAGGCCTGCTAACTGTATGTGTGAAGTGGAAAGCGGTGCTCCCAATTTTTTCGCTTTACTTCATTTTGGAAAAGAATTTTTTCCTTTAATTAATTTAAAGTATTTTCATCTTTATTTTTGTTTGAGAAAGCTCAGGAAAAAGTGGTGTCTGGTATCTTTTGCATGACAGTGATGTTTCATTTTGAAATTTGAGTTACAATGTAATGGAGAAAGATCTCCTGTTACCCTTTCAAGTTACTTGAAAGGTTTTGTATTTTTTAAAATAATTAAATGTTCTTAAAATGGCATTCTATACTATTTTGAAGTGAGTTTATAGTTAAGAATTCAGCTTTCTGCTGCAGTGTATCTGCTGTGGGAGGACGTTCAGAAACCATAATATTGAAATATATATATACTGAAGAATATATCGCAATATATATCGTTACTGTCTATGCTTCAAAATATACCGCAATATAAATTTTAGGCCATACCGCCCAGCCCTAGGATGAAAACTAATTGTAATAATACTTATTGCGAGATAATGCAAACACTTTGCCAGGGAATGCAAAACCTTGGCGAGGGAACGCAAACGCTGCTATGACTCTTTGGATGCTCCATAAGAAATAGATTTACTGTATCTGATTGCTCAAATTCTTTTCTTTGTGAGGATGAAAAATAATTATTTGAGTCTGCTTTGATGAACCTTGCAGTTTCATGTGGAAGACCTTACACCAGGTTACACAGTCTCACCTGTGCTCCAGTAGGCTGACTGCATTGCGTCACTTGTTTGTCTGGGATGCACTTCTTGGATTGCATCACTGACAAATAATATATTGTAAGAACAGGGATAGGGGGGTTACTCATCTACCCCTCCTTTTAGCCCCTCCTCTGTTTCACTGCAGATCTGTTTGTCACATCACAAACTCACTCTGCAAACCCAACCCCCCTATATGTGAGTCCTCTTGCACACCCACCCATCCTTAAATATAATCCTGTGGTGACAAGGTATTGAACAGTCATTCCAAATGCTGTTGTTCCCTCAATGGATTTGTGACTGGCTATCGTCTGCTCAGCTTACGTACCACTAAAATTTATAAATTTACATGAACTGGAACTATATTGAATAAAAACATAACCCTCCTGGACACAGGTGATCAGGATACAGGGGCCTTCTGGGCTGTCTGATCTTGAGGAGTGTTATGTTGAGCTGTTGCAGTTTCTCAGGTAAGTTATTCATTCTTTCCATTTGTTGAACCATGCTTTCATTTCTTCTGTTGTGCTTGAGTGAAAGGCTTTAGCAGACAGTAAAAAATAGACCCAAAGGGCAAACCTTGCCTTCTGGGAACACTCTCCAATCTCAGGGAGCTCCAGTGCAGTTTCTAAGAGTAAAGCTGGGGTCTCAGAGGAGAGATAGTTTTCCTGGATGGAGGTAGTCTTCCCAGAAAACAAAAATTATCCTTCAGTGAAACACTGCAACAAAATTGTGTGAGGCTCCCTGACAAGAATAATTTCTCAAGAGAGAGAGGTTAACTTTGTGCAAAATAGGCCAGTATAAGTGTTTCCATCTCCATTGTGCAGTAAATATATAATAATGAGGAATACATTGGAGAAAAGAATCATGGAAAATAATGATGTAATTTATCCTTGCAGTCAGTTTAAAGGGATAGTCCACCCAAAAACTATAATTTGTATATCAAGTACTCACCATTAGATGTCTCGAACGGACACAGTTGTTTTTCACCTCACGCAACTTTATGGCCACTGGAGAGTTTTGAAAAATTATCCAAATTCCTTTTTGCTGGAAGCAAATGGGGTCACCCAGTAGCAACGGCAAAACTCCACAAAACGTTTGTTGACAAACTTTCAAACCATCGTCGAACACATCGTCCAGTACAATCCAAGTCTGCTTTGTCCACTCTTATCCTCAGAACTCCAGAAACGTGGTTATTTTTCGCTAAAAATAATAAAATGCTATACTTACGCTTCAAGCAATCTGGCACATTCAACGGAAGTCCCGCCTGGCTCGTTCCCATGGTTCCCAGAGACTAATAAAATTTTTTGAAACAAGTCTTCTCCCAACTTTATTAGTCTCTGGGGATACTTCCGTTGAAGGACACTTAAAAATAAGACTTAGGATTATAGACAAACCGAGATTATACCGAAGATGGACGATGGTTTGAAAGTTTGTCAACGGACGTTTTGTGGACTTTTTTTACCTTTGCAACTGGTGACCCCATTTGCTTCCAGCAAAAAAGGAATTTGGATAATTTTTCAAAACTCTCCAATGGCCATAAAGTTGCGCCAGGTGAAAAACAACTTTGTCCGTTCGAGATATCTAATGGTGAGTAATTGATATGCAAATTATAGTTTTTGGGTGGACTATCCCTTTAAGTGGTGAGGATCATTGCTCTGTTCAGATAAGCTTGACCATGTAACTTACATTCATTCTTCTCTCTAAGGATCATCAACCCTCAAACCTGCCAGGTAAATTAAATCCAAAATGAACAGTTCTGTCATCAATTCTAGCCTACCCTTCAACCACTCCTCTTCAGAATCCAGTCTCCTACTCTCAAACACATTTAAAGGATGCATAACAGGATTTATTGAGTTTGTGTTTCTGTTTATTGAAAAGGTCATCAACCTAGTAGTGGGCTACCCTGCCAACATCTTGGTAATATGGCTAGTGGCCAGAGAGAAGAGTGAATCGTCCACCTCCAATATCTTTATCTTCAACCTAGCCATCGCCAATACATTCCTCTGCCTGATGACCCCCATCAGCTTCTATGGCTTCCAAATACTCGGAATCACATATTTCGATAATATACTGTCCTTTACCTACGGGATCAAAAACACCTCCCCTCTCTTTCTTACCTGCATTTGCCTGGACCGCTACGTGGCCGTGGTCCACCCCATTGTGTTCACCAGCATAAAGGATAACAAGATCAGAGTGGCTGTTTCCATGCTTGTTTGGGGGCTCATGATAGCCTTTGCAGTCATCAGGATATTTTGGATAGACCTCAAAGGTAACATCTTCATTGGACTGATCCTTGCCGCCTTTTCCATCATGGTTTTCTGCAATGTTTCTGTCATGTGGAGTCTGAGGAAGTCGGTCTTGGGCAAGGAGAAGATGCACCCCATGAAAAAGAAAGCCCTCAGAACAGTGCAAATCACTCTGGCCATCGTACTGTTTCATTACCTGCCTGTAGTTGCTATCATGCCCTTTAGACATAAATATGATTTCCGAGAATTCTGCCAAGTTGAACTGATTATGTTTTGCCTTATGTACTTCAGTGCCACCACTGAACCCCTTCTCTACATCTTCAAGATTAAGCAGCTGCCATGGCTGAAAAACTTGCTCTGCATCTGCTGCCGAAGCCCTTCCCCTGAGTGACATAATGTAAGCACATGAGATGTATGCTTGTGATTGTATTACGTTGCATTTACTCTCTACATAACTTCATGAAAATGAGTCATGAAACAAAGAAAGAATGCTATCTGAGTTATATGCATATATATTACCTTTGATTTGACTGTAAATAGGAAAGAGATGATAATTAACACAACTGTAACCATATGCTTTGATTAAAAAGTGAAAATTATTTGAATCACCCACATGTTTATATCACCATGATTTCATATTATGCAAATTAAACTTTTTTGATGACTTAAAAATGAATATGCATGATCAATCAATTCAAAACAAGTCGTGCCAGGCACAACAAACCCCGCCCCTCGCACATACTTTGACCTACTTCTCCAAAATTCAATAAGCATCTATTCTGGGTCAGTGGCAATCCCTTCACCGAATTTGGGGCGAATCTGGCCACTAGTTTTGCTGCTAAAGTGTGAACAAACAAACAAACACGCACAAACACACAAAAAAATCAAACCAAAAACAATACCCCTTCCCGTCACCATTCCGGGGGGGTGTTTGGGTAATAAAGAGTCCAATTTTTTATGTAATGTGTAGATAACATTTATCTGTTTTAATTTCCATGTCTGTTTTATTATATCCATTTAATATTTAAGCCAGCATGGGATCTAGTTTTGCCTCGGAAAAAACCTACAGTGACTACAGATTTTCTTGGAGTGCACCGTATACGCTAATAAAAATGGATTATTTTGGCTGTTCCTGTGCTTCATGCAGACAATTACTAAGCAAATGTAGCAGGCCGAAGGAGAGCCCGGGTGGGGAATTGAACCCCAGTCTCCCGGGTAAGAGTCAAATGTGCTGACCATCTCGCCATAGAGCCAGGCTTGTTGGTTAGATAGCCAGGGCGCATACCTATTAGGAGACATTTCTAGTGACAGGACCCTTCAACTGTCACACAAGTTTCACATTCAAATTATTTTAGCCCGCAAGATGATAAAATGCATTTAACATGAAACAATGTGAAATGTAACTGAAAAGACACAATAGTCCAAAAAGGTTCATACTGTCTGTAGTAACTAATTAGCCTTTGACGTTCTTATTTTCCGACAGGAAAGGTTTTATCCTACCTTGACATGTTTCGGACGGAATACTCCCGTCATCTTCAGAAGAGTCACTGATGTTACGAGTGGCGTGCCTTATCAGCTGATGTTAGCGGGCGTGGCCGCCCTGTCAGATTTGACAGGGCGCCACCCTCCTGCTATCCGGCTGCTCCTCCAAGATGGCACTCCAGGTGTGGGAAAGCATGTATGCCCCCTCGTCCCGGTTCATAGTCCTGTGGGCGCGCTTCCTGATTTCAATTCAATTAAAACGGGCGCGCCAGAAGAACCATCTCCGCTTCAGTCTGCGCTGCCGAGATGAAAATGTTACACCTGCCAGCCTTAATATAAAGAATCCCATTCGAACTAAGAATGCAGATCGAATGATGAAAAAAAGTGCGGATGATTTTGGTCAAGGAAAGAATACGAATAACAGCAAGCAACATAAAGAATTTGGAATCTGAATTAAAACACAAAATGGAGGAGTTTAAACACCGGTACTCCCTTAGTAAGGAAATAGAGCAAATGGTAGATAAAAACTTACATAAACAATACGAAAACGAGTTCTTAAAAACGAAAGAAAGGCACATAAGGAAACTCAACAAATTAATCGCAAATAAGCATACAGAAAGAAACCAACACCCTATTAATGAAAAATGGATATACAATATGTCTAAACACCGACTAACAGATGCAGAACGTAGTGTGTTATCGAGAGGGCTAAATTTTGCGGTAACACCTAAACACATCCCCCCTCAAGAGTTTATCCTCGCAACAGAATTGGCATGCGAAAAAATACCAGACCCAGGTCAAAAAGCAGCTCTACGCACTGACATAGCAGGTATCCTCAAATCAACTAAACTCCCACCGAGTAACATTACAAAATCAGAAGCACAAGCCATTAACACTCTGTCTAAAAAACAAAGAAATCACTATTCTCCCAGCAGACAAAGGTAGAACCACGGTCATTCTGGACACAGAAAATTACGAAAAACAAATGATGAAAATGCTGGAAGATACAGACACATACGAAGTATTAAAAAAGGATCCAACGGAGGAGAAGAAAAATAGACTCAGGACCATCATGAAACGATTACTAAGCGAAAACAAAATAGACAAACAAACGTACAATCATCTCATACCCACAGCAAGTGTAACCCCCCGAATATACGGCACACCAAAGATCCACAAGCAGGGAGCTCCGTTGCGACCCATAGTAGACAGCATAGGATCAGTAACATACAACCTGTCCAAATCTCTCATGAAATCTTACAACCCCTTCTGGGACAAACAAACAAGCACTGCAAGAACTCAAAACAGTTAGCCCAAGAACTCAAGAACACCAAAGTAGAGGCAGATGAAATTTTCATATCGCACGACGTGGTTTCTTTATTTACTCGCACGCCTGTAGACGCCACTTTAAACATAGTGGAAAACAGATTGGAAACTGACAGATCACTGAAAAAGCGCACAAATCTCTCAGTTCACGACATATCAGAGCTGCTAAGGTTCGTCGCCACATCCACTTATTTCAAATTCCGCAAAATAATATTTAGGCAAAAAGAAGGATTCCCCATGGGTGACCCACTGTCTGCCATCATGTTTGGTTTTTTCATGGAGGACCTAGAAACGAGGGCCATAGCATCGGCACCCAAAAGTAATCGTCCCACGCTCTGGAAAAGATACGTGGACGACATCTTAGAAAAAATAAAATCAGGACATACGCAACAACTTACAGATCATTTAAACAGTATGGACCGCACTGGGAAAATACAATTCACGCATGAAGAAGAGACAGATAAAACCATAGCGTTTCTGGACATAAATATACATCACAGTAATGAAGGAGACATTAAAATTAAAATATACAGAAAGCCCACTCATACTGATCAATACCTGCTTTGGTCATCTGAACACCCCATAAATCACAAACTTTCCGTGGTAAGAACCCTGTTTGATCATGCATCCATCATCACAGAAGACACAGACAAGAAAAAGGAAGAAGAACATATAACTAACGCACTAAAGAAATGCCAGTACCCACTATGGGCCATAAACACAGGAAAACTACAGGTACAGCAGAAGCAAAATACCGGCACATTCAGAAAGAAACGAAAAAATGAAACCGAAACCAAAGAAATTAAATCACGTTACCATACATAAGAGGCGCTACAGAGCGGATTCAACGGGCCATGAGAAAATTCCACATCAACACCCCGGTAAAACCATACATAAAAATTACAACAACTACTGGTACACCCGAAAGACCAAATTGACAACTGTAACAAATGTGACGTCATATATGAAATCCCTTGCCGGTCTTGCCATAAAACATACATTGGGGAAACAGGTAGACCTTTTTCACACACGTAAAAAAAGAACACCAAAAAGAATGCGAGAAAGAGACAACAGTAAGACAGACACGCTCAGTTAAAGAACAAGCACTACAGGTAAACCTTAAATCAGCAATCACAGACCATTGCAAGAGGGAAAATCATATTATGGACTGGGACAAGGCCAAAATTATCCGCACTCAGAACAACCGCAAAAAGTGCAAAAAGTGCTAAAATTATAAAAACTGAGATAACATCAAAGTGATAGCCCTGTGCTTCTTACAGATGGTGCCAAAATCAATTTTGAGAAATTCATACAATAAGGTGAAAAACTGATTTGCTCAAATTGATTAAAATGGATATTTTTCTTTCTGGAAACAAATTCTCCATATACTAACCTCAATCTCTGTTTTCAGAAGGATACTATACTCCAGTATGAGGTGAGCTGTTAGTTACAGCTCTGGGGAACAAAGGAAAGCACTGGGGTTTGTCATCAGAAACAAGGCCAACTTTGTTTTGCTCATGGTGCACGGTTTTTGTTGCAATTGGTTGAAACATGACTTGACTCAATACTTTAGTAATTTCTTAAGTAATTTCTTAATTTACTGTTTCTGAGAATGAAGCACAAGAAATTTGGGCTCCAGCAATTTAACCCCTATTGGTTAGTACCCCAAATCATGCTTTTGAGACTTATCTAGCAGAGTACTGCTTTGTCCTCTGTTAAACACACCCCTAGTGCAAACAGTGTATATATTAATAGGGATGACACTGGCTTGGTCAGTAATAAGGTTTTGAGTCTTCAAATTTAAAAACTTTTTTCAGGAGGACTTCATTAGTTTGTCCACCCCCAATATCTGCAATTAAAAACTGAGAGGGGACGACATACAGGATTGCAGTACACTAATACAAATTTTGCATATATCACAGTGTAATGGCCGGCAGAATTAGGAGGCCAAATGCAACGACCTGAGAGAAAGTGAGCAGCACGGACACAGTACAAACACAGCGAATAATACAGACGAAACGAAAGTACTCGCACTTCCAAAGAACGTATAATAGTCCGAAACATGGAAGCAAAACGAGATAGCAAAAAGGAGAAGAAATTCCAATAATCAGAGGATTGAAAGTCATACAAAACCTGACTACAGATATCTTCGGCTATAGTGCGTAGCTAAAAACAGACACTCTATCGAAGGGGGCGTGCCGGACTTCCTGCTTATATAGAGTCCAGGGAGGCACCACCCCAGCTCAATCAGCCAGCTGGGTAAGGAATCTGATGGCCAAGGAATTCGATATCGTCCCGGGACGAGAGCCGCAAGGAAAAGTCCAAACCACATGCACACCTCACAAACCATGACAGGACCCCCCCCCTAGGGAACGGCTCCAGAAGTTCCCAGAGAACCCCGTGCAAATCCAGGATATCCCGAGAAGGAGCCCAGCACCGCTCCTCAGGACCATAACCCTCCCAGACAACTAAAAACTGAGCCCCATGACCCACACACCTCTCGGCTAAAATACGACGCACAGTGTAAACTGGCCCCCCTCAATCATCCGCGGCAGCAGCGAAGGTTTGTCGACCGGAGCCAGGATGCAAATGCTAACAGGTTTGAGCCTGGAGACATGAAAAGAGGGGTGGATCCATAAGGATCTAGGGAGCTTCAACCGGACTGTGACAGGATTGATCCTTCGCACAATTTTAACAGGATCAATGAAGCAGGGAGCCAACTTCCATGACTCCACTCTCAAGGGCAGGTCCCGCATGGAAAGCCAGACCTTTTGGCCAACCCGATAAGATGGGGCCGAACAGCGCCTTCTATCTGCGGCGGTCTTTTGTTTCCGTCCAGAGCGCTACAAGGAGGAACGGACCCTGGTCCAAACTGACTGACAACGCCAAAGAAAGTGATTGACCGAAGGAACCTCTGAATCCCTGTCAGTCTCAGGAAACAGCAGAGGCTGATAACCCAACTGAGCGTCAAACGGGGAAAGGCCTTTGGAGGAGTTACCCAATCAATTGTGGGAATATTTGACCCATGCTAAAAATTGACTCCACAAAGATGGATTGTCAGCTGCTAAGCATCGAAGAGTATTCTCCAACGACTGGTTGGTTCGCTATGTCTGCCTATTAGTCTCTGGGTGGAAACCAGAGGAAAGGCTCACGGTGGCCCCCAACTGATTGCAAAATGCATGCCAGAATTTGGCCATAAATTAAGGACCCTGGCCAGAAACCACAACTTAAGGGAGACCATGCAGCCAGAAAACATGGTCCACAACAAGAAAGGCCGTCTCCCGTGCTGAAGGCAGCTTGGGCAGCGCGATAAAGTGGGCGGCCTTAGAAAAATGTTTGACCACGACCAAGATGACCGTGTTGCCTTCAGAAACAGGCAGCCCAGTAACAAAATCAAGAGCGAGATGGCTCCACGGGCGCTTAGGGATGGGCAACGGTCGCAGCAGACCAGAGGGGGGGAGATGGGAAGTCTTGTCCCTGGCGCAGATACAGCACGGATGTCCTCAATCATGCCAGGCCACCAAAAACGTCGGGCCAAGAACTGCTTGGTTCGAGGAACCCCTGGGTTACCTGCCAGGTGGGAAGAGTACCCCAACTGGAGAACTTGGGACTGTACTGCCAACGGAACAAACAAACAGCCAGGCGGCTCCCCACCAGGACCGGGATCAGTTCTCAAAACCTCTTGCACGACAGACTCAACGTCCCACTGAATGGGAGCCACAATCTGAGCTGCCGGGATAACCAGCTCAGGAATGGGGTTGCGACCAGAGCGGTCGTGAATCCGCGACAAAGCGTCGGGCTTGATGTTTTTCAAACCCGGGCGATAGGTAAATGTTAAGTTAAAGCGGTTGAAAAACAATGACCACCGCACCTGCCAAGAACGGCTGTTCAGCCCCCTCCAACTAATGATGCCACTCTTCTAACGCTAACTTGACAGCCAACAACTCCCGGTCACCAATGCTTTTGTTCGGCCACCGAAAATGACCGGGAGAAGTAGGCGCATGGGTGCAACTTATTGTCCCGAAGGGGGTGCTGGGACAAAATGGCACCCACCCCGACTTTCGATGCATCCACCTCCACAACAAATGAGAGGGAGGGGTCGGGCAACACGAGAATGGGCTCTGAGCTAAATCGTTTCTTTAACTCCTGAAAAGCAGCTTCAGCTGCTTGAGACCAAGCAAATGACGAGGAGGTGTTTTTCTTAGTGAGTGTGATAATGGGGGCAGCTAC
Organism: Gymnothorax javanicus; assembly: GCA_029692085.1. Classification (NCBI taxonomy): domain Eukaryota; kingdom Metazoa; phylum Chordata; class Actinopteri; order Anguilliformes; family Muraenidae; genus Gymnothorax; species Gymnothorax javanicus. The sequence goes on along the minus strand of CM056200.1, from coordinate 31,738,280 downwards.
TGCGCTAAAATTACGGATAAAACTCCTATAAAAATGAGCAAACCCCAAAAACCGTTGCAACTCCTTGACGTTTTGAGGGGCAGGCCAATCCCTGACCGCTGCCACCTTGTCAGGATCCATGTGGACCGACCCTTCAAAAAACAATGAAGCTAAGAACGAACTGTCTTGGCATGAAAAACGATTTTTCAGCCTTGACAAAAAGCTTGGCTTTAAGAAGGGCCTCAAGCACTTGTCTGACATGTTGTTTATGCTCCGAGAGAGTTGAAGAAAAAATCAAAATATCGTCAAGGTAGACAAAGACGAATCTCTCAGAGGACATCATAGAAGAGTGCCTGGAACATAGAGGGGGCGTTAACCAATCTGAACGGCATGACCAAATATTCGTAGTACCAATCATGCGTATTAAATGCCGTTTTCCACTCATCAACCTCCCGAATCCGAACCAAGTTATCAGCCTTCCGGAGGTCTAGTGTAGTAAAAAATGACGCCTCCTGCAGACGTTTAAATGCGGCGTTCATCAATGGAAGGGGGTATCAGTTTTTAATGGTGATATTATTCAAGCCCCTGTAATCAATACAGGGTCTCAGGCTGCCATCTTTCTTGCCCATAAAAAAGAACCCTGCTCCGGCAGGAGACGTGGAGGGCTGAATAAATCCATTAGCCAGAGCCTCCTGAACATATTCTCACATGGCCCTTCGCTCAGGCCCTGACAGCGAGTATAATGAACCCCGAGGGGGAGTGGTACCCGGGTAGAGATTGATCTTGCAATCGTACGTGCGATTAGGAGGTAAAGTCGAGGCCTGTTGCTTGCTAAAAACCTCTAGAGATCAGCATAATCGTTAGGAACATTAGGAGGCAGACAAAAGTTCAGAGCAGCCCACAAATTCTCGCCCTGTTTGGAACCTGCCATCTTTATGTCTGATTCCGAGTCAGAGAAATCCTCCAAATAACAATCCTCCTCTGGCTGCAACTAATCAAATTGAGGATCCCACTACAACCCCTCCTCTGCCTCTTTCTCTAGATTAGGAGGGTTGTGTGAGACAAACTCCTCAGAATCACTCTAGGCATCAGCCTCCCCCAAAGGTTGATGTCCAGGATGACACGCAAAACTCTCCCTCCAGTGGGACCTACAATCAGTGCTCCACTGAACGATTGGGTAATTCTGACTCCCCCAAATGATGTGAGGCCTATGTTCCCATAGCCAAGAGTGTCCTAATTCGACAAGGAAAACAGGAGAACTGATAATAAAAAACCGGACCTCCTCAGAATGGCCACCAAGAGATGAACATAGTCAATGATTCAGAGACTTTGGTTATAAATCCAGTTCCCAGCAGGCGACCATCCAAAGATCTTACAGTGCATGAATGTAAAAGAGGACGGATGGGAATGGAATGTCTCCTAGCCCACTCCGCATCCATAAAACGGTCCAGGGCGCCAGAGTCCACAAAAGCCTCGATAAGTATTCTGTCTCCTCACAGTCAATTCTACAGGAATTAAAGTTCGGGAGGGAAATTGGGTCTGTCCCTCTAGCGCCCCCATACCATACATACTTCTGCGAACGGGCTTACGATCCCGGCTCTCATATGAGCCATCAACCTGCATAGGCTCACCAGGAGTGGAAATTTCAGTGGGCGGAATGGGAGCTGTATGCACCCTGCGAGGAGCATTAGCCCCGTTGCCAGCAAGAGTCAATGCAGTACGTTTCTTCTTGTTATGTTCGCGGATGCAATTATCAATTCGCACAGCAGTGCGAACCAACAAATCCAGAAAAACACAAGGCTCCAATGTAGCCAGAGCATCCTTAACCTCCTCAGCCAAAGCGTGAACAAAAACTGTCATAAGAGGCGCTTCTGGCCAGCCTGTCTCTGTCGTCAAGGAGCAAAATGAGATTGAAAACTCAGCGACGCTCTCAGAGCCCTGCCTCAGATGCATTAAACGCGTAGCCGTGTCCTGGCCACAAACATCCTGATCAAACACCGATACCATTTCTCTAACGAGAGTCTCCACAGTATTCACGACCAGATAATTAGATCGAATAAGTGGGCCGACCCAAGTGAGTGCTGTGTCGGTCAACAGGGATAAAATAAATGAAACCCGAGACTCCTCATTAACGAACTGTGAAGGCTGCGCTTTAGAAAATATTTCACATTGGGCAATGAAATCTTTACATCTTCCTGCCTCGCCTCCATACCTTGGGGGTAACTGGAGTTTAGGCTCTCGAGGAAGGTGTATGGACTGTGCTTGTGCAACATTTTGTGTGATCTGAGTGGACAAGGCTCTAATACTCTCAGTGACAGTTAACAGAACGTTTTCCTGTCTCTCCATGGCATTCGCCTGAAGGCAGACTCTCTCCGCCAACTCTGCCAGCTGATCGTTCAGGCTAGAAAGACCCTTGCCGTATCCAGAGAGAACAGCTTGTTGATTTGCCACAACTTTCTCTAATGGAGCCGTTGCTGATGACTCCATGCTGGCTAGAGTGTTCTGTAATGGGCGGTAGAATTAGGAGTCCAAATGCAACGACCAGAGAGAAAGTGAGCAGCACGGACACAGTACAAACACAGAGAATAATAGACCAAACAAAAGTACTCGTGCTTCCAAAGAACGTATAATAGTCCGAAACACGGAAGCAAAGCGAGATAGGAAAAAGGGAGAAGACACTCCAATGATCAGAAGATAGAAAGTCATGCAAAACCTGACTACAGATATCTTCGACTATAGTGCGTAGCAAAAAACAGACACTCTAACGAAGGGGGCGAGCCGGACTTCCTGCTAATTCAGAGTCCGAGGAGGCGCCACCCAGCTCAATCAGCCAGCTGGGTAAGGAATCCGATGGCCAAGGAATTCAATATCGTCTTGGGACAAGAGCCGCAACAAAAAGTCCAAACCACACGCACACCTCACAAACCATGACACACAGTCCAAATTTATCCTTATTATTGTTGGTACTCTATCTCTGCAGTCAGGCACACAGTGGCCGTTTAAATTATGTAAATATCAGTCCACATCTATGGGCCATGAATTATATGAAGTGGTTGGATTAAACCCAGGTGTGATCTTTTAATCAGAGCTGTGTGGCTATTGTACCCTTTTTGCTGTTCAGGTTTCTGAGTGACTAAACATTGTATGTCCTAGAAAATCATAAGTGGCACTGGCATGACCGGGCCAATGCACCCTTGTGCACATTGGGGGTGGTGGTGAGATCCTGACAGGTGCAGGTGTGCATTCACAACCATTGGACAGTGGTAGACTGTATAATAGGTTTTTTCCTTGAATGGACAGCAAACATGACCCCATGTTTGGGGATGCTCTGAAGCTCACTGTCCACAAACGTGCTCAGAGCAGTATGCTGACATCTTCCGAATGGGACTCTTATTAAGTTTTTAATGTTTAGACCAGTTTTTACACAGAACAACGTCCTGTTTCATGGCAAAAGAGACTTTTTTTAAAGTCTTGGCACAGTCCACGTGTCCACGGAATTCCATACATGAATGTTAAACGGGCTGTGACGGCTGCTTTGCGGAAATTTTCAGGGAGGCCCTATGGAGCCATATTGCCACAGCCATGATGTGCAAATCCTGTACTGTCGAAAACATATGCCAGGCTTTACGCATGTGCAAAATTTTATGGGTGTTTGAGCATGTTGTGGCCCTCAAAAATGCAGTTGTTCATTAGGGGGCGCTATAGAGCCAGTGTGTCACACCCAGGCCCAGTTGGGATAACAAATCGAAGAGCATCACACTTGTGTCCTGCATGATATGCACTAGTGCATCCCCATACCATCAGAGATGCTGGCTTTTGAACTGAACGCTGATAACAGGAGGGGTGGTCTTTATCCTCTTTAGCCCAGAGGACACAACGCCCATAATTTCCAACAAGAATGTAAAATTTGCACTCGTCTGACCACAGGACACTTTGCCACTTTGCTACAGTCCATTTTAAATGAGTCTTGGCCCACAGAGCATGGTGGTGCTTCTGGATCATACTCAACAATGGTTTCCTTTTTGCATGATAGCATTTTAGGTGGCATCTGTGGATGGCATGGCGGACCGTGTTTACAGACAGTGGTTTCTTGAAGTATTCCTGGGCCCATTTAGTAATGTCAATGACAGAATCATGCCAGTGAGCGATGCAGTGGCATCTGACGGCCCGAAGATCACGGGCATCCAGTAGAGGTCTTCGGCCTTGTCCCTTACGCACGGAGATTTTTCCAGTTTCTCTGAATCTTTTGATGATGTTATGCACTGCCGATGATGAGAGTTTCAAAGCCTTTGCAATTTGATGTTGAGAAATATTGTTTTTAAAGTATTCCACAATTTTTTTACGCAAGCCTTCACAGGTTGGAGAGCCTCTGGCCATCTGTACTTCTGAGAGCCTCAGCCTCTCTCAGACATCCCTTTTATAGCCAATCATATTACACACCTGATGCCGGTTAACTTAATTACCTGCTAAATGTTCTTTCAGCTGATTCTCTTATATATTAATTGTTTTTTTCAAACTTTTTTGCCATGTGTCCCAACAAATTCAAATTTTTTGAGACCTGATGCAGCCAGAAAAATTTGAAATAAGCTCATTTTGTGGATAAAAATGTAAAATGTTTCAGTTTCAATATTTGAAATGTTATCTATGCTCTATTGTAAATAACATTGGCTCATTTGATCTGAAAGTCATTGCATTTTGATTTTATTCACAATTTACTCTTTGTCCCAACTATTTCGGAATTGGGGTTTTAATTCAGCAAGACTTATTTGGGATTGTTTGAAACCAAGGAACCACTACTAGATTTTAAATTAGGCTTCAGTTTTTTCAAGTTTAAACATAGCAGCTACATTTTATAGACCCATATTTTTATGGGTTTAACAAATAAAAAAAAATAAATTTCACAGAGATTCCTCGGCTCATAAAAATGTATATTTTCAATTTAAGTAAATATTTTGGCTCCTTAAATTTTTTCAGTGAATAAATCTTATCCAGTTCTCTTTAACTTTGGCATCATCATTCCTGTCATAACCCAGAAAATGTAATCATGTGTCCAAAATCATTTATCATCATTGAGTCCCTTAGAACAAGAGTGGTCCAACTCATTTTTTTTTTTTTTTTTTAATTTGGGCCACAATTGCAATGAGAACTTTATACGTTCTTGAAGTGTGGAACATACAGTATGCCCTACCTATTGTCTAGTGCTGTGATTAAACTGGGTTAATCCATTATTACACAAAACAAGATTGACCACTTAGGAATCATTGTAAGATTAGAAGTTAAAAAAGACAAATATGGTTAAAAATAAAGTTATACCACCTTTGTTCTCAGGGGCTCAATTGTTGTGGTTATTTTCACAAGCATGGCTTGAGCTCATAAATGCTTTGGACAATCATCTCATAATTTAAGACACTACAGTAGTTCTTGACCCTGGCAAAGCCTGAAGACTTCAAACGATGCTTGGCCAGTGCAATAATAACCAAATAAATGTCTTAATGCCCTAAAAGGCTGTGGTAAATATGCCAAAATTTATAGAGACAAAACAGCCAGATACCTTAAGTTAACTGACATTCTTGGTAGTATCTGATTTTTTTACCTGGGTGAGTATGCTCATGTTATGACTTGTCACTCTCTCCATAAAAATTTGGGGATAATTTGGTCAGTAGGGGCGCATTATTGCAAATACACAGCCAATCAAAGGCTGTGATTAACAGAAAATCATAAAATGTATACCATATGATCATTCAGTTGGAGTTCTTTCTATCTAGAAGCAACATTTTCATGCATTTTGATTTCCAATCATTTTATTTTTTTTAACTATCTAATTTAATTTCATCATCTCCATCGACAAGCTTCAATTCTTGCCTCTCAAACAACATATAAAGTCAATGTCTTTGCTCCAAGAGGTGGCCCTGTTACAGGCATATACAATGTAAATGAAAATGCTCTTAATTTGTATATTTTCTGACCAATCAAATTAAACCTGTGTGTTATTATGTTTTGTTTCAGCCTCCGGGAGGCTGTGCAGTGATAAAGTCATTTTTGAATTATTTCGCTGCTCTCAGAAAATCAGTTGAAACTGTGTATGTGAAGGTATGAGCATGACCTTCTAGCAAGGGAATAATGCATCTCATTTTGGGACAGATGGAAAATTTTTCAGGGATAAGGAAGCTAATCCATGGTTCCTAACTGCAAACTTAAGCATTTTTCAGCAGCAACCCTCGACATGGATATGAGGCGATTTTACTTCATTTAGCAAAATGTTGAATTATGCCCATTGCTTTGGATCAGGGCCACAGAAATATTCTGCAAGATATTTTCCATTCTGCTGGTTTTCAATTCAACCACAATCCACCTTGTTCCACAGATCAGTAGCGCTCATCTTTGACTGGGAATCATTCTGTAAGGGCTGCATTGAAAACTTGCAGGATGGTTGATCTCCTGGGAAGCTGTAAACAGTGGAGTACACTCAACGAAAGCAAAAAGATTTACTCTGTGTAAGCAGCAACTTGCACATTGCCAAATGGAAATTGAAGTCAAATCGCACATTTATCAAATAACATCTGTTGTGAGACAATTTTCAAACATGAGTAGCCTTTATTTGTAAGAGTTCTTACCTTTTCCTTTGTAGGAGCCTGCTATATTGCATCTTGAGGTATCACGTGTAACAGCTTACAGCAGGTTACAGTCTCATTATGCTCCATTCGGCCTACAGAATTGCGTCACTTGTTTATCTGGGATGCTGTTCTCAGATTGCATCACTTGCAAACAATATATTGTGAGAACAGGGATGGGGGTACTCTTCAGTCTCCTCCTCTTACCACATCCTCTGTTTTACTGAACATAGAATTGTGAACAAAAAAAAAGAAACACTCCAGCCCAGTCTGTTATATAATGACCTTCCACACCCACCTATTAACTATTATTAACCACTGGTGACATGGTATTCTATAGGTACAGCAAGCACAATTGTGGGCTTGAATTCATTGTCCGCTAAGTGGACTCCTGATTGGCTGCAGTCTTTACCGTTTCAAAAAACAGATCTTTTATTTGCTTGAACAGGAACTGAATTAAGAAAAAGCATAGAGCTCCTGGTTAAAGAGCATCAGGATACAGTTTCTGTGTGAAGCCATCGCAGTTCATCAGGTGAGTTTCTGACTCTCTCTTGCAACATGATTAATCAATCTTTCATTTTTGCAGTGTTTTATAAATAGATGTACTTAGATTGAAAAATTAGTTAAATACTTTTGCAGACAGAAATACAGTGAACCTGGTCATATGATGGAGTAATTGCATTTCCATTGCAGAGGAGGAGGCAGTTTCAAAGGGCAGGGAAAGTTTTCTCAAAGCGGTTTTTACAACACAAAGAGTTTTTCTGGAATGTAGGTTTGAGAGTGAAGATTGTCCACTGAAATAAAAAAGCTACCCTTCAAGGCCACCTGAAAATAATTCTGTGGCAGCAGTAAAATCCAACAGAATCCAAACTCCAAAAAAGTTGGCCTATCATGGAAAATGCAAATCAAATAAAAAAGGACTGATCTGAAAATTCAGTTAATGCTCTACAATATTGAAAACTTTACATCAACACATTATTTGATGTTGTGACATTGATTTAATACTTCTTGGACAAATACAATTGTATGATTAGGGCAGAGCCCAGAAAGTTTGGCACAGTTGACCGTTCAGCACTGAGTAACATCACCATGTCTTTTAATTACACAAAGGAAGCATATGAGCATTGAAGAATTTGTTCAAATTTAGAAAGTGGAATTTTTCCTCACTCTTCCTTTGTGAAGATTCTCAGCTGCAGAGTTGTAAAGTCCTTTTGTTGCAGTATATTTTGCTTCCACATGTGCAATGTATTCTAAATCAGAGATGTATCAGGACTGCATGCAGGCCAATCTAGCACCTGCAGTCTTGCACTAATCCGTGCAGAATGTGGTTTGACCTTGTTCTCTAAAAACACAGGAACATCCGAGGAAGAGATAACACCTAGATGGCAACATGTTTTGCTCCAAAATTTTCTCAAATCTTTCAGCAGTAATGATACCCTTGCAAATGTGCAAGTTATCCGTGTCATGTGCACTGACACTCCCCCATACCATGACATGCGCTGGCTTTTGAACTCGATGCAGATAATTGCTTAGGTTTTCCTTATGGTCTTTGGTCTGGAGAAGATGGCAACTGTTTTCTCCAAAAATGGCTTGGTTTTGCATTGTATAGCTTTAACTTGCATCCAAGGATGCACCAGCGAATGGTGTTGGCTTGAAAAAGGTCTATTACCGCTCCAGAAACTCAGAAAACTCTCAACATTAACAGGTGTGACCAGTTTTCATTAATAACGCACACCTGTCAACTCTCATGCATTCAGCACGAGTTTTAGTGGCATATTTACGTCCTCTGCTGTAGTCAGCAATTATTCAATCAACGCGTATGTAAGAGATTCTCACGTGGAATTGAAGTCCTTGTGCATGGAGGTTTATCAATTTCACGTGCGTTTCGGTGGATTTCAACACTAGTGAGCTAATATGGAAACTGATTATGACTCCGGACTTCTCACGCTTTTCTTTGCTCAGGGCTTGGAAGCAATGGAATAAAGACTTTTCAAATGATGCTATTTCATTTAAAAAATTTAAGCAATCATGAAACATATGCAGAGCTCCCAACCCCGAAACACAGGTGAAACTGATAAACCTCCATGCACAAGGACTCCAATTCCGCGCGAGGATTTCTTACATATGCGTTGATTGAAAACAAGTCATGACCAATGATTATTTTTAAGGGATGGTTTGAGCTTCCCCTATTGCCAGTTCACCAGCTGCCACTGGTGCATTCAGAAGTGGTTTTTGGCCTTGCCAAAAGAGTTTTGCCAGATTCCTTTCATATTTTAATTATATTACATCCTGTAGGCAGATGCAAATGAACAAAATTGTAGCAGTTTGTCTTTGGGAATACAAAAGATTTTACATTAATCTTATGGATCTGTTGAAAAATGGGTGAACCTGGACTCATCTTTGTTTTTGAGGGACAAGGCCTGTTTTGGAGGTTCATTATATACTATAACATGATTAGCTTATCTTTTTAATACTGGCTGTCTCACATCGCCTTATTATTGCAACTTATTGCATCATAGTTGAGCCCCTAAGAACCCTACCGGGCCAACCCATGTTGGGGTACTTTTGAGAAAATGGGACTCAAAGTTGCCAGCCTCCTGTGTCATCTAGAGCAACAGGCAACAAAAACACTACCTTTGAGACAAACTCAAGATATGTGAAATTATGCACATGCACTTTTTTGTGCAGGTTTTCCCATGCAATCATCATTTAAAGTGAAACCTACCTCATTCTGAAGAGGAACCATCATCTTCGGATTCATTTGGGACAAACTCTGGGTCGCCATCATCTTCTACTTCACCATCATCGTCAATCATAGGATGCAATTCCTCATCAGTGAGATACCTACCCTCCATGTTTGCAATTTATTATGGGAAGTTTGTGGGATGGCCTATTATGGCTGTGGCAGTGCAGTGCATATGTACATGGGGCAGAGAAGACGTTTGCTTGTATTAACAATCCATCCATGGGAAGATTGGGTTTGCCCAAAGGAAATGTAGATCTCAGTTTTCTGCACATGCTTACAACCTCAACTGATTTTCCAAAACGGGATGGCCCAGTATGGTTCTTAGGGGCTCAGTTATAAACCCAACTCAGAAAAAAATGGGACTCTTTAGAAAATGCTCATAAACCCAGCAAGCCGTGATTTATGAAATGTACTTTGAATTGAATCTCACTGCAGACAGCATTGATGGGGTCTAATTTCTTGGCCACAACTAGAGGGTGGCTCAGCCCAGTGGTAATTTCATCCGGTGCAATAAAGAGAGTAGTAATTTTTTGCGGTGCAATAAAATGCCGCCACTTTGGCAATTTGGTAGATGGATGTGCACCGAGATGGGTGTGGCGGCGTAGTAGGGTAAGGTGCAACAAACCAGAGGGAGGAGGGGAAGTTTTATTTCTAGCGACATATTCATCATGACGAGTGACAATTTTGTGGATAAAGCCTTTTGCCGAAAATTTTTCAGAGAGCTCACCAGCTCCAACCTTTCTGTGCAGTGGTAATTTGGTCCAATGACAGCCCGGACACGCCACCAAACCTCACAGGCAGGCCCCCCAAAATGTCAGGCACATTTCAATGCAGAAAATTATTACAGCAGCCACTATTTAATGTAACTATCTCAATCGGGACATAAATTATAGTATCTATCGATTGTCCTGATGTCAGATCAAAGGCGGTTGGCGTGCATAATGGAAAGTTCGACCTGGCTTAATCAACGCAGCTGAATCTGGTGATGCAAACTAACGACTTCACATCTTTCTCAGCCAACCACAAACTGCCTCGGCATCAGGCAGTGTCTGTTGAATAAATAAATATACATATATGTATATATATATAAATAATGCTTGCATTCTATGCTCACAGTTGTAGTCGCGTCTTTGCATTGACTTTGAATGTAATCTGCTGTGCGAAAAATTCGTTTCGCGTCCAGTGTGCAAGCGGCTTAATACTACTATTATTGTCACTTAGGTTTTATCGTTTTTAGTGGGGGAAAGGAAAACAGCCTGATTGCTATGATCTCGTGCTGAGTTAAGATCGCATATTGAAAATAAATGTGTAACGTATCTTGCATTGTTGTCCATGCATGTTAATCCCAAAATTTTAAGCAACAACAGGGTGTAATTGTAATGGGCGGTGATAGGACTCCAGGTGCCGCGACCAGCGAGAGAAAGTGCAAAGAGCAGCCCAGATAAGAGACAAACACAAAAGAGGTAAAAACCTCCGGTAAAGGCTTGCGCTTCCAAGAACAAATAAATGTTCGCAACACGGAAGCAGTGCGAGAGAAAATAAACAACAAGAGAGAAAATTTCTGAAAGAAGCAATTCCCAACAATAAAGGAATATAACAAATCACTAGGAAGATTTAACTAGAGATTTTCTCCAGCCGAGGTGCTAGAAACAAACAGACACTCTAGCAATAGGCGTGGCGAATCCCCGGTCATAGATATAAAGTCCGGAAAACTCTGCCCCAGCTCAATCAGCCAGCTGGGCCAGGAGTCATGGACAAGAACTCCGATACCCAGCCTCGGACGAAAAAGAACAAAGAAAGGTCCAACAAACAAATGGACGCCTAAACCATGACAGGACCCCCCCCCCCATGGACGTCACCAGAAGTTCCTGGACTACATCATTTGAACTCAGAGATGACCAGGCCTGGGATTTTTGGATATTCGAGAAGGGACCCAGTACCGCTCCTCAGGCCCATATCCCTCCCAGTCCACCTGGCTGTGGGCTCCGGACTCCACACGCCTCTTATTGCCAAAATACACACAGTATAAACCGGGACCCCCTCAATTATCTGTGGCGGCGGCAGAGGCTTGTCAACTGGAGCCAGGACGCTAGTGCTAACTGGTTTTAGCCTAGAGACATGTGGGGAGGGGTGGTTACGAAAGGACTTGGGGAGTTTCAACCTGACAGTAACAGGGTTGATCCTCCGCACAATTATAAAAGGGCCAATGAAGCAAGGGGCCAACTTTCGTGACTCCACCTTTAAGGGAAGGTCCCGAGTAGAAAGCCAAACTCTTCGGCCAACCCGATCGGATGGGGCCACCCGGCGCCTTCTATTGGCAGCGGTCTTCTGTCTCTGCCTAGATCGCAACAAAGAGGACCGGACCCTGGCCCAGACAGAGCGACAGCGTCGAAGAAAATAATTGACAGAAGGGACTTCAGACTCCTTTTCAGTCTCAGGAAAAAGGGGGGGGGTTGATAGCCCAACTGAGCCTGAAACGGTGAGAGGCCTGTGGAGGAGTTGTCCAAAGAATTATGGGAATATTCAGGCCAAGCTAAAAAACGACTCCATGACGACAGATTATCAGCCGCCAAACATCGAAGGGTATTCTCCAGAGACTGGTTGGTCCGCTCTGTCTGACCATTCGTCTCTGGTTGAAAGCCAGAAGAAAGGCTCACAGTGGCCCCCAACAGACTGCAAAAGGCCTGCCAGAACTTAGCCATGAATTTAGGGCCCCTGTCAGAAAACACATCTTGCGGGAAACCATGCAGGCGGAAAACATGGTCCACAACTAGAATGGCCATCTCCCACACCAAAGGCAACTTCGGCAGTGCGATAAAATGGGCGGCCTTGGAGAAACGGTCAATCACAACCAAAATGACCGTATTGCCCTCAGAATTAGGCAAACCCGTACTAAAATCAAGAGCGATATGGCTCCACGGGCATTTAGGGACGGGTAATGGCTGCAACAAACCAGAGGGAGGGAGGTGGGAAGTTTTATTTCTAGCGCAGATGCCGCACACTCCTACAAACTCCCGGATATTTTCCATCATGCTAGGCCACCAAAAACGTTGGGCCAAGAACTGTTTGGTCTGATGAACCCCTAGGTGACCCGCAAGACGGGAAGAGTGCCCCCACTGGAGAACCTGGGTGCGTACCAAAGGCGGAACAAACAAACAACCAGGTGGTTCCCCACCAGGACCGGGATCTGACCTTTAGGCCCCCCGCACATCAGACTCAATGTCCCACTGAATGGGAGCCACAATCTGATCAGTCGGGATAACCGGTTCCGGCATAGTTCGTGACCAGAGCGGTTGTAAATCCGCGACAAGGCGTCAGGCTTGGTGTTTTTAGACCCCGGGTGGTAGGTTAACGTAAAGTTAAAGCGATAAAAAAAAAGACCTCCGCGCCTGCCGGGAATTACGTCGCTTAGCCTGTTGAATGTATTGGAGATTTTTATGGTCCGTCCAAACGACAAACGGATGCTCAGCCCCTTCCAACCAAAGGCATCATTCCTCTAATGCCAGCTTAACGGCTAGCAACTCTCGTCACCAATACTGTAATTCCGTTTGGCCGCTGACAATGACCGGGAGAAGTAGATGCACGGGTGTAGCTTACTGTCGCAAAGGGGGCGCTGGGACAAAATGGCACCCACCTCGACTTCAGAGGCATCTACCCCCACAACGAACTGGAGGGAGGGAGGGATCGGGCAAAACAAGGATAGGCTCTGAGCTAAAACTCCTGAAAAGCAGCCTCAGCTGCTGGGGACCAATCAAATGGCGAGAAGGCATTGTTCTTGGTAAGCGCAATAATGGGGGCAGCTACTGCGCTAAAATTACGGATGAACCTCCTATAAAATTGGCAAACCCATTTTTTCTCTGAACACCCGTTCATTTCAACAAAACGATTATCATTCTGCACAGCAGTGTGAACCATCGAATCCAAAGAAGTACAGGTTCTAATGTAGCCAGAGCGTCCTGCACCACCTCCCCAAGGCATGAACAAAAACTGTCATTAGAGGCGCTTCTGGCCAGCCCACCTCTGTAGCTAGAGAGCGAAAAGGCTATAGAAAACTCAGCAACGCTCTCGAACCCTGCCTAAGATGCATCAGATATCAAGGTCCTGTAGAAGGGACACATCTTGATCAAACACCGACACCATCTCCCAAACGAGAGTCTCCACTGAACTCACGACCGGTGAATTAGATCGAATAAGTTCATTCAACCCAAGTAAGGACTGTGTCAGTCAACAGAGATAAAATAAATGAAATACAGGTTACAAGACTCTTCATTTACAAAAGGCGCAAGGCTGAGCTTTGAACAATATTTCACACTGGGCTGATATGAAGTCTTTACATTTCCCTGCCTTGCCTCCATATCGTGGAGGTAGCTGGAGCTTAGGAACGGGGAGTGTAGTGTTTGTGCAACATTCTGTGTAATTTGAGTGGACAAGGCTTGAATGGGATCTCAGTGAGACTTAACAGGACGCTCTCCTGTTTTTGTAAAGCCTCGTCCTGATGATGGACTCGCTCCACCAACTCAGCCTGTCGACTGTTAAGGGTAGACAAGCCCTTGCCATAGCCCGAGAGTGTGGCTTGCTGATCAGCCAGGACTTTCTCTAGTGTAGCCACTGCTGACAACTCCATGTTAGGCTAGAGTGTACTGTAATGGGCGGTGATTGGATGCCAGGTGCCACGACCAGCGAGAGAAAGAGCAATGAGCAGCCCAGATAAGAGACAAACACAAAAGAGGTAAAAACCTCCGGTAAAGACTCGCGCTTCCAAGGACAAATAATTGTCCGCAACACGGAAGCAGTGCGAGAGAAAATAAACAGCAAGAGAGAAAATTTCTGAAAGAAGTAATTCCTAACAATAAAGGAATATAACAAATCACTAGGAAGATTTAACTAGAGATTTTCTCCGGTCAAAGTGCTAGAAACAAACAGACACTCTAGCAATAGGCGTGGCGAACCCCCGGTCATATATATAGAGTCCGGAAAAGTCCGCCCCAGCTCAATCAGCCAGCTGGGCCAGGAATTCGATGGAAAAGAACTCTGATATCGTCCCCAACGATAGAACAAAGAAAGGTCCAACAAACACACGCCTAAACCATGACAGTAATAATAGGAACACACTATCCATCGTTTCTTTTCCCAATGATGCAGGCAGAAGAAATAAATGAGCAACTGTCGTATTTCATTCCAACTTCATAAGTTTGAATGATCTGACATAGTTTCGTTTTGAAATTCCATTCAAGTTCGCTAATGGTAATAATTCGCGAATGCCCTAGCTAGCCAGCTAACTCATATTCCTAAGGCTTAATATAGACGTAAGTGGTGCAGAAAGCATGCCTGAAGCAGCAAAGTAAAATACAACATTAACGCAGATCATGCAGATATAGGACAGAGGCTTCTTTATTCCAATATTTAAAGGTGAGGAGAGGAGCTCACTTGATTGGTGAAGATTTAACTTGGTTGTGTTAAACCCATTCACGCTTTTCTTTTCCTCCCTCTTTGCCACTTTTGTGCCAGCAGGAGGACACAGCAGGGGACAGAGGAGTACGAAATTGCAGAATACGCCTGGATACACCCCGTTGGCGCGGCGCTCTCCCCATTCGCCGCGCCTGCACCTAGTCAACGGAATTTTAGCCCTTTATGTTATCTTTGGTCAACTTAATTTTATTTGGAAACATATGTGCATTCCTGCCATTGAGACCTACACCACTTTCCAGAAAAGTAGGGAGGGGGCAATTTAAGACTAGTAATGTGTTTAAAAAAAAAAAAGAAAGAAGAAGAAATAAATAATAATGATGTGATTTGAAATGGCTGATGTTAGCAGGTGATGGTAATCATGATGTGGTAAAAAGGCAGCATCCAGGAAAAACCTTGTCCTTTCAGTGCGAAGACAGAACAAGGCTCACCAATATGCCCACAATTGTGTGAAAAAATAATTGACGGGTTTGGAAACAATGTTTCTCAAATAAAGGGATGGGAACAGATTTGGAGATTTCACTTTCTGCAGTGAATTACATAAAAGGCAATCAAAGGAATCTGGGGGATTTTCTGTGCGGAAAGAGCAAGGGTATGAGCCTAAGTAGAATACTCATGATCGCCGATCAGATGGACT
Source organism: Gymnothorax javanicus (assembly GCA_029692085.1). Lineage (NCBI taxonomy): Eukaryota > Metazoa > Chordata > Actinopteri > Anguilliformes > Muraenidae > Gymnothorax > Gymnothorax javanicus. Next base: position 31,722,841 of record CM056200.1, on the reverse strand, counting down.
GCATCAAGAACTGTCATTTATCTATAACATATACAACCACATGGGCTCAGAATTCATTTGGCAAGCCTTTGTCAAGCACTGCAATATGTAGATACATCCACAAATGGCCGTTAAATCTTTCCTGTGCCGAAAAAAAGCCTTCTGTTGGCAGTGTCCTAAAGTGCTGTCAATTTCTCTGATTGCAGAGGCATCTGCACTGGAACATCACACAGTGGTAACATATATTGCGATCAAACAAATTAATATTCCAGGGTTTTTTGTTTTTTTTAAAGAAAAAATGGATGCCATGTACTCCAGATCTGAGAAGAAAAGGACCATCAAGACTGTTACCACCAACAAGTCCAAAGACCATACTGTGATAGAATTGGATGGTGCGAGGACCTTGCCAAAAGCAACTTGCACTTCTTAGTAGGCACCATTAGTGCCAAGAGGTGCACTGAGGTTTTGAAAAAGCACATGCTGTCTTCAAGACGATATCTTTTCTAGGAACACCCATACCCATTTCAACAAAACAAAACTGCATTCTGCATATGTTTTAAAGGCACATCTGAATTAGAAGAGGATGCAGGTGCTGGACTAGCCGGCCTGCAGTCCTGACTTGTCCCCCATAAAGAATGTGTTGTGCCTTTTGAAACAAGTAAGAAGTACTGTTAAAATAAGGGCCGCTTATTGTTGCACACCTTCAAACTAGCTTGCAGGAAGAATGGGAAAAAAATTACATTTGTAACGTGTTACAGATGTCTTCAATCTCCAAACATTTATCAAGGTTTGCGAGAAGGGATGATGACACTACAAAATGATAAATACTTAACAGTCCCAGCTTTTTTGGAAAATATTGCAAGGATCAAAATCTGAATGTGTTCATTTAAGAAGTCAATAAAATTCATGCGGTGAAATATCACATAATGCCGTGTTGTCAGGTCAAAGATAATTTGCAAATCACTGCTTCGAGTTATAACATCCTGTCCCAACATTTTCTGATATAGTATCGCATTTCTAAATTGTCCCTGTACCAAAAATTCCTTTTTATATATATAAAAAACCATCTGTTGTTAATTAAGAAGTGGATTTACAAGTTATTAAGTCAAGTAATGTGTTGTAGTGAAGTAAACACCATTTCCCGAGATGGGATCATTGCACGTTTAGCTGAACACAGATAAACTTGCGTTTAGGCCTCAGATTAAACAGGTTCGGTCAAATTATGACAACCTGCCATTGCATAATGTGCATTTCCAATTGTCGTTACTGGCTAATAACCCCGTATGTTAGGGTAGTTGCGTTGTGGACCTGCATTTTGCACAGAGATGTCGGCATAAAAACTTGGCGAGAATTTCACTTTGCTTCAAAAAGTGTCAAACTTTCTTTGTGAGACTGGTAGACGTGAGCAAGATGCTGAGGTCACACGCATCCTTCACCAAGATTGTTTCATCCTCGGCATTCGTGGTGATTTCAAACACTCATTTGTGCTTTCATTATCGTTGAATAGTAAAAATGCAGTTCGGACTTCACTCACGGTAGCCATTTTAGAAAATGCAAACATAGATGAAAATGTGGCCTTGCAAAACCCCTCAATGAAGTGATTAAGAAACGGATGAAAGAAACTAATTTATGCATTCATCTATATCATAATAGCCGAGTGGCCTCTGTGTGTGTGTGTGTGTGTGTGTGCGTGTGCGTGTGTGCACGTGTGTCCCGCCACTCAGTGCTAGATTCCACCGAGCGTGTATCTGCAGCATAGCGGGAGCAATGCTATTTGGCCCCGCCTTGCAGGCGGCTGTTTCCAGCCAATCAGTGCTAGACTCCGCCGGGAGCGTATCTACAGCATAATGGGCCTTTCACACTGATTGCTGCAGCACAGCGTATTCCCCATGATAGTTGCTTCCTGCCTGGCACAATCTGGTGCGCGATTCCCATTAGCGCAAATGCTAACGTAGCTGGATCCAATGACTGCATATGGTCGCAATATTGGAAGCTTATCCCTGCTATATTCAGATCAGCACTGCGTCCTGCTATTTTGCACCATCTTGCAGGTTGCCAGCTGATATAATTGACCTTCCCAATTTTTGTCATTTTTCCCACCTTTTTGCCAGCCTAGCACTGTGTCCTGCCAGCTGACAGAATCGACCTGCTCAGATTTCGCTTATTTCGTCATTTACCGGCGTACAGCTATTGGCTTGTACGATGTTAACAGGAAGTCATTGTCGAACCCGTCAAAATTTTTAAATTTTTATTTTTATTTAATTCAGACGAAATATTTTTTTTAACGGAAAAGAAATACTTTTATTCTGCACCCCTCTAAACCCACCGTGGATGTATTATTTTTGAAAAAATATAGCTTTTAATACGCATTCTCCATAATCAACCTTTAATAATTATATTGTCAAAGCTCCTGCGACAAACCACACCCACTTCCAGTTTCATATCCAGATACAGATACAAATACAGATAATTTTGTTGCCTACACAGATACAGATACAGATAATGGCATCACTGTACACCCCTACTATATTCATTTACCCATTCAAAGAAAATACATGAAAGAAAATGAAGTTTGACTCCACTGGAGCAGATTTATATTAAAAAAAATAAGCAAATAAACAAAATTATAAATACAAAGAGCAAAATTCATAGCAATTATTCATACAAGAATAATGCTTTTACTGTCAAAACAGATACACGCCATTGCGGGATTTGAAACCTAGTTTCCCAAATCCCAACGCTTTACTTTAACCACTGGGTTATATCAGCTGACTAAATTCCTCCTGCTAAATTGCAGATATAAAGAGTGAGTCAAGAAAACACGTCATGCACCCCAGTTTAGCATTTGTACTGCTGCCTGTCTTAGTGCTTGTGCTTAATGGCACAAGGATTCTCAGTTAGAAAAGACTTTGAAAATGTCTGTTGAATATTTAGCAGATAATCATCCTGAAAATACTACAAACAAACCAGTTAAGTGTTTATATTGTTGCGCTCTTTAAGTACATTAAGTACGTCAGAGCCCGTAGAATCAAATGGCCACCCGTCAAAGTCTTGTTGACAGCAATCATCACAAGTGGAAAATATATTGCGAGCAAGCGGATTGCTCTGGAGCTGAAATCCTTTGACGCAGTGCCTTGGAAAAAAACATGCATGAAGACTGGAAGATTTGATTTCGATATAACACAGACACATTGGGCTAACCAGAGCAAGCACAATTTACCCTCAAATAGTTTTTCATTAAAAAAATCAAGGAAATGAAATATTTTTTGCTCATCTCTGTAGAATGTAAAGTGTATATCTGCTGTTCATTGGTTTGTATGCCTAGCACAAATTCAGTAGAAACGCTAGTGATTGAGCACTGATATTATTTTATCCTATGTTTTGCTACATGCTCATTTACTTGCTTGGTGCTTGAATTGTGTTCGGTTGAGGTAAAAATGGTCAACACAAGTTTGACGATGTTGCTATGAGGAAACATGCTGTATTTATGATGCATAATGATCGCCCTTGGTACCAAGGGCATTCGGGTTTAAGAGGTTAAGACAGTTTAAATGGGCAGCCTTGACTATATCTAAAAATACATTTTTTCCTTCCTTTTCATGGACTCAAGAGGTAAAATATTCCCTCAAAAACGCAATGAGCATTCAACTCATTGTGTTCAACACCAGTGTGCTTCTCAACCACTCCTCTTCCGGGTCTAGCCCCCTGCTCTGGTATGAGTTTGATCTGTGTAAAGAGTCACCGCAGGCATTTGTGTTCTCCTACCTGATAAAGATCTTAAACCTAGTGGTGGGCTTTCCCACCAATGTTATGGTGATGTGTCAAGTGGCCAGAAGAAAGAGTGACTCCTCCACCTCCGATATCTTCATCTTCAACCTGGTCATTGTTGATGCCTACTTTTGTCTGATGACCCCCATCGACATTGTGAATCGTTTACTGCTCAGTAACAAGCATATATGGTCCTTCCAGCGCTTTGCCTATGGGCTCAAGGACACCACCCCACTCCTACTCACCAGCATTTGCCTGGACCGCTATATGGCCGTGGTCCACCCCATTGTGTTCTCCAGCATCAGGGACAACAAGATCAGGGTGGCTGTTTCCATGCTGGTTTCGGGGCTAATGATAGGCAGTGCACTCACCAAATGCATAGTGGGGGTGGATAGCACGATGAACATGTTCACTGGACTGATCTTGGCTGCCTTTACCATCATGGTCTTCTGCAACATCTCAATCATCTGGACTCTGAGGAAGTCTGTCGTTGGCAAAGAGAAGATGCACCCTGTGAAGAAGAAAGCCCTCAGAATGGTGGCCATTGCCCTGGCCATCATAGTCTTTACCTACCTCCCTCCAGTGGCTCTTTTCCTCTTCGCAGAATATTACAGCATCTTGGACTTCAAGTGCCGCATCATGGTGGTTGTCTTCTCCTTCATGGACCTCAGCAGCAGCATTGAACCCCTGCTGTACATCTCCAAGATGGATCAATGCCTTGCTAACCTGCTCTGCTGCTGCCGCCAAAGGGCTTCCATTGGCTAGTATTCATAAATACTTATACATAAATTGCTTATTAGGCAATACTTCTAGCATATACTTAATACTTGTGGGGGAAAGTACAAGGTAAAGCTTATACTTGATTTCATATTTAAAAATGAGCATGTGCTAGGAAATGCTTGACTTGAACCTTTCAAGGCAATACTTGGCGTGTTTTTGAAAACCGCCAGGTCAAGTGGTGAGCAAGTCAGGTCTCTTTCTTGTTAATGCGATTGCCTGGGTTCTGGTGTCAAGGGATCCAATATTTTTGAGGACACAGAGTAATTTACGTTGTTTGAATCTCGTTTGGGTCAGTGCATGTGCATTTTTTTTTCCTTTCTGTCAGTTTCATCACACGGCAACATCCACTACCCGTCAAATTTTTGCACACCCCAATATTTTCTGTAATTGTTACAATTTTTTTATATTTTGTTCTTGTAATAGTCTTATATTGGTTGTATAAAAGAGAGGTAGGAAAGCCCAATGTATAAACCATGTATATTACAAAACAAATTAAGAAAAACCAGGATCAGTCATTTTGTCAATATTTTAGCAGATCAGTAACGATGGTCTAATCCAGTGCTTCTCAAACCTCTCCTGTGCATGTTATGTTTTAGAACTCTCCATGCTCCAGTATTGGCGATTCAAATGATATACACTGACTAGTCTACATTTTTTTTTTGTCAAAACAATAAAATCTCCTGAGGCGCCTGTACGATGGATGACATGACTTTCTGGTCATAAACCTTCGCCCTCCTTCTAGCACCTTCAACAAGTTCCATGTAGGCAGCTATGGCAAACACAAGTGACACCATCCACGTTCAAGCCTGGTCTGGAGCAACCTTAAAATTTCTAAGCATCTACTACATAGGTTATGCTAAGAGGTACTTTTTATGAATTTGAGTTGAAGGATTTGCTTCTGATTGGAGCATCGACTAAAAGGTCTTGATGCATGTGCTTTTACCTCAGGCTTATGCTTAAAAGTACCTAACATTTCCTTCTGTTATACGAATATAGTGCATACTGAATATTTAACCCCTTAACACTCCGACTGCCCGAATACAGGCCCATCAGGAAAGTTAAAAACAAGAGCAGATTTCAATTTACCTTGAGTACGTCCTTTATAGGCATTTTAAGAAAATGTTACCGGAGTGGTAAGGGAGGGGCAATAAGCGGACATGCATCATTTCTAGATTGAAGGAATTAAAAATTGCTATGTGAAGAATGAGAGGTGTAATTTCATCTGCAGTAAAGCAGGACGTCACACATCCGCTGTCTGTGTTGATCTCCAGCCTCTTGTTTACAAGCCGGTCCGGCTGCACGTTCATTTACGTTCATGTGAATTACGCCTCCTCCCTCCTCTCGAAGCCCTTGGCCCTCCCTCCCTATAAAAGGCTACAGCCAGTAAGCAGTGGCAGCGGTGGCAGTGCGTATAATGTTAAAAGCGAAATGGCGGAGAGCGGAGCGAAACGTTCACCTGAAGACGAGCAGGATCTGAAATGACTTCTAAAGAAAAACAACGGTCGTTGGCAAGGAAGTTGTCGGCTAAAGAAAGGGACAGAACCCGGATTAATATTGGCCTTGCATTTCCAAGGTGGAGAGCACTAAGAGCTAAAGGAGCTACAATTTGACTCTGAGCTAGCTCTTCTGCTGGACAGGTAAGTAACAACATAAAGTCAAATGTCTGCTTTAATTAGTGTAACAGTGACGTTAGGCACATGTTGCTATTTCGATTCAATTAAATTTAATGTTACAATCATAGCATGGGTTAATGTCCGGAGCTGGAGTTGTCAGCGGCTCGGTCCCAGCAATGGGTCAGGCGTTATGGTTGTGTTAGGTAGCCCGCAGAGCTAACATTTACAATTAGCTAAAGTAGCCTGGAGGGCAGCCTGGTGGGGTGGGTGTGAACATGATTGACATCCACGAGAATTGTCCAATCACATTTGATCAAAAACATTAAAACAATACCAATTGAATCTATTGCCAATAAAAGCATGGGATTGTAATGGAAATCTGAAGAAACCAATGAAACAGCAGCCACTTTTTGGGTCACGCGAAAAAAGTCTAAAACAATAAAAACTTTGAGAGTCAATTATGAGAAGGTACCAGGGTTAATACTTGTTTTGGCCCCACCCTCACCCAGGAAGTATATGTATACAGAAAAATCAACAGATAATCCCATTTGGAACCGATATTTAGGGTGCACTTTTTTTGACAGGCAGTGGACGACAGCAAAACTGAAAAACATGTTTATTTCATAATTATTTGCATTATACAACTAAATTGTATTTAACATATTTAAGTTAAATTTTCATCTCTTGATATTTGTAAAAGGGGGGGGGAAACTTTTTTTTTTTTTTTGGGGGGCAATTTATTTTGGCAGCAGCACACCTGACTGGCCGCCACTAAACATCAGTGGTCTGGGCTATAGATTTTATTTTTCTTTCAATATAATTGTGTGATGTCCACAGAACACTGTATCTGTCAGTGACAGCGATTGTAAAACCAGCAGATACAGAATATGCACCTGATATTATCCTACAATGAAACAACACTTTTCAAGGATGACATGAAAAAAAAAAAAAAATTTGAATTTGAACCTACTGAAGGGAGAACCTAAGGGATTAAGTGCAAGTACAAAAAAGAACATTTTTCTTTAATTTTTACAAATTTAACCTTTATTTAACCAGGAGGTCCCATAACAGGATGAAGATTAAATTAAAATGTGGTTTATTTCATTTTAAAAAAAAATGTTTACAGGAAGTTTTGGGGGTTTTGGTGGAGTGAGAGAGAGGACAAGTTGCTAATGTTACAGCGGAAAATTAGATCAGGGGATGATCAAGGTGACAAGAGGTTGAAAGAGCCAATAATGGCACGATGAGGAAGAGAATCCATGACACCAGTGAACCCACTACAGGGTTTTTTGCCTGTATATCAAAGAACAGTCTGAAAGGATTTTTAAAGGAAATGTAAAATTCTCACATGGATAAACCAATCATTGCCTGATTTAAAGGACCTCATCCACCTTGGAGTTCTGATAGGAAGGAGGACACACTTTTTTTTTATGGATGAGTCCCTTGATCCATCCAGTTATTTGGGTCCATTTAATAAACAGTGTTCGAACTTGGCTTGCTTGAAAAAAAAATGCAATAACTGATCCGGGTATGCCATATGATAGAATATTGCAGCGTTGCATAAACCTGCGGTCCCTATACCCTGCACAAAACACAGCCGCCGCATTCACAGCAGTGCTGTACTAAGATTTATTGCTAACATTATCAGGACAGAATTTTTACCTTTTTGAGTTGGTGAAAATTTTTGGGCGTTATTAAACCGCCGACAGAAGTTACGCTTCAAGGCAAAACTGGCTCCACGGTATGAAGTAGGGCTCAGGACAAACGGCAGTTAAACCAATCACTTTATTTGTGCCAGGTCCCACTGCCTTTTGGAGCAGGCTTTGATCCCAAATCCTCAAACCAAAATCTCAGGATATTTCAAAACGGGATGGTAAAATAAAGAATGGGGAACATATTCCTGGCCAGACCTTCAGTAGTAGACGTGACTGTTAATTTGCACAGTGGCCATGAGGTAGGGAAAAATAAAGGCATTATAACGCCACATCCTGCTTTTTCCATTTGTCAGAATAATCATGAATTGTAGTCCATATCATTATTATGAATCTATTAAATTTGAATTGACTTTCTTTTTGTTTAATGTTTGAGAAAGGCTGTTTTTATAAGGAAAGAACCAAAAAAAAGTTTCAAGCCTTGATCATGCCAACCTTTTGTGATGGATTTGATTGGTTGGCATACCAAAAAAAAAGAAAAAAATGGATAATTTGACAGCCGGGACTAGCTTCCAACTCCTGAACATCCCTCTGAGAATTGTCCAATCACATTAGATCAAAAAACATTAAAACAATACCAATTAGGCAAAAGGGGAGGTAAGGAAATGAAGAAACCAATGAAACAGCAGCAGGTCACTGGCAAAAATTTTGAGAGCTTACATAAGGTACTTTTTTTCCCCCACCCAGGAAGTATATGTATACAGAGAAATCAAATACCATTTGGAAGATATTTAACTCTTCAAACTGAAAACACGTTTATTTGAATTATTTGCATTATACAACTAAATTAATTTCATATTTTAAGTAAATTTTTCATCTCTTGATATTTGTGGTTTTGAGTATTGGGTTTGCATTTTTCCAATGGGACAGCTGTCTAGTGAAGCGCAGCAACCAGCAGATACAGAATATGCACCTGATATTACCCTACAATATGAAAAAAAAAAAACTGAATTTGAACATACTGAAGGGAGAACCTAAGGATTACCTTCATTGCAACAAGTTACAAAAAAGAACATTTTTCTTTAATTTTTTATTTAACCTTTATTTAACCAGGGAGGTCCCATTGAGATTAAAAATTCTTTTGGTCAAGGATAGCCCTGGGGGTGTGGTCAAGATAGCAATTGGAGGAGTTTACAAGTTGCACAGCTAATTAGACAAATAAATGATTAGACATAGGTTGAAAGAGCATCATCGGGGAATTTAGCCATGACACCAGTGAACCCACTACTTTTGTCAAAGAGGGTCATAGGATTTTTCAAGGAAGTGTTAACACATGGTAAACCTACATTGCCTGATAAAGGACATAATCTCTGCTATCCAAAACGATATGCCATTTTTTTTTACATTTTTTTGACACCAAGTAGTCTGCCAGTAAATGTCAGGAAGCTGCCATGTTTGTTCGGTCGAGAAATGAATGCCTACGTCACTCGGGCTGGTAGCTCACATCAGACAGGTTTCGATTGCCTGTTTCGTTGGAACACCCAACAGCCGCACAACCTGTTTCCGAGTACTTTTCCTGATTGACAATCAATCAATTTTAACTTTTTTTTTTTTTACCGAACAATTAAGACCGAGCCTCAGCTATTTGTAGCCTGTAATGATTAAGAGGTGATAGTGACAAAAAGATTCATTTAGGTTTATGCTTTGATTCGAGACCGCAAGGATGGAAATCTTAATAATTAGGCTAATTAGAAAAAAATCTCAAAACTCTCTGTAATTCCGTGTATCGTTTTGACCTTTTATTTATCAGATTATGGAAGAGGACTGAAAATAAACTCCCTATATACGGTTTTTGAATGGCATTAAAAAGTACATATTTCAGGGGGGAGACATTATCGTAAACATATTGACCACACAGTGAATGCAGCATAAGAAAGGTTTTGATATTTTTAATGGCATTGCGTAAGTTTCCTCTGAGCAAATATGAACAAATTTGCTGTCTCATCGGCATTTTAAGTTTGATGCACTGAGCAATAATGTCATGGATAAAATTGGCACGCCATTCTGCCGTTTAATCTTGTAAATTAGTTCATCAATCCTCTGATTGCTAATCAAGTAATAGGGAGTTATTGCTTATTTAACAGTGAGGATTCTGCCTCAATTAACTGAGCCCCGATGGCAGGTCACTGCTCTTAATCATTGACTCAGTTGTCAGTACTTATGAGTAAAAGATGAGACTGAAGCACTCAAATCACTTGCATCAATTTATTTATCTTTTATTTGTATGTAGCCAACTGTTTTTTTCTGAGAGCACTGGCATCGGCTGATGGAGGGGCTGAAGCGCAAGGAGTTCCTTCATCTTTCAATACTTATGCTTTGACCCCATTCACTCGAAAGACATGATCAGCCCAGGTGATGTCACACTCTGGGCTGGGCAGAATATTTCCTATTGTTTGGTTGATTATTTTCTGTGGCGGCAATGGCAGATTCTGACATTTCTAGGATTATGCTATGTTTGAAAGCAGATTACACAATGTAAAATAATAATAATAATAATAATAATAATGACTTTGTTTTGGATAGCAGAGATTATGTACTTTATCTGGCAATGTAGGTTTACCATGTGTTTACTTTTCCTTTAATGACCACAAAGAGTCAGGACCTTGGTTTAACGTCTCATCCAAAAGACAGCAAGGGATTTGATGAGATACATTTTAAGACAGTATATTTTCAGATAAAATAACATCAGGAAATAATGTCAGTTCATCTGTTCACTACCACTGTGCGATGCTAAACTTTGCTGCACTTTCTCCAACATGAACAAGCCATCTACCTAGTAAATTTTTTAGGTTCCCAAATTCTGTTGCCTCTCAGATGAATGATTTGAGTAGGCATCTAAAGGCCAACTAAGACTGTGAAGTATTTAGCTAGAACAATTGTTTTCCACTTAAAATTCATTCTATCTGTGGTCGTCAGCTTTTTCAGAACAGCGCACAATTGGCTTAAGCGCTGTACGGATGCAAATTGGGAATGGACCGCTGGGAAGGGAAATTAAAAATGATTGCCTTGTTCGTTGCTCAAGCGCCTCCTGTTGGCCGGCCAGGCGCTCATCAGTGAGATTCTAAGCTTGCTCATGTTCGGGTATTCTCCACCCTCATTCTGAACTTGCAATAATTTTGACTAATGAGTGTAAAGATGCAGGGGCTGACAGGCGCGTGCTTCGGAGGAGAGCTCTCTCTTCTGAGCTGGCAATAGGGGGTTGCATACGAGCAAGCCTTGTACAAAGTTCTCGGATTGGGCATTCCAAATTCAGGTGGGATTGGAGATGTCAAATTTATATTAAAAAAAAAAAATTCATTCTATCTTATTAACTTTGTTTACTCAACTGCTTGTTAATACTGCAATACTGCTTTTGCAACATAAACAAAAATTATTTTCTCATTATTTGGTCAGTTATTTACTCTTTAAGACTTTTTTGAGGATGCAGTAGGGGTGAAGGATGCCCAAGACTGAACAGAATAGCAAGACTTTGCATCAGGGCCTACTTCCTAGTTGGAGAATTAACGACCTCTAGTGGTGAAAAAAAAATCTGGAGCACAGGCTGCTGTTTCAATGTACTGAGGTCAATGGTAGACTAAGGAGACAGAGCAAAATATCTTATATTTCTCCCCCTAATCATATGGCATTCAATCGATACGATTTTCAGTTAGCCATAAGTCTTCTGATTACTTTTATGCCATAATTGTAGTCCCCATGATTTAAATTTTGTGGTAAAAATAACCTTTATTGAGATCTCTGCAGGTTGTCATTCTGGCGTTGCAGGGTAAAAATGGCTAAACAATAAACAACTCATTTCCTGCCCCAAATGAGCCATCATTATCTTGCTGGCTTGCTCAATGAGAAAATTGAGGACATTATAGATAAAAAAATAAAATGAATGTTTACTAATTTAACAAATCTGTGTTTATGTTCAGATTTTGTCTGCAGAATGGTTTTTGTTCCTTTCTGTGTCCTGATGACAAATTTGCAGCTATAAGCTGGCAGGTCAAGCTAGCCACATTGCTACTTTTATTTAAAAAAAAAAAAAAAAGCAGCAACTGAGTGTTTTTAGTGAGCTAGCTGGTTGATTGACTGTGAATTAAGAAATCGTTATTCTTACAAACGCCCATGCCTAAATGATTAAAAAGCAGAGTGATTGAGTGATTTCAATGCTAGCACATAATGGGACTTGTCATTAAGGCGCTAACAGCACTTTATGACACTAAAACATAGTGGGATTACCACGAAGGCCCTAACAGAACTTAGCATCAGAATCGTGATAATATTAACAGTCAACCCATGGACCAGCAAGGTTTTGACCAAGCAAGTCTTGTTTAGCCAGAGGCAATGAGGGAGATGCATTGATAGGTACAAATTGATTGGGTGAATTCAGTTCGGGACAATAATGGTGCCATTCATAAATCCAATAAATTTTAATGGGTGAAATTTTAAAGAGTGAATGATACTGTCATAACTGTGACATGACACAGTCATGAACATGTCATAAACATTCTGTCAATGTCATAAACATTTATGACTTAAGACGACCCAAACAATGTCAACTTCTCATTACAAAAACCGAATGACACTAAATGACAGTCATAAACGTTTATGATGTTGACATGTTTATGACACGTTCATGACTGTGTCATGTAACAGTTATGACAGTGTCATGTCACTCTTATGACAATACCTTCAAGTGAAGTGTTACCATTGAATGTTACCTGGCTAACGGATGCTACCATGCTGATGCCAGCCACAGATCAATTTAAATGTCAGAGACTGAATTTGAAATGTGAGAATGCCTATCGAGTTTCTTTAAGAATGCAACTGCTGTCCTTGCTTAGTCTGCAGATGTAACTTTTCCATACTCATTGAGTACTTTATTAGCTGGCCAGCTAGTTATTCAGTCATCTGTATCTTCAGACTTGACAGCAAAGACAGAACAATGTAACTTCCATCTATCAGCCTCACCGTCTAACTATCTAACATACAACCACCTGCCAAAATGGCTGCTGAAAATACTGAGAACAGAGAGCCTGTGCTGAGGGCAACGCTCTCTTTAGGAGACTGGAACTAAAACCAAAAAATAGTATTCTTTTTTAAAGTTTTGCTCTCTCTTGTCATCAGGTCTCTAGTATCTTTGAGGGTATCTAGCTTTGTAATTCAACAAAGAAGTCAGCAGAGGTGACTATCCTCAAAGGAAATTAGAGGAGAATTAGCATTCAGAGTCAAATGTGAGGCACATGATAACTTGACAAGCAGACAGGTGACAAAGTAAAGTGAAACCTCATCAAATAAGCGGAGATTATAAAATTAAGTAATTTTTATCCCATCATTTGCAGCGGTAAGAAGGAACAGTAGCATTTTTGATGCAGATGAGTGTATGTGTGCTGTATGTACGGAATGATACAAGGGTAAATGCTTGACTTCAACACTGAGGGGGCCTGGTGCTTCCGACATCCTGTCTGAGGTGTTTTTTTGGGTCCACTTGTCCCTTTTAACCCCATTCTCATGGAAAACCCAGGATATTGAACACAAAGTCAATCAATCTACACAACAGGAAGGTATTAGACAAGACCTGGGCCTTTGGGGTTGACACTATACCCAAAACAGCAAGTTAAATTCCTGACAGCTGAGCCTGATTTAGGGATGTTATTTATTTATATTTTTTGTATGGGTCTGAAACCATGAATCCTGCATATCTTTCATATAACTATTTTCAAGTGGTGGCTCAGGATGAATGATGAGATTTTTAGCAGTCGCAAATTAGATAATGTTTTTGGCTGCATTTATAACCTCAACACAAGTTGGAACAGAAGAGAAAACACATTATAAACTGAAAAATTTTTTCCCCCAAATTTATTTTCACTTGTATTTTATTGCAGAAAAAATGAAGTCAAAATATTGAATGTTTTGTCAAGTCAACTTCATTTTATTTGTAAAGCAGAATCCATTCCTGCAATTCAAGCCTGTAATGGACTCCTAAAAAAAAGCTGGGATGGGGGTAATTTAAGACTCCTGATGAGGTTAAAAAAGAAAAAAATGAAGATGATGTGATTTGTAACTGCTGATGTCAGCAAGTAATCCTTTGAGAAATGGCTAGGGAACTGGGGACCGCGATCTGAGGCCACCTCCTTAGGCATGCCGTGAAGGCAGATGTGTGGAAAAAGTAGACTGTCAGTCTCTTTAGCAGTGGGCAGTTTGGCCAATGACACGAAGTGGGCTGATTTTGAGAAATGGTGAACAATGGTAAGAATGACCATTTTCCCATCTGATGAAAGTAGCCCCGTGACAAAATCCAAGGTGATACCTGCCCACGGTCAGTTGGAAATTTCCAAGGGTTGGAGCAGACTGCAGGGTCGTTGGTTACTCGATTTAAAGAGGGTGAACACCTCACAGGCTGCGGCAAATGACTCGAGTATCCTGGTAAATGGTGAAGCACCAGAATTTTATGAGGTTGTTAAAGCCACAGTCAACAAAGGGCAAATCCAAAAAGTGAGTTCTCTGTAGGATGGCATGCCAGCTGAGAGGCTAGGCCCTGGGCCAGGACCTTACCTCCCACTTTCTTGGTGACAAGGAGTCTGTTGAGGGGATTGTCTGGTGGAGAGGGACAGCACTGCAATGCTTCTTCAACCTCAGCTTTGTGGTCGCGAGTGATAACCTGAAAATTTTTGATGACAGCCATGACAGAAATTGAAAGGACAAGGAAAAAGACAGCGTCAATAAAGAAAATACATATGGAAAATGCTTGACCAGAGGTCAGACAATAACGGAAAAAAGATTTCCTAATATCAGTGTTCAGCAATGAATTCCCAGGTGCCATTCTGAATAATTCCACCCAAACAAAGACTTCCCAGGTCTAATTCTTATCATTTCAATGAACATATTGCACCAAAAAATTGTCATTTATAACATCTAGAAATTCTTCCTCCTATTTACCCTCTCCTTTCACCATTTCCCAATTGATACCAGGATAATTAATGGATAAATTATCCCTCCTGCCTACAAGGGGGATGAAGATAGCAGAACTGACCACCGAAAGTCGGTCAAATGCAAAATCCGCAGAATGATGATTCTACAAAGCCTTCGACTTGATCAGGCTCAGATCCAATTGGGTACCAAATACATAGGGTGTTCAAAGATATTTACTGCACAATTTTGCTTGAATAAAGCCTATTCCAGATTTTGAATTCAGGATGGTTGACCAATGATACATTTCAACGAGGACTCAGGGGATGATTTTCCACCATGGGTGAATGAATAATCTCAGGGCTCAAATTTTTCAGAACATTGTTGTAGCAGGATACTCCTGTTTTCCACCATGAATAATAATCCAGGATAACATTGTTGTTTTTTTTTTTTTGGTTGTTTGTTTTGTTTCATTGGTTGTTGCCCTAAATCTTACCCAGATACTGTAGTGCTATTATCTGATTGGCTATTGTGTAGCCCCTTTACTTTTTTTGATTGGCTGGCACGTGGCAAGCTGCCACTGAGAACTCCGGGGGAGACGTGTTTGATTCCTGCTGGTTTCCACAGTTATAGCAGTGCTGTTTTCAACAAATACAAGCATTTTCTAATCAAATTGGTACCATCTGATACTATGGACAATTCCCTACAAACTTTTTGATTACTGTAAGATGATTGGACATATGGTTTCAGGGCTACAGGGCTTCAAAAATGAGGTGCATAAAATTGCGATATTACCTCAAACATGCTTGAATTCTTCAAGGGACTATGTCAGCCAGGGTGCATGCGCGTCACGGAGCGAAACTTCTTGAAAACGTAAGGCTAACTGTTTCAATATCTTCGAAGATTTTGTGTAATCATTTCAATCTGTTTTTATCGCGTTCTTCCTTGAGAAGTTTGATAATATTCTTGCCAAAGAACTATCTTTATTGATCGTACAGCCTGTTCCTAGCATCAGTTTGTCATAGTTTGGGTTTTTGAAGTGTTATTATTGCTTTTAAGTTAGCCTACATTGACTGTTATGTCGTCCAATGGCGGTCGTCAAACTGGAAGTGGTCGCAAAAGGATCTACGACAGCTGCATGTCAGACAAAACTTTGCGATAAACAGGTTCTGCGAATATTGAAGGTTGCTTGATAAAAATTTCCCCAAACATCTCAAGGATGGACGCGATGCAAACTGAATGAAACTCCACTACGAATTCACCGGTTTACCTTACTTACACTTTCAATGTGTTTTTGCCCAAAGAAATATGGATGGATAGTATAATTTATTCTTTGTGGGTTTGGGCAAAGATAAATGCGGTTACTCCAGCAATTTCGCGTTTGCAGGCCATCTTCTGTACTTAAAACAGTGACGAAGGTATGCTTTACACGCGTTCTAATAAGCTTGGGGTTTGTATTTCTGCTCCCTTGATATCGCACTGCATGTATAAAAATGTTTATTGACTGGACTCTACTACGCATGTGCCCCAGCTGACATAGTCCCTTTAAGGTACCACTATGTAAAACATGTTCGAATGCCAAAGGGTTACAGGGCATTTCATTTACAATACTGTCCAAAGCTGGCGGTCGATAGCATACTCCTATGTTTAAGTCTGTTTCTTGTTTGCCAATGAGCCTGACCCAGATATCCTCACAGGGCAAGAAATGTTCGATTTCAGGAATTTCCTGCACATTAATGTTTTCATTCACATAGAGTACAATAATCTCTCCTCTCCCATTAGATCTATCCTTCCTTAAAAGCTTATAACCTTTTATATCATATTCGTCTCCATCCTCTTCACAAAGCCAAGTCTCTGTAATCCCAACTATGTCATAGTCCTCAGGAATCGTAACAGCCTCAAGTTCTGGAAATTTATTTTTTATGCTTTCAGCATTTAAATAAAAACATTTCAGGCTATTACTACTACATTTATCCTTCAGTTTCCCAGCTGCCTGCTGCTCCAAGCCCCTTACTACGCTTTGCTGTTTTAAAAGATATCAATAGTGCACGTAGCCCTGCCAGCTTCATCAGAGCAGTCTGCATTTCCCTACATGTGACACTGTCTATCCTCCCTGCCCCCCAAGTCTCTAGTTTAAATAAACCTGTGCTACCCTCAACATATGCTGACCCAATGCAGAGGTACCCCTCTGGTTCAGGTGTGGCCCGTCCTGTTTTTACAGGTCACCTTTGTCCCAGAAGCAGTTCCAGCGCTCCATAAACCTGTAGACCTCTTTTCTACTCTAGGTTCGTGGCCATGTGTTAAACCTCCAGTCAAAATTCTGCTTCCCTCTGTTTGCACATGGTACCGATAGAATCCCGGAGAACACTACCGTGGAGGCTCTGCCCTTAAGCTTTTCAGGTAAAATTTGTCTTGCAGAACCTCAAACCTACCCTCACCTATGTCATTTGTCCCAACATGGACTATGACCACTGGATCCCTCCCTGCCCTGGCCAGAAGATCGTCCGCATGCTCCAGGAGGTCTCCAACCTGGGCACCAGGCAGGCACCACACCATACAAGACTCCTTGTCACGCGAACAGACTATGCTGTCTATTCCTCTAATAATTGAGTCCCCCACTATCACTACCTCTCTTTTCTGAGGGGAAGAGCCTACCAGGGTGCACAGAGGCTCATCAATCCCCCACTCTCAGGGTCAGGGGCAAAGTCGAGTTCCTGCAAGGGCCAGAATCGGTTGGACATCCTCAACCTCTGGAGGAGATGTTGCTGTATGGCGTGCACGCCCTTTCTTTCGCTGACGTCCAACAGTCGCCCAACTTTCTCCCCTGTCTGCTCTGGGGTCTCCCTACTTCCCTGCTTTGGCTTACACACCATTTCTCTAAACAACATACTACTCAGTTCCTCAAGGAACTCTACCAATTGTGAACTACGCAGTGCCGCCAACTAGCCGTGAAGATGAAGGATCTCGCTCTCCAGATGCTCAATACGCTGGCACTGGTGGCAGACAAATCCACCCTGGACATCTCGTTTCCAGAAGTGCAAAGAAAACTATTACTGCCATGATAGAAGCACAGGAACAACAATTTACTAACTTGAGAGGCCCTGAGCAGCAGTCACAAGAGAAATCGTGGGGAGACTAAGTAAATAAGCAATAAGCCTCTTTTAGCAGGGGCTTAGGTCCAGTTAACAAAAATGAAATACCAAATAGATACAAACCCAATACATAGTAAGCACTCAGACGACTGACTTGATTTTATTTAGTCCCAGTACTATGAATATACTAGTCTAACAATATCACAGAGCTTGCCTCAGAATCCAGATAATCACAGAATGGCTTTTCCTAGATACTGTTCTCAGATGAGAGCCTTGAATACCCAGCTGTGTGATGAACAGGAAATGTCAATTACCAATCCAAAATCAGCGGCAGCTAACTGGCTAGTCTCGGGCAGCTGCAATGGCCAGGAGAAACTGGAGGGGGACCAAGCACTCCAGCAAACCTTATTCCTTACTTATTACAACCTAACCAAATCGACAACTCATGTAACTGTTTCCCTGCTAATTAAATACTAAATCCCAGATCCAAAGACAAAAATGCAAACAGTAACTATCTAGCTTACTAGCCACAATCAGGCATATTCTATTCTATTCACGACATATCAGAGCTGCTAAGGTTCGAGGCCACATCCACTTATTTCAAATTCCGCAAAAGAATATTTAGATAAAAAGAAGGATTCCCCATGGGTGACCCACTGTCTGCCATCATGTGTAGTTTTTTCATGGAGGACCTAGAAACGAGGGCCATAGCATCAGCATCGGAAAGTAATCATCCCACGCTCTGGAAAAGATACGTGGATGACATCTTAGAAAAAATAAAATCAGGACATACGCAACAACTTACAGATCATTTAAACAGTATGGACCACACTGGGAAAATACAATTCACACACGAAGAAGAGACAGATAAAACCATAGCGTTTCTGGACATAAATATACATCACACTAATGAAGGAGACATTAAAATTAAAATATACAGAAAGCCCACCCACACTGATCAATACCTGCTTTGGTCATCTGAACACCCCATAAATCACAAACTTTGCGTGGTAAGAACCCTGTTTGATCGTGTATCCATCATCACAGAAGACACAGACAAGAAAAAGGAAGAAGAACATACAACTAACGCACTAAGGAAATGCCAGTACCCACTATGGGCCATAAACACAGGAAAACTCCAGGTACAGCAGAAGCAAAATACCGGCACATTCAGAAAGAAACGAAAAAATGAAACCGAAACCAAAGGAGTCTTACATTACCATACATAAGAGGTGTCACTGAGCGTATTCAACAGGCCATGAGAAAATTCTACATCAACACCCCAGTAAAACCATACATAAAATTACGACAACTACTGGTACACCCGAAAGACCAAATTGACAACTGTAACAAATGTGACGTCATATATGAAATCCCTTGCCGGTCTTGCCATAAAACATACATTGGGGAAACAGGTAGACCTTTTCACACACGTAAAAAAGAACACCAAAAAGAATGCGAGAAAGAGACAACAGTAAGACAGACACGCTCAGTTAAAGAACAAGCACTACAGGTAAACATTAAATCAGCAATCACAGACCATTGCAAGAGGGAAAATCATATTATGGACTGGGACAAGGCCAAAATCATCCGCACTCAGAACAACCGACATGAACGCTGGATCATGGAGGCAATTGAAATCAGGAAGCGCGCCCACAGGACTATGAACCGGGACGAGGGGGCATACATGCTTTCCCACACCTGGAGTGCCATCTTGGAGGAGCGGCCGGATAGCAGGAGGCGTGGCCGCCCTGTCAAATCTGACAGGGCGGCCACGCCTCGCCAACATCAGCTGATAAGACATGTCACTCGTAACATCAGTGACTCTTCTGAAGAAGACGGGAGTATTCCGTCGAAACATGTCAAGGTAGGATAAAACCTTTTCTGTCTGAAAATAAGAACGTCAAGGCTAATTAGTTACTACAGACAGTATGAACCTTTTTGGACTATTACTTCAAAAGCAATGTTCCTCAATGTCAAATTGCAAAGGCTTTGAAGGTCTCATCATCGAGAGTGCATAACATCATCAAAAGATTCAGAGAAACTGGAAAGATCTCTGTGCGCAAGGGACAAGGATGAAGACCTTTACTGGATGCCCGTGATCTTCGGGCCCTCAGATGCCACTGCATCACTCACCGGCATGATTCTGTCATTGACATTACTAAATGGGCCCAGGAATACTTCAAGAAACCACTGTCTGTAAACACATTCCGCCGTGCCATCCACAGATTCCAACCAAAACTGTATTATTCAAAATGGAAACCATTTTTGAGCATGATCCAGAAGCGCCACCGTGTTTTGCGGGCAAAGGCTCATTTAAAATGGACTTTAGCAAAGTGGAAAAATGTCCTGTGGTCAGATGAGTCCAAATGTGACATTCTTGTTGGAAATCATGGGCGTTGTGTCCTCCAGGCTAAAGAGGAGAAAGACCACCCCTCCTGTTATCAGCGTTCAGTTCAAAAGCCAGCATCTCTGATGGTATGGGGATGCATTAGTGCAAATGGTGTGGGATAATTACATGTTTTAAAAAAGCATCATGAATTCTGAAAGGTTTATAAAGGTTTTAGAGCAACATATGCCTCCCTCCAGATGACATCTATTCCAGAGAAGGCCTTATGTATTTCAGTAGGACAATGCAAAACACATACTGCAGCTATTGCAATAGCATGGCTTCGTAGTAGAAGAGTCTGTGTGCTGAACTGGCCTGCCTGCAGTCCTGACTTTCCCCGATTGAGAACATCTGGTGCATAAATAAACGAAAAGGCTGTCCCAAAACTCTCCAGCAGCTGGAAGCCTGTATTAAACAAGAGTGGGATTAAATTCCAATGGCTAAACTCAAGAAACTTGGCTCCTCAATGCCCAGACGCCTCCACTCTGTGTTAAAAAGAAGAGGGGATGCTACACCATGGTAAACAGGCCCTTGTCCTAACTTTTTTGAGACCTGTAGCAGCCTTCAAATTTGAAATGTGCTCATTTTGTGGATAAAATTGTAAAATTTCTCAGTTTCAACATTTGCTGTGTTATCTCTGTTCTATTGTGAATAAAATACTGGCTGGTGTGATTTGAAAGTCATTGCAGTTTTGATTTTATTCACAATTTACACTTTGTCCCAACCATTTCGGAATTGGAGTTGTAATTCAATTTACTCAGTTAGCTTGTTATTAAGCGTTTAAGTTTTGCTCCTGGGAGACCGAAACCCCATCCAGAAAAACGCTCCGTCTCCTTTATTTGACCAGATTAGTGACTTAATTCGGCTATTTGCTAACCTAATTGTTACAAAGGGAAAAAATGGTGGGGAAGTATCTCATTGTCCCACACAGTGACAAAGGTTCTACCTCAGGAGCAAATCATCTTACCTCTTTCAATGATTGAGCTTTAACACACAAATTATTATCAGCCAAACCCCTTGAAACAAGCGTGAATCTTCTACTACAATTCCCTTTCGCCTCTCTCCATCTTAAACAAAGCAGAATGATCACTGGCGAAAAGTTGCACAGCACAGCCAAGAGGTCAGCAACAGCCAAAAGATTCTACTACGCCAAAGCAAAGAAATTTTGGCTGCGTAAGCAGCAACTTGCACATTGCCAAAAATAGAAATTGAAGTCATATCATCATAAATTTACCAAATAATATCTGTTAAGAAACATTCATCAGACATGAGTTGTGTTATTCAAAAGACTTCTTGCCCCTTTATTTGTGTGAGCCTGCTGTATTGCACCTTGGGGTTTCACGTGTAACAACTTACAGCAGGTTACACAGTCTCACTTGTGCTCCAGTGCGGTGACTGAATTGCGTCACTTGTTTATCTCAGATGCTGTTATCAGATTGCATCACTTGCAAAAAATATATTGTGAGAACAGGGATGGGGGTACTCTTCAGTCTCTTCCTTTTGGCCCCTCCTCTACTTTACTGCACATTGAATTGTAAATTTAAAAAAAAATACTCCAATCCAGCCTGTTATATAACAACCTCCTTCCACACTCACTAATGGTGACCTGCTATTGTATAGGAACAGCACAATTGTGAGGCTTGAATTCATTGCACCGAAGTGGACTCCTCATTGGCTGCAGTCTTTACCCTTCTACATTTTTATATTTGCTTAAACTGGAACTGAATTGAGAAAAAAAGCATAGAGCCCCTGGATAAAGAACATTAGGATAGTTTCATACTGGGCTGTCTGAACTCCAGGAGTCTGTGTGAAGCCATTGCAGTTTGTCAGGTGAGTTTCTTATTCTCTCTTTCAATGTTATGACCTAATCCTTCTTTTCTTTTGGCATGTCAAGCCTCAATGTATTTTGAATGTAATATGAGTGGAAAAATTTTTTCAAATGGAAATACAATGGACCTGGAAATACGATGAATTAATCTTGTGAAACTCTATTGCAGAGGAAGAGGCTGTTTCAAAGGGCAGGGACAGTTTTCTGAGGTCAGTTTTCCCATACAGTGGTTTCCTGGAATGTAGATTTCTAGAAGTGAAGATTGTCTTCCCAAAAATTCCACCCTTCAAGGCCACCTTAAAATAAAACTATTCTGCTTGCAAATACAAACCAAATTCCAAAAAAGTTGGGACATCATGGAAAATGCATATAAGCTAAAAAAAAAATGCATCTATTTGAAAATTCAAGCTCTACTACACTTAAAATTGCACAGCAGCACATTATTTGATGTCATAACATGAATTTAATTGCTTATTGGAACCAAACAATCTGACAATTGCAACAGAACCTACAAGTAGAAAGTTTTTCACTGTGGACTGTTTACAATTGTGTTACATCAACATGTCTTTTAATCACACTGAGAAAGGATTTGAGCATTGAAGAAATTGGCTGCTCACATCTAGTAAGTGGAATTTTCCCCTGTTCTTCCCTTGTGCGGATTCTCAGCGTCACAATTTTACAGGGCTTTTTTTTTGCAGAATATTTTGCTTCCTAATGCGCCATATATTGTAAATCGGAGACAGACCAGAACAGCGGGCAGGCCACTCGAGCACCCACAGTCTTGCACTTATCCATGCAGAATGTGGTTTGATATTGTTCTTCTGGGAAACACAGGAACATCTCTGGCACAGATAACGTCAATGAATTAACATAAAATAGGTATTTAAAAAGTAATATAAAAGTATAATGCCTGAGTAACTAAAACACTTGAATAGAATGCAAAACTACAAAACTATTAGCGACAATGGGATCAGATTTTGATTTGCTGTGGAGCATATTCACTTCATTTGATTTCTTTTTAGGCTGAACAGTTTTCAAAGTTCTGAGCCATGCAGTATTCGAGACACAGCTCTCTAAAAATATAGGACGTGTTAAAATTTATGAAATAAAGCACTTTGTTGAGTTTAAGCTTTCCATCATTAACTATCTGCATTTTATAAAATAATGTTTGAATGTGCCTTTGATGCCATTAAATGCTGTGTGTCCACAAAAATACCATATTTTCAAAAATTTACTTTCAGAAAATAAAGCAGAACCTCATCACAAATTTTGGATATGTTAATAACGGACATCTACTCTTTCTAAAACAGTCAATTTGATGTTGGTGGATGGTGTCATAATGTTAAAAATAGCACAAATTTTTTTTTTTTTTCATTTTCAAGACTTAATATTTTCTAGATTATTCATAAGAGAGGGGCAGAATTAGAATACAAAATACACTACATACAGTGAAGCTTGAAAGCAATACCAAAACCCTTTAGAATTTTCTGACATTATACAGTGCATAAACATGACCTAAAAAACATTGTCAATTTTGAGTAAAGTCCTAAAAAGTAGATTAAGAGAACCCAGAAAAACAAATGAACAAAAATATTACATTGGTCATTTATTTATTGAGGAAAATGATCCAATATTACATATCTGAAAATTAGAAAAAGTATGTGAACTTCTAGGATTAGCAGTTAATTTGAAGGTGAAATTAGAGTCAGGTGTTCTCAATCAATGGGATGACAATCAGGTGTGAGTGGGCACCCTATTTTATTTAAAGAACAGGGATCTATCAAAGTCTGATCCTCACAACACATGTTTTTGGAAGTGCATCATGGCACAAATAAAGGAATTTCTGAGGACCTCAGTAAAAGACGTTGTTGATGCTCATCAGTTTGGAAAAGGTTACAAAAGCATCTCTAAAGAGTTTTGACTCCACCAATCCAAAGTCAGACAGACTGTGCACGGATGGTTTTTGAACTTGAAATTCAAGACCATTGTTACCCTCCCCAGGGGTGGTCGACCAACAAAGATCACTTTTAAGAGCAAAAACTGTAATATGACCTGAGGTGGGAAAGGAGTCAGGATGATCTTTAAGAAACTGAGGGCCTCTCATCTGGCTACTATTAATGTTCATGAGTCCACCATCAGGAGAACACTGAACAACAATGACAAAACAACCAATCAGAGCCAGGAGAAAGCCACTGCTCTCCAAACAATCACTGCTGCTCACCTGCAGTTTAATAAAGATCACGTGGACAAGCCAGAAGCTATTTATTATTAGCTATTGGAAAAATGTTTTGTGGACGGATGAGACCAAAATAGAATTTTTGGTTTAAATGACAAGTGTTATGTTTGGAGAAAGGAAAACACTGCATTCCAGCATAAGAACCTTATCCCATCTGAGAAACATGGTGGTGGTCTTATCATGGTTGGCCTGTTTTGCTGCATCTGGGCCAGGACGGTTTGCCATCATTGACAGAACAATGAATGTTGAATTATACCAGCGAATTCGAAAGGAAAATGTCAGGACATCTGTCCATGAACTGAATCACCAAGAGAAGGTGGGTCATGCAGCAAGACTGCAAAAAAGCCATAAGGGAATAAGTCGTTCTACCAAAGAATGGTTAAGGAAGAATAAAGTTAATGTTTTGGAATGGCCAAGTCAAAGTCCTGACCGTCATCCAATCAAAATGTTGTGGAAGGACCTGAAGGGAGCAGTTCATGTGTAAAACCCACCAACATCCTATTTTCTGGTTGTTCAAAACGGAGG
This sequence comes from Gymnothorax javanicus, assembly GCA_029692085.1. NCBI lineage: Eukaryota > Metazoa > Chordata > Actinopteri > Anguilliformes > Muraenidae > Gymnothorax > Gymnothorax javanicus. Next base: position 31,698,028 of record CM056200.1, on the reverse strand, counting down.
AATGGGCCAAAATTCCTGGCACCCTGGTTGTGCAGGACTAATCAACAGTTAATAAATTCAGTTTTTTAGTTGCAGTTATTACTGCACCAAGGGAAAAAAACCAGATACTAACAGCAAAGGTTCACATACTTTTGCCAGTTACAGATATGTAATATTGGATAATTTTCTTTTCCATAAATAAATGACCAAGTACAATATTTTTTGTCTCATTTGTTTAACTGGGTTCTCTGTATCTGCTTTTAGGACTTGTGTGAAAATCTGATGATGTTTTTAGGTCATATTTATGCAGAAATATGGAAAATTCTAAAGGGTTCACAAACTTTCAAGCACCATTGTATATGGGATCTTGTATGTGCTCTTTACCAAATCCCTGTCTCTGACATTAGGCTTTTTACAGTCCTTCAAATATGCTACAAGAGAGCTCTGAGTAAAATTTTCAAAGCAACTTTAAGCACTGGGAAATATATGATGAACTAAAGGGACACATTCATAAGTCCATATTCCTGAAAAATTTCTGGCAGATTTTCACCCATGAAAATAGGGAAGGATCTGGCTGAAAAGACTCTGGAAGTATTAGCCATCTAGCCATGTGAAAGTGGCTCCTCAGATTTTGATTTCAAAATGAGAGCTAAAATTTTGGATTTATCCTATGATGAGGTGTATGCACCCACTGGAATTTTTTTCCCAAATCTGAGATGGTCAAGCATGGGAAGTTTCTCTGAAGTTTGGACAAGGGACATGGAATGACCCTTTTTACTCCCAAAAAACAGTATTATCATTGTTTTTCGCTTACCGGCCCTTGGGGAACATATGTGTATTGAACACTTATAGAAAGTCATATATGAACTTTCATGTGGTGGTTTGAACTTGACCTTCAGTGATCACTGAAGCTCAAACTTAAAGCTGGAGTTTGCAAAAAATCACTTTTTGTCATATTTGTTAAAAGGTTTTACCATGACCTGACAGTGGGATGGCATGTAGATGATCTGTGATGAAAATCAGAGTCATCTGGTTCAATCCAAGATGCTTCTAATTCCTTTGCAAGATTTAACAGTGAGCTTTGGAGAAAACAACCAATCAGAGCCATCCTCCTGACTGTGCGTGATGGCAAAATCATTTCTCCTGCACAGGCAATTTAATCAGCTGTGTTTTAAAGTTGTGGGTGATTTCTTTACAGTAGATAAAGGCTAGCCAGCATAAGCACTGCCATTTTCTCACGGATTGCCATATTTGTGAGTTCAAACATTGAGAACTTGAATGGGGTGTTACAAATTTCCCAAGTCCACGAGGACACGTGGTAAGCTGAATTTGCAGTTTGAGACAGTTCATATTCTTGTCAGGGAAACATTTCAGAATGAGAATTTATTTGTTCAGATTTCTGATCAATTTTAATATTGTTTAAAATAAACATTTCAATTACATTTTTTTCCTTGGCGGATGCTGTTGTCACTGACTGTGGAACAGATTTTTGCTAAAATAGGGGCTTGCTGTCACATTTTGCAAAAGCCATAAAATTCAGGCTACAGTTGAAGGTTACAATTTTTCTATAATTTTAAGTGTGAGAGTAGTTGCTTTGCTAACAAAAATTGAATTTATTTAGATACATTGTATATCACCACAGATGTATTTTCTGGCTACAAAACGTTGTATGTTTTCATATTTAACAGTCAACATTTCTCATCTCGTTTTACAAAATATCAAGTCATAAACCCCAAACTTATTAATTTAAGACAGACTTTCCCGGCTGGATCTCTTCAGGTCAGTGGGAAGCCGCTCGTGTTCTGCCACCCGGAAGTATCTTGGCGCATATTGTTAACAAACATTCTGAAATGCCATATAGCTTCATTTGTAAGACGTCAATGGTTACAGTAACACTGCGTTGAGAATATCTCATGTTACAAACGTTGCGTTCATGGCTGATGTGAGCTTGTTTCCAGTGCTAAGGCTAGCTCAGTGGCTAGCCGTGTTTTATACGTAATATGCTGTAACTATTTCTAATATGCCCAGGTAGTCGTATTGGTTTGGTCTTTGACCTGAGGCCACATTCATTGGATGCTTGTTGATGGTAAAATGTAGATATTTCGCTGTGTTTGCACCTAGCGTTTCCACAGCTCTGCTGGCAATTCAGACATAGGACACTGTATCCAGGTAACGGGATGTGAGACTCGAGGTCCTGCATGTGAATCAGGGGCCTGGCTTTGGTCAGAGACTTGAGGGGAGGGGGTGGGTTTAGAGGTGAGGCTACATTCAAATCTTGCTTGCTGTTCCAATATTGCATACTCCAGCTTTAACATGGTGAAATGTCAATGACTTCTATCACCCTAACTATTACAGATAGAGCTTAGCTTTGTATTGTGGGCATATTGGAAGTAATGTATGAACTTTCATTTGGTGATCTTGAACTTGACCCTCAGTGACCTTCAACAGCCAAACTTAACAGTAAAATTTCAATAACTAATATCAGCAAAATTGTTATAGATAAGGCATTGGTTTGTATTGGAGACGTATAGGCAGTCATGTATGAATTCAATTCAAATTGAAAATTCAATTACTTCTATCACTAAAAAGGCCACAGATGGAGCCCAAGTTTGATTCACAGACTTAAAGAAAGTCACACATGAACATTCAACTGGACTGTTGGTGACCTTTGAAGGTCAAATTTGATCTAATACAATTACAATGACTTTTATTGCCATAACGGTCACAGATGGAGCCTAGTTTTGTATTAGAGACAAATAAGAAGTTATATTTGAACTTTCATTTGGTGACCTTCGTTTTGACCTTCGAAGATCAAATGTGACCTAGTGAAAATTCAATTAGTTGTATCATTAAAATGGTCACAGATGGAGCCTAGGTTTGTGTCACTGACATCAAGAAAGTCACATATGAACTTTCATTTGGTGCCATTCAATTTCACTGTCAGTGACCTTGGAGGGTCAAACTCTGCAGTGAAATTACCTTGACTTGTATCACTAAAAAGGTCACAGATGGAGCTAAGGTTTGTATGAAGACATTTAGAGAGTCATATATGAAATCTGTTTGCTGACCTCAACTTGACCTTCTGTGACCTTTTAAGTTCACAATTGATAAATTGAATGATCAATGACTTCACCAAAACAGCTTCAGAGCTTAGGATTGGGTATCACAGGGGGGTCTTATAAATGTATGTGAACTTTTATTTATTGACCTTGATCTTGACCTTCAATAATTTAAAGATCAAACTGCACATGAAATTTTCATGACTTGTATCAACATTATAAGATTGTTTCCCAGTAAGCAACAGGACCCTTGGTCTTGTTTTTTTATTAATATATATGATCCAATATTACATGCAATAAATGCTTGAAAATCCTTAATTTCTGATTTATTTTCATTATTTTTGTTAGCGCATAATCATCACTACAGACTACAGTATATTTCTTCGTAACCATAACTTTGCCAAGGATGACAACCTTTGAAAATCAAACTTAAAGAAGTTCAATTTCAATGACATGCTGCTAACAAAACTATTCCAGATATAACCCATGTTTGCACAGTCTATGTACTGCTAGTATGTGCTTTAAATATAAGCATATCTGAAATAAAACTTATGTATAAGCCAAGTGATACAAGACCTGAAATACATGTCCTTTTTGTGGAGGGGGGCATACATAGCCACTCTAACAGCCAATGTAATGTAACTAGAGCACCAGGTATAATGCACAGTACAGATTCAATAATCAATCAAAGAAGTAAATGGAACATTCATCCACAGACTCAATCAGGAGATTTTGGTGGCTGGACTGAGTTACATGGCTAAATGTAGGCTATGCAATTATGTTGCCTATATAATACATCAAAATCAATTCATTATCAATATATGATATTTGGAAATGATCATCATATCCAATGGATATTCTCTTTTGCCAGGCTAGCAGTTGGAATCAGGCATTATCTAAGACACAGTATGGAAAAATTTTGGTTAAAAAAAAGGATAGATAGACCTAATGCCTTGGCAAAACAAAATCGCAAGACATTTTTAGAAATGTTTACTGACCGTTTCCACCTAAAAAAAAAAAAAAAAAAAAAAAAAAAATGCTTTTAAAATGTATCTTTTCTAGGATTTTACAGATACTTCTGATGATTATAAAATGGTTAAAAAAAGAATCAATATAAGCATATCAGTTACAAACAGCTTTGTCAATCTGACACGGAATGTTCAGTAAATTTGCAATACATGTTCAGTACCATTTAGGATTACTGTGATTACCCAATGCTGAAAATTCTGGATCTGTAGGTCTACAGTGCATGTTCTGTAGTACTATCAAATTCCTCTGTTCACCCGATAGGGATAATTCCCCTGCTGAAATATCCAGTTGAATACCATTAGAAAAAAAAACCATTAGGAACCATTAGGTTTCTAATGCGAATTGGAACCCCATTAGGAACCAACTGGTCCCATTAAGATGTAAAACCATTAGGAACCTACTGGTCCCATTAGGATTTAAAACCATTAGGAACCTACTGGTCCCATTAGGATATAAAACCATTAGAGACCTACTGGTCCCATTAGAATGTAATACCATTAGAGAGCTACTGGTTCCATTAGAATGTAATACCATTAGAAAGCTACTGCTTCCATTAGGAGCAAAAACCATTAGAAAACTGGTCCCATTACAGGGCTGCCAACTCTCACGCATTCGCCGTGAGTCTCACGCCTCTTAGAGACATTCACGTTCCCATGCCGCAGTCAGCAATTATTCAGTTGAGGCGCATTTAAGAGATTCTCGCGCGGAATTGAGTCCTTGAGCATGGAAGTTAACCAGTTTCACATGCATTATGGTGGATTTCACCACTAGAGACGTGAAAATCAATTATGACTCTGGAATTCTCACGTTTGTCTTTACAGGGGGGGTTGGAAGCAATGGAATTGCAGAAAGACGTTTCAAATGGTCTCATTTCGTTTGAACAATTTAAACAATCATGAGAACACACACATTGCTTCCAACCCCTGAATGAGGAAAAGTGCACAATGTTTGGAGTCAGAATCGCTTCCATGTTACTCGTGGTGATATCCACCGTAACGCAAATGAAACTGAAACTTCCACTCACAAGGACTTTAATTACACATAAGAATCATATTAATATTAGTTGGTTGAATAATTGCTGACTACGGTGAATATGCCTTCAAAATGTGTGAAACTTACACCGTATGCATGAGATTGCGTTGAAAGTTGGCAGCCCTGCCATTAGGATCTAAAACTATTAGAAAAACATACTGAGAAACCTACAGCTGCAACAGAAATTATAGCAGAGTCATAACAATGGGCACCAGAGACATGTCTATACATACGTGTAATTGTGTATGTACTCGGATATTTTCCCCTCCGAATTGGGAAAAGGACATATCGGGCGTGACGACTCATTGCAGTTTGTGATTTTAATTAAATTTTTTCAGAACATGAGCCATCAAACCGTCAGGTTGTGTTCTTTTCCCTCCTCTTGGATGGATGAGTCATGAACAATGATTTAATCACAAAAGACCAAATATGATTTAATCACAAATTTAATCGCAAAAGGCTAAAGGTGATCTTGGAATGTATTAAATGAAATCACTGAACACTGCAATCTACAAACATACTGTGTAGCCTACATGTAATGGATGAGGAAGTAGGGAGGCTAAATGCAGCAGTGTGAGAGAGCGAGACAAGCAAGGACTTAAAATGCCCACAGAGAGAAATATAAACGAGGCAACAGAAACAGCTCTCGCTTCCAAAAGGACGCCCAGCAATCCGAACCAGGAAGCAAAGTGAGAGCAGAAAAAACAAACAGGGAGAAAAAAGGGAAAAAACTCGAGAACCGAGAAAGACAAAAGCACCATAAATTGGTGTGACACCAAAGAAAGAGAGGGAAGGAATCAAAAAGGAAATTTCCCTAAAGAAATATAAATCGCAAATGTACCGCGAAGGCTTACGCCACAAATCCCTTACTGGAGATATCTTCTGGCTGCAGTGCAAACTGAAATCAGACACTTCAGCAAAGGAGGCATGGAGGACATCCAGCTTATATAGACTTAGGTGAAAGCGCCGCCCACGCCTGTTGAACCAGCTGGGAAAAGAATCCTATAGAGAAGGAATTCGATATCGTCCCGGGATGAGAGCCACAAAGGAAAGTCCTTAACACACGCACACCACCTAAACCATGACACTACACAAGCACTCACTAGAAATCACACAGATGTGATCGCCAAAGAAGGCTATAACATCTGTGTTCCTCCATCACATTAGGAACCATTAGAGACCACGACACCCTGTAGTGACCACTAGACCACTGTATAGTGACCATTAGACTGGTATAGAAACGCCTGTAGGAACCATTAAGACTTCTGTAGGAACCATTAGACTCCTGTGGGAACCATTAAGACTTCTGTAGGAACCATTTGACTCCTGTAGGAACCATTAGTAGGGACCAGTTAAAGTCCTGTAGATTTGTGTAGGAGATAATAGAATCCCATTAGAAAAACAAACCGAGCCAGTAGGAAAACATAAGTATCCATTAGAAACCATTACAAAACCACCAGGAACCATTAGAAACCAATAGAATATGCCTAATATGGTTGCTTAATGGTTTCTCTGATTTTTTTTGGCAGGGTCTGCTGCATTATATTACTGTAGGCTATATTCTCCTTATCTTTAGCCTACTGGCTATTTGAGTTGTTTTATTACTCGAACCAATGTCTTCACAGCTCACAGCACTATTACCTAAATGCACCATACTACTTTTACTTTTACGAAATTCAAACAAATCAGTTTGCTAGCTAGCTAGCTAAATAATCAATCAGGCCATACAGTCAGGTTGAATGCAATCCATGGCAAGTTTCCCCATGTCTGAAAGAAAAATGGAAGTCACGTTAACTTACCAGCATAGGAAGGAAATTAAATCAAACTTGAACTCAACTGATCAATTTTTTTACGAAAGAAAGTAAGGATTGGTAAGCTGCAATGACTAACTTACTGTATGTGCTATCAGCGAGTCTCTGTTATTGCTGGCCGAAATGGTGGAATAAGGCACAATCCCAGAAATGACTTCTCATGAATGAGTCAAACAGGTCTTGGGAACTTGGCCATCACCAACAGTGAGGTGAACAAGGTAGTGCCATCAAAACTCACTGAAGAATTGGTTCAGCTTCTTCCGCACCGTGGAGATCAGTTGAGATCAAATTTTATTGATTTGGTCCTTGCACCAATATCTACCCTGAGCAAATTTTGTTGCAGATCACATAATTACGGTAGTCTTTGGGGTACAGTTGGCGACAGACAGACAGACACAAACATAATTCCCTTGGCAGGGGTAAAAATAGCTGTAAATCATGTTATTCTGGATCTGATCCACAATTTTTACAGCAAAACATAACAAATTAGCGAATAAAGCGAATAAAAGTTGATCATTACAATAATATCAAAGCCCATAAGGTCAAAAACATACATACTTTCTGGGGTCAGAAATTTCCCCGCACAACTTTCAATTATTCTTGCCACACACAAAAAATGTCAATCAGAACTCTTAATTAATTACATTAGATCACTTCTTTATACCTGCCATAATTATATGAAGCTGTGTTGATATAATGAACACAAAATAGTCATTAAAAATATGTATTTTTGCATGCATAATGCATAATGGGGTCATTTATTACCCCACTCAATCATTTTAGTCTCTAAAACATTCGGTCGCTTGAGGTTTAAATTTGAGAGCCATGTTGTTAATTACTTTGTTAAATTGAAATTTGGATTAAAATTAAAATTTGACTTCTTTTATATCAGACAAGAAAGCGTAGTTCTGCATTCATACCTTGACATGTTTCGACGGGAACTCCCATCTTCCTCAGAAGTGGCACATGATGGAATTGTGACGTGTCTTATCAGCTGTTTTTGCTGAAGCGTGACCATCCTGCCAGTTTTGACAGGCGTGACCGTCCTGGTATGAATGCAGAACTACGCTGTCTTGTCTGAAATAAAAGAAGTCAAATTTTAATTCTAAAATTAGAGACATAATGAATCTTATCCAACCATTACGTGAAAAAAATTTGGATTAAAGTATACAGGTTGTGGATATATATGTAATGGCCGGTGACAGGACGCCAGGTGCCGCGACCAGTGAGGGAAAGAACTGAGAGCAGCTCAGATAAGAGACAAACACAAAAGAGATACACACCTCTCGCGCTTCCAAGGACGAATATAAGTCCGCAACACAGAAGCAGTGCGAGAGAGAATAAACAACAAGAGAGAAAATTTCTAAAAGAAGCAATTCCTAACAATAAATGGAATATAACAAATCACTTGGAAATCTGACTAGAGATTTTCTTCAGCCGAAGTGCTAGAAACAAACAGACACTCTAGCCATAGGTGCGGCGAACCCATATATATAGGGTCTGGAAAACTCCGCCCCAGCTCATTCAGCCAGCTGGGCCAGGAATTCGACAGAAAAGAAATCCGATATCGTCCCGGACGATAGAACAAAGAAAGGTCCAACAAACAAACGCACGCCTAAACCATGACAGGATCCCCCCCAAGGGACGGCACCAGAAGTTCCCCGAGAACCCCATGCACGGAACTCAGAGATGAGGCTGGGATCGAGGATATCCTGAGAAGGGACCCAGTACCGCTCCTCAGGCCCATATCCCTCCCAGTCCACCAAAAATTGGGCTCCGCGACCCACACTCCTCTCGGCCAAAATGCGACACACAGTATAAACCAGGACCCCCTCAATTATCCGTGGCGGCGGCGGAGGCTTGTCAACCGGAGCCAGGACGCAAGTGCTAACTGGTTTCAGCCTTGAGACATGAAACGAGGGGTGGATACGCAAGGACTTGGGGAGTTTTAACCTGACAGTAACGGGGTTGATCCTCTGCACTATTTTAAAAGGGCCAATGAAGCGAGGCGCCAACTTTCGTGACTCCACCTTTAAGGGAAGGTCCCGAGTAGAAAGCCAAACTCTTTGGCCAACCTGATAAGATAGGGCCACCCGGCACCTTCTATCGGCAGCGGTCTTCTGTCTCTGCCTAGATCGCAACAAAGAGGACCGGACCAGAGACTGGTTGGTCCGATCTGTCTGACCATTAGTCTCTGGATGAAAGCCAGAAGAAAGGCTCACAGTGGCCCCCAACAGACTGCAAAAGGCCCGCCAGAACTTAGCCGTGAATTGAGGGCCTCTGTCTGAAACCACATCTTGCGGGAGACCATGCAGGCGGAAAACATGGTCCACAACCAGAATGGCCGTCTCCCGCGCCGAAGGCAGCTTCGGCAGTGCGATAAAATGGGTGGCCTTAGAGAAACGGTCAACCACAACCAAAATGACAGTGTTGCCCTCAGAATTAGGCAAACCCGTAATAAAATCAAGAGCGATATGGCTCCACGGGCGTTTAGGGACGGTTATCGGCCGCAACAAACCAGAAGGAGGGAGGTGGGAAGTCTTATTTCTAGCGCAGATGCCGCATGCTGCTACAAAACCCCAGATATCTTCCATCATGCTGGGCCACCAAAAACGTTGGGCCAAGAACTGTTTGGTCCGATGAACCTTCGGGTGACCCGCCAGACGGGAAGAGTGCCCCCACTGGAGAACCTGGGTGCGTACCGAAGGCGGAACAAACAAACAACCAGATGGTTCCCCACCAGGACCAGGATCGGACCTTAAGGCCCCCCGCACATCAGACTCAATGTCCCACTGAACGGGAGCCACAAACTGATCAGTCAGGATAACCGGTTCCGACATAGGGTCGTGACCAGAGCAGTCGTAAATCCGCAACAAGGCGTCAGGCTTGGTGTTTTTAGACCCCGGGCAGAAGGTTTACGTAAAGTTAAAGCGATTTAAAAATAACGACCACCGCGCCTGCCGGGAATTACATCACTTAGTCTGTTGAATGTATTGGAGATTTTTATGATCCGTCCAGACCACAAACGGATGCTCAGCCCCTTTCAACCAATGGTGCCATTCCTCTAACGCCAGCTTAATGGCTAGCAACTCTCGGTCATCAATACTGTAATTCCGTTCGGCCGCCGACAATGACCAGGAGAAGTAGGCGCACGAGTGTAGCTTATTGTCCCGAAGGAGGCGCTGGGACAAAATGGCACCCACCCTGACTTCAGAGGCATCTACCTCCACAACAAATGGGAGGGAGGGATCGGGCAAGACAAGAATGGGCTCTGAGCTAAAACGTTTCTTTAACTCCTGAAAAGCAGCCTCAGCTGCTGGGGACCAATCAAACGGCGAGAAGGAACTCTTCTTGGCAAGCGCAATAATGGGGGCAGCTACTGCTCTAAAATTACAGATAAACATCCTATAAAAATTGGCAAACCCCAAAAACCGTTGCATCTCCTTAACGTTTTGAGGGGCAGGCTAATTCCTGACTGCTGCCACCTTAACAGGGTCCATATGGACCGACCCCTCCGACACAATGAAACCAAGAAACGAGACAGTCTTGGCGTAAAAAACACATTTCTCAGCCTTGACAAAAAGCTTGGCATTAAGGAGGGCCTCAAGCACACGTCTGATGTGTTGTTTATGCTCTGAGAGCGTTGAAGAAAAAATCAGAATGTCGTCGAGATAAACGAAGATGAATTTCTCCAACATCTCTCGGAGGACGTCATTATCGAGTGCTTGAAACACCGAGGGGGCGTTAACCAATCCGAACGGCATGACCAAATATTCCCAGTGTCCGTCATGCGTATTAAATGTCGTCTTCCATTCGTCCCCCTCCCGAATGCAAACTAAGTTATAAGCATTTCGGAGATCTAGCTTGGTAAAAAATGACGCCTCCTGCAGACATTCAAATGCGGAATTCATCAACAGAAGGGGGTATTAGTTTTTAATGGTGATCTTATTCAAACCCCTATAATCAATACTGGGTCTCAGACCGCCATCTTTTTTTCCCACAAAAAAAACCCCACTCCGGCAGGAGACGTGGATGGCCGAATAAAACCATTAGGGAGTGCCTCCTGAATATATTCTCGCATGGCCTTAAGCTCAGGCCCTGACAGCGAGTATAGCGAACCCCTAAGAGGAGCATTACCAGGGTGGAGATTGATCTCGCAATCGTACAGGCGATGAGGAGGTAATTTAGAGGCTTGTTGTTTGCTAAAAACCTCGGCGAGATCAGCATAATCACTAGGAATGTTAGGAGGCAGATCAAAATTCAAAGCGACCCCCAAGTTCTCCAGTTGTTCGGGACTCGCCATATCCATGACCGAACCACAGTCAAAGAGATCCTCCAAATCACAATCATCCTCTGGCTGCTGCCAGTCAAATTGAGGATCGCACTCCAACCCCTCCTCCGCCTCCTCTTCCCGACTAGGAGGGCTGTATGAGACAAACTCAGCAGAATCACATGCGGCATCCGCCTCCCCCATAGGTTGATGCCCGGAACTACACGTCAAACTCTCCCTACAGTGGGATCTACAATTAGCGCCCCACTGAACAAAGGAGCTGGTCTGACTACCCCAACAGATGTGAGGCTTATGTTTCTGTATCCAAGAGTACCCTAACACAACAGGAAAAACAGGGGAACAAATAATAAAAAATCGGACCTCCTCAGAATGGCAACCGAAGGGAATGAACATGGTTAGTGCTTCAGAGACCTCAGTTATAATTCCAGAACCTAGCAGGCAACCGTCCAAAGATTTAACAGTGCGTGAGTGTAGCAGAGGGCGTATAGGAATAGAATGCCTCTCAGTCCACTCCGCGTCCATAAAACAATCCACGGCCCCCGAGTCCAAAAAAACCTCCATAGGAATTATCTGTCTACCCACAGTTAATTCTACAGGAATCAAGGTCCGGAAGGGAGTTTGGGTCTGTCCCTCTAGCGCCCCCCATACAGCTACAGGGTCTTTTCCGTTTCCCTTAAGATCAGGGCAGTGTGGGTGAATATGTCCCGGTTTGTAGCAGTTATAGCAGATAATTGGTTTACGAACGGGCTTACGAGCCCGGCTCACATATGAGCCATCGACCTGCATAGGTTCCCCAGAAGTGGAAATTTTGGTGGACGGAATAGGAGCTATATGCCTACTATGAGGAAGATTAGCCCCGTTGTCAGCGAGAGCTAAAGCAGTACGTTTTTCTCTGTTGCGTTCACAAATTCGATTATCAATTCGCACAGCAGTGCGAACCAACAAATCCAAAGAAGTACAGGGTTCTAATGTAGCCAGAGCGTCCTTCACCTCCTCCGCCAAGGCATGAACAAAAACAGTCATGAGAGGTGCCTCTGGCCAGCCCGTCTCTGTAGCTAGAGAGTGAAAGGCTATAGAAAACTCAGCAACGCTCTCGGAACCCTGCCTAAGACGCATTAGACGCGTAGCTGCGTCTTTTCCACACACATCTTGATCAAACACCGACACCATTTCCCTAACGAGAGTCTCCACTGAACTCACGACCGGTGAATTAGATCAAATAAGTGGGCCGACCCAAGTAAAGGCTGTGTCAGTCAACAGAGATAAAATAAATGAAACCCGAGACTCTTCATTTTCAAAACGCGAAGGCTGACCTTTGAAAAATATTTCACACTGGGCAATGAAGTCTTTACATTTCCCTGCCTCGCCTCCATATCGTGGAGGTAGCTAGAGCTTAGGCTCACGGGGGGAGTGTAGTGTTTGTGCAACATTCTGTGTAATTTGAGTGGACAAGGCTCGAATACTCTCAGTGAGACTTAACAGGACGCTCTCCTGTTTTTGTAAAGCCTCGTCCTGATGGCAGACTCGCTCCGCAGACTCAGCCTGTCGACTGTTCAGGGTAGACAAGCCCTTGCCATAGCCCGAGAGTGTGGCTAGCTGATCAGCCAAAACTTTCTCTAACTTAGCCGCGGCTGACGACTCCATGTTCAGCTAGAGTGTTCTGTAATAGGCGGTGATAGGACGCCAGGTGCGGCAACCAGTGAGAGAAAGAACTGAGAGTAGCCCAGATAAGAGACAAACACAAAAGAGGTACACACCTCCAGTAAAAGCTTGCACTTCCAAGGACGAATACAAGTCCGCAACACGAAAGCAGTGTGAGAGAGAATAAACATGAAGAGAGAAGAGAGAAAATTTCTATAAGAAGCAATTCCTAACAATAAATGGAATATAACAAATCTCTTGGAAATCTGACTAGAGATTTTCTCCAGCCGAAGTGCTAGAAACAAACAGGCACTCTAGCGATAGGCGTGGCGAACCCCCAGCCATATATATAGAGTCTGGAAAACTCCGCCCCAGCTCATTCAGCCAGCTGGGCCAGGAATTCGATAGAAAAGAAATCCGATACCGTCCCGGACGATAGAACAAAGAAAGGTCCAACAAACAAACGCACGCCTAAACCATGACGATATATGCATTGATTGTGTTTATACACTTTATCTTTATTAAATGGCCTATATATGTTGCAGCACTGGTTCAAAAGCTTTCCTCAAATTGATACCACATATGAAAAATGAACATCTCTGGAACTACATTTCTGGTATTATTAAAACGACTTCACCGCGGTTCATTTTGGAGCGGACTTTCAAACGGTGGAAACTCCGGCCATCTCATCATCTTTTTCCTTCAAGCAGAGCAGACAGTTTTAACCAACGCTCTGGCCGTGCCAATGACGATACCATCATCTAATTGGTTAATCCTTCAATTTTTTTTGCCAGGGGATGAAAACTTTGCCTATTTTCCTCAGTGACATAAGATTAGTTTACTGGAGGAGCACAATACAGTGTTTCACCTCAAATTTACCGCTTTACATTCGGTGGGGTGTCGTTTGACCAATAGTAAAGTACTTCATCAGAAATGAGGAAGAGATGGCAACAACAGCACAGAATTGCTGGAACTGTTAAACAAACTGAATTTATAAAAGTGACAGCTACAATCCTAAAAGTGACTGGGGAAGCCAGGCTTCCCTTGACGTCCAGGAGATAACACCACTGCTTAAATCCATTATTTTTGATTTTGTGTTTTCCATCGTGAGCCAACTTTTTTTGGAATTAAAATTGAAAATGCATACAGTATTTTCATCAACTTCTTTTAGGTGCGTCTTACTGAAACTCATACATTTTTATTATACTTTAAATTTTAAATATGGTGTCATGAATGGCAACACAAGTCAAAGAAGGGCATCTGCTGTAGTTCTCTACAGGAGTGTCCATCTTTAAAAAGGCCTAATAATATAAAACAATGCTTTAATTAGAGCAAATGCAAGAATTTTCATTCAAGCAGTAAACCTTGATTATCTCTAAAACTGATTTTTTTTTTCTTGCTTATTAGGGACTAATAAACAAATGAAGATTACCTCTCAATTCTGCTGGAAACTGTCAGCCCAAACACACAATGAGCAGCTCCATGTTCAACTCCAGCGTGCTTTACAACCACTCTTCAGGATCCAGTCCCCTAGTGTGGTATGAGTATGACGCATGTAATGAGTCACAGGGGGCATTTGTGTTCCTCTACATGGTGCTGGTATTTGATCTGGTAGTGGGCTTTCCCATCAACATGATGGTGATGTGTCAGGTGACCAAAAAGAGGAGTGACTCCTCCACCTCTGACATCTTCATCTTCAACCTGGCCATCGTCGATGCCTACTTCTGCCTGATGACCCCCATTGACCTGGTGAATCGCTTAATCCTCAGTAACAAGCATATATGGTCCTTCCAACTATTTGCCTATGGGCTCAAGGACACCACCCCACTCCTGCTCACCTGCATTTGCCTGGACCGCTACATGGCCGTGGTCCACCCTATTGTGTTCTCCAGCACCAGGGATAATAAGATCAGGGTGGCGATTTCCATTCTGGTTTGGGGGCTCATGTTAGCTGGTGCACTGAGCAAGTCCATAGCAGGGGTGGATAGCACGATGAAAATTTTCACTGGACTGATCTTGGCTGCCTTTGCCATCATGGTCTTCTGCAACATCTCCATCATCTGGACTCTGAGGAAATCAGTCATCGGTAAAGAGAAGATGCACCCCGTGAAGAAGAAAGCCCTCAGAATGGTGGTCTTTACCCTGGCCATCATAGTCTTCTCCTACCTCCCTCCAGTGGCTATTTTCCCCTTCGCAGAATATTACAGCATCTTGGACTTCAAGTGCCGCATCATGGTGGTCGTCTTCTCCTTCATGGACCTCAGCAGCAGTATTGAGCCCCTGCTGTACATTTCCAAGATGGATCAATGCACTGTTACTCTGCCCTGCAGCTGCTGCCAAAGGCCTTCCAATGAGTCAAAGGATGTATGCAAATGAGCTATGTCCTAAGCTCTGGGCTTTAATTATTTTCTCCTGAAATTAAGCCACTAAATTATTGACCCCATATAACCTACAGACCTGCAGCATATAAGGGGTGATCAAATGCAGCTGCTGTATTCAAACCTGTGGAACTTCAGGCTGATTTTAAATTGAAGAGGTGGCCCCAATGTTTCCAACAATCCCAAATATGTCCTGCTAAATTACAGAGAAATGTGAATACGATAATATAAAAATCTTGACATTTTCCATTTGATGTAATGCTTCAGCCATGAATACATGCCGTCCGAGGTTTGAATACTTTTCACAATATAAGAGTGATGTAGCTTCAGTGAAGCCTGCGCAACCAGCAGATATAGAGTATGTGTGAGACATTATCCTGCAATAAACATACTCAAGGGAGAACTTAAGGGAAAACTTAAGGGGATACATGCATTAATTACAGAAAGCAAACTGCTAGGCTTCTGGTGTGATACATTTAAAGAAAGTATGTTTTCAGATAGAATAGCATGCCTGGTTTTGTGACTTAAGGGTATCTTTGCATCATGGGAGGATAACTCATTACTAGCGAGCAGACTTGCTTATACAAAACATCTGGGAAAAAAAAGTAATAGTGGTTATTCAAATTGTTATTTTGGATTTATCACCTTCATTTTCTAAATGTTTGTTTCAAAAAGTACTGTGAATTTATACTGATGGACTTTAAAAACTTATAAGTCTGACTGGACAGAAGTAGTATAGTTGGGTTAGGGGAACTTTAATGAGATGATTACATAATTGATATGCAGTTGTCTTTGAGTAAGGAGACACAACAGCGCGTGAGGTCATGACCTTGTTTGTGTCTGTGGAGCAGGATTTGAGGAATTTGTGATGTAACCTCGTCCGGCTTCACTGATCACAGTTGCAATGCTGTCAAATGCCTTAAAACAATCCTTGAGGTCATTAAGGCCAGAACCTGAGAGCATTTGTTCAAAGACACTACGTGCACCATGCCTCGCCTTTCCAGACCCCAACGTGATCAAGCCATTGGGCTGTGGATGGCTGGAACATCCCCAAATGGCATCGCCCAGCGTTTTGGGGTAAGCCAACCCACAATCTCTAACCTTGTGGCTCGTTACCAGCAGACTGGAAGCACCAATGATCGACCCCAACCTGTTCAGCCTAGGGTCACGACCCCAGCCCAGGACAATCAGATCCGCCTCGTCCACCTGAGAGATCGGTTTCGAACCTGCACCAGGACAGCTCAGAAGACCCTAGGAATCCAAAGACCAAGGATCAGCAGAAGAACAGTGAGTCGCCGACTTGGTGGTCACACTCAGTACTGAGATTGGAGTCGATCTTTGTTGTTGATTTTGTTGTTAAACTTGTCTTTGTTGATTCTTTTGTCATTCTTTTTTTGTTGATGTTATCTGACATTTTGTCAAAGTTGTTGTTATGGGTAAAGTCAATAAATGGTTACAAATTTGAATCCGAGTTTGGCTATAATTCTGGTTATAAGTTTTCAAAGTCCATCAGTATATTTAAAATGATCAAATCAAAAGCATATTGAACATAATAAATAATTTGGACATCAGTTGCATAGGTTTACAAATATCTTTGCCAGTTCATTTGTTACTGTTCACTACCAATGTGCAGTGTTGAACTTTGCTGCACTCTCTCCAGCATGAACATGCCATCTGCCTGATGAGCCCAGTTTGATTCTCTCATCCTGTAGCCTCTCAGATGTTTGATTTCAGTGAGCATTTAAGGGTATAAACCTCTTCAGAAAAGATGGTAAATGTGACCTGTGACAGCAAAATGAGTCTTAAGTCACACCCATGCATTTGCAGTAAATGCCAAATGTGTGCCTGAGGGCTTAAATTAAAAAGTTTGTTTCCAGCCACTTTATAAAGTTAAAATTCCGCCTGGTACACTTTCCTGGTGAGAAAACATTGATAAAGAGTAGAAAATTGGCTATTTGAGTCCCCGCTTTCCATATATGGTGCTCATTATGACATAAGCTCCCAACAGAAGCCATTGAGAGTTGTAAACAAATTAGCCTGAGCACTTCCCTGCATTCCCTGCAAACTTGAATATCTTGGTGCGGGGTTAAGATAGAGTGGTGATCTTAGCACTGCTGCAAAGCTTACACTGTCATCTATACGTTGGTGTAGAGAACTCAATTTTGAATGTTAGGTCATTTAGACTCATTTAGTTATCACTGTTCACAAATTATTCAGCTTGAACAAATGTTTCCCACTTGAAATTCATTCTGTTTCACTTCCTTTGTTTAAACCACCAATTCTTCATGCTGAAATATTGCTGTTGGAACACAACAAATTTTTTTTCTTCATACAACTGTCAGAATTTTCCAGGAAACACGTATACACTTACGGTCAAAAGTTTTAGGACACCCCAATTTTTCCAGTTTTTTATTGAAAATTATGCAGTTCCAGTCCAACGAATGGCTTGAAATAGTACAAAGGTAAGTGGTGAACTGTCAGAAGTTTTGAACAAAAGGTAAGGTTACCCAGGTTTTTTGTACGCCGTCGAGTAGGTGAAAGGATGGTTCCTCAGTGTGTGACATCAACTGTCAAACATGGAGGAGGAAGCGTGATGGTCTGGGGCTGTTTTGCTGGATCCAGGGTCAGTGATTTATAGAGTGAAAGGCACCCTGAACCAAAACGGCTGCCACAGCATTCTGCAGCACTGTGCGGTGCGCTTTGGTATGCGCTAGTTGGTCAGGGGTTCATCCTACAGCTAGATAATGACCCAAAACATAAGTCCAAGCTCTGCCAGAACTACCATAGGAAAAAAGAACAAGATGGTAAGCTTGAAAACATGGAGTAGCCAGCACAGTCTCCAGACTTAAACCCCATCGAGATGGTTTGGGATGAACTGGACAGAAGAGTGAAAGCAAAGCAACCTACAAGTGCCACACATTTATGGGAACTTCTGCAACAGAGTTGGGAAGAACTTTCTGAAGAATATTTGATTTCCATTGCAGAAAGAATGCCACGAGTGTGTGCAGCTGTTATATCGGCCAAAGATGGCTACTTTTAGTCAGAAGTTTAAAATACATTTTGGTTTATAAATTGATTCCATGATTTCTTTTTAAAATTCGATTGATAATTTGTTCTCTCATGTCTATGCTTTCATTCCAGAGTACAATGAGACATTAAACTGCATAATTTTCCATTAAAAAACTGGAAAAATTGGTGTGTCCTAAAACGTTTGACCGGTAGTGTAATTCAGCGTTTTTGAATATCTAATATAGGTGAAGGGAACCTTGGTTTGTAATGCTTCAGAGAAGTCAGCAGGGGTCACTATCCTCAAAGGAAGTTAGAAGGGAACTATCATTCACAGTCAAATGTGGGGCACACGATCAATTGTCAAGTCGAGAGAAGACAAAGTAAATTAAAAACCTGAACAAGTAAGGGGAGATAATACAATTAAGCAATTACTATCCCATCATTCTCTGTAGCATTGCATAAAAATACTGCATGGGCCCAAATGACCATAATTTTGAGGAAAAGCTCTAAGTTGAATTGAAGCCCCCTGCAATCTGTGCCCTACAACTGAACCCACATTCAGTCAAAAGGACAATTCAATTAGCTTTTAAATAGGAACAGTGGCACTTTCTATGTTGATGAGCGCATGAGTGCTGTACATGGGGAATGATACAGGTGTGAGCGCTTGACTTCAACACTAATGGGGCCTGGTGGTTCAGATATCCTGTTTTGGGTCCATTTGTCCTCTTATATCCCTTTATCAAAGAAAACCTTGAATATTGAACACAAGATCCATGCATTCACACTACAGGAAGGTCCTGGCAGCAAGTTCAATTTTTGACATATCACAGCTGAGCAAGATTTAGGGGCATCATTTATTTTCATTTTTTGTATGCGTCTGAAATTGTAAGCCACGCGAGTGCTGTGAATCTTTCATTAAAATATTTTCAAAAGATGGCTGAGGATGAGTAGTGAGTTTACAGTCACAAATTAGATGAAGTTTGTGGCTGCATTTATAACCATAGAATGAGTTGGGACAGAATAAAAAATGTACACTATAAACAGCAAGTTTTTCCTGAATTCATTTTGACTTGTCATTTTTATATTAATTACTGTTGTATGTGTTGAAGATATTATTCACAGTTTGTGGGTCTTGAGCAGTGGCGGCTGGTGAACTGGCGATAGGGGAAGCTTAAACCCATCCCTTAAAAATAATGCTTGGTCATGACTTGTTTTCAATAATTCATTTAAATTACCATTACAGAAACTCCGAAAACTCTCAACATTATCAGGCGTGGCCAGTTTTCATTAATAACACATACCCATACATGCCAACTCCATCGCTTTTGGCGGTAGACTACCGCTTTTGGGGCGTTTTTTTCAGAATGAAACGCCACGAAAGCGGTAGTCTACCGCCAAAAGCGGTAGAGTTGGCATGTATGCATACTTGTCAACTCTCATGCATTCAACGTTGAGTTTTTAGCGACATTTTTACATTCCCCTGCTGTAGTCAGCAGTCATTCAATCTACGCATATGTGTGAGATTCTTGCGCTGAATTGAAGTCCTTGTGCATGGCTGGTTTAAGGGGTGGTCACACATACGTTAGCCTCCGTAGCTTTCCGTAGGGGGGGATTAACGTTGCCCAGACTACGTAGAAGTATGTTAAAATAAGTTCAACTAGTAAGTTAAAGTATACCCAAAAATTTTTACGCATCAAAGAATAGCCACGGATAAGTACATAGTACGTAGTAGCTCTTAGTTGCCTGTAGATTCACACCAAATTTGTTGATTACGGGGTATGCTACGTTTGGTTACGGTAGACTACGGTTGTTACCACGGTAAACTACGTGTTACTACATTAAACCAAGTTACAGCTACGTTAATAAAAATGCCCGCTACCATGGCTATCTTTTGAACATGCCCAACAGATAAACCTCTGCATACAGTTTTCTCACGTTCATGGCAGAGTTATGTCTACAGATAGTCACGGATGGCTATGGATTGCTATGGTGAGCCACGTTAGGCTACGTTAAGCTACAGCGGCTTAAACTATGCTTAACTACCATAGACTGAATAAAAAGTTGGACGCAGCACCCAGGTCTAAAAACTGAGGCCAATGCGGAAATCTCTAAAATTTGCATTCTATTTAATGGCCAGCAGATGGCGACGTCGGTGGTTGCAGAAAGAAGTTCAGTGCTATAGAAGTCTATGAGAAAATGACCTTTCCCACCTAATTTATTATTTCAATAATGATTTTCCACATTATTTTATGGTATCGCAAGTTTCAAGTCTCCTTCGATAAATCATGATGTTCATGTTTGTATATTACGGTCCCAAATAGACTAGAACACATATGTCAATAACAAGGCCCGGGGGCCACAAATGGCCCTCTGCAACCTATAATCTGGCCCGCCAATAAATTCTGAAAAAATCAATTTAATATGACCCGTGTGATGAGCATAAATTTGTCACTGACAATTATAGACTGTGTGGTGACAATACCGAAACACAGCAGCAGGAGGCGCCGTTGCAATGCTTTCTCGTGCTTTTATCACAGAATTGTTTAATAAAGGCCAATAGGCCACCGTAAATGCTATATGCTTTTCTGATGTTAGCTTGGAAAAAGTTACGCTCAGCACTATTTATTCTTATTAAGCACTTTTGCTGGTAAAATTATTTGATGTTTTGTAAAGACAAAACCACTGTAATGCAAATGTTTTGTTTCATTGTGTATTTATTCAAAAAATGTTCAGCAAACTACTACATTGTTACTCTTTAATTTACATTACTCATATTTTCTTTTCATATAATTTGCTACTCATATTTCTTGAATTATAAACAGTCATTGTAATAAAGGTCTGGCCCCTGATTTTACTCATAACCTTCGATGTGGCCCTCAGTAGTTTTGAATTTGACACCCCTGGACTAGAATAAAGGATAAAGCCAGAATATGCTTTAGGGGCGTGGCTATCATCTGGTCCTCGTCTGATATGGTCAGATAAACCCGTAGATCCACCCCTCTCTCCTCCCTGGCTATTCGATTCACACTCTCGTCCAATAGTAATCACATCCAGTTTCAAAATGACAAAATGGCGCTGTTCAAATTGCCAAAATCAAGGCTTCCTAAATGATATGCTGAAACCAATGGGTGATGTTACGGTTGCTTCGTCCATCTTTTTAAACAGTCTATGTTAACTACGTTATTTAACGTATGTGTGACCACCCCTTTATCAGTTCCACCTGCTTTATGACTCCAGACTTCTCATGCTTTTATTTACTTGGAGTTAGAAGCAATGCATGAGTTTCATGATCATTTAAATTGTTTAAATGAAATAAGATCATTGGAACCAATGGAATTGCATAAATACGTTTCAAATGATCTTATTTAATTTAAACAATTTGAACGATAAAGCGTGAGAAGTTCAGAGTCATAACGCAGGTGAAACTGATAAACCTCCATGCAGAAGGACCTCAATTCCGCGCAAGAATCTCTTATATATGCGTTGATTGAATATTTGCTGACTACGTAAAGTTGTGTCTAGTAAACGTATAGTTGTGTCTTATGTTGTCCTTTTTGTTTGTTGTGTTGTCCTCATCCTGTGTGGTCTGCTTCTTAACCCCGCAATTTAAAAAATCCTTATTTTCTTTTTTCTTCCCACTGCCTAAATTTTTGTCAATTTGACTTTTTTTTTAACAAAGATGTCTTCTTGTTTTGCAAGTTTTCTTGAGGCACCTATCCTCCCACCCTTTGTGCTTTAAGCTGAAAATTTCAATTATAAAGTTGTCCACCAATGCGACAGGGGGTGGATAGCGGGCTAGAGAAAAAAGGAAAGAAATAAGGCTACAATATTTACAGTAGCAACTGTCTTAATATGATATTTTAAGATATTGGTCTTAAGATGCTGTGAACCAAGACAAACCATCTAGGAGGAGGTACGTTTCAATGGTTTTGCAAAAAATAAAAAATGCAGAAAAAACACCAACTCATTTGATGATGAAAGCTGGCAGATCAGCCTATTAAAAAATTCTATTGCAATAGCAGGGTTTCAATCAGTTGAGGGCAAAAATATCATGCCTTGAACATGAATCCATCAACAACACTACAAAATATTATATAAACGTTGGTTATCAGCTTTAAAAAGTGGTCTGGGGGGTTTATTTGCCCTTCAAATGTGAATGAATCACATAAAGTCCCAGTGACCCAATGCTGAGCAACAGGAATTCATGATACAGCCACCATTGATTAAAACATTTTATTATATGACGTAAGGATTAACTCACTGCTGATTGGTCGAGGCGAGCTCCGCCGGTCATTGTAAACAGTGATATTCATTTTGCAAAAGTGCACAAGATGTGAATATATCAATCCAATGACCTAGGGCTAAAAAGAGATTAGGCTTCCCTGCAGGAGCTCCTGACAATGTTCACTGCGCAAAAGTGCGGGAGAGGTGAATATAACAATCTGACAATTTTGAGTTAAAAATAGATGGAGCTTCTCACAGTGTCTGTATTTCGTGTCACTTCGTCCCTAAATAAATGGACTCGCTCTTGTCATCGGTAATCCTCCACCACAAACTGCCGCTGGACTCTCTCTTGTCATTGGTAATCCTCCACCACAAGCTGCCGCTGGACTCTCTCGTGTCATCGGTAATCCTCCACCACAAACTGCCGTGGGACTCTCTCATGTCATCGGTAATCCTCCACCACAAGCTGCCGCTGGACTCTCTCGTGTCATCGGTAATCCTTCACCACAAGCTGCCGCTGGACTGTCTCGTGTCATCAGTAATCCTCCACCACAAGCTGCCGCTGGACTCTCTCGTGTCATCGGTAATCCTCCACCACAAGCTGCCGCTGGACTCTCTCGTGTCATCGGTAATCCTCCACCACAAGCTGCCGCGGGACTCTCTTGCCCCTACTGTCCAAGAATCTTCAGGGCACGGATTGGCCTCATCAGCCATCTCCGTACCCATCCCACCCCACAGATGGATGACGCATGAAGATGGTCCTCTTCCCGTAGGAAGGAAGAACAACATTATTGTTTTTATTTCAATATATCTATGAGCTCAAATCTTTCCCTTTATGCATAATACAAATAGAGCTAATTTTTTTCCTGTTGTGCAAGAGCTTATTTAATGCTTCATCACTCAGTATTTGTATCGCAGATACTGGCCAAATTGTTCCATTGAAGTAAAACATTCGAAAATTCAATTACAGAATTAATTTAGCCATTACATTTCGGTATTCATGTACGCAGGTGTCTGTACCTGCGCTAAGGGGTTAATGTGAATTCTACCATTCATTCCAGCGAATTCTGCATTTTGATTGGTTAAAACCAGGTATCTATTCACCGGTAAACTACCCCGCACTGGGTCAAGACCAGAGTTGCCAAGTCTGCTTATAATACGCGACTTTGTGCCTCTTTTTTCCTGAAGTTGCTTGGAAAAATTACGGGTCGTGGTTTTTTTGGGCTTGTTTTTAAAAATATGGTTGCTTGTTAGAGAAGTGTTACAAGCGACCTAATTGTTATACGTTTATGGTTGCTATTTCCCCCCGATTCATCGATTGACTCTGTCTGCTCACAGCCAAACGAGCAATGTGAGAGAACCCACCCTCTCTTCTTGCTCCTTGCTCAATTTATAATTCTAATTTATATTGCGCTTGTTTTGGGCTTGTTTTTGAAGCTGCTGTCGCTTAATTGTCTAATCAGAGTTGGCAACCCTGGTCAAGACCTCGTCATGATTACGCCGACAAAATAAGGCTACAGTTTGCATACAGTCTTACTCGCTAGTTGGCCACCTAGCTAGCAATAGTATAGCTAGTGCGCCAACTGGTTAGTGAGCTAAAAAGGCTGCAGTTCGCTTTCAATAAGTACGTTGTCATACTCGTTAGCGAGCTAGTTGGCTTCCTAGCTAGCAAGCCAAAATGATATCGAACGGTGTGTCATAGCTAGCACGTCAATATTTTCGTAGGGGTGTTGACAAGAGTCATGGTAGAATGGAGATAAACCAACAGTTTTTTTCGAGCACTCGGTATTTATCGTAGGCTAGACACCTGGAAATTTACATTTGAAACCTCGCGCTTCAAATGAAATTTCCAGGTATCTATCCTACGATAAATACCTCGTGTTCAAAAAAAACTGTAGGTTTATCTCCTAATTGTGAATGTAGGCTACTTTTTCCCTCCAATTTCATTTGTAGAGCATCTGGCGAGTTCTGCTCCATACCCATAGCTGTTTGGGTTAAAGTTATGTTTCAAGTAGAAATATAATGATAAAAACATTATGCATGAAAATTAACATTAGACGATAATTTAAAGAATACTTTCTTCATGGTCATTCAGTATTCTGATACTTACTATTGTTCTTTGGTTGAAGCCAAGCTAACATTTCACTCTCATTTGTTCACACCATCCACTGGGAGTAAGTAAGCTGAATGAAAGTAGAAACTTGTTTAAAATGGTATCTTACCTTTGAGGAAATTCAAAATTCATAAGCGTACAGATGAAACGCGGACAGCGGACTGATTGTCTCCGTCGTCTCCTTGCTGACTGCATCTTCACCAGGTAAGGTATAACGGCGAAATGCCGGTCGGGGGGTCAAAAACTGTTATTTCAGGTTGGCTAAAGTGAGGCTATAGTTAATATCCTGTTTCTATCCCTTCAAAACAAATGCACGATTTTTGCCTTTTTGGTCTTCTGTGTATTGTTTGGTTAAGGGGGTTTTATTTTGTAGAAAACATTCGGAAATATTCATTTCTCAAACGGGTTAGTTCGTAAATCATTATTTTATACCACACAGAAGGTGCCGGTAGTACACTAATTGGTGTGTCCGTTGCCATAAAACTCAAAAGAAGAAGGAAGGGTTCATTCGTAGTGAGTAGTGTGTAGTGAGAATAGTGTATATAGACCATAGAGCGCGGTTTCTAACACGGCCGCAGTCTCCAGCTCTCCTCCAGCATTTAAACCCTCCAGGTTGAGCTGCCGGATTGCTCACTCGGTAAAAGCATCGCGTTGCGAAGCGGAAGTGACTTTCACGGCGCCGGTTTGATCCCCGCCCTGTACCAGCCGGCAGTGGTCGGCAGCTCTTTCCAGAGTAGCGCGCAATTGGCCAGTGCGCTACAGGGATGCAAACTGGGAAGGGTCTGCCGGGATAGGGTATTGTAAATAACAAGTTCTCAGGTGCCTCCTGTTGGCCGGACGGGCGCTCATTAGGAAGATTCTAAGCTCGTTCATGTTCGGGTATCCTCCGCCCTCGTTCTGAGCTTCAACCAATGAGTTCTGAGTTTCAACCAATGAGTGAATGAGAAGCGGTGGCGACAGACGTGGGCCTCGGAGGAGAGCCGCGAGCTGTCTCACTCTTTTGAGTTGGCAATAGGGGGCCGCATATGCGAAAAGCCTTGTACATAGTTCCCCAGTTGGACATTCCAGATTCGGGTGGGATTGGAGATGCCAAATTAAAAAAAAAACCCTCCAGGTTAATTAGTAAGGCTCCACCCCTGTGATTGTTAATCCCCTTCAGCCTGAAGCCTGGAGAGGGAGGGGAGAGGAGAAGACATGCACACACATACAGGCCGTAACACACACAAATATAGGGCACTGGCAGCTCCAGAAGCTCCCACCGTTATGATAAACAAAATGTCAAAGTTTTTGTTGACGGACGCACGCATGGATGGAGCCCGATACCATAGCCCCTGTGCCACTCGGGCAGCAGGAGCTAATTAGGAGCCTGTAACTGAAAATGTTGATAAGATAGAGCAAATTGTGGAAGTTTTTGATGATATTTTTAGGCCAGTGACCTTGAAAAAAAATAGGCCAAGATCACCTTTAGGGATGTCATTTGTAGGGCCTTATGAGATGCATGTCCAGTAAAAATTTGGAGCCTGTAACTGAAATCGTTGATGAGATAAAGCGAAATGTGTTGACGGACGCACGCACGCACGCACACACGGAGTCCGATACCATAGCTCCCGCACCGCGAGCGGCGGGAGCTAAAAAGAAAGTGTTCACACATTCTCCTGTTGGTTGTGTCTTATGTTATCTTGTTATTTTTTTTCTTTTCTGCATTGTCCTGGTCTGCTTCGGCCTAGTCTGCTTCTTACCCTGTAAATTTTTGTTAATACTTTTTACTTTCTTTTTTCTTTCCACTTTCACCTATATTTGTGTCAATTTGACCATTTTGTTCACACTTCTTTTTATTTTGCATGTTTGCTTAAGGCACCTGACCTCCAACCCATTTGTGCCCCGAAAACAACTTTTAATCATCAAGTCCCTCCAAAGCGATGTAGGAGGGTGAGGGGAGGTGGATGGTGGGCCAGAAAAAAAAAAAATACATCAATTCCTGCCATTCAGGCCTGCAATGGACTTCAAAATACATTTGGGACAGGGGCGATTTAGGGCTAGAAATGAGGCAAAACAAAACAAATTTAAAAATAAAAACAGAATTATTTAATTTGAAACCACTGATGTCAACAGTGGAGTGTAATCATGATTTGGTTCAAAGCAGCATCCCGGAAAAGCCTTGTCCTTCTGGAGAATAAAATGGGTGGAGGGTCGCCAACTTGCCCACAAATGCAAGAGAAAATCATCAAAAAGTTTAAACACAATGTTGGGAAGGGATTTGCATGTTTTACCCTCTATGGTCGGTAATGTAATTAAAAGATACAAAAATATGGAGGAATTTCTGTGCGTAAAAGGCAAGGGCGTAAACTTAGGCCGACTACCCCTGACCTCCAATCACTCAGACAGCACTGCATGAAGAAAGGTCATTCCTCTTGTGGTGATAAAAACTGATGGGCTCAGGATTACTTAAGCAAATCTTTTTTTAATACTACAACGTTGTTACATCCACAAATGCCAATTGAATTTTAAGGACGCCTTATGTTAACAGTGTCAAAATCCCCGTCAATTTTTCTTGGGTAGGAACATCTGCCATGGACCATCACACAGTGGAAAAGCTTAGTGTGGTAAGACACACAGGGCTGCCAACTCTCACGCATTTGGCATAAGAAATGCGTGAGATTTAGTGGCATACTCATGTTCCCGGACTGTATGTCAGCAATTATTCAATCAGCGCATTTGAAAGAGATTCTCAGGTGGAACTGAAGTCCTTATGCAAGGAGGTTTATCAGTTTCACATGCGTAACGGTGGATTTCACCACTAGTAACATGGAAATCAATTATGACTCCTGACTTCTCACGCTTTTCTTTACTCGGGGGTTGGAAGCAATGGAATTACATAAAAACGGTTCAATTGGTCTTATTTCATTGAAAAAATTTAACGATCGTGAAACACATGCATTGCGTTGATTGAGTAATTGCTGACTACAGTACGGGAATGAGAATATGCCACTGAATCTCACACATTTCTCACCCCAGATGCATGAGAGTTGGCGGCCCTGGACACATCAATATTTCAGGACTTTGCGGGTAGAAATGGACACCATGTATTTTGGCCCAAAGAAGAAAAGGACCATCCAGTGTGTAAGCAGCAATAAATCCAAAAGCCATGCTCTGTCATGGTATGGGGTTGTGTCAGTGCTCTTGGCGAGGGTAACTTGAACTTTTTTGAAGGCACCAACAATTCTGAAAAGCACACTGCAATTTTGGGGCAACCTATGCTGTCTTCAAGATATCGTTTCCAGAGACGCCCATGTGTATTTCAATGAGACAACGCAAGACTGCATTCTACCCACATTACAAAACAATGGCTCTATAAGAAGAGGGTGCAGACGCTGGACTGGCCTGCCTGTAGTCCTGACTTATCCACAGTGGAGAATGTTTAGAAAATTTAGAAATTAAAAATTTGCCAGCAAAGACCCCATATTTTTGCACACCTTTATACCTTTGCAGGGAGAATGGGACAAACTTAGTCCTGAAACATTTAATCACTTGGGGTCTTCAGTCCCTAGATGTTAATCAAGTGTTTTGAAAAAGATTTGCAACATAACAAAGTGGTAAATATTTTACAGTCCAAAATTTTTTTTGAAATATGAGGTAAGAATCAAAATTGAAATGTGTTCATTTTGCAAAATAGATCAAATTTACAAGGTGAAAAATTAACCCTCTGTTAACCTTTCCAACTGTGTAAAAATCATTTCCCTAGGCAAATATGTTGATTATGGGCCAATATTTGGAAAAATAGTAAAAAAAAAAAAAAAAATTCAACCCTTTGGCCCATTTTTTCCAAAATGTAGCAGATCTGCTACATTGGGTAATAATGCGAATGGAAAAATTAAAGTGACGGACCATTCAAGTTATTCTCAAATGTTTATTTGGCAATAAGAAACAAAACCAGCAGGGTGTCCAGGCTGTTAACCCTTTCACTTTATGTAGCAGATATGCTACGGTGGTTAATAGAGGGTTAAATAAATCAAATAATTAAAAATAATTCAAATTCATATCAAATTTTGTGACCAACTCACTTAATTTTTTGCAGGACCCTGCAAGAACTGTCACCATTACTAAGACAACTTAATGTGTTGATATATTGCGTCATATCAAACTATTATTTGCCAATGACAATGAATGTGATATTTGAAAACAGAAGTTGCCTGTTGACAAGTTTTGACAACTTTCTAAGTTCAGGAGTGAGAAGATGTCTATAAAGTTTCACCTTCCTGAGAGAATTAGTTTTGGAGACGATTTTTAAAGCCATTTATGAAATGGTCTGATGTCCAAGGTCAAATTAAGGTCAAAATGCAACCCACAAAAAATCTCAGAAAATAAGACTTGAGTCATGCAACACTGTACCATCATACCAATTTTTTAGACAATAAGTGAAATCAGTGTACTCGCTGCAGCAGATGGCTCTTTTATACTCCTAATTTGTGTATTATTTGACCAGACAACTTGAACCCGTGTGTATTATGTCTTTATTTCAATCTCTAGGGGGCTGTGCAGTGATAATACTGTTTCTGGAAAATTTGGATTTCCTCTCCAAACCAGTAGTCAATGTGTAGGTGAAGTAATTGGCAATTGCACTTTATCGTGAAGCTTGAAGGCATGTGACCTTTAAGTGACAAAATAATGCAACATATTTTGGGACAGAAATTTAAAATGTATCATAGACAAGGAAACTCTAAAGCATTTTTCAAAAGCAACCCCTGATGTGGGTCTGAGGTGATTATTGCTCTGTTCTATAATTATGCCCTTTGCTCTGGATCAGGGCCGCAGAAATAATCAGTGAGATTTGCCATTCTGAAAGTTTTTAATTCAACCACAATCCACCTTATTCCACTTGTCAGCAGCTCTCATCTTTGACTGAGATTATTTCTGTCAGGGCTGCATTGAAAACTTACAGGACAGTAGATCCCCTAGGAAGCTGTAAACAGTGGAATCCGCTTAATGAAAGCAAAGAAATTTACTCTGCACAAGCAGCAACTTGCATATTGCCAAATGGAAACTGCAGTCGAATTAAAAATTTACCAAATAACATCTGTTGAGAAACATGCATCAAACCTTTGCAAGAGTTCTTGCTGCTTATTTTGTGCGAGCCTGCTGTATTGGACCTTGAGGTTTCACGTGTAACAACTTAAACCAGGTTACACAGTATCACTTGTGCTCCAGTAGGCTGACTGCAATGCGTAACTTGTTTATCTCGGATGCTGTTCTCAGATTGCATCACTTGCAAAAATATATTGTGAGAACAGGGATGGGGGTACTCTTCAGTCCCCTCCTTTTGGCCCCTCCTCTCATTTTTACGGCACATTGAATTGTAAAATATATATATTTGAAAAAAAAAACCCCTGGTCCAACCTGTTACACAATGACCTCCTTCCACACTCACCCATCAACAAATATTAACTAATGGTGACCTGCTTTTGTATTGGAACAGCATAATTGTAGGCTTGAATTCATTGCCCCCTAAATGGACTCCTGATTGGCGGCAATCTTTACCATTTCAATAACACATCTTTATATTTAATTGAAATGAAAATGTTTTGAGAAAAAGCACAGAGCTCCTGGATCATCAGGATACAGTTTCTTACTGGGCTGGCTGAACTCGCGGAGTCTGTGTGAAGCCATCACAGTTTCTCAGGTGAGTTTCTTATTCTCTCTTTGAACCTGATAAACCAATCCTTCTTGTCTTTTGGCATGTTAGATCTGGATGTATTTTGAATGCATTATGAGTGAAATACTTTCTCGAACTGAAATACAATAGACCTGGACAGTTTTGCTCTGACAGTTTTCTCAGAGCAGTTTTCCCAACACAGAAGTTTCCCAGGATGTAGATTCCAAGAGCGAAGATCATCCTCCCAAAAACTCCACCCTTCAAGGCCACCTTAAAATAACACTGTACTGCCTGTAAATACAACCCAAATTCAAAAAAAAAAAAAATGTTGGTGCATTGTGGAAAATGCAAATAAAATAAAACGGACTGATTTGAGAACTCAAGTCATGCTCTACTTCATTGAAAACTGTACATCAACAGATTATTTGAAGTTGTAACATTAATTTCATTGCTTATTGGACATGTACAATCTGATGATCGTAATGGAGCCTCAGAAGCTTAGCCCAGTTGACTGCTTAACACTGAGTAACATCACCATGTCTTTTAATCACACAAAGAAAGCATTCGAGCATTAAAGACACTAACTGTACACATCTATAGAGCAGATTTTTCCAACATTCTACCGCTGTGAAAATTCTCAGGTGCAGAGTTGTACAGGGCCATTGTTGCAATATATTTAGCTTCCTAATGTGCTGTACATTCTAAATCAAAGACAGGTCAGGACTGCAGACAAGCCATACTAGCACCCGTAGTCTTCCACGTCTCCCTGCAGAATGTGGTTTGGTCTTGTACTCCTGTAAAATGCAGGAACGTCCCTGGAAGAGATGATATCTAGATTGCAGCATAATTTGCTTCAAATTTTTCAAATCTTTCTGCATTAATGATGCCCATGCAAATGTATAAGGTTTCCATACCATGCACACGGAGATACCCCCATACCGTGACATATGCCTTTGGACTTGATGCAAAGAATAGCTTGGGTTGTGCTTCTCGTCTTTGGTCTGGAGAAGATGGCAGCTGTTTTTCCAAAAACCATATAAAATGTTTACTCGTTAGACCACAAAACATTTCTATTGTGCAACTGTCCATCTCAGCTGGCACCGAGCCCAGAAAGGCCAGCAGCACTTTTGGAAACTGTTGATGTATGGCATCGATTTTGCATTGCATAGCTTTAACTTGCATCCATGGATGCATGAGTATTGTTGTCTTGAAAAAAGATCAATCAAAGAATTTTTGAGCGTACGCTGTGATTAACCATTGTAGGTAAATGACAGTTTCTAAGACAGTGATGAGTATGGGATGGTTAATCATGCACATTCAGAAGTGGTTTTTAGCTTTGCCCTTTTAAGGAGCTGTGTCACGATTATTGCCCATGCTCATGACTTGAACAAAGTAAATCTGCTAAACTGCAAGTCAAAATCTAGAAAATATTTTTCTTCTTCTACGACTATTGGCAATGGCGACCAGCTTATATTGTTCTTATAATCGCGCTTTGAATCCTGAAATTTCTGTAAAAAGCTCCTTAATTTAAAAAGCATGATGCCAGAGTAACTAAAATAATGGGACATGACAGAAAATGCACATAAACAAAGAAAGCAGTGATTTCTGAAATGTATTTTGACTTGAATTTCAGCGCCGAAATTATGAAGACAAAATGTTCTCTTTGGTCAGCTTAATTTTATTTGGAAACATATGTCCATTCCTGCCATACAGGCCTGCAATGTATTCCAGAAAAGCTGGGACAGGTGCAATTTAAGACTGGTAATGTGGTAAAAAAAAGAATAGAATAGAATAATGATGTGATTTTGGGCGACCATTACGCATGATAAATACAGCATGTTTCCCAATTGCAACATCATCATATGGCTTATCGCCTTTATGTGAAGAAACTCGGCAAAAAGCTCATGTTGACCATTTTTACCTCAACCGAACACAATTCAAGCACCAAGCAAGTAAATAAGCATGTAGCAAACATAGGATAAAATAATACCAGAGCTCAATCCTTATTGCTTCTATTGAATTTGTGCTTGGCATACAAATGATATATCAAATGAAAGAGGATAGTTCACAGAATCCAACAATATAAGCCATTTCATTTTAAACTGACACCACACTCGAAGAACAGCAGGCATACATTTTACATTCTACAGAGATGAGCAAAAAAATTTTCTTACCTTTGATATTTTGTAATAAAAAACTATGCTCGAGGGTAAATTTGCACTTACTATTATTAGCCCAAGGTGTCCGTGTTCTATTGAAACTAGATCTTCCAGTCTCCTTGCATGTTTTTTTTCTATGGCACTGCTTCAAAGGATGTTGGGTACTGAGCAATCTGCTTGAGCTCAATATATTTTCCTCTCTTTGATTGGCTTGTGATGCTGTCAGTAAGATGTTGCAGGTGGCCATTAGATTCTATGGGCTCTGACGTTTCCAACGAGCCCTAAACCACCTTAATCGCACAAACCTAGCCTGAGATAGACCCTTGCGTTCCCAGTGCTTTGAGCTGAGAGTATAATTCGGTTTTAATAATTTCAGTATAATTATCTGCTAAATTTTCAAGTCTTTATCAAAGTAGTCTTTCGAAGAAATCCACGCTGTTACGCGCACGTATACAAACAAGTACAAGTGCTAAATCAGGGTGCATGAGAAAACTGTCTACTCAGAGCCGTGGTGAAAGCTATAGTGCGTAACTTCAGTCGCCCCCCAGAGGAATTTTGCATTATTAGAACAATACAGCCGGCACTTCCATATGACGTATGCCCATGTTATCAATTCGCTAGCTCCAAATAAGCAACTGTTCACGCTAACAGAACTTACGGTCTGTAAAACCTGTATTATGTTCATAACATAACCAGTTGCGTACTACCCATAACGCGCCCATTTTCCGCAAGCAAACGCTGGTCATTCCGGCGCAATAAGTAAACCATTTCCGAAAAGACCGTTTAGCCTGGAGCTTTCGCCCTTCCGTCATATACCAGCGCAGAAGCTGTTCGTTACTCCACACTAACGACACACCACAGTTCTACACACGGACCAGCAGGTCCTTATAGTACACACCTAAGCAGTCCATAAGTTGTTGGTCCACTTTTGGCTGCTCCTCACTGTCCATGTTTCCCTCTAAACTCAGTCCCACCGGATTTCTACGGTCTCCGGTCTACACTTGGGTATGTTGACCCGTTCTACAAATGTGTCTGTATGGGGTGGATTCTTGCCTTCCCTGAATCCTATAGAGTATAAACACCGCTATACTCACCGCAGCAGCCATAGGTAGATAGCAAATTCGACCCACATGAATCAGAAGGATGCAGCACCCGATCACATCGCCGAAGGCCGATGACGACTGACGACAGTGTTCGCACCGTTATAATGCTTGTGTTATTTTGGTTAGTATCATGATGGTAGTTTATTATAATGATACATGACCGTAGCCGCAACAGTTGAAAACGGAATACTTTCGCCCTTGCGTTTTTGGCCAATCATGCTGTCCACTGCCTATATCACGAAAATTTATCTTTCTCATAACTTGAGCTGCCAGACTTTCACAGTCCGTCCTCCACTTTGAAATATCACAGCTGCAGTTTCTTTAGTTTGTTACGGCACTTTTCTACTGTTCTGTGGTAACTACGCAAATGCAAGCACTCAGAAATTATTCCAAAAATCTCGGAGTCCATAATATTTAAACAATTTAGTTTTTCTACATAAAGTCC
Organism: Gymnothorax javanicus; assembly: GCA_029692085.1. Lineage (NCBI taxonomy): Eukaryota > Metazoa > Chordata > Actinopteri > Anguilliformes > Muraenidae > Gymnothorax > Gymnothorax javanicus. Next base: position 31,664,105 of record CM056200.1, on the reverse strand, counting down.
ACTGTCATTCGAATTTAAGTGCGTTGTGAACTCAGAGGGCTTGAAATCTGCGGTGCTGGTCTAAACAAAACAAGTAACGTGGGGTCCGGAGCTCTCTTGCTAGGAGACTCACCACTCTTCCTCCCCCTCCCTTCTTGTTTTGAAATAAAACGCATCATTTCCTGCGTGCCAGCGTGGGAATGTCGCCGGTCGACACGCAATACAAAACAACAAATACTGAAAAATACAGTGAGATGTTAGAGGAGCCGATCGGCTTAATCAGCATTGTGTCATCTATTCTAATAGTGGCTTGGATGAAACGGACATTTACGGACATGTAAAAGTTACGCACTAGAGCTTTAAGGCTCTGCAATACAATGTGAAAGCACTGTGGTTTGAATCCTGCCTCTGCTGAGAATTTTTTTTTGAGCAGCAGGGTCATAGTTCGTGAATAAATAATTGCTAGGGTGTTCGTTGTTCTTACTTTGTACCATTTTCAAAGCCCTTAGCATCCGGCGGGACACCAAACCGTTACAATCTTTGTAAATTAATAAATTTTTTTATTTGCTTTGTCGCGGTCACGTTTGTCTAGGGATTTAATTTCGCTTGTAAAAGAATGCAGGCTGGCCTAGACTGGTGAAGGTAGAAGGAAAGCCGGGACTTACCTCCCCTCACAACGGCACCATAACCCAGGGACAGCGCAAGCAGCCGCTCCGCCGGCGAATAGCTCCGTGTTATTCGACTTCTCTGGTTCAGTGTAAAAGCATGGCAGTCTGATGGATGACGATTCGAGTAAAACACGAAAACGTGGTCAGAAAACAAAAGAGTGTGCAAGGTATTCAGCAGATCAGGGCTCCGGCATATAGCAAGAACCACCTTTGATTTTGGCCTATTTAAAAGGGACGCCCCTCCCATGACCAACCACTGGCCAATCAGGACACAAGCCATCGTCCCAACTTCCCCAACCAGTCACCAATCACAGTGCACAGCCGCCATGCCACTAAGTGTGTGTTACCTATATCTATATTTTACTACTAACAGAGGAGCTATTAGTGTTTGTGTTATTATGTCTCGTTCCCGGATCTGAGGGCATAACAGCTTGTTTTTTGAAGATAAATCTGTTTCAATGGAGTCAAAATTCATTTCCTTTGTAGGTATTTTCTTTGAATGCAAAAATGCATACAGGACTGGCAGAAATAAACAATAAATAAATAAAATTATAGTAATTAGACTGAATGTATGCCTGTAGTGACATATAAGTGAAATTAAATGATTTTTACAGTTTGGTACCTAAGATATCTGAAAGTGCACACAGTCCCAATTCAAAGAGGCCACCTAGAAATTCCCAAACTACTATAAAACCTCTCTAATTTTTGCTCTTATTTACTTGGTTAGAAAAAACTTTTGCACAGATAATGGTGAGATTCTGTGCTGTAATTTTTTAAAGGTTATAGACTGCAACTGAATAATTTCAGTTCAAAAGATCTTTCATTTATGCTGTGTTCTATCCTCATGTACTCTGACTCAGTGACTTTTACACTGATTTTTAGACCATGACTAAAATCCCCAAGGTGTTACCTCTATTATGATATCAAGATTATTGAAATCAACCAAGTCTTTACAGAGATATAGCCATTTCATTTTGGGAATGTCATTTTTGAGCCAGAGGCTCAGGGCTTAAGAGGTTAAAAACAATATTTCTCAAATAAAGATAGACAGGGATTTTTATATTTTACCCACTACAGTACATTACACGATTCAAAGATCCAAGGAATCTGGAGGGATTTCTGTGCGTAAAGAGCAAGGGTGTGTGTGTAAGTGGAATACTCATGATTGCCGATCACTCAGAAGCCACTGCATTATGAGCCATCATTTATATGTAAGAAACATAACCACATGGCCTCAGAATTAATTTGGCAAATCTTTGCCAAGTACTGCAATATGTAGTTAGATTCATTAATGGAAGTTCAAACCTTACTGTACTTAAAGAAAACTTTCTGTTTGCAGTGTCCAGAATTGCCGTAAATTTCTCTGCAGAGTTATCTGCAAAGGAGCATCACACAGAAATAACATGTTTTGTGATCAGACAAATTAATATTCCAAGTATTTTTTTTTTTCATTTTGAGGAAATGAACATGAACCATGGACCAAAGAAGAAAAGGACTATCAAGACGGTTACCAGCAACAAGTTCAAAAACCATGTAGTCATAAAATGGGATTGGTATCAGATGATGCTCTGGCCATTGTGGCTTTTAATACTGGTGTCAGCTCATTTTTTGAAAAATGTGACTTAAGTACTTCTTGCACACAGGTCTTCATATGCAAAGTGGCCTGTGGAGGCCAAATGGTTGCAGGCAGAGCTTATGTTTGTACGATCCACATGTAGGATGTCATTATGACCTGAACTTTGGCAGTGTAAAAATTGACCTCAAATGACGTTGCATGGTCAAACACGAGGTCAAGCAAAATTTTATGAGCGTTAAAGGAGCTGTGTCACGATCACTGCGCGTGCTCATTAAAGAAGAAGATATTCATTAGCGGTTGGCAAACCAGCTTACACTCTTCATATCCTTTGGCTAAAGCGCTAAAATAGCGCTTTCAGTTCTCCAATATCCATTGAAAACTCCTGAATATAAAAAGTACAATGCCAGAGTACTTAAAATATGTAAATACATTTCAAAACTTGGGGCACCCTTAGAGTGCAAACCTCCGCCAAGGCAGCACAGTCCAAATCTTGCTCAGTGGTAGCAAAGTTCAGTTATCGCTTGTCATAGGATTTCAAGATGGCTGCTGTGGCGGCCATGTTGTTTCACTGATCGCAGTCAAAATCAATAGGGTCCATCACTGATGTAATAGCGACCAACCCACAAAATTGGGAGATATCCGTTCGTTACTTTTTGAGTTTTCTTGTTCACAAACAAACAGACAAACAAACGGCACCGATCACATAACCTCCTACCAACTTCATTTGGCGGAAGTAACAATGACGGATTGGCAATGATGGGATCAGATTTTGACTTGCAGTTTAACGGATTCACTTTCTTTGAAAACTATTCAGCCTAACAAGAAATCAAAGCTCTGAGCATGCACAGTAATCGTGCCACAGCTCCTTTGCAAGATAGAACTTAAAATTTAAAAAAAATCTCACAAACGGTCAGATAACTTCTTTTTTTTTTAAATCGGGCAATGAACTCACCTCTCAGTGAACACTTAAAGGAAGTCATATCGGAACTTTCATTTGATGATCTTGAACTTGACCTTTGGAGAACTACGAAGGCCAGACTTGACATACTGAAATTTCAATGATTTCTATCGCCAAAGTGGTCAGACAGAGCCTAGGTTTGTATTAGAGACATATAGGAAGTCATATATGAACTTTCATTTGGTAAACTTAAGCTTGACCTCTGCTGTCTTTTTATTTCAAATTTGACATAGCGAAATAACAATGACTTGCATCTCCAAAACATTCTTAGATAGAGCTTAGGTTTGGATTAGAGACATATCTTCAAGGTCTATCTGCACTTTTGACCAGAACTCTGTAGCGTCAATTATTTTTTGGCAGGCTGCAAAGTCTTTTTTTCTTTGAATGACCAGTGTACTGTGCAGCTTAAATGAGCCTATCGTACCTCTACTATCAAAGCATCTTCCCAGAATTCCTGATACCCAATTTTGCAGATAGACCATTGTAACTTCAGAATTTATCTATTTCTGATATTACAAGGGTCCATCTGCAAATTGCATGTTTTTTAGAAATAGACCAGTGAAGGATCCGGTAGCAAAACTGCCATTTAGAGAAACCATTATATTTTTTGATTTTCATCAAATATGAAAGTACTCTTCTTGCCAAAGAGTACTTCATGGATAACAACTTCTTATTTATTAACACAAAACGTTTTGGTAAAGATCCTAAAACCAAAATCACACTTGCTTGATAACGTCATTGTCAAGGGGTTGACACAGCATCCAACAACAGGATGGCGGCGTGCACGGTTGCAGCGGCCTCTCCTGAGATCTGTATGCGAGAGAGTGTGAGTGTGAATTACCTCACATACATAAAGTACACCAGAGATGCACTACTTAACATCAGGAAGGTGCTAACAAACAAAATTGCTGAGACCCGCTGCGTTTTGGACACCTTCCGTCAGCATGGAATCCTGTCGGCTACCACGGACCCAGCTGCCTGGAGGATCCAGAGGAAGGGGCTGCAGAGACGGTGGCACAAACACAAACAGCGGGGGAGGAGGGCTGGTATCAACGCAAGGCTAAAGGCTAACCCTACCAGACCGGCGGTGCCGTCAGGTCTACTCTCTAACGTTCGCTCACTCGAAAACAAACTGGATGAACGTCGCCTGCTGAGAAGATCACGCAAGGAGTGGAGAGACAGCTGTTTATACATCTTCACCGAGTCCTGGCTGCATAACAACATTCCGGACGAGGCTGTGCCGCTAGATGGAACAACACTGTTCAGAGCAGACAGAGACGCGGCTAGCTCCGGTAAGAAACGGGCAGGGGGGCTATGCATATACATTAACAAAGACTGGTGCATGGACGCAATGCTCGTTTCCAAACACTGTTCTCCGCTGGTTGAATTTTAAATTGTGAAGTGTCAACCATTCTACATTCCAAGGGAATTCACCAGTGTGATAGTAGCAGCTGTTTACATAGCCCCTAGCTCCGCTGCTAAAGCTAAAGCCAATGCTATTACACTCGAAGCGCTATGCCCCCTGCATGTTGCTATCAGTGTGCTGCTGACAAAACACCCTGAAAGCTTCCTAGTAGCTGCAGGGGATTTTAACCACACAAGCCTGAAGACTTTGTTCCCCAGTTTTAAACAGTATGTAGACTTTAATACCAGGGGAGAGAGTATACTCGACTTAGTCTACTCAAATACCCCCTGCGAACCATGACCGTGGTTTACCCTTGGTTTACCTTGGTTGACCCTGGTTCAAGTAACCGTGGTCAACCCTGGTCAAACCATGGTTTTGACATTTTTGTTAAATGGAACACCATGGTTGACCTTGGTTGACCTCGGTTCACCATGGTCAACCATGGTTAAAGCATGGTTAAAAATGGTCGACCATGGTTAACCATGGTGCAAAAACTCCCCAAGCCAGTGCAACCATGCTTCAACCATGGTCGGCCATTTTTAACCATGCGTTACCCATGGTTGACTATGGTGAACCGAGGTCAACCAAGGTCAACCATGGTCACAGTTCGCAAGGGACTGCAGAGGCATGTAAGGCTATCCCCTTACCCCACCTTGGCATGTCAGATCACTCATCCGTGCTGCTAACCCCAGCTTCCAAACCTATGCTGAAACGTGCAACAGCATCCACAAGTCAGGGTGTGGCCAGATGGAGCAGTTTCTGCACTGCAGGACTGTTTTAATCACACTGATTGGGAGATGTTCAAAGTAGCAGCCTCTCAGGGAGAAGACCATGTTAATATTGAGGAGTATGCTGACACTGTGACCAGCAACATTGCCAAGTGCACAGAGGATGTGACTGCGATTAAAACCTTTACAGCGCGAAACAATCTAAAACCCTGAATGACTGCTGAAGTACGCATGCTACTAAAGGCCCCAGATGCTGCATACAGAGGAGGAGACAAGGCTGCTCTTTGCTCAGCAACATCTGCGCTCTCCAGTGGGATTAAAACAGCAAAAAGGAAATATGCAGGAAAAATCCAGGAGAACCTCTGAACACAGGGAACACCAGGCAAGTGTGGCTGGGGATCCAGCAACTAACAGACTACAAGACCAGGACAGAGACTGAGGAAAGTGATGGCTGTCTTCCTGACAGACTCAACCATTTCTTTGCTCGATTTGAGGCATCAAGGGGGCCATCAAGAGGACGAGCTGGGCTTCCCCCACCACCCAGACAGGCTTCTGTGGTCATCAGCGCAGCCGACACGAGGAGGACCCTAGCCAGGATCAACCCTCGGAAAGCGGCTGGCCCAGACAACTTCCCAGGAAGGGTGCTTAAGGCTTTTGCTAATGACCTGGCAGCTGTACTAACTGACATCTTTAACATCTCCCTCTGTCAAGCCACAGTCCCCAGCTGCTTAAAAACCTCCACCATAGTTCCAGTCGCAAAGAAACCAGTTGTGTCCTGTCTAAATGACTATGGCCCCATCGCCTTTGATCTCAATAGTGATGAAATGTTTTGAACGTTTAATCAAACCACATATCATATCCAGCCTACCTGCATCACTGGATCCAGATCAGTTTGCCTACCGCCCCAACCGCTCCCCCGAGGACGCAATATCCACTACCTTGCATACGGTACTCACCCACCTGGAACAGAGAAACACTTATGCCAGAATCCTCTATATCGACCTCTGCATTCAATACTATCATCCCGCAGAGACTGATGGAGAAACTTCTCCTCCTTGGTCTTAATCCCACCATTTGTCACTGGATTCTGGACTTCCTGACTGAGAGGCCCCAATCAGAAAAACACCTCCAGCTCCATCACACTAAGCACTGGGTCCCCTCCAGGTTGTGTGCTCAGTCCTCTGCTGTTTACACTATTGACGCATGACTGTATTTCCAGGCACAAAGACAATTTGATTGTGAATTTTGCCGATGACACGACAGTCGTTGGTCTCATCAGGCAGAATGATGAAGCCAGGCACAGGGAGGAGGTTGAGCGGCTGGTATGCTGGTGCAATGGCAGTAACTTGGTGCTAAATGTGGACAAAACCAAGGAGATGGTAATTGACTTCAGAAGGTCACAGCCTGAGCATACACCTCTCTGCATCAGCAACCAGGCAGTGGAGAGGGTGGAAAACATTACGTTTCTGTAACCTTTAAGTAACCAGTAACCTTTCTTGGTCAGGAAACACCAGCTCACTGGTAAAAAAAAGCCCAAAAGAGACTTTATTTCCTGAGGAAACTCAAACAGTCCTCACTCACCACCAACATCCTCACCACATTCTACAGAGGTGCTGTAGATAGTGTGCTGACCTATGGCATCTCTGCATGGTTTTCAGACTGCAGTGAGGCAGACAAAAAAGCCCTGCAGAGGGTGGTAAGATTGGCAGAGAGGGTGATCGGAGCCTCACCCCCCTCAGTACGGGAGATATTCCTGAAACGCTGCAGGAACAGGGCTCTGAACATTGTTAGAGACTCTTCCCACCCTCTAAACGCCCTCTTCCAGCTGCTGCCCTCTCAGAGACGCTACTGCTGCATAAAGTGCTCCCTTCCTGCCACAAGCTGTCCAGCTACTTAAAGCTAAAGTTGGTAATCCTGTTCAGAAACACTTTTTGTTATACAGGGTGAAATGGTCCTTCCATCCTGAGAGTAGTCAACACATTATGTATTCAGAAAAAGGAACGAAAAGAATCAGACCTCTGTGGCAGCTGTAGGACTGTAAAAACTCTGACTAATCCGCCTTTCGGTCCGAGTGGAAAGAACCAATCAGATGCCTTCATGTCTCGTCGTGCCCATGCCCCCCCCTGTCCCTCCCTTCTCCCCGCGTGCACACTCATCAAGTTTCACCATTGCTGGAAATATTCAGCACACTCCTCAGCAGAAATACCAAGTTAGCAGGAGAATAAGTTCATAAGGGTACAATGGCAGAGAAAATGCAGCCAAAAATACCACATCCAGCGTTACTTGTAACGGCTCGCCCTGCAGAAGAAGAAAGCAGCACATTTTCATGCCCATGGCTAATTGTTATCCTTCATCGAAAAACATGTTCATCAATCAAAAAAAAAATTCATCAAGAATTATTGCTTGAATTATCAAGCAATAATTCTTAACAGGTCAAGAATTATTAGCGCTCATTTTAACTTAACTAGGAGAACTGGCGACACCTGATTGTCCTTAGGATTTTTGGAGTTTATGTAAAGTCATTTTACATAGGTGTGGCGGCTTTTATTTTGCCGTGGCGGTGCGCCAGTGGGAATATACTCCGTTCGTTTATTACAAAAATACGTCCAAATCCTTCAGCTGAAGTTGAACAGGTACGATTTAATTTTGCGACAGCAATGACGCTATTAACAGTTGTGACAAAACGAGCCAGTAGTGTCCGAAAGCGTTTCTTCCCTCTGCCTATGAGCGCACTATATAGTCACCTACATAGTGAGTCCCTTTATAGTGAGTAGGGAATAGTGAATGAGTGAGTGATTTCGGACACAGCCCTGGATTTCCAGCAGCAAGGCCCAGACTGAGCAAGCTGAGGCAGCGGCCAGTGCGAGAGCAAAGGACAAGTATGAGAAAAAGAGGACAAGGTTGGTAACTGTTGAATTCATATGGCTCTGAACAACGTGGTGGAGACAGCGCCCGGGCGGGGGAAGGGGGTGTGAGTTAAAGCTGAAGTCGGTAAGATTTTTTTGGTCATATTTACTGAAACTGACACAATGCTTAGACATGCGAATATGAATCAGGTGATTTTAGAAAAAAAATCCACGACTTTATCTCCATCCACAGCCTGTAATGCGATCTGCAAAATTCCACCGCTCCCAGCTCAACTAACCAATCAGATCACTAGCACGCGCCTTGGGATGAGCACAAAAAATCGAGGGAGGTACTGTTTTGGATCTCAGCGCAAATAGCGGAGGGGCTTGAAAGTTGTACTCGTTCAAAAATCTGACTAAGTCCTCTCGGTCGAGCAATCTTACCGACTGCAGCTTTAACTCCCCTGTGTCCTAATTGAACTGTTGAAACTGTGGCTGAACACAATTGTTTTTTAATTTGCACCTTATAATACATATTTAGTCTGTTTTATTTATTTCACAGTGTATTTAATTAACTGGAATAGTTTTTATCTGTACTCAGACTCTGCTGATCTTATCCAGTTTTACCTAGTTTTTGTTGTTTTTTTTTTTAATCTCAGACCCTGCTGATCTTATCAGTATGTTGAAATGAGTGCTGAAGGAATGATCTGGAGAAACGCTCTCTCGTTTTGTTTTTACTCTGGTACAAGCAAAATGACAATAAAGATTAATTTGATTAGGATTTGCTCCGAAACATTGCGTGTGAATAAATTAGAAGTTGTATCGCATAAAAGAAGTCTTTGCTTATGCTTCACTCACAACCTGACGTGTTTTGAACACACACGGCTCACAGAATTTGGTAGCTCGCAGCTGAGTCGCAGGGAACACGGGGGAAAGTTTGGGAAAGAGTACGGGCAAAGTACTTGTCAAGTGCAGGTTGCATGCCTTTACTTGCTCAAGGTATGGGAAAAATTGCGCCATCAGCCCGTGGAAAGCGTATGTCTGACGCATGTTATCAGTGTGTCTACCATGAGTGTGAAGTGTGTGTGACTTGCATTTAACCAGTTTCATACGCTAGGATTACGGGCCGTGTTTGTGACAATTGTGATCAGCACGTGACAATCACTCATGACTTGCGTGTGATGCTACACGATCGGTTCCTTGGTTCCTCCTCAATATATGTACCCGGAGTCTTGCCCCTTGTGTTGCGTGTGGGTGGCGCGCTGCACACCCGCCACACATAGGGGTAGATAGTGAGATGTTCTGTCTTGGGGGCCGCACAAATAGCAAGTGTGGAGTACTTGTGTAGTACTTCTGAGGCACGTCACTCTAACAATGACCGTGGGTCACTCGTGTGTCTTACTGTCATCGCAAAGCCCCTACTAGGCGTGCTGCTGATTTAGTTCAGGCGTACAAAAGGAGTTAGGGTCCTGTACGTAGTGTATGCGTTCTTGATTTTTTGCAAGATCCGTAGAATTTGCACATGCAGGACCAAAAGTCTTCATGGCCAGTCTGCAACTTTTTACGGCGCTGAACAAGCACAAGTCTCAAGTACGGTTTTGCCAATTTTTTTTTTTACAGTAGACTGCCCATAGTAGCATGTATAGCAGGTTGTGAGTGAAGCATGAGTACGTTAACTCCATGCCATGAAAAGAAGATGAAATTATTCAACATTATCAATACATGTTTTAGTATTTTTAATAACTCTCGAGGATTAAAGATCATGCATTGTAGAGATCATGTAGAACACACTGGAGTAATTGAAACTTTTCAAAATAACGCTAAAATAGAATTTAGCTCGGTAGATCATTACAGAATTTTGCATATTTTCTAATCACATGACCTAGATGCTGTTGGCCAGCTGTAGATAGACCTTTCTGGTACTTAGGGCAAGCAGGAAATATAAAGTGAGACCTTTGTAACATTGACCTTTGACAGCTATCCTTTGCATGTATCAGGAGATCGAGTATTCACAGGAGACCTTGTTAACTTTGAAAACATTTGACCTATATATATTTTGGGAAAATATTTAGATAGGCCTTCTAAATTCTCAGCTAACGATATATAAAGTCATATATGAACACATTTGGCTGTTCCAAAACTCGGCATTAACACTATAACCATTGCATATATTGTATATTTCTTCGTAACCATCATTTTGCCAAGGATGACATCCTTTGAAATTCAGAAGTACAATTTCAACTAGAAAAGTGCAGTACCAGGGGAAACCGCGTGGGCAAGCTGGAAGCTGCCGATAACGTGAAGTTCGGATTGCTGACAATGTGACGTTAAAGCTGCTGGAAATGAGTTTAAAGCTTCTTAAAATTAAAATTATTTATGACAGTGGGATATTTTATCGTTTAAAGGGATACTTCGGATTTTTTGACATGAAGTTGTATGAAAGCACTTATTTAGGAAGACCTTCCCAAGATGCAACATTACGACACATCAAACCTACTTCATATATTTATTCAACATAAATTGATGAGGTTGCCTACTTAAAGACTGCCATAAAAATACACGTGCTCCATAATAAAAATATTGTGTGAGAACGATGTAGTTTATTTATCACAAAATTGCATCAAAGTTATATTTACACATATTGCTGAAGATTATGGGAATTATTTGGGCGCAACATAAAAAAAAAGTAAGTGGCTATTCACCCCACTGCGGAGTGAATTGAGGGAAAGACATCGGCTATCTGCCCCGCAGCGGGGCCGATAAGAGAAGCAGTTCTGCCATTTACCCAGCAGCTGGGCCAATAAGAGATTTAATTTTGTTATCCACTCACTCTTTTAAGTTTCACGCGGAAGAACTGCAGGGCGAATAGCCTCTTCCTAAAAAAAATAAAAAAGCTAAATAAAAGGCTGCACATTGTTCAGCTTTTCCAACGAGTTCATTAATTTTACATTCAATAAGAAGCAGCTCGTTTTAAGATCAAAAGCACATTTTAAATTTAAGAAAGGTTTATAGCAACAGAATCATCATGCCCAATAAATATTTTGACCAATATCATTAACTGGAATATATATTTATATATAAATTATTAAATCAATTTATTTTAGGTAACGTTATAGTTTAGGTAAGCAAGATGACCAGAACAACGAACAGCACTGTAAATTGGGGTGTCATCATTTATCAATAGAAACTTCCGTTAAGTGATTGGTCTCCTGTTCCAGCAAGAGTCAAGTGATAATATAAAAAGGAGGTCTAATAATAATAATCAAAATAGCGCGCTGTCGCGAGCGGGACCCCTCAGCCTTGCGCTTGCACTGCCGTGGCGGCCATATTGATTATCACAGCGGGACAGAAATCGATAGGAAGCTTCCTCTAACCACCCCCCACATACCACCAGAAAATGAGAGCATTTGACCAAGGCATTTTTCTGCTATCGTCCAGAAACGAGAAGTTAACGGACAGATAGACAGACGGAAGCTGCCCGACTTTCGTCGGCTGAGGGGTAATAATAATAATAATTATTTTCATTATTATTTAGCAAATTACGATAGATGGAGGCATTATGGAAAGCCGAACTACTAGGTGCTACTGCGCTGTTATCAATGGATTGCATTTATCAGTTAAATTAACGCACTGGGCTCTAAATTCGTATACCAGGCGCAGGCGCGGCGAATGGGGGGTGCGCCGCGCCATCGGGGTGTGTCCAGACGTATGTTACAATTTCGTGCCTGGCGTAGCCTGGCGCAAGTACTCCTCTGTCCCGCCTCGGTCCCTCCTACCGGTGCAAGTGGCAAAGAGGGAGGAGAAAAGGCTTAAGTGGGTTTAACACTGCCGAGGCAAATCTTCACCAATCAAATGAGCTCCTCTCCTCACCTTTAATGTGTTGGAGTATAGAAGCCTCTGTCCTATATCTGCATGATGCGTTTATGTTGCATTTTACTTTGCTGCTTCAGGCATGTTTTCCGCACTGCTTACGTCTATATTAAGCATTACGAATATGAGTTAACTGGCTAGCTAGGGCATTTGCGAATTATTATCATTATTATCAGTTCTGATCATTATCAGAACTTGAATGGAATTTCAAAATGAAACTACGTCAGATCATTCAAACTTATAAAGTTGGAATGAAATACGACGGTTGCTCATTTATTTCTTCTGCCTGCATCATTGGGAAGAGAAACTATGGATAGCGTGTTCCTATTATTACATCCTGTTGCTGCTTAAAATTTTGGGATTAACATGCATGGACAACAATGCAAGATACGTTACACATTTATTTTCAATATGTGATCTTAACTCAGTACGAGATCATACCAATCAGGCTGTATTCCTTCCCCCACTAAAAACGATAAAACCTAAGTGACAATAATAGTAGCTTAGTATTAAGCCGCTTGCACACTGGACGCGAAACGAATTTTTTTGCACGACAGATTGTGTTGAACGCAGTGTCTACGTGTCCGAAAGTCTGACAGGGTTTTAATATGTCTCCAAGTCCGACAGTCGGATGGTTTCAGTATAACTCCGTGTCCGACAGTCGATTATTGTTTTTAATTTCTTCAAATCTACTGAATGTTTTCGATATTAAACGTGAATGTTTTGATAAGAGGGCTCAGTTCTTCAAGATGAGTACCGAGAATTTCAATCAATGTTTCTGTTTAAGCTCTGTTCAATAAAGTGAGTCGACATTGGCGCGGGACAATGTACAATGCCTGTCGGACATTAAATGCAAAATACTCCGTGTCTGACAGCCAAAAACAAACAAAACAAAAAAAAAAAGAGGACGATAAGATTGATAACGAAATAAAGAATAAAAAGAAACATTTTAACAACAAACAGAACATCCAATGAACACTGCAATTTATTTATTTGCGGGCCATCTTTTTTGTATGCTCTGTTTGTTGGTGATAGCCTATATTTATATTCTTTATTTCATTAAAAATCTGTTCTCATACCAATACTTTTACTTTTTGCTGGCTGCCGGACATGGAGTATTTTGCATTTCGCCTCGGACAGCCTTGATCGTGCATGCGATAATTTATTCACACTGTCAATGGTCATGGAATTGATTTGCTCACTGACTACAAGCACTATTTTATCTCTTGTGTGGAAATAAAGCATGAATCTGTTCGATCCATCTGACTAATTTTCAAAAGAGAGACCGAATAAAGACTGTTGTCTATCTTCAACGGAAGAAAACTCACGAATAAAAAGACCAAGAAAAGTTGATAGCTATCAATTTGCATTTTTGACTTTCGGACACGGAGATATATTAAAACCCTGTCCGACTTTCGCGTCTTTGCATTGACTTTGACTGTAATCAGTCGTGCGAAAAATTCGTTTCGCGTCCAGTGTGCAAGCGGCTTTACTGAGCATAGAACGCAAGCATTATATATATATATATATATATAGGCAGTTTGTGGTTGGCTGAGAAAGATGTGAAGTCGTTAGTTTGCATCACAGATTCAGCTGCGTTGATTAAGCCAGGTGGAGTTTCCATTACACGTGCCAACCGCCTTTAATCTGACATCAGGACAATCGATATAGATACTATAATTTATGTCCTGATTCAGATGGTTTCATAAAATAGTGGTTGCTGTAATTATTTATTGCATTGAAATGTGCCTGACATTCTGGAAACCTGCCTGTGAGGTTTCGGTGACGTGTGCGCATTGTGCGCCGGTCAGCCAAATTACCACTGCACAGAAAGTAAACCAGGTTGAAGCTGGCGAGCTTTCTGCGCAACTTACTACTGCGTGGGCTACGCCACGCTGCGCCACCCTGCGCTGCGCCAAGAAATTAGAGCCCACTGTCTCCTTGTTATTTTAACTGTAAGCTGAGTCCTGCACGCATGTAACTGTGGTTTACAGTCAGAACCTCTGTTATGAACTGATTGTAAAATTACAGTTAAAATAACTGGCAAAAAAAGGATCCAGTTAAAATAACTGGCAAAAAGGGTGAGAGTTTATAACAGTGTGCTTACTCCAGCCTTAAACCCAGCTATTTTAAAACTCAGGAAAAAGTCATATCAAGTGATGAACCAATTGCGACTGGGGACATCACTTTCATTTCTTTGTAGTTAACTAGCTCTATTTTTAGACCAATATTTCACCTATTTTAGATATGATCATAAATGTATTAAGCTAGTGCAAACAGTTGCTGGTAGCTATATGCTGGAATAGGATCTTGAGCAATTTTTTTCTGCTTTGCCATTTTTACTGTAATGTGTTCTCTTGGACGCACCCAGCAAAGAGACCATTCCTCCCGGCACTCAATGTACTGTCCTGGAGCTGGTTTGAGCGACTGTACCAACTACGATACCGGAAATTCTTTCACTGAGTTTGACGCAGAATTATTCTTTTGCAGTCGTATCTATCTTTGTCTCTGAACAATGATAATGGTGAGGCCTGGAAAAAGGCCAGCAGAGGGCAGAATCGAACCACAAATGATCCATATCTAAGACATCTGAGTTAATGGGTGAATCATTTAGTCCAATTGAGATTTTAGCGAAGGCATTTCTTGCATATTGCAACTTCTAATTCAAAGATGGTAAGTCCAGTCTACGAAATGGAGGTACCATACGAAAGAGGAGAGTCTGCTGAGTAAAATATGTCAAAATTGTGTTCGTAGTGCCAAAAATATGGGAACACGAGGAGGTTAGAAAACTGCGTTTAGCCTTCACAACCTGAATTTTCTTGTCTCATTTAACATTGGAGTTAATGGAGTTTCGCTTACAGGTCCCATCGCTTTTCGGCTCATACAGCCAAAACCGTTTGTCCAGTTGCTTCCATAGTTACATTTTCGTGACCAGCACAACTTTTGCTACAACTTGGATATAAAAATATTTATGTGGAATGAAAACTATGGGAATTAAAGCAAGTTTAAGAGAACACTTCTTGACAGTTTTACAGCTGTTTGCCACTCTAATCGTGATGTCACCACACTCTAAGTTCCCAGAATTTGTTAAAAAATTATTTTCAAAAATTCTAAAAAAAAAATTAAAGAAGTTATAAAAATAGCTGAACAATAAGTAATTAACCAAGCTTAGCTAAACATTTTCCAGTTTGAATGATGTCTCTAGCTAAAAGTATAACAGAGTAAAAAATAGCTGAAAATAGCTGAATTTTGAAAAATCAGTTCCATTGTTTTCTTTGGGAGAAAATATTGAAATAAAAATTAATAACTCAAAAAGTATGAAAGATATCAAGAAGTTGAATACAAGCAACATAAGTCAGAACAAGCTGAATTTTTTAAAGTTTGAATGAAGTTTCTAGGTTAAAGTATATAGGAGTACTGAGTCAGCATGGAAATCGGAGAATTTAGAAAGAAATAAAGAGTGGGAAGAACATGAGTTAACATGTTGCCCTCAAAACTATTCCAGATATAACGCATACTAGTGAAGTACAGGGTGGCCTAAAAAAAATCCTAACCGAAACATACTGCAAAAACTAATGGAGTAGTCCTGCCAAATTTATTTCTTATCTACTACATGAAATAAATATCTTGTCTTATCGACTATTCGGTTGGGTTTTTATTCCATCTCGCTAAAGTGAATTAGTTTTTGCACTATGTTTCGGATGGGTTTTTTTTTTTGGGCCATCCTGTCTATGTACTACTAGTATGTTATTTACATATGATCATATCTGAAGTAAGACTTCAGTGATTATATATAATTACTTCTGCCTTGATTTCAATCTAATAATGTACATTACAGATCAAGTGCTGGAAAGCTGCAGGACCCTTGATCCTATATTTTTCCGATTGGGCTCACTGATAAGTGGTTTTCTTAAGGATACACAGCTGTTTAGTCCCAATCCTTAGAGTTCTCTTTGCAGTGTGCATGTGGACATGCTCTTACTTTCACTATTAAACATGCCATGAGTTCTACTATTGATTTTTACTGTTACATTTCACCAAATGTTTAAATGATCCCCATTTAGCCCATTTTTAGTACTTTCAGCAATCTCCTTGATTGTCTTCTTTGCTTGATGTAGGCCAATAATTTGACCCTTCTGACACAGAGTCACATCTTTTCCACGACCGCAGGTTATGTCTTCGGCCATAGTTGTTTAACAAAAGAGAAGCTACTCACTGCATCAGTTGGGATGAAATAACTTGTTCCCAGCTAAAACATACAATGCCTTGCCAAATAAAGGTCACCACTTGGATTTAACAAAGCAAATAGGTTACAGCCTTCCATTGGATAATCTCTATTCAGTAATGAATATGTTATAGCTAGCGAAAAGTTGTTTAATTAAAATTTTAAAGAAATGAACGCAATTCTGGACAGAAATAAATGTTGTGACATTGCTTGAGCTAATCAAAATTATGCCACAGTGATGGGTGCTGTACTCAAAGCAACAGGCGGCCCAAAAAAATATCACTGTGTGTGGCTTTTTTTCTGGCTTGGCAGTGTATTAATCATGGCAGAAATTATCAGCTGGAAGGCTCTTGCCCATTTGCTTGGTTATATCCAGGAGATGACTATTTTGGCTGGGTTTTTAGTAGATGGTGAATGGACCTAGGAAGTTAAATCCATTATTTTTGATTCTATTTGCATTTTTCATTATGTGCCAACTTTTTTTTGTAACTGGGATTGTAAATGATTTAGGTGCATCCAGAGATGTGTAAAGTACTCAAAAAAAAAAACGAAATAAAAGTAGAAGTACCATAACTGAAAGTTACTTTGGTAAAAGTTGAAGTCACCCATAAAAAAATTACTTGAGTAAAAGTCTGAAAGTAGTTCACATTAAATGTACTTAAGTACCAAAAGTATCTTGTGAAAAAATATACTTAAGTATCAAAAGTGCAAGTACAAGTACAAAGTATTTTTCATAGTATGAATAGAAAGAAGCAAAACAACCACACAATGTCCTCTCCTTGTTCTCTTTAATCAACTTTCAGGTGAATGAAAGTATTCAAAAAACAAACAGGCAGTCTCTGCTTTATATACTTCTTTTTCTTTGAATTTACTGGTGGTTTAAAAAACCACTATAATTGACTATAATTAATTGTAGAATGACATAGGATCAATACCATGTTGAATTTTTCTTTCAAAAAACTGATTTTCCCTCACTACTTATTGGGATACCATTGGCTCACTGTAGCTGAAGTGGTTGCTACAGAGGACAACGATTGTTTCTGTAGCAGGAGATCATTTTTTTGGACTGCTGGACAGATACTATGGGCAAGTATATTGAGCAGTTTGCACATCAGGCTTAGCTGAGGAGTTAAATTCAGGCAACTTCTGAAATACAGGAACTGGAGTGAACTTGTCCATTTATAAACCGCGTTCGAGCTCGGCTTGCTTATTATTGAATAACTGATCCCGGCGTGCCATCTAGTGATAGAATACTGTAATTGCTTGCATAAATTTGCAGCTCCATGTCCGCTGGCGGACACATCTGCACAAAGGGGTTAAGATACCCTGCCGAGCACCGTTGTTCTTCTCAAACACTCCAAATCCAGATAATCCTTAATGATGAATTACATTCATATTTTAATTTGTAACGAGTAACGAAGTGGCCAGTGTCAAAGGAACAAAGTAGAAGCATACTTTTTATGTTTTAAATGCAGTAGAGTAAGAGTCCCAAAAAAAAAAAAACTCAAGTAAAGTAGAAATCCTCAAAAAAACTACTTAAGTACTGTAACAGAGTACATGTACTTCTTTACTGTACACCTCTGGGTGCATCGCGCTGAAACTCATAAATTTTTATTTCACAACCTCAATTCTGAAATAGTTGGGACAATGTGTAAATTGTGAATACAATCAAAATGCAATGACTTTCAGATCACGAGTCAATGTTATTTACAATAGAACATAGATAACATTTCAAATGTTGAAACTGAGACATTTTTCATTTTTATCCACAAAATGAGCTTATTTCAAATTTTCTGGCTGCAACAGGTCTCCAAAAAGTTGGGACACAGTCAAAAAAGGGCTGAAAAAGCAATTAGTATACACTATATTGCCAAAAGTATTCGCTCATCTGCCTTCACACACATATGAAAGTGAGTGACATCCCATTCTTAAACCATTGATTTAATATGATGTCGGCCCACCCTTTGCAGCTATAACAGCTTCAACTCTTCTAGGAAGGCTTTCCACAATGTTTAGGAGTGTGTTTATGGGAATTTTTGACCATTCTTCCAGAAGTGCATTTGTGAGGTCAGACACTGATGTTGGACGAGAAGGCCTGGCTCACAGTCTCAGCTCTAATTCATCCCAAAGGTGTTCTATCGGGTTGAGGTCAGGACTCTGTGCAGGCCAGTCAAGTTCTTCCACACCAAACTCGCTCATCCATGTCTTTATGGCCCTTGCTTTGTGCACTGGTGCGCAGTCATGTTGGAAAAGGAGGGGGCCATCTCCAAACTGTTCCCACAAAGTTGGGAGCATGAAATTGTCTAAAATGTCTTGGTATGCTGAAGCATTAAGAGTTCCTTTCGCTGGAACTAAGGGGCAGAGCCCGATTCCCGAAAAACAACCCCACACCATAATCCCCCCTCCACCAAACTTTACACTTGGCACAATGCAGTCAGACAAGTACCGTTCTCCTGGCAACCGCCAAACCCAGACTCGTCCATCAGATTGCCAGACGAAGAAGCGTGATTTGTCACTCCAGAGAACATGTCTCCACTGCTCTAGAGTCCAGTGGCGGCGTGCTTTACACCATTGCATCCGACGCTTTGAGGAAGGGACATCCATTCAAACTAAATCCATTAAACTGTACAGACAGAGGCGAAATCTATACACCAAACAAATATCAAACTAAAATTACTGTACACTTAACCAATTCCAATTGAAGGAAAAAAGACATGGAATATGAGCTCTGTCGTTTCCAGGATATTGCAACAAGGCGTCGCTTTAAATATAATTTGACATGTGAATCGATAGATTTGTTGCTTTATTTATGACACAATGAGACGTGAACAGAAAACATTCCACGGTGCATTTACAGTAGCCTATAAATTTTTAAGAATAAACCAACATCGTCAAACAGAAGGCTATTAAACAGCAAACATAATATGAGTTATGTCCCTCTACCACATGAACTGATGAAATGATGAAACCGTAAACAGGCTGAAATAAATGCAGAATTACAATCTGCATGTATGTAGCACATTATGTTTTATTCAGACCAGCGGTACATGTATACTGAGATTTTCAAAGTAATTCTTCAACCGCTGCTGGATATCGTATACTCTTCTTCAGCCCACCCTCGATTTTCACGGATTAATGATTAGCGATTACCAACAACGCAGCAACGCAACAACGTATTATATCTATTAAATCCACATGTAAAAAGTAATTCTCAGTAACAACTAAGCATAGGCCTAATTCAGACATACATTACGTCGCGCATTTGGCAGACTCTAGGCATACGTGTGTAGGCTCGGCAGCCAGCCTACTGCGAAGCTTGTCGCGGCAGAGTACGAGGTTGATAAATGCACACGACATAAAGAGGAGATTATCGCGAGAAAACCACGAGAGATACACGAGACGTCTCCTGGGAATTAGGCAGTATCTGCTGGCCTTTACGGTACTTCAAGAAACCACTGTCTGTAAACACAGTCCACCGTGCCATCCACAGATGCCACCTAAAACTCTATCATGCAAAAAGGAAGCCATTGTTAAGCATGATCTAGAAGCACCACCGTGTTCTGTGGGTCAAGGCTCATTTAAAATGGACTGTAGCAAAGTGGCAAAGTGTCCTGTGGTCAGACGAGTCCAAATTTGACATTTTTGTTGGAAATCATGGGCGTTGTGTCCTGTGTGGCGTTGTGTGGATGAAGAGGAGAAAGACCACCCCTCCTGTTATCAGCGTTCAGTTCAAAAGCCAGCATCTCTGATGGTATGGGGATGCATTAGTGCATATGATGTGGGACACCTGCATGTTTTAAAATGCACTATGAATGCTGAAAGGTATATAAAGGTTTTAGAGTAACATATGCTCCCCTCCAGACGACATCTATTCCAGGGAAGGCCTTGTGTATTTCAGCAGGACAATGCAAAACCACATATTGCAGCTATTACAACAGCATGGCTTCGTAGCAGAAGAGTCCGTGTGCTGAACTGGCCTGCCTGCAGTCCTGAACTTTCACCGATTGAGAACATTTGGCGCATAATTAAATGAAAAGTCCGTCAAAGGAGACCCAAAACTCTCCAGCAGCTGGAAGCCTGTATTAAACAAGAGTGGGATCAAATTCCAATGGCTAAACTCAAGAAACTTGTCTCCTCAATGCCCAGACACCTCCATTCTGTGTTCAAAAGAAGAGGGGATGCTACATTATGGTAAACAGGCCCCTGTCCCAACTTTTTTGAGACCTGTAGCAGCCCTCAAATTTGAAATTAGTTCATTATGGATAAAATTGTAAAATTTCTCAGTTTCAACATTTGCTATGTTATCTATGTTCTATTGTGAATTAAATACTGACTGGTGTGATTTGAAAGTCATTGCGTTTTGAATTTATTCACAATTTACACTTTGTCCCAACTATTTCGGAATTGAGGTTGTAGATGAACACATTGTCAACTCACAGTACGGCATAGACAATCACCATTACATGCTGATGTCTCTTGCTGTGTGTGGGTTCTATCATCTGAGGCGCTACCACATCACAAAGCTGCACAACTTGCAACTGCAGAGGAACAATATCAGAAAAAAAATGAACAAACCAATTTTGTTCAAAGGTCACTAATTGTTTACATTTTATTAAATTATTATTATTTATATTCCTGGATAAAGCTGGGAATACTATGATTTAGTGAGGTTAAATGTCTGCTGCATCTACAGCAGAAATTTCTTGCGTGCACTCTACAGGATACAGTTTCGAACTTAACCTCATTCTACTTGGTATGGGTGTTGGTTATAGCATATTGATTTGCATGGCTATCACATCCAGATCCAGGGTGAAATGTGTATTTTTTGACAGTGGAGCTAATTTTGAAGGGCCATATTTTCAAAATGGTTGAAGATAATGTCATATACAACGTACTATTAGTCATAAATATGAAATCATATTTGGCACTGTGACCTTTGGCCAATGACCAGTCATGCCTTGTTCTTCCTGCTTTTAGTCAAGAACTGTTTCCCATTCACTGGTGTTGATCTGTCAGTCCCAGACTAACTGAAGTAGTGCAGGACTGACAGCTTAGTAGATAACTTTGGTCATGTGCCCAGTCTATAAAAATACAACTGTTATAAATCTAAATATAGCCGTCAGAACGACAGCGATGCCGGGCTTCAAGCTTACTTCACAAATCTTAGTGTATGACCTTGAAACGTAGAAAAAAGTCTTCAATTCTACATTCATTTTTGCCTAGCCATCACCTGCCGATGTTGGACAGCACAAGGCAGCGGTGACATGCGACAATATTTCTGCAATATTTATGTATTCATAACTTCTGAAATGTTGGTTGGATCTTAAATAGAACCCGTCTTGCAATGTGAAGTTAGACAGGTAGTAATTGATTGAATTCAAGAGTAGATGAGAAACAGTGTACTTGACATGCATCTGTCTGAAACGGGTTACAAAGTCATTTTTAAGGCTCTCGGACTTCAGCAAACCATGGTGAAAGCTAAAATCTGGAGTCACTGTCGGTTTTTCCGAGGCAAAATTACATCCCATGCTGGCATAATCAAATCAAATGGATAGAATAAAACAAACTTGAAAGTTTGGAGATAAATATTGAATACAGATTTAATTAAAAATTTGTCTATGATTGATCATAAATTTTCTAGCGAGTTGCTTAATTTAGCTAACGGATTAGGTAAAGTGTAATTTTAGGTTCAACGTTTGCTCGCTAATATTTGGGGAACTGTCAGGTCGTCACTCTCCACAATCAATAGTCAGTAGTGATTTGTGTCGTGTTGAAGAACTGATAACAGCACAAAGTTCATCCTTGCAAGAAATTCTAGAATGCAAGTTGGCAAATGAGTTAGATGGCAAGCTGGCTAAGTTAGCTGGCTAACAACTAACCCAACCTAACTTGAGTAGAGGACATCCTCACTGTAACTTAAAGTAAGTAAGCCGGCTAGCCAGTCCAGTAATGATAACCACAAGGCACGCAGCGAAAGCAGGATGTTTTCAATCCAGCTGAGTAGCAGTTTTTTTCTGGATACTGAAGTTCATAAGAATAGCAAATTACAGTAAGTTCACGACTGGCGTAAAAATAGCCACTGCCAAAAACAAAACAATACCAGCGGCCCTGATCTAGCCAGTTTCATTTATTTTGCGGTCATGGATGAAATTCATGATTACTCGATTACTCGATTATTCGATTACTTTCGAGCGTTATATTTGCTGAAACCTGATGTTGAGATTGGGCCTAAGTGGTGGATATGATAATAAACATGTAAACGGAATATTCCCATCGCTCAGCGCATGTAAACAGCTCATTTGGAATGTTACCTTAACCCGAATATGGACCTTAATCGGAATATGGTGTGCATGTAAACGCAGTCAATGTGTCTGGTCACAGTTGCGTTAATTATCATCTCCAGTCCAATCAAAAATAATATATTTGCCTATTACTCAAAACATTCTGGCTTTGTTTCATGAACTCATTTCCACAAATTTACATAGAGAGTAAATGCAACGTAACAGACACTCACAAGCATACATCTCATGTGCGTACATTATGTCACTCAGGGGAAGGGCTTCGGCAGCAGATGCAGAGCAAGTTTTTCAGCCATGGCAGCTGCTTAATCTGGAAGATGTAGAGGAAGGGTGCAGTGATGGAACTCAGGTACATAATGGAGAACATAATCAAATCAATGTCACAGAATTCTGGGAAATCAGGTTTTTGTGTAAAGGGCTTGATAGCAACTAAAGGCAGGTAATGAAACACTATGATGACCAGATAGATTTGCACGGTCCTGAGGGCTTTTTTTTTTTCATGGGATGCATCTTCTGTTTGCCCAAGATTGACTTCCTCAGACTCCACATGATAGAAACATTGCAGAAAACCATGATGGCAAAGGCTGCCAGGATCAGCCCAATGTAGATGACATCTGAGAGGCCCAATGACAATGACCTGCAGAGGGCATAGGCTATCATGAGCCCCCAAACAAGCATGGAAATAGTCACTCTGATCTTGTTATCCTTGATGCTGGTGAACACAATGGGGTGGACCACGGCCACGTAGCGGTCCAGGCAAATGCAAGTGAGAAAGAGTGGGGAGGTGTTTTTGATCCCAGTGGTAAAGTACATTACATCACGGAAATATGAGATTTGCAGCATAAGTAAGCCAAAGCAGCAGATGGGGCTCATCACACACAGCAATGCGTCGGCGATGGCCAGGTTGAAGATAAAGATATTGGAGGTGGAAGAGTCACTCGTCTCTCTGGCCACCAGCCACATCACCAAGATGTTGGCAGGGTTGCCCACTACAAGGTTGATGCTTCTTTCAATAAACAGAAACGAATTCCCAACAAGTGAAAAATAGCACACTTGAAATGTGTTCGAGAGTTGGGGACTGGGTCCTGAAGAGGAGTGGTTTAAGGGTTGGCTAGAACTGATGACAGAGCTGTTCATTTTGGTTTTATTTTTTCTTGCTGGTTTGAGGGTTCATGATCCTTAGAAAAGAGAGTGAATGTAAGTTACATGGTCAAGCCTAACTGAACTCACCACTTAAACTGACCGCAAGGCTAAATTATGTTCTTAAGCTGATTTCACCATTATTTTACATGATTCTTTTCTCCAAAGTATTCCTCTTCATAACGAATTTACTGCATAATTGAGATGGTAACACTTATACTGGCCGATTTTTCACAAAGTTAATCTCTCTCTCGAGAAGTTATTCATTTCAAAGAAGACCAGCACAATATTGTTGCATTATTACACTGAAGGATGGCTTTTGTTTTCTGGGAAGATTACCTCCATCTAGGGAAAACTACCTCTCTTCTGAGACACCAGCTTACTCCGTGAAACTGCACTGGAGCTCCCTGAGATTGGAGACAGTGTTCCCAGAAGACAAGGTTTGCCCTTTGGGTCTATTTTTCACTGTCTGCAAATTTCTCACTCAAGCACATAAGAAAGTAAGGAGTTTTTATCAGATTGAGAAAATGACTAACTTACCTGAGAAACTGCAATAGCTCAACATAACACTCCTCAAGGTCAGACAGCCCAGAAGGCCCCTGTATCCTGATCACCTGTGTCCAGGAGGGTTATGTTTTTATTCGATATAGTTCCAGTTCATGTAAATATATAAATCCTAGTGGTATGTACACTGTGCAGATGATAGCCAGTCACAAATCCATTGAGGGAACAACAGCATTTGCAGTGACTGTACAATACCCTGTCACCACAGGATTATATTTAAGGATGGGTGTGTGTGCAAGAGGACTCACATATAGGGGGGTTGGGTTTGCAGAGTGAGTTTGTGATGTGACAAACAGATCTGCAGTAAAACAGAGGAGGGGCTAAAAGGAGGGGTAGATGAGTACCCCCCTATCCCTGTTCTAACAATATATTATTTGTCAGTGATGCAATCCAAGAAGTGCCTCCCAGACAAACAAGTGATGCAATGCAGTCGCCCTACTGGAGCACAGGTGAGACTGTGTAACCTGGTGTAAGGTCTTACACATGAAACCACAAGGTTCATCAAAGCAGACTCACACAACTATTTTTCATCCTCACAAAGAAGAGAAATTGAGCAATCAGATACAGTAAATCTATTTCTGCAGATAATATTAGGTACACTGATGACAGTTTGACTTTCCTCAAAATGTTTGGCAATAAGGTGGTTGCAGTTTACAAATACTTATCTCTGCTTTCGTTACATTGACTTCAGTAAAGCTGGGCATCTGTTCCAGGAGGTCTATTGTCCTGTAGGTTTCCATGCCAATCCTTTTAGAGGAGAACATAATCAAAGCTGAGAGGGGGCGCCCCGGTGGCTCATTGGCCTGAGCGCATGTACCATAAAGGCTGTGTCCTTCCCGCAGCGACCTGGGTTCGATTTCGGCTCAGGTCATTTGCTGCATGTCTTTCCCCCATTCTTCTCCCCAACCTTCCTGTCTCTCTACACTGCATAACTGTCAAATAAAAGGAAAAATTCCCAAAAAATTAATCTTTAAAAAAAAAAAAAAAAAAAGAGAGATCTGAGTCAAAATTTGCCAGTGTGTTACAAATTCACCAAAATCATGAATGCCCATGAAAAAAAATCTTATCAATAATTTCATAATTTCAACCCCATTATTTGAAGACTAATGGCATTAATAAACAGCAGTATAGTATAACTATCACAAAGGAACTTTTATTCTATTTTCTCTTCACATTCATAGTCAAATTTTGCATTTCCAGTGACATCAATTTGTGACATTTGTTACATGGCATCTTTAGCCACCAGAAAATCAGACTTCTGTTCATCCAAAATTGAATCAGTGGACATAAGGTTATGGCCATATAAATTATATTTATGAAATCACAGGATTTGGAAATAAAAAATACAGACCAAAAAAAGAAACGCAGTTTTCTATTTCTTGATTTTATCGAGTGTAACTGCTATTAATCAGCACTTCATTGGTATCAAATGAAAGAGGGAATCTCAGACAAAAGATATAACAGAAAATGGGGTTGGAATATCGCCATGTTGGCTTTTATTTAACGAAGTGTCTAGAGACATGGCAGTTTTTATTGGTACGGCAGTCGATTTCAAGGGATTCGGATAAGGATTCAGGATTATGGTTAGGGGAAGGGTTAGGGGTTAGGGTTAGGGGAAAGGTTAGGGGTTGGGGTTAGGGTTAGGGTTAAGTTAGGTTAGGGCAGGGCTTGAAATGGGGACTGCCGTACCTCTCCACATTGAAATGCATTGAAAAACTGCCGTACCCGTAGCAACTGCCTTTATTTAACGAGGTGAAGTTCAACATTACGAAACACAAATGACACTATCAGTATCTCGTACGTCCCCCGTTAGCGTCGCGCACGGCGGTACACCTGCGTCTCATGAACATCACCAGACGTCTGATTGTTGTTTGTGGAACGCTGTTCCACTCTTCGGTCAGTGCTTGTCTCAGCTGACCTACTGTAGCTGGTGGTGGTTAATGTCTCTGGATCACTCTATCCAGAATGTCCCACTAGTGTTCTATAGGTGAAAGATCTGGAGAAAATGCTGGCCAGGGAAGGATTTGCACGTTTTCAGCCCGAAGGAGCTCCATACAGATACATGCCACGTGCGGACGCGCATTGTCCTGTTGGAAAGTCAGTCGGTGAAGTCAGACAAACAGAAGGACGACTGGACGGAGAATTTAATTGCGGTACAAACAGCGTTGAGAAATGCATCTCAGCGGCAGTTTGAGTTGCCGACCGGAAGCGATCCCGCAGACGTTACAAGCGGATACGACGGTCAGACGCTGGAGTCGTAACACGTGACCTACCGGATCTGGGGCGATCGGCCGTGTGTCCAGTGGTATTAAACCTGGTTCTGAGGTGACTAATTGTCCCAGAATGCACGCCGAATCGACGACACTATCTACCCAACTTCCGGCCTGTAGCATCCCAATGCCGTGTTCTCGTTGAACTTCCGTTAGTCGTGGCATTATAACCCGTCTGATTTTACTCATTTTCGGTCAGACTTATATAAGCACCGGTGTCTACGAGGAACTCAAAACAAAATAACTCCGAGCAAAACCATCTTTTTCAATGTCTTTGTCAAAATTTGGCACCAGATTACATAATTGAATTTCTTTTTTTGGTCAGAATATAAATACACATTTAATTATGAATTATTGTTTTTAGTGTTCACATGCATTATGCAGGTCTGTCAAAAATTTACACTGGTGAAATTTTCAATTATTGGGTTTTGTTGATAATTTTTGTCAGTGAAAGTCCATGGAGATCTTCAAATGAATAAATGACTTGCAATGAAATGATTTAAACAGCTATAAGTCAAGATTGATATGTAACTTGTAAAACTTGAGAGCCCTGCTATGTCAAGTGTAGTAGCCAACAACAATTTTGGATTTAGCAAATAGACACCTGTGAGTAAGTTACAAGTTTCCAGACATACCTTTACTTTGCACATGTTGTTTCAACGTTGCATAAGCCAACTGGGTCTCGGTGGATCTGCTGGTGCATCCTGATGGCATAAACTGCGTGGCTATAGAGGTCTTGATCACAGCTGTCTGGGTCGAGACACTGACTGGATCTGCTTCTCGTGGGCGTGTTTAGAGCAGATTCTTCCTGATTCATCACAGGTTTTATACATTCCTCTTGATTGGCTTGAAATCGTGACGAAAGAATTTCGACAGGTCTCGCAAAGTTCTTGTTACGAGGCGATCCAAGAGGCAGGAAATCACATGAATTCCCGTTTGAGAATTACGGCAGAACCCTTGTGTGTCATTTTTGACAACTTTTTCGACGTTCCGCATGGAGGTGGAAACTTATAGAATTCTCAGGATGTCAAAAAGCACGGATCAGCATAATATGTCTCCTTTAAAAGCAATGGAGGAGCTGAAAAGCTTAGAGAGTAAAGAAAGTGGGCATTTGAGGCTCTGCCTTTCTAAGGCAAAAAATTGACTTGCTTGGCCATGATGATCCTCATGTGGCAAGCAGTTTTCATTTGGAAGGAGACACAGAAGCGGTAAGATTGACGTTAAATTAATAGGCTATCACAAGTATGTGTTCATTTCAAATTTGCTTGTGCTTACAAAACGACCCCACTGATGAACGATTTATTTGCCGACTATTAAATGCATATTGATGCATTGTTTTACGGTGCCAAATGAACTTTGTCCTGGAATACAGTAAGACTCTCCCAACTTTCCATTCCAAAGCCCTGTCTTGAGGTTCAGAATCACCTGTCATGAGACTTGCAACCAGCGAGTATTTTGGTTCTGAAGCTAGTGGACTATGATATGCCCTTTACAGTCTGTAAGTAAGATGTGCAACATTTTAAAAACACTAAGTACGAATCGATCCAAATAATGCAATGGTCTCGTTGAAAAAATCTAAATGGCCCTAAAGTCACATTTCTTTTTCACATTCATTCATGTAATGATAACAGAGCTACAATTTCAAGGGGAACTCAGGGCTAAATCGTAATGCTGTTTTATAGAAACATAATTAGTAAATAAATATTGTAAAATACAAAAATATGGAATTTTTGTTCTCAAAGACGAGATAAATGAGGTTTTATTCCCCCTAATTAGTTGTCTGCTTCAATGGTCGCGTGATAATGACATAAAGTCACCCAAGAATGACAAACCGTCGCCCTTCGCCCTGAGGTATGTGCTGTTATTGTGTTGGATAGTGTGATTGTCCCAGTCCTTTATTTTATGACAAAAGATTGTTCAATATGGCCCATTGGCTAGTTACACGAGATGGTGTTAAGTACTTTCTAAAATACGCAGGGTTGCTTCAACATTAACGGTTTGCTTCTGTCACTTATCAGTCTATATCAGATCCTGAGCATCACATAATAAAAGCAACCCTTGCCAAAAGCAATCATTATCTACAGAAAAAGTTAGCCCAAGACACTTGATTTCAAAGCTGTACATTAGAGATATTCTTGCTCAAAGTTGCACCAAGAGGCAAGTTTGGTAAAATGGAAAAAAAAAATTAATCAAAATTTCCAGGGGCTGTACCTCCAAAACTATTTGAGAAACAGAGCTAATATTTTGGGTTCCTGCATACATATGCTAGAGGAGCACTTGTGAATTTTTTCTAAAGAATCTGAGAGGGTGACCTGGGAAATTTCTCAGAAATTGGTAGGGATGCAGGATATTGGCCGATATTCGATATGCCGATATTTTACAACTCATTGGGCTGATAACCTATACCGATATCCCCCCCACCTAATTGCAGAGATCTAGGTTCTGTTGTGGAATTAACAAAATTATTCTGCATACTCTCATGTCGGCCCACTGGCAAATGCAAACATAAGACAAAGCTGAAAGTGATGTAACATCAGTATTCATTTCCTGTGCAAAATAAAAATACTTCAACTTACATTATGTCAAACATTTCATATTGTTAGGAAGAGGTCAGGGGGACACCAAATGCAGGAACTGAAGTGTTTATTTAAACACAAAACACTAGGAGAAAATAGGCACGCAGGCCAGAAATAAAACACCGTGCACAAGCACTGAACAAATGGGAAAACTAAAGTACACTGCCCAAGGCAGGGGGAAACAGAAGTACACACTCCAAGAGTGGCTAAACTAGAAAAACAAAAACTGAACCTAACTAGACTGACGGACACACTGGGAGACTTAAACAAGGGGCAGACAAGACGTGGGCGCAGCAAGAAACAAGACTCGGGAATCATACACAGGAAATACTCGGAAGGCACAAGGAGCTGAGATTTCACCATGCAGAGCAAGACTAGCAAAGTTCCGTCTAATGTCTCCTCCCATCTCTGCCACATATATAGCCACGAGAGGAGGCGGGGACTCGGAACGCAATCTCGAATGGAAACAGAAACACATGGGATTAATAAACAAATTAACGAGGACCGGGTAAACCATAATGACTCGAGACAAGACGCTGAGACCATCAATCAAACTAGACAGTTTAGATTAAGGTCATCTAAACGTGACGAGTAAAAAGCACCACGAGAGAAGCAAAGGAAAGCACAGCTTTAAACGCAGTTAATCAGGGAAAGCTTAGGCAGGAATTACTAAAGCTAGAAACGCTCACACTCGCTAATGAGTTAATTAAGGTTAATACTACGTGACGAAATATTTACAATCACCCTCAAATAAGAGCTGGTTAGTACGGTTAGTAATTATCCTATCAGAGAACGCATTCACTCAGTTTAGCGAGACCCAGAATTAAGCACAGGTGGAAACAATGAATGAAATACCACAGCCGAAACCGAAAGAGGAAACGTGATTGGACAACGAGACCCAGGCATGCTGAAGGCTGTCACGCGACACCACAGGAGATTGGCAGAGAGGGAATCGATCATCAGACGGCAGAATAGAAAGCTGAAAAATAAAACGAAAGTAAAGCACAAGCACAAATAAGCACAAAGACAACACACATGAGGCAGAACCATAACACATATTTATTCATGACAATTGTTTTTAAACAAAACAATTAAGATACTTGCATCCTATCCTACTTAAAACAGACTTGGATAATGCTCTCCCTGAGACAATCGTGACAATACCCACAACCAAGGCAAATTTGGCAATTTTACATAACGTCTATTCACAAGGAACATGTGAGAAGTGCATTGTACAACTGTACAGCAATCAAGTTTTATTTAATAAATCAGCCTGCTGCAGAGGACAACGATTATTTCTATAGCAAGAGATTTTTTTTTTTTTTTTTTTTTTTTTGAACTGCTGGATGGATACTATGGGCAAGTATATTGAGCAGTTTGCACATCAGGCTTAGCTGAGGAGTTTTATTCAGGCAACTCCTGAAAAACAGGGGGTGAACTCGTCCATATTCTAAACCTTGTCCGGCTTGCTTGTGAATAATCAGTAACTGATCCTGGTGTGCTATCTAGTGATAGAATATTGTAACTGCGTGCATAAATTTGCAGCTCCATGTCCGCTGACGGACACATCTGCACAAAGATACCCTGCCGAGCACCGTTGTTCTTCTCAAACACGCCAAATCCAGACAATCCGTAAATGATGAATTAAATTCATATTTTAATTTGAAACGAGTAACTAAGTTGCCAGTGTTAAAGTAACGAAGTGAAAGTATACTTCTTATCTTTTAAGTGTAGTAGAGTAAAAGTAAAAGTCCTGGTTTTAAAAAAATTCTTAAGTAAAGTACAAATCCTCAAAAAACTAGGCTACTTAAATACTGTAACGAATATGCACCTTTGAAAACGGGAGTATCATGCACCCCCCGAAGAAAATCTCACTCTAGCCTGCATTCCAAACTTGAGAGCCCTGAGACTTAATTCCAGCATGTCCCGGCTTCTCCATGAGCAGGCCGTAGCATTGTGTAGCAGCATTGTGAGTGTCGAGTTTACCTTATTATGCAAAAACACCGTATTTACAGAGCTACGATGCTGCCACCTAAATTGGCGCTAAATTGATATTTTTCTAGCAGAAGACATCACGGAGAACACGTCTGAACCATCAAATTTGGTGTTAGGTGTAGGGGGAACTCATGTTAAATTTTCAATTGTAAATTTCAATGCCTGAAAATTATCCAATTTTTATGTTCAAGACCTCAGTGAAATCAGCAAAATTTGGGCTTTCTAATCGAACCTCACCATTTCCAATCCGTCGGATGCAGCGCGAGAACGGGACTGAAGCTCCCGTGGTATACATACCATCGCTTAGTTCACAGTATTGTATTGAACAAATCGCCGACAGGGGCGTGGTGCGTTATGGGGGTTGCTATGTTAAGAAATATGTTGTCATGCAAACTGACTTCATTAAAATACTTCCAACTTAATTGTCTCCTCGCTTAAATTACTATACCTTCATGCTTCTCGTAATGAACAGCAAAATAAAATAATAAAAAATATTAGATGGCCCTCATTAATTGAATTACCCACATTAAGGACAGTTACAGCCACTCCACTGCTTAAGATGCAAGCATCAAAATGTATACATCCAATCCACTTAATTCTTAAAAACCGTACATTATACTTTACCAGTTTAAAATTCCGAACAAATTCTTGCTAATGATATTCTAAGAAGGAGCTCATGTGCAACGTAATTTTCAACCTCATTATTGTTATTCAATGTGGGCTCACCGTTGCAATCGATAGCTGAAAAAGCTGTTCGATTCGTGTTTATGTACAAATTACCTTTCGTGAAAGGTCAACACAAGGAAATCGCACATGCGCAGAGTGTAATTATGAAGGGGCTTATTGAAGACATCAAGTTTTTACCCAAGGCCAAAATATGGCCATCGGGTATTGCGAAGACCTTGCGCCCGTCTGTCTGTCAGTCTGTCTGTCCATCCGTCTGTGTAGACAATAACTCCTTTCCTATTAATGTCAGGGTCATGAAATTCACAGACTCTGTTCTTGGGACATAAAGCTTGGACAAGTTCGAAGATGGGTAACCTTCACCTCCTTTCAGGGGTCAAACGGTCACATTCTTTGTAAACACTGTTTCCTTGATTACATCCACTATTTTTGTTGTAGCCGCCTAAACTTTACAGCGTGTATGTTCTGGATAATCAGCTTGCAGAACATTGAAGGTGGATGACCTACACCTGGTTAATGGGGTGAAAAGGTCACATTGTTTCTGAACAGTGTTACTTTCATTACGCTTTTGCACTACCATGACATTTTTTGGTTTAGCTATGTCAAATTCATAAGGCGTACTCACTGGATAATCAAGTTGGAGGACATGGAAGCTACATGGCCTTCACCTACTTTAAATACCTTCTAATAACAATTTGATGTAGCAACATTATCAACCAAACTGTTCAGTCACCTTCAACATAACATTGAATTTTGATGACTGCGTATCATGTCAGACTTCATATTCTGAATGCCAAACAATGTAAAGTCCCAGCAATCCTGTTCCACACTTTCCATATACCCTGCCAGGTCCTAGATGAAATTGGACAATTACCTCCGCCTTCCTTTTGACTGTTGAAACTTCTCTCAAGCCTGAAAGTAGTAAACACATTGCGTTACATAGGCATACATTAAAAAAACCCTTTATGTGTTGTAATTCCTTGTCTTATACCCACAGGTGGAAAGACTATTGAAAATTTGTACTCAAGTACAAGTACTGTTACATTGCTTAAATTGTACTCAGTTACAAGTAAAAGTGCTGGTGTTAAAAAAATACTTAAGTAAAAGTACAAAGTAGTCTTCTCAAAAACTACTCAGAGTATTAATTACTTTTTAACCGATGGACGTTTTATTGCATCGTCAATAGCAGGCATTTGATTCGATTTACCCATATGAAATATCTACGTTCAAAGCACATTTCTTAGACGAACAATAAAGTATAGAAAAATTAAACTAAGGCAATTTGTTTTGTAAACAAATGTATAAATAAAGCAGGGGCCTATTGCACGAAGGTGGGATGAGGGATTAGCCCAGGATTGGCACGGGATTAGCCTGATCTCAAACCCCATTTCAGTCGCACACAGCGTGGGACCTAAGCCATGGCACTAGTTATTATGGAAACAAAGTCTGTGGAGCTAGCCAGCTCCGAAGCAGGCTTACAAACTAGCTACGCTCCTGCCTCCAGCCAATTTCACCTCACCTCATTCAGCAGTCACCGAAACAGAAAATCGATGTCCTTAACAGTCATTCTGAATTGTCCACTACACATTGCTATCTCAATTATAGTAGGCCCGGCGTAATTATCTTAGAAACTTGTGACCATTGATGTCAGTAAAATAGCCAATAATCGATCATTATAATTAAATATCCATGTGACAGTGACCATGACAATTCAATCAGCCCCCCTTCCATGTTGCATTTTATCCATATTTAGAATCCGTCATTATCAGATTTGTCCTTATTCCACAAGTTGAGACTTCCATCAGAGAGGAAAATGAGCAGTGCTGTATGAAGTGGGTTAACGTGTTTCAGCGCGGTCTTAAATCGCTGTGGTAACCCCCTTCATACAGCACAGCTGCGGGGTAGAGTCATTGCCTTAATACTGTATACGTGTGCAATGTCGCTCGCTTCGCGATACTGGAATCAAACATTTTCAGGAGGCTCCTTGACGTAATTTTCTGACGTTAACATTTTACTTTATAATTTGAGTATGCCTCTATCAGAGGTGATTAAAAGCAGAAAGTAAACTCAACTAGTCTGAAAACGTCTTCTTGATCGGACTATCATTTCAGTTCGTATCAGACAAAAAAAGGGCTTGTAGCAAAATTGTAGTGCGTATACAGGAAAAATACATGCATGTAAAAATTCGAGCATAGCGATCAATCCGTAGCAGATTACGTGAACATCTTACGCCAATTGAAACTCCACAGATCAATGTCGCGATATTATATAAACCTGTCCGGTAACGACGGTTTATCTCGTTCACGGTAACGCCAAAGTGCATCAGCTACTCCTTTTCGACGGCACTGAAACACCTCCCGAGTTTACTTTCACTTTAATTTAGCTCACTTTAATATTCCTCTCAAACGTCTCGCACCATTCATGCAGATACTGAAGGAGTAGCAAGCAAAGGCATTTCAGATATACCATCGTCCCCCTGTCTGAACGTGATCTTTGATTGTAGCTGGCGCATGCGTATACTGTAGCTACTTAGTGTCCACGGTGATGATCAGCGATTCTGTGATCAATCTCAGGGTCTATTTGAAGTAGCCGTGTGCGCACACTCAGCAGGATCAGCGGCACCGGGCTTCACTTAGCCGATCCTGCTCCACCCACTCTCGGCTTTGTGCAATCAATTAAGCCAGCAATGCGCTGTTTGGGATAGGGCGATCCTCGCTTTGGCGTTGATCCAGGATCTCAGGATCCGACTTTTGTGCAATAGGCCCCAGGAATTTTGTTTGTTAAAAGAATGACAAAAATGTTTTTGAACCTGTATAGAACAGTTCAAACTTTTCCCAATACATTGCGAAAAACAGGCAGGTAAGTGTCTTAAACTCTTAGACATATTAGCATTTCTGTCACACTTTACTTTCTGAACCTTTTGTTCAGTTTCAGCAGGAGCTGGTTTTCTAAGTTTCCAGAGTCTATGCGGCTTCGTTTGGCTGTGAAGAGTAGACCAGCGCAGCTAAAAAGTCGTTCGCACGCAGCAGAGGCAGACAGAGCCGTGTTCAGCTTGAGAGAGAGCTTCTTAATGGCTGAGAAGGAGTGCAGCAGCTCCATGGTGTCTGTGGCACAAGCAAGATAACCATCAAGCTCAACTGGACTTTGCAGCCATCTGGAGACTGGTCCGGAGAAGAAATCATCTTCATCAGATGACTCTCTTTGCTGATCCTCACTCTCATGCTCCGTCGTTTCAAGACGTTGTTTACTGTATGTCAAGGCTGTAATTGCAAGTAGATAAAACAATTTTGTTATTTGAATTTCAGTGAACATTCCTCAACATACAAACTTAAATCAGCCAATTCACAAAAAGGATTCTTTGGTATTAAGCATCAATAACGACAATAATGACAACCTGTTAGGTGAGCCATGACTGAGATGTTATTAAGTATTCTCACTTATACATGTGTTCAAACATAATACACAGAAATGGGATCATATGAATCTTTGAAAAAATCTGGCCTAACCAGCCTCTATTACATCTGCTCTGTCAGTCCAGGAAGTCTTGAACTTGGGTTAGAGGACTGCAGCTGCAGCCAACTCTGGATCCTCCATCATCGGTCTAAAACGCTTTTGAAGGCCCTTTTGCAGGGCTCTGATGAGTGGCACGCATATCTTGCTTGATGTCTCCAGCCTGCTAAGTTTGGATAGTAGCCACTGGATTACTGGCAGCAGCCATCCCATGAAGGTAGTGGACTGAGACTGGAGGATGTTTGAAGCTTTCACCAGTGGCTTCATGGTGGTACAATACTCCCTTAGGAATGCAACTTCTGCAGGACTCAACCTGTAAGATACAGCAACAAAGCCCACCATGACTATAATAGGGATAGACTCCAAACATGGATGATAGAGATGTTATATACAACCCCAATTCCGAAATAGTTGGGACGAAGTGTAAATCAAAATGCAATAAAATCAAAATGCATTGACTTTCAGATCAAATGAGCCAGTATTTTATTTACAATAGAACATAGATAACATTTCAAATGTTGAAACATTTTACATTTTAATCCACAAAATGAGCTTATTTCAAATTTTCTGGCTGCAACAGGTCTCAAAAAAGTTGGGACACAGGCAAAAAAAGGGCTGAAAAAGCAATTAATATATAAGAGAATCAGCTGAAAGAACATTTATCAAGTAATTAAGTTAACCGGCATCAGGTGTGTAACATGATTGGCTATGAAAGGGGTGTCTTAGAGAGGCTGAGTCTCTCAGAAGTAAAGATGGCCAGAGGCTCTCCAACCTGTGAGGGCTTGCATAAAAAAATTGTGGAATACTTTAAAAACAATGTTCCTCAACGTCAAATTGCAAAGGCCTGGAAGGTCTCATCATCGAAAGTGCATAACATCATCAAAAGATTCAGAGAAACTGGAAGAATCTCTGTGTGTAAGGGGCAAGGCCGAAGACCTTTACTGGATGCCCGTGATCTTCGGGCCGTCAGACGCCACTGCATCACTCACCGGCATGATTCTGTTATTGACATTACTAAATGGGCCCAGAAGTACTTCAAGAAACCACTGTCTGTAACCACAGTCTGCCGTGCCATCCACAGATGCCACCTAAAACTCTATCATGCAAAAAGGAAGCCATTGTTGAGCATGATCCAGAAGCGCCGCAATGTTTCGTGGGCCAAGGTTCATTTAAAATGGATTGTAGCAAAGTTTCCTGTGGTCAGACGAGTCCAAATTTGACATTCTTGTTGGAAATCATGGGCGTCGTGTCCTCTGGGCTAAAGAGGAGAAAGACCACCCCCTCCTGTTATCAGCATTCAGTTCAAAAGCCAGCATCTCTGTTGGTATGGGGATGCATTAGCGCATATGGCGTGGGACACTTGCATGTTTTAAAAAGCATCATGAATTCTGAAAGGTATATAAAGGTTTTAGAGCAACATATGCTCCCCTCCAGACGACATCTATTTAAGGGAAGGCCTTATGTATTTCAGCAGGACAATGCAAAACACATACTGCAGCTATTACAACAGCGTGGCTTCGTAGTAGAAGAGTTCGTGTGCTGAACTGGCCTGCCTGCAGTCCTGGTCTTTCACCGATTGAGAACATTTGGCGCATAATTAAACGGAAAGTCCATCAAAGGAGACCCAAAACTCTCCAGCAGCTGGAAGCCTGTATTAAACAAGAGTGGGATCAAATTCCAATGGCTAAACTCAAGAAACTTGTCTCCTCAATGCCCAGATCCCTCCACTCTGTATTAAAAAAGAAGAGGGGATGCTACACCATGGTAAACAGGCCCCTGTCCCAACTTTTTTGAGACCTGTAGCAGCCATCAAATTTGAAATGAGCTCATTTTGTGGATAAAATTGTAAAATTTCTCAGTTTCAACATTTGCTATGTTATCTCTGTTTCTATTGTGAATAAAATACTGGCTGGTGTGATTTTAAAGTCATTGCATTTTGATTTTATTCACAATTTACACATTGTCCCAATTACTTCGGAATTGGGGTTGTACTTTTTTTTTTTTTGCATTCTGGATGTTTGTAGTTAGTATTTATGATAAATTTCCAGAGTAACATTAACTTCCACTGCTCACTTTACAGGCAAAGTGCCCAACTGTTTGTACAAATCACAAGTAACGGTCTGAATTATACAGTTTCAGTGGAACAGTGGATAGAAAGTGCATATTTTTGGATGACTTAGGCATTCAGCCGGTCCGCAGTTGTCTGCAAGGCTTTAGAACTTGCATAATTATAGCGGCCGTATTGCCTTTTTTTTTTTTTTTTTTACATATTATATGTTTAACTTTCTCGTAGCTTTGCATTATACGTTTATGCTCACTTGAGGAGAGGTACGCGGCCCCCCTTCTATCCCTTTCTGCATCAGTAAATCTGTGATCGAACACGCGGTCAATTGAAGAAAGCTGAGAATGCACACTTACCCGAATTTCTAACACCTGGATTGACATAGCCGCTCCTCCTCAGCCAGGCTTGGCAAATGTGTAATGGCTTAAGCCAGGATGCACTGAGTAGAATAGGTCAAGCCTCACTTTCTCAATCATCCTCGATTTCTGAATTCTGCTTTTGTGCAGCAGCCCCCAGCATACCAGAATATGTTGTGTTTTGGTGCTGGTTTTTCCAGCAGGGGAGCCCTGAACTAATGACATATCAGGCAGTGATGAAGTCATTACTTACCGATTGTGGATTATCAGTAAGCTTATACATATGCTGACCGCAATGCTAGGGAATAATTTTAGGACTAAAATTGAAAATAGTTGATTGACATGGAACCGAGAGGCTTGGTTTGTAACTCCAAACTGCTGTCGTTTTCAGCAACAGCACAAGCCCCTGTTATGCTTGATTTCTGCTCCCTACAGTAAACTGCTTAATTGTGTGTGTTGCTTTAGATCAGGGTTGGAGATTTACCATCCTGTAAGTTCTCAATTCAACCCCAATACACCTGACTCTACTCATCAGCAGCTCTGTGAGATCTCACACCTTTGATTGTGTTCTCCTCTCTAAGGATTGACATGAAAAACCTTCAGGACACACTGTATTTACAGATAGTGGTTTCTTGAAGTATTCCTGGGCCCATTTAGTAATGTCAATGACAGAATCATGCCTGTGAGTGATGCAGTGGCGTCTGAGGGCCCGAAGATCACGGGCATTCAGTAAAGGTCTTCGGCCTTAAGCACAGAGATTTTTCCAGTTTCTCTGAATCTTTTGATGATGTTATGCTCTGTCGATGATGAGACCTTCAAAGCCTTTGCAATTTGACGTTGAGGAACATTGTTTTTAAAGTATTCCACAATTTTTTTTACGGAAACCTTCACAGGTTGGAGAGCCTCTGGCCATCTTTACTTCTGAGAGACTCAGCCTCTCTAAGACATCCCTTTTATAGCCAATCATGTTACACACCTGATGCCAGTTAACTTAATTACTTGCGAAATGTTCTTTCAGCTGATTCTCTTATATATTAATTGCTTTTTCAGCCCTTTTTTGCCCGTGTCTCAACTTTTTTGAGACCTGTTGCAGCCAGAAAATTTAAAATAAGCTAATTTTGTGGATAAAAATAAAAAATGTCTCAGTTTCCACGTGTGAAATGTTATCTATGTTCTATTGTTAATAACATATTGGCTCTGAAAGTCATTGCATTTTGATTTTATTCACAATTTACACTTTGTCCAAACTATATCGGAATTGGGGTCGTAGCTGATGAAGTTGCAAAGGTGGTTTAAGTTTAGTCAGTAGTGAGGACATTGTTAATGGCAGACTGGACAGAGATCTATACATTGTTAATTATTTTAGTTGACTTTCCATTTGATGTAGCCCATCCTTTATTAATAATAAAACATAATATTTGTCACTCTTCCATATGTTTGTATATTTTATTTGCCATTGGTAGCGCACAGTTTTTGGTTGTTAAGTTTCATTGTTGCGTAATCTTACAAAATTATTCTCACATTACTGGATCCAGATCCCATATAGTTAACTGAACATTCATGAAACAGGGAGGACACCAGTGGTTTTTGACCTTTTATTCTGTGGTCGTCACTTTTCAGCTTGGAGCTTGGAAGAGAGAAAAACAATGATGAATATATTGTGTTACAGTCATGCTTACAGTGCGCATTAAAATAACTTCTCTTTCGAGTTTGAAGATTTCTAGGTCCATTATTATCTGCGGAAATAGATTTAGTGTATCTCATTGCTCAATTTCTTTTCTTTATGAGGATGAAAAATAATTGTGTGAGTCTGCTTTGATGAACCTTGTGGTTTCATGTGTAAGACCTTACACCAGGTTACAGTCTCACCTGTGCTCCAGTAGGCCGACTGCATTGCGTCACTTGTTTGTCTGGGATGCACCTCTTGGATTGCATCACTGACAAATAATATATCGTTAGAACAGGGATAGGGGGGGACTCATCTACCCCTCCTTTTAGCCCCTCCTCTGTTTTACTGCAGATCTGTTTGTCACATCACAAACTCTCTCTGCAAACCCAACCCCCCTATATGTGAGTCCTCTTGCACACCCACCCATCCTTAAATATAATCCTGTGGTGACAGGGTATTGTACAGTCACTGCAAATGCTGTTGTTCCCTCAATGGATTTGTGACTGGCTATCATCTGCACTGCTTACTTACCACTCAAATTTATATATTTGCATGAACTGGAACTATATTGAATAAAAACATAATCCTCCTGGACACAAGTGATCAGGATACAGGGGACTTCTGGGCTGTCTGACCTTGAGGAGTGTTATGTCGAGCTATTGCAGTTTCTCAGGTAAGTTATTCATTTTCTCAATCTGATAAAAACTCTTTAATTTCTTAAGCTGTATTTGAGTGAGAGACTTTTGCAGACAATTAAAAAAAATAGACCCGAAGGGCAAACCTTGTTTTCTGGGAACACTGTCTCCAATCTCAGGGAGCTCCAGTGCAGTTTCACAGAGCAAAGCTGGTGTCTCAGAGGAGAGGTAGTTTTCCCTGGATGGAGGTAATCTTCCCAGAAAACAAAAACTATCCTTCAGTGTAACAGTGCAACTAAATTGTATGAGGCTTCTTTGACAAGAATAATTTCTCAAAAAAAGAGAGCTTATCTTTGTGCAGAAAAGGCCAGTATAAGTCTTTCTCTATCTCTCTTATGCAGTAAATGTGTTATGATGAGGAATACTTTAGAGGAAAGAATCATGTAAAATAATGCTGTAATCAGCTTGAGAACATACTGTAATTTAGCCTTGCAGTCAGTTTAAGTGGTGAGTTCAGTTAAGCTTGACCATGTAACTTACATTCACTCTCTTTTCTAAGGACCATCAACCCACAAACCTGCAAGATAAAATAAAACCAAAATGAACAGCTCTGTCATCAATTCTAGCCTACCCTTAAACCACTCCTCTTCAGGATCCAGTCTCCAACTCTCGCACGCATTTCAAGTGTGCTATGGATCACTTCTTGGGTTTTCGTTTCTGTTTATTGAAAGAAGCATCAATCTTGCAGTGGGCTACCCTGCCAACATCATGGTGATGTGGCTGATGGCCAGAGAGAAGAGTGACTTTTCCACCTCCGATATCTTTATCTTCAACCTGGCCATCGCCGATGCATGGTTTTGCATAGTGAGCCCAATCTGCTGCTTTGGCTTGGACATGCTCGGAATCAGATATTTCATAAATATACTGTACTTTACCTCTGGGATCAAAAACTCCTCCCCACTCTTTCTCACCTGCATTTGCCTGGACCGCTACGTGGCCGTGGTCCACCCCATTGTGTTCACCAGCATCATGGATAACAAGATCAGAGTGACTATTTCCATGCTTGTTTGGGGGCTCATGATAGCCTTTGCCCTCTGCAGGACATTGTGGTTGGGCCTCTCAGCTAACATCTACATTGGGCTGATCCTGGCTGCCTTCGTCATCATGGTTTTCTGCAACATTTCTATCATGTGGAGTCTGAGGAAGTCAGTCTTGGGCAAAGAAAAGATGCACCCCATGAAAAAGAAAGCCTTCAGAACCGTGCAAATCTATCTGGGCATCATAGTGTTTCATTACCTGCCTGTAGTTGCTATCAAGCCCTTTAAGTATAAACCTGATTTCCCAGAATACTGTGACATTGAATTGATTATGTTCTCCATTATGT
Organism: Gymnothorax javanicus; assembly: GCA_029692085.1. Taxonomy (NCBI): domain Eukaryota; kingdom Metazoa; phylum Chordata; class Actinopteri; order Anguilliformes; family Muraenidae; genus Gymnothorax; species Gymnothorax javanicus. The sequence continues at coordinate 31,622,706 of CM056200.1, read as the reverse complement.
ACTTCAGTACCATCACTGCACCCTTCCTCTACATCTCCCAGATTAAAGAGCTGCCATGGCTGAAATATTTTCTCTGCATCTGCTGCCGAAGCCCTTCCCCTGAGTGACATAATGTAAGCACATGAGATGTATGTCTGTTACGTTGCATTTACTTTCTACATAAATTTGTGAAAATGAGTTCATTAAACAATGCAAGAAAGTTATCTGAGTTATAGGCAAATATTTTATCTTTGATTTGACTAATGAGGAAAGAGATAACAATAACCATATGCAGAGATTAAAAAGTGAAAATTATTTGTCTCACCCACATGCTTACATCACCATGATTTCATATTACGCAAATTAAACTATTTTGATTATTTAAAAATGAGCAGGTATGGTCAATCAAAGACATCAATTATTATGTAATATTTGGAAATATTTATGTAATTTTTTATAATAATAATTATATTTATAATTATAATTATGCAATATTTTATGTAATATTTATGTAATGTTTATGTTCGGAAATATTTCTTTACCCAAAGAGTAATTTCGGTGTGGAACAGCTTGCCTGACCATATTGTTGAGGCAGAGACCTTGGGAGTTTTCAAGAGCAGACTTGACTTAAAGCTAGATACCATTGAGTCATTGAGTATCTGAAGTGATACTCAGGGCCCTATCTTACGCCAGAGTCCCTAAACCCGTTATTTGGGGATTTCGCATTGCGTAAGAGGCATTCCCCCGCGAAAGTTGCTATCTTGCACACCTGCCTATATCCCTAAAACACCAGCGCTACCCGTTATATTATGCATAGGCGTGGTTTGGGTGTTACGCCAGTTAAACCAATCAGTGTGCCAGGTACCACTGCCTTTCGGAGCAGGCTGCGCTATCCCAAATCTTCAAACCGAAATCCGTGATGGAGAGAGGAAGGCCGCCACGTTTCTCCGTTGACGAAGTTAAATTGCCCGTGCGTGAGGTCAAATCCAGTCAGGGGAGGATCTGTTTTTGTTAAGTTAATCATGCATTGTATTGTTATTATTATTATTATTTGACATTGACATATTGTTTAATGTTTGGTATGTAGTTAAAAAAAAAAAAAAAAATCAAGCCTACCCCTTTTGTGATGGAAACTTAAAAAAAAAAAAGAAAAAAGAAAAAAATGCGTTTCGCCATGCACTTCCAACTCCCTCTCCCGTCTGAAATGAAGCATAGAACAAAATCCCATTTTAGAAAAATAAAATTAGGTATATGCACTGGCACTCAGCGACGTAACTGTTTTTTTTCCCCAGCGAGAGCGGCATTTCAGAACTCTTCAGCGAATGAAGGTAATTCTGGTGACAAGTACGTGGTTTCATCCGTTTACATTTTCCAATCGGACAGTTGTCTTTTTTTTACAGCAAGTTGCGTGACCGTGCTGCAAAAACAGGTGTACATACTTGTCGCCGAAATTACCTTCATTCGCAAGAGAGTTCTGAAATGCCGCTCTCGCTGGAAAAAAAAATTCCGTTGCTGAGTGCTTATGCATTGGACTCTTGTGTAAGCCCAAATGCAGGTAGCGCGTGGTTTTAGAACCCGCTACACGCTTTCCCGAAAGTGTGTGGTCAAGATAGCAATTTTAGGAAAGCGATAAAAAACCCCCACGGGCACACCTCCAGGCGCAAATAAGGGATTAGACATAATGCATAGCGGGTAGTGTGGCCGCAAGATATCGTTTAGGGATAGTGGAAGCTGCTAAATGCGTAATAAACGGGTTGCGGGTAGTGGCAACGGGTAAGGCAGTGTGAAAGATAGAGCCCTCAAAGTCAAATCCAAATCCAAGATGGCCGTACGTTGTTTCCTGCGTTTACCGGTCCGTATACCTGTGTGATTGTGTTTTTATTTGCCAAGTTACGTTTATCGCAAACAAATTTTATTTTAAAGTTCTATTTTATACTAGCAACTAAGTCATTTATTATCGTGCAATTTGGATTTTATTAACAAACATCTTCGTTCTGGCTCACCTGTTTGTTGGAATAAAGGGTGCCGTCACGACCGCGGATCAGCTGTGAAATCGTTTGATTTCCGAAAGCATGTCGACTTTGATGGGCTCAAACGCAGCATCGTAAAGGGAAGTGCTTATTTCTACCTCAGTCCCTGGCTTTTTAAATAGTGCTATTTTGTGCAACTATTAGGCGGTCCTGAGTTTATTCCGTCTTTTGCAGCGGAGATTCCAAATCGGAGTGCGGCGAAATCCCCATGGAGCTGTCAATCCGCCGCTAAATTCTTCAGTTGGGCCTTATCTCCATATAAGTTAAGGAAAGTGCTTTTTGCGAAACCTTTTAATTGCGTGTTTTAAACTACTGTTCTGGACCCAGTCCGGCCCTGATTGTAGCTGTTTTCGCACTTTCAGCGTATGCTGCTTATCGCAAATTCAGACGTCCCAGCAGTGAGTGACAAGGATTCCCTTTTTGCCTGATCACATAAAGGGCTTCCCCGTCAACACCCTACCAGCTGACTTGGCACTGACGTTCCTGCACTGGGAAGTGTACGTGGAAGGCTTGTTTCCCGTGACTGTCTGTGTTTCGGCTGGGTGCTGCTCTTAGCGGAGTTCGATCTACGGCCAATTATAGACTGATTGTCGGCGTTCTCACTTGCTCGCTGATTTCTGCGATCGTTTGCAGTGAGAAGTTTGACTTTCATTTTTACTTATTTTTAATAAGTGTGAATAATTTGTTGCTAATCATGATGCTCATTATTTTGTTTATTTTCTGCTTTATGTCCAATGACAATTGTCCACAATATAGTAGGCCTAATACCTATCCGCCTAGTTGGAGCTTGAATGTTTCAGGTTATAATAGGCCTATGTGTGTCACTTCAGGTTTTCTGGACATAGCTTTTTTGCCACAAGGGCTACGTAATCTTGAGTGTTTGAAAAGTGTCCTCCCATTTGCCCTTATTCTACTGGACATGGTTTTTGGTCATTACAACGGCCCCTGGTCTGTCTCTGCTTCTATCCCCTCTGTGTCCTCCAGAGCCCCTGAAAATAGACTAACATTTAAAAAATCAACAACAAGGCTGTTGATTTTGATGATGTTGTTTATGTCAGGAAATGTTCACATTAATCCTGGCCCTGATTCATCAGAGAATCTACCTACTTTGCTTACTCCCCACGACTTTAGCTGTAGACACGGCTTGGGCTTCCTTCATTTTAACTCTAGTTTAGTGCCCAAGCTTGATATTTTTAGCAGTTGGTTCAAGATAGCTAATCCTGATGTGGTTGCTGTTTCTGAAACCTGGTTAAAACAATCTACTCCTGATAGTGTGGTTCATATCCCTGGTTACAATCTCTTCAGAACAGATCGGAAAGGTAGAGGTGGGGGGGTTGCTTTGTACATCTCTGACAGATTCCAAGGGTCTGTTCTTCATTCTGTATCACTGCTTAGGCAGTATGAATTCTTCGCAGTTCAGATCCAGGTAGTAAATACACCTCTGACTATTATCTGTTGCTATAGACCCCCCTCTGCAATAAATGAAGCCCAGGGGAACTTAACTGACTTGATTTCAAAACTGAGGTTATCCTCCTAGGGGATCTGAAGTGGGATTGGCTAAGTGTTAAGTCTGCTGCTTTTAAGCAGCAATGTGATTTTATGAACCTAACACAGATCATCCATAGCCCTACTCGAATCAATCCCCTCAAATCTGATGGTGATACTTTGATTGACATAATTCTTACGAATGCTGCGCACAAATATGTCTCATTTGGTGTATTTGCAAATTACTTAAGTGACCACTGTGCGATTTCTTGCGTCCGGAGTACAAAGCTTCCCAAAATCAAAGGCTTGACTGTTTTTAGACTCTGTTATAAGTACTTCTCAGAGCAAGCCTTCCATATTGACCTGGCTGCTGTAGACTGGTCCCGTATCTCTTTAATTCCTTCTTTGGATGATGCTTTTAGTTTCTTTCATGATCATTTTGTCTCTTTGATTAACCGTCATGTTCCTCTCAAGAAATTCAGAATTAAAAATCGTTCGAACACCTGGTTCTCCAGGGACCTAGCTGACCTGATACATGACCGAAATAAGCAACGGGCACATGCCAGGAAATCCAAGTCTGCAGATGACTGGCTCTTGTTTCGTATTCTTAGGAACAAGTGCCCTACTCTCATCAGGAAAGGAAAAGCCGAGTACTATTTATCTCTTGCTACAGACAATTCTAATTATTCAAATATTTGGAAAGTTGTTAAATCTCTCCAGAAGAAAAAGGGAATGGCTGGCCCCCCATCTAAGATTCAGATCGGTGTATCTCATGCTACTGACATTAAGGAAATGTCCAATGCTTTTAATGCTCACTTCAAGAAGGCGGGGCATCTTTTTGATGAACAAAATGCTTGCTCCCCTCTTCAGGTTGAACAAGAGATTGCAGGCTTACCCATAAATGAGTTCTTCCCCATCCAGGTATCGGATGTTTTGCTTGCCCTATCCACTCTGGATCCAAAAAAGTCTGCTGGTCCAGATGGCCTGGACCCGTTTCTTCTTAAGATTTCTGCCCCTGTTATAGCTCAACCAATCACAGATATTTTTAATCTTTCTCTAACCTCTCAAAGGTTGCCTGCTTTGTGGAAACAAGCCTTTGTGTTGCCTCTTCTCAAGGGTGGTGATCCATGTGATGTAAACAATTATAGGCCAATTTCTAACTTGTCTGCCTTGGCCAAAATTCTTGAATGCCAGGTATCAGCCCAGGTGAAAATCTTTCTCGACACATCCAAGATTCTTAACCCTATGCAATCCGGTTTTAGAGCGAAACACAGCACTGTATCAGCATGCCTAAACGTCATAGATGACCTTAGGGCTGCTCTGGACAAGAAATCTTTCTGTGTGGCTCTGTTTGTCGACCTTATAAAGGCCTTTGATACAGTCGACCATCAAGTATTGCTTAAAGGCCTTTCGAATATTGGTTTTGGTCACAACATATCAGGTTGGTTTAAGGATTATTTATTTGGTCGCACACAATGTGTAAAGCATGGTGACACGGTATCTGACCCTATCAGCCTTGAGAAAGGAGTCCCTCAAGGCTCAATTCTGGGTCCATTGGTTTTTCTCTCATATGTTAATAACGTATGCAGTCATTGCAAGTTCTCTAAGTATCATATGTATGCGGATGACACGGTTTTGTATTCTTGTGCTCCTTCTTTGAATCTGGCTGTGTCAAATTTGGCTTCGGATTTTGTCTCCTTGCAGCAGGATTTGACACGTAGTAAGCTCCTACTTAATGGCCAAAAAACCAAGGCCATGCTATTTGCCCCCAATCGCTCAGTAAATATCCCTCCACCCATCAAAACTCTTGACGGAACATCCATTGAATGGGTTGAAGTTTACAAATATCTTGGTATTTGGCTGGATACTAAGCTTACTTTCAAATATCATGTCGACTTTCTGGCAAAGAAATTAAAATTTACTTTGAGTGTCTTTTATCGAATGAAGTCGTGTTTTTCCCCTGCTTCACGTAAGCAGCTAGTTACAGGCCTCTTCCTGTCGCAGCTGGACTATGGTGACATTGTCTATAGATTTGCCTGTGCCTCAACACTGGCCAAACTTGATCCTCTCTTTCACGCAGCCTTGAGGTTCATCACTAACTCTCCTTTTAGGACTCACCACTGTACTTTTTACTCTGCTGTTGGTTGGTCCTCGTTAACATCTCGCAGGTTGCAACACTGGTACATTTTTATTTATAAAGCCATTCTCGGTAACCTCCCCTCTTACATCTGTGCCAAATTCGTTTTGGTTCAAAATTCTTTCAATCTAAGATCCAATTCTTGGCTACGCTACGTTGTGCCTCCACTCAAATCTGAGTCAGGGAAAAGAAGTCTTTCCTACTTTGGGCCTTGGTCGTGGAATGACCTCCAGTCTAAACTCAAATTGGCTACACTGGTTTCTCTCTCCAGCTTTAAAAGGATCATCAAGGATACTCTCTCTAGTCACTGCTCCTGTTTTGATGCATAGCCCCCTTTTCTATATAATCTCCCCAACATTTTTATTATTATTTTAGGTCTTTGAGCTCACTTGGTAGGATTACTTGTTATAAAATTTTCTATTTCTAATTTTTTTTTATTCTCAACTTTGTTCTCTTTATAGGTAGTTATTGTGCTGGTTGTGTTGTATGTTGTTCGGAGGTGTGTGTGTTATGTCTTTAATGTTTTGTCCTTTGTATGTTTCAACGTAAACTTTATGCCTCTTGGCCAGTTCGCACATGTAAAAGAGACTTGTCTCATGTGATTTTACTGGTTAAATAAAGTTTAAATTTAAAATAAATATATTCACGATTGTATAAAGAAACTGGCGAGCCTAGTTGGGCTGAACGGCCTGTTCTCGCCATTCATGTTATGTTATGTTATGTAATGTCTAAATTATATTTATTTCTGTATTTACTGCATTGCCTGTGTCACTCCACTTTATTACACATAACTTAATTTATACACTTATTTGTTTTGATTTCTTTTTTTTTTTTGGAGTACGTGGGTTGTTATCAACATCTCGTGAAAATTTCATGTCAATAGCCCCATTAAAAACACATTTACTGAGAAAAATGTTGACCTGTTCATTAATTATTTCCCCTACCGTATAACTAAATTTCATCCAAATAAAAATATCTAAGTGTTCTGAGTATTTTTTGTAGTGTTTACTTCTTTTGAACACCCTGAATAAAGGTTAGGGTTAGGGATAGTGTTATTATGCAGGAAGAGGGCAAAGCATTATTGGGGATGAACCATCCAGGAACGAAGAGTTCGGGGATGAAAAGTTCATGAGGACAAAAAGTCCGGGGACAAAGAGTGCCTGATGGCATCTACATCTGCACAGAGGGGTTAATGCCATAGGTCTATGGGCCACTGAAGGTGGCTCTGATTTTGTCCAACTCTGGCACTCCGGATCTTCACCCTGGATTGTGGAATCATGAACACTAACAAGAACCGATTTAAGTGAGGCCTGCAGTTTGTATTATGATAGTCTGGGTCCTTTTCTGAACCCCTGGATGAGTAATTGATATGCAGTTGGAGAAATTTTTCTTTGGCTGACGACTCAATTGTGGACAACGGCTTTCACCATGGTTTGCTGAAGTCCCAGGGCCTTAGAAATGGCTTTGTAGCCTTTTTCAGACTGATACACACGTGTGCCTAGTTACCCACAAAACCATCCCACCCCGAACACATTGTCTTACTAACAGAACACCCCCCCACCCTGACACACAAACACACGCACACACACACACACACACATTTGACCACAACAGTGCTCAAGTGTCCACAAAGCGAACATTACAGAAATACACCCAATGTTCAAAATTCAGACAGGTAAGAGACGTTAATACCTTATATTATGTACAAGGCAAGGAAGTTTGAGGTTAGAACATTATCAAACTCTTTTCTAAATTCAGAACATGAGCTATTCAGGTATCTTGATGTGGTATGTCACTCATACATTTAAAAAACATGTTTACTGCATAACCTAGTTTACTGCGCTGTCAGCCATTCCATCAGTTTAATCAAACATTCTGATTCACAAACTCTACTGTGACATGTCTACTGTAAGTAATTGTGCCTTTGTAAGTCTGTACCTTTGCTTCCTTCTCTTTAATTCACCCAAACTAGGTGTTTCCAAATTCCACTGCCATTTGCTCCATTGGCATGGTACTGAAGAATCAGGCAAATAAATTTGATCACTTTACTTACTGCCATGACTATGAGGGGTGTAGAGACCATATTCACCACTCTTATTTACTGTCATGAAACATCCAGCTGCATAATCTGTATGTGTAATATCCAGCAACCTATTTCCACTAATGCCACAAAACTTATTCGTGTTCAGTATTTGCATGGCGACTGTGATGTTGTCCAGGTGTTCCACACCCCGCAGTCATCATCAGCGCGATGGACTTCCTCATATATGGCGGCTGGCGTCCGTCCATGGTGGAAGGACATATCTGGTGCAATAGGTCATTTGGGAAACGACGTGTCTGCCTAAGATGCCTGCACAAGGGGACTGAGCGTTCCGCAGGTGTGTCCTTACCAGCGCCCTCATCTTTGTATTCACCCTGTTTTCAGCGTCAGGACTGCCAGTGCTTGATCTGTTTCCTGCACACTCCTACCCATGCTGCTTTGGTTCTCCCCCTCCAGCTGCCAACACTGCAGGGACTAGGACCATTGTCATCAGCAATGGGATCTCAACTACAGCTGCAGCCTTTACAGTGCCCTGTTGGGACTTTGATATCTTTGCCCCAAGGGACCAAGGGGGGAAACTGTAAGGCAGAAAGGACTTTTCTATGGACAGTATTGTCTTTCATTCTCACAAACTTATTCGTCAAATTCTATTGCCATAATTACTCTTCCACAGTGAGCTGTTAGGGTATCTGGTGACATTATACCGTTTCTGTTAAGGTGGTTGTATAACTCATTCCACTGCTTACAACAGCCCACATTCCATATAGTGGCCCCCCTGCCAGGTAATTTAGTGTTGTTAGGGGGAGAAAACCTCTTTCTCAGCCTCTCTAAACATCTGTCCTCCTGGCCCCCTTAACTCCCTTCTCTCTCAGGTTTGGGTCACAATAAGGTTGCACATGGCACAGGATGTTTCATGACAATTCAAGTTCTGAGTATAGTCATGTTTGGTGTCGTTTTGATTGTCTCAGTGTGACTGGTGCACATTTCCACAGCAGTTTCCCTCGGTCTTAATATACATCTAAGAACTATACATCTAAGATTTAGGGTTGTTGCCCTAAATCTTACCCAGATACGTTAGTGCTATTATCTGATTGGCTATTGTGTAGCCCCTTTCCTTTTTTTTTTGATTGGCTGGCAGGTGGCAAGCTGCCACCGAGAACTCCAGGGGAGATGTGTTTGATTCCTGCCGGTTTCCACAATTATAGCGATGCTGCTGCGCATCAAGGCCTACTGTTGGAAATTGTTTGCGTTTAAATCATTTTTTTGCATGTGTGAGAAATACTGTGTGTGGCGTAAGTGCGTGACATCCGACTGAAGTGAGTGACAATCACACTCATTGCGTGAGACTTGAGAGCCCTACATTAGCATAACCCCTGAGTTCACATCAGAACCAAAGCCTTTGCAAGTTTACCTTTATCTACAGTGGTCCCAGGTATTATTTCAAGAAATTTTACATGCAAGACTTGTTTTCTAGGCGAGTATATATTTATCCTTAAACTGGGCCATCTAGACTGTCAAATAGGCCTCAAAAAGCCATAAATTGCCAGAGCTTCCGGTCCCCCCCCCCAGGCCACCCCACCAGGGCTCTGCCCCTGGACCCTGGAGGCCCCCAAATCCCCAGCCAGTTCAGGTCATGTCCCACCCCACTACGCTATCAAAAATTTCTGGTGAGAACCCTGTACTAATTGAGCCCGAGGACAAGAGTGGTCTAACTCTGTTTTTCATAGTTTTGAGATAATCTATGCCAAAGTTCAAGCCCTGGATAAAATTCAGGACACATGTAGGGTATGCCATCTGTTGTTAACCTAAGAGTTTATGACCATGTTTTTCAAGATAACACAACTTTTTTTCTGCAAAAGTAATGTTTCAGAGTTTACTTTCACTAAAAGCCCTTTTTATAAGTTAGACCACTCTTGCACTGGCTGTCTTAACAAATGTAACTGACTTAAGACAAGTAAATTAATAACTCAATTTTAATAACTCCATATTAGCTTTAATTTCCGGCATCCTCGGAATTCGAAACACAAAATAACAAGAGAATACAGATCAAAAGTGAAACATTGTATCGCAAACTGCTGACGACTGAGAAAGTCATCCATCAGTTAATCTTGTTCCTCACAGCTGTCTTCGCTGTCATCATCTGGATGAAAGTTTGGGCCATCTTCATCTTCGATCAGACCCAGATAAAATGAGTGGTGGACAGGCGGTTCAAGGTTGAGATCATCTTTCAAATCCTTGACTTATGAAGGGTTCAAAGAGTTAGACCACTGTTGCACTCACGCTTTTTGTCTTAATCGAAGTGAGGATAACTAAAAATCTTTGAATAGTAAGATGCATCACTGTGACATCTAGACCACTTATGCCCTGAATAGATTGTACCTTTAACTTGCGAAATATGGGTCTAACTCAAAAATGGGAAAATTAGAGTTAGACCAATATTACACTCAATTTGAAAACCACAAGCTCTCTATTGATGAAGTGGTTGCTACAGAGTACAACAATTTTTTTCTGTCACAAGAGAGCATTTTTGGAATTGCTGGATAGATAGTATGGGCAAGTACATTGAGCAGTTTGCACATGAGGCTAAGCTGAGGAGTTTAATTCATGCAACTCTTGAAAAACAGGGTTGGGACTGAACTCGCCAGTATTCTAAACTGCGTTCAAGGTCAGCTTGCTGGTGAATATTCAATAAGTGATCCAGGTGTGCCATCTAGTGAGAGAATAGTGTAACTGCGTGCATAAATAGAGCAGCTCCATGTCCGCTGGCATTCACATCTGCACAGACGGGTTATGGATTGGACCAGAACGTGTAGGCCTATATCTTTAAAAAAAAACACTCCCACGTACAAATTCAAGCCATAAAAACCACAGTTGAAACCAGTGACCACAAAAATCGCGAAACAGTACAAATCTTATTTCAATTGTATTTCATTGTGATTCCACATTAGTTCTTTGTAAGTTTTCTTGATGCAAATAAAATTACTTCAGTTCATTTATTCATTCACTCATTATTCTTCGTAAATTATGTACGGCACGACAGGCTATTTGATTTGTTTAAATGATTTTTTTTTTTACAAGAATAGAACAGTTAACAAAACACAAGATATGATACAGAGTTGTGAAGGATTGAGAATATTTCAAATTATATTTAATGAAATGAACAGAGTAAATACATATCCGCGTTTGCTGATGCGCTATGCAAAGAGCTATGGGTAATAGCGCTCCTGTCGCTAGCAGTGGCAGCCGGTGGACAGAGACCCTTAAAGTTATCTACGCGAATATTCCTCGGAGGTTTAGCTTATCTTAATGGTAATGCTGGCAAACAGATGCTGATGACACACGGAATGTACATTCACTCACTGTCTTTCTATTGTTTTCAATGTAGAACATTCAAAACATAATGCCCTACATAGTGGGTGAGTGTACATTTCGAACGCGGCCCTATTCTAACCAAATCATCAAGATGGAAACTCAGCTGAGATGTTAGATATCAAATCAGCCAATCACAGAGGGCCATGCCAGGACTGGTTCCCCACGCACAGAGAATCGCTGAGTCACTTAGTCAAAGAAATCCTTGCTCGCGCACACCTCAAACTCCTGCTTCTCACGCAAAATACGTTCATCCTGTCACAAATGTAACCACATAATTCAAGGCACGAGACTTTGCTGAGTGTGTGGATGTCTATTTTATTTCTCTGAGTGATATAATGTTGGAATTGCAGCGATCTAAAAAAACTGTTTGCTGTTCTCCCAAAAATTTTTGGGTGATTTTTGAATGGAGAAAATAGAGAAATTCGACATGCTTCATGCCCTTTGACTGTTCCCTGAGGCAAAACTATGTACTTCTGTGCTACAAAAACTATACTGCTGTGACAACAACAAATTTTCCTAAGTTTTTGTGAAATTTCATGAAGAGGGATTCAAATTTGTGGAAGTTAAGCGATATGAAAAGTTTTTTGTTTTTTTTTCAGCTTCTGTGCTCCCAGCTCCCTCTCTAGATGTGACATCATGCACTCTAGCAATGAGAACCCAACTCCCATTCTTTCCAGTCGGAAAATTTTTGTTGGTTTTTTGGAAATATTCCGGACACCGCACGATGAAACTCAACCAAAATCGATAGGCTTCATCCTCTAACCACTATCAACTGTGAAATATCAAAAGGATCGGAGAAGAATCGCAGTCTGTAGAGCGTTCACAAGAAAATCTCTATGGACGCGGAAGCAGACGTGCGAAGACCGCAAATCCATAGTACCCCCGGACACTCCCTCTGGGAATACAATAATGCTGGAACCAGCATAAATATAAGAACATAAATCTGCCTGACAGTCAGTTTAAGTGCTGAGGACCACTGCTCTGTTCAGTTAGGCTTGACCATGTAACTTACATTCACTCTTCTTTCTAAGGAACATCAACACTTAAACCTGTTAGGTAAATGAAAACCAAAATGAACAGCTCTATCATCAATTCTAGCCTATCCGTCTACCACTCCTCTTCAGGATCCAGTCTCCAACTGTCAAATGTGTATGCAGGATGCATAACATCACTTGGTGAGTATTCGTTGGACTTTATGGTCAAGGTCATCAACATTGTGGTGGGCGACCCTGCCAACATCATGGTGATCTGGCTGGTGGCCAGAAAGAAGAATGACTCCTCCAGCTCCGATATCTTCATCTTCAACCTGGCTATCGCTGATGCCTGCTACTGTGTGTTGACTCCAATCAACTTCATTGGCTACCAAATGCAAAGAGCTGGGCAATTCCAGCAAAACAGGCTCGTGGCAACTGAAATTTCAAACTAGAAATATCACTTCAAATACTATTTGGTCATGTACTTTGGCTACCTAACTGCAAGGAAAATAAGGATTTCAAGCACCTTGACCAAATTTAGGATTTGTACTACACATCCAATTTCAGCCGCTGAAAAATAGCATTTTTCAACCCAAAACCACCTCTTTTCTTCCCTGTACCCTCACTTTAGCCTCGAGGTTACCACAGGATTTATTGTTATTGTTTGATTGTATGGATGCCAGAGTGTTAGGAGCTTCATCTAAATTTCGGAAGTAAGTATGATTTTCCTTGGGCTGGATGACAGAAATAGTGCAGTCTCTTTCCGAAACGTGAGTAACATTAAATGATGAACTTTTCGCTCGTTTCACACTGCTGTTAGATAGGACTGTCAGATTCCTTCATTCATCTCTTCTACCACCACTAGTTACATTTATGAAACAAAATAAGGAAAACCCCTCATAAGCTCTGAGTGGAACTGTATCAAATTCTGTAATGTGAGTAACAGTGTCTGTAATGTGAGTAACACACTTTATCACTGAGATCTAAAGACTGAAGTTTACTTTCCTGTTTTTCAGTGAGTGGGAGCAATTAGTTATTGTTCTTTTGAAATCCCCATCGCATATTTTATGATACAGTCTTCAGATAGTGTGAACAAGAGTTTTCATCCAGTTTTGAACTAAAACGGGCTCCTACGGTCTCTTAATATTGTCCTGATCGGCCTCTGCCACTGCACTATAGATAACCTAACGTCGCGACTCTGAAATCATGGTAGTGAGTGGATTATTATTAATTATTCTCCTACCTCCACGCCAGTCCCGCCCACAGAGCTAAAGAAAACACTAGAGTGGACAACGTCATTGGCTGAACCAACCGCAAAACGTGAGAAGCATCTGCTATCTTGTGTAAGGAATCGGCGGGGGAATTGCGCAGTCAAACGCTGTACGTGTGTATATGCGACTAGATAAAATGAAATGAAAAACACTGGACCGGTGTCACACATCAGCCTACAAGCATGACCATTATTTAATAAATTTTTTTTTTTTTTTTAACGGGTGTTTGTTGTCACAAAATTCTTAATAGTTAATTTAAATTTTATTTTTTGAATTTTACCTAACTTTAACTAGATAACTCGGTCGCCACAGGGACCGAGTTGTGCATCTCCCCAATCCCCAAATTTTGGAGAAAATGGCCGCCGGCAGCCATATCGGACGTCCAAAAACCCCGAAAATCGGTCTTGAGCATCGTCAAATATCTTCGCCTGTGTAACATTAGAAAAAATTCCTGTAATAATTGTCGCTTCCAGAGCCCGGAACAGAAAACCTCTGCGGGCGCAGCAGCGGCGTCGGCCCCGGAACTAAACCATAGTATCCCCCGACACTATCGTCGGGGAGATACAAATATATATGAGTTTTGTGTGTATATATATATATGTCTAGGGAAAGCTGTTTTCATATTTTGAACACATGTACATTTGTATTTGTACCTCGAATTCCTGTAGTGCTCTTTATTTTAGATTAAGGCAATTTTCATTTTAATAATTAAATGTTAATCTTAGTTCATAATAATGACCAATATTAATTTATTTCACAGTAAAAATATTATACATAATAAAAATCTGTCCTGAATATTCACTGATTCACAGCCTGAGCTGGGGGGGGGGTTGGGGGTGCAGTCAACTCTGAGTATCATCACTCTACTTGTAGTACTACAAATGTAATCATTTATATCACTCTTGAGAATTGATATCCTTGGGAATGAGGTTTCAATGCACATTTTGTTCTTCCATTGTACCTGTAACGTGAGTAATGTAACGTGAGTAACGTGACTTTTTTTCTTTAACTGTGTGTAGAGATAATAGTTCATTAACCTATGCCAATTGCTTTGTTCTCTTAAAAAGTTTAGTGATAAAAGTTTAAAATATTATCAATCATTTTGCTGTGTCTTTTCTAGTTTAGCGAGATATTGAAAGCAAATTTAGCGTAAAAAACGCCATGAGATTTTTGCATAATGTGAGTAATGCTGACAAAAGTCAGCCTGGAAGAACCATTAAGCAGAATTTTTCCAATGTTGTCATATGTGGACCTTGAGAGTGGCCTGTGGTTATCATGGTAAAGAAAAAAGAATGTTTGGTCCATTGACAAAATCAGAAAACACCTTTATTCAAGAGCCCCGTGCTTTAAATGTAACGTGAGTAACGCTGGAATTGCCCAGCTACATACTTCAGTGATTCCCAGGCCTTTGTGATCAAAGAGATCATCCCACTCTTCTTCACCTGCATTTGCCTGGACTGTTATGTAGCCATGGTCTACCCTATTGTGTTCACCAGCATCAGGGATAACAAGATCAGGATGGTCCTTTCCATACTGGTTTGGGGACTCATGTTAGCCTACGCTGTCAGTAGGTTCTCCATCGTGGTTTTCTGCAACATTTCTATCATGTGGAGTCTGAGGAAGTCGGTCTTTGGCAAAGAGAAGATGCACCCCATGAAAAAGAAAGCCCTCAGGACCATGCTAACCTCCCTGGCCATCATTGTGTTTAATTACCTGCCAGTAGCTGCTGTCTTACCGTTAACACTTTACTTTTATTTCCCAGAATTCTATCAGGTTGAAATTATTGCCTTTGCCCTAATGGATATCAGCTCCAGCATCGAACTCCTGCTTTACATCTCCAAGATGGAGCAGCTGCTATGCCTTCATAACTTGCCCTGCATCTGCTGCCGAAGCCCTTCCACTGAGCCACATAATGTAAGCACATGAGATGTATGCTTGTGATATTCTGTTAAATTGCAAGTACTTTCTATGTAAGGTCTTGAAAATGAATTCATGAAGCAAAGCGGGAATGGTCAGTGAGTGATAAGCAAATATTTTAGATTTGATGTCTGTATTTCGAAAAGAGATGCCAATCAATAACTGAAACTGTAAGAATAGATTAAAAAAGCATAAATTATCGGAATCCTCATAATGCCTGTATTTCCATGATACCATATTCTGCAAATTAGGCATCCAACATTTTGATTATTTAAAATTGAACATCCTGGGGGTGCCCCGGTGGCTCATCGGTCTAAGCACGCGCACCATAAAGGCTGTGTCCTTCCTGCAGCGACCCGGGTTCGATTCCGGCTCGGGTCATTTGCGGCATGTCTTCCCCATTCTTCTCCCCAACCTTTCTGTCTCTCTCTACCCTGCAACTGTCAAATAAAGGTGAAAATCTTAAAAAAAAAAAAATTGAACATCCATGAACCATCAATTTCAAATAGAAAGACCAATTTTTTTGTTTTCATGTAACGTAACATAACATGAATGGCGAGAACAGGCCGTTCAGCCCAACTACGCTCGCCAGTTTCTTTATACTATTGTGAATATATCCCTTCAGATACTCAATGACACAATGGTATCTCGCTTTAAGTCAAGCCTACTCTTGAAAACCCCCAAGGTCTCTGCCTCAACAATGTGGTCAGGCAAGCTATTCCACATCGAAATTTCTCTTTGGGTGAAGAAATATTTCCGAATATCAGTGCTAAATTTACCTTTGGTCAACTTCCATTTGTGACCCCGAGTTCTACTAACAACACTTGGTCGAAGGAATCCTACATAATTCACTTTTTTAATTCCTTTAACATATTTAAAGACCTCAATCAGATCACCCCTTAGTCTCCTTTTCCTAAGACTAAAGAGATTAAGGATCTTCAGCCTCTTCTCATAGCTTTCATGTTTTATACCCGGAATTAGCTTTGTGGCTCTTCTCTGAACTTTCTCTAGAGTCTCTATATCTTTCTTAAAGTATGGTCCCCAGAACTGTACACAATACTCCAGATGTGGTCTGACAAATGTGTTGTACAAAAGAAGCATCACCTCCTTAGATTTGTACTCAATACTTTTGGCAATGTATCCCAGCATCCGATTGGCTTTTTTAACTGCTACGGCACAATGGCTAGAGCCTGTGAGGGTTTGGTCAACAATCACTCCCAGATCTTTCTCGTGTGGAACAGATTCCAGTTTTAAACCTCCCATGAAGTAATCCCGTCTATTACCTACATATACAACTTTACATTTCGCTACATTAAATTTCATTTGCCACATTTCTGCCCAAATTCTGGATTCTATCCAAATCATCCTGAATCACTTTAGTGGACTCTAAATTATTTTCCAAACCCCCCAATTTAGTATCATCTGCAAATTTAACTAATCTGCTCTCAATATTCCTATCAAGGTCATTAATGTAGATGAGGAACAGCAGGGGTCCCAACACCGATCCCTGGGGGACGCCACTCCCCACCATACCAAGCTCAGATGAGATACCATTGACCACCACTCTTTGTGTTCTGTCCTGTAACCAGTTTTGAATCCACTCCAGAATACCTCCTGTAACTCCACTGGAGCTCATTTTAAAATGCGGTACTGTATCAAATGCTTTATGTGTAGATGATGTGTAGATAATGTGTAGATGATAATTATCTACCAACCTCCAAGTCTGTTTGATTATATCCATCATATATTATATTATATATTGATTATTTCATTGTACATGAATGGGATGTAGTTATGCTTAACCCCTCTGCACAGATGTAGACGCCAGCAGACACGGACCTGTTCTATTTATGCATGCAGTTACCCTATTCTATCACTAGATGGCAAACCCGGATCAGTTGTTGAATATTTACTATGAATGAAATTTAATTGAGGATGGAGCAGGGCCGGCGATTGGCATAGGCGGTATAGGCGGTCGCCTAGAGCGCCATCTGCCAGAGGGGCACCGCCAGTGACCCTTAGCCTCGAGGAAAAAAAAAAAAAAAAAAAAACAACTAATAATTTTCGATGCCTATTGGCATCCTCCCTTCGTGTGTTCTATTTTGAAAAATAGTAACGGACTATTGACTAATCATAGAATTAGAACATAAAACGAAATAAAATATGTTTATTATTATTAAACATGATCATCCAAGGGCACCCCCTCAGCCACAACCAGATCCTCAAGCAGATGTTCGTGTCAATCATATTGTGGCGGGGGGGAGGGGATTCGCATTATGTTCGGCAAGTGTTCAGCTGCTGCATTGATCAGCTTGAAGTTGTTTTTCAAAATAAAGAGGTCTAAACCCTCTAGTGCGCAGGGACGAAAATGGAGAAAAGAAGAAGAGAAAAAGAAAGCCCAGTAAAGAGGTAAGTCTAATCTCAGCCATTATAGTGTCAAATGAAACAGTATTGTGCATTACCTAATATTGGACTTTCATTGCTGCCACTCAGCTATTGCTAGCTAGCTACTGTTACTTTGCTAGCTTGCTAGTACGTATTGCTAGGTAACGTAACTTCACTGATAACTATATAACTTTACAAATATCATGGCCGTAACCACCATTGAGGACACCGAGGCCCGGACCTTGGTTAATTGTCCCTGCATTTTTGTTTTTTTCCCCCGCCTATTTTTCCCCTCACTGTGCTTGTTTATTCAGCAAACCGTTTGTCTGTGTGTGTGTGTGAGAGAGAGAGAGAGATGCATGATACTCCCGTTTTCAAAGGTGCATAGTAACGAAGTACATGTACTTCGTCACAGTTCAGTAGTTTTTTTTTTTTTGGAGGATATGTACTTTACTTTAGATTTTTTTTTAAACCGAGACTTTTGCTTTCACTCTACTACATTTAAAAGATTAAAAGTACACTTTCACTTCATTACTTTGACACTGGCAACTTTCACTTGTGTTATCTTGTTATTTTTTTCTTTTCTGCATTGTCCTGGTCTGCTTCTTACCCCGTAAATTTTTGTGAATACTTTTTACTTTATTTTCTTTTTTTCTTTCCACTTTCATCTATATTTGTGTCAATTTGACCATTTTGTTCACACGTGTCTTTTTGTTTTGCATGTTTGCTTAAGGCACCTGTCCTCCAACCCATTTGTGCTCTGAACACAACTTTCAATCATCAAGTTCTGTGCTCCAAAGTGATGTAGGAGGGTGAGGGGAGGTGGATGGTGGGCCAGAAAAAAGAATTACATCAATTCCTGCCATTCAGGACTGCAATGGACTTCAAAATAAATTTGGGACAGGGGCAATTTAGGGCTAGTAATGAGGCAAAACAAAACAAATTTAAAAATAAAAAATAGAATCATTTCATTTGAAACCACTGATGTCAGCAGGTGATTGTAATCATGATTTGGTACAAAAGCAGCATCCCGGACAAGCCTTGTCCTTCTGGAGAATAAAATGGGCAGAGGGTCGCCAATTTGCCCACAAATGCAAGAGAAAATCATCGAAACGTTTAAACACAATGTTGGGAAGGGATTTGCATGTTTTACCCTCTATGGTCGGTAATGTAATTAAACGATCAAAAAATATGGAGAAATTTCTGTGCGTAAAAGGCAAGGGTGTAAGCATATGCCGACTACCCTTGACCTCCAGTCATTCAGACAGCACTGCATAAAGAATGGTCATTCCTCTTGAGGTGATTTAAACTGATGGGCTCAGGATTACTTTGGCAAATCTTTTTTAATACTACAATATGTCGTTACATCCACAAATGCCAATTAAGTTTTAAGGAAGCCTTATGTTAACAATGTCAAAAGCACCGTTTATTTCTCTTGACTGAACACATCTGCCATAGACCATCACACAGTGGAAAAGCTTAGTGTGATAAGACACATCAATATTTCAGGACTTTGCAGGTGGAAATGGACACCATGTATATAGGCCCAAAGAATAAAAGGACCATCCAGTGTGTAAGCAGCAATAAATCCAAAAGCCATGCTCTGTCATGGTATGGGGTTGTGTCAGTGCTCTTGGCGAGGGTAACTTGAACTTTTTTGAAGGCACTAACAATTCTCAAAAGCATACTGCAATTTTGGGGCAACGTGCTGTCTTCAAGATATTGTTTCCAGAGATGCCTATGTGTATTTCAATGAGACTAAAGGCAGATAAGGCAGCGGGTCCTGATGATTTATATCCTAGAGTGGTCAGGGAAGTTAGTGAGATTATCTTTAAACCACTCTCCGCTATCTTCAGACAGTCTTGAGAAACTGGAGAAATACCAAATGATTGGAAGCAGGGCAATATAATACCAATACATAAGAAAGGGGACCGCACTGAACCAGGAAATTACAGGCCAGTCAGTTTAACTTGCACTGCATGCAAAATACTGGAATCTATCATAAAAGACGAGCTGGAATTATTTCTTGAACATAATAATATCTTGAGGGATAGCCAACATGGTTTCCGTAAGGGAAGGTCATGCCTGACAAACCTCCTGGAATTCTTTGAAGAGGCCACCAGGACTTATGATCAGAGCAGGGCTTATGACATCATATACTTGGATTTTCAGAGAGCATTTGATACAGTACCGCATAAGAGACTAATTTTTAAAATGAGCTCCATTGGAGTTACAGGAGGTATTCTGGAGTGGATTCAAAACTGGTTACAGGACAGAACACAAAGAGTGGTGGTCTGTGGAATCTCATCTGAGCTAGGTATGGTGGGGAGTGGCGTCCCTCAGGGATTTGTGTTGGGACCCCTGCTGTTCCTCATCTACATTAATGACCTTGATAGGAATATTGAGAGCAAATTAGTTAAATTTGCAGATGATACTAAATTGGGAGGTTTGGCAAATAGTTTAGAGTCCACTAAAGTGATTCAGGATGATTTGGATAGAATCCAGAATTGGGCAGAAATGTGGCAAATGAAATTTAATGTAGCAAAATGTAAAGTCCTACATGAGGTAATAAAAAAATTAGACAGGATTACTGCATGGGAGGTTTAAAACTGGAATGTGCTCCACATGAAAAAGATCTGGGAGTGATTGTTGACCAAACCCTCACAGGTTGTAGCCATTGTGCTGTAGCAGTTAAAAAAGCCAATCGGATGCTGGGAAACATTGCCAAAAGTATTGAGTACAAATCCAAGGGCGTTATACTTCTCTTTTACAACACATTTGTCAGACCACATCTGGAGTATTGTGTACAGTTCTAGGGACCATACTTTAAGAAAGATATAGAGGCTCTCGAAAAAGTTCAGAGAAGAGCCACTAAGCTGATTCCAGGTATAAAAGATGAAAGCTATGAGAAGAGGCTGAAGATCCTTAATCTCTTTAGTCTTAGGAAAAGGAGACTAAGGGGTGATCTGATTGAGGTCTTTAAAAATGTTGAAGGGATTAAAAAAGTGAATTATGTAGGATTCCTTCAGCGAAGATTTGTAAGTAGAGCTTGGGGTCACAAATGGAAGTTGACCAAGGTAAATTTAGCACAGATATTAGGAAATATTTTTTCACCCAAAGAGTAATTTCAATGTGGAATAGCTTGCCTGACCATATTGTTGAGGCAGAAACCTTGGGAATTTTCAAGAGCAGACTTGACTTAAAGCAAGATACCATTGTGTCATTGAGTATCTGAAGTGATATATTCACAATAGTAAAAAGAAACTGGTGAGCCTAGTTGGGCTGAACGGCCTGTTATCCCCATTCATGTTATGAGACAACGCAAAACTGCATTCTACCCACATTACAAAGCAATGGCTGTATAAGAAGAGGGTGCAGACGCTGGACTGGCCTGCTTGCTGTCCTGACTTATCCACAGTGGAGAATGTTTGGCACATTTAGAAATTAAAAATTTGCCAGCAAAGACCCCATATTGTTGCACATCTTAATACGTTTGCTGGGAGAATGGGACAAACTTACTCCTGAAACACTTAATCGCTTGGGGTCTTCAGTCCCTAGATGTTAATCAAGTGTTTCAAAAAGGATTTGCAACATAACAAAGAGGTAAACATTTTACAGTCCCACATTTCTTTGAAATATGAGTCAAGAATCAAAATTGAAATGTGTTCATTTTGGAAATTGATCAAGTTTACGAGGTGAAAAATGAAATAATTCAAATAATTAAGAAATAATTCAAAATAATTCAAATTCAAGATCAAATTTTTTGACCAACTCGCTTAATTGTTTACAGGACCCCACAAGAACTGTCACCATTATTAAAACAACTTAATGTGTTGATATATTGTGGCATATCAAACTATGAGTTGCCAGTGGCAATGAATGTGATATTTGTCAACAGAAGATTTCAGAAGAGTGTTTTAATCAGAAACTTATCAAAATAACTGTAGGTTGCCTGTTGACAAGTTTTGACAGCTTTCTAAGCAGCGTCCTCATCAGTGAGAGGATGTCTATAAAATTTCACCTTCCTTAGAGAGTTAGTTATGGAGACAATTTTTAAAGCCATTTATGAAATGTTCTGATGTCTAAGATCAAATTAAGGTCAAAATGCAACCAAAAAAATCTCAGAAAATATGACTTGTGTCATGGAACACTGTAACATCACACCCATTTTTTAGACAAGTGAAATCAGTGTACTTGCTGCAGCGGGTGGCTCTCCCTATTTTTAATATATTATTTGACCAGTCAAATTGAACCTGTGTGTATTATGTCTTTATTTCAATCTCTTAGGGGCTATGTAGTGATAATGCCATTTCTGAAAAATTTGGATTCTCTCTCCGAACCAGTAGTCAATGTGTAGGTGAAGTAATTGGCAATTGCACTTTATCCCGAAGCTTGTAGGTATCTTGACCTTTAAGTGACAAAATAATGCAACATATTTTGGGACTGAAATTGAAAATGTATCATGACAAGGAAACTAAACTGTGGTTTCTGACTGCAAACTAAAGCATTTTTCAAAAGCAACCCCTGATGTGGGTCTGAGGTGATTATTGCTCTATTTAGCAAAATATTGAATTGTGCCCATTGCTTTGGATCAGGGCCGCAGAAATATTCTGTCAGAGATTTGCTATTCTGCAGGTTTTCAATTCAACCACAATCCACCTTGTTCCACTCGTCAGCAGCTCTCATCTTTGACTGAGAATCTTTCTGTAAGGGCTGCATTGAAAACTTACAGGATCGTTGATCTCCTGGGAAGCTGTGAACAGTGGAGTCCACTTATTGAAAGCAAAGAGATTTACTCTGCAGAAGCAACAACTTGCACATTGCCAAATGGAAATTGAAGTCAAATCATAAATTTACCAAATAACATCTGTTGAGAAACATTCATCAGACATTTGCAACAGTTCCTACCCCTTCCTTTGTACGAGTCTGCTATATTGCATCGTGAGGTTTCTGGTGCAAGACCTTACAGAGGGTTTCACTGTCTCACTTGTGCTCCAGTAGGCTGAGTGGATTGCGTCAGCTGTTTATCTAGGATGCTGTTCTCAGATTGCATCACTTGCAAAAAATAAATTGTGAGAACAGGGATGGGGGTACTCTTCAGTCCCCTCCTTTTGGCCCCTCCTCTACTTTACTGCACATTGAATTATGATATAAAAAAACCACTTCAATCCAACCTATTTAATAATGATCGCTTTCTACACTCACCCATCAATAAGTATTATTTATGCCCCTTTGTGAACTCCTGATTGGTGGCAGTCTTTACCATTTCAATAGCACATCTTTATATTAAATTGAACTGAAACTGTACTGTGAAAAAGCACAGAGCTCCTGGATCATCAGGATACAGTTTCTTACTGGGCTGGCTGAACTCGCGGAGTCTGTGTGAAGCCATCACAGTTTCTCAGGTGAGTTTCTTATTCTCTCCTTAAACATGATGAACTACTCCTTCTTGTCTTTTGGCATGTTCTATCTTGATGTATTTTGAATGTATTACGAGATAAATATTTTCTCGAACTGAAATACAATAGTCCTGGAAATATGATAGATCAATCCTCTAAAACTCCATTGCAGAGGAAGAGGCAGTTTCAAAGGGCAGGAACAGTTTTCTCAGAGCAGTTTTCCCAACACAGAAGTTTCCCAGGATGTAGATTCCAAGAGTGAAGATCATCCTCCCAAAAATTCCACCTTTCAAAGCCACCTTAAAATAACACTGTACCGCCTGTAAATACAACCCAAATTCAAAAAAAAAAAAAAAAAAAAAAAAAGTTGGTGCATTGTGGAAAATGCAAATAAAATAAAACGGACTGATTTGAGAACTCAAGTCATGCTCTACTTCATTGAAAACTGTACATCAACACATTATTTGAAGTTGTAACATTAATTTCGTTGCTTATTGGACATATACAGTGCCGTGAAAAAGTATGTGTCCCCTTCCTGATTTCTTATTTTTTTGCATACTTGTCACACTTAAATGTTTCAGATCATCAAACAAATTTTAATATTAGACACAGACAACCGAAGTAAATACAAAATGCAGTTTTTAAATGATGATTTCATTGATTAAGGGGAAAAAGCTATCCAAACCTACCTGGCCCTATGTGAAGAAGTAATTGCCCCCTAAAATCCTAATAACTGGTTGTGCTACCCTCGGCGACAACAACTGCAATGAATCGTTTGCGATAACTGGCAATAAGTCATTTACATTGTTGTGGAAAAATTTTAGCCCGCTCTTCTTTGCAGAATTGTTTTAATTCAGCCACATTGGAGGATTTTTGAGCATGAACGAACTATTTAAGGTCATACCACTGCATCTCAATAGGATTTAAACCCGGACTTTGACTAGGCCACTCCAAAATCTTCATTTTGTTTTTTTAAGCCATTCATAGGTGGACTTGCTAGTGTGTTTCTTATCATTGTCCTGCTGCATAACCCAACTGCACTTGAGCTTTAGGTCACAAACTGATGGTTGGACATTGTCCTTCAGGATTTTCCGGAAGAGAGCAGAATTCATAGTTCCATCAATTATGAAAAGTCATCCAGGTCCTAAAGCAGCAAAACAGCCCCAAACCATCACACTACCACCACCATGTTTGACTTTTGGTATGATGTTCTTTTTATGAAATGCTGTGTTTGTTTTACGCCTGATGTAACGGGATGTACACCTTCCAAAAAGTTCAACTTTTGTCTCGTCAGCCCACAGAATATTTTCCCAAAAGTCTTGGGGATCATCAAGATGTATTTTGGCAAATGTGAGATGAGCCTTTTTGTTCTTTTTCATCTGCAGTGGTTTTTGCCTTGGAACTCTCCCAGGGATGCCATTTTTGCGCAGTCTTTTTCTGAATGTTGAATCATGAACACTGACTTTAACTGAGGCAAGTGAGGCCTGCAGTTCTTCAGATGTTGTTCTGGGTTCTTTTGTGACGTCCTTGATGAGTCGTCGATGCGCTCTTGGAGTAATTTTGGTAGGCTGGCCACTCCTGGGAAGGTTCCACTGTTCCAAGTTTTCTCCATTTGTGGATAATGGCTCTCACCAGAGTCTTAAAGCCTTAGAAATGGTTTTGCAACTCTTTCCAGAGTGACAGATGTCAATTTCTTTGTTTTTTGTCTGTTCTTGAATTTCTTTAGTTCATGGCATGATATATTGCTTTTTGAGATTTTTTAGCCTACTTCACTTTGACAACAGGTTCTATTGAAGTGATTTCTTGATTCAACAGGTCTGGCAGTTATCAGGCCTGGGTGTGGCTAGTGAAAATGGACTCAAAAAATGTGGTTAATCACAGTTAATTCATGATTTGCTGGGGGGGCAATTACTTTTTCATATAGGGTCAGGTTGGTTTGGATAGCTTTTTCACCATAATAAATGGAATCATCATTTAAAAACTGCATTTTGTATTCACTCTGGGTTTTTTTGTCTTATATTAAAATTTGTTTGATGATCTGGAACATTTATGAGTGAAAAATATGCAAAAAAGTAAGAAATCAGGAAGGGGCAAATACTTTTTCACGGCACCGTAAATGACAGTCTCTCAGACAGTGATGACTATGGGACTGTTAATCATGCACATTCAGAAGTGGCTCCCAAGGCATGTTCTTATTGATTTATGCAACAATTTAGAGGCTAGTTTGAAGAGGGAAACCAGGCGGTCAAATGCTTTGCCTGTACCAGTGCAGGTGCTCGCCACGCTGGGGCTTTTGGCCACCGGGACCTTTCAGCGGGAGATCGGGGACACCATCAGCAGGACGATGCCAGCAGTGTTGGCTGCAATAAAGTCCCTCTCCTGAAAGTACACTCGGTTCCCATACAATAATGCCCAGCAATCTGTGATTAAAAGGCAATTTTATGAGATTGCTGGGTTTCCAAATGTAGTTGGAGCGATTGATTGCACTCATGTGCGTCTGAAGGCACCATCCATGAATGATTACGCATTCATCAATCGCAAAAACTATCACTCGATAAATGTACAGGCGATTTGTGATGCCAACCTATCACTTTTAAACGTGGTGGCCGAGTGGCCGGGGGGGACGCAGGATTCTCTTATATTTCAGAACAGTTGTGCGGGCGCGCGGCTGCAGGAGGGCGAACTGCAGAGCCAGAGTCATCTCCTCGGTAAGTACCCGAGGTAAATTGCGTTAAATTGAACTAAACAAGGCATCAGACGATTAACACTTTGGCATGATTCTTCTAGGTGACAAGGGTTTTCCTCTCACTGAATACCTGATAACCCTGCTGGCAAACCCTGCTATCAAGCAGGAGCGCAGGTTCAACAGTGCGCGCACACGCACACGGGTCACAGTGGAGCGCTGCTTCGGGTTGCTCAAGGGCAGGTGGCTCTGTCTTGGACCAGTGGGAGGAACGCTGCTGTATACCCCAGAGAAAGTGTGCGACATTATTTTGGCCTGTTCAGTTTTGCACAACATTGCACTGGTAAATGGAGAGTCTTTTGATGTGCCAGCGCAGCCTGAGGAGCCAATGCCCAGGGAACTGTGGCCAGCACAGCCTCCACTGGGGGCTAAACGGAGGAGACAAGACCTCGTTAATCGCTTTTAAAATGTAAAGTATACCTTAAACTTTTTCAAATGCGCTGCAGTATTTAATCAGTAATGTGATGAAGTATCCTGGGTGAAATTGGCTAACGGCATACTAAACAGACAAGGGACAACATTTAGTCATTTAAACATTTTATTAATGCTTTTTTAGGGTTTCGTTAATTTCTTTCAATGTGTTATTTATTGCGTCAAGTGTGCCGACAACTGAGGCCAATAAACGGCATATTTCTGTTTGTCTCTCCAGGACCTCTGCCGTGATGAGGTTTGGTCTTGGCAGCTTAGCACGGGGGGCAGAGGGCAGGCGCTCACTCTTGGCAGCCTGACTCAGTGGGTCTGGCTCAGTGGGACGGCTCTGGGGAGGAGACCTGGCTGACATACTGGTGCCTGGCTCTGAAACATTTCAACATACAATAAAAATGTAAACCCATGTAACATGTGTGAGCCTAATTATTTGTAAGAAATGGTGTACAGTTAAGAGTTTAATTGATAGATTTTACAATGCAAACAAAAGGGGGGTTGTTAGTTACCATTCTGCTCTGTCTCTGACGCGAGTGCGTCTGTGTCTCCTCCATCACTTATGCCAAAGATCGACTCGGGCCCAATTAACGAGGCAGTTTTTTCCTCTGTCCCCGTCAGGATCAGGCTGGAGTCTGGTGGGCCTCCTCCGGTCTGCCTGATGCTGCGCCTAAGTGCAGCAACACGCCTTTTAGTGGCCAGCTTTAAATCCGACCACTTTTTCTTGACCTAAATGTAAAGAATTGTCTTGATCAATCAGCAGGCATAAGCTTTTAGGTTGTGGATGAATAAAAGATTCATTTAAATCATAATTAGGCATTGGTTAAGTTATTGAGTATTTTATTCAAACCTCAACCAGAGTCTGTTCCTGTACGACTGCCTCCGTTATCCTCTTCCACACAGCGTTTTTATGAGCTCCTTTAATTCCAGTTTTCACTCTTCCAAAAAGCACATCTTTGTTTAACTCCACCTCAGATGTGAGGATGCCGATTTCCATCTCGGAAAAGTTTCTTTTCTTACCAGTGTTTCCTCTCTCCATATTTGACCTCAGTGGGCAAGGCCTCCGAACCAGGAATATTTAAGGGGCATAATATGTTAATGACGACCGAATTCAGCCACCACATTTATCAACACCAGATCATTCGCATGCTGGGATTGGTCAGATACGAATGTTTCATAAATCATGCGTGGGTCCTGTCGTAAGACCAATTCTGCGCTCAGATCTGCATCCGTGTTCACGCAAGATTGATAAATGAGGGCCCTAGAGTGCCAACCTCCGCCAAGGCAGCACAGTCCAAATCTTGCTGAGTGGGAGCAAAGTTCAGTTATTGCGTGTCCTAGGATTTCAAGATGGCTGCCGTGGTGGCCATGTTGTTTCACTGATCGCGGTCAAAATCAATAAGGTCCATCCCTGATGTAATAGCGACCAACCCACAAAATTTCAGAGATATCTGTGCATTACTTTTTGAGTTATCTTGTTCACAAACAAACAAACAGACAAACGACACGATCACATAACCTCCTACCAACTTCGATTGGCGGAAGTAACTATGACGGATTGGCAATTATGGGATCAGATTTTGACTTGCAGTTGAGCAGATTGACTTTGTTTGATTTCTTGTTAGGCAGAACAGTTTTCAAAGCTCTGAGCATGCACAGTAATCATGCCACAGCTCCTTTGAAAGATAGAATTTAAAATTAAAATAAAAAAGTCTCACAAACGGTCAGATAACTTTTTTCATAAATCGGGCAATGAACTCACCTTGCAATGAACACTTATAGGAAGTCATATGGGAACTTTCATTTGATGACCTTGAACTTGACCTTCAGAGACCTTTGAATACCAGACTTGACGTAATGAGATTTCAATGATTTCTACCGGCAAAGTGGTCTGACAGAGCCTTTTTTTAACAATGACGGAAAATTTTGAAGGCCGTCCGTCATTTTGACAGAATGTAATTCACACCCCCGTCCAATTGGTGGTGGGTGCCATATTGTCTCGAGCATTGTCTTTGATCTGTATGACAGAGATGCCAAGTCTCACGCATTCGGCGTAGGTCTCACGCATTGTTTAGGCTTATTCACCGTAGTCCGCAATTATTCAATAAACGCTTATTAATGAGATTCTCACGCGGAATTAAAATCCTTGTGCATTGAAGTTTCAGTTTCACTTGCATTAAGATGGACCTCTACTCAGGGATTGGAAACAATGCATGTGTTTCACGATTGTTTAAATTGTTTAAATGAAATAAGACCATTTGAAACGTCTTTATGCAATTCCATTGCTTTCAATCCTTCAGTAAAGACAAGCGCGAAAATTCCCGAGTCATAATCAGTGGCGGGTGGTGGACAGAGAACAAGGATGGTGATAAACATGTCTTTAAACTGCTTATTAGTCTTGATCTGTTTTCAGTCAATTTCCTGGTAAAAGACACTTTAACCCTCCCCTCTCAGGTGTCGCTAATTGTGTTCGTTAACACGAGAAATCAAACGCATCAGTTGAACGCAAAAAAGAGCGCATTTCAATATTTTTCAATTAAACAATCATTACGCACAGGTTTGACGACTTGCTTAGGATGTGACAAAATTTAATGCGGAAAATCCACAGTGTTTTTTTCGTGAAGAGTTGCCTATTTAGGCATGTGAATTAAACATTTTTATAAAATTTATTATTCACTCACCTAAACATTTCATTATCAGGGAAACTAACATGTTGACCAAGAACAATGATTGAAATCGGGTCACTAATCTCATCCGTCTCAAGGGATGTTTTCCGCCCCCTCGGTTTTCCCTCCACCACCCGCCACTGGTCATAATCAATTTCTGTGTCACTAGTAGGGAAATTCACCATAATGCACGTGAAACTGATTAACTTAATGCACAATGACTTAAATTCCGCAAGTGAATTTCTTCATTTCTCGTTGCTTGAATAATTGCTGACTACCGCACAGGAACATGAATCTCACGCTGAAAATGCGTGAGACTTGGCATCTCTGGACTATGATCCTGTATTCCTCATATTTTTGCAATATGATCATTTGCTCTTCATATTTAAAATATGCTGCTCTGCTGCCGATAGACGATTGGTCATATGCTACAAACGCCGTCTCTGTTATGTGAACACGCAGATATCTAGGTCAGGAAAGCGCCGGCTGACATAATGAGTTGATAAGCAGCTTCGTAGGACCGCTTAGCGAGACTGCGGTGGTTAGGCTTAGTGAAGCCCAGCAATAACTGAAAGCATTGTTCATTTGCACACTGTTACTGTGTGGGGGGAGAAATCATTTATGGTGTTTTATAAAGTTCATACAGCAGTAAGTTCGAAAATCCATGCAGTGCTGTATTTAACACAGTACGCAATGTGTGTCTACATGAATCACTGTCGGCATCAGCTAATGCGTAATCTATAAATTGTTCTGTTTATTTTATATAAAAAAAGATTATCATTTTAAAAAATAAAATTACAATGACAGATAATTATTGATTATGACGGAATTTTTATAATAATAATAATAATAATGATAATACATTCGATTTATATAGCGCTTTCTTAGACACTCAAAAACGCTTTACAAAATAAAGTTCCTGATGGGTTGTGGGAGTGAGTTCCAGAGGGTGGGGGCAGCGGCGGCGAAGGCTTGGTCTCCCAAGGTCCGGTGCTTTGTGCGGGTGATGGGCGTGAGGGGGGTGGAGTCAGCAGAGCGGAGGGGGCGGGTGGGACAGTGACGTTGCAGGAGGTCAAAGAGGTAGGGAGGGGCCAGGTTATGGAGGGACTTGTAGGTGAGGAGGAGGAATTTGGATAGGGAGCCAGTGGAGCTTTTGGAGGATGGGGGTGATGTGTTCTCTGGAGTGGGTGTGGGTGAGGAGGCGGGCAGTGGAGTTCTGGACATATTGCAGTTTTTGGAGATGAGTGGAGGGAAGACCAAAGAGGAGGCTATTGCAGTAGTCGAGTCTGAAGGTGATGAAGGCGTGAATGAGTATCTCAGCTGTGGTCTGGGAGAGGGAGGGACGGAGGCGTGCAATGTTGCGCAGGTGGAAAAAGGATGTTTTAGTGATGTGGTTGATATGCGATTGGGATGAGAGGGTGGAGTCCATTATGATGCCAAGGTTGCGAACGGAGGGGGAGGGGGTGACATTGTGACCGTCGATAAGGAGGGAAAAGTTCTGTATAGAGGGAAGGAGAGATTTGGGTCCGGTGATGAGGAGTTCTGTTTTATTGCTGTTTAGTTTTAAAAAATTTTTGTCCATCCAGGTTTTGATGTCAGAGAGGCAGTTGGTTATGGTGGAGAGGATGACGGGGGTGATGGATTTGGTGGAGATGTACAGTTGTGTATCGTCGGCGTAGCAGTGAAAATGGAGTCCATGGTGGCGAATGATTTGACCGAGGGGGAGCATGTGGATTGTGAACAGGAGGGGGCCGAGCACCGAACCTTGGGGAACTCCATGGCTGACTGGGGAAGTGTGGGATTTGGAATTGCTGACAGAGACAAAGTGATGATGGTCGGAGAGGTAGGAGATGAACCAGAGGAGTGCTGTGCCAGAGATGCCTATAGACTGTAGATGGTGGAGGAGGATGGTGTGATTAACGGTATCAAATGCGGCAGAGAGGTCGAGGAGGAGGAGGATGGAAATGGAACCAGAGTCAGCGGCGAGGAGGAGATCATTGGAGACTTTGAGGAGGGCTGTTTCTGTGCTGTGGTGTGAACGGAATCCGGACTGAAATGTTTCGTAAAGTTGGGTGGAGTGGAGATGGTGTTGGAGTTGAGTTATGACAGAGCGTTCCAGTATTTTTGAAAGTAACGGAAGATTGGAGATGGTCTGAAGTTGTCCAGGTTGTCCGGGTTGAGGCCAGGGTTTTTCAGGAGGGGTGTGATGGTGGGGGCAAGTTTGAGCGGGGATGGGACAGAACCAGTGGAAAGGGAGGTGTTAATGATGTTGGTGATGAGAGGGATGAGAGTAGAAATACATGGTTTTAGGAGAGGAGATGGAATGGGATCAAGGTGGCAGCTGGAGAATTTCATAGATGAAAGGAGTTTAGTGGTGTCAGAGGGAGTCAGTGGAGAGAAGGATGAAAAGCTGAGAGATGTGGATGGAGCAATGTCAGGTTCTGAGGGGATAGGAGTGGAAGTAGTGGATGCAAGTGAGCTGTGAATGGTTTGGATTTTGGAATGAAAGGATGTGAGAAAGTTATTGCATTTGTCTGTTGTGAATGTGGAAGTGATATTGTCCTTGGGTTTGGTCAGCTTTGCAAATGTGGAGAAAAGGGTGCGGGGGTTAGAAGAGTTGGAGTGGATGAGTTGTGAATAGAAATTGGAGCAGGCAGTTTTGAGTTGTATGTTGTAACAGAAAGTTTGTAGGCTTTGGCGTGAACTGTGAGACCGGTTTTTCTATGGAGTCGTTCGAGCTGTCTGCGTTGTTTCTTGAGGTTGTGGAGATCCAGGGTGTACCATGGGGCAGAGGTGGAGAAAGAGACTGTGGCAGTTTTGAGAGGGGCTAACTGGTTGAGGCAGGAGGAGAGTGTGTTGTTGTAGAAATTGACGAGATCAGAAGCAGTAGAATCTGTGGGAGGGGGGAAGCTGGTGATGACATGGGATAGGGAGGAGGAGAGAGAGTTGGGAGGGAGGGATTTCAGGTAACAGAAGGTTATTGTTCGAGATTGTTTGGTGGTGGGAGTGGGAGCAATGATGTCCGGAGTAATGGCCAGATGATCAGAAATGGTGAGGTCAGTCAATGACAGGTTATGGATGGTGAGAGAAGGAGTGGAGCAGACCAGGTCCAGGATGTGTCCGTGTGTGTGTGGGTGAAGTGACATGCTGGGTGAGGTTGAGGCAGTTTAAAATGTCCAAGAAGTCGGATGTGAATTTGGCTGTAGGGGAGTCTATGTGGATGTTGAAATCTCCGAGGAGCAGGATAGATGGGGAGATGGAGGAGAGCTGAGTTACAAAGTCAATGAAATCAGAGAGAAATGATGAACAGTTTTTGGGAGGACGGTAGATGACGGCAGCGGTGAGTGATTTGGAACTGGGAAGTCTAAAAGCTAGATGTTCAAATGAGGAAACAGGTGGGATGGAGATGGGGCGGAGGGTGGTGTTGCTGCGGTGGATGACTGCGATGCCTCCGCCTCGTTTTTCCAGTCTGGGGTTGTCGATGGAGGTGAATCCGGGTGGGGTGGTCTGGTTGAGTGCGATGTAGTCCATGGGTTTATGCCAGGTTTCAGTGAGACAGAGAAGATCCAGTTTATTGTCCATGATGAATTCACTAATGAGCAGGCTTTTATTGTTGAGTGATCTTGTGTTGAATAGTGCTGTCTTGAGAGGCTTTTGTTGTGAAATCCTTGTGGCGTAAGTTGGAACAGGCAGGAGGTTGTAAGGAGTCATGTGACGAGTGCGCGGATGACATGTGCGGATGTTGTTGTCATGCCGGTATCCAGGGGGGTGAGAGCTGCGGTTTGTCCAGAGAGAGGGAATACTGTTTCCAGCGGTGAAGTTGTAAAAAAGTTTGCGGCGGGAGCCCCGGTGAATGTAGGGGTGACGACGGAGGAGACAGAGTTGTTTAAGGGTTGTAGTGATGTCCATTGAGGGAGGTGCGCGGTGGTTGAGTCTGAGGAGCTGCATGGACGTGTACCGGAGAGCCATGATCGGAACCAGAGATGGCAGCAGTCGTGGAGATGCCAGCAGAGAAGCCACGAACAGTAGCCACAACACTGGCAGACTGCCCCGGAGTATAGGTCGGCCAGTAACCAGGTTGTAGTCCGCTGCTCGAGCAGAAAACAGCGAGGTCGGGGCACGGCCAACCCCGGGAGCTAGCTCAATGGTGGTCACGGCAGATTGAACACCGTGACAGGCGACAGGTGGGTGACCAGGAAAAGGTACAGTCCAGATCATGAGGCAGGATCAGAAACAACCGGATTCAGGGAAAAGGTGAGTGAACCATTCAGTTTGAACTAGTTTTTCCTTATTTGTTCGGAGTGAGAAGCGGCAGCCAAACGCGCCAGCGTCCTCTCACATCCGGGCTATGCCAAATGTATTATTAAAAATGCCCCTGTCCATCACAATGACGGACAATCAGAAAGTGTAATGCGACCTCTGAGCTAAAATAAAATTCAGCTTAGCAGATCATAACAGAATTTTGCAGATTTTCCAATCACATGACCTAGATGCTGTCCTACTATTGGCCAGCTGTAGATAAACCTTTCTGATACTCAAGGAGGATAAAAAGAAGGAGAAGACACGACAAATGGCTCCAATGAAACTATGGAGTATCCTTCTTTTGATACTCCTTGCTGATACTTAGGGGAAGCAGGAAATATGAAGTTAGACCTTTGTAGCATTGACCTTTGACAGTTATCCACTGCATGCATCAGGATATCAAGTGCTCACAGGAGACCTTAACTTTGAAAACATTTGCCCTATATAACTCAGTTTTGGGAAAATATGGAGATAGACCTTGTGAATTCTAAGCCGATGATATAGCAAGTCGTATGAACTCATTTGGCAGTTCAGAAACTCAGCATTAACACAATAACTATTGTATGTATTGTATACTCAAAGGCAATGAAAACGCAACACTCTAAATTTAGGTTTATTTTTGCTCAGGACCTGAGTAGTCCAATTTGAGTTCTTAAGTGACCATTGGGGTCACAATGTGTACCTCGTTACACATGAATGATCATCATGTAACTCAGCAGTGTGAGTTGGACTCTCATCAATCCATATTGAGTACAACATATGGGATTAGGAGTTGTGCAAGTACAGTGGTTGAAATGAAGGAGGGGTTGTCTTCCCTATATAAAGGCATGATAAAAGCCACACAAAAAACATTTTTACATGTCATAATGCCACGTCTGTCGACTGAACAATGGAACGGGGCCCTGGGTATGCTAGAGGCGGGAGTAAGTGCCCGGCAAGTGGCTCACCGTTTTGAATGGAGTACGTCCAGCATCAGTACGTTTTGAGTGTAGTACGTCCAACTGGGACGAGCTCTTTCATCAAGAGTACCCAGACCTCAAACCAGGCAGCAACTCCAGAATGCACTACAGGCAGAGTGGCGACAACTTCCCCAAGACAACCTAAGACGCTTAGTCAGGTCCATGAGGAGACTGCCTGTGTGGATGTTAGTGGGGGTCATACCTGATACTGACAGTTCTTTTGAGTTCATTTTTAAATGTGTGTTCCGTTCAGTCCTGTTGTGATTTTTCATTTTCAACTTGTGCTCGTTATGTTTAATGCATCTGTTTATTATTGTCCAAATCGGCCAATTAACACATTTAATTCATCAAAGTCAACCCACCCAACATATTAGAATTGTTTAAATAAGAAAATCAAGTTGAGTCACAAAATTATTTGAATCCAAACTGGTGTTGCGTTTTCATTGCCTCTGAGTATATATATAAATTAATTACTTCTACCTTGATTTCAATTTAATAATATACATTACAGATCATGCGCCGGAAAGCTGCAGGACCCTTGATCCTATATTTTTCCGATTGGCCCCACTAATAAGTGGTTTTCTTAAGGATACACAGCTGTTTAGTCCCAATCCCTTGAGTTCTCTTTGCATTGTGCATGTAAACATGCTCTAACTTTCAATATTAAACATTCCATGAGTTCTACTGTTGATTTTTACGATTAAATTTCACCAAATGTTTAAGTGATCCCCATTCATCCCATTTTTAGAACTTTCAGCAATCTCTTTGGTTGTCTTCTTTGCTTGATGCCGGCCAATAATTTGACCCTTCTGACACAGAGTCACATCTTTTCCACGACCACAGGCTACATCTTCAGCCATAGTTATTTAACAAAAGAGCAGCTACTCACTGCATCAGTTGGGATGAAATAACTTGTTGCCAGCTAAAACATATACTGCCTGGCCAAATAATGGTAACCACTTGGATTTAACAAAGCAAATAGGTTACAGCCTTACATTGGATAATTTCTATTCAGTAATGAATGTGTTAGAGCTAGCAAAGTTGTTTAATTAAAATTATAATAAGAAATGAATGCAACTCTGGACAGAAATAAATGTTGTAACATTGCGTGAGCCACTCAAAATGATGCCACAGTGAATGCATGCTGTAATCAAAGGTACAGGCGGTCCAAAAAATATCACTGTGTGTGGCTTTTTTTCTGGTTTGGCAGTATATTAATCATGGCAGAAATTATCAGCTGGAAGGCTCTTGCCCATTTGCTTGGTTATATCCAGGAGACGACTATTTCGGCCGGGTTTTTAGTAGATGGTGAATGGACCTATGAAGTTAAATCCATTATTTTTTATTCTATTTGCATTTTCTATTATATGCCAACTTTTTCAGAACTGGGATTGTAAATGATTATTTTCATCAACTTTATTTTAGGTGCATCCAGAGATGTATAAAGTACTCGAAAAAAATAACTAAGTAAAAGTAGAAGTATCATAACTGAAAGTTACTTTGGTAAAAGTTGAAGTCACCCATAAGAAAATTACGTCAGTAAAAGTCTTAAAGTAGCTCAGATTAAATGTACTTAAGCACCAAAAGTATCTTGTGAAAAAAACATTCTTAAGTATCAAAACTGCAAGTACAAGTACAAAGTATTTTTCACAGTATGAATAGAAAGAAGCAAAACAACCACACAATGTCCTCTCTTTGTTCTCTTTAATCAATTTTCAGGTGTATTCAAAAAGAATTCAAAAAACAAACAGTCTCTGCTTTATATACTTCTTATTCTTCTTTGAATTTACAGGCGGTTTAAAAAACCACTTTAACTGACAATAATTACCCCGCCCCACCCGAAGAGTGAGGGCAAAGGGTAATGTTTTTGGTTCGGTCTGTTTCTGTGTTTGTGTGTTTGTTAACACTCTAGCGGCAAAATTAATGGCCAGATTCACCCCAAATTCGGTATAGGGATTGCCACTGACCCAGAATAGATCCCTACTGAATTTCGTACAAGTTGGTGAAAGTTTATGCGAGGGGCAAGGTTTGTTGTGCCTGGCAGCACTTGTTAATAGTAGAATGACATAGGATCAATACCATGTCGAATTTTTTGCTTAAAAAACTGATTTTTCTGAACAACTAATTGGGATACCATTAGCTCACTGTAGCTGAAGTGGTTGCAATAAAGGACAATGATAGTTTCTGTAGCAGGAAAATTTTTTTTGAACAGCTGGATAGATACTATGGGCAAGTATATAGAGCAGTTTGCACATCAGGCTTAGCTGAGGAGTTTAATTCAGGCAACTCCTGAAAAACAGGGATTGGAGTGAACTCGTCTATATTATAAACCGTGTTCGAGCTCGGCTTGCTTATTATTCAATAACTGACCCGGGGGTGCTATCTAGTGATAGAATATTGTAACTGCATGCAAAAATTTGCAGCTCCATGTCCGCTGGCGGACACATCTGCACAAAGGCGTTAAGATACCCTGCCGAGCACCGTTGTTCTTCTCAAACACTCCAAATCCATATAATCCCTAAATGATGAATTACATTCATATTTTAATTTGCAATGAGTAACGAAGTGGCCAGTGTCAAAGTAACATATTAAAAGTATACTTTTTTATGTTTTAAATGTAGTAGAGCAAAAGCAAAAGTCCTGGTTAAAAATACAAATCCTCAAAAAAACTACTTAAGCACTGTAACAAAGTAATGTACTTGGTCACTATACACCTCTGGGTGCATCACACTGAAACTCATATATTTTTATTATACTTTAAATTGGAAAGGTCGTGTCTTGAAAGGCAACACGCATCAAAGAAAGGCATCTTCATTCCTATCGCAGTTCTCTACAGGAGCTGCCATTTGTAAAAAGGCATAATAGTGTAAAACAATGCTGTGATTAGAGCATATGAAAAAATGATAATTTAAGCAGTGAACCTAAATTATCTCTAAAATTGATTTTTTTCCCCCTTCCTTATTAGGGACGAATAAACGAATGAAGTTTACCTCTCAATTCTGCTGCATAAGGTCAACTAAAATATGCAATGAGCAGCTCCATGTTCAACTCCAGCGTGCTTTACAACCACTCTTCAGGATCCAGTCCCCTGGTGTGGTATGAGTATGACGCATGTAATGAATCACAGGGGGCATTTGTGTTCCTCTACATGGTGCTGGTATTTAACCTGGTAGTGGGCTTTCCCATCAACATGATGGTGATGTGTCAGGTGGCCAAAAAGAAGAGCGACTCCTCCACCTCTGACATCTTCATCTTCAACCTGGCCATTGCTGATGCCTACTTCTGCCTGATGACCCCCATCGACCTGATGAATCGCCTACTCCTCAGGAACAAGTATATATGGTCCTTCCAGCGCTTTGCCTACGGGCTCAAGGACACCACCCCACTCCTGCTCACCTGCATTTGCCTGGACCGCTACATGGCCGTGGTCCACCCTATTGTGTTCTCCAGCACCAGGGATAATAAGATCAGGGTGGCGATTTCCATTCTGGTTTGGGGGCTCATGTTAGCAGGTGCACTCACCAAGTCCATAGTGGGCATGGACAGCACGATGAACATCTTCACTGGACTGATCTTGGCTGCCTTTGCCATCATGGTCTTCTGCAACATCTCTATCATCTGGACTCTGAGAAAGTCAGTCATTGGCAAAGAGAAGATGCACCCCGTGAAGAAGAAAGCCCTCAGAATGGTGATCTTTACCTTGGCCATCATAGTCTTCTCCTACCTTCCTCCAGTGGCTATTTTCCCCTTCGCAGAATATTATAGCATCTCGGACTACAAGTGCCACATCATGGTGGTCGTCTTCTCCTTCATAAACATCAGCAGCAGCATTGAACCCCTGCTATACATTTCCAAGATGGATCAATGCCTTGCTAAC
Source organism: Gymnothorax javanicus (assembly GCA_029692085.1). Taxonomy (NCBI): domain Eukaryota; kingdom Metazoa; phylum Chordata; class Actinopteri; order Anguilliformes; family Muraenidae; genus Gymnothorax; species Gymnothorax javanicus. Next base: position 31,584,749 of record CM056200.1, on the reverse strand, counting down.
CTGCCTTGCAGCTGCTGCCAAAGGCCTTCCAGTGAGTCAAAAAATATATGCAAATGAGCCATATTTTTGGATTTGGGCTGTTACAATTTGCTGCTGAAATTGTGCCACCCAATTATTTACCCCACATAAACTACGGACCCAAATGTGGGTCCGTCAATTGCAGGTACTGTATTGAAACCTGCGGAACTTTAGGCCTATTTTAAATTCTAGTGGTGATCCCAAGGTTTCCAACAATCCCAAATATGTCCTGCAGAATTACAGGAAGATATTTATAAAATGATATTGAAATCTTGATATTTTCCATTTGATGTAATGCTGCGGCCATATAAACATTAGCAGCCTGGGCCGAATATTTTTCTCAATACAAGCCTGGTGTTGCTTAAGTGAAGCGCTGCTTCCAGCAGATACAGAATATGAACGTGACATTATCCTGCAAAATGAATAAATGCTTTTTCTGACTTTGAATTACTTCTGGAGAAATAATAAGTAAGAACACAGGGGGTTATCTATGGGGTGCCTGTTGTTAATAAATCTAAATAATTAATGCTTAACTTAAATCTTAAACACTAAATGTATAGTAAATGCTAAATGTAAATATTAAGTACTAAATGTAAATGTTCAATGCTAGATCTAAATGTTAAATGTGAATAATGAATGCTAAATGTAAATCTTAATGCTAAATGTAAATGTTAAATGCTAAATCTAAATAGAATTGCTAATTTATATGTGAAATACTAAATGTAAATGCTAAATCTAAATAAGAAATGTTAAATGTCAACATTTAGATTTAACATTTACATTTAACATTTATTATTTAGATTTAACATTTAAACTTAGCATTTAATATTTAGATTTAACATGTAAAAATTAGATTTAGCATTTAACATTTGGATTTAACATTTATAATTTACATTTAACACTTACATTTACTATTTGGATTTAGCATTTAACATTTAGATTTCACATTTTACATTTAAATTTTACATTTTATATTTAGATTTAGCAGTTAACATTTAGATTTAACGTGAACACTACATTTAAAATATTTTTAGGAAAAAAAATGACAAATTTTGCAAATATTGCTGTAAATCTGGCAAAAAGTGCCTCAGAAAATGCTCACTACTTCTTTTTTAATTTTTTACGTTTTTTTCGAGCTAAATATGGCAAAATCTTGCAGTTATTCCCAGCGTGTACCATTTTACAATAGGCACACCATAGGTTACGTGCATTAATTACAAAAAAGAACATGCTAGGCATTTGGTGTTATCCATTTTAAAAAAGTATGTTCGACAGATAAAATATTGTACCTGTTCTCATGATTTAAGTGGAACTGAGGCGATGGGACGATAACCACCTACTAGCAAACAGGTTTGCTTATATATCTGGAAAAGGGCAAGAATGTTAATTCAAATTATTATTTTGGATTCATCACCTTCACTTTGTAACTACATGTTTGATTCAAGAAGCACTGGGAATTTATTTAACATGATCAAATCAAAAGCATTTTGCACATAACAAATTATTTGGACGTCAATTCTTTAGGTTCACGTATGTCTTTGTCAGCTCATCCGTTACTTTTCACTACCACGGGGGGGAGGGGGTGTAAATATAGCCACTATAACAGCCAATGTAATGTAACCAGAGCACCTGGTACAATGCTAAGTTTAATTCAATCACGAATTAAAGGATTTAAGGAAGCATTCATTCGCAGATTTAATCAGGAGGTATTGGTGTCTGAAGTGAGTTACATAGCTATATGTAGGCTATGCAATCGTAAGGCCTATAAAATCAGTATTTTTGCAATGTATGTAAGAAACATAGTCCATTTCCAGAAACTTCTCCACGGCACGTCTGGTTTCGTCAAATCCGACATATTGGTAACAGTGCCCCCTAAACTGATATATTTTTGAACATTCGTCCCCTTATATCCAGACTTTGGCAAAGATTGCCAAAAAATTTCCTTTGGCATGTTATAATGTTCTGAGAGGGCTGGAGTTTCAGCTAATTTCAAGGCTCTATCTTCTTGGTTAACATTTTTATGGGCCCCCTGAACATCACTGCAAATAGGCAAATTGGAAATTTTGTCAAAATGTCTGTAGCCGCTGCTCCAAGATGAAGCATAGTGCCAACAATGTTTCTGGTGTCCTTTGTTTTGCCCAATGAAGGTTCAAATTAATGGTCTACCCATCCCGACTGGTGTCTGGTTATTTATGTTAATCCACTGTACAAACAGGAAAAAATTAGCCCACACCCAACTTTGGGAGCAAATACCTCGAAAAAACCAAAAAAGTGCCAGACTAAATACCTCAAAAATTTTCACACCATTAATGTCTGAAAAGGAAACAAGTAAGATGAATTTGGCACTGGTCTGGTTTAAAAATTAAAATAAGCCTGAATTTGTAAAAATATTTTTTCCCGTTGTACACAGATTTCTTGTCATTGCACGTAGAACCAACATGATCACCAGGTGGCACGTTCACAGTTTAAAAATTTGGGTTTCCCAGTATCAAATACAATCATAAATTCCTTAGCATATTGAAGCAGTTATCCACAATATTCCTTCAAAAATGGGTATTTTTCCTCAAAAATGCTCAATTTGGTACCTGACTTGTCCACATCTAGGTGGTGTTGTAGCCATATCAATAAAAATTGTGAGCTCAAACTCCAGGATTTTCTGTTACACATATATGGGCACCATTCTGTCAATTTTCATGCAATTCTGAGATGCCAACTTCATTGAGTGTCTCAAAAGTGCCATTCTCTCAGAATATGGCTCTTCCTATGTGGAAAATAGACTAAAAAATCTTCTTCTCATGAACCATAACTTTGATTGATGCAAATTCCATATGTCGGATCTTTGGGGTATGCTATATCTAAATTGCAAAGGAATAGTTGCTTCGTCAAATAACATCAGAGCTATGTATCAATCAAATTGCAATGGTGATATAATGAGTTTTTTACATTTAATACTTATATGCTTCTGAACCACGGCACTGATAGGCACAAAACTTGGTAAGTAAAACCCTTACACTGACTTCTGTTTAATTTATGAAGGAAAAGTTGCTATATCAAAAATCCTGGCCATTACAAGCAAATTATTTGCTTCATTTACTAATTAATATTCAAAAAAGCCAATATCATTCACCATCGTATCAATCATTCTAAAATTTCTTGTGCACAATGACAAGTCCTCGTCGCTCAAAATTTAAAAGCAATCCATTAAGAAACATGGACCCTACAAGCACTTGAACACCCCCATTTTTAACACAATTTTTAGTATATGAAAAATATACTGAAAATCTTCTTTTCATGAACCATAACTTCAACAGATGCAAAATTTCCAAAGTATTGCCTTTGGGATATGCTCTATCTAAATTGTGAAGGAATAGTTGCAACACAAAATAACACTAGACCTACGTGCCAATCAATTTGCAAAGGTCAAATCAATGTTGAAAAATTATTGTGTTCAAATGGGTATAAATTCTATGCAGTTGCTTGAAAAGTCTCATTACTTTGCATTCTTCTATTACCCCAAAGGATGATACTTCAGTATGAAAACTTTTGTATACTGATGACATGGTTTTGCTGCCTCATTGAATTTTATCTTCCAAATTCAGTTTGTCCTCCTGCCGAAAAAAAACATTGGAAACTCCTGAGACTTAAAGGGGAATGTAACTGCCAAACCTATGTAAACGTTAATATATACCTTGATGCTGTAAAAAATCGCCAATATATTTTTTCCCCCAATTTCCAAACTCTAAATTGGTAAATTTGGTGATTTAAATGCCTTCACAGCGCAGCCTTTCAGAGCTATGACGTTTGACCCGTGACGTCACACAGTGAGAACGTTCACCAACTTAACATTGGTAGTACATGCAACAACTGGAATCTGCTCCAATATTTTCCTATTTTCAACGGTTTTCCCGAACTTTGGAGGCACCATCTCTCGTACTTGTGTTGTTGGAGGGTGTAACAACACGAACGCAGATACTCTTTCTTGGGCATTTTCTTTTTCATATCAGGAAATGAAAGGACGAGAGTGAACTGCCTCTCTCGTTTTGTCTCTTTTTAGTCCCAGCTAGCCACACAGCCAGCGTGCACTGTGAATACGGCTATGTACAGCGATCACGATGGACCGTGTGTGACACGCATGCTACATGTAGGTACTCGGTGCGATACTAACGTTCGTTGATGCTACACCGGGCCGCAAATTTATAATTCCCAAACCGAACTCATCTGCCTCCCTTATACCTCTCTCCCCCAATAAGTACGGATAGCTCAGTTATGATGGCAACCTCATTCCCATATAAAATTTAGTCAGAATAAATGCGAATATTTGAATATCATAAACATACATCAATAGTAGCGATTAATTGCTTCAGTTAATGTTTCTATGCGAACAACTTCAGCACCCCAGACAAAGCCTGACAGCTCAGACGGGGCTGTCCTCAAATTTCCCTCAGCGTGCCAACACAGTGAGAACAATATTCATGTCTGAGCACAAGCCATATAAACATAAAGCACAAGTGTTTAGGATCATTTTACGTCAAACACACGATAAATTTTACCTACATCAGAAGTGCACTCTCCGGGATTTTCACTGCGCAAGGTCGTTTATTAAAATAGATTTTACCATGAGCAGCAGCATCGAAAGCGATAATGATTCCGCACTTCTCACACGTTTCTTCTCAGGGGCTGGAAGCTCCGATAACGTTATAAGAAAACTATTAATAAAAGTAGAACAACTGAACTGCTCTCTTACTGACACTGCTTTGTATGCAATCGCAGATGAAGTTATTCTTGACATTATATAGCCATCCAGCGAGTCAGCTAGTTGCTGTTAGCTAAGGAGATCTTGGTAATTATTAGTCATATTAAAGCGATATGATCTTGGTTTTGCCCTAACTTAATTGTCTATCTGTACTATGAATTGACTTATCTGATATGATGGGTTCAAGTTACACCAGTGGCCAAAGGACGCAAAATTACGGTGGTCGTAATGTTCTGTCCGATATGCTCTTACTGAGAACAGGCCACGTTTCAGGGGCGAAAATGAAAGGCAAAGTTAGGTTCGCTGTTAGGCTCTCTCATGGGGTCCGCACGAACGGTGGCAAGCTCTCCAGAGGAGGGACGTTTGCCTGGGCTTCGATTAAAGCCAGCTCAGAATTTAATATTAGCTAATGGAGAAAGTAATGTTGTCTGGAAGCGCAGACAGCCCAAAATATTTCGAGAATGGAAAAATGGTATGACCAATGCCCGCAAAACCAATATAGCCTACACCCAGAACGAGGTTCTGTTAAATCCGTGACTGAATTTTTCCAACAACTACACATAATTTATCGCGCGGTGTCTAGGGATACGGCAGTTTTATGGGTACGGCTGTCGATTTGAAGGGATTAGGATGAGGATTAGGGATTATGGTTATGGTTAGGGCAGTACCTCTCTACATTGAAATGCATTGGAAAGCTGCCGTACCCGTAGCAACTGCCAATTTATTAACAACATGTTAAGATTTTACTTTTAAATCATTGGTACCATTATCCTGCAGTTTTTTTTCCACTAATGAGACATTGCCTAAGGAGTGGTCTCGGCATGGTTCTGAGTGGTTATAAAACACCGTATTCGTGGTGCTCGTGTGACCGAGAGTGGAGCTCTGCTTATCGCCCGTCTGCTTAACTCAATTCTGTAAAATGAGCGATTGTGACGATATGAATGTTTTCATGTCCTTTGTGTGATGAATAGCTTTGTTATGTTGCCAATCGTAGTTTTAGCACAGAGTGCACAGTGAGCAAAGATGGCTTTTAATTCGCTACACTGTGTTCAGTTAATAGCCTACTGATATTGAAGGTGACATCCTACAGCGATGTGCGCCGTTAATTTATGTCTGAATAGTAGTTAATAACATACCTAATCAGAATTGTTTTTTTTTCCTTTTTTCTTTTAACTTATTTCGAATATTTGAACGCCAAATAGCGAAGCAGTGCATCGCTGTAAATTGTGTAAATTCTCATCCAACTTTGAGTGGACAGTGACAAACCATCCATCTGCATCGGACCATGGTCAGACATCCTACTTTTGTTTTATTGAAACACCTGATGGACATAGTCTGTCGAAGGTTCGACTTTTTACTCGACAGATGGTCTGACAAGTTAAGTTTATTGAAACAGCCCCCTGCTCTCAGAAATTTGGCTAAGTCCCGCGGCGGGTGACCAGTTTTATCTCCATTCATCAGTTTCGATATCTGTGCGATCGCCAGAGTCGCTAATGCCGTTGAAATCTGAATCGGAGCTGCCGCTATGCCTTTCTGTATTGTCCGCAATGTATTTTTGTCTTGCTATCTCACGGTGTGACGTCACGGAGTAATGGGCGGGCTGATTTACAGAGGGTGAAAATCAGGCACTTCGAAACCGTATTTCGGGATATTGTGTCAACGCAAAAATTTTGAAAAAAATTCTCAAATGTAAAGTAGGCCACAGGTGACAGTTTTAAATAGTTTATAGCCCTATCAAAAATGTGATCATATTCCCCTTTAATTGGTATGTTCTCCCTCTCAGGGGCGGAGTGGGACACCAAAATCCACCGAGAAAATTCTGACCGCAGCGGCCCACCACCGGCCCACCATTGGCCCAATCCATCCCCCCAAAAAAAACGCATTAGATTTTTTTTTGAAAAATACTTTTAAGACAAAATCAAATGTTTTCAGTATCAGTAAAATAACAACTGGTAGATTGCTGCGCCCACTGATCTGTACTGAGAGTGTTGTTATTCTGACACGAGTTAAATGACAGCTCTGTGTGTGGAAAACCACTCTGTTCCGTAATCACGGTGCAGATGCAGACGGGTTTGGAGCTGACGAGAGGAGAGAAAAAAAGAGTGTGAGGGGCAACGCGGCCGTAGTAGCCGCCGTGATGACACCGCCCCCGCTGAGGAGGAACTATGAAGAACTCAGCTGTAATGTTATGCTAATTCGCACCTAGTAATAACATCAAGGCTTGAGCTAACTGTTTTCCTGTCAACTCACCTGCATCACTAGTTGACGCCTGGTTGTTTCGGAATAAATCTGTGATTTGACTATTTTGATGCACCCTCCTCCAGCATCCGCTTCTTCTTCATTCTGGCCTTTTTGGCCCCTCCTTTCTCTTCTTGCCTTCCATCTTCGAGTATAAAAAAAATCCGCTACTTCAATCTGCCCGCTTTCTGTCTGTCTGACGGCCGCTCATTCATCCCCCTACGTTCACTGGATAAACGCAGAGTGATGCGCAGTTTCCATTTCCCATGAGGCTTTGCTCCGACCATTCTACATTAAATTTTTGAACAAACAAATTTTAACAGTAAATTTAACATTTGTGTGACGGTGCGTTCAGGAACCACACGCGAGAGAGGGAAATCCAAAAAACGTATGCCTTTAATGAGGTCCGAGTCAAAGCCAAAAAATACAAGAATTGCCAAGCCACAATACGAAATCCAAAAACAGTGTCAACTAGACGGGCAGGGGTCAGAACCAGTAAGACAGATGAGCAAAGGTACGTAGACGGTAGGCAAAAAGTCGTAGTCGATGAACAAAGCCAAGGGTCGTACACAGGGCATCCAAACACAGAAATCGTGGTCATACAAAAATAGGTCGAAATCCAAAAAGACAAAACAATACAAGAAGGGCTATGGCAAGAATCGTAGTCGGACAAACCAGTCGAAGAAAAACAATACTCAATGGCATACAAGGCGCGCTGCACAAAGAAATATTGAACAACGTTCTGACAAGGAGCTGGCTGTGAAAAGACTGCTTAAATAGACGGGAGGAAAGTCACATGCTATGCAGGGAGCAGGTGTACTGGATCAGACTAATTACAACGGGAGAATCACATGAGGGAAACCCTAACCACGAAAATTGGCGAACGCCAAGACATGGACGGGAATCACACAGACAGCCTATGACATTTAAACAGCTCCGGTCAAGGAGTTCTAAAGCCTGATTCATGCTTCTTGCGGTCGGCGCGGTTTCAGCGGTGCGGACGGCGCGCACGGTCCCCACGAACGTCCAGTCGTTTCACGCTTGATGCGGTCAAAGCGGCTCCAAGAACGGACCTGCTCGGCAGTTGCGGTACTGAATCTTATTTCTGTGATAAATAACGTTCATTTTCACTATCATATTTTAACTATTATTATTATTATTATTATTATTATTACTACTACTACTACTACTACTACTACCAAACACACGGCTCGATTATTTTGAATTAGATTAGACAGTGCGGCGCTGTTAAAACAAATATTACTGGCCGCTCTTTCTCCACTATTACAATAATTGGGTCACTTGAAACTTCCGAAAACTAAGTTGACATGGTTTGCATTTCGGCAGTTCCTGCACCGAAGTCTGGCAATGAGCATCCTTGTAGATCCGACAGGAACTGAAGTAAAGATGTTTGTATTTTCAGCTGTTTGTACGTACAGCTGGCTTTTCTTTGAAGCTTTTCATTTTTAATTTTAATAGGTATACGTACTTCCGGGTCCTGAAGCTAGCCAATCATTGCAACGCGGTCTGTGCGACCCGGCCGCATTGTTACAAAATCCTCCAGGTGCGCGGCTCTGCGTTCAGAGCCTCCGCGAACCCTCCGCGCTCTGTCGCCTTGGCCGCAATTGCGTCATTTCACCGTGTAGGCCGTGCTGACCGCGCCTACCGCAAGAAGCATGAATCAGGCTTAAGTGCACAGATAACGAGAGCAGGAAAGTAATTAAGCACGTGCAAGAGATCTCGCAGAAATGCAGGGGGAGAAAGTTAAAGCTGAGCAAGAGGCGGAGACTAGAACAGGGTGATTGCTGAGAGGGAATTAGTATTAATTAGTAGCGGTGCAACTTTACAGATTAACTAGAGCGCTCATTAGTAAGTTAGTAATCTATATACATGGATTAGTTGTGTTAGTAGACTATGATACAAAATACAAACGTTAGTTTTGTTAGTAATCAGAACAGTAAGGGGAAGGAAGTAAACGAGAAGCGAAGGAATGCGTTAAACACCAGAATACATTTAAATCACCCGAAGTAAGTGAGCACACAGACCGGGAAGACGGACTGAACCAGCTAGACCACAAGACAGGGGAGACAAATGCAATGGAACTGAGAAATGGAATGAACTAAAACCCAAAGTATAACAATAACCAAAAAGAATAAATAAAAGACAAAATCATGAACACTGAACATGAACATAAACATGACCAAAACCCATAACCATGACAATTTGTGGTCATGAAAGTTATGTAACGTCTGAATGAAAAGAATTAAATCAAGATAGGAGGCTAAACTAAAATCAGTAGGCTGGACCGATGAGAGTGAGTCTGACACTCCAGCAACCATGAGTGAGATGTAGAGAGACACCAAGTGTTATAAATATTGGTCGATGTTGAGAGGTGTGTAGTTGAGGCACAACCTGGAGATTTTCATGGGATCATGCTTAGTTCGTGATAGTTTTAATCCAGTGGGCCGACCATGAACGTCACACGGCCGCGCAGGGCAGTCTGCGGGCCGATTCACTTGAGCTTATTGGCCGGCTGGCTGACCGGGAAATCTCCCGGTCGTCCCCGGTCGTCCCAATGGCCACTCCGCCCCTGCTCCCTCTTTACAATCCTCCCAATGAGGTAGATAGTCATTGGTCTCAAAATTTGGTGTCAACTTTTCTTGAACTGTATGGCAGGTTGGCACAAAACTTGGTAAATACAATTCTCCAACTAAATAAAACTTGGTACATGCAATTCTCCAACTAACCTCTGTAAAATTTGCTAAGGAAATGTTGCTACTACAAAGCACATGGCCTTTACAAGCTAATCAAATTCTTCATCACAGACTTTTAGTGCATGAAATTAAGAAAGAAGAAACTGTGGCATATTTTCATATAAATTGGCACTGCACCTCTGCATGAAGTATAGAATGCTTGACTGAAACTCGAAAACAATCTAATTGGTAGTTTTCAAGAAATTGGTCAGACAACTTTTGCCGTGGTAAATTTTCTAAGTTCAAAATATGGAAAACAAAGTAATTTTTGAAAAAATCATCACATTTTCATGAAATGTGGCACTGCACCTCTCCATGAAGTGTAGAATGAATGACTGCAATTTGATGAGCGATTTTTGAGAAATCGGTCAGAAAAACTGGTGCAGACGGAAGGACGGATGGAAGGATGGAATTCTTTGGTAAATACGGGGGTAAAATTATTGAAAGGTTTAAAAACCATGTCGGGAAGTGATTTGAATATTTTATCCACAACAGTGGGTAACTTAATTAAAAGATACAAAAAATATGGAGGAATTTCTGTGCATAAAAGGCAAGAGTGCAAGCTTAGGCTGACTACCCCTGACCTCCAATCACTCAGACAGCACTGCATAAAGAAAGGTCATTCCTCTTGTGGTGATATAAACTGATGGCCTTAAGATTACTTAAGCAAATCTTTTGTGAATGCTACAGTACGTCATTACATCCACAAATGCCAAGTGAATTTTAAGGAAGCTTTATGTTAACAGTGTCAAAAGCACCATTGATTTCTCTTGACTGAACTCATCTGCCATGGACCATCACACAATGGAAAAGCTTAGTGTGGTAAGACACATCAATATTTCAGGACTTTGCAGGTAGAAATGGACACCATGTATATTGGCCCAAAGAAGAAAGGACCATCCAGTGTGTAAGCAGCAATAAATCCAAAAGCCATGCTCTGTCATGGTATGGGGTTGTGCCACTGCTCTTGGCGAGGGTAACTTGAACTTTTTTGAAGGTACCAAGAATTTTGAAAAGCACACTGCAATTTCAGAACAATGTATGCTGCCTTTAAGATATCGTTTCCAGAGATGCCCGTGTGTATTTTAAAAGAGACAACGCAAATCTGCATTCTACCCACATTACAAAACAATGGCTGTACAAAAAGAGGCTGCAGGTGCTGGACTGGCCTGCGTGTAGTCCTGACTTATCCCCAGAAGAGAAAGTTTGTGTAAGGACACGCCTCCTGCCATCCAGCTCACCGGTCTTCTGAATCCCGAATCGCATGCCAGTCATTACCCAATTATCACAGCTGTTATCAATTCCTGCTGAGTGGTAGCAGTAGTGTATTTAAGTCCGAGCTTCACTCAGTACTTCGTGAAGTCTCGTTTTCCCACACTGTAGCAGTGCTGCTAGTCTGTGTAGACTTATATCCGTACTTCGCGTGTATAAATTTAAATTTTAATCGCAGCGCTGTTATTGTCAATGCAGCGCTGTTTATTTTAAGGGAACATCGCTTCCTGTTTACTTTATGTGATGAGTAGTCACTATAGTATTAGTATTACCCTCTATGCATACTTATTTGGAATCTCTGTTCCTGTTTTGTTTTTGTCTGCAAAAGTCTGTGCCCACTGCCCTGTGGCGTGGCATAATAAATATTCCAAATCCATCTGTGCTCCTGAGTCCAGTCCTCATCTTTCTGTCCTCTGTGCAGCGCAGTGTGCACAAGACGCCAAATCCCTTACTGTTTGGCACATTTAGAAATTTAAAATTTGCCAGCAAAGACTCCATATAGTGGCACACCTTAATACATATTTGCAGGGAGAATGTGACAAAATTATACCCTAAGCACTCAATCACTGGGTCCCTTTGGTCCCTAGACATGAATCAAGCATTGCAAAATGGATCAGCAACATTACAAAGAGGTAAATATTTTACAGTCCTAAATCTTTTTGAAATATGAAGAAAGAATCAAATTTGAAATGTGTTCATTTTGCAAAATTTATCAAATTTACGAGGTGAAAAATGAAATAATTTGCTGTTGTATTTTTTCATAGAACTGGTCAAAGATATTGTAAAAATCAACGCGTTCAGTTTTTATATTAATTCAACATAACAACCCCACTTTCTGTTCTGCCACTGTCACCATTATTAAGACAACTTAATGTATGTATAAATTGCAGTATACCAAAATATTAGTCACCAGTGACAATGAATGTAATATTTGTAAGCATAAGTTTTAAGAAGAGTTTTAAGTTTGAGAAACTTATCAAAATAATTGTAGGTTGCCTGCTGACAAGTTTTGACAGCTTTCTAAGTGGTGTCCTCATTAGTGAGAAGATGTCAAAAAAGTTTAACTTTCCTCAGAAAAATCGTTGTGGAGAGGATTTTTAAAGCCATTTATGAAATTTAGGGGCATGGTCTGATGTCAGAGGTCAAATTGCAGTCAATATGCAACCCACAAAAAAATCTCAGAAAATATGACTTGAGTCATGCAGCACTGCACCATCATGCCAATTTTGGAGACAACGTGAAGTCAGTGTTATTGCCGGAACAGGTGGCTCTGCTGTACTCCTAATTTGTATATTATTTGACCTGTCAAATTCAACCTGTGTATGTAATGTCTTTGTTTCAATCTCGAGGGCACTATGCAGTAATAATGCCATTTCTGAAAAATGTGGTTTCCCTCATAGAACCAGTTGTAAATATGTATGTGAGGGAATTAGCAATGGCAGTGCATCATGAAACTTGTAGGTATGCTGACCTTTTAAGAGACAGAATAATGTGTCTCATTTTGGGACAGATATTTTAAATGTTTCAGGGACCAGGAAACTAAACTGTCAGGTTTCTGACCGTAAACTAAAGCATTTATCAACAGCAACCTCCGACCGTCTAGGCTGATTTTTTTTCACCATTCAGCAAAATGTTGAATTATGTCCATTGCTTTGGATCAGGGCCGCAGAAATATTCTGCAAGAGATTTGCCATTCTGCAGGTTTTCAATTCAACCACAGTCCACCTTATTTAACTAATCAGCAGCTCAGTGAAATCTCTCATCTTTGATGAGATTATTTCTGTCAGGGCTGCATTGAAAACTTACAGGATGGTACATCTCCTGGGAAGCTGTAAACAGTGGAGTCCACTTTATGAAAGCAAGGAGACTAACTCTGCATAAGCAGCAACTTGCACATTGCCAAAAATGGAAATTGAAGCCATATCATAAATTTACCAAATTACATCTGTTGAGAAACATTTATCCAACAAGATTAGTTTTATTTGCAGGAGTTCCTACCCCTTCCTTTGTACGAGCCCGCTATATTGCATCTTGAGGTTTCCGGTGCCAGACGTAACAGCAGGTTACACAGTCTCAGTTGTGCTCCAGTAGGCTGACTGCATTGCATCACTTAACATAACATAACATAACATAACATGAATGGCGAGAACAGGCCGTTCAGCCCAACTAGGCTCGCCAGTTTCTTTATACTATTGTGAATAAATCACTTCATATACTCAATGACTCATGGTATCTGGCTTTAAGTCAAGTCTGCTCTTGAAAACTCCCAAGGTTTCTGCCTCAACAATATGGTCAGGCAAGCTGTTCCACATCAAAATTACTCTTTGGGTGAAGAAATATTTCCAAATATCAGTGCTAAATTTACCTTTGGTCAACTTCCATTTGTGACCCCGAGTTCTACTAACAACACTTGGCTGAAGGAATCCTACATAATTCACTTTGTTAATCCCTTTAACATATTTAAAGACCTCAATCAGGTCACCCCTGAGTCTCCTTTTCCTAAGACTAAAGAGATTAAGGATCTTCAGCTTCTTCTCATAGCTTTCATCTTTTATACCCGGAATTAGCTTAGTTGCTCTTCTCTGAACTTTCTCTAGAGCCTCTATATCTTTCTTAAAGTATGGTCCCCAGAACTGTACACAATACTCCAGATGTGGTCTGACGAATGTGTTGTACAAAAGAAGCATCACCTCCTTAGATTTGTACTCAATACTTTTGGCAATGTATCCCAGCATCCAATTGGCTTTTTTAACTGCTACGGCACAATGGCTTGAGCCTGTGAGGGTTTGGTCAACAATCACTCCAAACAGATTAAAATCACTTGCTTATCTCGGATGCTGTTCTCAGATTGCATCACTTGCAATAATATATTGTTTGAACAGGGATGGGGGTACTCTTCAGTCCCCTCCTTTTGGCCCCTCCTCTTTACTGCACATTGAATTGTAAAATATTTATATTAAAAAAACCCTCTGGTCCAACCTGTTATTTAATGACCTCCTTCCACACTCACCCAATGGAGACCTGCTGTTGTATAGAAACAGCATAATTGTGGGCTTGAATTCATTGCCCCCTAAATGGACTCCTGATTGGCTGCAGTCTTTACCATTTCAATAACACATCTTTATATTAAATTGAACTGAAAATGTTTTGAGAAAAAGCACAGAGCTCCTGGATCATCAGGATACAGTTTCTTACTGGGCTGGCTGAACTCGCGGAGTCTGTGTGAAGCCATCACAGTTTCTCAGGTGAGTTTCTTATTCTCTCTTTCAACATGATGAACTCATCTATTGTTTCTTTTGGCATGTTAGATCTGGATGTATTTTGAATGCATTACGAGTGAACCCAAAACCAGTGAAGTTGGCACGTTATGTAAATCGTAGATAAAAACAGAATATAATGATTTGCAAATCCTTTTCAACTTATATTCAATTGAATACACTGCAAAGACAAGATGTTTAATGTTCAAACTGAGAAACTTTTTTTTTTTTTTGCAAATAATCATTAACTTAGAATTTAAAGGCAGCAACACATTGCAAAAAAGTTGGCACGGGGGCCTTTTTACCACTGTGTTACATCACCTTTCCTTTTAACGACACTCAGTAAACGTTTGGGAACTGAGGAGACCAATTTTTGAAGCTTTTCAGGTGGAACTCTTTCCCATTCTTGCTTGATGTACAGCTTAAGTTGTTCAACAGTCCGGGGTCTCCGTTGTCGTATTTTTACGCTTCATAATGTGCCACACATTTTCAATGGGAGACAGGTCTGGACTACAGGCAGGCCAGTCTAGTACCCGCACTCTTTTACTACGGAGCCATGCTGTTGTAACACGTGCAGAATGTGGCTTGGCATTGTCTTGCTGAAATAAGCAGGGCGTCCATGAAAAAGACGTTGCTTGGATGGCAACATATGTTGCTCCAAAACCTGTATGTACCTTTCAGCATTAATGGTGCCTTCACATATGTGTAAGCTGCCCATGCCTTGGGCACTAATACACCCCCATACCATCACAGATGCTGGCTTTTGAACTTTGCGCCTATAACAGTCCGGATGGTTCTTTTCCTCTTTGGTCCGGAGGACACGACGTCCACAGTTTCCAAAAACAATTTGAAATGTGGACTCGTCAGACCACAGAACACTTTTCCACTTTGCATCAGTCCATCTTAGATGAGCTTGGGCCCAGCGAAGCCGGCGGCGTTTGTGGGTGCTGTTGATAAATAGCTTTCGCTTTGCATTGTAGAGTTTTAACTTGCACTTGCAGATGTAGCGACGAACTGTAGTTACTGACAGTGGTTTTCTGAAGTGTTCCTGAGCCCATGTGGTGATGTCCTTTACACACTGATGTCGGTTTTGATGCTGTACCGCCTGAGGGATCGAAGGTCACGGGCATTCAATGTTGGTTTTCGGCCTTGTCGCTTATGTGCAGTGATTTCTCCAGATTCTCTGAACCTTTTGACGATATTACGGACCGTAGATGATGAAATCCCTAAATTTCTTGCAATAGCTCGTTGAGGAATGTTGTTTTTAAACTGTTCGACAATCAGCTCACGCATTTGTTCACTAAGTGGTGACCCTCGCCCCATCCTTGTTTGTGAATGACTGAGCATTTCAGGGAAGCTGCTTTTATACCCAATCATGGCACCCACCTGTTCCCAATTAGCCCGTTCACCTGTGGGATGTTCCAAATAAGTGTTTGATGAGCATTCCTCAACTCTCTCAGTCTTTTTTGCCACTTGTGCCAGCTTTTTTGAAACATGTTGCAGGCATCAAATTCCAAATGAGCTAATATTTGCAAAAAATTACAAAGTTTACCTGTTCGAACATTAAGTAACTTGTCTTTGCAGTGTATTCAATTGAATATAGGTTGAAAAGGATTTGCAAATCATTGTGTTCTGTTTTTATTTATGATTTACACAACGTGCCAACTTCACTGGTTTTGGGTTTTGTACTTTCTTGAACTGAAATACAATAGACCAGGAAATACGATGGATCAATCCTCTAAAATTTTACTGCAGAGGAAGAGGCAGTTTCAAAGGGCAGGAACAGTTTTCTCAGAGCAGTTTTCCAAACACAGAAGTTTCCTATGATGTCGATTCCAAGAGTGCAGAATGTCTTCCTCAAAACTCCACCCTTCAAGTCACCTCAAAATAACACTGTACCGCTTGTACAACCGAAAATCCCAAAAAATTGGTACATAGTGGAAAATGCAAACAAAATAAAAAAGGACTGCTTTGAAAACTTAGTTCAAGCTCTATTGAAGACACTAGCTGTACACATTTAGAGAGAAGATTTTTCCACCATTCTACCCCTGTGCAGAGTTGTAGTTCAGGACCTTTTTGCAGTATACCTGGCTTTCTAAAGCGCTGTACATTATAAACTGGAGACAGATCAGGACTGCAGGCAAGCCAAACTAGCACCCGCGGGCTAGATGGCAACATACTATGTTGCCCAAAAATGTATTTCATATATTTATTCATTATATCTTATTACATTAACAATACCCTTGCAAATGTACAAGTTCTGCATGCCATGTGCACTGACACACCCCTATACCATGACACATGCTGGCTTCTGGACCTGATGCAGATAAGAGCCTAGGTTGTCCTTGTAGTCTCTGGTCTGGAGAAGACAGTGACTGTTTTTTCCAAAAACCATTTCACATGTTGACTCGTTGGACCCCTAAACATTTCTGTTGTGCAACTGTCCATCTCAGATGGCACCAAGCCCAGAAAGGCTAGCAACTCTTTTGGAAACTGTTGGTGTACGACTGAATTTACATAGCAAAGCTTTAACTTGCATCCATGAATGCAGTGGGGAATGGCGTTGGCCGGAAAAACTTCCATCGAAGAAGTATGGAGCCCATATTATAATTTACTCTTGTAGGTGAATGACAGTTTCTAAGACAGTGAGCTTATGCATCTGGTGGCAAATTTGTGAACCTTGACCCATCTTTATTTATTTAGTTTAGTTTTATTTCGATCATTTGCACAGTATAATACAATTAGACATAACATGAATTTGCTGGTTATTCTGGGATATCAAAAAGGAAATAGGCTGAAGCTATGAGCTTATAAAGGCCTATCCCTATGTGATGGTTCTGCCCCCCTGTCTGTTTGTCTTTTTTTAAAGTATATTTATTAAATATCTTATATATAAATATACCAGCCTATGCGAGCGGGTCCCTTCTTCAACCTTTGGGTACATGGTCCCAGTGCCCGCCGGATTGCATGTTGTATCCGGCGGGGCTAAATAATGACACCCTAACCTTCCCCATAATTATCTGCACATTGTTGCAGTTAATATTTTAAAGTATTACCAAAAAAAAAAAGAAAACAAAAAACAAGGCTTAAATATATGAACCAACCAAGAAACAAAGACATTATAATCATCAAAAGACACAAAAACAAAATAATCAACAAATGTTACATACATAATGAAATCAAGAGAAGAACTAAAATGGACCCAAATAACATCAAGTAAACAAAACATCAAACATAGAAAACAATGTACCAAAACAGAAAACTTGACCTTTAAGTGGCAAAATAATGCAACATATTTTGGGACAGAAATTGAACATGTATCATAGACAAGGAAACTAAACTGTGGTTTCTGACTGCAAACCAAAGCATTTTTCAAAAGCAACCCCTGATGTGGGTCTGAGGTGATTATTGCTCTATTTAGCAAAATGTTGAATTATGCCCATTGCTTTGGATCAGGGCTGCAGAAATATCCTGTCAGATATTTGCTATTCTGCAGGTTTTCAATTCAACCAAAATCCACCTTGTTCCACTCGTCAGCAGCTCTCATCTTTGACTGAGAATCCTTCTGACAGGGCTGCATTGAAAACTTACAGGATGGTAGATCTCCTGGGAAGCTGTGAACAGTGGAGTCCACTTATTGAAAGCAAGGAGACTTACTCTGTGTCAGCAGCAACTTACACTTGCCAAATGAAAATTGAAGTCAAATCATAAATTTACCAAAATTACATCTGTTGAGAAACATAAGACATTTGCAAGAGTTCTTGCCCCTTCCTTTGTACCAGCCTGCTGTATTGCACCTTGAGGTTTCACGTGTAACTACTTACAGCAGGTTACACAGTCTCACTTGTGCTCCAGTAGGCTGACTGCATTGCGTCACTTGCTTATCTCGGATGCTGTTCTCAGATTGCATCACTTGCAAAAATATATTGTTAGAACAGGGATGGGGGTACTCTTCAGTCCCCTCCTTTTGGCCCCTCCTCTACTTTACTGCACATTGAATTGTGATATAAAAAACCACTCCAATCCAACCTATTTTATAATGATCGCTTTCTACACTCACCCATCAATAAGTATTATTTATGCCCCTTTGTGGACTCCTGACTGGCGGCAGTCTTTACCATTTCAATAGCACATCTTTATATTTAATTGAACTGAAACTGTACTGTGAAAAAGCACAGAGCTCCTGGATCATCAGGATACAGTTTCTTACTGGGCTGGCTGAACTCGCGGAGTCTGTGTGAAGCCATCACAGTTTATCAGGTGAGTTTCTTATTCTCTCTTTGAACCTGATAAACTACTCCTTCTTGTCTTTTGGCATGTTCTATCTTGATGTATTTTGAATGCATTACGAGTGAAATATTTTCTCGAACTGAAATACAATAGTCCTGGAAATACGATAGATCAATCCTCGAAAACTTTACTGCAGAGGAAGAGGCAGTTTCAAAGGCAGGGACAGTTTTCTCAGAGCAGTTTTCTCAACACAGAAGTTTCCCAGGATGTAGATTCCAAGAGTGAAGATCATCCTCCCAAAAATTCCACCTTTCAAAGCCACCTTAAAATAACACTGTACTGCCTGTAAATACAACCCAAAAAAAAAAAAAAAAAAAAGTGGGTGCATTGTGGAAAATGCAAATAATATAAAACGGACTGATTTGAGAACTCAAGTCATGCTCTACTTCATTTAAAACTGTACATCAACAGATTATTTGAAGTTGTAACATTAATTTCATTGCTTATTGGACATATACAATTTGTTGATCGTAATTTAGCCTCAGAAGCTTAGCACAGTTGACTGCTTAACACTGAGTAACATCACCATGTCTTTTGAACACACAAAGAAAGCATATGAGCATTAAAAACACTAGCTGTACACATCTATATAGCAGATTTTTCCAACATTCTTCCCCTGTGAAAATTCTCAGGTGCAGAGTTGTACAGGGCCATGGTTGCAATATATTTAGCTTCCTAATGTGCTGTACATTCTAAATCAAAGACAGGTCAGGACTGCAGACAGGCCATACTAGCACCAGTAGTCTTGCACATCTCCCTGCAGAATGTGGTTTGGCCTTGTACTTCTGTAAAATGCAGGAACGTCCCTGGAAGAGATCATATCTAGATTGCAGCATAATTTGCTTCAAATTTTTAAAATCTTTCTGCATTAATGATGCCCATGCAAATGTACAAGGTTTTCATACCATGTGCACGGAGATACCCCCATACCGTGACATATGCTTTTGGACTTGATGCAGAGAATAGCTTGGGTTGTGCTTCTTGTCTTTGGTCTGGAGACGATGGCAGCTGTTCTTTTCAAAAACCATATAAAATGTTGACTCGTTAGACCACAAAACATTTCTATTGTGCAACTGTCCATCTCAGTTGGCACCGAGCCCAGAAAGGCCGGCAGCACTTTTGGAAACTGTTGGATGTGTGGCCTCGATTTTGCATTGCATAGCTTTAACTTGCATCCATGGATGCATGAGTATTGTTGTCTTGAAAAAAGATCGATCAAAGAATTTTTGAGCGTTTGCTGTGATTAACCATTGTAGGTAAATGACAGTTTCTAAGACAGTGATGACTATGGGATCGTTAATCATGCACATTCAGAAGTGGTTTTTAGCTTTGCCCTTTAAAGGAGCTGTGTCACGATTATTGCCCATGCTCATGACTTTGAACAAAGTAAATCTGCTAAACTGCAAGTCAAAATCTAGAAAATATTTTTCTTCTTATTGGCGATGGCAAGCAACTTATATCATTCTTAAAATAGTGCTTTGAATCCTAAAATTTCTGTAAAAAGCTCCTTAATATTAAAAGCACAATGCCAGAGTAACTAAAATATTGTTACATGATAGAAAATGCACGTAAACAGAGAAAGTAGTGATTTTTGAAATGTATTTTGACTTGAATTTCAGCGCACAAATTATGAAGACAAAATGTTCTCTTTGGTCAGCTTAATTTTATTTGGAAACATATGTCCATTCCTGCCATACAGGCCTGCAATGTATTCCAGAAAAGCTGGGACAGGTGCAATTTAAGACTAGTAATGTGGTAAAAAAAAAAAGAATAGAATCATGATGTGATTTTGGGAGACCATTACGCATGATAAATACAGCATGTCTCCTAATCGCAACATCGTCATGCGGCTTATCCACTTTATGTGAAGAAACTTGGCAAAAAGCTCATGTTGACCATTTTTACGTCAACCGAACACAATTCAAGCACCAAGCAAGTAAATAAGCATGTAGCAAACATAGGATAAAATAATACCAGAGCTCAATCCTTAGTGTTTCTATTGAATTTGTGCTTGGCATACAAATGAAACATCAAATGAAAGAGGAAAGTTCACAGAATCCAACGATATAAGCCATGTCATTTTAAACTGACACTACACCCAAAGAACAGCAGGCATACACTATACATTCCACAGCAGGGGTCACCAACTCTGTTCCTGGAGGGCTACCATCCTGTAGGTTTCTGCTCCATCTCCAATTCGGCACACCTGATTCAACTAATTAGCCACTCAATTGCCCAGCTCGTGATCTTGTTAAGTCGCTAATTAGTTGAATCAGGTGTGCTGAACAGGAGGTAGAGCAGAAACCTACAGGATGGTAGCCCTCCAGGAACAGAGTTGGTGACCCCTGTTCTACAGAGATGAGCTAAAAATTTTCTTACCTTTGATATTTTGTCATAAAAACTATTCTCGAGGGTAAATTTGTGCTTGCTATTGTTAGCCCAACGTGTCCCTGTTGCATCAAAACTAGATCTTCCAGTCTCCTTGCATGTTTTTTCCATGGCACTGCTTCAAAGGATGTAAGGTTCTAAGCAATCTGCTTGAGCTCAATGTATTTTCCTCTCTGTGATCAGCTTGTGATGCTATCAGTAAGACTATGCCGGTAGCCATTTGATTCTTTTTTTTTTAATATATATATATTTATTCTGCAAACGTCCAAACATGTTACAGACAATATATAGATTAACTGTAAGTAAGAAATCTGACATTTTCTCGTTTTCTTTTCCCTGGAGGTAAATCTTTTTGTAAAAGAACATACAGACAAAATACAATGTAACCGACACCCCCGATTCACCCACCCACCCACTCTAGTCTTAGTGCGCACAATGTTCACTTCATGCGGTAGATAAAAGGAAAAATAGAATAAATAACAATAATAGAACAATTATAATAGTAACAACAACAACAACCATAAATAATAACAATAATAATGAAACACACACACAAGAACAAAAACAGAAAAGAGAGAGGTTTTTGATCAAATTTAAGAGTCTATCAAAGTTAGAGAATTGACATAGGAGAGGAAGGGGTCCCATGTTCTATGAAATCTTTTCACAGATCCCCTGACTGTGTGTTTGATTTTTTCTAAATGAAGAAAAGACATTAAATCTTTTAACCAAGAAGTTGTGCCAGGGGGATTAGGACTCTTCCAATGCAGCAATATGCGTCGCTTGGCTATGAGGGCAGCAAACGCAACAAGGTCAGCTTGATATTTATTAAACCTGCCTGCAGGAGACACGCCAAAGATAGCAGTTAAAGGACATGGGGTCAGAGGGATGCCCAGAATTACAGAGAGGGAGTTGAAGAAAGACGACCAGAAGGAGTTGAGCTTAGGGCAGGAAAAAAACGAATGTGTGTGGTCTGCTGGGGAGAGAGTCTGATACAAGAATCGTCCATATCAGGAAATAATCTCTTTAGCCTGGCCTTAGTATAGTGGATCCTGTGTACCACTTTAAACTGAATCAGGCTCATACGAGCACAAGTGCAAGTGGAGCTGATCCTAAGTAGTGACTCTCTCCACCAGTCCTCGTCCAGTCCCAGCCCAAGCTCTTTTTCCCATGTATCCTTTAGCCATAAAAGGGAAGATACTTGCGAAGAGAGTAAAAGGTTGTAAATGGATCCAATGCTGTTTTTTGATGTTGATGAAGACATTATATTTTCTAAAAGAGTCTCCTCGGGTAGCTTAGGAAAAGATGTAAAATTAATTCTTACAAAACTACGAAGTTGGAAATATCTAAATCGACCATGAATTGATAAGCCAAATTTTGTAACAAGGTTTTCCAAACTACCAAATGTTTTGTCTAGAAAAAGATCGTAAAAAGAGACCAGGCCTTTCTTTTTCCCATAATTTGAAAGCTGGGTCTAGCAAAGAAGGTAGAAAGAGGTGGTTATTGCAAATAGGGGAAAGGACAGAGGAAGATTTCAATCCAAAATGTTGCCTGAACTGTTTCCAGATTTTTAGTGAAGAAAGTACAACAGGATTATTAGTATACTAAGAGGGGCGCGTTGTGAGTGGACCAAAAGCAGTGCAGGTAGAGAGGATGAAGTGCAAGAGGTAGCTTCTATAATACACCAGTGAGTGTCAGGGGAGTGATGCCATGTTTTAAGCTTTTGAAGGTTAGCAGCCCAATAATACAGCTGCATATTGGGAAGTGCAAGGCCCCTGTCTTGTTTGGGCCTCTGGAGAATAGATAACATAACATAACATGAATGGCGAGAACAGGCCGTTCAGCCCAACTACGCACGCCAGTTTCTTTATACTATTGTGAATATATCCCTTCAGATACTCAATGACTCAATGGTATCTTGCTTCAAGTCAAGCATACTCTGGAAAACCCCCAAGGTCTCTGCCTCAAACAATATGGTCAGGCAAGCTGTTCCACATAGAAATTACTCTTTGGGTGAAGAAATATTTCCGAATATCAGTGCTAAATTTACCTTTGGTCAACTTCCATTTGTGACCTCGAGTTCTACTAACAACACTCGGTCGAAGGAATCCTCCATAATTCACTTTGTTAATCCCTTTAACATATTTAAAGACCTCAATCAGATCACCCCTTAGTCTCCTATTCCTAAGACTAAAGAGATTAAGGATCTTCAGCCTCTTCTCATAGCTTTGATGTTTTATACCTGGAATTAGTTTAGTGGCTCTTCTCTGAACTTTCTCTAGAGTCTCTATATCTTTCTTAAAGTATGGTCTCCAGAACTGTACACAATACTCCAGATGTGGTCTGACAAATGTGTTGTACAAAAGAAGCATCACCTCCTTAGATTTGTACTCAATACTTTTGGCAATGTATCCCAGCATCCGATTGGCTTTTTTAACTGCTACGGCATAATGGCTAG
The DNA here is from genome assembly GCA_029692085.1 of Gymnothorax javanicus. Taxonomy (NCBI): domain Eukaryota; kingdom Metazoa; phylum Chordata; class Actinopteri; order Anguilliformes; family Muraenidae; genus Gymnothorax; species Gymnothorax javanicus. Next base: position 31,561,325 of record CM056200.1, on the reverse strand, counting down.
AGCCTGTGAGGGTTTGGTCAACAATCACTCCCAGATCTTTCTCGTGTGCAGCAGATTCCAGTTTTAAACCTCCCATGAAGTAATCCCGTCTAATGTTTTTATTACCTACATGTACAACTTTACATTTCGCTACATTAAATTTCATTTGCCACATTTCTGCCCAATTCTGGATTCTATCCAAATCATCCTGAATCACTTTAGTGGACTCTAAACTATTTTCCAAACCCCCCAATTTAGTATCATCTGCAAATTTAACTAATCTGCTCTCAATATTCCTATCAAGGTCATTAATGTAGATGAGGAACAGCAGGGGTACCCAACACCAATCCCTGGGGGACGCCACTCCCCACCATACCTAGCTTAGATGAGATACCATTGACCACCACCACTCTTTGTGTTCTGTCCTGTAACCAGTTTTGAATCCACTCCAGAATACCTCCTGTAACTCCAATGGAGCTCATTTTAAAAATTAGTCGCTTATGCAGTACTGTATCAAATGCTTTCTGAAAATCCAAGTATATGATGTCATAAGCCCTGCTCTGGTCATAAGTCTTGGTGACCACTTCAAAAAATTCCAGAATGTTTGTCAGGCATGACCTTCCCTTACGGAAACCATGTTGGCTATCCCTCAAGATACTGTTACGTTCAAGAAATAAGTCCAGCTCATCTTTTATGATAGATTCCAATATTTTGCACGCAATGCAAGTTAAACTGACTGGCCCGTAATTTCCTGGCTCAGTACGGTCCCCTTTCTTATATATTGGTGTTATATTGCCCTGTTTCCAATCATTTGGTATTTCTCCAGTTTCTAAAGACCGTCTGAAGATGGCGGATAGCGGCTTAAAGATGATCTCACCAACTTCCCTGAGCACTCTAGGATATAAGCCATCAGGACCCGCCGCCTTATATGCCTTTAGTTTATGCAACTTGTCTAATACTTTGTTATCCCTAACCTCAATTTCCGCTAAATAATCTCGAGCATTTAACATGCCCTCTGGCCGAATAAAGACCCACTATGAGGTAAAATTCTCAACAAAGTAACTGCTTAAGGCATCCGCAATATCCTTGTTATCATATAGCAGCGATCCATTTTTATTCTTTATGCACTTAACCTGCTCTTTGACTTTCCTTTTTCTGCTACAGTACTGAAAGAAGCGTTTAGGGTTAGTTTTTGCCCCTTCTGCAATTTGTCTTTCATACAGTCTTCTAGCATTCCTCAGCTCTTTTTTGACCACAGCCCGCATTTTACAGTATTCAGCCGTAGTGTTCTCATTGTTATCCTTTATGTGCATCTTATAAAGATTCTTCTTTTCCCCCAAAATTCTACAAATACTTTTGGTCATCTACTGAGGATTCTGCTTTTTCAGCTTACTTTTGGACACCTTTGGAATGAATTTGCATTGTGAATCAAGTAAAACCCCTTAAATCTTTCCCACATCTCATTTGCAGTCTCACAGTCCAGGAGTGTCTCCCATTTTATTTCACCTAGATATGAGCGCATCCTGTCAAAGTTTGGTCCCCTAAAATTGAAAATTTTTGTTTTTGAATACACCTTTTTAACTTCCCATGAAACATCAAAATTAACAGCAGAGTGATCACTTGTCCCAAGTGGCTCCAGTACCTCAACATTGCTAATTCTATCTGGGTCATTACAGAGCACTAAGTCTAAAATTGCCTTATTTTTTGTCGGTTTATTAACATACTGCACCAAAAAATTATCATTGATAACATCTAGAAATTCTTCCTCCCTCCTACCCTGTCCTTTCACCATTTCCCAATCGATACCAGGATAATTTAAGTCTCCCATAATAATAGTCCCTCCACCTCTACAAGCTTGCATAATCCTCTTAAAAAGCATTTCATTGACTGTACTGTCCAAAGCTGGTGGCCGATAGCATACACCTATGTTTAAACCTGTCTCATGTTTGCCAATGAGGCTGACCCAGATATCTTCACAGGGCAAGGAATGTTCAATTTCAGGAATTTCCTGTACATTTATGTTTTCGTTCGCATAGATTGCTATGCCCCCTCCTCGCCTATTACATCTATCCTTCCTAAAGAGCTTATAACCTTCTATATTATATTCATCTCCATCCTCTTCACTAAGCCATGTCTCTGTAATCCCAAATATGTCATAGCCCTCACTAATCATAACGGCCTCAAGCTCTGGAAATTTATTTTTTATGCTTCTTGCATTTAAATAAAAACATTTCAGGTTATTACTAATGCTCTTCCCCTTTATTTCCCCATCGGTCGCGCTTCAAGCCCCCCACTACGCTTTGTTGCTTTAAAAGTATATCATCAATAGTGCATGTAACGCCATCAGCTTCCGTTAGGGCAGTCTGCATTTCCCTATGTGTAACACTCACTAACCACCCTGCCCCCCAAGTCCCTAGTGTAAATAATCCTGTGCTACCCTCAACATACGCTGACCCAGTGCAAAGGTACCCCTCCAGTTCAGGTGCAGCCCGTCAGGCTTGAACAGGTCACCCCTGTCCCAGAAAAAGTTCCAGTTCCCCATAAACCTGTACCCCTCTCTCCTACACCAGGTTCGTAGCCACGTGTTAAACCTCCAGATAAAATTCTGCTTTCCTCTGTTTGCACGTGGTACCGGTAGCATCCCGGAGAACACTATCGTTGAGGATCTGCTCCGAAGCTTCTCAGCTAATTCCACAAATTTGCCTTGCAGAACCTCAAACCTACCCTTACCTATGTCATTTGTCCCAACATGGACCATGACAACTGGATCCCTCCCCGCTCTGGCCAGGAGCTTGTCCGCACGCTCCAGGAGGTCACCTACCTGGGCATCAGGCAGGCAACACACCGTCGAGACTCCTTGCCGCGCGAACAGACTAAGCTATCTATTTCTCGAAGTATTGAGTCCCCCACTATCACTAACTCTCTTTTCTGAGGGGTAGAGGCCAACAGGGTGCCCTGCTGCTCATCAGTCCCCTCACTCTCAGGGTCAGGGGCCAATTCGAGTTCCTGCAAGGGCCGGAATCGGTTGGACACCTCAACCACTGGAGAAGCTGTCGCTGTACGGCGTGCACGCCCTTTCCCGCGCTGTCGACCTACAGTCACCCAACTTTCTCTCCCTGCCTGCTCTGGGATCCCTGTACCACCCTGCTTTGGCATACACACCATTTCTCTAAACGACATACTACTGAGTTCCTCTAGGAACTGATTGTGAACTATGTCGTGCCGCCAACTGGCCCTGAAGATCAAGGATCTTGCTCTCCAGACGCTCAATTAGCTGGCACCAGTGACAGACAAACCCACCCTGGAAATCTCTTTCCAAAAGCGCGATCATCCTGCAACCGTCACATAGTTTTGGCCACATTTTGAACCCCCTACCTAATGACCTCGCTCACCCTAGATAAAAGAAAATTACTAATGCCGAGACAGAAGCTGAGGAACCACAATTTATTAATTTATTAACGTAAGAAGCCCTAAGCAGCAGTCACAATAGAAACCGTGGGGAAACTATGTAGATGGATTATAAGCCTCTTTTAACAGGGGCTTAGTTTCAGTTAACAGAAATGAAATACTAAATTGAGCTAAACTCCATGTGTAATAAGCACTCCTAATAAGCCGACTTGAGTTTATCTAATCCCAGTACTATTAACATACTAACCTAAAAATATCACAGGGCTTAGCTGAGAACCCAGATAAAACAGACTGGCTACAACGCCCAGGAGAAACTGGAGGAGGGACGAGGCGGAGCACTCTGGTAAAACTTACCGTTTAATTTCCAACCTAACCGAATGGACGACTCAAGTGACTGCTGCCCCACTAACTTAATACTAAATCTCAGATCCCCAGCCAAAAATGCAAACAGTACTTATCTAGCTAGCTAGCCACAAATACAACCAAGGGTAACCGAGAAGGGAGTAAAGCCCCGGTTCCCTATAATTAAAACGGACCGAATAAACAAGTCGTTTACTATGTGAGCGAACTAAACACGGTACCTCCCCCAACAAGCTGTCCTAAGCACTCAAACGATCAGTTAAACTTTAATCAGCCGATCAAGACACAGCAACCGGAGGAAAATACAAAGATAGGGTAATTTACAATGTGTTTAATCAGAAGAGCCCTTCAGTAATAATAAAATGCGAAAAAGACAAAAACCCCGGTTCGCGTTAATATTCAAGCTTGGCAATGCGTTTATGCGGTAATGCGGTCAGGAAAGAGAACGAAGGGGACTAAAAAACCCCGGTGAACGTCAATATTTATTGGCTAGGAGACTGTATGAAAGGCAAGCGACCATGTATGAAACCAAGCCGGGTTATAGTTAGATATGCAGATAATTCGATAATATTCTTGGCGTTGAGAGCTTGCTGGGGTTTGTTAGCTAAGTCAGCTACAGAAAAACCAGGCGAAAGTACCTCAGTCCTTGAAAACAACTGTTTTACTTTGTATATCGCACAATTCACTTAGACAATTATTTAGCGTTTAATTTATTCTCTAAATTTAGCGTTTAAATTTGTTTTACTTTACCTTACTTTGCTTTGCTCCTGGGAGACTGAAACCCCCCCCAAAAAAACCCCCATAAAACCCCCGTCGCCTTTGTTTGACCAGATTAGCGACTTAATTTTGCTGTTTGCTCACCGAGTTGTGACAGGGGGGAAAAGGGGAAAAAGAAGGAGGAAGATTCTCCCTGCCCCTAATGCGACAAAGGTTATACCTCGGGAGCAAATCCTCTAATCTCTATTACTGTTTGAGCCTTAACACACAAATTATTTTCAGAAAACCCCGTTTAAACAAGAGTAAATCTTCAGCTTCAATCCCACACGTCTTCCTCTGTCTCAACTCAAGCTGAATGATCACCAACGAACAGCGCTACAGCACAGCCAAGAGGTCAGCAACAGCAACAGATTTTTGAATCCTGGGGGGCTTGCCTGCCCAGATGTAAGAAAGTACAGTGGCATTAAGTGATTTAAAATAAGATTTGGGGAGGAAGATAGGGAGAGTCTGAAAAAGAAATAGGAACCAAGGTAATACGTTCATTTTAATTGTTTCGATATGACCCACCAGCGAAAGAGGTAACGCACTCCAACTCTGAAGGTCTAATTTAATCTTCTCAGTCAATTCCACAAAGTTATTCTTGTAAAGTGAGCTAAAGGAGTGAGATGTTTACACCTAAGTATTTAAAGCCACTAGGAGATAAACGGAAGGGTAGTGCATCAGGGGGAATCAATTTCACTAACTGGTTAACAGGAAAACAGACACTCTTTGTAATATTCAGTTTATAACCAGAAAATACTCAGAAGGCCTCTAACAAATTTACTATTCCATCAACACAATTTACTGGATCTTGAGCATATCATTATAAATCATCAGCATATCGTGCTACTCTGTGTTCAATGCCTACTCTGATTATACCTGAGAATAATGTGGAACCTTTCAGGGCTATAGACAGATGCTCTATAGCGAGTGCAAAAAGCAATGGTGAAAGGGGGTATCCTTGGCGTATGCCATGCAAGAGAGGAAAAGGAGGCGAAATTTCTGAATTTGTTTTAACTCTTGCTAATGGAGCGGAGTAGAGAAGGCGAATCCATGAGACAAACTTAGGGCCAAATCCAAATTTTTGGAGGATTGTAAACAAGTATTGCCATTCCACCTGATCAAATGCCTTCTCCACATCAAGCGAAATAACCATCTCAGGATTTGGAGAAGCAGAGAGGGTCAGAATCACATTTAGAAGTCTACGTACACTAGATGACAGTTGACGGCCCAAAATAAAGCCTGTTTGGTCCTCTGATATAATGTCAGGGAGGCAGGTCTCAAGATGGCATGCCAATATCTTTGCCAACAGCTTGACGTCATTGTTAAGCAAGCTAATTGGTCTACAGCTACCACATAAATTAGGGTCCTTATCTTTCTTTAGTATAAAAGATATCAGCGCCTCGTTCAGTGTTGGTGGCAAAACACCCCGTTCTAATGAATCATTGAAAACATCTAATAATAAAGGGGCAAGCTGTACAGCAAACTTCTTAAAGAACTCAGCCGAGAAACCATCTGGGCCGGGGCTTTTGTTATTCTGCATCAGAGAGATGCAAGAAGTGATTTCTTTTAGACTTAGTGGTTTATCTAAATTTTCTTCTGTTTCTCTACTTACAGTTCGTATTTCTAAATTATGAAGAAATGATTCCATGACCAAGGTATCAGGGGGAGGTTCTGATTTGTAAAGGTGAGAATAAAACGAAGAGAACTCCAAATTTATGTTGCTGGATCTGCAGTCAGTTTCTGGGAAGAGTCATATATTTGTGAAATAAAGTGAGAGGCATGCTGATGCCTCAGCTGCGAGGCTAAAAGACAACTGGCTCTGTCCCCATGCTCATAATAAGTTGCTCTGGTCCGTTGTAATAGGTGTTCTGCTTTACTTGTTGACAGGAGGTCAAATTCGGTTTGCAGCTGCAGACATTTAGTTGCCAGAGCAGGATTTGGTGAAGAGGCATGTTGTCTATCAATGTCTAAGATAGTGTCCATAAGTTTTTGCTGCCTCATCCCTCTGGTTTTCGACAACTGCGCACTGAAAGAGATGAAACGCCCATGTATAAAGGCTTTTAGTGTTTCCCATAGAAGCAATGGTGAAATGTGATCAGACCTGTTGGTCTCTAAAAAGAAATCAATGTCTGAAGATACATAATCACAGAACTCTGCATCGGCCAGTAATCCTGTGTTCAACTTCCAGCCTCCTTGGAGCCTATGTGAACCCGAGGGGAGACATAACTTAAGTATGTGAGGAGCATGATCGGAAGTTACTATGGCAGCGTAATCCGTAGATCTGACGAAAGGCAGAAGGGCCTTATCAATAAAGAAAAAATATATGCGGGAGTAGACTTGATGGACAGTCGAGAATAAGAAAAGTCTTTAGCATTAGGGTGAAAGAAACACCAGGGGTCAACACACCCCACCCGATCCATAAGTGACTTAGACATTGCTGTTGGTGTGGTCGATCTGAGCTGTGAGCGATCAAGGCTTGGATCAACAACACAGTTGAGATCCCCTCCTAGTATAAGATGATGAGTATCTAAATTTGGCAGATGAGAAAATATTGTGGACATAAAATTTGGGTTATCCCAGTTAGGTGCATACACGCTGACTAACACAACCAGCGTTTGATGAAGAGTACCAGAAACTATAATGCAACGACCACCAGGATCAGAATATATATGATTGGAAACAAACTTGATTTGGTTATGTATTAAAATGGCTGTGCCTCTGGCTTTACTGTTGAAATTGGAATGAAACATTTGTCCAACCCACGGTTTACGGAGCCTAGTATGGTCAACTGTATGCAGGTGAGTCTCCTGCAAAAAAGCAATATCAGTGGAGAGATACTTTAAGTGTGAGAAAACTCTGGAACGCTTAATCTGCCCCCCCAAACCCCGCACATTCCAAGTAATAATGTTAATTTTATGTCCGGCTATTCCCCCTGGCATTACAGAAGCATTAGTCATTTATAATACACAAGGTAGATAAGACTGAGGGCCCTATCTTGCGCCAGAGTCCCTAAACCCGTTATTTGGGGATTTAGCATTGCGTAAGAGGCGTTTCCCCGCAAAAGTTGCTATCTTGCACACCTGCCAATATCCCTAAAACACCTGCGCTACCCGTTATATTATGCATAGGCGTGGTTTGGGCTTTACGCCAGTTAAACCAATCAGTATGCTAGGTGCCATTGCGTTTAGGAGCAGGCTGCGCTATACCAAATCCTCAAACCGAAACCCGTGATGGAGAGAGGAAGGTCGCCACGTTTCTCCGAAGACGAAGTTAAATTGCTCGTGCATGAGGTCAAATCCAGACAGGGGAGGATCTGTTTTTGTTAAGTTAATCATGAATTGTATTATTTTATTATTATTATTTGACATTGACATATTGTTTAATGTTTGGTATGTAATAAAAAAAAAAAAAACATCAAGCCTACCCTTTTGTGATTGAAACTCAAAAAAAAAAAAAAAAGAAAAAGAAAAAAATGCATTTCACCATGATTGGGTCATGCCTCCAATTGAGCTGAGTGGGTGTTGGAATGACCCACTAGCATAGAAAAATAGTGCCACAGTAACCCTAACAGCAATGGGCAAGGCATACGGACAGCTGGCAGCGGTGTATACATCATCTGCAACCAGGTGACATAAACGTCCCTGCCTGACGGGAGAGGCGCAGTTTTGTCACGCGTTCTCGTTCTGTGGGAAATAATACTCAGGGCCGGCGCTAGACCTGAAAATTTGGGAGAAAATATCCTTCCCTTTATTGACTACAATTAGTCCTGGCTAATTCTAGATAGTTTTCCCCAACACATTTTCCAATTCAAGAATATTCAAGTGGCAATTGAAGACACGGCTTCTCTCCCCCATGCGATCTAACAGCGACAAAATAATGGGCTACATTCGGTACAGAAAAATAATTTAATCATAAATAGGTCTATGCACTGGCACTCAGCAACGGTATTATTTTTCCAGCGAGAGCGGCATTTCAGAACTCTTTTGCGAATGAAGGTAATTTCGGCGACAAGTACGCACACCTGTTTTTGCAGCACCGTCACGCAACTTGCTGTAAAAAAAATTGACAGCTGTCCGATTGGAAAATGTAAACGGACGAAACCACGTACTTGTCACCAGAATTACCTTCATTCGCTGAAGAGTTCTGAAATGCCGCTCTCGCTGGAAAAAAATTCCATTGCTGAGTGCTAATGCATAGGGCTCTTGTGAAAGCCCAAATGCGGGTAGCGCGTGGTTTTAGGACCCGCTACACGCTTTCCCTAAAGTGTGTAGTCAAGATAGCAATTTTAGGGAAAGCGCATAAACACGCCCACAGGCACACCTCCAGGCGCAAATAAAGGATTAGACATAATGCATAGCGGGTAGTGTGGCAGCAAGATATCGTTTAGGGATAGTGGAAGCTGCTAAATGCGTAATTCACGGGTTGCGAGTAGTGGCAACGGGTAAGGCAGTGTGAAAGATAGAGCCCTGAGTGTAAAACCAGTAGTTTGGGACCCAAGGGTAGAGAAAGAGGAAAAAACAAAGAAAACAAAATCCAACACACAGACAAGAAAAGAAAAAAAAAAAAAACAGAACAAGTCGCACAGCACCCCCACCCACTCCCCACCCCCAAAACTTCCCACAGAGCATTCATCTGTTGAGAAATACAGTAATAGATGTCTGATGCTTGTTCGAATAAGACCGATGAGCTGCTAGAGCCAGTGTACAAACAACCGGTTTATTGTGTAGTGTTATCTGCTCCTAGCATTGTATTTTTGTACACCCTGAATATTACAGTTAACCAAGAGGGAGAGAGAAAGCAGCCTGAGAAATGCATCGCAACCGCGAGCTTCGAAGTGGCTATACTCAGTGACATAACAAAGCACAGGTGCCGACACAGTTGTAGCTGTATTGCAGATAGGCTATAAATTATAAAGTGGCATTACATAGCCCCAAGCCTATCACAGCATTAAGCATGAAACCAAAAACGGTTAGGACTACTGCTACTGTCATAACGAAACGGAATGAACATAACTTTAACCGCAGTTCAACTAAAGACCGATAACATATTGGATCTAATATGCTAACCAGAGTAGCATCACCTGAATGTAAGCCATTTGATTCTATGGGCTCTGACGTTTCCAAAGAGCCCTAAATCACCTTAAATGCACAAACCAACCTGGGATAGACCCTTGCGTTCCCAGTGCTTTGAGCTGAGAGTATAATTCAGTATAATAATTTTGGTGTAATAATCCGCTAAATATTCAAGTCGTTATCAATGTAGTCTTTCGAAAAAATCCACACTGTTACGCACACGTATACAAAAAATACAAGTACTAAATCAGGGTGCATGAGAAAACTGTCTACTCAGAGCCATGGTTAAGGCTCTGCACTACAGTGTGAAAGCTCTGCGGTTTGAATCCTGCCTCTGCTGAGAATTTTTTTTTTTAGCAGCAGGGTCATAGTTTATGTATAAATAATTGATAGAGAGTTCATTGTCAAACTTCATTTCCTTTGTATATATTTTATTTTTTGTATAACCATGCTTTAACCATGGTTGACCATGGTGAACCAAGGTCAACCATGGTCACAGTTCGCAGGGGTGAACATGAACAAGGAAGAAAAGGACTATCAAGACAGTTACCAGCAACAAGTTCAAAAACCATGGAGTCATAAAATGGGATTGGTATCAGATGACGCTCTGGCCATTGTGGGTTTTAATACTGGTGTCGGCTCATTTTTTGAAAAATGTGACTTAAGTACTTCTTGTACACAGGTCCTCAAATGCAAAATGGCCTGTGGAGGCCAAATGGTTGCAGGCAGAGCTTATGTTTGTACGATCCACATGTAGGAAGTCATTATGACCTGTACTTAGGCAGTGTAAAAATTGACCGCAGATGACATTGCATGGTCAAACTCGAGGTCAAGCAAAATTTTATCAGCGTTAAAGGAACTGTGTCACGATCACTGCACAAGTACAATGTACAAAAGTACAATGACCGAGTATTAAAATATCTAAATACATTCCAAAATTTGAGGCACTCCGAGGCCCTCATTTATCAAACGAACGTACGGCAGTAAACCGTGCGTACGACCATTTCCACGCAAGCTTCGGCATTTATCAATTTTGACGTGCGCGGAAGCTTCGATCAGATCTAACATCAGGTCTGAGCTCGTGTACACAAATCTGAGTCTGTGGATTTGCGGTGCAGCACAGCAAAATCTGGCTGAGTCTGAAAATAATTATTAAACAAACCTCAGCTGTCATTTAAGCATAAGCAGCCACATATTTAGAACAAATCAAAACAGATTCTTAAAACGAATAAAAAAAAAAAAATTTTTAAAAAGCCCACGTTTTTACTGATACCACTTTTTTGGTAAAATTAAAAAAAATATATGATTGGCTAAATAGCCTAAACATGACAACTAATTATTGCACATGAAAATTTGAAATAATAATTAATACAAGCAGAAATCTGTTTGCAAATGAACTAAAAATAGCCTGTGGCAAAATTGTGTAATTGTTTTTGTTTTATCCGATGGGTGTGACACAATTAGAGCAGCAATTGAAAGCATCTGATGAGATACTCATTTTTGCTCTGTGGTTGGGCAGATGTTTACTCACTCCCCTATTTAAACAAATGCTTTGACAGTTACCAAATCCCGACGATGGCAGATTTACTTGTTTTGGAGGAACAATACGCACGTGTCAGACGTGAGCACGTTTTCAGAGACCGCAGGGATCTCCTCATGGAGAGTGATGCTTGGCTGATTAGTCGCTTTCGGCTCCCAAGGCATGTTCTTATTGATTTATGCAACAATTTAGAGGCTAGTTTGAAGAGGGAAACCAGGCGGTCAAATGCTTTGCCTGTACCAGTGCAGGTGCTCGCCACGCTGGGGCTTTTGGCCACCAGGACCTTTCAGCGGGAGATCGGGGACACCATCAGCAGGACGATGCCAGCAGTGTTGGCTGCAATAAAGTCCCTCTCCTGAAAGTACACTCGGTTCCCATACAATGATGCCCAGCAATCTGTGATTAAAAGGCAATTTTATGAGATTGCTGGGTTTCCAAATGTAGTTGGAGCGATTGATTGGGCACCATCCATGAATGATCACGCATTCATCAATCGCAAAAACTATCACTCGATAAATGTACAGGTGATTTGTGATGCCAACCTATCACTTTTAAACGTGGTGGCTGAGTGGCCGGGGGGGACGCAGGATTCTTCTATATTTCGGAACAGTTGTGCGGGCGCGCGGATGCAGGAGGGCGCACTGCAGAGCCAGAGTCATCTCCTCGGTAAGTACCCGAGGTAAATTGCGTTAAATTGAACTAAACAAGGCATCAGATGATTAACACTTTGGTATGGTTCTTCTAGGTGACAAGGGTTTTCCTCTCACTGAATACCTGATAACCCTGCTGGGAAACCCTGCTATCGAGCAGGAGCGCAGGTTCAACAGTGCGCGCACACGCACACGGGTCACAGTGGAGCGCTGCTTCGGGCTGCTCAAGGGCAGGTGGCTCTGTCTTGAACCAGCGGGAGGAACGCTGCTGTATACCCCAGAGAAAGTGTGCGACATTATTTTGGCCTGTTCAGTTTTGCACAACATTGCAATGGTAAATGGAGAGTCTTTTGATGTGCCGGCGCAGCCTGAGGAGCCAATGCCCAGGGAACTGTGGCCAGCACAGCCTCCACTGGGGGCTATACAGAGGAGACAGGACCTCGTTAATGGCTTTTAAAATGTAAAGTATACCTTAAACTTTTGCAAATGCGCTGCAGTATTTAATCAGTAATGTGATGAAGTGTCCTGGGTGAAATTGGCTAAAGGCATACTAAACAGACAAGGGACAATATTTAGTCATTTAAACATTTTATTAATGCCTTTTTAGGGTTTCGTTAATTTCTTTCAATGTGTTATTTATTGTGTCAAGTGTGCCAACAACTGAGGCCAATAAACGGCATATTTCTGTTTGTCTCTCCAGGACCTCTGCCATGATGAGGTTTGGTCTGGGCAGCTTAGCATGGGGGGCAGAGGGCAGGCGCTCGCTCTCGGCAGCCTGACTCGGTGGGTCTGGCTCAGTGGGACGGCTCTGGGGAGGAGACCTGGCTGACATACTGGTGCCTGGCTCTGAAACATTTCAACATACAATAAAAATGTAAACCCATGTAACGTGTGAGCCTAATTATTTGTAAGAAATGGTGTGCAGTTAAGAGTTTAATTGATAGATTTTACAATGCAAACAAAAGGGGGGTTGTTAGTTACCATTCTGCTCTGGCTCTGATGCGAGTGCGTCTGTGTCTCCTCCATCACTTATGCCAGAGATCGACTCGGCCCAATTAACGAGGCAGTTTTTTCCTCTGTCCCCGTCAGGATCAGGCTGGAGTCTGGTGGGCCTCCTCCGGTCTGCCTGATGCTGCGCCTAAGTGCAGCAACACGCCTTTTAGTGGCCAGCTTTAAATCCGACCACTTTTTCTTGACCTAAATGTAAAGAATTGTCTTGATCAATCAGCAGGCATAAGCTTTTAGGTTGTGGATGAATAAAAAATTCATTTAAATCATAATTAGGCATTGGTTAAGTTATTGAGTATTTTATTCAAACCTCAACCAGAGTCCGTTCCTGAATGACTGCCTCCGTTATCCTCTTCCACACAGCGTTTTTATGAGCTCCTTTAATTCCAGTTTTCACTCTTCCAAAAAGCGCATCTTTGTTTTGCTTCCCCTCAGATGTGACGATGCCGATTTCCATCTCGGAAAAGTTTCTTTTCTTACCTGTGTTTCCTCTATCCATATTTGACCTCAGTGGGCAAGGCCTCCGAACCAGGAATATTTAAGGGCGTAACATATTAATGACGACCGAATTCAGCCACCATATTTATCAACACCGGATCATTCGTATGCTGGGATTGGTCAGATACGAATGTTTCATAAATCATGCGTGTGTCCTGTCGTAAGACCAATTCTGCGCTCAGATCTGCACCCGTGTTCACGCAAGATTGATAAATGAGGGCCCTAGAGTGCAAACCTCCGCCAAGGCAGCACAGTCCAAATCTTGCTGAGTGGGAGGGAAGTTCAGTTATCGCGTGTCCTAGGATTTCAAGATGGCTGCCGTGGTGGCCATGTTGTTTCACTGATCGCAGTCAAAATCAATAAGGTCCATCCCTGATGTAATAGCGACCAACCCACAAAATTTCAGAGATATCTGTTCATTACTTTTTGAGTTATCTTGTTCACAAACAAACAAACAGACAAACGACACCGATCACATAACCTCCTACCAACTTCGATTGGCGGAAGTAACTATGACGGATTGGCAATTATGGGATCAGATTTTGACTTGCAGTTGAGCAGACTGACTTTGTTTGATTCCTTGTTAGGCAGAACAGTTTTCAAAGCTCTGAGCATGCACAGTAATCATGCCACAGCTCCTTTGAAAGATAGAATTTAAAATAAAAATTAAAAAATCTCACAAATGGTCATGTAACTTTTTTTTATAAATCGGGCAATGAACTCACCTTGCAATGAACACTTATAGGAAGTCATATGGGAACTTTCATTTGATGACCTTGAACTTGACCTTCGGCGACCTTCGAAGGCCAGACTTGACATAATGAGATTTCAATGATTTCTATCGCCAAAGTGGTCAGACAGAGCCTAGGTTTGTATTAGAGACATATAGGAAGTCATGAACTTTCATTTCAAGTCATATGAACTTTCATTTGGTAAACTTCAGCTTGACCTCTGTTGTCCTTCAAATTTCAAACTTGACATAGCAAAATTACAATGACTTGCATCACCGAAACAGTCACAGATAGAACCTAGGTTTGTATTAGAGACATATTGTCAGCCAAGAATTAACAAGGTTTATCTGCCCTTTTGAGATTTTTTAGAAAAATCACCATTGAAAATCCAGAACTCTGTAGATTCAGTTATTTTTTGGCAGGCTGCAAAGTCTTTTTTTTCTTTGAATGACCAGTGTACTATGCGGCTTAAATCAGCCTATCGTATCTCTACTATCAAAGCATCTTCCCAGAATTCCTGATACCCAATTTTGCAGATAGACCATTGAATATTCAGAATTTATCTATTTCTGATATTACAAGGGTTCATCTGCAAATTGCATGGTTTTCAAAAATATACCAGTGAAGGATCTGGTTGCAAAACTGCCATTTAGAGAAACCATAATATTTTTTGATTTTCTTCAAAAATGAAAGTACTTTTCTTGCCAAAGAGTACTTCACGGATAACAACTTCTTATTTATTAACACAAAACGTTTTGGTAAAGATCCTAAAACCATAATCACACTTGCTTGATCATGTCATTAGGATCTGCACCGAAACACTGTGTTAATAAATTAGAAGTTGTAATGCATGAAAGAAGTCTTTGCTTATGCTTCACTCACAACCCACTGTAAGTGTTTAAGACACACATGGGTCACAGAATTTGGTATGTCGCAGCCGAGCTGCAAGGTCGCGGAGAACAAGGGGGAAGTTTGGGAAAGAGTACAGGCAAAGGACTTGTCAAGTGCAGGTTGCATGCCTTTACTTGCTCGAGGCGTGAGAAAAATTACGCCGTCAGCCCATGGAAAGCGTATGTCATACGCGCGTTTTCAGTGCGTCTACAGTGAGTGTGGAGTGTGTGTGACTTGCATTTAACCAGTTTTGGGCGCTAGGATTACGGGTCGCGCTTGTGACAATTGTGATCAGCACGTGACAATCACTCATGACTTGCGTGTGACGCTATGCGATCGGCTCCATGGTTCCTCCTCGATAGTCTTGCCCCTCGTGTTGCATGCGGGTGGTGCACTGCACGCCACACATAGGGGTAGAAAGTGAGATGTACTTCTGTCTTGAGGGCCGCACAAATAGCAAGTGTGGAGTACTTGTGTAGTACTTCTGAGGCACGTCACTCTAACAATGACCTTGCGTCACTCGTGTGTCTTACTGTCATCGCAAAGCCCCTACTAGGCGTGCTGCTGATTTAGTTCAGGCGTACAAAAGGAGTTAGGGTCCTGTACGTAGTGTATGCGTTCTTGATTTTTCACAAGACCCGTAGAATTTGCACGTGCTGGACCAAAAGTCTTCATGGCCAGTCTGCAACCTTCTACGGCGCTGGACAAACGCAAGTGTTGCGCAAGTTTCAAATATGGTTTTGCCAATTTTTTTTACAGTAGACTGCCCATAGTAGCATGTATGGCGGGTCGTGAGTGAAGCATGAGTATGTTAACTCCATGCCATGAGAAGAAGATTATTTAACATTAAATTATTTAACATTATCAATACAACATGTTTTAGTATTTTTAATAACTCTCATGGATTAAAGATCATGCACTGTAGAGATCGTGTAGAACACACTGAAGCAATTGAAACTTCTCAAAATAAAGCTAAAATAAACTTTAGCTTGGCAGATCATTACAGAATTTTGCAGATTTTCCAATCACATGACCTAGATGCTGTCCTACTATTGGCCAGCTGTAGATAAACCTTTCTGATACTCAAGCAGTATAAAAAGAAGGGGAAGACACGACAAATGGCTGCAATGAAACTATGGGGTATCGCACATGCGCAGTAAAATCTGATCTGCTCTTGCAGAAACATTCCGTAGATGGCGCGCTATCTAGCAGCACGGGGGTCATTGTTTCATTTCACTGATGCGTCTCCAGTCAACCTTGGGTGGGAATATATTTCAAGCAATAACTGAAGATGTGAGGAACGTGTATCGTTTCATAAAATTACTCTTGACTTAATTATTGTGAGAGATGAGATTTTGCTTTTGATAAGCACCTGAATGAACCCCATGCCTTTTTTTTTCAACCTGTCCTCCAACCATACGCTCAAATAGGTCGATTATTCTCATTTTCTCTGATTTACGCCCCATAGGAGCGTTTCCTAAAATCGCGCCCCTACTGGCAGCAGGAAGGTACTGTTAGAGTTACAGTTTCAGTTCCAGATACACTTTCAGTTATATTTACACTTAACGGTTTGGGTAAGGATCAGTGTTGGGGTTAGGGTTAGGGTTAGGTTTAGTATTTAGGATTAGGGTTAGGATTACATTTAGGTCAGGGATTCACTGACGGTGACGCTGACAATGGAAACCAGATTGTAGTTATTTTTAAATATTTTAAATATTTAAAAATGACCGCTAGAGGTAGCTTAACTCCTAAACGTAACTTCAGGTCGTAATAAGCTGCTTGACAAACGACCTTTCTGTGCGTATTTTGCTGGAGGACAGGCTCCTTTTTTTTTTTTTATTAGTGCCATCAGCTGGAACCCCCCAACATCGCAGCTCCATTTACACCGCACATGTGCCATACCGCAGAGTTTCACTGGAGCTATTTGTCGTGTCTTCTCCTTCTTTTTATACTCCTTGCTGATACTAGGGGGAAGCAGGGAATATGAAGTTAGACCTTTGTAGCATTGACCTTTGACAGTTATCCACTGCGTGCATCAGGAGATCAAGTGCTCACAGGAGACCTTAGCTTTGAAAACATTTGACCTTTATAACTCAGTTTTGGGAAAATATGTAGATAAACCTTGTGAATTCTAAGCCGATGATATAGATAGTCTATGAACTCATTTGGCAGTTCAAAAACTCAGCATTAACACCATAACTATTGCATGTATTTTATATTTCTTCGTAACCATAATTTTGCCAAGGATGACATCCTTTGAAATTCAGAAGTACAATTTCAAGAACATGTTCACCTCAAACCTATTCCAGATATAATGCGTACTAGTGAAGTATTTGTACCAGTAGTACGTCATTTACATATGATCATATCTGAAGTAAAACTTCAGTGATTATGTATAATTACTTCTGCCTTGATTTCAATTTAATAACATACATTACAGATCATGTAGCTGCAGGACTCTTGATCCTATATTTTTCCGATTGGCCCCACTAAGTGGTTTTCTTAAGGATAAACAGCTGTTTAGTCCCAATCCCTTGAGTTCTCTTTGCAGTGTGCATGTGGACATGCTCTTACTTTCAATATTAAACATGCCATGAGTTCTACTGTTGATTTTTACGATTAAATTTCACCAAATGTTTAAGTGATCCCCATTCAGCCCATTTTTAGTACTTTCAGCAATCTCTTTGGTTGTCTTCTTTGCTTGATGCCGGCCAATAATTTGACCCTTCTGACACAGAGTCACATCTTTTCCACGACCACAGGTTATGTCTTCAGCCATAGTTGTTTAACAAAAGAGAAGCTACTCACTGCATCAGTTGGGATGAAATAACTTGTTGCCAGCTAAAACATATACTGCCTGGCCAAATAACGGTCACCACTTGGATTTAACAAAGCAAATAGGTTACAGCCTTACATTGGATAATTTCTATTCAGTAATGAATGTGTTATAGCTAGCAAAAAGTTGTTTAATTAAAATTATGATAAGAAATGAATGCAACTCCGGACAGAAATAAATGTTGTAAGATTGCATGAGCCAATCGAAATGATGCCACAGTGAATGCATGCTGTAATCAAAGGTACAGGCGGTCCAAAAAATATCACTGTGTGTGGCTTTTTTTCTGGCTCAGCAGTGTATTAATCATGGCAGAAATTATCAGCTGGAAGGCTCTTGCCCATTTGCTTGGTTATATCCAGGAGATGACTATTTTGGCTGGGTTTTTAGAAGATGGTGAATGGACCTATAAAGTTAAATCTATTATTTTTTATTCTATTTGCATTTTCCATTATGTGCCAACTTTTTTTGGAACTGGGATTGTAAATGATTATTTTCATCAACTTTATTTTAGGTGCATCCAGAGATGTATAAAGTACTCGAAAAAAATAACTAAGTAAAAGTAGAAGTATCATAACTGAAAGTTACTTTGGTAAAAGTTGAAGTCACCCATAACAAAATTACTTCAGTAAAAGTCTTAAAGTGGTTCACATTACATGTACTTAAGTACCGAAAGTATCTTGTGAAAAAACATTCTTAAGTATCAAAACTGGAAGTACTTTTGTACAAGTACAAAGTATTTTTCATAGTATGAATAGAAAGAAGCAAAACAACCACACATAACCCTCTCCTTGTTCTCTTTAATCAATTTTCAGGTGTATTCAAAAAGAATAAAAAAACAAACAGGCAGTCTCTGCTTTATATACTTCTTATTCTTCTTTGAATTTACAGGCGGTTTAAAAAACCACTATAACTGACAATAATTACCCCGCTCCACCCCAAGGGTGAGGGCAAGGGGTAATGTTTTTGGTTCGGTCTGTTTCTGTGTTTGTGTGTTTGTTTGTTAACACTCTAGCAGCAAAACTAATAGCCAGATTCTCCCCAAATTCGGTATAGGGATTGCCACTGACCCAGAATAGATCCCTAATGAATTTCATACAAGTAGGTGAAAGTATGTGCGAGGGACGGGGTTTGTTGTGCCTGGCACCACTTGTTAATAGTAGAATGACATAGGATCAATACCATGTCGAATTTTTGCTTAAAAAAACTGATTTTTCTTAACTACTAATTGGGATATCATTGGCTCACTGTAGCTGAAGTGGTTGCAATAAAGGACAATGACAGTTTCAGTAGCAGGAGAAATTTTTTTGAACAGCTGGATATATACTATGGGCAAGTATATTGAGCAGTTTGCACATCAGGCTTAGCTGAGGAGTTTAATTCAGGCAACTCCTGAAAAACAGGGATTGGAGTGAACTCGTCTATATTATAAACCGTGTTCGAGCTCGGCTTGCTTATTATTCAATTACTGATCCAGGGGTGCCATCTAGTGATAGAATATTGTAACTGCATGCAAAAATTTGCAGCTCCATGTCCGCTGGTGGACACATCTGCACAAAGGGGTTAAGATACCCTGCCGAGCACCGTTGTTCTTCTCGAACACTCCAAATCCAGATAATCCGTAAATGATGAATTACATTCATATTTTAATTTGTAATGAGTAACGAAGTGGCCAGTGTCAAAGGAACAAATTAAAAGTATACTTTTTATGTTTTAAATGTAGTAGAGCAAAAGTAAAAGTCCTGGTTAAAAAAAACTCAAGTAAAATACAAATCCTCAAAAAAACTACTTAAGCACTGTAACGAAGTACATGTACTTGGTCACTATACACCTCTGGGTGCATCACACCGAAACTCATATTTTTATTACACTTGTACTTTAAATTGAAAAAGTTGTGTCTTGAATGGCAACTTGTGTCAAAGAAAGGCATCTCCACTCCTATCGCAGTTCTCTACAGGAGCTGCCATTTGTAAAAAGGCATAATAGTGTAAAACAATGCTGTAATTAGAGCATATGCAAAAATGATAATTTAAGCAGTGAACCTCAATTATCTCTAAAATTGATTTTTTTCCCCCTTCCTTATTAGGGACGAATAAACGAATGAAGTTTACCTCTCAATTCTGCTGCATAAGGTCAACTAAAATATGCAATGAGCGGCTCTGTGTTCAACTCCGGCGTGGTTTACAACCACTCTTCAGGCTCCAGTCCCCTGGTGTGGTATGAGTATGAGGTATGTAATGAGTCACAGGGGGCATTTGTGTTCCTCTACATGGTGCTGGTATTTAACCTGGTTGTGGGTTTTCCCATCAACATTATGGTGATGTGTCAGGTGACCAAAAAGAGGAGTGACTCCTCCACCTCTGACATCTTCATCTTCAACCTGGCCATTGCTGATACCTATTTCTGCCTGATGACCCCCATTGACCTGATCAATCGCCTACTCCTCAGTAACAAGCATATAT
Source organism: Gymnothorax javanicus (assembly GCA_029692085.1). NCBI lineage: Eukaryota > Metazoa > Chordata > Actinopteri > Anguilliformes > Muraenidae > Gymnothorax > Gymnothorax javanicus. The sequence continues at coordinate 31,541,134 of CM056200.1, read as the reverse complement.
GGTCCTTCCAGCGCTTTGCCTATGGGCTCAAGGACACCACCCCACTCCTACTCACCTGCATTTGCCTGGACCGCTACATGGCTGTGGTCCACCCTATTGTGTTCTCCAGCACCAGAGATAATAAGATCAGGGTGGCGATTTCCATTCTGGTTTGGGGGCTCATGTTAGCAGGCGCACTCACCAAGTCCGTAGCGGGGTGGGATAGCACGATGAACATGTTCACTGGATTGATCTTGGCTGCCTTTGCCATCATGGTCTTCTGCAACATCTCCATCATCTGGACTCTGAGGAAGTCAGTCATCGGCAAAGAGAAGATGCACCCTGTGAAGAAGAAAGCCCTCAGAATGGTGGTCTTCACCCTAGCCATTGTAGTCTTCTCCTACCTCCCTCCAGTGGCTATTTTCCCCTTCGCAGAATATTATAGCATCTCGGACTACAAGTGCTACATCAGGGTGGTTGTCTTCTCCTTCATAAACATCAGCAGCAGCATTGAACCCCTGCTACACATTTCCAAGATGGATCAATGCTTTGCTAACCTGCCTTGCAGCTGCTGCCAAAGGCCTTCCAGTGAGTCAAAGAATATATGCAAATGAGCCATATTTTTGGATTTGGGCTGTTACAATTTGCTCCTGAAATTGTGCCACCCAATTATTGACCCCACATAAACTACAGACCCAAATGTGGGTCCGTCAATTACAGCTACTGTATTGAAACCTGCAGAACTTTAGGCCTATTTTAAATTCTAATGGTGATCCCAATGTTTCCAACAATCCCAAATATGTCTTGCAGAATTTCAGGGAGATATTTATAAAATGATATTAAAATCTCGATTTTTTCCATTTGATGTAATGCTGTGGCCATATAAACATTTGCATCCTGGGCCGAATATTTTTCTCAATACAGGTCTGATGTTGCTTCAGTGAAGCGCTGCTTCCAGCAGATACAGAATATGAAAGTGGCATTATCCTGCAATATGAATAAATGCTTTTTCTGACTTTGAATTACTTCTGGAGAAATAATAAGTAAGAACACAAGGGGTTATCTATGGGGTGCCTATTGTAAATAACAGAAAGGTGCACTAAATCTAAATAATGAATGCTAAACTTAAATCTTAATTACTAAATGTATAGTAAATGTTAAATCTAAATATTAAGTACTAAATGTAAATGTTCAATGCTAGATCTAAATGTTAAATGTGAATAATGAATGCTAAATGTAAATGTTAAATGCTAAATCTAAATAGAAATGTTAATTTATATTTGAAATACTAAATGTAAATACTAAATCTAAATAGGAAATGTTAAATGTCAACATTTAGATTTAACATTTAACATTTATTATTTAGATTTAACATTTACATTTAGCATTTAATATTTAGATTTAACATTTAAAAATTAGATTTAGCATTTAACATTTAGATTTAATATTTAAAATTTACATTTAGCATTTATAATTTAGATTTTATATTTACATTTAACATTTAGATTGCACATTTACTATTTAGATTTAGCATTTAACATTTAGATTTCACATTTAACGTTTACATTTTACATTTAATATTTAGATTTAACATTTAACATTTAGATTTAACGTTAACACTACATTTAAAATGTTTTTAGAAAAAAAGACATTTTGCAAATATTGCTGTAAATCTGGCAAAAAGTGCCGCAGAAAATGCTCACTACTTCTTTTTTAAATTTTTTCTTTTTTTTTGGAGCTAAAAGTGGCAATCTTGCAGTTATTCCCAGTGTGTACCATTTTACAATAGGCAACCCATAGGTTACGTGCATTAATTACAAAAAAGAACATGCTAGGCATTTGGTGTTATCCATTTTAAGAAAGTATGTTTGACAGATTAAATATTGTACCTGTTTTCATGATTTAAGTGAAACTGAGGCGATGGGACGATAACCACCAACTAGCGAACAGGTTTGCTTATTTATCTGGAAAAAGGGCAAGAATGTTAATTCAAATTGTTGTTTTGGATTTATCACCTTCACTTTGTAACTATAAGTTTGATTCAAGAAGCACTGGGAATTTATTTAACATGATCAAATCAAAAGCATTTTGTACATAACAAATAATTGGGACATCAATTCTTTAGGTTCACGTATATCTTTGTCAGCTCAGCCGCTACTTTTCACTACCATGGGGGGGAGGGGGTGTAAATATAGCCATCATAACAGCCAATGTAATGTAACCAGAGCACCTGGTATAATGCTAAGTTTAATTCAATCACGAATTAAAGAATTTAAGGAAGCATTCATTCACAGATTCAATCAGGAGGTATTGGTGCCTGAAGTGAGTTACATAGCTATATGTAGGCTATGCAATTGTAAGGCCTATAAAATCAGTATTTTTACAATGTATGTAAGACACACAGTCCATTTCCAGAAACTTCTCCAAGGCACATGTCTGGTTTTGTCAAATCCGACATATTGGTAACAGAGCCCCCTATACTGATATATTTTTGAACATTCATCCCCTTATATCCAGACTTTGGCAAAGAGTGCCATAAAACTTCCTTTGGCATGTTATAATGTTCTGAGAGGGCTGGAGTTTCAGCTAATTTCAAAGCTCTATCTTCTTGGTTAACATTTTTATGGGCCCCTGAACATCACTGCAAATAGGCAAATTGGAAATTTTGTCAAAATGTCTGTAGCCGCTGCTCCAAGATGGAGCATAGTGCCAACGATGTTTCTGGTGTCCTTTGTTTAGCCCAATGGAAGGTTCAAATGAATGGTCTACCCATCCCGACTGGTGTCTGGTTATTTATGTTAATCCACTGTACAAACGTGAAAAAAGTTAGCCCACACCCAACTTTGGGAGCAAATACCTCGAAAAAACCAAAAAAGTGCCGGACTAAATACCTCAAAAATTTTCACACCATTAATGTCTGAAAAGGAAACAGGTAAGATGAATTTAGCACTGGTCTGGTTCAAAAATTAAAATTAGCCTGAATTTGTAAAAATATTTTTTCTCGTTGTACACAGATTTCTTGTCATTGCACGTAGAACCAACATGATCACCAGCTGGCACGTTCACAGTTTAAAAATTTGGGTTTCCCAGTATCAAATACAATCATAAATTCCTTGGCACATTGAAGCAGTTATCCACAATATTCCTTCAAAAATGGGGTTTTTTTTTGGACTTCCGTTTCCGGTGGCATGCTGTGAACATGTTGTGAATTGTTCATCTCCCGTCCGACGCTCCAATAACTTCTAAATTAAAGTTTAGTTGACGGCTTTTGTGTTTAATTAGTTGGTTTTATGACATACTTAAAATAATCTGGGGAAATTCATCGAAAATTTTTTTGCGATTGGGGTTAGGTGGATGCCTTCTTCTACACGCAGCAAACAAATGGATCCAGAAGCTTTCGGTAAACTAATTAAGGACATTGTTCACAAAGAAATTGTCCTTTTACGGGAGGAAATGGCCAAGGAAAATGCGCTTGTTCGCCAAGAAATTTCAGTGGGTTTAAAACCCATACAAACAATGTTGGATCGTCTGGAGGGATCTCTAAAAGATTGTGTTTCTAAATGTACAATCACTAGAGAAAGCGACGACATATTCAAGCTCTCGTCTGGATCAGCTGGAAAAGGACTACACTTTACTTAAAGGTAAACATGAACTTTTAATCCAAAAAACGATTTCTCTTGAGAACCACTCTAGGAAGTTTAATCTTTTAATTCTGGGAATTAAATACGAGGCCGAGAAAGGGAAGCTGACTGCCTATGTCCAGGAGCTTCTTTGCGATTTATTTGGGGAGGCGGGGGTCGGCTCTGGTCCTCTACTCTCCATTGCTCACCGCACAGGCTCCCCGCGGAACGGGAGATCTCACCCGATGATTGCCAGGTTTTACAGCTTGGAGACGAAAACTACGGTTCAAAGGCTAGTGGCCCAAATGGCCGGCAAGCTGGTTTACCAGGGCGACAAGCTGATGATTTTCCCAGACATCCCTCCAGAATTGCGCTGTCAGCAAGCTGCATTTTCTCCTGTGAGGGCACTTCTGCGTAAAACCACCTTGCGATATGGAGTAGCATATCCAGCGAAACTCCTAATCACTTTCCAAAATGTGACACATACTTTTACTAAAGCAGAAGAGGCAATGGACTTTTTTGATAAGAAAATTAAGCCCACATTGGAGTAAACTTCAGGATCGACTTAGTCCGAACTTGCCTGGTTTCTGGATTCTTTTTTCTTTTCTTTTTTCGCTATGTGATTCTTAAGGGGGTTCTTCAGGGTAAAGAATTTTCTTTTCTGAACATTTATTGTCCTCCCGGCTATTCTGTGGATTTCCTTTCTCAGGTTTTTACTCAGTTTAATGAGTTGGCTTCTCTAGATATAATTGTTGGGGGAGACTTTAACTGCCACTTAAACCCCACTATTGATAAATTTCCTCCTGGTACCTCCCTTATTTCTAAACAAGCAAAAATGCTTAAACTCCTACGTCAAGATTACGGATATTTGGATGTGTGGAGGGCTCTCCATCCCAATGAGTTAGAGTTTACTTTTTTCCCCCCCACAATAGTTATAGCAGGATTGATTATTTCTTTATTCCCTCCTCCAAGTTATTTTTGACCTCATCATGTATCATGGGCAGTATTAAATTATCAGACCATGCCCCTCTTTACATGGTGTACTCTTTGTCAGAAGAAAGGGCATTGTCTAGGTCTTGGAGATTTAAACCATCTCTTCTTAAGACGAAAAATTTGTCTCTTACTTTACATATGAATTTAGGATATTTTACTCAATTAATTCATCTTCAATGAACAACTCTATTTTATGGGAAACCTGCAAGGCTTTTTGTCGAGGTCTAGTGATGTCTTATGAGGTTGCTAGGAGATGTAAAAAGAATGAACAGTGCAAATTCCTCGAGATTAAATTAACTGATTTGGAGAAACAATACATCCTATCCCCTTCTGCAAATTTACTTCGACAAGTTACAGCTACTAGAGCTGCATTAAACACGCTACTGATCCAAGACTCGGAACATTCATTAAAATACGCTAGACAAGAAACCTACGAATTTGGTGATAAACCTGGAAAATATCTTGCCAATCTTGCCAAAAAGAGGGCTAATTCCCAAACCATTGCTTCTATTTTAGATGATAATGGGATCAGATCATTTGAATCAAAAACTATTAACAGGGAGTTTGCTCTGTTTTATTCTAACCTCTATAAATCTGAACAACCTGAGAACGCTACTGTCCTGATGTATAAGTTTTTTTCTGAGTTAAAACTCCCACAAATTACTGATGCCCAGAAATTTCAGCTTAATGCTCCAATAACAAGAGAGGAGGCACTTATTGCCTTGAAATCTATGCCCTCTGGAAAGGCTGCAGGGCCGAACGGTTTTGGCTCTGAGTTTTTTAAGGAGTTTAGCCATATCCTTCTTGATCCATTGTTAGCCATGCTAAATCATTCGTTTGAAGTTGGAATTTTGCCACAATCTTTGAGAGAGGCAAATATTTTCCTTATTTTAAAAAAAGATAAATGTCCTGAGAAGTGCGCCTCATACAGACCAATAGCTTTATTAAATTCAGATCAGAAATTACTCCCTAAAATTTTAGCTTTGCGCCTGGAAAAAGTTTTACCGTATATTATTAACAAAGACCAGACTGGCTTTATTAAGGGTCGGAATTCTCGTGATAATACAAGAAGGCTTTTTAATATCATCCAATTATGTAGAGATTTCAAACACCCAGCTATGGTCCTCTCTCTCGATGCTGAAATGGCATTTGATAGAGTTGAATGGCCTTATTTGTTTTTTTGCTTTGGAGGCATTTGGTTTGGGAGATTATTTTATCATTTGGATGAAGGTTCTTTATAACTCCCCCATGGCAGCAGTCTTGACTAACGGGTTGAGATCCAATAATTTCCCTTCGCAACGGGGAAACCGTCAGGGTGATCCTCTCAGTCCACTACTTTTTAATCTTGCAGTCAAACCTCTGGCGCAGGCCATTAGGCAGTCAATTCTAATATCTGGGATTAGAGTTGGAGATGGGGAACATAAGATCACATTGTATGCTGATGATGTGCTAATATTTCTCTCTCAACCTCAATTGTCAATTCCACACTTAATACAGGTTATTTCTGCATTTGGCACTTTTTCAGGGTATAAAATAAATTTTACCAAGTCAGAGGCTATGCCTCTGGGATCTCTTACATCTATTCCAGATTTATCTGAGCCCTTTCCTTTCCAGTGGTCTCCTGATGGCCTCTGTTATTTGGGTGTGTTTATTACACCAACATATGATCAGCTTTATAAAAATAATTTTCCGTCCCTCTTAAACACGATCAAAGCTGATCTAGACCGCTGGGCCCCTTTACCTCTCTCTTGGTTGGGCAGGATTGCCCTCATAAAAATGAATATTCTTCCTCGACTTTTACATCCTCTACAAATGATTCCCCTATTATTATCTAATAAGGTCATTAAGGAGCTCGAAGGATGGCTAAGCTCCTTTATATGGAGTAAGAGGAAACCTGGACTAAAATTAGCTAAACTTCAAATGGGTGGCTCTGATGGGGGCCTGGATTTACCCAATCTAAGACTTTATCAACTAGCTGCGCACCTTCGTGTGATAGCAAACTGGTTTAAAAATGATCCAATATCAATTTGGATTGACATTGAGAATTCGCAGTCAAAATGTCCTTTATGGAATCTCTTATTTATTAAAGACCGCAAACTTCTTAAAAAATTATGTTTTAATCCAGTTACTCACTGTACAGTTAAAGCCTGGAGCCTTATTCGTAAGTTAGAAGGTCGTGCTGAGCTAACATCTCCTCTTACTCCAATTTTAAATAATCCAGATTTTGCGCCTGGCTATTCGGACAGGAGCTTCAGGAGGTTATGCGCACGGGGTCTGACAACATTAGGTGACATGTTCGATGGGCAGACTATATTATCCTTTCCTCAGTTACAGCATCGGTTTGGTCTCGTGAAATCTGACGAGTATAAATACTTACAAATTTTACATTTTATTACAAAAGATACCACACTTACAACTGATTGCTCGATTTCACAGGTTGGAAGAATTCTATCTTCACAAGTTTCAGAACGCATTAGTATTTTTTCCAAAGCTCTCATCTCTGATCTACCTTCAACTTCCCAGGCCTCAAAAATGGCATGGGACAGGGATCTTGAGGTTATGATTGGAGATGATGAGTGGCAGCAAGCTTGGACTTATGCCAAAGATATATCTGTTTGCAATCGCTTTAAATCTATTCAGTTTAAAATTCTTCATCGTATTTATATTACTCCTGCCCTTAAAAATAAAATGGATACCAATGCTTCTCCATTTTGTTGTAAATGCAAAATTGAGATTGGTGATCTTATTCATTGTTTTTGGTCGTGTCCGAAGATTCAGAGATATTGGTCAAGTGTAGTAGATGAATTATATTTTATTTTTCATGAGCCTGTGGAGTTGGACCCTGTGTGTTTGCTTCTTGGTTTTCCAGATTGTCATATTACTAGATATAGTTATAAGGGGCTATTTAACCTCCTCACATTTGCTGCAAGGAAGAACATTTTATTTTATTGGATAAAAGAATCCTCTCCCTCTAAGAACTCTTGGCATAACATTATTATGGACTGCATTCCTAATGAATATATGACATCAATGTTACATTCTAGAATGGATAATTTTTATAATATGTGGGGCCCATACCTGGACTTCGTTAGACTTTGACTGTCCATTTCAATATTTCAAGGTCTGTTTCATTGTACTGAGGTGGATTTGCTGTTCTCAGTTAAACCAGTGTCTGTTTGAGAATAATGTCTGTCTCTGTGTCCACTTAAGTCTTGGTGTTGGTACACACAGATGAACTTATATAATGTCTGTATATTTATTGGTGCGTGTGTGTGTACATATATACATATGTTTGTGTATATACATATGTGCATGGGTGTATGTGCTCCACCCATTCCTTACTAGGCCTGAGAGGTTTTTTTTTTTCCTCCCCCTTGTTTTGTGCGTATATATATTTTTCTTTTTTCACTTGTCTTACTGCTTTGTTTCTACTTGTGAAATAATAATTTGAAAAAAAAGGGTATTTTTCCTCAAAAATGTTCAATTTGGTACCTGACTTGTCCACTTCTAGGTGGCGCTGTAGCCATATCAAGAAAAATTGTGAGCTCAAACTCCAGGATTTTCTGTTACACATATATGGGCACCATTCTGTCAAATTTCATGCAATTCTGAGATGTCAACTTCACTAAGTGTCTCTCAGATATTCCATATTCTCTCAGAATATGGCTCTTCATATGTGAAAAACATACTTAAAAATCTTCTTCTCATGAACCGTAACTTTGATTGATGCAAATTCCATTTGTCGGATCTTTGGGGTATGCTGTATCTAAATTGCGAAGGAATAGTTGCTTCGTCTGATAACATCAGAGCTATGTATCAATCAAATTGCAACGGTGATATGAGTTTTTTTTCATTTAATACTCATGTGCTTCTGAACCACTGCACTGATGGGCACTAAACTTGGTAAGTAAAACCCTTACACTGACCTCTGTTTAATTTATGATGGAAAAGTTGCTATATCAAAAAGCATGGCAGTTACAAGCCAATTATTTGCTTCATTTACTAATTAATATGCAAATGAGCCAATATAATTCACGACCGTATCAATCATTCTAAAATTTCTTGTGCACAATGACAAGTCCTCGTTGCTCAAAATTTAAAAGCAATCCATTAAGAAACATGGACCCTACAAGCACTTGAAAACCCCCATTTTTAACACAATTTTTAGTATATGAAAAATATCCCGAAAAATCTTCTTTTCATGAACCATAACTTCAACTGATGCAAAATTTCAAAAGTATTGCCTTTGGGATATGCTCTATCTAAATTGTGAAGGAATAGTTGCAACACAAAATAACACTAGACCTACGTGCCAATCAATTTGCAAAGGTCTCAAAATCAGTGTTGAAAAATTATTGTGTACAAATGGGCATAAATTCTATGCAGTTGCTTAAAAAGTCTCAATACTTTGCATTCCTCTATAACCCCAAAGGATTCTGTATGAAAACTTTTGTATACTGATGACATGGTTTTGCTGCCTCATTGGATTTTATCTTATAAATTCAGTTTGTCCTCCTGCCAAAACAAAACATTGGGAACTCTGAACACTAAAGACTGAACAGGTATGTTCTCTCTCTCAGGGGCGGAGTGGGACACCAAAATCCACCGGGAAAATTCTGACCGCACCGGCCCACCACTGGCCCAACCCATCCCCCCAAAAAACGCATAAGATCATTCTTTTTTTTTTTTTGAAAAATACTTTAAGACAGAATCAAATGTTTTCAGTATCAGTTAAATAACAACTGGTAGATTGCTGCGCCCACTGATCTGTACTAAGAGGGCTGTTATTCTGACACGAGTTAAATGACAGCTGTGTGTGTGGGAAACCTCTGGTCCGTAATCGCGGTGCAGATGCAGACGGGTTTGGAGCTGACGAGAGGAGAGAAAAAAGAGAGTGAGGGGCAACGCGGCCGTAGTAGCCGCCGTGATGACACCGCCCCCGCTGAGGAGGAACTATGAAGAACTCAGCTGTAATGTTATGCTAATTCGCATCTAGTAATAATGTCAAGGCTTGAGCTGACCGTTTTCCTGTCAACTCACCTGCATCACTAGTTGACGCCTGGTTGTTTCGGAATAAATCCGTGATTTTTGACCATTTTGATGCGCCTCCTCCAGCATCCGCTTCTTCTTCATTCTGGCCTTTTCGGCCCCTCCTTTCTCCTTTCTCTTCTTGCCTTCCATCTTCGAGTGTAAAAAAATCCGCTACTTCAACCTGCCCGCTTTCTCTCTGTCTGACGGCCACTCATTCATCCCCCTGCGTTCATTGGATAAACGCAGAGTGATACGCAGTTTCCATTTCCCATGAGGCTTTGCTCTGTCCATTCTCCATTAATTTTTGAACAAACAAACAAATTTTATAACAGCAAATTTTATATTTGTGGTCATGAAAGTTATGTAACGTCTGAATAAAAAGAATTAGATCAAGATAGGAGGCTAAACAAAAATCAGGAGGCTGGATTGATGAGAGTGAGTCTGACACTCGAGCAACCATGAGTGAGATGTAGAGAGACCGATTCCCTTGAGCTTATTGGCCGGCTGGCCGACCAGGAAATCTCCCGGCCGTCCCAATGGCCACTCCGCCCCTGCTCCCTCTTAACAATCTTCCCAATAAGATAGAAAGTCATTGGTCTCAAAATTTGGTGTCACCTTTTTTGAACTGTGTGGCAGATTGGCATACAACTTGGTACATATAATTCTCCAACTAACCTCTGTCAAATTTGCGAAGGAAATGTTGCTACTACAAAGCACATGGCCTTTACAAGCTAATCAAATTCTTCATCACAGACTTTTAGTGCATGAAATTAAGAAAGAAGAAATTGTGGCATATTTTCATATAAATTGGCTCTGCACCTCTGCATGAAGTGTAGAATGCATGACTGCAATTCTAAAACAATCTACTTAGAAGTTTTTGAGAAATCGGTCGGACAACTTTTGCCGTGGTAAATTTTCAAAGTTCAAAATATGGAAAACAAAGTAATTTTTGAAAAAATCATCACATTTTCATGAAACTTGGCACTGCACCTCTCCATGAAGTGTAGAATGCATGACTGCAATTTGATGGGTGGTTTTTGAGAAATCAGTCAGAAAAACTGGTGCAGACGGAAGGACGGATGGAAGGATGGAATTCTTTGGTAAATACGGGGGTAAAATTATTGAAAGGTTAAAAAACCATGTGGAGAAGTGATTTGAATATTTTATCCACAACAGTGGGTAATGTAATTAAAAGATACAAAAAATATGGAGGAATTTCTGTGCATAAAAGGCAAGAGCGCAAGCTTAGGCTGACTACCCCTGACCTCCAATCACTCAGACAGCACTGCATAAAGAAAGGTCATTCTTCTTGTGGTGATATAAACTGAAAGGCCCAAGATTACTTAAGCAAATCTTTTGTTAATGCTACAGTATGTCATTACATCCACAAATGCCAATTGAATTTTAAGGAAGCTTTATGTTAAACATAAAAAATGTTATGTCTAAAGCAGTGGCGGGTCGTGCATTTCACATCTAGGCCTTCAGTAAGCCTCCAGCAATTAACCTAAATTTAACCGCGGCAACAGCATGACGTCATAACGTAACCCCCACCCCACACACACACACACACACACACACACACGAATTCCCAGTGACAGCATTCACACATAAAGCACTTTGCCATACTGTCTGCATTAATCAATCACTGCCTTTACCAAGAAACAAGAAAAACTCACAGCAACCAGTCACATCCAAGTAGACTACCGAGGAAAGACTACTGGGACACTAGCCAAGCTGCTGCGCATAAACACACACGTGCCTCAATGTGCAAGGGTACAGCCAGACACACACCAGCAGTAACGTAGGTATGTTAATAAAATTTTCAAAATGGTTCTATGCTAAAATGAATTATTTATCCTGAAAGAGCTTGAAATAAACTTTCCAGTGACACCAAGATCAATGTGATAGGTTAAGAACTGACAAAGTTATTAAACTTGGAAATTGGGAAATGAGGGGTAAAAAAATGTCCTTAGTTTTCTATAAAAAAAAATGAGAAATCTGTGACCGAAAACATGGTTTGCATAAAATGCTATAACTTTCTTAATTGTTTAGATATTCCTATGAAACTTTCAGATAATGTTCATTGGAGTATTATCTGCCTATTCCAAAATGATGAATGAAAACAGAATTGAATTTCGCTGTGCAACCCTCAATGGGGGCGCCATTTCTGGAATTTTTATCACAGTTTTTTTTTTTTTTTGGTGACGGTAGAAACAGACTGCTGGCGCTCCAAATCTCAAAATTTTTTGCCTGTTGGATCTTGAATACTTAATCTAATAGTCTGTGCAGTTTTTATTAGAATTCCTACTTAGCTGCCGTAAAATTGAAAGGAGTTTTTGTCACCTCAAACTTTGAAGCGCTCAGGCGGCCATCTGGGAAATCGGAAATTGAAAGCAAGGTAACAAGGGGAATTCGGGGTCATTTTTATCTACGTCTTCAAAGAGATTTACGGGAATTCCCTTCCTTTTGCCCATAAAAGGCGGTTTTGATGGGTATACCTCTGCCTCTTCGGGAAATTGCGCAACGCGCTATCGGAACCAATATCGCGCCGGCCGACGCGCTGATTGTTACTTAGGTATGTTACTATCGAAAACAAAATCCAAAACTTACCATAAATAAAATGAAAATTTATTAAACTCACAGCAACTGCTTGTTATTTGAAAATGAACTCCATCCTCCTCGCTTTCTTACAAAAATGAAGAATGACGCAGTCGCACAGCATATCAGTCCATCTGAGCTCCAATAAATGGTCTTTCAGAATTGCCACGGAGGCCAGTGCTGACAGCTGAGCCTGCCCAGTTGCATTTCGTGAGTTAGTTTTGATACGTTTAAAGGGCTGAAAATGACCGCTCGACAGAGGCAGTAGACACCGGGATGGTCACCACCAGATATGCCAGTGCGTGAAGTTGATGCATGCTCTCACATAGATCGCATTGTTACTCAGTTCACAGTGAATTTAAAAACCGCAGCTAGCAAACAGTTAGCTCAAATGCGAATGTCTGTGACTCAGAGACTGTTTGAGTACCAGTGAAGGAGTCAGCTCAGTGCTAACTCTGAGTAAATTTTGGGTTTATAGCTCGCTAAAGCTCGAAACAACCGCAAAATTCACTATAGTCGGTGCATTACCTGCATATGACACACCCACTGATGTAAGATCTATACAGACTGTTCCGTTAGTTAACGTAACTAACCTGTTGTCAGCTCGTAAGGTCTTGACGTAGGCAGAGGCCAGCTAGAAGGCTCGCTGTGTCAGAGATTATGCCCCACTTGGCATACTCGCAATCTGATTGTCATATTTTTAACCAATCAGCTGAATTGTCCCGCTCTTTTTAATGGGAGAGGGAAGCAATCTACATTCTGAAGGCCTTGAGACTTGAGACCAGAGCCATGTAGAGAGAGCAGCTTTGACCAGGAGACAGCAGAGAAAAAAATCTGATTGGATAAGATGGAGCTGGCCTTCATAAAAGCTGTCTGCACTGTGGAAGCTGTTCAACTCGGAGTTAAGCGATTAAATCACTTCGATATAATGACTGACTTTCTATTAATACATGTAGCTTTAATTAAGGTATTTTTGAAGAAAACATAATTTTTCCAATTTATCTAGGCCAGCAGGTAAGGCCTTGCTGGCCCTGACAGCACACCACTGCTAAGTGGTGTCCTCATTAGTGAGAAGATGTCAAAAAACTTTGCTCAGAGAAATTGTTCTGGAGAGGATTTTTAAAGCCATTTATGAAATTTAGGGGCATGGTCTGATGTCAGAGGTCAAATTGCAGTCAATATGCAACCCACAAAAAAATCTCAGAAAATATGACTTGAGTCATGCAGCACTGCACCATCATGCCAATTTTGGAGACAAAGTGAAGTCAGTGTTATTGCCGGAACAGGTGGCTCTGCTGTACTCCTAATTTGTATATTATTTGACCTGTCAAATTGAACCTGTGTATGTTATGTCTTTGTTTCAATCTCTAGGGTGCTATGCAGTAATAATGTCATTTCTGAAAAATGTGGTTTCCCTCATAGAACCAGTTGTAAATATGTATGTGAGGGAATTAGCAATGGCAGTGCATCATGAAACTTGTAGGTATGCTGACCTTTTAAGAGACAGAATAATGTGTCTCATTTTGGGACAGATATTGTAAATGTCTCAGGGACCAGGAAACTAAACTGTCAGGTTTCTGACGTAAACTAAAGCATTTATCAACAGCAACCTCTGATCATCTAGGGTGACTTTTTTTCTCCATTCAGCAAAAATGTTGAATTATGTCCATTGCTTTGGATCAGGGCCACAGAAGTGTTCTGCAAGAGATTTGCCATTTTGCAAGTGTTCAATTGAACCACAATCCACCTTATTTGACTAATCAGCAGCTCAGTGAAATCTCTCATCTTTGATGAGATTATTTCTGTAAGGCGTGCAGTGAAAACTTAAAGGATGGTACATCTCCTGGGAAGCTGTAAATAGTGAAGTCCACTTATTGCAAGCAAGGAGACTTACTCTGTGTAAGCAGCAACTTGTGCATTGCCAAAAATGGAAATTGAAGTCACATCATAAATTTACCAAATTACATCTGCTGAGAAACATTTATCCAACAAGATTAGTTTCATTTGCAGGAGTTCTGACCCCTTCCTTTGTAAGAGTCTGCTATATTGCATCTTGAGGTTTCTGGTGCAAGACCTTACACCAGGTTACACAGTCTCACTTGTGCTCCAGTAGGCTGACTGCATTGCGTCACTTGTTTATCTCGGATGCTGTTCTCAGATTGCATCACTTGCAAAAATATATTGTGAGAACAGGGATGGGGGTACTCTTCAGTCTCCTCCTTTTGGCCCCTCCTCTACTTTACTGCACATTGAATCGTAAAATATTTATATTTAAAAAAAAAACATCTGGTCCAACCTGTTATATAATGACCTCCTTCCACACTCACCCATCAACAAATGTTAACTAATGGTGACCTGCTATTGTATTGGAACAGCATAATTGTGGGCTTGAATTCATTGCCCCCTGAATGGACTCCTGGTTGGCTGCAGTCTTTACCATTTCAATAGCACATCTTTCTATTAAATTGAACTGAAAATGCTTTGAGAAAAAGCATAGAGCTCCTGGATCATCAGGAGACAGTTTCTTACTGGGCTGGCTGAACTCGCGGAGTCTGTGTGAAGCCATCACAGTTTCTCAGGTGAGTTTCTTATTCTCTCCTTAAACACGATGAACACATCTGTTGTTTCTTTTGGCATGTTAGATCTGGATGTATTTCAAATGCATTACCAGTGAAATACTTTCTTGAACTGAAATACAATAGACCAGGAAATACGATAGATCAATCCTCTAAAACTTTACTGCAGAGGAAGAGGGCAGGAACAGTTTTCCGAAAACAGAAGTTTCCTATGATGTAGATTCCAAGAGTGCAGAACGTCTTCCCAAAAACTCCGCCCTTCAAATCACCTTAAAATAACACTGTACCGCTTGTACAACCAAAAATCCCAAAAAATTGGTACATAGTGGAAAATGCAAGCAAAATAAAAAAGGACTGCTTTGAAAACTCAGTTCAAGCTCTATTGAAGACACTAGCTGTACACATTTAGAGACCAGATTTTTCCACCATTCTACCCCTGTGCAGAGTTGTAGTTCAGGACCTTTTTGCAGTATACCTGGCTTCCTAAAGCGCTGTACATTCGAAATTGGAGACAGATCAGGACTGCGGGCAAGCCAAACTAGCACCCGCGGGCTAGATGGCAACATATATGTTGCCCAAAAATGTATTTCATATATTTATTCATTATATCTTACTACATTAACAATACCCTTGCAAATGTACAAGTTCTCCATGCCATGTGCACTGACACACCCCTATACCATGACACATGCTGGCTTCTGGACCTGATGCAGATAAGAGCCTAGGTTGTCCTTGTAGTCTCTGGTCTGGAGAAGACAGTGACTGTTTTTTCCAAAAACCATTTCACATGTTGACTCGTTGGACCCCTAAACATTTCTGTTGTGCAACTGTCCATCTCAGATGGCACCAAGCCCAGAAAGGCTAGCAACTCTTTTGGAAACTGTTGGTGTACGACTGAATTTACATAGCAAAGCTTTAACGTGCATCCATGAATGCAGTGGGGAATGGCGTTGGCCGGAAAAACTTCCATCGAAGAAGTATGGAGCCCATACTATAATTTACTATTGTAGGTGAATGACAGTTTCTAAGACAGTGAACTTATGCATCTGTTGGCAAATTTGTGAACCTTGACCCGTCTGTATTTATTTAGTTTAGTTTTATTTTGTACATTTGCACAGTATAATACAATTAGACATAACATGAATTTGCTGGTTATTTTGGTAGATCAATAAGGAAATAGGCTGAAGCTATAAGCTTATTAAGGCCTATCCTTAACCTTCCCCATAATTATCTGCACATTGTTGCAGTTAATATTTTAAAGTATTTCCAAAAAAAAAAAAAAACAAAAAATAAGGCTTAAATATATGAAACAACCAAGAAACAAAGACATTATAATCATCAAAAGAAACAAAAACAAAATAATCAACAAATGTTACATACATAATGAAATCAAGAGAAGAACTAAAATGGATCCAAATAACATCAAGTAAACAAAACATCAAACATAGAAAACAATGTACCAAAACAGAAAACCAAAACTCCAAAGCAATGGTTACAATAAATAAATAAACAAATGAATAGTAAATTTCTGATACAACTGATACAACGAATCATTCAATCTTGTTTTTACTTTTCAATCATAATCTGTTTGAACTTATTTTTAAACTGTACAATATTTTTGCTTCGTTTAAGACCATCCGGCAAGCTGTTCCACAACTTCACCCCAGCGACAGTAAAACACATGCTTTTAAGTGTGGTATGAATGCTTGGTTGTTTTAAATATAATTCCCCTCTTAATTCGTATCGCCCATCTCTTTTCTTGAACACTTTTTTGTATATTACTAGGGAGTAAATTATATCTTGCTTTGTAAAGTATCTGTGCCATTTTAAGTTCCACTAGGTCAGTAAACTTTAATGCTCTTGATTCAAAAAACAGTTCATTTGTGTGATGGTGGAACTCCTCATTATTTACAGTTCTGATTGCCCTTTTTTGCATTATGTAAATACGTTGTAGGTCGCTTTTGTAATTTTTTCCCCAAATCTCCACACAATGTGTCAGGTAGGGTAGGATGAGTGCACTGTAAAGAGTGTATAATGTTTTCAAGTTTAATATGTGTCTTGTTTTACCTAAAATGTGAATAATCCTAGCCAGCTTTGACCGAACATAATTAATATGGGGTTTCCAGCTGAGATTATGGTCTGTTGTCACCCCCAAGAAAACATAGACTCTTTCAAGCCAAATGTTTTCCCCACTTACTTCAACCTGTGTATTTGGATGTAGCTACTTCTTTCCAAACAAAATATATTTGGTTTTACTGATATCAAGAGAGAGTTTGTTATTGTCAAACCACAATTTCAGCTTCCCCAATTCTGCTGAGACATCCTCCAACAGTTGTTTAAGATTCTCCCCATAACAAAATATGTTAGTGTCATCAGCAAAAATAACCAATTTTAAGATGCTTGAAACTTTACATATGTCATTAATATATAAAATAAATAATTTTGGTCCTAGTATTGATTCTGTGGTACTCCACAGGTTATATCTAAACATGTTGACCTATACTCACCCATCTGCACGAACTGTTGTCTATTTTTAATATAGCTTTTCACCCAACTAAGCCCCACCCCTCTAATACCGTACCGTTCCATCTTTTGTAACAGGATGTTGTGATTAATTGTATCAAATGCTTTCTTCAGATCTATAAAAACTCCTACTGCATACAGTTTATTATCAATTGAATTTGTTAGTTCCTCAATTACTTCCATCAGAGCCATTGAAGTGGACCTGTTGGTTCTAAAGCCATATTGGTATTATATTATATTTGTAATTGATGCTTTTCGATAAAACTATCCAACCGCACAACAAAGAGTTTTTCGAGAATTTTAGAGAATGTGATAGCGATTAAACTGGCCTATAATTTGTAAATAGATGTTTGTCTCCTGTTTTATACAATATATTGGACTCACTTTAGCTGTTTTCATTTTACTAGGAAAAGTCCCCAGTTTGAAAGATAGGTTGCAGATATAAGTTAGAGGGTCAGCAATATCAATAATAACTTTCTTTATCAGAGTCATATCAATACCATTCCAGTCAACAGACGTTTTGTTCTTGAATCTGTTAACTATGTCAATGATTTCGTATTTGGTGACATCTCTTAAGAAAATGGTCGCCGGATTCCTGTCAGTGTATAGTTTAGCAGTACCTCCCTCATGTGGAAGGATTATTTATTTTGCCAGATTGGGTCCCGACTCTAATAAAGAAGTTTTTGAACCCCTCAACCACTTCATTCATGTTGGTAATTTCCTTTCCATTTTCAGTTAAATGATCTGAGTAACCTGAGTTCATAGTTCTAGTTTTAATTATTTTATTTATTATATTCTGTGTCCCTTTAATATTATTTCTGTTACTATCAAATTAGGTATTATAATAATTTCTCTTACATTTCCTAATAATATCTGTTAATTTGTTTTTATATCTTTTGAATTTAATTTCTTTATCTCTAGATCTATACTTAATAAAATCTTTATATAGGGTATTCTCTTTTTTACAGGCATATAACACACGTTTTGTGATCCAGGGCTTATCCGGACAGTTAGGTTTCTTCCTTCCACACATGGCAAGCAACTTTCCGCTCACACCCACAGAACAAAACAATACACAACAGTAATGATGGTAAAAATAATACCAACAACCATGCAATATAGATCCATGGATATTAATTAGCAAAGAGACTAAAGTCCATGCAAAAACCGTGCAAACAGAAATACATCGGGAAGTCCGAAATTCTTTCCCGCTAATCCAATTAATGTCAAACAGAAGGTTGAGACTAATGTTCTGTGCGGAATCCACACACGAAAAATATGAAGAAGAAAAAAGCGGTGCATTCCCTCCATCAGACCAACTCTGCTCCCAAACACGAGTGGTTGCCGACCAAACCATCCGCGTCTTACTCATCAGACAGAAATGAGCAACAAAAAAATGCTTTGTCATCTCTCCAGCAAGAATAAAAGTTTATGGCTTTAGACATTATCTGTACTGGTCCAAGTCTCTGAGTTCCCTTACCGTGATAACTTTGGCTTCTTATGGAGTCAGTCCATTCTGCCGCATCAGAACTTTGCAGTTCCGGATCCACGTTGCCTGTATTTTGTTCTGCTTCCTTAGGTAGCGAGCATCACGGGCTATTTCGGCATTCTTCTTTGTTAAATGTTCATTGATATAGACACTTGATCCTTTTAAATTCTTCCCTGCATCAGTAACTCCGTCTTGTGTTTTCGGTTCGCAAAACGAACTATGATTGCGGGTTTTGCTTGTCAGTCCTTCTGAGGCAGGGTGTGGCAAGCCGTGATACTATTTGCATTGAGGTGAATGTTCTTGCTTTCAAGGAAATGTATAACATGCCTTTAGAGTGACTGTTGATCCTTCGTTGGTGCATCCTCACCAACACTTTTACTTACATCTGCTGCCTTTGCGTAGGTTCATGGTTTAACGTCCAGTCTGCTAATGATAACATCCTCCATCCTTGAATATTGTTCCAAGTCATTAATTCTTCATTCAAGGTCCTTGATTTTCCTGTCCTTTTCCTTGACCAACTTCTTGAGTTGTTTTACTTCATTCACGAGGTCCAGTAGCATAGTTTGTCGCTTAGCCACCTTGCTCAGTTCCTCCGACATGAAGTTTAGAGACTGACGGATCTCCTCCATGTCGTCATCCACCGCGGGATTTCGTGTTGCTTTTTTAGGAGGCATTTTCTCTTTTTTTTCATCTTTTTTTTCATTGAATCTATTTTATTATTAGTTGAAAACAAACTTTTTTGCAAGCTAGTTTGGCAGCACTCCACAGGGCGCCACCATCTTTTAGACAAACCCAAGTGTGTCCTCTTTGCTCTGGAGTGCCATTTTCTGAGATCAGCCTAATACTGGCAAAAGTGGCCAACTCACCATCTCCAAATCTCTTCATACTTCAAAATTATTGAGTTTGGGGCTGGGAATAGGGAAATCAGTCATGACCTTGGTAATTAACCCCTTCCCTGCTAAGCAGGCCACGCCCACTTTTCTGTGCCCCTGTCATGGTTTGTGTGGTGTGCGTGTTGTTTGGACCTTTCTTTGCAGCTCTCGTCCCTGGACGATATCGAATTTCTGGGCCATCGAATTCTTTACCCAGCTGGTTGATTGAGCTGCGGCGGCACTTCCCCAGAATCTATATAAGCAGGATGTCTGGCACGCCTCCTTCGCTAGAGTGTCTGTGTTTAGCTTCGCACTATAGCCAAAGATATCTGTAGTCAAGTTTTGTATGACTTTCTATCTTCTTATTGTTGGAGTTTCTTCTCCCTTTTTCTATTTCGCTTCTATTCTATTTTTGCTTCCGTGGTTCGGACTGTTATACATCCTTTGGAAGCGCGAGTACTTGCGTTTGGTCTATATTATTCTGTGTTTGTACTGTATTTGTGCTACTCTCTTTCCCTCTGTCGTTGCGCTTGGCCTCCATATACTACCGGCCATTACAGCCGTATTGAGCGGTAACAAATTTGACTGCTCCAAATTTCAACTTACAAGGAGGTACCAAGTTTTTATCAATTATTCTTGAAACTAGAGTTGGTGGACTGCAACTTAAAATGAAAAAAAGTCCTAGGACCTCCATGTAGGTTAACGCTAGTGCCACCTGAAGTCATAAGCGATGCCATTTCCGACACATAGAAATGGGGTCCTAGTTCCAACTTACGTAAAGGTCCCAAACAAATTACAACTGTTTTCCAATCTTTGCATGCCAGACATCAGAAATCAGCAATAAAAGTTTTGGGACCTTTGTGCAGGAGGGAGAATAAGGGACCAAAAGTGGGGTCGATGGGCATGGTCACCCAACTTTGAGCCGCGCCCACTAAAACCTACATGGCCCCCAGGTGGACCATCACCAGTATCTGCTACATCCACACATGAACTTACAATTTTGCAAATAAAAAGCTTGGGACCTTTTCATTCCATGCGGATATTAACCCTTTCATTTGTTGCACACATTCGCATACGCATTCCAGAAAAGTTGGGACAGGGGCAATTTACGTAAGAGCCATTCCACAAGAGATTGAGATTCAGTGCGCAGTTGACCCCCTGGAATTGAATGAAACTTGGTACGAGGTAAATACAGGTGTCTCACGGAAAAAGCCAAATTTTAAGGTCTGTATCTCACTTTGCCTGCCGGTGGCCCCACTTGGAAGCCATTAAAGTGGCTTTGTTTTGCTGTCAACACCACATTTTACATCAAATATCATGACTTAAGGGTACACAGTACCAAATATGTTTTTATTTTATCATGACCTGTGACACGTCAAGCCTGGATAGACATCAGCATCACATCAGTGCCAAGCTGGGTAACTATGTTATTGAGCTGGAATTATTTGAGAAATTACAGTAAAAATTGAAAATAGGAACGGGAATAAAATAATATCCCAGATATATAACAGTCTAGAATAGTTTATTATGTGTTTACTCACAACAGGACTATCATTTTCAGTGAATAGTACCTTGGTATCTTGCTGGACAGTGCAGTGGACGGCCTGAAAGTGGTCAAAATCTATTTTTGGTGCATGTTGCGGTATATTTTCTCAGTAACCCAGATATGTCCTGTGGTAGTAAATGCCATTTGTTGTGCTTTTGGAACTCTTTTTTCGGGAATACCAAGCATTTCTTTGGTAGTATCTACACTTTCAAGCGAGACAGAGCCAAAGCTGGAGGAAAACTCAAAATGCACCATTTCATAGCAGATTGTGCCTGTGTTTAGGTGGCAATATTTTGTTTACCCAGCAATATAGAGATCTGAAATTCTCTGGATGCACAGTGTCTTTGGGGTACATTACAGCATTAGTAAAATCTCAATGGTAGTATTTTCAGTGTAGATGATATTCAACATCAAAAGCTGGAAAATTTTGCCCCCAAGGGGCGCTGTAGGCTGGATTCAAGTGCTGGCCATCCCCAGCGAAGTACCAAAGACAAGTTTTTTGGATTGTGATACACACAGTATTACTATTAACCGAAAATGATAGTCTTGTTGTGAGTTAACACAAAATAAAGCATTCTAGATTGGTACATGTCTGGGATATTATTTTATTCCCTTTTCCATTTTCAATTTTTATTGTTTCTCAAATAATTCCGGCTTAACAATGTAGTTACCCAGCTTGGCGCTGATGTGGTGCTGATGTCTAACTGAACTTGAAGTGTCACAGGTCATGATAAAAGTATAACATATTTGGTAGAGTGTAGCCTTAAGTCATGCTAGTTGATATAAAATGTGGTGTCAACAGCAAAACTGAACAACATTAGTGGCTTCCAGGTGGCGCCATCTGCAGGCAAAGTGAAAGACAAACCTAAAACTTTGGCTTTTCCCGTGAGACGCCCATAAGTACCTATGTGCCAAGTTTCATCCAATTCCATGGGGGTCAACTCCTCAACTTCTTCAAAAAGTGCCATTTTCTCATGGAACAGCTCTTAAGACAAGTAATGGGGTAGAAAAAAATCATTATGATTTGAAACAGCTGACATGAGCAGGTGATTATAATCATGATTTGGTAAAAACGCAGTATCCAGTAAAGGCCTTGTCATTTAGGAGCAAAGAGGGGCTAAGGATTACCAATTTGCCCACAAATTTCTGAAAGAAAAATCACTGCCAGGTTTGAAAACAATGTTTCTGAAATAAAGATAAGAAGGAATTTGAATATTTCACATACTACAGTGCATTACATGATTCAAAGATCCAAGGAATCTGGAGGGTTTTGCGTAAAGAGCAAGGGTGTGTGCGTCAGTGGAATTCTCAAGATTACCGATCACTTAGAAGGCACTGCATTATGAACTGTCAATTATCTATAGGAAATTTAACCTCATGGCCTCAGAATTAATTTGGCAAACCTTTGTCAAGTACTGCAATATGTAGTTACTTCTGCAAACTATGTTGTGAAAACTTTACTGCGCCAAAAGAAAGCCCTCTGTTAGCAGTGCCCAGAAATGCTGTGATTTTCTCTGAAAGCAGAGGAATCTGTATTGGAGCATCACACATTGGTAACATGTATTGTGATCAGACAAATGAATATTGCAGGTATAATGGATGCCATGTGCTTCAGGCCAAAGAAGAAAAGGATCATGTAGCCTGTTACCAGCTACAAATCAAAAAGCAATGCGGTCATAAAATGGGGTTGAGTCAGTGCCCTAGGCAAGAGCAATTCGCACTTCTGAGAAGCCACGATTTGTGCTGAGAGGTACACTGAGATTTTGAAAAAAACACATGCTGCCTTCAAGCTGATACTGTATCTTTAAAAGGAGCAGCCATATCCATTTCAACAAGACAGGACAGTGTTCTGCATAAATTTCAAAGACGCGGCCGCATAAACATTTCTTAACATTTACAAAGTCTTTGGAAAAGGAATGACAACATTAAAAAGTGATTAATGCTTCACTGTACAAAATTTACAGTGCATTACAAGAATCAAAAGTGAAATGTGTTTATTTTGAAAGTCAATAAAACCAGTGGTGAAATATCTAATAATGCACTGCTGTATTTTCAAAGTAATGCATGTCAAAGATCATTTGCAAATCACTGCTTTCAGTTATAACATACCATCCCACCATTTCCTGACTAGTGTTGTATGTCTAAATTGTCCCTGTGGCAATATTTTTTTTTAAATAAAATCAACATATTTTTATATATGGATTGAAATCACAAGTTAAAAAATCAAATTATGTGTTGTAAGGTTTTCAATATAGTAGACAGTTAACTGACTTCTTGAATCCATTATTTTTTATTCAAATTGCATTTTCCATTATGTGATCATTTTTTCGGAATAGGGATTGCAAACACATATTTTCCTCATCTTTCTTTTAGGTGCATCATAGTGAAAATCATTAATTGCTATAATACTAAGATTACATTACAGTCCAATTCAAACTAATGGCAACATAACACAAGTCAAGGATATCTGCTCTCCTTTTGTAGCTCTCTACGGGAGCTGCCATCTTAGAAATGGTATAATAATGTAAAACAATGTTGTACAAACAATTAGAGCGAATGCAAGAATGATGTCACATTAGCCGTAATCCTTGACTTTGTCTGAAAATTTTACTTTTCCTCTCTAAGGATTAATAAACGGATACAGATTACGTCTCTCTTCTGCTGGGTAGGGTCAACCCAAACACACAATGAGCAGCTCTGTGTTCAACTCCAGCGTGCTTTACAACCACTCTTCAGGATCCAGTCCCCTGGTGTGGTATGAGTATGACGCATGTAATGAATCACAGGGGGCATTTGTGTTCCTCTACATGGTACTGGTATTTGATTTGGTGGTGGGCTTTCCCATCAACATTATGGTGATGTGTCTGGTGGCCAAAAAGAAGAGCGACTCCTCCACCTCTGACATCTTCATCTTCAACCTGGCCATCGTCGATGCCTACTTCTGCCTGATGACCCCCATTGACCTGGTGAATCGCCTAGTCCTTGGTAACAAGCATATATGGTCCTTCCAACTATTTGCCTACGGGCTCAAGGACACCACCCCACTCCTACTCACCTGCATTTGCCTGGACCGCTACATGGCCGTGGTCCACCCTATTGTGTTCTCCAGCACCAGGGACAATAAGATAAGGGTGGCGATTTCCTTTCTGGTTTGGGGGTTCATGTTGGCAGGTGCACTCACCAAGTGCATAATGGGGATGGATAGCACAATGAACATATTCACTGGACTGATCTGGGCTGCCTTTGCCATCATGGTCTTCTGCAACATCTCCATCATCTGGACTCTGAGGAAGTCAGTCATTGGCAAAGAGAAGATGCACCCGGTGAAAAAGAAAGCCCTCAGAATGGTGATCTTTACCCTGGCCATTGTAGTCTTCTCCTACCTCCCTCCAGTGGCTATTTTCCCCTTCGCAGAATATTTCAGCATCTCGGACTACAAGTGCCGCATCATGGTGGTTGTCTTCTCCTTCATGGACCTCAGCAGCAGCATAGAACCCCTGCTGTACATTTCCAAGATGGATCAATGCACAGTTACCCTGCCCTGCAGCTGCTGCCAAAGGCCGTCCAATGAGTCAAAAGACGTATGCAGATGAGCCATGTTTTAATATTTGGGCTGTTACAATCTGCTCCTGAAATTGTGCCACCCGATTATGAACCCCATTAAAACTACAGACTCATATATGGGTCCATCAAATGCAGCTGCCGTATTCAAACTTGCAGAACTTCAGGCTCGATTTCAACTCTGGTGGGGATCCCAAGGTTTCCAACAATCCCAACTATGTATAAAATGAAGCTAATATCTTGATATTTTCCATTTCATGAAATGTTGTAGCCATAAAAATATTCACATCTTGGGTCTGAATATTTTTTTCAATAAAGGTCTGAGGTAGCTTCAGTGAAGCGCTGCTACCAGCAGATACAGAATATGAATGTGACATATGGAAAAAAAAACCCCACCTTACGAGAAAACAGAAGTGAAAACATTTGGGGTTAAGTGCATTAATTACAAAAAAGAACATGCTAAGCATTTGATGCGATCCATTTTAATACAGAATGTTCTACTGATGTTATGTTATGTTATGTTACTGATGGAATAATGCGCCTGGTTTTGTCATTTAAGTGAAACTGGGGGTGTTGGGATAATAACTACCTAGTAGCGAACAGTGTTGCTTCTATATCTGGAAAAAGGGCAAAAATGTTAATTCATGAATATCTTTGTCAGCGCATCTGTTACTGTTCACTACCACTATGCAATGTTGAACTTCCCTGCACTTTCTCCCACATGATCGTGCCAACTAACTAATGAGCAGGGGCATGGCATGGGGAAATTT
Organism: Gymnothorax javanicus; assembly: GCA_029692085.1. Lineage (NCBI taxonomy): Eukaryota > Metazoa > Chordata > Actinopteri > Anguilliformes > Muraenidae > Gymnothorax > Gymnothorax javanicus. The sequence goes on along the minus strand of CM056200.1, from coordinate 31,515,576 downwards.
TTTAATGAATACTATTGAAACCTCAAATCCATATCCTTTTTAGGGGGGGTATACATAGCCACTTTAATAGCCAATGTAATTTAACCAGTGCTATATGTAGGCTATGCAATTGTGACACCTATACAGTTATCCTTTAGATTATATTGCCATCAAGCTAGCAATATAATATTGTCATCAATTCACATCCATATATTATCTTTGGAAATACATCTAAGTGCTAGGGTTGCACATCTCTCTGTGATAAACGATTCGATACGCATCTAGATTCACAGGTTACGATACAACTCAAAAACGATATACTTTTATTACAGACCGATTCGATACGAATCAATACAGTGTAAGAACGATACGATTTGATTCTACGGTTTATATTTGTTGCAGCCTGGAATCCATACTTATCAAATGCTGGTCGCTCCCAACGGTCACTGACTGATCAGTCTGGCCTCAGTCGTATAGCCAGCATTTAGCCCTTACGTCACTGATGAAGTGAATAAACTAATATTCATGTTTTCTGCTCTTGGCGAGAACCACCAATCAAATATGAGTTAGCTGGCCAGGAACGGCATTTGTGAATTTTATTTGACATGAGCTTAAAAATTGGATTGTGGCTTGCTTGCGTTTACTCTTGGAGTGGTTGTTAGGTTTTGAACAGGATAATGTTCGGCCATATCTGCATTTGTTTATTTCAGTCGGATTCCCAGTCATAATAACACCGTGGCTATTCTTACGTGACCATAAGCCATTGCAGGCAGGTTATTCTAACGCAACTCCTATTCCGGCATGCGCAGATTGAAATTGTATGACTAAGCACAATTTTTGTCAATCATGTCAATTTGGCGGCCGAGCTTGTACAAGGGGCCGAAGGTTTGAGCCCGTAACCATGGCACCAGTAAATTGGAATCTCGTCCCCAGGGCTTCTTTACTGAGCAACAAAAGAAACGCAAGTGAGCTACTTAGTTAATGTACTCAGTCAAAGTGACCGCAAAACAAAGAAATGTTTGATGAAACGAGTGTAAATGTGCACGCGCTAGTAATAAATTCGATTTCCTATAATAATTACGCGCAAACTTATTTTCCGGTCTGTCTTTAACTCACTTGCGTTTCTTTTGTTGCTCAGTAGGCTATATGTGCTTCACTAAGGTTGGGCAATCTCGTAGTAGCATCCGAAACTAGGGCTTTAATCAGATACGAAAACTCCCGTAAAAATAGTCATACATATTTATGTGAGCATCAGTCACACAAACCATCAACACGTGTCTAGCTATTTTTACGGGAGAACAAGAAAGGTAAGAAAATTATCCGAATCCGACAATTTCAATCTGCGCGTGCCTGACCAAAAGTCACGTAAGAATAGCCTGCCTGCAATGGATTACGGTCACGTAAGAATAGCCACAGTCTTATAATAAAGGCTAAATTAAATAATACTCAAATTACATAACGTGTTTCACTGTAATTGGCATTAGCTATAGCTCGAAGGGCATGATTGCATCAGCTAGATTAAAGTGATACTCCACCCAAAAACTATAATTTGGATATCAATTACTCACCATTAGATGTCTTGAACGGACGAAGTTGTTCTTCACCTGGCGCAACTTTATGGCCACTGGAGAGTTTTGAAAAATTATCCAAATTCCTTTTTTGCTGGAAGCAAATGGGGTCACGCAGTTGCAATGGGAAAACTCCACAAAACTTCCGTTGACAAACTTTCAAACCATCGTCCAACGCATCGTCCTGTATAATCCTGTGAAGTCTACTTTGACCACTCGTAACCTAAGAACTCTAGAAACGCGGTTATTTTTTGCTAAAAATAATAAAATACCAGTTATGCTTAAAGTAAGCTTGTGCATTCAACGGACGTCCCGCCTCCCGGCTCGTTCACTCTGCTGCCACTCTGATGACTACTCGTATAAACACGAGCTGGGAGGCCGGACTTCCGTTGAATGCAGAATGGGGTATTTTCTTTATTTTTAAGTCTGTCTAAAAGGGGGAGGGGGGCACCCTTGCGACCAACGAGATGTGTGAAGATGCCAACCGATTCGAAGTCTCGCGATACCCGATCCATGACTCTACAATCGATGCATCTAGGAATTCATGGCTAATTCGTTTCGATTGAGGTGGCTGCTACCGACGCAGCCGTATCTCTCACTTGTTAAACTGAATATCCGGTCGCATCGGTTTATCTTTCACAACCCTACTAAGTGCTATGATCTTTTGCCTTGCTAGCTGTGGGTAATCGGCATTATCTGATACAATGTAATGTCTTGGCAAAACACAATACCAGCAGATTTGCAGTAATGGTTACAGACCGTTCCTTCACCTGAAACATGGAAAAAACTCTGTACATTTACAGTATATCTTCAATGCGATTTTATGGATACCTCCGATGATCATAAAATGGATAGTTAATTTACAAAAAAAGAGTCACAGTAAGCATATCAGTTACGGATACTTCTGTCAATCTGACATGATAAGTTCTGTATATTTGTAGTGCATATTCTGTACCATTTATAGACACCTCTGATCGCCCCATATAGAAAATTTTGAACATGTGGGCTGACGGTACATTTTCTGTAGCATTCAGGGATTCCTCTGTTCACCCGATACAGATAATTCCATATATTACAAAGGGCTATATTCTCCTTATCTTTAAGGTACTGGCTTTCCCAGCTGGTTTTATTCGTCCTAACCAATTTCATCATTGCTAACCGCACACCTATCTTGCTCATCGGTTGGAAGGATTTACATGCTGGTCCACATCCTGTACTCAATAAAAGCCCACCTCAAAAGTCCCAGTTCTGTGAAAGAAATTGTGAGTCACTTTGCTGTAGAGCGGGAGACTCATAATTTAGCTAGCCCTGGCAATCAACAAGCATGGATCCGTCACATGCTCCGACATAGTGATCTTGTCATGGCATCAAAGGGAAGCCCCATACCTTGGCCTCATGGTAACACCTGGAAACAGGAAAAGTCGATGGCCATCAACTATTTAAACTTAATAAGCACCTAAACAGCTACACTGTTGAGTAGACAATGGTCTTCTGACCATTTGTTAACCTAATCTTGATACCCCTCATTATTATACATTGAAGCCAAGAACAATCCCCTTTACTTGATATACATATGCATGTTGTATAGTATAAATGGTATAGTATAAAAGCCTTTCGATTGTTTTCTGACACCGATGACCCCGAAGCATGTGGAAATGTTTTGTTACTGCTAATTACTGGATTAAAGACAAACTTTGTAACAACTCAAAAGAATCCTTTTTCCTCCTTATTTTTTCTTACAACTGCCATTGTTCAAAATGCTATAGATGACTCGAGCCATCAGGGAAAGTGCCACGTTCAATGTAGGAATGTTTCTCAGGGCTGTCGCAAGGGCTCTTTTTGTCCATTTTTCAACAATCAGTCACATAAGAGACTTTTTTTGAGGAATTAGGCTTAACAGAAGACCGGCCACATGCATTTTTATTTTATTTTATTTAACCCTTATTTAACCAGGGAAGTCCCGTTGAGATTGAAATCTCTTTTTCAAGGGAGCCCTGGGGGTTGAGGTGGGGAGGGAGAAGGCAATTTGCACAGCCAATTAGATCAGGGGATGATTAGGCGGCAGGTCAAAAAAGCCAGGTTGGGACTTTAGCCATGACACCGGGGCACCCCCTACTCTTATCGAAGATAAGACACTGGGGAATCCCCTACTCTTATCGAGAGTGTCATAGGATCTTTAATGACCACAGTGAGTCAGGACCTCGGTTTAGCGTCTCATCCGAAAAGACGGCGTCTCCTTCAGTGCAGTGTCCCCGTCACTGCATTGGGGCATTGGGGATTATTCTGCCAGGGGGAAGATTGCCACCTACTGGCCCACCAACACCTCTTCCAGCAGCAACTTGGTTTTCCTTGGTGGTCTCCCATCCAGGTACTGACCAAGCCCACACCTGCTTAGCTTCAGCCACGTGGCTGGAGCAGATCGAATAGTGGTATGGCTGCTGGCCAAATAATGATCACGTGATGACGACCCACCCAAGACTGCCATGTCTGGACTCTCCATCTCTGTGACTGTCTGAGACCAGCAACTGCCACTGCAGCTGAGACAGTTGGTCCCCACAATTGCCGCATTTTTGCCGAAACTGTGAAAAATCATCTCCAGGAAGTCCATATCTCTACAAGTTTTACTCCTTTGTGGATTGGACCTCACCTCAGCTTGACGAAAAAATTGGTTCAACTGAGTGAATAGACACATTTTTTGGCCAATGGCACAATGGAGGACTGCTTTCTTTACAGACGAGTCATGTTTCCAACTTCACAGAGCGGATGGATGGGGGATCGTTACGCTGACATCATGGTGGTGCACATGGTGGCACATGGTGGTGGAGTGCTGGTTTGGGTGAAAATATCCCTTGGACATGGTACCCAACTGCATTTCATTAACACAAACTTGCAATAGCACCAAGGAGGAGAGACTTCGCACATCTACTTCTAACGACAGGTGCGTCGGGCTAGGATAAACAGTTCAAAGGAAACAAAGGAGTCCCGTACACTGTCTAACTTGCAAATGGCAAAAGTTTAATGTGACGTTTCAGTACTTAAACCTTCATCAGACAAATACAAACCACATTGAAAGAAGCCATCTTAAATAGGGTGTGGTGGAGAGTCTCAACCAGTCACCCGTATGTATACACGCCAATCCATCCCATAGTTTTAAGGAATGACGTGGCACCCAGTATTTCCTAAAACACCCAAAAAACATGCATAAAAACCAGAAAAAAATCACCATATTCCACAGAGTTATTTATAGGGGATTATATTCAGAGGATCCCCATCACAACGCCCATATATCACGGTAGTACATGTCATTATATAAGCTAATCTATAGTTTGACTACAACAAATATGAGCAAAAAAACATCCATTACAATCAATTTTTTGGGGGCGGGAGACAGACCGGTATCAGAACAGTAGCACACAAAGCATTACAAAAATACATTAAATGATAATTCATCGTTCAGTCCTTTGGGAGACAAAGTTTGGAGGGTGTAAATCCAGTACGCCTCCCGCTGCTTCAAAAGTTTATCATGGTCGCCCCCTCTGGGAGGTAAAGAGACCTGTTCAATACCACAAAAACGAAGGGAGGAGATGTCATGGTGGGCATCATTAAAATGTACCGCTACTGGGTAATCCCGATCATTTCGGCGAATTGCACTTTTATGCTCACTAATCCTTTGTTTTAATTTTCTTATAGTTTTCCCTACATACACCAGACCACAGGGACAACGAATCATGTATATTACATGTGTAGACGCACATGTGATAACACTATTGATCAAAATTGGTTTACCAGTGTGTGGGTGGGGAAAATTATTGGTTTTAGTGGTATTGTTGCATTGAGCGCAACTACTGCAATGGTAATTCCCTTTTGGTAGGGGGCTTAAGAGTGTTTGTGTGGATCCACTGGGTCTTTTTGAAAGCGCATCAGCGCGAACCAAATAAACCCTCAGGTTTTTTCCCCTTTTATTGACAAACAGGGGTAAGGTTTCAAAGGTAGAAGACAATTGGGGACCAGATTTCAAAATATGCCAATGCTTCTTAAAAACCGATCTGATTGCGGAAGAATGGGAAGAATACTGAGTGATACACATCACTGAGTGTTCCTTCTGTTTCTTAGTCGTCTTTTTCAATAATTCCGTGCGAGACTTTTTAAGGGCAATTTCATAAGCCTGATTAATCCATGTTATAGGATACCCCCGCACTAAAAATCTATTTTTCATATCCACGGATTTCTCAGTAAAATCATCTGTGGAATACCAAACTCTTCTCAGCCTGTAAAATTGACTGACGGGTAGTCCTTTTCTTAAAGGAGTGGGATGAAAACTGGGAGCCAATAACAATGTATTTTTGTCAGTCTCTTTTTGATAGAGGGTAGTGATGAGAGAATTATTGTTTCTCAAGACCCACATATCCAAAAAGCTAACTTTCTCAGTACTATAATTGGAGGTGAATTGTAAGTTTCCATCAAAGCTATTAAGCAATGTAACAAATCCTGTCAATTCGTCCACAGTTCCATTAAAAATACAGAAAATGTCATCGATATATCTATACCACTTCTTAATTTTGGACGGAAGAGTATTTTTCACAGGATTAAATATGAAATTACGTTCAAAAAAGCCCACAAATAGGTTGGCATAATTCGGAGCACAAATGGTACCCATGCTAGTGCCTGAAATCTGCAATCATTTTCAAAACGAAAGTAATTATACTACATAATATACTTGGCTAAATCAGTAATCAATTCATTTGGCGGGTTAGATGTACTATCACGGCCTTCCAAATAAAAGCGTAACGCTTCCAACCCGTTATCATGGGGAATATTCGTGTACAGGCTTGCAATATCAAGAGTTAAAAGAAGAACATCATTAGACAAATCGTTGAGATCTGATATTTTCTCAATAAAATCAGTAGAGTCCTTAATATAGGCTTTGTGTGGGCTTTTTTGAACGGAATTTCGTATTTAATCCTGTGAAAAATACTTTTCTGTCCAAAATTAAGAAATGGTATAGATATATCGATGACATTTTCTGTATTTTTAATGGAACTGTGGAAGAATTGACAGGATTTGTTACATTGCTTAATAGCTTTGATGGAAACTTACAATTCACCTCCAATTATAGTACTGAGAAAGTTAGCTTTTTGGATATGTGGGTCTTGAGAAACAACAATTCTCTCATCACTACCCTCTATCAAAAAGAGACTGACAAAAATACATTGTTATTGGCTTCCAGTTTTCATCCCACTCCTTTAAAAAAAGGACTACCCGTCAGTCAATTTTACAGGCTGAGAAGAGTTTGTTATTCCACAGATGATTTTATTGAGAAATCCATGGATATGAAAAATAGATTTTTAGAGCGGGGATATCCTATAACATGGATTAATCAGGCTTATGAAATTGCCCTTAAAAAGTCTCGCACGGAATTATTGAAAAAGACAACTAAGAAACAGAAGGAACACTCAGTGACGTGTATCACTCAGTATTCTTCCCATTCTTCCGCAATCAGATCGGTTTTTAAGAAGCATTGGCATATTTTGAAATCTGGTCCCGAATTGTCTTCTACCTTCGAAACCTTACCCCTGTTTGTCAATAAAAGGGGAAAAAACCTGAGGGATTATTTGGTTCGCGCTTGATGCGCTTTCAAAAAGACCCAGTGGATCCACACAAACACTCTTAAGCCCCCTACCAAAAGGGAACTACCGTTGCGGTAGTTGCGCTCAATGCAACAATACCACTAAAACCAATAATTTTCCCCACCCACACACTGGTAAACCAATTTTGATCAATAGTGTTATCACATGTGCATCTACACATGTAATATACATGATTCGTTGTCCCTGTGGTCTGGTGTATGTAGGGAAAACTATAAGAAAATTAAAACAAAGGATTAGTGAGCATAAAAGCGCAATTCGCCGAAATGATCGGGATTACCCAGTAGCGGTACATTTTAATGATGCCCACCATGACATCTCCTCCCTTCGTTTTGTGGTATTGAACAGGTCTCTTTTACCTCCCAGAGGGCGACCATGATAAACTTTTTGAAGCAGCGGAGGCATACTGGATTTACACCCTCCAAACTTTGTCTCCCAAAGGACTGAACGATGAATTATCATTTAATGTATTTTTGTAATGCTTTGTGTGCTACTGTTCTGATACCGGTCTGTCTCCCGCCCCCAAAAAATTGATTGTAATGGATGTTTTTTTGCTCATATTTGTTGTAGTCAAACTATAGATTAGCTTATATAATGACATGTACCACCGTGATATATGGGTGTTGTGATGGGGATCCTCTGAACATAATCCCCTATAAATTACTCTGTGGAATATGGTGATTTTTTTTCTGGTTTTTATGCATGTTTTTTGGGTGTTTTAGGAAATACTGGGTGCCATGTCATTCCTTAAAACTATGGGATGGATTGGCGTGTATACATACGGGTGACTGGTCGAGACTCTCCACCACACCCTATTTAAGATGGCTTCTTTCAATGTGGTTTGTATTTGTCTGATGAAGGTTTAAGTACCGAAACGTCACATTAAACTTTTGCCATTTGCAAGTTAGACAGTGTGCGGGACTCCTTTGTTTCCTATTAACACAAACTTGAAAGAAGTGTGATATCACAATGAGATACTGCGGCCTATCGTCCTACCACTCGTCCATCTAAACAAATATCTATCCAGCATAACCATGCCAGATCCATGTCACCTGTGAATGCACAGCGTTCCTTGAGCCTGAAAACATTTGTGTACTTGTATGGCCAGCTTATTTCTTGGATTTGTCCCCCATCCAGTATCTTTGGGATGTCCTCAACCAACTAGGTTGTCATTGGTTCACATTTCCAGTCAATGTCCGCAGACTCCGCACAGCTCTTGAGGAGAAGTGTGAACGTGTTTCCCCAAGTCATCATTAACCATTCGTTACAGTCCATACAGCAGAGATGTGCAGCAGTGCAGCAGGCCAAAGGCAGACATACCCAATATTGATTTGTGAAATCTGGACAACAAACCCCTTCCCCTTTATTATCATGCCATCGTGAGATTCTTGTTTGTCTGTTTCAGTCATTGTATGACCATGTTGCAAAACATTTCAATCAATCTGTCAACACTCAGTGAAAATGCAATGAGTTTCTGAACATGGTCATATTTCTTACAATAAAAGGTGCTGCAGTTCTGTTTTTGTTCAGTGTATATATGTAGTTAAATTGAGATCTGCTCTGTAAAGGGGCCACGTCGCTTCAGGGTTGACGCGCATGTGTGCGCAAAGACAACAAAATCTGACATCCTATTAACCAACTACAGGTATGAAAATGGGCCAATACTGCAATCAAACGATGGACTCAATCCTGAATTTTAATTAGGAAAATTGACAAAGAAAAAGGAGAAGCTAAGCAGATACTTAAAGCACTGGTGGCGTGGCATGATAACACAATAAATTGAAAATGTGCCCACAAAAACTTGAATTACCCTTGCCATTCAGCTTGATACTTTTATAAATGAATGAAATCATGATTGGTTTAACTTGTGTACATAAAAAGATGTGAGTTAATAAAAATTTTTTATAGAGATTATCGGTGCATCAAAGCACATTATTCCTAAACTGTCTGATGGAGCCTACCTTTTGAAAAAATGTCAACTTCCTCCTCTTTGCTTCACTCATTTTGTTCATTTAGCCTACCTCTGAAGCTTTGAAATAGAAATCACATACATTTATGCAACCCCTATCTGTTTTGCCAACTTTCAAGCAAACTTCACGTAAGATTGACAAAGATTGGCCAAAGCTAGTGTAATTTCAGGTGTGAGACACATTTAAGCAAACAGAATTATTTTATGAGTACCTGCATGATCCTTGGAGCTATGTTGTCTGGGGATTATTGCCCCTGGTAGAGTCTCCCAGGGCAAACAGGTCCTAGGTGACAGGTCAGACTAAGAGCAGTTCCACAACCCCGAATGAAGGAATTCATGTCAAGGAAATTCACGTCGCCCGGATTGGCGTCACCGTGACCCCACCCTGGAGCCAGGCCTGGGGTTGGGGCTGGCAGGCGAGCGCCTGGTGGTCGGGTCTCCACCCACAGGACCTGGCCAGGCACAGCCCGAACGAGCGACGTGAGCCCGCCTTCCCATAGGCCCATCACCCGCGGGAGGGTTCAGAAGGGGCCGATGCCTTGTGCTTTGGGTGGCAGTCGTGGGCGGGGGCCCCGATGACCCAATCCCTGGACACTATATCTGGTTTTCGGGACATGGAATGTCACCTCACTGGGGGGGAAGGAGCCTGAGCTTGTGCGGGAGGTCGAGCGGTACCGGCAAGAGATAGTCGGGCTCACCTCCACGCACAGTCTGGGCTCTGGAACCCAACTCCTGAAGAGAGGCTGGACTCTCTTCTATTCTGGACTTGCCCGCGGTGAGAGGCGGCCGGCTGGTGTGGGTTTGCTTATAGCCCCCCAGCTTAGCCGCCATGTGTTGGAGTTTTCCCCGGTGAACGAGAGGGTCGCTGCCCCTCGCCTTCGGGTCGGGGAAAGGTGCCTCACTGTCGTTTCGGCTTATGGGCCAAATGGCAGTGCAGAGTACCCAGCCTTCTTGGAGTTCCTGGGAGGGGTACTGGAAAGTGCTCCAACTGGGGACTCCATCGTTCTGCTGGGGGACTTCAACGCCCACGTGGGTAGCGACAGTGTTACCTGGAGGGGCGTGATTGGGAGGAACGGCCTCCCCGATCTGAACCCGAGTGATGTTTTGTGATTGTACTTCTGTGCTAGTCACAATTTGTCCATAACAAACACCATGTTCAAACATAAGGGTGTCCATCAGTGCATGTAGCACAAGGACGCCTGAGGCCGGAGGTGAATGATCGACTTTGTGGTCGTGTCATCTGACCTTCGGCCGTATGTCTTGGACACTCGGGTGAAGAGAGGGGCTGAGCTGTCTACTGATCACCACCTGGTGGTGAGCTGGATCCGCTAGTGGAGGAGGAAGCTGGACAGACTTAGCAGGCCCAAACATGTTGTGAGGGTCTGTTGGGAACGTCTGGCGGAACCCTCTGTCAGAGGGGTTTTCAACTCTCACTTCCGGGAGAGCTTTGACCAGATGCCAAGGGAGGCTGGAGACATTGAGTCTGAATGGACCATGTTCTCCATCTCCATTGTTGATGCGGCCGCCCGGAGCTGTGGCCGTAAGGTTTCCGGCGCCTGTCGCAGCGGCAATCCCCGAACCCGGTGGTGAACACCGGAAGTAAAGAATGACGTCAAGCTGAATAAGGAGTCCTATCGAGCTCGGTTGCCTCATGGGACTCCTGAGGCAGCTGACAGGTACCGGCAGGCCAAGCGTGCCACAGCCTGGGTGGTGGCGGAAGCAAAAACTTGGGTATGGGAAAAGTTCAGGGAGGCCATGGAGGAAGATTATCGGTCGGCCCCGAAGAGATTCTGGCAAACCGTCCGGCGCCGCAGAAGGGGAAAGCAGTGCCCTGCCAACACTGTTTACAGTGGAGGTGGGGAGCTGTTGACTTCCACTGGGGATATTGTCAGCGGGTGGAAGGAATACTTCAAGGATCTCCTCAATCCCACTGACTTGCCTTCCATAGAGGAAGCAGAGGCTGGGGACCCAGAGGCTGAGTCATCCATCACTCGGGCTGAAGTCACCGAGGTAGTTCGGAAGCTCCATGGTGGCAAGGCACCGGGGGTGGATGAGATCCGCCCTGAGTACCTCAAGTCCTTGGATGTTGTAGGGCTGTCTTGGTTGACACGCCTCTGCAACATGGCGTGGCAGTCGGGGACAGTGCCTCTGCCAATCTACGTTCCTACCCTCACCTATGGTCAGGAACTTTGGGTCATGACCTTGAAGAGGTGCGAGATCTCGGATACAAGCAGCTGAAATGGGTTTCCTCCGTCAGAGGGTGTATGTTGGTGGGGCGTTCCCCGGTTCTGTTCATTATATTTATGGAGATGGGGGTGAGGAGCTTTGTCACCCAGGAGGAGCTCAGAGAAGAGCCGCTGCTCCTCCACGTCAAGAGGAACCAGCTGGGGTGGCTCGGGCATCTATATTGAATGCCCCCTGGAAGGCCTCCTGGGAAGGTGTTCCGGGCATGCCCCACCGGGAGGAGGGAAGACCCAGGACACACTGGAGGGACTATGTCACTCGGCTGGCCTGGGAACGCCTCAGGATACCCCCGGTAGAACTGGAGGAAGTGTCCAGGGAGAGGGAAGTCTGGGCATCCTTGCTTAGACCGCTCCCCCCGCGACCCGGCCCCTGATAAGCGGAAGAAGATGGATGGATGGATGGAATTTATTTTTACGCTGACATGACACAGGACATAATTAACGTGTCTCGCATTCAATATGTGAGAATTGGCAACCCTGCAATATGCACACATTTAATGAAGTGTTGTTCCTGAGAGGCCAGACAAAAACCACAAGCTAGTTCCCTTTTATTAATTCCATAGCTAAGAAATTGTAAAACTACCGAGCATGACCTATAGCCATAGTGTAATTTTGGCCACTTCATTATTCTGCTCCAAACATCCTGACAATGCTAATGTTGCTAAAAAATTTGGCACGCTAGCGAGTTAACGTTAGCTTCATTTACCAATTTCGATAATGGTAAACTTCAATTTGTAATCAAAACATTGTTTCAACAGAGTACCCGCGCATTTTACATCCTGTTATCAAACATCAGTTTATAACCAATATCTCCCTGCTTTGCTATCTGCCTTTAACTATCCACCTGTGCTGTCTGATAGACTGATGAAGTGTAACTGATCTGATATGATGACACTGTTTGCTGTGTTCCATTTGCACTGAGAAGTCGAGGTGTTTGTGCTCCCAGTCGAAAATTTCAGTTGAACACCAGCTGAAGTCGGATTTCCAACTTGCAGTGTTGGAGGTGGCTATATTTGAAATCTGATCGGAAGGCCATGAACAGACTTTGGTGTCCTCATGGGTGGGAACATATGTGTCAAGTTTCAGTTTTATCGGTCCCGTGATTTCAGAGTCAAGAATGTTTATGCACAACGCTGACTACGGACAGACGGGCTTCGGTCCAGGTGAGCTGAAAATAGAAAAATGCATGTTTACTAATTTAATGTTTCTGTGTTTGCGTTCAGAAATGCTTACAAAATGGTTTGTTTTCTTTTCTGTGCCCTGATAAACTTGCGGTTAGTCAGCTACATTGCTACTTTCATGAAAGGAGAGGCAACTGAGAGTTTCTAGTGAGCTAGCGACTCAATTGACCATGAATCTTGAATAAATGCAAATGTCATTCCCTCATTGATTGACAGAGTACCCGAGTGATTGAGTTATCTCAATGCGAATACTTAATAGGAATTATGATTAAGGTGCTAACGAAAGTTAGCAATGCTTAAGCATAATGGAAATTACTACTGAGGCGCTGGCGGAAATTAGCTTCGGGATCATGATAATATTAACAGTCAAGCCATAAACTAGGTTTTCACCTAGCCAGTCTTGTTTAGCCAGAGGCAAAGAAGGACACATGTTGATAGGAACAAACTTTTTAGGTGAATTCAGTTCGAGAGAATTGTGCAGTCATTCCCAATAAATGTAATGTTTGCCAACGGATGCTACAACGCAGATGCTAGCCACGGATTGATTTCTTTAAGACTGTAATTGCCGTCCTTGCTGAGCCTGCAGGCGTAACTTTTCCATACTCAGTGAGTAGTTTAATAGCTAGCTAGCCACTTACTCAGTCATCTGTATGAAGAGATTTCACAGTAAAAATGGAAAAGCATGGCTAGCTTCTGTTTCTCAGTCTCACAGTCTAACCATCCATCCTGAAACCACCTACCAAAATGGCTGCTGAAAATACTGAGCACACAAGGCATGCGCTGATGGCAACAAGCACTTCAGAAGACCAGGACTACGACCTAAATAATCCATTTCCAAGTCATAATCCAAGTCATTTTTATGTTATTCCCCATCTTGTCAGTAGGGACTCTTTGGCCATACCGTCAGCTTGAATGGGAGCAAAGGCAAGATTCCCTATGTCTGAAAAATGAGAGTAATGTTAACTTACTAGAATGGGAAGGAAATGAAATCAAAGAATTTTGCAAAAGTTAAACAATAAAAAAGACCAAAAAAGGGCAATTTGACAATTACCATCCATAATTGCACTAGCTAATGTTGCTAATGTAGATAAAGACATAGAGATAATCTGTATGTGATTCCATTATAGTGATGTTGATAACATGTTATGATACACTGCCCGGCCAAAAAAGAAAGTCATCGTTTGGAAATTAATGAACAAATTCTATAATTGGATCATTATTGCGGTTATTAATGTTTCAGCTGGCAGTAATCATTTTAACCCTGACTGATGAAGTGCGTCACTACTCATAACTTAAAAAATCATGTCGGAAGACACATCCCCTGATGGTGGAAAAAATGGTCCAGTATTTCAGAACGGGCAAGTCATTGGCCTGTATTTAGCAAAGAAAACCATGAATGACAAAAACAAGTTTGAGGAATCATTTTCACAAACAAATTTGCCACCACAAAGTCCTGACCTAAAACACATTAAAAGTTATTGGGATGTGCTCAAGAAAGACCACTGAGTGGTTCAACCATTATGTCGAGAAGACAAGATCTCGGCCAAAAATTATGGCATTTCTGATCGAAAATAAATGTTCTGGGATTGCATATAGTTGTCAAAACAATGACGAGATGAATATGCACTGTAATCAAAGCTACAGGGGTTCCAACTAAATATTTGAGTGTGCGACTGTTTTTTTTTGGCCGGGCAGTGTGTATAATTTGTGTGAAGTTGAAGTGCTGCTGGCCTCCGTTAGCCAAGTCGAGAGCCTCTGGCAATGGCTAGGCTCTGGCAGTGACATGACGATACCATCATCTGATTAGTTAAACTTTCCATTTTTTTTGCAAAGTGATGCCAACCTCACCTTGCTTCCTTGGTGGAATGACATTAGTCTACAGATGGAGTGCAATAGGAGTGCAATACAGTGTTTCACCTCAAATTTACCACGACATATAAATCAGAAATTGAAAAACTGCCACAGTTAAAATTTAGACAACAATTTGGCGTTATATTGCATGAGGCAGTTAAACTGTATTTCACACTTTGATGATAAAATTTTGCGATTAATTCCTGGGGATCATATTCTAACAGATCCAGCTGAGGCTCTGACTGTATCCATACCTGTACTTGATGTTGAGCATAAATGAGCCATATGGTTATAAACCTCTTTAGAAAGGATGGTATATGTGACCCATGATAGCAAAATTAGTCCTAAGTCACACCCATGCATTTCAAGCAAATGCAAAATAAGTGCCAGAGGACATAAATTAAAAAAGAAATATATATATATATAGTCCATTTTCAGCCACTTTCTAATGGCAAAATTCTGCCTGGTACTCTTTTCTGGTGAGAAAACATTGATAAAGGGTAAAAAATGGACTATTTGTAAATGCTAGTTCACTTCATGGTGGAAAAATGACCCAAAAGCTGTAAATTAACCAATTTCATAGGTAATTTCGCCCACGTCTTTGCTGGGGCATCCCAATCATCTATATACAGTATCAAAATAACATGCAGAGTCCCCGCATTCCATTTATAGTATTCATTATGTTATAACAGGTCATAAGCAACCAATAGCAGCCATTGAAAGTTGTAAACAAATTAGCCTTAGGACTTCCTAACTTCAAAATTGAATATCTCGATGTGGGCTTAAAGAGTTAGTTCACTTTTTTTGAAGTGGGGTTGTATGAGCTACAAATTGCCACTACTTACATTAGATGCAGTAGAAAGCTCTCTGATCTCCCCCAGGTAGCCGCATCAGCGCATAGTGCTGGGTGAAGATTTAGGCGATACACTATTGTGAACGGTCCTAAAGTAACAGTGTATTTTCACGGCCTAAAAGAGGTCCTACTTGAAAATAAAACACCACTTTAATTGTACGCTATATTAAAAAAAGTTACAGCGCTTCAGCTGCTCGGAAAAAACACAGTTGCTCTTGAACTAACCAACTGACGTATTCCATCAGAGTAAACTGGGTGCTGTAGCGATCAGCTGCTTGGGTCAGACTCTTAGCAGTTTGTGGCAGAGACATCATTTCAATGGCATAGAATTACATCTCTAATTTTTAAAAAAATCCCTATTATAACCAGCACAGCAGATACACAGTGTGTGGTTGCGTAGGCCATGTGTGATATCAATTTGTGCTGCAATGTTACATTAGACTTTTCACAGGTCTTTCACTCTCTTACCTGATGCATGGGTATAGCAGTGCTCTTCAGCGTGCACCTTTGAGATTTCCTTGAATGTGGCCTCACAAAATCCTCATTGGAAAATGAATACTGCAAACACGGAGCTCTTTTAGGGATACGGATGGCGTATCAATATCCATGGTGAGCTCAACTAGCCACAGCTGCCGAAGTCCAATATCCCGTAAAGGAATGAAGTGAAAGCTGGATAGTGCACCAGGATACAGCTTTGCTTTCACATACAGGAAAGCAACACACAAGGACCATTTTTGAAATGTTTGCACAAGTTTAACGACCATCCAACTTCGCAACCGCAGTTAAGCCGCTTAACTAAGACACTGGACGCGAAACAAATTTTTCGCATGACAGATTACATTCAAAGTCAATGCAAAGACGCGAATACACGTGAAACACTTTTCTTTTTTCCTTTTTTTTTGCTTTTCCTTGCATTGACTTTGAATGTAATCCGTCGTGCGAAAAATTTGTTTCGCGTCCAGTGTGAAAGCAGTTCTGAGCAGCTGGAATGTTGTCAATTTTTGTACTATAGTGTACAATTAAAGCGGTGTATTATTTTCAGGTAGGACCTCTTTTAGACAGCGAAAATACGCTGTTACTCTGGGACTGTTCACAACAGTGTATCACCTAAATCTCCACCCAGCACAATGCGCTGGTGTGGCTACCTGGGGCAGATCAAAAGAATCACTGAGTCACTATCAGAAATGGTAGTTACTCTATGGCTACATTAACAAACCATGCACGTGGACTCTGTTTCCGTAACCTGACCAAATTTGGAAACCAAAACAAACGTCAATGTCTAAACCTCTTCTATAGTGCCTACTGACGCTTCTGCCAAGTAACACAACTCATGTCCATACCAAATGAATTTCTAGGAACGAGAATCGTTAATTTGTGCACATACCTGCCGTACACAAGCATTCTCGAAAGTCGTGATTCACCTTGAATGTCCCATTTTGCAAAACCGTCTTCCCTCATGGCATGTCCCGCTGCTATGTTCACCATCTACAGCCGCTCCGAAGGCGAAAATGAAACATAGGTGATTGGTTCAAAAAGGGTCTCTTGGTACGGGTTGCCCAATCACAGAGCGGGTATCTCTCGCTTTTGGTTCCCCAGTACCTACGATGACTTGTTCCCATCTTTTCTACAAAGCAGTGCTGGTGCTACTGTCCTTTATCATCTGGAATGTCTACCTGCGGAGTGTAATGATGGAGAAGGAACCAGTCTAGTTTAGACGAGGTGCAGGGTTTTTTTTCGAGCTTTGTTTTTGTGAGGTGCGCGCTTTTTTCCTCGCCTCAATTTCTTTTTAGGTGTGCTACGATGCGCGTGCTCTTTTGCGCGCCTTAAAAGACAGTGACTGCAACCCCTGACCTCCAATCACTCACACTGCATAAAGAAAGGTCATTCCTCTAGAAGTGGTATAAACTGACGGGCTCAGGATTACTCAAGCAAATCTTTTTTAATACAACGTAAAAATACGTTGTTACATCCACAAATGCCAATTAAGTTTTAAGGAAGCTTTATGGTAACAGTGCCACCCTCAATTTCTATGGGCTGCAGACATCTGCCATCACACAGTGGAAAAGCCAATTGTGGTAAGACACATCAATATTTCAGGATCTATGTCGGAAGAAATGGACAACGTGTAGGTTAGCCTAAAGAAGAAAAGGACCATCCAGAGTGTCAGCAGCAATAAATCCAAAAGCCATGCTCCGTTCTGGTATGGGGTTGTGTCAGTGCTCTTGGCGAGGCAACAACCATTCTGAAAAGTACCCTACAATTTTGAAGCAACATACGCTGCTGTCAAGACATCGTTTCCAAGGATGCCCATACGTATTTCAATGAGACAACGCAAAACCGCATTTTACCCACATTACGAAACAATGGTTACAAGACTCCTCATCCCTGGATTTTTTTTCCCAGACTCTTCATCCCCGAGGACTTTTTGTCCCCAGATATTTCGTCCCCTAATGATAAAAAGTTCCACCATTGTTGACAGACGGAAGGACGAACAGACGAATGATAGATCACTATGAGGGTTAGGGTTAGGGATAGTGTTATAATATAGGAAGAGAGCAAAGCATTGTTGGGGATGAACTATCCCGGGATGAAGAGTCTGGGGACGAAAAGTTCATGGGGACGAAGAGTCGGGGGTGGAAAATTCCTAGGGGATGAAAAGTCCAGTGACGAAGAACTCAGGGACAAAAAGTCTGGGGACAAAATATCAGAGGACAATGAGTCCTAGAGCCCAAACAATGACTGTATAAGAAGAGGGTGCAGGTGCTGGACTGGCCTGCCTGCAGTCCTGACTTCTTCCCAGTAGAGAATATCTGGCACATTTTGAAATGAAAAATTTGCCAGTGAAGACCCCGTATTGTTGCTTACCTTGATACATGGTTGCAGGAAAAATGGGACAAAACTGTTCCTTAAACACATATTCACTTGGGGTCTTCAGTCCCTCGACGTTAATCAAGTGCTGCAAAAAGGATTCGCACGATAAAGAGGTGAATATATCACAGTCCCAAGTTTTTTTGAAATATGAGGTAAGAATCAAAATTGAATTGTGTTCATTTTGCAAAATTGATCAGGTGAAAAATGAAAGAATTTGCCTTTTTTTCTTAGAGTTGGTCAAAGATACTGTAAAAATCAACGCGTTCAGTTTTAATTTAACATAACAACCCCACTTTCAGTTACTAGGGGCTGTGGTAGAAGTAGTGCCACGGGCACTGTAACTCACCGAGACACTCAGATTATTTGACCAGCTCACATAATTGTTTGCAGGACCCTGCAAGAACTGTCACCATTATTAAGACAAGTTAATGTATGCATATAATGCGGAGTACCAAAATATTAGATTCCAGAGACAATGAATGCGCCATTTGTAAAGAAAATTTCAAAGATGAGTTTTTTTATAATCAGAAACTAAACAAAATAATTGTAGCTTGCCTGTGGACAAGTTTTGACAACTTTCTTAGTGGTATTGTCAATAGTAAGAAGATGTCAAAAAAATTTCACTTTCCTCAGACAAATCATTTTGGAGAGGATTTTTAAAGCCATTTATGAAATTTAGGGGGCATACTCTGATGTCAGAGGTCAAATTAAGGTCAAAATGCAACCCACAAAAAACCTCAGAAAATATGATTTGAGTCGTGCAGCACTGCACCATCATACCAATTTTGGAGACAAAGACAAGTCAGTGTTATTGCCGGAACAGGTGGCTCTGCAATACTCCTAATTTGTATATTATTTGACCTGTCAAATTGAACTTGAAAATCGTATGTCTTTGTTTCAGCCTCAAAGAGGCTATGCAGTGCGAAAGTCATTTCTGAAAAATGTGGTTTTCCTCACACAACCAGTTGTAAATGTGTATGCAAAAGAATTAACAACGGCAGATTATCATGAAACTTGTAGGTATGTTGACCTTTAAGAGACAGAACAATGGATCTCATTTTGGGACAGAATAGAAAATGTTTCAGGGCCAACAAAACTTAACTGTGGTTTCTGACTGCAAACTAAAGCATTTATCAACAGCAACCTCCAACCATCTGGGGTGATTTTTGCGCCATTCAGCAAAATGTTGAATTATGTCCATTGCTTTGGATCAGGAGAGAGATGCCATTCTGCAAGTTTTCAATTCAACCACAATCCACCTTATTCCACTGATCAGCAGGTTTTGGAACTGAGACTGAGATTCTTTCTGTCAGGACTGCATTGAAAACATACAGGAGGGTCCATCTCCTAAAACAAGTGTTCAGCAGTTAACAGCGGAGTCCACTAAATGAAAGCAACGAAACTTACTCTGCTGAAGCAGCAACTTGCACATTGCCAAACGTGGAAATTGAAGTCAAATTATAAATTTACCAAATAACATATGTTGAGAAACATTCATCAGACATAAGAATTTTTTATTTGCAACAGTTCTTTCCCCTTCCTTAGTAAAAGCCTGTTAAATTGCATCTTGAGGTTTCTGGTGCAAGACCTTACACCAGGTTACACAGTCTCACTTGTGCTCCAGTATGCTGACTGCATTGCGTCACTTGTTTATCTTGGATGCTGTTCTCAGATTGCATCACTTGCAAAAAATATATTGTTAGAACAGGGATGGGGGTACTCTTCAGTCCCCTCCTTTTGGCCCCTCCTCTACTTTACTGCACATTGAATCGTAAAATATTTATATTTAAAAAAACCCTCTGGTCCAACCTGTTATTTAATGACCTCCTTCCACACTCACCCATCAACAAATGTTAACTAATGGTGACCTGCTATTGTATAGGAACAGCATAATTGTGGGCTTGAGTTCATTGCCCCCTAAATGGACTCCTGATTGGCTGCAGTCTTTACCATTTCAATAACACATCTTTATATTAAATTGAACTGAAAATGTTTTGAGAAAAAGCACAGAGCTCCTGGATCATCAGGATACAGTTTCTTACTGGGCTGGCTGAACTCGCGGAGTCTGTGTGAAGCCATCACAGTTTCTCAGGTGAGTTTCTTATTCTCTCTTTGAACCTGATAAACCAATCCTTCTTGTCTTTTGGCATGTTAGATCTGGATGTATTTTGAATGAATTACGAAAGAATTACTTTCTCGAACTGAAATACAATAGACCTGGAAATATGATAGATCAATCCTCTAAAACTCCATTGCAGAGGAAGAGACAGTTTCAAAGGGCAGGAACAGTTTTCTCAGAGCAGTTTTCCTATGATGTAGATTCCAGGAGTGCAGAATTTCTTCCCAAAAACTCCACCATTCAAGTCACCTTAAAATAACATTGTACCGCTTGTACAACCAAAAATCAAAAATAAATTTTGTATATTGTGGAAAATGCAAATAAAATAAATAAGGACCAATATGAAAGCTCAGTTTGAGCTCTACTGAAGACGCAAGCTTCACACATCTAGGGGGAAGATTTTTCCTCATTCCACCATTGTGCAGATTCTCAGCTGCATAGTAGTAAAGGGCCATTACTGCCATGTATTTTGCTCCCTAAAGTGCAGAACATTCTGAATTGAAGACAGATCAGGACTGCAGGCAGGCCACACTAGCACCCTGCGGTCTTACACTCCCCCCTGAAGAAGACGGTTTGGCATTGTTCTCCTGGGAAACACAGGAACATCCCTGGATGAAATAGCATCTAGATAGCAACATATATTGCACCAACATTTATTTCGAATGTTCCTGCAGAGTATAGCTTTAACTTTGCATATTGAAGCTTTAACTTGCATCCGTGTATGCAGTGGGGAATGGTGTTTGCCGTTAAAAGGTCTATCAAGAATTTTGGAGCCCATGCTGTGATTAGCTACTGAAGGTGAATGACCGTTTCTAAAGGCCCATTCACACCAAGCGCGAATTTCCCTGCGGAATATTCACGCGAATATTTATAGAAGCTTATTTCATGGGTTCTTATGTAAGCTTGCACACCAAGGCGGAAGTTCTGTGCGGTAGAAAAAACATATGCACGGACTTAAGCTTCTGCGAAAAAATCCGTCTGCGAAACTAGACTTATAGCCAATGAAATGCTTTGTTTCTATTCACGTTACAGCATTCAAACCTCAAACTGCAAAGTCGCAGAACTCAGTACATACTATAGTACAGTGACAAACAAAGGAGAGCGTCTCATCAATATTGTTCTCCAGCATCCTGTCCTCTATGACTAGAGGCGGGATGATTACTTGAACGAGGTGAAAGCTGCCGCGGCTCTAGAACTGGGAATTGAGTGGGCACAGGCACGTCCCTTTATGACAAGAATTAGTCCTAGCAAGTTCTCAATCATTTTCCTTTTTTGATGTGCTTTTCAATTATCGTAATTTGCATCTAAAGACACGGTTTCTCTCCATGTGCGATCTAACAGCGATGAAATCATGGGTTAAATTCAGTACAGTGGCAGAACCAGAACTGAGAATTGGGTGCACAAAACATCCGTTCAAAACAATTATTAGTCCTGACCTGTTCTCAGTCATTTTCATGATTAACAAAAGGTTCACTGTGAGAGCACTCCACACTTAACAGATGCTGCTAGTTCTCCCCGATTAGGTAAGATGACAATCATTCATCTGGATGCATATTTGCTGTATTTAAATCAACGTAATTCAAAATTGCATACCTGGGCAAATAGCTTGAGCTGCATGCTTTTTATAGCCTATTTAACTGCTGAGTGCCACTTTTTTTTTTCCACCCACGCAATACCGAGAATTAAAGGCGATATTTCACTGGAATATGGACTAGTTCAATCAACGCAAAGCATTGACCAATTAATAAGTAAATTATTTTTCTGTATTGAATTTAGCCCATGATTTCATTGCTGTTAGATCACATATGGAGAGAAACCATGTCTTCAGTTGCCAATTAAGATAATTGGAAAATGAGTCAATAAAGGAAAATGATTGAAAACTCGCCAGGACTAATTCTTGTCATAAAGGGACGTCTCTGTGCCCACCCAATTCCTAGTTCTTGCACCGCGGCAGGCTGAAAGACCAGCTCCAGGCATCAATAATGAAAACGCTCGGTGGCTACGGAGATGACCGTCTTTCACGCAAAAGTAGATGTGAGGCCAAGGTTATTGTTCAGATACATACAAAAATGTCATTGTCGCTGCTGCTGCTCTCATGGTCCAATTCGATCAAATATCAGGCGGATTTGTTTATATGTTGTGCGAAATTGGAACGCAAGATCGTGGAATTTTGCACCAAGTCCGGTGTGCATGGGAATTTTCGCGCAAATATTCCGCGGGAATTTTTTGCTTCGCCCGGTCTGAATGGGCCTTAACACATTGACTGCCAACACGGAGATTTTCGTAGTAGCGGACCCTGAAATTCGGGAAATTATCCATCCCTTTATTGACCACAATTAGTCCTGGCTAATTCTAGATGGTTTTCCTTTATAAACACGTTTTTCAATTCAAGAATAATCAAGCGGCAATTGAAGACACGGCTTCTCTCCCCAATGCGATCTAATCGCAATTAATGGGCTACATTCAGTACAGAAAAATAATTTAGGATATTTATAATTAGGTCTATGCACTGGCACTCACCAACGTTCATTTTTTTTTTTTTCCAGCGAGAGCGGCATTTCAGAAATCTTTTGCAAATGAAGGTAATTTCGGCGACAAGTACCTACACCTGTTTTTGCAGCATGGTCACGCAACTTGCTGTAAAAAATAGACAGCAGTCCGATTGGAAAATGTAAATATATACTTGTCTCCTTCATTCGCTGAAGAGTTCTGAAATGCCGCTCTCGCTGGAAAAAAAATTTACGGTTGCTGAGTGCCAGTGCATAGACCTAATTATAAATATCCTAAATTATTTTTCTGTACTGAATGTAGCCCATTAATTGCAGTTAGATCGCATTGGGGAGAGAAGCCGTGTCTTCAATTGCCGCTTGATTATTCTTGAATTGAAAAACGTGTTTATAAAGGAAAACCATCTACAATTAGCCAGGACTAATTATGGTCAATAAAGGGATGGATAATTTCCCCCGAATTTTCAGGTCCGCTACTACGAGTTATCTCGTAGTTGGCAGTCAACGTGTTAAAACAGTGAGTTCATGCATCTGTCGGCAAATTGGTGAACCTTGACCCATCTTTGTTCTTAAGGGACTTGACCTGTTCTGAGGCTCATTTTATACTATAACATGATTAGCTCACCTGTTCAACACCACCTCTGTCACATCACCTTATTCTGGCAACTTACTGCATCATAATTACAACCCCAACTCAAAGAAAAATGGGACTCTGTGGAAGATGACTATAAACACAGAAAGCTGTGATTTCTAAAATGTACTTTGACTTGAACTTTAATGCAGACAGTGTAAAGGCAAAAATTTTAATGTTATGTTTTGTCAACTTAATTTCATTCGGAAAAATACGTCCATTCCTGCTATTCTGGCCCACATGCATTCCAGAAAAGTAGGGACAGAGGCAATTCAACACAAGTAATGGGGTGGAAAAAAAATCACGATATGATTTCAAACAGCTGATGTGAGCTGGTGATTGCAATCATGATTTAGTAAAAAAAGGCAGCGTCCAGGAAAGGCCTTGTCATTTAGGAGAAAAGAGGGGCTAAGGATGACCAATTTGCCCACAAATGTATGAAATAAAATCTTTTCAAGGTAAAAAAATGATGTTTCTGATACGAAGATTGAAGGGGATTTGTATATTTCACCCTCTACAGTGCATTACATAATTCAAAGATCCAAGGAATCTGGAGGGATTTCTGTGTGTAAAGAGCAAGGGTGTGTGTGTAAGCGGAATTCTCAAGATTGCCTATCATTCAGAAGCCACTGCATTATTAACCCATCTTTTATCGATTAGAAATATTACCACATGACAGAAGAATTAATTTGGCAAACCTTTGTCAAGTACTGCAATATGTAAGTACATTCATTCATGGCAGTTAAAACTTCACTGTGGCAAAAGAAAGCCCTTGTTAGCAGTGCCCAGAAATGCTGTAAATTTCTCTGAAAGCAGAGGAATCTGTATTGGAGCATCACACATTGGTAACATGTATTGTGATCAGAAGGATGAATATTGTATGTAATGGATGCCATGTGCTTCAGGCCAAAGAAGAAAAGGATCATGGAGCCTGTTACCAGCAACTAGTCCAAAAGTGATATGGTCATAAAATGGGGTTGAGTCAGTGCCCTAGGCAAGAGCAATTCACACTTCTGAGAAGCCACAATTTGTGCTGAGAGGTACACTGAGATTTTGAAAAAACATATGCTGCCTTCAAGCTGATCTTTTCCAGGAACACCCATGCCCATTTCAGCAAGACACGACCTTGTTCTGCATAGTTTTCAATGGCGCGGCTGCATTAAAAAAAGGTGCAGGTACTGGACTGGCCTGCCTGCAGTTCCAACTTGTCCCCCATAGATAACGTATGGTGCCTTTTGAGATGATAACAACGTACAGCAACAACAAAAAACACTTACTGTTGCACAGCTTGAAATTAATTTGCAGAAAGAATAGGAAAATTACATCTGTAACACTTGATTTCTTCAGTCTTTTAAAGGAGCAATATGTAAGAAATGTATGTTGATTAATCATGAAATGGTCCTGATATATCACCAGACATTTAAGAATGATGTTAATTTCAAATACACTGACAACAGTACTCCAGCCAGAATATTCTCATTACAAAAGCGAAGTTGCAGCCCACAACTAATGTTTATGTTGTCATTTTGTGTTTTGGCCTGTTATGCCGCCCTCCACCTATCTCCCAATCACGAAGTCAGTAGCATTTCAGCATCCAGATTTCCAGTTACCACTGAGCTGCAGCTACCAGCGTTTCGGAGCACAAATGTCTGATGTTACTGAACCAAAAAGGCCTCATTGTGATTCTGAAATACGTTGTGACAAAGTCAGAAACAAAACAAGGATCTGTATAGGACATGCCTTGGAAAGATGGAGACGGCTGAAAGCGGAGAAGAATTTGAAGACCGACGCCGAAGTTGCTAATTTTCTCCTGGGCAGGTAAGATTCAGCTAAGTTTGGCTAACTTAATTCTATTTAATGTAGGCACGGACATTTCAAATATTCTCTACAGTCGAATAACGTTATGTATGTTTGTTCATGGTTCGTTAGTGCGTATGCAGGTGGGTCATCGAATTGACTAGGTAACAAATTGTTTGAGAAATAAAGGTAACCGTGGCTCTCCATTGCTAACATTAGCAATGCATTATTAGTTCGTTTCTCTGGCTTTATGCTGAGACGCTGTGGAAACCGTTCCAACATTAGCACAGCCATTATGGCAATATGAAATGTAATTGAGACAGTACATCGGTTAAATGAGTCCTCATTCATTCTTTACGCATATTACAGTATGGACTTTTGTGGGCTGTCCACACATAAGAGTGACGAGCAAGTTGACCAATATGACCATTGCTAAAGTTAGTCATTTGTCTCGATCTTTTCTGACCTGAAATGAACACAACCCTGTCAGAGCAAATAATTGGTGAGATTGAAACATAGCCATGGTAGCTCCGTGTAGTAGACGTTCTTGCTGGATGTGGCACCCTAGCTGGCAACCTCTTGTCTGGGGGAGAGGAGGAGGGGATACTGCGCTCTGCAGTATTTTGAATGTGATTGCACTACCAGTTTTGGCCACAAACTTACATATTGCTCCTTTAACATTTACCAAGTCTTTGGAAAAGGAAAAACAACATTACAAGCTTTGCGGTGCATTACAAGAATCAAAGGTGAAATGTGTTTATTTGGAAAGTCCATGAAACCAGTGGTGAAATATCAAATAATGTGCTGCTGTATTGTTTTAAAAGTAATACATGTCAAAGATAATTTGCAAATCACTGCTTTCAGTTATAACATACCATCCCACCATTTCCTGACTAGTATTGTATTTCTAAATTGCCCCTGGGACAATATTTTTTTGAATAATATTAACATATTTTCAAATATGGATTGAAATCAAAAGTTAACAAATCAAATTATGTGTTGTTAGGTTTTCAATATAGTAGACGGTATATTGACTTCTTAAATCCATTATTTTCTATTTGATTTGCATTTTCCATCATGTGCAAACTTTTTGGGGAATTGGGATTGCAAATGCATATTTTCTTCAACCTTCTTTTAGGTGCATAATATTGTAATCATTAATTGTTCTAATACTATAAATTGGATTGTAATGTTTTGTAACTAATGGCAACGTAACACAAGTCAGAGAAGGGTATCTGCACTCCTTTTGTAGCTCTCCATAGGTGCTACCGTCTTAAAAATGGTATAATAATGTAAAACAATGTTGTACAAAGAATTAGAGCGAGTGCAAGAATTATGTCACTTTAGCTGTAATCCTTGACTTTGTCTAAAAATGGATTTCTACCTTTCCTTTTCAAGGACTAATAAACAGATACAGATTACGCCTCTTTTCTGCTGGGTAAGGTCAAACACATAATGAGTGGCGCTGTGTTCAACTCCAGCGTGCTTTACAACCACTCTTCAGGATCCAGTCCCCTGGTGTGGTATGAGTATGACGCATGTAATGAGTCACAGGGGGCATTTGTGTTCCTCTACATGGTGCAGGTATTTGATCTGGTAGTGGGCTTTCCCATCAACATGATGGTGATGTGTCAGGTGGCCAAAAAGAAGAGCGACTCCTCCACCTCTGACATCTTCATCTTCAACCTGGCCATTGTCGATGCCTACTTCTGCCTGATGACCCCCATTGACCTGGTGAATCGCCTAGTCCTCAGTAACAAGCATATATGGTCCTTCCAGCGCTTTGCCTACGGGCTCAAGGACACCACCCCACTCCTACTCACCTGCATTTGCCTGGACCGCTACATGGCTGTGGTCCACCCTATTGTGTTCTCCAGCACCAAGGATAATAAGGTCAGGGTGGCGATTTCCATTCTGGTTTGGGGGCTCATGCTAGCAGGCGCACTCACCAAGTCCATAGCAGGGGTGGACAGCACAATGAACATCTTCACTGGACTGATCTGGACTGCCTTTGCCATCATGGTCTTCTGCAACATCTCCATCATCTGGAATCTGAGGAAATCAGTTATCGGTAAAGAGAAGATGCACCCTGTGAAAAAGAAAGCCCTCAGAATGGTGGTCTTTACCCTGGCCATCATAGTCTTCTCCTACCTCCCTCCAGTGGCTATTTTCCCCTTCGCAGAATATTACAGCATCTTGGACTTCAAGTGCTGTATCACGGTGATTGTCTTCTCCTTCATGGACCTCAGCAGCAGCATTGAGCCCCTGCTGTACATTTCCAAGATGGATCAATGCACAGTTACCCTGCCTTGCAGCTGCTGCCAAAGGCCTTCCAGTGAGTCAAAGGATGTATGCAAATGAGCCTTGTTTATTTCTGCTGTTACAATCTGCTCCTGAAATTGTGCCGCCCGATTATCAACCCCACATAAACTACAGACCCAAATGTGGGTCCATCAAATGCAGAGCTGCTGTATTCAAACCTAACATATAACATAACTTGAGTGGCGAGAACAGGCCGTTTAGCCCAACTAGGCTCGCCAGTTTCTTAGTACTATAGTGAATCTATTACTTCAAATACTCAATGGTATCTAGAGCTAAATCAAGGCTGTTCTTGATAATTCCCAAGGTTTCTGCATTAACAATATGGTCAGGCAAGCTATTCCACATTGAAATTACTCTCTGGGTGAAAAAATATTTCCTAATGTCAGTGCTAAATTTACCCTTGGTCAACTTCCATTTGTGACCCCAAGTTCTACTAACAAAACTTGGCCTCAGTAATCCTACAAAATTCACTTTGTTAATCCCTTTAAGATATTTAAAGACCTCAATCAGATCACCCCTAAGTCTCCTTTTTTTAAGACTAAAGAGATGAGGGATCTTCAGCCTCTTCTCATAGCTTTCATCTTTTATACCTGGAATTAGCTTAGTGGCTCTTCTCTGAACATTTTCTCCTGCCTCTTTATCTTTTTTAAAGTATGGTCCCCAGAACTGTACACAATACTCCAGATCTGGTCTGATGAATGTGTTGTATGAGAAGTATGACCTCCTTGAATTTATATACAATACTTGTGCCTATATATACCAGCATCCTGTTGGCCTTTTGAACTGCTATGGCACAATGGCTAGAAGCTGTGAGGGTCTGGTCAACAATTACCCCCAAATCTTTTTCTTGTGGAGCACATTCCAGTATTAAACCTCCCATGAAGTAATCCTTTATGTTTTTATTACCTACATGAAGAACTTTACATTTTTCTACATTAAATTTCATTTGCCACATTTCTGTTATATCTAAATCACCCTGAATCACTTTAGTGGACTCTAAACTGTTCCCCAAACCTCCCAATTGTTGTAGTATCATCAGCAAATTTAACTTATTTGCTTTCAATATTCCTATCAAGGTCATTTATGTACATGAGAAAGAGCAGGGGCCCCAACACTGATCCCTTTGTGAGGATTACGCCAGGAACCACAAGCGAGAACCAGTGAATGCAAAAAGGAGGCTTTATTTCTGGGGGGGGGGGCCAACCCCCAACAGAGCAGGCAATTGTACAAAGTCCACAATCCAGTAATCAGAATCCAAAGGGCAAAATCCAGAATCGTAACCAGGGCACCAATCACAAAATACAGAGTCAGACAAAAAAGGATTCAGTAACGATGGATGTGGCAAAGTACAAGGAATAAGCAAAAATCGAAAATCAGGGACGGTCCAGTCAGAAAGGTAATCACTATGAAAACAAGGCGAGAGAAGCGTGGCAAAAGGAGAATGTTCTGACAAGGAAGTGCTGAGAGAAGACTCCTAATATACACTCATGGGAAGTCACATGCTTAACAAGACACAAGTGCAAGAAGTCAGACTGACTACAAAGGAGGGAACATGAGGGAGAACCTAATCACATGAAATAGGCAACTGCCAAAACGCGGACAGGGATCACGAGACAATCCTATAGACAAATATACAGCTCCAGTCAAGGAGTTCTAACGTGCATAGATACTAAGAGAAAGGACAGCGTGAACAGGTGTGGAGGATCCACTGAAACATAACAGAGAAGATTAGGGAGAGACAAGAGGCGGAGACTAGAATAGGGCGAATGCTGAGAGCTTGTTAATCAATTAGTAAGTGCAGCTATACAATCCCTAGTAAGTTAGTATTATATACAATGTTAGTCTTGGTTAGTATCTTTAACAAAATAACAAACTGTTAGTATGGGTTAGTAAAGTAGAAAAGCAAGGTGAAGGAAGCAAACGAGATTAGAAGGAATGTTTGGAAACCCAGAAACCATGAAATCACCTAAGCATGTGACACACAGGACTGGGGAGAAGCTGTAACTAAACAAGAGACCAGACAGGGGAGACAAAGTGCAATGAAGGGCATGGCAAAACATGGACTGGACTATAACAGAAAAGTGGATGGGGAATGGCAAAAATGAAAACATGGCAAAGTTCAAAAACTAAACAGAACCTGGCAGAAACAGAACAGACGTGGCAGAATCATAACACCCTTAGGGACTCCACTCCCCACCAAAACTTGCTCAGATGGGATTCCACTGACCACCACTCTTTGTGTTCTGTCCTATAACCAGTTTTGAATACACTCAAGAATACAACCTTTAACTCCAACAGAGCTCATTTCAAAAATTTGTCTCTCTTGCGGTACTGTCCAAGTATATGATGTCATAAGCCCTACTCTGATCATGAGTCTGGGTGGCCTCTTAAAAGAATTCCAGAAGGTTTGTTAGGCATGACCTTCCCTTACAGAAACCATGTTAGCTAGCCCTCAAGATATTATTTCGTTCAATAAAAAATTACAGCTAGTCTTTTATAATATATTCCAGTGCAATGCAAGTTAAACTGACTGGCCTGTAATTTCCTGGCGCAGTATGGTCCACTTTCTTATTTACTGGTATTATATTGCCCTGCTTCCAATCATTTGGCATTTCTCCAGTTTCTAAATACCGTCTGAAGATTGCTGAGAGTGGTTTAGAGATGATTGCACTAACTTCCCAGAGCAATCTAGGGTATAAGCCATTAGGACCTGCCGCCTTATCTGCCTTTAGTTTATGCAACTTGTCTGGCCTTATGAAAATCTTCTCTGGTCTAGAGAACACAGGTCTGGACAGGTCTAGATGTCTTTGAGAAGGACTTAGATCGACAAACGCTTGCCCAGTGATTCATTTTCCTACAATTTCGACACTCTGCACCTTCAGCTGGGCATCTCACATTGCAAGGATAATTTGTCCCACAGTTCCAACACTGTCCTTTCTTAGGTAAATGTGCCTCAGCCTTCTGTCAACTGTTTTATTCTTTCTCAAACCTAATACCTTTGTTTAAGGTATGCACAACTTTGGTATCCTGTATTCCTTTCATCTGTGCTTCTGTAGCTTCAAAAGATCTAGCAATGTCAAGTGCTTGATCAATAGTCATGTTTTCATCTTTAGAGATGAGCTTTCTCTGTACTCCCTCATCCCTCACTCCAGATATCAAGATGTCAATTAGCTGCTCATTTTTGTCTACAAAATTACTCTCTCCTGCAATAACTCTTGCTCGTGTAATAAAAGAGTCCACACTCTCCCCTTCTTCCTGTTTGAGAGCTCTCAGTTGGAAATGTGCAACTCGGAAATTAGATTTTGGTTTTACATAATTGCCGAATTTCGTCCAATGAACGTCCAACATTACATCAGATAAAGACTAAGCTTCGCAAATATCCATACCATCCTCACCAACCCAGAGCATCAAATTTTACACTTTAATTGCTTCATCCTTCTCAGCCAGAGGCCCATTAAAAATTAATTCACAAGTCTGTTTGAATTTCAGAAATGTTTCAGGTAGGTTATCTGCTTTCTAGTTCATAGACAGAATAGGTATCCCAGTCAACTCAGCCATTTTTACGTGGAATGATTTGATGTTAATAGGCTACCGTACATGATTCATTTAATAAACGTCAAAAGTTCAAGACCGCAGACAAAATGTCACAATGTCCAGGCAATATAGACAAAAAATACAAAAATACTGTCCCGCACAGTTATCCACAAACACCAACCGTGTCAGCTCTCTCACGTTGTCCAGCATTCACAGTACTGTCTTGCGGTTGCCTCACGTTGCTGCTTGGTGCTCGTTGTCCGAGTTTATCCATGTGTCTTTGGATTAATTTGTCGCCGAATTGCAAATGGACATCAAGCGCCATGTTATGTTTTTGTCTTGCAAAAATCACTCATAAAGAAGTGAGCAGCTGGTTTTTATTAGCTGATCTAAAATATTGTCACAACATGCTGTCCAAGAGGAACTGTGGGCATGCGCCATCTAAAACTGTACTTTCTGTAGGTTCTCACAACACTCTGAGGTAAAATTCTTAAAGTAACAATTCAAGGTATCAGCAATATCCTTATTCTCATACAGCAGTGATCCATCTTTATTCTTTATACACTTAAGCTCCTCTGACTTTCCTTTTTCTACAACAGTACTGAAAAAAGCGCTTAGGATTAATTTTAGCCCCTTCTGCAATTTGCCTTTCATACAGTCTTCGAACATTCCTCAGCTCTTTTTTGACCACAGCCCGCATTTTACAGTATTCGGCCTTCGTATTCTCATTGCTGTCCTTTATGCACATCTTATAAAGACTCCTCTTTTCCCTCAAACCCCTACGAATAGCCGTGGTCATCCACTGAGGATTCCGCTTTTTCAACTTACTTTAGGACACCTTTGGAATGAATTTGTATTGTGAATCAAGTAAAACCCCCTTGAACCTATCCCACATCTCATTTACAGACTTACAATCAAGGAGTGTCTCCCATTTTATTTCGCTGAAATATGAGCGCATCTTGTTGCAAGTTTGCTCGCCTAAAATTGAAAATTTTGGTTATCGATGATAACTTTTTAACTTGCCATGAAAAACCTGCGGAATTTCAGGCTTATTTTCAATTCTAGTGGTGATCCCAATGTTTCCAATGATCCCAAATATGTCCTGCTGAATTACAGGGAAATGTGTACAAAATGATGTTAAAATCTTGATATTTTCCATTTGATGAAATGCTGTGGCCAAAAACGTATTTGCATCTTGGATCAGAATATTTTTTTAATAGAGGTCTGATGTAGCTTCAGTGAAGCACTGCTACCAGCAGATACAGAATATGAATGTGACATTATCCTAAAATTTGAAAAAAATTATTTTTCTTACTTTGAAGCAGCTTACGAGATCCATAAGTGAAAACATAATGGATTAAAGTGGGAGCAACATTACGGGCTGTGCTTTTCTCCAGACAAATTGTATAATAGTTATTAACAAAATTCTCAATGTAAGTAAACATTTGAAATGTAGATTTTAAGAGCTGGCGGGCCAAAAACGGGGGAATCCCAGAAGTCTCGTCGCACCGTGTCAGAAAAGCCCGAGTGAAATCACTACGTCATAGATAGAACTGAAGTGTGGGTGCTGTACTGAAATGAAATGCAGGGGCAGATTTAGCAATTCTGGGGCCTAAGGCAAATTTCGGCATGGGGCCTCATACATATATATATATGTGTGTGTGTGTGTCTAATATATTAAATTTATTTTATACACTTTCAAGGGAAACCACTGTTTTTCTACTCATACCTGTTGTTTGAGGTCGCTGTAGACTGTTAGTAGGTAAAAGATTGAGAAAATCTGGTAGCCTACATTGTATACTGAATAGTGGACAGGCAGCTAAATCTAATCTATTGGAGGATTTGGCTAGAGGTCCACAATTTAGTCTGGTTTGTGCCAGTTTTCCAGTTATTTTTCCTACTGACAGGCCATGAGTAGGCTATGAGTAAAATAAAACACTGTAATTCTGCTTTTAACCCTGCATATAACCTCTTTACTCCAAAATGAAAACAGAGAAGTGAGAGTGAACAAGTGCATTGCATAATCTAATAACAGAATAACAGAAATGAAGCTTCAGAAAACACCTATCTTTGCCAAAATGCCAGCAATGTTTATTTTTCTCAGATAAAACCCAGATCTATATCAATATCACTGCAAAGTAATTATTGCCTTGGTAACATGGCCAACTAACAGCATGCAAAACAGTGCTTCCACTGGTAGGGCAGAATGACATGCCTTGTCATGTAGGCAGCTCCAATGTACACATACAAATTTTCAATATACAAACAAAGTGAGGTAGGGTTTATAAAGATCAGCTATCTTCACAGATATTTCCCATTTGTCATCTACGTTTTAATGTTATAATAATATACTGTGTGTGTGTGTGTCTGTCTGTCTGTCTGTCTATCCAAAATGCAAAAGGTCACTCTTTAAGACAAAATATATCTTTGTGTGAGGGACAGCTCAATATCTCAATAATCAGTTCAACAGTTCATAACCACAAAGTAATTACTGCCATGGTAAAGTAAGATTCATAACACAATGAACAGTCATACAGCATGTAAAACAGTGCTTCTGTAGCAGAATGAAATGTTTTCGAATCCAAACATTTTGTAAGGCAATTCTAACGTATACATACAATCTTACAAATGCACAGCGGTGAAAGAGAGGAAGGGTTTGCAAAGACTAAGTATTTTTACACATTTGTCATCCAGGCTTAATATTGCGTGTGTGTATGTGTGTGCGCGCGCGTGTGTGGGTGTATGCGTGCAAGTCCAAGGGTTTTTCTTTACAGTGCACACCCATGAGCAATGTCTGATTTGTGTTCCAATTTTTTTGTTCCATATTTATCTTAGACAGAAAGTCCTACTTGTTGACGTCTTCTCATTGGTCTTCATCCGGCAGCGATGTGTCGATGCCTGGAACTAAACCTGTAAAATAAATAACAAAATAGTGTTTACAATATGGTCTATGCACAAAAGGAATGTCCTACTTTTTGTCTAATAAAGATATATCATGAAGTAAAATCTTACCTCAGTTGTCCAGAAGTTAATGGGCATCTGTCTTCTACCCTTTGTTATGAAGTGAGAAGATAACATACAAAACAATAGTAGGTCAATCGTGGAGTTGAAGCATTAGACAAGTATGTAAATTTTACTCTTAAATAATTACCTCTCTTTGTCCCTGTCCTTTTCTCTCTCTCCTACTCCTCACTCCTCCCTTTTCTCTTCCTCCTCATGCCTGTTTTTATTTCCTTTGCCTCCTCTCCCTTCTCTCTCCCTTTCCTCTTGTATCTTCTCCTGCTCTGCTTTTATGACTGTATTGTTTTCTTCATTAGTCCCTGTTTTCTCTTTCCCTTGAGTGCCTGAGTGTTGAGTTTATGTCCATGTCCATTTGCTTTAAGTTGTCTTTTTCCATCTTAAAGTCAGCTGGAATCATCTAAAGTTAATTCTGTACGGCTGGGAGACACAGCTTAGATCATGGTTTTGCTAGTCTAACTCTGTGCGCTTTGGCCTCAACAAATCTTGGAATCACTGACTCCATATCCAGTGCTCTCCTCACTTCATACTCAATGGCAATGACAGAAAGAGCTGATAGTCTGTCTTGGGACATTGATGAACGCATATATGTTTTCAGTCGTTTCAGTGTTGAGAAACTTCTCTCGCCTGACGCAATTGTCACCGGGAGAGTAAGCAAGAGTGTCAGGGCTATGCTCAAATTTCGATATATATCAAGGATATTCTCCTTGTATAATTAGTCAACAATCTCCAATGGTGCAGAGACGTGTGGGGGGAAAGACCTAACAACACCCATTATTTCCAACTTTAGGCCCCCTGCATCAACATCCTCCATGGTTTGCTCCAGTCTGCTGCAGCATTCATCCAAATTCCCTCCCTGCAGTGTACTTCTCATTTGGTCAGTAGAATAGAGAAATCCATACAACTTGTAGAAAATCTCCATGTGAGAAAATCTCTCCCTAGTTGTGGCAAGGGCAGTATCAACTAGGTGTAGGAAAAACTCTCTCCTGAACTGCTCCTCTGCGGTTGACCTGGTCT
Organism: Gymnothorax javanicus; assembly: GCA_029692085.1. Classification (NCBI taxonomy): domain Eukaryota; kingdom Metazoa; phylum Chordata; class Actinopteri; order Anguilliformes; family Muraenidae; genus Gymnothorax; species Gymnothorax javanicus. Next base: position 31,480,471 of record CM056200.1, on the reverse strand, counting down.
CTTCTCTACTCTCGTAGTCGAACTGCCTTTTTGTTTTTCTCTGCCGGACCTCTGGCCAGATCATCTCCACCTCTCCAATCTCTTCTGCAATCTCCCTGGCATCTACTTCAGCAGTATTTAACCCATGCTCCCTAAACTCTTGGAGAAAATCTACCACTGCAGTGATTTCCTTCCTCATGGTTTCAATGGACACTCTGGGGCTCTGTAGGAGTTTACTGACTTTATTTATGTGGTACAAAACATTGTACCACACCAGAGTACTCACCAAGAAGGGCCATTTCTTCATTTCCTCACTGATGCTCAAGGCACTTGAAGCACACTCTAAATCCCTCTTCTCTTTGGCATAGTCATGCAACTCATTCAAGGCATTCAGAATTGCAGGCAACTGGTACCGTACAGCTTTGACAGCCTCCACACAGCATTCCCACTTGGTGGTACACAAAGCTTTGATGGAAAAATCCTTCATGTTTTTTTAGGATGGCCCACCGCTGAACAGAGGGACTAAAGAGAGTGTAAAGTCTCTGTAAAAGACCAAAAAAGCTCAGGGATATTGTGGAGGATTTGGCTGCATCCCCAACCACTAGGTTTAAGGTGTGACTTCCACACGGAACGCAAAGTGCTTTGCTGTTGAGTTCAAGGACTGTCTTCAGAACACCCTGTTTTTTCCCCTGCATATTACTGCCATTGTCGTATGATTGACCGCGGCAGTCAGTGATATCCAGGTCTAGAGATTCAAGGTGTCCAAGAAAAAGCTCGAGTAGGCCTTTACCGGTGGTGTCGTCTGCCACGAGAAAGCCAACAAAATGCTCATGAATGGACGCACCCTTCCCCAGCTCACAGCTAACGATGCGCAACACCACTGACAGCTGCTCATCATGGCTGACATCTGGCGTGCAGTCCATTATGACAGCATAATATTTTGCCCTCGTCACCCTTTCCACAATGGCATCAACGGTGCACTTGGCCACCAGGGTAATGATCTCATTCTGAATGATCTTACTTAAGTATGTGTCAGCAAGCTCTTTTTCTTGAATTCGTCTTAAATGCTCCTTCATAAAAGGGTCAAACTGAGCCATCAACTCCACTTGCCCAAGGAAGTTCCCACTGCCATGCTGAAACAACTTTTCTGAATGGCCACAAAATGCCAGATTCCTCTCAGCAAGATGGTTAATTCTTGCCAGCAATCTCTTTAAAATTTCTCTCCATCTCTCTACTTCAGCAATCATGAGTTCCTGATTCAAATGATCTATGGCTGTACCTGTTTGAAGTTGGTGGCTGAGCATGCGCCAGGTATCCATATTGGATATATGTTCAGCAGACCTCTCATGCTGTTTCAAGTGGGCTGCAAGGTTTTTCCAATTATTAAAACCATCCGAGCTTAACTGTGTGGTTCCTTCTCCAAACTGGCGGCAACAAAAGCATACAACACGATCTTCTGATTCACTGTACACAAGCCATGACCAACTTATCTTCTCCCCGTTTTTCATGTGAATATAGTAATTGCTGCTTGTAAATCTACGGCCGTCTTGACTTTTGGAAAACTGTATTCGTAGCTGCACCGGACCTTTGCGCACTATTGAGCAGTGCTGCCCTCTGCGTCAATTAGCTGTTTTGACCACAGAGCGGGGTCATCCCCCAACATAACACTGGCGACGTTAGCAATATTGCTAGAACTACAGGGTTGAGGTCGACTCACCACTAGATCGCCAGTGCCAGAGTGGCCATCCATGGGTCGCGGCTCACCCTCGTTTTCTTCGAGGTTGTCATCATTGTCGTTGTCCGTTTTCACTGTATTTGTCCAAGTTACCTCACTTGGGCTCACATCACCGGCAGTGACTGGCGGTGGTGACGTTAGCTCTGAGGTGCTACCACAAGCTGCATCTTGAACAACGTTAATGTTGTTGTTGTTGTCGGTTTCAGTGTCATGTGCAATTGTTGGGGCCGTAAAAAAAGCTAGTTAATTTAGGCAGTGCTGCTATATATTTTTTAGCATCTTCTCGTTTTTTTCTTTTTAACCCAACCGCTTGGATAGTGTCGCTTCATTTTTCTCTCAATTTCCTTTGCAATTTTCTCTTTCCCGGTTGACAGTCGTGGAATAGTCCATTGTAGTATGATAGGGGGGTAAGGTGGTGAGACAGATATTACCCACTCATGAATTGCACATGCTGATGCTACTTCGACACAACTATTTCATTAAAAAAATAATAAAATAATTTAAAAAGACATATATAAGTAAGCTTGACCATGTTAATTTACTTTTCATGGTGGAGATGGGCTGGCTGTTGGGGGCCTCCCAAGGAGGACTCCCCTCCGGGGACTCATGCAGTTGCCTACCTAAGCATTATAGTTAAGTCCGCCCTTAATGAAATGTATTGAGCATTCAGCAGTTACAATGGTCTACAATCTTCGAAACAACTTTAGTAATCAACATGACAAACCATGTGCCATGTGCTGTATCACACATTTTTTTAATTATTTGCTGACCATTTTGCAATGTTCATGGATCAAACAGCTAGCTGGTTACATGGCTAACATTAGTTACATGGTTAGCTTACAAGCTAGGGCCGGCTGCATGTTTTGTTTACATGCGCCAGATATGACTGGCGAAGTTGGCAAAAATGCCATCTAGCTAGCTAGCTAAGGTTTTGCTGCCTTCTATTTGTACTGGGAAGTTGGGATTTCGGAGCTCCCAGTCAGAAATTTCAAATGGAACGCCCCCTCAAGTCGGATTTCCAACTTGGGAAGTCAGAGATTTTTCACTTTCCCTGAGTACAGCGTTCCGAGTTCAAGATGGCTGCACTGTACATCAATAGTAAGCAAAAGCTGTAATAATAAGCTGTATATTCGCAATTTTGTATTATTTGTGTCTCATTAAATCAAGCGTGCATACAGTTCTGAATAAAGTTTAGCGGTGGACTTGTTGTTATGGTGTTTACACATGAAAAATACCAAGTAATGAGTTGTTATCAGCTAGTAGAGATGGCAATTTCAACACCGAAGGACGAACAAATGAAATGAAATGAAACGTACAGTTTCAAGTTGTTTGACAGATGTTTTATCTTCAATATTTTATCTTCGGAAATAAATATATCTTTGCAATATCTTTTGCCTTGCTAGCAGTAGGTAATAGGCATTATCTGATATACTGTAATGTCTTGGCTAGACAAAATATCAGCACATTTTCAGTAATGTTTACGGACAGCTCCTTCACCTGAAAAATGAAAAAAAAAATCTGAACATTTACAGTGTATCTTCTCTTTTTTAAAAAAGATCATTTTTTATGGAATTTTCTTCTTTTTTATGAGATAGTTATACAGTGGCGAGTGACAGGAAAGTTATGGAGAAGAATTGGGAAGACATGCGGCAAATGACCTGAGCGGGAATCGAGCCCAGGTTGCCGTGGGAAGGACACAGCCTTTATGGCGCACAAGCTTGGACCGATATGCCACTGGGGCGCCTCTATAGTGTATCTTCTGTGTGATTTTTCAGATAACTCCAACGACCATAAAATGGACAGTTCATTTACAAAAAAAGTCACCATAAGCATGTCAGTTATGGATACTTCTGTCAATCTGACTTGGAAAGTTCTGCATATTTGCAGTAAGTATTCTGTACCATTCTGTACTCCCACCGTGTCCACAGGGGCATGTCTACAATCTGTCTGCAGACCTTGACATGAGCTGTTACGAGACTGTGAAACTGACAACAATATTCACTGTATCTGTGAGTGGTTGTTTTGGCTCATCAGTGTAAGTGAAATATATATTGAATCAGTGAACTCAAAAGGGCCCAACTCCATGTTGAAAATGTCTGGAGTTGGTCCCTTATTGAATTTACCAATTCAATATATGCGCACACACACACATATATATATATATATATATATATATATAAATCCTGTGCCATATAAATCTATGTGTATGTGCACTGAATAAAATTATAAATGCAACAGTTTAGTCCTATCAATATTCCGCATAATTATTGCTGAAATTGGCTGAGTATGGTTTATTTATTTGACTAAGTTTGAGTGCCACTGGTCTGTGTGCATTTCTGTCACCTTCTCCATATCACTGTCAAGTTCATGCCCTTTGTCAAAATTGCCCAGTCAGGCAGGTGGGGCCTGATCCAGAGCTTCTGAAATCAGGTACGGTCAGCCAGGCACATCCTGTTCTCTGGTCAATAAAAGGCCACCTCAAAAGTCCCAGTTTTGCCATTTTTCAAAATGCCATAAATGACTTGAGCCATCAGGGAGCGTACCACTGTCACACTCAATGCAGGAATGTTTCTCAGGGCCGTCACAAGGCCTCATAATATCCATGTTTCAACAAAAAGTCACATAAGAAATTTACGATCACGACCAAGAACGTGATTAAAGCATTGACTCGGTTTTTTTCAACATTTGGATTTCCTAAAGTGATTCAAACAGATCAGGGTACCAACTTTCTGTCCAAACAGTTTCAGCAGTTTTTGCAGTCTTTGGCCATTCAGCATCAGGTCGCAAGTGCCTACCACCCTGAGAGTCAGGGGATGTTAGAGCGTTGGCATCAAACACTGAAATCTGTCCTCCGCAAATACTGAGACTGGAAATTGCTGGGAGGAAGGCCTCCCATTCATTCTGTCTGCTTTACGAGAAGCGGTACAGGAATCGTTGGGGTTCAGCCCTGCTGAACTTGTGTTTGGGCATACTATTCGTGGTCTTTTAAAAGTTTTGAAGGATCAGTTTATGTCTGTTTCAGATGATAAACCCATGTGTTTGACTGTGTGCCTCACGTCCGAGAAAAATTGCACCATGCCTGTTCTCTTGCTAAAGAGTCACTACATCCCAGAATAAAATGAAGCGCCGTTTTGATTGGAAGACTGTAGCGCGCAATTTCAAACCTGGAGATTGGGTCCTAGTTTTATTGCCTGTTGCTGGATTTGCATTGTCAGCTTGTTTTTCTAGTCCCTATACTGTGAAGGAAAAACTAAGTGAAAGCAATTACGTAATTCAAACGCCCGATCGTAAACGTCAGACACGAGTATGCCACATTAATATGCTTAAGGCTTATCAGCCAGAGAAACGCCCAAGTCAGAGGATGTGAAAACGGTTCTGCTTGTGTCCCAAATTACTAGCGTGAGCCCTGAACATAATCCCAGTTTTGATTGTACAGAGGATGAGGACGGCCTTGTGCTCTGAAACGCCCCACAGCAATGTGCTAGACTGGCTAATTCGGAAATTTTGTCAGATTTGTCGTCCCATCTCGCCCATTTTCAGAGGTCCAGAGATCCAACATTATAAATTTAATCCATGAGTTTCCCATTCTCTTTGGTGATACTCACTCTCAGACTATTGCAACACAACATGATATTGATGTGAATGGTGCTGCCCCTATAAAACAACACCCATATCAAGTAAATACGGCAAAACGTGAGGCTATGAAGCAAGAAGTGCAATATCTTTTTGGATAATAACTTTGCTAAGCCAAGTCATAGCCCGTGGAGTTCACCATGTACCCTTGAGCCAAAACCTGACAGAACATCACGTTTCTGCACTGATTTTCGAAAAGTCAATGCGGTCACAGTGCCAGACTCCTACCCTCTACCGAGAATGGAGGACTCCATCGACAACATTGGTGCCGCCAAGTTTGTCACAAAACTTGATTTGTTGAAGGGGTATTGGCAAGTGCCTTTGACTCCTCATGTGTCCGAGATCTCCGCATTTGTTACCCCCGATAACTTCCTCCAATATAATGTCCTTGCTTTCGGCCTTTGAAATGCTCAGGCCACCTTTCAGCGGCTTGTAAATACTGTTCTTGTGGGTATTTCGGACAGTTATGCCTATTTAGATGACTAAATTCAGCGCAAAAGCAAAAGCATGACTCCTGGTTAAGCGAAGATGAGTCCACCAGCTCAGTGTCTTCCTCGAATGGAACATCCACAGACTGCAGAATTTCTATAATTGCACCAAGATCTACAACTACAAGGCCACTGCATTCTCAAAAGTCACCTATGCCTATGTCTTCAAGTAATGCAAATTTGCAATTGACCACAAAGGTCAAAGTAGGTGATTAGGTCAGACAGTTGGGCTGACCATGTATCTGTGCTGCGTTGTGTGTTTGAGAGGTTGGCCAAAGCAACGTTAACCCTGAATCTCGCAGTGTGAGTTTGGAAAAGCGACGGTAACATATCTAGGAAAGCAAGTGGGTCATGGCCAAGTTAGGCCATTGGCAGCAAAGGTTGCTGCTATCGTTGGCTTCCCTGCGCCTACTACTAGGCGAGAGTTACGCCATTTCCTTGGAATGGCAGATTATTACCGAAGTTTTTGCAGGAACTTCTCGGTTGTGGTGGCGCCTTTAAAAGGAGCGCTCAGTTCTAAGACACGTTATGTGTGGACCTCTGACTGCAAAAAGGCTTTCGAGGCTGTCAAACTCTTGCTGTGCAGTGCGCCTGTACTCGCTGCTCCAGACTTGGCGCAACTGTTTAAACTAGAGGTTGATGCAAGTGCTCTGGGAGTTGCTGCTGTTGGTGCTATTAACAAAGTACAGTATGTACCTGAGTGATTCAACTAAAATTGTTTTTCTTCTCTCCTTAACATTTTCCACTGACTGTAACTGAAAGTTTCTATTCCTGATTATCTCAGGGCCACAGAAGTACCAAGTCTGAACAAAAGGTGAAGCTGGGCTGAGAAGTCTCGGCCCAACCGCAAGTTGACATTTAGAATAACGGCCAGACCTTGAGTGCCAAAGGGGTGGGAGCAGCTATACATTATATAATGCTATGGATAAGGTCAACTGTACATTTTTAGTTTGAGGAAGGGGTGTAACGGACAGTTTTGATAGAAAAACACCAGGCTGGTTGAAATGATGTGTTGCATGGTGAATGGTTGGCTAGGGTCCCACCCAGGAGAATATGTCAGAACTATAAAGATTGATGTGATCAGGAACTCGGGGCTGCTATCGGCCCTCTGGTCCTCTACAACCAGAGATTCTGTACTCAAAGAAGCTTCTGTTTATCTGAGTATTCTTCTTTCCAACTCTTTGCTGAAGATCATCAACTGCATATGGTTTCTGTATGATTTGATGGTTTGAAGCCTATTTTTCATTTGTCTGTATCTGTGCACATGAATTTCCCTTATTGTACTCATGGTTTTACCTTCTGAATTATTATAGTAAAATAGTTGAAATACTAAACTGTTTTTGGGTCCTTCATTTAAAAGTCAACGCTAACCAGTACGAATTCCTCAACACTGTACTAGTGCAAGAAGATGCAGACGGAATGGATCACCCCGTCAGTTTCTTTTCACGTAAATTCAATGACACCAACTTAATTATAGCACTGTTGAGAAGGAAGCACTAGCACTTTTATTAGCCTTGCAGTTCTTTTATTTTTTTAAAGATTTTTTTTTGGGGAATTTTTCCTTTATTCGATAGTTATACAGTGTAGAGAGGCAGGAACGTTGGGGAGAAGAATGGGGGAAGACATGCAGCAAATGACCCGAGCCGGATTCAAACCCAGGTCGCTGCGGGAAGGATACAGCCTTTATGGCAGATGACAATCAACACCTGTATCCAGAGGCAGTTATATATACAATCAGGCAGAACTTTTATGTTGATGGCAGCTTAAAATCCACTCACTCAGTAGAACAGGCTGTATCTCTGTATACACAACTAAACAGAAGTGTGTGGCAAAGAAGGCTTCAAACTCGAAAAGTGGGTCTGTAATCACCGTGCCGTCCTTTCAGAAATCCCATAGGAAAACCGAGCCAAAGGTTTAAAGATGCTGGACCTTAGTCGAGAACAGCTCGCTGTGGAAAGAGCTCTGGGAGTTCAGTGGGATGTGGAGAGACATGTTTTCACCTTCAGCATTCAAACTAAACAAAAGCCATTGACAAAACATGGCGTTCTTCTGCTGTGAGTTCTATATCTCACCCCCTTGGGCTTCTTGGCTCCCATCAGTCTTACTACAAAACCGATTTTGCAGCAGCTGAAATGAAGCTTGTTTAGGATGAAGCAATTCCAGTGGAAACTGCTCAGGTCTGGCATCAATAGTTGGATGATCTGGACTTACTAAACAGCTTTAGATCTGAAAGATGTTTTACACCCGAAGGCTTTGGTGAAGTGACTGTGGCGCAGCTGCATCACTTTTGCGATGCGAGTGAGAATGGATTTGGGGCTGTGCCATACCTTAGGCTATCAAATAACAACACTGAACTATGTGTTGCCTTTTTCACTGGGAAAGCAAAGGAATTGCCACTTAAGCCAGAAAATATAGGGCACTGGCTGCCCCAGAAGCTCCCACTGTTAAGATAAACAAAATGTTGAAGTTTTTGTTGACGGACGCACGCATGGACGGATGCACGCACGGATGGATGCACGCACGGATAGAGCCCAACACCATAGGGCCCATGCCACTCGGGCGGCAGGAGCTAATTAGGAGCCTGTAACTGAAATAGTTGATGAGACACAGCAAATTGATGAAGTTTTTGGTGATATTTTTAGGCCTGTGACCTTGAAAAAATAAGCCAAGGTCACCTTCAGGCACGTCATTTGTAGGCCTTTATGAGATGCATGTCCAGTAAAAATTAGGAGCCTGTAACTGAAATAGTTGATGAGATAAAGCAAAATGTTGAAATTTTTGGTGATATTTGGCTGTATATTTGGACAAAATGCTGTTATCTGAGCTCCAACTTAACGTGCAAATCAGTTTTCTGGTCTGAGAGCAAAACTGTTCTTTAGTACAAAGCAAACAACCACAAGATTGAAAACCTATGTGCCAAATAGAGTGGCAGTTATTATTGCACTGTCAAAAGTGTCTCAATGGAGATATGCCCGGGTGCTCAGAGTCCATAATGTAACGGATTTCCGTATTTTTACTTGCCAAAATCGGAAAGTATATTGGTCAGTTGCTTTTGTCAGTTTGTTAATCTGTCTGTCTGTTTGTCCCAAACACGATTATTTCATAAACTCTCTTATTAATTACATTTCTTTCATCATCATTTGAATCTCACATATCCTCGACAGAAGCCTATTGATTTTGGTGAGAATAACTTAAAGGTCAAGGTCAATATCAGGCAAAAGGCCAAAAACACATTTTGGTTTATAACTTTTTTTGTATTTGAGATTACAACTTGAATCCAACGCCATTTTGTTCACCATACGTAGCCCATTTTAGCGGTTACGGGTCCCGAAGACGATCCTCCAGTCAAAGTACATCAAACTGACGTCACAAAATGACGAAAATTTTCAATTTTTGATTTTACTACTTTTTTTTTTCATCGTATAACCCATTGTTCAAGTACCTCACACAAAATTTGAGCCCAATCGGTCAAACGGTTGTCATGTAATTCACATTTTTCTGACGTCAAAGTCGTATTTTACAAAAATGACCATTATTTTCATTTTTCTGTTCGACCATTTCCTTTGTGCATAGACTAAATGTTGATCTATTATTTGTTTGTCTGTCTGTTTGTTAGTGATACGCTTTTTTACCCCTTCCGTATCATTTATGTTCATGAAACTTCACCATATGATAGAGGAGGTTCGTCGCCAGAAGCCTATACTTTTTTTAGTTCTTAGGTCAAAGGTCAAGGTCACCAAAAACATTAAAACCACATTTTGGTTCATAACTTTGCTACTATTACAGCCAGAGACTTGAAACCAACTTCATTCTGTTCATTCTGTTTCAGAGATCTTCGCACGATTTTGGCAAGTTGTCATTCTAGGAATGACCTTTAATTTTAATTTTCCTCTGTAAGAACAAATTTGGCACAAATACAAAATAATTTTGGGTATGTAAAAAAATACATTTCCTATAAGTTTGGTTGATTGAGCCAATATGTGCTTTTGTACAAACTTAAACTCGTAGCTGATCAGCGAGCCTTTTGTTGGTGATTGCGAGCATTGAGGACCGATTACTTCAGGGGCCGGGGGGCGAGTTTTTTTTCCCAAACGACATATTTATTGAACCTTTTATAGGTTCTCTGGTTGGTCAATCATTTCCAAGGAGACATTGAAACTTATGAATGTGCGCGGTCATGGGGTAGAGTCCCCGACTTACAGAAGCGTATTGCTGCCATTTCTGGAAAAAAAAAAAAAAAAACAGGTCTGTATCACGTTATGTGTGAAAAGTTTCTTGTAATTTCAAGATGTTTTTCATGTTATTACAACATATTTACACATTTTAACAAGATATCTTCACGTTATTTCAACATGAAAGCATCACATTATAACAGGAAACTTTTGGCTCATTTACATTATTTGATTACGTTCTACTTCGTGCTTGGCTTGAAACATGGCGAGATTCTGCTATTATTGAGCACGCTGGATGATGATCAGTATTCTCGAGGACAGACTTGGCTCCCACAATGCATAGGGCTCCCTAGCAACCAGTCCGGAGGGTAAAACAAATCGCTGTCAGCTACTTCTTTCAATGGACTTTCTCTCGGTATCCACAGTTTCTAATAAATATTACTTATGTTATCTTGCCAAAAACAGCGCAAAGTTGGGTGCTCAAATAACAGTGTGAAAAGGAATGATCTTTCATTTTATATGATACCGAGCGAAGCAACTGAGCCAGAAAGGAGGGAAACGAGAAAAACAAGATCTGGATAATTATTTGTCAGCTGTCCAATCTTTGAAAACATTTTGCTCAGACCCCTTAAAATATGATAAATCACTGGGGTCGTTCAGCACAGTAATACATACCCACTGTTTGACTTTGCTATTTTCCCACTTTCAATGCACTAATTTAAATGCACTATTTCATTTGCAAGAACAGAACATCTTGTATACATAATTTAACTTCTGCCTTCCCAGCAATTATTGATGTATAAATGTTCATTTTTGTACTTCAAAAACAGGCATCACAGGTGTAATAATCATGAAGATACACGCCAAGTATTGACAGAAATAGTGACACTCTAACAAGAGCTTGGGAACAGCTCTTATTAACCTTTAGTCAATGAATATTATTTAAATACCAGGGGACTTGATGAGTTGGTTGTAGATGTCTGGATACTCGATTTTGGGCTATTCCTTTGGGTTGTTTAGCCACGAGTGGGCTCGAAGTTGATATGGGCAAGTTTCCTGTCCAACGAGGGCTAGCTTTGTATGACATCTGGCCAAAGCAGCTGGTGGTAGGCTCTCTAAGTACTGGTAAACCATACCACAACAATCCGCGACGATCCGTTTAAATAACATGTTTTTCTAAATTTTCTGTAAATCTTTGCAGTGCACCTACTTTCCCATTTCGTGAATGATTTGTTTTAAATTTGGCGGCGGTCGGTTGCTAAGTGTGTCATTTAACGATAACGAATTGCCGTCATAGAGTCTATTCAGATGAATTGATAAATTTGAAATTGGTAGGGGGAAGGGAGCGATTGAAGAATTCGGCCTGCATTGGGTTAGGGTTAGGGTTAACTAACCTAACTTAATATAAAATACAGAAATGTTGTAGGAATGAACTAATTGAATTAGAGTGTGGCGGTATGTGGCAGTATGATTCTGAACTTGAATGTGCAGGCTGTATTTTCACTCACTCCGGGGCAAGTCCAAAAAAGGCCAGCTTCGAGCGATATCTGGTCAAAGTTGTAGGTGGTTGGTTCTCCACAAAATTGTAAGCCATACTGTAACATTAGGCAATTGATCGTGTTGTGTTAAAATGGGCAAATCCAACCTTAAAAACATGCAAAAACCTATGTATTCTATATGCAGGAATGATTTGTTTTACCCCTCGCAGGTCAGTTGCTAAGGAAGTCACATGACTGTGACGTGTCTTTGTCCTTGAGAATGTACACTGAGAGGGAATTTAAATGCTTGGGGCTGTACAGAAGCCAGAATGAGCCCGATGCCTTGGAGATAGTGTCATTTCTAAACACCGGTCAAGCTACCACTAGCTCAGACAATGATGATTGCACTATCACAGCTAAAAATATGAATGCGCAAATACGGCAGTAATCACGCTAGTAACGTCACGTGATGTAATTGCTGTCAAATAACCATCTTGTGGAAAGAAATCACAAGACTTGTTCAACAAAAGTAAATGTGTACTTTGCCCAGAAAAATACGCAAACGAACTTGTATAACTTGGTTTTCGATTGATTTTTATTTAATGCTTTTTTCACTCAACAGGATACTAAGTTGGTAGTTTGGGCAAGGTGAAGGGTGAGATTTTGGTGAAGTGCTATTACTCCAGATCACCAACAATTGCTTGTTACAGTGCAAGTCTTTTAAATAAAGCAAATAAATACATCAATATGAGCAGAAAATACTCAGGAATTAATACACTAAGGGCTCTATCTTTCACACTGCCTTACCCATTGCCACTACCCGCAACCCGTGAATTACGCATTTAGCAGCTTCCGCTATCCCTAAACGATATCTTGCGGCCACACTACCCGCTATGCATTATGCCTATTCCTTTATTTGCGCCTGGAGGTGTGCCCGTGGGCGTGTTTATGCACCTTCCCTAAAATTGCTATCTTGACCACACACGTTAGGGAAAGCGTATAGCGGGTCCTAAAACCACGCGCTACCCGCATTTGGGCTTTTACAAGAGCCCTATGCATTAGCACTCAGCAACGAAAAATTTTTTTCCAGCGAGAGCGGCATTTCAGAACTCTCTTGCGAATGAAGGTAATTTCGGCGACAAGTATGTACACCTGTTTTTGCAGCACAGTCACGCAACTTGCTGTAAAAAAAAATATACAGCTGTCCGATTGGAAAATGTAAACGGAGGAAACCACGTACTTGTCACCAGAATTACCTTCATTCGCTGAAGAGTTCTGAAATGCCACTCTCGCTGGGGAAAATAAAAAGTGTTGTGAGTGCCAGTGCATATACGTAATTTTATTTTTCTAAAATGGGATTTTGTTCTATGCTCCATTTCAGACGGGAGAGGGAGTTGGAAGAGCATGGCGAAACGCTTTTTTTTTTTTTTTGAAGTTTCCATCACAAAAGGGGTAGGCTTGATTTATTTTTTCTTTTACTACATACCAAACATTAAACAATATGTCAATGTCAAATAATAATAATAATAATAATAATACAATTCATGATTAACTTCACAAAATCAGATCCTCCCCTGACTGGATTTGGCCTCATGCACGGGCAATTTAACTTCGTCAACGGAGAAACGTGGCGGCCTTACTCTTTCCATCACGGGTTTCGGTTTGAGGATTTGGGATAGCGCAGCCTGCTTCGAAAGGCAGTGGCACCTGGCACACTGATTGGTTTAACTGGCGTAACGCCCAAACCACGCCTATGCATAATATAACGGGTAGCGCTGGTGTTTCAGGGATATAGGCAGGTGTGCAAGATAGCAACTTACGCGGGGGAACGCCTCTTACGCAATGCGAAATCCCCAAATAACGGGTTTAGGGACTCTGGCGTAAGATAGGGCCCAAATGGCCATCAAAATTGGTATCTGGTGAAAAAGAGAAAACTGAAGAAGGGATCGGAACACTTCTTAAATTGTGGAAAAATACATTGCCATACTGTGTGTGCTGTAGTACAAGTGTATTGACTAAGGAGAGATTGAATGGGAGAATTATTTTATAAATGGCCATCAAAGTTGGTACTTTGCAATGTGCGATTGGAGAAAATTAAATGAATGGCCATGTTTGAGGCCCTTTAATTCACACAAATCAAAAGGTTTGTGAAAAATAATACTTGCATACCATACTACATGTATTTTAGAACAAGCACATTGAATATGAAGAGATTTTATATCGAAATGATTGAATAAATGAGTGTCCAAGTTGGTACATTGCAATGTGTGAATTGAGACAATTGAATGGGGGCCATTTCCATGGCCTTTAACTCTTGCAGATCAAAAATTTTTCAAAACACTTGTATACAATACAGCATGTACATCTTTAATACAGGAATACTGAAAATGAAGACACTTTGTGGCCGAATTTTTAAATAAATAGCCATCGAAGTTGGTACTTAGCAATGTACAAATAGGGACAATAGAATGGAGGGCCATGTTTTAGGTCCTGTAATTTTTGAAATTCAACAAATTTGCGAAAAATAACACTTAACTACCATAATAGATGTATTCCAGCACAAGTCCACTGAACATGAAGAGATTCCATGGTGGAATTATTAAATAAATAGCTGTCAAATTTGGCACTTTGCGATGTGCAAATGAATGGGGAGCCATATTTGAGGGCCTGTAATTCCAGCAAAGCTGAGTTTATTGTAAATTACCCTTCCATACCATGCAACATGCATTCTAGTACAAGAGCACTGAATATGAAGGGATTCCATGGTGGAGCTATTAAACAAATGGCGATCAAAAATGGTGCTTTGCAATGTGCGAATGGAGACAATTGAATGGGGGGGCAATATTTTAGGGCGTGTAATTCTTGAAAATGAAAAAGTTTGTATAAAATGCCAAATTCATACAATATTACATGTAGTTCTAGTGAGAGCACACAGGATATGAACAGATTCCATGAGGGAATTATGAAATAAATAGCTGTCAAACTTGATACTTTGAAATGTGCGAATGAATGGGTGGCCATATTTGCGGGCCGGTAATTCCTGCAAATCAAAAAGTTTTATGAAAAATAGCACTTCCCTAGCGTACTGCACATGCTATTTCACAAGCATACCAATTATGAAGAGATTCCAGTGGGGAAATATTAAACAAGAGGCCTGTCGGCCTAGAGAGTTCCGCTGAGGAAGACTGAAATGTCCATGTCATAACTTAATTTCAGAAATCCTTGAAAACTATTGCAATATTAACACATATGACACATTAATGAAAGACTGAAAAAATGCGCACAAACACTGATTTTCTAAGTCCAAAATGCTGAATTTCTCAAAAATCGGGATGCAGAAGTTTTTAATTTTCGCAGGGGATCATCAGAACATCATAAGGAAGGCTCACAATAAATTAAACAAAAAGATATCCGGCAGTTTTTTGAGATATTAATGAAAGACTGAAAAAATGAGCACAAACACTGATTTTCTAAATCCAAAATGCTGAATTTCTCAAAAACCGGGATGTAGAATTTTCTAATTTTCACAGAGAATATTCCTAATATCATAAGGAAGGCTCACACCAAATTAAAAAAAAAGTTATTGGACAGTTTTTGAGATATTCAAATTTGAAGTGAAAAGTTGACACCGGACTGTCAGACAGACGGACGTTGGACGACTCGGCATTAGAAAAGCTCCGCTGACTGCTATCGTCACTGTGGAGCTAAAAAGTTAGACAGTTTTTGAGATATTACTGAAAGACTGAAAAAATGAGCACAAACACTGATTTTTTAAGTCCAAAATGCTGAATTTCTCAAAAACCGGGACGTAGAATTTTCTAATTTTCGCAGGGGATATTCAGAATATCATAAAGAAGGCTCGCACCAAATGAGAAAAAAAAAGTTATCAGACAGTTTTTGAGATATTCAAATTTGAAGTGAAAAGTTGATGCCGGACAGACAGACAGACAGTCAAACAGAGAGACACTTGACAACTCCACATTAGAAAAGCTCCATTGACTGCTGACTACCGTCACAGCGAAGCTAAGGAGGGCGGCACGGTGGCGCAGTGGTTAGCATTGCTGCCTCACAGCAAGAAGGTTGTGGGTTCGAATCCGGCCTGTGGCCTTTCTGTGTGGAGTTTGCATGTTCTCCCCGTGGTCGCGTGGGTTTTCTCCGGGTACTCCGGTTTCCTCCCACAGTCCAAAGACATGCATGTTAGGTTAATTGGAGACACTAAATTGCCCATAGGTATGAGTGTGAGAGTGAATGGTCTGTGAATGGTGTGTGTGCCCTGCGATGGATTGGCAAGCTGTCCAGGGTGGGTCCCTGCCTTTGCCCGTAGTCAGCTGGGATAGGCTCCAGCTCGCCCCGCGACCCTAGTGAGGAATAAGCGGGTATAGAAAATGAATGTGCGAATGGAGACAATTGAATGGGTGATAATGTTTTTGGGCCTATAATTCTTGCATTACAGGGTTGGTCAAAGACAACTTACATAACATAACATAACATAACATGAATGGCGAGAACAGGCCGTTCAGCCCAACTAGGCTCGCCAGTTTCTTTGTACTATCATGAACATATCACTTCAGATACTCAATGACTCAATGGTATCTAGCTTTAAGTCAAGTCTGCTCTTGAAAACTCCCAAGGTCTCTGCCTCAACAATATGGTCAGGCAAGCTGTTCCACACCAAAATTACTCTTTGGGTGAAGAAATATTTTCGAATATCAGTGCTAAATTTATCTTTGGTCAGCTTCCATTTGTGACCCCGAGTTCTGCTAACAACGCTTGGTTGAAGGAATCCTACATAATTCACTTTGTTAATCCCTTTAACATATTTAAAGACCTCAATCAAATCACCCCTTAGTCTCCTTTTCCTAAGAATAAAGAGATTAAGGATCTTCAGCCTTTTCTCATAGCTTTCATCTTTAATACCCGGAATTAGCTTTGTGGCTCTTCTCTGAACTTTCTCTAAAGCCTCTATGTCTTTCTTAAAGTATGGTCCCCAGAACTGTACACAATACTCTAGATGTGGTCTGATGAATGTGTTGTACGAAAGAAGCATCACCTCCTTGGATTTGAACTCAATACTTTTGGCAATGTATCCCAGCATCCGATTGGCTTTTTTAACTGCTATGGCACAATGGCTAGAGCCTGTGAGGGTTTGGTCAACAATCACTCCCAGATCTTTCTCTTGTGGAGCACATTCTAGTTTAAAACCTCCCATGAAGTAATCCCGTCTAATGTTTTTATTACCTACATGTACTACTTTACATTTCGCTACATTAAATTTCATTTGTCACATTTCTGCCCAATTCATTTTAACCACTCGGTATCACTTGTGCAATGTCTGTATCCTGGAGGATACATTTACCAGATAGGGTTATAAAGCAGGGATAATCACTCGCAGATATACTTGTGTTTTTCAGGCCTATACTGTACAGATTTCAGTAATATGTAAGGGATAATGTATAGTGAGCCGGTGATTGTTGAACAATAACTCCTAACAGGGGAATTCCCCTGAAGGGAGTTATTGTTCAACAATCACCGGCTCACCATACATTATCCCGCTTAGAACATGGCTAAAAAATTAAATAGTGTGACACATAATAATTAGAACATATACATCCATAATACAGGGTAATCAGAGCTGTTCTTATGAGCAAGACGCAAACTATCACTTGGTACACAGCTTAGCTTCAGTTAGCTAGCGCTAACGTAAGCTAAGCTTTGAGCTGACAATAGTTCGCTTTGAGCTTAGGTTAGTTGGCTGAATTTACTTCACAATTGCAGTTGTAGACTGATGAAATTTGGGATTGTCGGCTCTGGCTTGGCTTCCCTAGCAACGGGCAGCAGCGCAGCGGTCATACCTCTGGAAATAAACACAACAGAATTTTGGTGATTGACCAATCAGAATCTAGTATTTAAGAGTGCCACATTCTAGTAAGGTGTTAAATATTCATTCGTCTTTATTTTACTCTTGAATGTAAATTGTTGATTAATTCACCATCTTACATATGCTTTCAGGGAATTTCTGTCCGCAGTTTTTATGGTTCAAGAAAGAGGTCAAGTCTGTAGTTTTGCCACCTGATGGTTCATCAGATTCAGAGGAGGAAACCAGTGATGAGGACATGGAAGATGAGGTGTATGCAGAAGGACAGGTTGAGGGTGACAGCAGCAGCAGCAACAGTGATTTGAACGGTAGTTCCAGTGATGAGGCAGAGGAAGGGGCAAACCAGAATAAGCAAGAGAAGAGGGAGTTTAGGTAATGATTAGAGTACAGTAGGTGCTCCAAAAACACTCACACGCACAGGCAGACACACACACACACACACACACACCTGCATCCACAGCTGCATGTACACCTGGCACAAAGATGTAACTACTTATTTGCAAGCATGAAGAACCAGACTGCTTCCTCTCAGTCCTCTCACACGCTCATTCATTCACTCACTTGTGCACTCACACGCTCATTCACTCACTCATTCTTTCACTCACATTGTCTCTGGGTTGTATTGGTGATTGGGGAACATTTATATATATTATATATATATATATATATATATATATATATATATATATATAGACTTTTTTTTTCCTTTCAATTGATGGAGAAAAACAAAGTTTAAGCATGAGTCAGCTGCTACACCAAGCTCCTTCACTGCTCCAGACAAGCTCTCTGCTCCACTGGAATACTTCTCCAAATTCTTTGAGGACATTGCTTACCAGGCAAACTTGTATGCCTGTCAGCATCAACACCACTGCCTCTGAAATCAAGGCATTCATCAGAATGAAGATCATGGGTGTAGTGAAAATGCCTGTAGTGGAAAATTACTGGGCAACAGACACATGGTATGACAAAGTGGCAGATGTTATGCCAATCAAGAGGTTTAAATGTTTATCTAGGATGCTCCACTTTCAGGATAACATGACCTCTGACACCAATGAAGATAGTCTGCAGAAAATAAGGCCTGTACTTGAACACATGAGGAGGGAGTGCACAGAAATTGAGTGAGAACCAATTCTGACAAAATGATGGTTCCTTACAAAGGAAAAAAAGCTGGAAGTCTGCAGCAGTATCTTCCCAACAAGCCTAAGAAATGGGGGTTCAAAATCTTTGTGCGCACTAGTGTGTCTGGCTTTGAGTATGACTTCCTGGTTTACACAGGAAAGTCGACATTTGCTGGTGCTGCTCCAGACAAAGAGCATGGGTTAGGTGGAAATGTTGTTCTGCAGCTGCGCAGAACAATTAGAAACCCATCAAGCTGTGTTGTCCTCTTTGACAACTTCTTCACATCACTGAAATTGATTACTCATCTCAAAGAGTCCATGGGTCTCAGAAGTCTAGGTACCGTTGGCAAGAACAGCCTTATGGGCTGCAGATTGGAAGAAGATCTGGATCTCCTACAAAGGAGAAGAGGCAGCTTCGAATTTCATGTTGACAATGATGCAAAGCTTGCTCTTGTCAAGTGGGCAGACAAAACAGTCACCTTAGTGAGCGCCTGTGCTTCTGTCGACCCGGTTGGCTAAGTGATGCGCTACTCTAAAGAGGCCAAGAGGAAGATAAATGTGCCATGCCCAAGGATTGTGTGTGAGTACACTCACATGGGAGGAATGGATTTAGCAGATATGATTGCCCTGTATCGCACCACAGCAAAGTCACACCAGTGGTACCCTTGCATATTTTGGCAAATGGTTGACATTGCTGTTAACAACGCATGGCTTCTCCACCAGCGTGATGCAGCAACCCTGGGTTAGCAACACCAAAGTCTGAAGGACTTTAGGTTGGATACTGCCAGAGGACTCATCTATCCCGAAAAGCAGAAAAGGGGACGACCCTCCAAAGGAAATGAAGACAACACACCAAGATTAAACAGCCAAAAGTCCCAAGGCCTGTGGAAGACATGGTCATGGTTTTGCCCCCGCCAGCTGAAGACAAGAAGCCGGGAGGCACTGGGACCATGTACCCAAAAAGAGGATTAGGGACCCACACACAGGCTGAGTACCAAAATAGAAATGTTTAATAAACTAGGTAACTACAAAATAAACTCAGGGGAGCAGCGGGAAAAATAACAGGGCTCAGGAATCAGAATGCAGCAGCTCTTACTCTTCACTGCACCTCAACGAGCAACAGATGTGGCTCGTTGAAGTGGAGTTGCAGACAGGAGGGGGGAGGGACTGCAGGGCAGAACCATCACAGTACCCTCCCCCCAAAGCACGCCTCCTGATGTGCCAGGAAACCACGGCGCCCTCCTCCGGAACACCTGGCGCCCACACCTGGCACCCACCACCGGAACCACACGGCGCCCACACCTGGCGCCCTCCTCTGGACCACACGGCAGTGCCCTCCTCCGGAACACCTGGCGCCCAATCTGACGCCCACCTCCAGAACACCTGGCGCCCAACCTGGCACCCACCTCCGGAACACTGCTCCCCAGGCGGGGCCCTGGACAAAAACCGCTGCCGCTGCTCCCCTCAAACTCAGCCTGGCTGGGTCCCATGCTGGCAGCTGCATTCTGTCATGGTTTTGCCCCTGCCGGCTTAAGACAAGAAGCCAGCGGGCACTGGGACCATGTGCCCAAAAAGAGAATTAGGGACCCACACGCACAGGCTGAGTACCAAAATAGAAATGTTTAATAAACTAGGTAAAAATAAAACTCAGGGGGGCAGCAGCACAAACAACAACAGGGCTCAGGAATCAGAATGCAGCTGCACTGCCAAACTGGCAGTGCAGCTCTTAAATACTCGTCACTGCACCTCCACCTCAATGAGCAACAGGTGTGGCTCATTGAAGTGGAGGTGAAGACAGCAGGAGGGGGGAGGGACTGCAGGGCAGAACCATCACAGACATGAGATATGATGGGATTGACCACTTCCCTATTCTGTCAGTGAAAGGCCGATGCAGAATGTGCCAGGATGGACAGACCTCCATCATGTGCCAGTAGTGCAATGTGAGGCTTTGCACTGTGTTATGGCCCCAATTTGTTATGGCGTCACAGACAGCAAGGGATGACAGACAAAATCCTTTAAGTTCAACAGATTTAATTAAACAAACACATAGAACTAATCTACACCCTACACTACTGACCAAGATTGAAAAGAAAATTAAAAAATGAGATATTTACAATTCCCTGTAATGGAGATGGGCTGCTATGTTGTGATGTCCTGGGACAGGAAAATGCTCCAACACAGGCAAAAATCCACAAAAAGCTTAACAGGTCTTGAAAAGAGTGACAGGTCTAGTCAAATGTATCCTTCTTGCAATTTCTCCTACTACCACACACTCTCGATTTTTCTCCTTATATACTCTTGTCCAGCCCCCTCCCATTTCTGGGACTTTCCCCTCTGGGCATGCCCTGGACATGCCCAACCTAGCTTCAGACTGGGCTTCACAAAAAAAAAAAAGTCAATACTGCCATCTAGTGGCTATTTACCACATTACAACTGTCACTGAAAAAAATGCCTGCAACTGTTTCCTTAGTTTCCATTGCCAATAGTGTAGAGCCACCACGGGGAAGATGGTAGTCGAAAAAAAAAAAAAAGAGGAATGAGAAGATTTGTTTATAGAAGTTAATAGGTTGGTTTTTTTATATTTAGAGATTAGATTTGTTTCCAGTTTTCAAAAAGAAATTCTGTTCCCCACCTATACTTTTTAGCGATACCGACCAGTCCCAATCCTGTTAGTGAATGGCAGATGCACTATATGCTATTGTTAAATACTGTTCAGGTTTTTGAATTTTTAAAAACTATCTGGAGTAAACATAAAAAAACAGCTGATTAATTGTTTCTAAAATGTTTTAGAAGATAACACATGAAATATTAAAAAAAGGAAAAGTTGAAAATTTACACCCTAAATGGGCAATGTATCCCGGGAGATATAAACTGAAACTTGAAAAATAAAGGTGATGTTTTGAATAAAATTTTTGAATTGTGTTATTTTTGCCTAGAAGCATTAGAAAAAAAAACAAATTACTTAATTTACCAAAATATTTATATATACCTGCCCATTTAAGGGTTAATAGGCCAATGCTTCACGTTGATTGAACTGGTTTGCGTTCCAATGAAATATTGCCTTTCACTCTCAGTATTGCGTAGGTTAATAAAAAAAAAAAAAAAAAGGCACTCAGCAGTTAAATAGGCTATAAAAAGCCTGCGGTTCAAGCTATTTGCTTGAGAGTCGACAGGTATGCAATTTTGAACAACGTTGATTTAAATACAGCAAATATGCGTCCAGATGAATGATTGTCGTCTTACCTAATTGGGGTAACAAGCAGCACCTGTTAAGTGTGGAGTGCTCTTGGAGTGAACCTTTTGTTCATCATGAAAATGGCTGAGAACAGGTCAGGACTAATGACTATTTTAAACGGATGTTTAGTGCACCCAATTCTCAGTTCTGGCTTCGCCACTGTAGCCTACTGAATTTAGCCCATGATTTCATCGTTGTTAGATCGCATATGGCGAGAAACCGTGTCTTCAGTTGCCAATTACGATTATTGAAAAACGCGTCAATAAAGGAAAATGATTGAGAACTTGCCAGGACTAAAAGGGATGTGTCTATGCCACCCCAATTCCCAGTTCTCGATGCGCCACTGGATCTGATTGGTCGAAAAGTTTAAATGCTAACCGTGGCTTGTGGCATAAACCATTATTGCCTGGAGTCATTAACAAAGACTAATTGACAGTGTTTACAAGATATGATATTGTAAGGGTTTGTCCTTGCAGTCCCTCCCCCTTCTGCATTCTTAACCTCCACCTTTTTTTTTTTTTTTTCTTCTATCCCGCCACCACCCCCCACTTTGGAGGACAACTTTATTAATTAAATATGTTATCCTCCTGACCATCCTACCATCCCGACAAAACATACACACACGAGAAAAAAAAAAAAAACCTCAAAAAATAAATAAAATACAATAGAATAAGGATTACATTCACAGAGTTTTATACCTTTGGCATTTGTGATTATTAGCTCATCCATTCCATCTCTTATTATTCCCAACCTTCAGCCTCCCGAATTTTATCCCATCTTTTGGCATAAATTACAAGCCCCGTCTCATGGGCCATCGCACACTCAGTTCTACTGTAATACATGACAAAATTCTTGAATCTCTCAAGTCTTAACTCCCCAACAGATGTCAACCTGAAAATAAATATTTTTGCAAGATATAAAATTATATTACATATTTGGTGTTTTTCTTTTGTTACATCACCCAGTAATACTTTAAATAAATCTAGTTGTATACTATTATACTGAGATATCCAGTTTTGCACCTTTATCCAAAAAAGGGCTGTTACAGGACAGTACCAAAAGAAATGGTCTACTGACTCCACTTCCTCTAGACAGAATCGGCAGAGGGGTGATGGCTCAATTCCCCAGATATTTAGCATCTTTTTTGTTGCTAGAAACTTATATATTAGCTTATATTGAAAATATCTTATTTTCGGATCAAGTGATGTATTGTAAAGAATTTTGAAGACTTTATTCCATGGGACTGGTGTGTCTAACAAATTTTCCCAACTGTCTAGAATTCTATATGGTGTCGCAACTAAATTCTTTATTCTTAAGTAAAATTTGTATATATGTTTATTCATCTTTATTTTCTTTAACCATTGTACCATTTTCATATGAGGCAGACAGACTAAATGTCCTCCTGGTCCTTTAATAATTTTTGATTTCCAAGTATTTGGTAAAGCTCCAATAAGTTGATTATATTGTTGCAGTGTGCAGACAGTTCCATAAAAACTAGTTAATTGTCTGTAGGACATGATTTTATTTTCCTCATTCACTATATCCTTTAAAAAAATAATATCGTTATCAATCATGCGTTTCCAGAAAATCATTCTTCTATCAACAAGTATATTGGAATTTAACCATATTATTTGTTGTAGAACTTGTTCTGCATTTTCTGGTGGATGAAACTGAAATTGCAACCAACTTTGTAGAGCTTCTTCCAGAAAGGTGGAGACACTGAAAAACATGTCAGTAATGAACTTGATATGCATAGGTTTAATCTGCAGGAATGGAAAGAAGTCTTTATCAAACATAGGATGGACACTTTTAAGTAACTTACTAGAAAACCAGTTTGAATTGAAATAGAATTTTGGAATAAGGGAGGCCTTCAGTGAAAGATTTAAAACTTTTAAATTTAATAATTTTAGGCCACCAGATACATAATCATTGTAGAGATACACACGTTTAATTTTATCAGGTTTGTCATTCCATATAAATTTAAATATCTTCTGTTCATAGATTTTGAAAAATGATTCTTTAGGAGTTGGTAATGCCATGAATAAATATGTAAACTGGGATACAATTAATGAATTAATCAGAGTTATTTTGCCATAAATGGTCAAATGTTTCCCTTTCCATGGGAGCAGAATTTTTTTCAATTTTACTCAGTTTATTATTGAAGTTAACCGTTGAAATTTCACTAATATTTTCTGGGATGTGTATACGAAAGTACATTGACCGGTCCATCTGTCCAGTGAATTGGTAGATTGCATGGATGAGTGAAAATTTTATTTTTCAGGGAACCAAGTCTCAATATTTGACATTTTTTCGTAATTTGGGTTCAGCCCAGATTGTTTTGAGTATTCATCCAGGTCTTTTGTAAGACTCTGAAGTGTTTCATAATCAGAATTCAGTAAAAAAAATGGTATCATCGGCATACATTGAAATTTTTGTATTTAGATCTTGCATTTCTAGGCCTTTGATATTATTATTTGTTCGTATTTTTAAAGCAAGTACTTCTATTGCCATAATAAACAAATACGGTGATAACGGGCAGCCCTGTTTTACTCCCCGTGAAAGTACAATGGGGTTTGAGAGATAACCATTATTTATAATTTTGGAAACGGAGTTATTATACATTACTTTAACCCACTGTATTAAAGACTTACCAAAGTTAAAAAATTCTAAACATTGGTAAATGAAATCCCATCTGATTTTATCAAAGGCTTTCTCGAGGTCTGCTATAAAAATCAAACCTGGTTTCTTTATTTTATCATAATATTCTATAATTTCAAGTAATTGTCTTATATTATTTGAAATATTTCTACCTTGTATAAAACCAGACTGGTCATGATGTATGATATCATGCAGGACATTCTTTATACGCAATGCTATGCATTTTGCTAATATTTTCGCATCATAGCACTGAAGAGTGAGTGGCCTCCAGTTTTTTAAGTGGACCGGATCTTTATAGTGGCCACTAGCTTCCTGTTTTAAGAGCAGAGAAATTACACTTTCTCGCTGAGTCCCTGTGAGAATACCTTGATCATATGAAAAATTAAAACACATAAGCAGGGGGTTTTTAATCTGTTCATAAAACGTTTGATACACCTCTATTGGAATACCATCCAACCCTGGCGTTTTCCCCCGCTGAAAGGACATGATTGAATTGTAAAGCTCAGTTTCTGTAATTAGCCCCTCGCATGTAGCTTTCTGTTCCTCTGATAATTTAACTTGATTGTGAGGGAAAAATGAATTACAATCAGTATTACTTAGTGGAACAGCTGATAACTGGGGGGAGAAGATCTCTGTAAAATATCTCTCTTCCTCATTCAGAATATCTGTAGGAGAAATGAGAATTGTCCCATCATTCCTTTTTTAATCTCTGTATATTTTTCTTTGTTGTATTTCTATGTTGGAGGCTTAAAAATAGTTTATTGCATTTCTCTCCCTTCTCCATCCATTTTGCTTTATTATTATAGTACATCATAGTTGACCTGTCACAAATTAATTGTTCCAATTCTTTTTGCTTTCGGTCCAATTTGTCGGTTACATCGCGGGTTGCTTCTGAGCTGTCGAGTATTGATGTGAGAATCTCAATTTCTTTTTTAAGATTTTGTTCTTTTAATCTTAAAAGTTTTTGTCTTCGTGAGGCAAATTGAATTGCGTGGCCTCTAAAAACACATTTAAAAGTATCCCATACAATAAGTGGGTCTGCTGATCCTATATTGTGTGTAAAAAAAATCTGTAATAAATTCTTTTGTACGCTCTACAAATGTCTGGTCCTCCAGTAACTTTTGATTAAATTTCCAATATCCCCGTCCTCGTGGATATTCAAGTAAATCTAAATGAAGTGATACAAGTTGATGATCAGATTTAAATTTGTCTTCAATTATTGCCTTTTTTATTTTAGGTAACAAAGAAAAGGAAATAAGAAAATAGTCTATACGGCTTGCCTGATTCTGTCTTCTCCACGTGTATTTACGTAATTCCGGATTCCTTAATCTCCAAACATCAACCAGATCCATTGTATTTATTATTGATGTGATTTCTGCAGAAGCATGTGGGTGATGATTAGTTGAATTATTTCCCTTACGATCTATTAAATTATTCTGTACTGTGTTGAAGTCTCCAACCATTATGAGGTATTTACTTGTGAATTTTGAAGATTTTATGATATTGTAAATTGATTCAAAAAAATGTGGCTCATCGTTATTTGGACCATATAAATTAACTAAACATATTTGTTCATCCTCAATGACCATATTTAAAATGATCCACCTTCCTTGAGGGTCAGATTCTAAAGCTTGAAGAGTATAATTAAAGTTATTTTTAAACATGATCATGACTTCCCTTGAATTTCTTAAACCATGTGCATATAATATTTGTCCACCCCATTCCTCCATCCATGTAGTTTCATCTGTCGTTACCGAATGAGTTTCTTGAATACAAAAGATAGTGTGGTCTTTCTCTTTTAACCAAGTAAATATTTGATGTCTTTTCTTCTTATCTGCGAGGCCATTACAGTTATAACTGGCGATAGTGATTAACCTCCACCTTAATGGGCAACAGGTGAGGCTCGTTAAGGTGGAGGTGAAGGTTTGTTATTTAAGGGTTGGCTGCGCCTTAGATCAGGGCAGCAGCATTTTGTGTGTGGAGCCCTGTGGTGTGTGCATGCTGCTGCTCCCCTCCTGTTTTTATTGTTAATTAAATTAAAAGAGGCCGACACATACTGTCCAGTTAGAGACACCAGTAGCGTTGGCAACTAAAGCGCTACCAAAGGCCGCTACAGTGAGGAGTAACATATTGGACTTTAATGAGGAGCAGTTATCCGTCTTTACATCGAAGGGTTTGCACTGTTTTCATTTAAACATTCGCAGCTTACTGCCGAAGGTTACCGAGGTACATGAGCTGGTCAGAACAATCAACGCAAGCATACTATATTTCTCAGAGACATGGTTAGACTCTAATATGAGCCCCTAAGAGCCATACTGGGCCAACCCATGTTAGGGAACTTTTGAGAAAATGGGACTCAAAGTTGCCAGCCTCCTGTGTCATCTAGAGTATCTGGGAACTAGAAACACTGCTTATATTAAAAACTCAAGATATGTAGACTTACGTGATGCACTTCTCATGTAGGCTTTGGATGCCCTTCTGTTTCATTTAAAGTGAAAGGTACCTCCTTCTGAAGCGGAACCATCATCTTCTGATTCATTTGGGTCAAACTCTGGGTCTCCGTTATCTTCCACTTCACCATCATCATCAATCATAGCAAGCAGTTCCTCATCAGTGAGATACCCAGCCGCCATGTTTACATTGAATTATGGAAAAGTTGTGGGATGGTCCACTATGGCTAAGGCAGTGCAGTGCATATGTACAGTGGCAGAGAGGACGTTTGCTTGTATGAACAATCCATGTGGGTAGATTGGGTTGGCTCATTTAGGAAATGTAGATCTCAGTTTTCTGCACATGCTGACTACCTCAACTCAATTTCGCCAAAAGTGCGGGATGGCCCGGTATGGTTCTTAGGGGCTCATATCACTGACTCCGAAGTTGAAATTGAAAACTTTTATCGTTCGCAAAGACCGGAACAGACAATGGGGAGGGGTATGCATATTTGTGAGGTCTGATATTGATTTTAGATTAAGACAGGACCTGGACAACGACAACCTGGAAGCTGTGTGGATTGATGTTTTACTTCCAAAGAGCAAACCAATATTGTTTGGTGCTGTTTATAGACCTCATCAGAGTGACTTTATCCAAAGTTTAGAATGCGTATGTGCAGGATGTCATGACTTTTTAAACCGGGAAGTTATTTTAATGGCAGATAATAATATTGATGTTTTAAATACAGATGGTCCATTATATAGTGGCTTTTGTGATTTCCTGAAAATGCAGGATCTAACCCTATTAATTAACATCCCAACCAGAATAACTGAACATAGCCAAACTGTTATTGATCATATTATGGTATCTGACACATGTAAAATCCTACAAAGTGGTGTCATTGTATATGGAATTAGTGATCATTTTGTAACCTACTGTACCAGGAAAGTTAAGAGGGCCCCGATTAAATGTCATAAAACTGAAGAGCAGAAGTTTAAAAGGGTATAATATAAATAACTTTGAGGACAAACTTAAAAATGTAAACTGGATGGAAATTACCAACATAGATGATGTTGAAACAGCATTGGACCGCTTTCAATCCATTTTCTTGGAAGTACTTAACAAAACAGTCCCACTAAAAGAGACCAGGATGAAACAGAGATCTCAGCCTTGGATAAATTAATGATATCCTGGATACCATTCATCTAAGGAATACGAAATTAAGCGAGTTTAAAAAAAGCAAACTGCCTGTTCTTTTGAAAGACTATAAAATACTAAGAAATAAGGTGCAGCGAATGGTGAATGAGATAAAGGATTTTTTTTTTTTAGGACAAAAATTGAGGAGCATAAAAAGGATCCTCAGAAATTGTGGGCAACTCTTAGACCTTTGGGGACGAAAGAGAACCCTAAGCAAAAGCAAGGTAAAATAGGCCTAGACATAAAAGGGTCCATATCATATGATAAAAGATTGGTGGCAAAAACTTTTAATGGTTTCTTCACAACAATTGCAAGTAATCTGGTACAGAAGCTTCCATCAACCTCTGGTGTTTTTAGTGATCCACAGAGGGTGCATAAGTTTTATGAAGAAAGGGGAGTCAAGCCAAACACATTTTATTTCAAACAGGTAACAGAGGAGTTGGTACTAAAAAAACTCAAAGGCCTGAATCCTTCCAAGGCTACAGGTTTTGACAACATCCCTGCTAGGTTTCTCAGAGATGCTGCTGAAATAATCGCTCCTGTTTTAACCCATCTTATAAACTTATCCATTGAAAATAACCACTTAACCAGTAAACTTAAGGGGGCAAGAGAAATACCTTTATTTAAAAAGGGGCCCAAATCTGATCCTGGAAATTTCCGCCCTGTATCTATCCTGTGTTCAATATAAAAAATTATTGAAAAGGATAATTAATGAACAAATACAGTTATTTAGCAGAGCAGAACCTGCTATTTAACTTTCAGTCAGGATTTAGAAAAGCCCACTCCACTGATACCTGTCTTCTTTTTCTTACAGATTTTATTAGGAAAGAGGTGGATAAGGGGAATTTTTGTGGCATGGTGTTAATAGAGCTTCAAAAGGCCTTTGATACGGTTCAGTATGATGTCCTTCTGAACAAGCTCAAAGCTTTGGGATTTTCAAATTCAATTCTTCAGTGGGTGAGGTCATACATATGTGGCAGAGAACAGGTGGTGGATGTGGAAGGGACCTTGTCCTCGCCTCTTAAATTAACTTGTGGAGTTCCCCAGGGAAGTGTATTGGGCCCTCTCTCTTTTTTTGTTATATGTTAATGATATGCAGGCAGCCATAGATTGTAATTTGTTTTTATTTGCAGATGACTCAGCTATCCTAGTCTCTCATAAAGAGAAATCAGGGGTGGAAAGGCTGCTTAGTCTACAACTCTTTAACCTCAGGGCTTGGTTAATAGACAATAAGCTCTCTCTCCATTTTGGAAAAACAGAGTCTATTCTTTTTGGGTCTAGAGATAAACTGAAAAAGTCTGGGTTTTCGGGTAGTTGTGGGTGATATTGAAATTATGGCCAAGGAAGTGGTCACTTACTTAGGCTGTATACTGGACAACAAATTATCAGGGGAGTTTATGGCCCAAAGAGTTATCTCAAAGGTCAGCCAAAGGACTAAGTTCATGGCAAGAATATCCAGTCTCTTAGACAGCGACAACTTGAAAATCTTGGCTGATGCTCTTGTTCAATGCCATTTTGACTACGCCTGTACATCTTGGTACACTGGCACTACTAAAGGCCTCTAAGACAAGTTACAGATCTGTCAAAATAAATTGATCAGAGTGATCCTTAAACTCCATCCTAGAACTCATCTCCTTCCTAATCATTTTTCCAGTCTCAGATGGCTTAGAGTGGAGGAGAGAGTTTCCCAACTTTAACTGTGTTTAGTTTATAAGATAAGAAATAACCTGGTACCCAAGTATTTATTAAATTACTTTTCTAAAATTAGCGACACACACAATTAAAATATCAATGTGAGCAACACATGCATGCACACGGGCCCTACAGAAAACTCAGTTTTTGCCCATTTACGCATGGCTGCCCTTACCGTGGTCGGTCAGCGACAGTCCCTGTTTTCCATTCTCAGACAGAAACAGGGAAATAAAGTGCCAAAAAATTACACAGAGGCAGGTGCCCACAAATAGAAGTGAAGAGTTCCTACTCCTGTTGATGGACAAAAAAATGGGTTTTCTATGGGGGCCGTGTGCACGCATGTTTTGCTCACGTAGATGGCGTCAAACGGTACTTGTGCTAACCCTCAATCGTCTTGGACCCCTCATCTCATGATCAGTTTTGGTTGCTGTCTAATCTGTCACGTACAGGCTGTAACCAGATATGGCGCTCTTGAGCTGCCATCGTCACTCATGGCTGTCCTAAGCGGAGTCGGTCAGTGACAGTGCCTGTGTTCCATTCTCGGATAGACAGCCGACTGATTGTTGAATGGCGACAGTGCAAATGACGCACCACCTCTCGGCGGCTGAGACCTGCCCGTAACATGCCAAAGGCTCTTTTTCTCTCTCCTGCCTCACAAGCCGTTCCACTTTCTTGATGCAGTAGCATTTTTCGTTTAGTTTTTTTTTCGTTGGCTTTATGTAGGCTATTGACCCCTCCAAAAAGAACAAGTCAAGTGTCACTGTACACATCACGAACAGCTCAATGTTTGTCATTACTGAAGTGCTTGGCGCGTGCACGTGGTGCGCGTCAGGATTACAATACCACGCGCTTTTCTTTATTTCCTCTCGTGCCTCACTGGAAAAGCAATAAAAATCAATCGATTCTTCAATTTGCCGCAAATACAGTACATACCTCACCTGTGCGTTTTTAATGGCACTGAGTATATAAACAATCTGACGGAAATCGTGTAAATACGGGCAAGGCAGGGTTTCCTCCAGGATTTTTTGAAACTGGCGGAGGGCTTCAGCGTCAGGTCAAAACTCAGCATTATCAGGTGTGGCCAGTTTTCTTTAATCAGCATGAAGGCGATGTAATTATTGAAGTCTGTGTACACAGAGGTTTATCAGTTTCATATGCATCACGGTAGATTTCACATATAATATGATACAGTTAGGTAGAGCAGGATGTGCTCACAGCAAACAGTAGTTAACATCGTAGTTTATCGTTTGCAAAGTGAACAAAATATTTCTCTCTCGAATTGTTGCACACAATGCATTAAGAAGAAAGCAGCGCGTTTTACTGCCGATGGCTAATTTTATTCATTGGAAAACGTGTTCATCAAGCAAAATGATTGACAATAGGTCAAGAATTATTTGCGCTCATTTTGAATTAACAATGAGAACTGGCGACACCTGATTGTCCTTAGGATTTTTGGAGTTTATGTAAAGTCATTTTACATAAGCGTGGCGGCTTTTATTTTGCCGTGGTGGTGTGCCACGATCAATTACATGTAGCTGAAACCCTGGGGGAAGGACTGATACCTTAATTATATTTTTTTGATGAGTTGACTTGATAAGAGCGACGACAAAACAAGAAAGGAAGATTTTTAGAATGTATTCTCTTAACTCGCGCAGGAATACATATTGTTCATGCACTTGCAGCTGTTGTCAGTTCTTTCTATTGCGTATACTGTAAGTGTCTAACGTTATTAGATTTGAGGTTTTGTTTTGTTTTGGCCATTATGGAAGAGGAAGGACCAGACGTTGAAGAAAGAACCATGGGAAGAGATACAACAACTATAAAAAAGCAATTGAGACTTGAAATTGAGCTTGAGTGCATGAGAAGTACAGGCGGACGATTCAGGCTGCTTTTGAGGTATTGGGTGGAGATATTTGAGGGGTACGATTGTGTTCCAAATAGCATCAACCTCGTCACTCCATATTTCTATGTCAGTCAATCACTGTTATGAGAGTCCACTTGATCGTGTTCATAAACTACTATCTTTTTGGTGGCCCAGTTTTGGCTTCTCCAACCTTCCTCGGAATGGTAGCATGACTCCAGTAAAAACATTATTTTCTTTCTAAGCTAGACAACGTGTACATGTATAGCGTATAGCCAGCGCAGGGACCAGACTTTTTGCAGGCAGGGAAAAAACCAAAATAAGCAGCAAAACTAATATGCATCGATGAAAGAAATCGCCTTTATGCGATAGTAGCTTAAAAAAAAAAATCAAGATTTAAACATGGAATTTAAAACTATGAACTACTGGAAGATTTGGAAGAAATCTATTATGAGTTCTGACTCGTCAGGCTTTAAAAACAAATTTGAAAACAGTTTTCACAGTGTTCACTGTATTATAACTATGGAACATCTGGGTACTTTCAGAGTACACAACCCGTATGTGACGTCACGGAAAATGAGACTGTCGGCGGACTGGTTACAGTGGAAAAGGAGCAACATTTCGAAAGCGAATATCAAGTCACATGAAACTTTTTTTCTCTTGTTATACGAGTGAATACCTTCAACCTATCATGAAATTGCCATAATGGACCAATTTTATGGGTACTTCTTTTCTTTGAATCCCTACTTTAAGTAAGTTTTCACTTGTCAAAGCAAATAGTAACTTACAAAAAGTTACTATTTGCTTGACAAGTGAAAATTTTCTTATTCTATTGGCAAGCTTGTCAAAATTGCCTTAAATCAAGGGCAAATTATTTGTCCTACTCAGAAAAATGGTGGTACAATTAAATGTTTTAAGTCTTAAGTAAATTCATCTTACCTAGTATTTTCATCTTAAATTTTTTGCACTGTGGTTTGGGTGGAAATATCCCCTGGACATCTCACCCAACTGCATTTCATTAAAACCAACTTGAATGCAGTGTGATATCACAATAACATACTGCGGCCTATCGTCCTACTATTCGTCCATCAAAACGATACCTATCCAGCATGACCATGCCAGACCCATGTCACCCATGTATGCACAGTGTTCCTTGAGCCTGAAAACATTTGTGTGCTTGAATGGCCGGCTTACTCCTTGAACTTATACCCCATCCATCATCTTTGGGATGTCCTCAACCAGCGAGGTCCTCATTGGTTGACATTTCCAGTCAATATCTGCCGACTCCACACAGCTCTTGAGAAGAAGTGGGAACAAGTCCCCCCAAGTTACCATTGACCATTTGTTATGGTCCATACAGCAGAGATGTGTAGCAGTGCAGCAGGCCAAAGGCAGACATACTCAATATTGATTTGTGTAATTTGGACAATAAACCCTTTCCCTTTATCATCACGCCGTCATGAGTTTTCTGTTAGTATGACCATACTGCAATACATTTCAACATACTGTCGACACTCAATGAAAATACAACCAGTTTCGGAACATGATCATATTTCCTACAATAAGAGGTGTTGCATTTATATTTTTGTTCAGTGTATATATGTACAGTGCTGTGAAAAAGTATTTGCCCCCTTCCTGATTTCTTGTTTTTTTTCCCACATTTGTCACACCT
The DNA here is from genome assembly GCA_029692085.1 of Gymnothorax javanicus. Lineage (NCBI taxonomy): Eukaryota > Metazoa > Chordata > Actinopteri > Anguilliformes > Muraenidae > Gymnothorax > Gymnothorax javanicus. The sequence continues at coordinate 31,447,248 of CM056200.1, read as the reverse complement.
AAATGTTGAATCATAAATATAATTATGATCAATATGATTTCATACTGAATGTGATTAACCACATTTTTTCAGTTCAATTTCACTAGCCACACCCAGGCCTGATTACTGCCAGACCTGTTGAATCAAGAAATCACTTAAATAGAACCTGTCTGACAAAGTGATGTAGACTAAAAGATCTCAAAAAGCAACACATTGTGCCGCAATGTGAAGAACAGAAGAGAAACAAAGTCAATAACATTTATCAGTCTGAAGAGGGTTACAAAGCCATTTCCAAGGGTTTGGAACTCCAGCAAACCACGGTAAGAGCCATTATCCACAAATGGAGAAAACGTGGAACAATGGTGAACCTTCCCTGGAGAGGCCGGCCTACCAAAATTACTCCAAGAACGCATCGACGACTCATCCAGGAGGTCACAAAAGAAGCCAGAACAACATCTAAAGAACTGCAGGCCTCACTTGCCTCAGTTAAAGTCAGTGTTCATGATTCAACAATAAGACAGAGACTGGGCAAAAATGGCATCCATGGGAGAGTTCCAAGGCGAAAACCACTGATGAAAAAAAAGAACACAGAGGCTTGTCACACATTTGCCAAAAAACATCTTGATGATCCCGAAGACTTTTGGGAAAATTTTCTTTGGACTAATGAGACAAAAGTTCTTTGGACTAACAAGACAAAACTTTTTGGAAGGTATGCGTCCCGTTACATCAGGCGTAAAACTAACACAGCATTTCATAAAAAGAACATCATACTAACAGTCAAACATGGTGGTGGTAACGCGATGGTCTAGGGCTGCTTTGCTGCTTCAGGACCTGGACGACTTGCTGTAATTGATGGAACCATGAATTCTGCTCACTACCAGAAAATCCTGAAGGAGAATGTCCGACCATCAATTTGTGACCTCAAGTTCAAGACACTTGGGTAATGCAGCAAGACAATGATCTGAAACACACCAGCAAGTCAACCTCTGAATGACTTAAAAGAAAAAAACAAAATGAAAGTTATGGAGTGGCCTAGTCACGCCGGATTTAAATCCGATTGAGATGCTGTGACATGACTGCAAACAGGCCGTTCATGCACGAAAACCCTCCAATGTGGCTGAATTAAAACAATCCTGCTAAGAAGAGTGGGCTAAAATTCTTCCACAGCGATGTGAAAGACTCATTGCCAGTTATTGCAAAAGCTTGATTGCAGTTGTTATTGTCGAGGGTGGCACAACTGGTTATTAGGTTTAGGGGGCAATTACTTTTTCACATAGAGCCAGCTAGGTTTGGATGGCTTTTTCCCCTCAATTAATGAAATCATCCATTAAAGACTGCATTTTGTATTATCTTTGTCTAATATTAGAATTTTTTAATGATCTGAAACATTTAAGTGTGACATATTTGGGGAAAAAAAAAGAAATCAGGAAGGGGGCAAATACTTTTTCACGGCACTGTATACAATGGTGTAGGTAACTCAATTTTGAATGTTTGCTCATTAAGACTGATTTTCCAATCCCTGTTCACAAATTATTTAGCTTGAACAAATGTTTTCCCGTTGAAATTAATTGTGTGCTTGATTCAGCAAAATGGTGTACTCTCTTATTTCTATATTAAGCATCTTCTTCCATCTAAATTTGGCCCACTTACTCCTCCTATACCATTTAAGCTATTGATACCGTTCAAACTTTAAAAATTTCAGCTTGTTCTGAATTATGTTGCATCTGCACAGATTTTTGATTTTAGTTTTTGAGATATTTAATTTTAAATGTCTTTTTAACGGTCCTATTAAGTCAAGCCATTTTTGTGCTGATTCAGTAGATTTAGCACTGGGGGGGGTAGCAATTTGTCTTCACTGTGTCAAGACTGCCAAATCAAGAGAAGAAGAAGAGGAGGAGGGGAAGAGGCATATTTGCGGAGGAATTGTTGCTGCTCCGATGGGAAGTTGTGGCGGTTGGCTCACTGAGTATCACTATCCCCCGGTTGTGAGAGCGGGTGGTCGACTTAGCTTTTTTACGCACCTTGTCCTGGTCCCATTGACAGTCAAACAATTCCACTGCATGATGTAAGCTGACTAACAAACCTGATGGACCTTTATTTTCCTACCTCACACTCGCACATTTTAATCAAAGGTACACAGCAAAATGTTCAGAGTAAAATCAACTCTTAAAGAGTCTATTTGGTCCCAGTGGGACCAAATAGACTCTTTAAGAGTTGATTTTACTCTGAACATTTTGCTGTGTAGTATCACTCTACATTTTGTCCTCAGTGGATGCTGAATTAATTGGTTACTGTGGCCAGCATATGCATGGGTCATCAATGCTAACACAGCTGGGCATCTGGCTCCCAAGGGTCCATGGTTATTTCATCAGCTACCCAGCTAATCTATGACCTTTATTTCAGCTAACAACACCACTGCAACGCGCAACTTTTCTATGGCGTCATATTACTGAAGGTACTTTCGGACCTTGGCAAAGAGCCTTCACTAATAGTGACACTGTATGTGGCTAGTTAGTGACACTGTTTTCCGTTGCTGTTTGGCTTAAGTAGGTTAATGTAGCTAGATAGCTTGTGGATGATGGACTTTATGAAGAAGCATGTTTAGTGACAGCTAGCTAGCTTGCTAAATAACGTGGGATAAGTTAAATTAGCTATATAGCTAGCCTTTCTATTTACAATGATATCACATCTGTAATTGCACTGAAAATGGAACAAATCCATTTGTGGCGAAGCAGCGGCAATTGTGGCTCTACAAGATCTTGCTGTGTGAATCTAATGAGTGTAAAACTACAGCAATCTCTGGACAAGCCCTCCAAATGTTCTGGGGAATCAGATAAGGGAACCCTTCATCTGGTAGCATGCTCTGGTGGTTCTAATGCTGTAGCTGACGAGCCAGCTAGGTTGGCAACCTGTTAGGGAAGCCCGTGACTGTTTTCCAACCTCTGACAAACACCTTTTGTTCAAAAGTATTTTTATCCTAAATTCTGACACTTCTCTGTCACGCAATTACTTCGCTGTATGCCAGTATAATGACCGTGGCAGGCACACACTCCTGTTGGAACAGCTGGACATCTCGGGCCGAAGCTAACTGAGGGCTTACTGAATTCATTCTCTGGCTCGTTGGCTAGTTCACGAACTAACATAACTTCCTGCTGACATATTATATGAAATGATATTACAATTTCATCATTTTAGAAAATAGACCATAGACTGTTAACTACATTGCAATGCATTATCATCCTGATATTTCGATAAAAATTCTCGGGTCACAAACGCGAGCAAAGGATCAAGTTCCATGACTCGATTGAGCCTATCTAGGGTAATGGCCCACAGACTACTGGATTAGGCCAAGGGTTAGCGGCTAGGCTAGCTGAGCTCAAGTAACCACCTCAGACAGCCAGTCTAGACCAGGAGTTAGCGACAGGGCTTGGCGTTCCTACTCTATAGCCCGGAGCCATGTGGGCCTGTGCTCAAGCCCAGCCACGACATAACTGGATGGAACGAGTGCTACTTGATATCCGATAGAGCGCATCGCAAGGCTTATATGATCGCCGTTAATGATGGGTCAAAGTTCAAAATGTAGATGAGTGAACTTCGCCCATACCCGTGCGCGGTCGAATGCTAGCTTATATAATAGCGATTTATAGCATTTAGTTCCAAGACGTGGACTCCAGCTTTGACTTGAATTTAGCTTTTTTAAATTTTTGCGATATTTTTCCATGTTCATTTCTGTGTATCCACGATGGTTTTCTACTGCGAAGCTGCACAATGCTCATCGTATTTCGACATGCATGCATTGGCTTGGCGAAGCTGGCCCAATTACCGGAAGTGCGGACGTGTACAAGAAATCCCGTTCATTCATCACGTCTCGCAATTTACAAGTTTCGTGCTATGCACTAAAAAAGTGTGACATCACTTTCCCTGGTTGAATAATTGCTGACTACCGCACGGGAACGTGAGTATACCGCTTAGTCTCACGCATTTCTCACACCAAATGCGTGAGAGTTGGCAGACCTGTAATAACTTGAACAAATGAGTGGAGATAATATGATTAAGCATTTAATATCCGATGGTCTTGTAGCTCACCAGCATGCCATGAAATTAGATGTACATTTGAATGATGAGTAAAAACAGTAATTCATGAAAATTGGTTCTAAAAACTAGAAATTTGGACACATTTGCCATGATTTATATCCATCACAGCCTCCAACGATCACGCTCTGTAGTGACATTTCTAAGGAAGCTCCATGCCAAATTTGAAGTGAATCGGCCTGGCAGTTTTGAAGAAGATTTTTAAAGTTCTCAAATGAAAAAACAAAACAAAATTTGTAACAAAACAAACAAAAAAAAACCCTACATTTTTCTAAACTGATTACATTTTTGTTTGAAGCTCCATACCAAATTTGAAGTAAATCCACAAGCGATTTCAGAGAAGATGATGTTTGACGAAGACAATGAAGAAGACTATGATGAAGGACATTGCAACATCCCAAGAAAAAAAAAAAAAAATGCAATCCTAAGTCTTGAATCCAATACTAAGCATGACTTTGACTACTTATAGATATAGTCAAACTCACCTCTACACACATTTCTGGCTTCGGGACCAAGCTCTTTGATAGGGGTTGGACTCTCTCCTTTTCTGGAGTTGCTCATATGGAGAGGCGGTGAGTGGGCATGGGGATACTCGAGTCCCCTTTTCTGAGTGCCGTCGTGTTGGAGACTATCCTGGTGAACAAGAGGGTCTCTGCAATTCGCTTGTGTGTTGTGGAGGGAAATGCTCTGACTGTTGTTTGTGCTTATGTACCAAACCGCAGTTAATTAATAATAATAATAATAATACATTTTATTTATGGGCGCCTTTCATGACACTCAAGGTCACCTTACAAATAAAAACAGGGTCAAACACAATAAATGAAATACAAAAGCGTAAAATAATTAAACATATAACAACAAACAAACAGACACTCAGGACCAATCAAAGTAAGTAAGAAAGCCTGAACAGAAGAGTTTTGAGCCTGGATTTGAAGTGAGGGAGTGAGTCATTATTTTGGGTCAGGGGGGTGAATTCCAGAGTTGGGGAGCAGAGCGGCTGAATGCTCTGCCCCCCATGGTACTGAGGCAGACAGAGGGGACAGTGAGGTGAATAGAAGATGAGGATCTGAGGGTTCGAGTAAGTAAGGTGACAGGAAGGAGGTCAGAGAGGTATGGAGGGGCGAGGTTATGGATGGACTTGTAGGTCAGAAGTAAAATCTTATAGTGAGTACGGTAAATAATGGGGAGCCAATGGAGCTGCTGTAGGATGAGTGTGATATGACAGGTGGATGGGGACCTAGAGACCAAACAGGAGGGAGTTGCAGTAGTCGAGCCGAGAAGTGACAAGACTGCAGACCAGTATGGTAGCGGTGTGAGGGAGGGGCGTAGGTGGTTGATATTGCGAAGATGAAAGTAAGCTGACCGGGTTATGTTGTTAATGTGGGATGTAAAGGAAAGTGTGCTGTCAAGGATGACACCCAGACTCTTTACCTGAGGGGAGGGAGAGATCAAAGAGTTGTCAATGGATATGGTGAAACTGTGGGCTTTGGCTAGATTGGTTTTAGTGCCGATCAACAACATTTCTGTTTTGTCACTGTTTAATTTGAGGAAATTGCATGTGAACCAGGACTTTATTTCATGAAGGCAGTCGGTTAGGGATGGAGGTGAGAGGGTGGAGTTAGGTTTGGAAGAGATATAGAGCTGGGTGTCATCCGCATAGCAATGGAAATTAATGTGGTATTTACAAAAAATGTGGCCAAGGGGGAGTAAGTATATGATGAATAGCAGGGGCCCCAGGACAGAGCCCTGAGACACACCTGTGGTGACTGGGAGAGGATGTGAGGTAAATGATTTCAGCTGAATGAACTGAGTGCGGCTAGAGAGGTGAGATTTAAAGCAGTTATGGGGTGTGTGTATGATGCCAATAGCATGAAGTCTGTCCAGGAGGATGGTGTATGAGATGGTGTCGAAGGCCTTACTCAGATCAAGCAGAATAAGGATGGATAATAGACCAGAATCAGCTGCCAGGAGGAGATCGTTGGTGATTTTGAGCATTGCAGTTTCATTAGAGTGGAAAGGGCGGAAACCAGACTGAAATTGTTCATAAAGATTATTGCGAGACAGGTGGGCATGGAGCTGAGAGGCAACAGTCTTTTAAAAGAATTTTTGAGAGAAGTGGAAGATTGGAAATGGAGCGGAGATTATTGAGGTTATTGGGATCTGCACCAGGCTTCTTAAGTATAGGAGTAACAGCAGCTGTTTTGAGAGGCGAGGGAACAATTCCAGCACTGAGAGAGGAGTGGATTATGTGTGTGATGAGAAGGGCAAAAAAGGAAGCAATGGCCTTGATAAAAACAGTCGGGAGAGGGTCTAGTTGGCAGGTAGATGTTTTGGATTTCTTAATTAAACCAGAAATTTCAGCAACAGGTGGTAGAGTGAATACTGAAAGTGACTGAGAAGGAAGCAAAGAGGGTATGAAGGAAGATGAATAGCAATTAGGAACAAGCAGTTGGTGGATATTTGTGATTTTGGCAGAGAAAAAGGAAATGAGGGTGTTTCAGAAGGCCTCTACAAATGAAGAGGGAGGGAATCAGGAGGTTGTGTGATGTTTCTGAGCACAGAGAAAAGAGCTTTAGAGTCAGCTTCATTAGAATTAAACCAGAGTAGTAGGTGGATTTAGCCTGCTTGATACAGTCTTTATAATGAGACATATGATTATAATACATTTTTCTGTGGCAGTAAGACCAGTCTTTCTGTATAAACGTTCAAGTTGGCGACCTTTAGCTTTAAAGAAGTCTGAGAGCAGGGGTAAACTAGGATGAAGAACGAGTAAAAGTTGCAGATCTAGTTTTTAGTGGGGCCAGGTTGTTTAAGAGATTATGAAGATTGTTGTTATAATGAGAGACCAGTTCATCTGGGGTGGAAAGACTGTCTGTACTGGGAAGACAGGCAATACTGGCAGAAAGAATGTCCAAATTATTGTTCTTGATGTTACGGAAAGACATAGTATGTGGGAGATTGGTTTTAGAATGTGGTATATTGACACTGAAGGATTGCAGCATATGGTCAGAGAAGGGAACAGCATCTGCCTTGCAGTTAACAGGAACAAGACCAGAGCAACAGATTAAATCCAGAGTGTGTCCTTTTTAATGTGTTGGGAAGTTAATATATTGCTGTAGACCAAAACTGTGCAGACAGGAAGTAAAATCTCTGGCGAGAGGGTTACTGACATTGTCCATTAGGATATTAAAATCCCCCAGAAAAATTAAATAGGGAGAGAGTGAGGACAAATGTGTCAGAAATGTAGCAAAGTCAGTTGTTGGGTTTGGGAGGGCAATACACGGTTGCGATAATCGTGGGAGTAGGTCCAGAGAGCTGTGAGACCATCGATTCAAATGACTGGAAAACAGGAGTAGACACCAACGAGACTCTCAACTTCTTACGAAAAAACATTGCGAGACCTCCTCCCCGGCCAGAGTCACGTGGTTGACAGTTGTAAACAAATCCGGGAGGAGTAGAGTAATTTAATGAAGTATAGTTGGGCTGTTTGAGCTGCTGCCACGTTTCACTCAAACATAAAAAGTCAAACTAATGGTTGATTAGGAGATCCTGGATGAGATGCCCCTTGCTTGTAATCGATTAGATGTTTAAGAGACCGAAGTTGATGCTGGTGATGCCATGGTTGAGGCTAGTGTTAGCCAACCTAGCTAGGCAGGCTAGCACACTGTGGTCAGCAACCCATCCGGTTTTTCGAGGAGGGCGTTGAGTCATGGACTGTATGGACTGGATAGTTCTCGAACTGTCCGAGTGGTATATCTGACGAGACCCTCAGTGGATATATCTCCGGCAGGGTCGGATGGGCGGCGGAGGTTCAGTCAGATGGAAGCGGAGCCAAAGGAGCTCAGCAGCCGAATACTGGAGGATTCCAGTTACCGGTTGATGGAGGGATGTCAGGAACAACCAGATGAACACAGACCAGAGGTAGGACTTGCCAGCCAGCATGGTTAGTGAGAGTTCAGGCTGCTGCAGTCACTTTCAGAGATGGCCGCGCTCCATATGCGAGTATATGAGGACTCACCTCTGAGCGTTTGAGATACGCTAGCTCAAATCAGATCGCTCCTGAAGGCTATTAAACCGGCATAATCCCAGGCGATGGGAGCAACAGAAGTTGCCAACTACACCAGTGAAATGACTGAAAGCGATGGCACTGACAGTGCGTAAAAATTACTCAACATTGCCACAAACAAATAAACAAACAAACAAAGAAGTAGAAGTTGCGGCAGCCAAACTGTGCCAGCCTTCACTCCCAGCGTCATATTCGTTTGCGAGCTGGTTTAGCGGAATTACCACAGCAAAAGTTCAGTTCTTTAACGGCAATTAGCGGCAGTTAAGAGTATCCAACTTTCTTGCAGTCCCTGGGTGGGGTCCTGGAAAAGGCTCCTACTGGGGATTTCATAGTTCTGTTAGGAGACTTCAACGCTCACATTGGCAATGACGGAGACACTTGGAGGGTGAGTGATTGGAGAATGATTAGGAGGATGACCTCCCTGATCTGAACCTGAGCGATCTTTTGTTCTTGGATTTCTGTGCTGGTCATGGATTATCCATAACAATCACCATGTTTGAGCTTAAGGGTGTTCATAAGTGTACTTAGTACTGGAACACCCTTAGTCAAAGGTCGATGATCCATTTTGTAATGATGTCATCAGATCTGCGGCCATATGTTTTGGACACTCAGGTGGAGAAAGGGGCAGAGCTGTCAACTGATCACCACCTGGTGGTGAGTTGAATCAGATGGTTGGGAAGACTGCCAGACAGACCTGGGAAGCCTAAACATGTTGTGAGGGTCAACTGTGAATGTTTGGTAGAGGACCCTGTCCAGACTATTTTCAACTCACTCCTCCGGAAGAGGTTTTCCCATATCCCGAGGGAGGCTGGGGACATGGAGTCTGAGTGCACCCTGTTTAAAGTCTCCATTGTGGAAGCGGCAGCTGCGAGCTGTGGCCTGAAGGTTATCATGTGGGTCATGGCGGCAACGCAAGGACCTGTTGGTGGACTTTTATGGTGAGGGAGGCCGTCAAGCCAAAGAAGGTGGCCCTTCAGGCTTAGTTGGCCCAGAGGACCCCTGACTCAGCAGACTGGTACCGGCAGGCCAGAAGGACTGCAGCCGTGGTAGTTACTGAAGCAAAATCTCGGGTTTGGGAAGAGTTTGGGGAGGCCATGGAGAAGGACTTTCAGGTAGCTTCAAAGAGGTTCTGGAAGACTGTCAGACAACTCAGGAAGGGAAGGCAGGGTTTCACCCAGGTTGTTTTCAGCTGGGGTGGGGAACTGCTGACCTCAACCGAGGATATTGTTTGGCGGTGGAAGGGACTCCTGAAACCGGCAGACATGCCTCCATTGAGGAGGCAGGGATGGAGGACTCAAGCAAGGTATTGACCATTTCCCAGGTGGAAGTCACTGTGGTGGTCAGAAAGCTCTACAGTTGCAAGTAACCTGCGATGGACGAGTTTCTTGAGATGCTAAAGGCCTTGGATGTGGTTAGGCTGTCATGGTTGCAGCACCTGCTCGACATCGCGTGGATGTCCAGTACAGCACCCATGGACTAGCAAACAGGAATGGTGGTTCCAATATTTAAAAAAGGGGAGGGTCTGCTCCAATTATAGGGGGATCACACTGCACAGCCTCCCAGGAAAATGTCTTTGCCAGGGTGATGGAAAGGAGACTCCACCTGATTGTCAAACCTTGGATTCAGAAGGAGCAATGTGGGTTCTGTTCCGGCCGTGGACCATGGACTTACTTTTTACCCTCACATGGATATTGGAGGGGTCATGGGAGTTTGCCCATCCAGCCTACATGTGCTTTGTGGACTTGGAGAAAGCTTATGACCATATCCCACAAGGCATCCTGTGGGGGGGTTGCTGTGGGATTATGGGGCTCCAGGGCCTATAATTCAAGCCATTCTATCCCCGTACAACCAAAGCCAGAGTTGTGTCCACATTCTCAGCATTAAGTTAGACTCGTTTGCAGTTGGTGTTGGACTCCGCCAAGGGTGTGCCTTGTCTCCTATTCTGTTCAGAGTTTTCATGGACAAGATATCAAGGCGCAGCCAAGGTTTGGAGGGTGTCCAGTTTGGTGGCTTCAGGATTGCATCTCTGCTGTTTGCAGATGATGTGGTCCTGTTAGCTTCATCATGCTTTGACCTCCAACGAACACTGGAGCGGTTCGCAGCTGAGAGTGAAGCGGTCGGAATGAGGATCAGCACCTCTAAATCTGAGGCTGTGGTTCTCTCCTGGAAAAAAGTGGATTGTCCCCTTCAGGGGGGGTGGGGAGTTGTTACCCTGTCTTGCTCACGAATGAGGGTAGAATGGAGAGTGAGATTAACAGACGGATCGCTGCAGCGTCTGCAATGAAGCAGGCATTGTACCTGTCTGTTGTGGTCAAGAAGGAGCTGAGCGTAAAAGCAAAGCTCTCGATTTACTGGTTGATCTACGTTCCAAAGCACACCCATGGTCACAAGCTTTGTGTATTGACCGTAAGAATAAGATTGTGAATATAAGCAGCGGAAATGAGCTTTCTCTGTTGGGTGGCTGGGCTGACCCTTAGGGATAGGGTGAGGGGCTCGGACATCGGAAGAGGCTCAGAGTAGAACCACTGCTCCTCCGCATCGAGAGGAGTCAGTTGAGGTGGTTCGGGCATCTTTTCCGGATGCTTCCTTGATGCCTCCCTTTAGAGGCTTTCTAGGCATGTCCAACTGGGAGGTGACCCCAGGGCAAGCCCAGGAAATGCTGGAGGGATTATATCTCCCGGCTGGCCTGGGAACGGCTTAGGGTCCTCCAGGTAGCGTTGGAGGGAGTCCTTGAGGAGGGGGGTGCTTGGACCTGTCTGCTAAATCTGTTTTCCCCTCAATCCAGCCCCAGATAATCAAAAGAAAATGCATGGATGGATGGAAATTATTTCAAAACTGTGAACAAATTTCAGAGACATGGTCCCAAGGAAGCTCCATACCAAATCTGAAGTAAATCCGGCAAGCAGTTTTGGAGAAGATGATGTTTGGAGAAATTGCGAATGGAGGATGAAGACGACAAAACTGCACCATCCCAGTTCCTGGCCTATCGGCAGGTGAGCTAAAAATGCTGTGTAGGCCCTGATGAGTATAATTTTGAGGAAAAGCTCAAGTTGAATTGAAGCCCATGCAATCTGTGCACAACAACTGAACCCAAATTCAGTCAAAAGGACTATTTAGTTTGCTGTTAAATAGGAACATACGCAATTACTATGTTGAAGAGTGCATGAGTGCTGTACGTGGGGAATGATACATGTGTGAGTGCTTGACTTCAACACTGATGGGGCTTCCAATATCCTGTGAGGGACATTTTTTTGGTCCACTTGTCCTCTTATACCCTTTTATCAAAGAAAGCCTGGAATTTTGAACACGAAATCCATCCATTCACACTTCAGGAAGGTCCTGGAAAAGTCCTGAGTCTTTGCAGTTTGCCCAACACCAAGAACCGCAAGTTTTATTTTTGACACATCAAAGCTGAGCAGGATTTAGGGGCATCATTTATTTTTATTTTTTTGTATGGGTCTGAAACTGTAACCCACGTGAGTGCTGCGTATCTTTCATAAAACTATTTTCAAAAGATGGCTCAGGATGAATGGTGAGACTTCAGGCACGAATTAGATAAAGTTTGTGGCTGAATTTACAACCGCAACACAGAATGAGTTGTGATAGGATGAAAAATGCAAATTGTAAACAGAAATGTTTTTCTCAATTCATTTTGACTTAATTTTACTTAATTACTTAAAACAGACAGAATGAAGACAAGATATTCAATGTTTTGTCTCGTCAGCTTAATTCTAATTGTAAATATACATCCATTCCAGCCAGCCAGGCCAGCAATGGTCTCCAAACAATTTTGGGACAGGGCTATTTAGGGCTAGTAATGAGGCAAAACAAAAAAAATAACTGAATCACGTAATGGGTCAAGTCAGAAAAGATGGCGTAACGTCACACTCAGCTTGACCCTGAAAGGCGAAGGGTACATTAAATATTGAAAATGGTGGAACTAGTTTTTTTACAGGCGGAGGCCATTTGCCTGGCATCCGGGTACCAAATAACTGTTTGACTCTTTGCCCGGCAGGCAAACTTAGTGCGTTGTTTGTTGATGTCAGTGATGTTTTTATTTTTTGGTCTGTATGGTTCTGCAATTGTCTTTAACTCATTGTACTTTGTTTTCGTCGCCGTATTGATAAATAACTTGAAACAAATCATTGTAGTTGTCGAAAGCTTCTAATTACCAATATTTAAGTTAGTTCTCCATCAAAATGCCTTGCATCCATAAAATAACTATTGCTACCATTTCTGTTTAGGAACACGGTATCGTGTGTTTAGTTATTTAGCGTAACATTTGAGTGGCTAATTCAGTCAGGTTGTATCCGTTAAAGAGTTGCACCGCTGTAACAACTAATCTCTTCATAAATAACATCGCTTATGGTCAGTCTGAAATTCAACATTGCATGGAAACAGACTCGGTCTGCCATTTTGAATATTTAATATACCTCTGACCTCTCAGGGACAAGTTCAGTGTGACGTCATCGCCATCTTTTCTAACCGGGCCCGACTGGACCCATTTGAAATCACTGGTGGCAGCAGGTGAGTGTAATCATGATTTGGTACCAAAGCAGCACCCGAAAAAGCCTTGTCCTCCTGGAGAAAAATATGGCAGAGGGTCGCTAATTTGCCCACAAATTAAAGAGAAAATCATTGAAACATTAAAACACAATGTCGGGTGGGGATTTGAATATTTTACCCACTACGGTTGGTAACATACTTAAAAGATACACAAAGAAATTCCTCCATATTACTTGTAAAAGGCAAGGGTGCAAGCTTAAGCTGACAACCCCTGACTTCCAATCACTCAAACAGTACTAACTAAAGAATGGTCATTCCTCTAGAAGTGGTATAAACTGATGGGCTCAGGATTACTCAAGCCAATCTTTTTAAATACTAAAATACATTGTTACATCCACAAATGCCAACTGAATTTTAAGGGAGCTTTAAGTTAAGTGTCAAAAGCACCCTCGATTTCTCTGGGCTGCAGACATCTGCCATTACACAGTGGAAAAATGGATTGTGGTAAGACACATCAATATTTCATGACTTCGTAGGAACAAATGGATGACGTGTACGTAAGCTTAAAGAAAAAAAAGGCCCATCCAGAGTGTTGCCAGCAGTAAATCGAAAAGCCATGCTCTGTCATGGTATGGGGTCATGTCAGTGCTCTTGGCGAGGGTAACTTGGCGGGACACCAACCATTCTGAAAAGTACACTGCAATTTTGAAGCAACATATGCTGTCATCAAGACATCGTTTCCAGGGATGCCCATACTTATTTCAGTGAGACAACGCAAAACCGCATCTTATCCACATTACAAAACAATGGTTACAGGACTCTTCATCCCCTGATTTTTTGTCCCCGGACTTTTCATCCCGAATTTTGCATCCCTGGATTTTTTGTCCCTGTGGACTTTTCGTCCCCAGATTTTATGTCCCCTAATGATAAAAAAGTGCCACCATTGTTGACAGACGGATGGATGAATGGACGACGGACAGATCACCATGATATTAGGGTTAGGGTTAGGGACAGTGTTATAATGTCGGAAGAGGGCAAAGCATTATTGGGGATGAACTGTCCAGGGATGAAGAGTCTGGGGACAAAGTTAATGAGGACAAAGAGTCGAGGGCCGAAGAGTCCAGGGATGCAAATTCCTAGGGGATGAAAAGTCCGAGGACAAAAAGTCTGGGGACGAAAAATTCGGGGAGGAAGAGTCCTAGAGCCCAAAACAATGACTGTATAAGAAGAGGGTGCAGATGCTGGACTGGCCTGCCTGCAGTCCTGACTTCTCCCCAGCAGAGAATTTTTGGCACTTTTTGAAATAAAGAATTTGCCAAAGAAGACCCCATATTGTTGCCTACTCTAATACATGGTTGCAGGAAGAATGGGACAAAACTGCTCCTTAAACACTAATTCACTTGGGGTCTTCAGTCCCTTGACGTTAATCATGTGTTGCAAAAAGGATTCGCACCATAATGAGGGGAATATTTCAAAATATGAGGCAAGACTCAAAATTAAAATGTGTTCATTTTGCAAACTTGATCAAATTTACTGGTCAAAACTGAAAGAATTTGACCGGTATATATATATATTTTTTTCATAGAGTTAGTCAAAGATACTGTAAAAAGCAACACGTTCAGTTACATTACACCCCCACATCCTGTTATTAGGGGCTGTGGTAGAAGTAGTTAGCCTGGTAATACCAGACTCTGCTACTTCGCTTTGCTTCGTACAGAGAGTCGGGCAGTCGTGATTGACAAATGTTTACTTCCTGGTAGGTGGGCGCTTGTCTGAAGTTTAAAGGTTACCCATTATGCCATTTTTCCAAGTTTATATTTTGGTCTTCGACTCCCCTAGAGTACTCCTGATCATGCAAAGTAAAAAAAGGGTTCTTATTTCGCTCATACTGCCATCCTCAAAAAACCCCATTTGTAGTCCATAGTGGTCTCTGCCTGAAACGCCTCACTGGGGTGGCTCTTCCGCTATAGCCCCCACTCCCCGTGTGCCCACTTTCTTCTGACTGGCCAGCTCTGTGGAGGGCGGAGTTGGGCGGGACAAGGCAGCAGAACGCAATTTTTCGTGTCCCTCTCCCCAGAGTGAAACTTGAGACACGGCTGCCATCTGATAAGGAAATGGTGGGCAAATTCCGCAATTTAACGCAGCTAAAAGTACATGGACTGTATAGATCGAATGAAATGAACTTGTTCTAATAAACTCCAGCGCCAAAAGAGGACGGAATGACTGCAAAAAGTCTGGCAGCTCAAGGATACCTCATGAACATAATTTGCTATCGAGAATTTTAATTATGTGGAGCGCGAATCGTTTCACAGGAAAGAATTTACAGGAAAGAATTACCTATTTGATCTCCGCTTTTTTTTGGAGATGTTTTTTATTAGGACAACAATTTCTGAAAGCAATGGGGGATGAAATAATGTCTACTGTAGTGCAGAGACATCATTTTTTAAACCAGTAGAGCTTCTGCGTTTCAGAGACATCATTTTTTAAAAGTAATTGTCAGAAAAAATTGCTTTCACGGTAACGCCAGAGAGCTTGCTCAGACATTTGTGAAGTATCCGCTGATCCCGGTCATGGATAAGTGAAGCGATCACTAACTGTAGTGGCTACAATCGGGCAACGTTATGATGAAACTGCCACATTGATGCTTACCGAAGTAACACAAGCATACCGATCAGAATTACTGCATATAATTTAACCAGGAGCATTTATAATTAGCACGGTACGCAAACTAACATGGAGTAGCTGGTAACCGAGCGGTCATAACAACCACAGAGACAAACCCTTGCAATACAGGTTTTACAGACGGCAAGTTCTACCACTGTGAACAGTTGTACCAAGCATCCAAATTACAAACAAGTATTAAAAGTTAGCTTCAAATGAGGTTTATGTTCACACACCTTCTGTAGAATTTCCCGATATCACTCTTGCATATTTAGGACACTAACATTAGCAACAGTAGGTAACATGGCCACGTTAGCCGCTGTGCTACAGCCACAATCAACTGGCTATCATCTCAGGTTGGCTTATGCAGTAAAAGCAACTTACAGGTTCTGTGTCTGTGAGTCATGGACAGTCGCGACCAATACAGGCTTTATCTTCAGATATTTTACAAAGCCTGTGTTTGAGGCCAGTTGTTAGTGCTAACTATCGCTAGCAGTCTTGCTAGCCACCCGCAACACGTTAGCTTCACTTACAATATTTGCTGTTATATCGTCACTTACAGCTTGCGACTCCGAGCGCTTGATCGATGCAGCTGCTTCAGGTTTGAGAAGTAGCTGAAACGCTTATCCTGTGTCAAATTATCCTTTATTGACAAAGCTGTCTTTGGTGAAATGCTGAGCACAATCAGCTAACGTTCCCTTGGGCCGTGGCTGTTTGCTGCCAGCAAACAGAAAAGCTACCCATTGATTTCTGGTGGCATCCTCTTTTGGAAGAGAAATAAGTGTTTTTCTTCGCGTCCAAAAGTAAACGGACAAGCAGCTTTGGGAGAGATATTGACAAAACTGCACCTCAAATGATATTTGGTTCTTCTTTTGTATTTCCAAAAGTGTCGACGCTACTAAGGCATAGTATGATATGCCGTTGTTAGTGCCTGCTAGAATAGTGTCCGGTGTGGGCAGGTCCAGTGCCATGATTGGCTCTGGCTAGGTCTGTACTAATTGGACGGCCCGACCTGACGTCAGGTTTTCACCAGATCTCGCGAAGATCTGGGGAGGAGCTGTTCAGAGAGGAAATCACGCTCACGAAATCACATTCTTGGATTACGGCAAAACCCCTGTATCTTATGTTTAGAAACTTTTCAGTGGTTGAGTATGGACAACTAACATTATAACATTACTAATATGTATTAAAAGAAGGATCAGCATCATAGGTCCCCTTTAAAATCATTGGTGTATCCGTAAACCAATCACTAATGATTGGCTTGCCTTTGGCCCTCCGCAGTTTCTCGCCCACTAATGGCAAAAACTGATAAATCAAACTTTTCCCAAGACCTATAGGGAGTAGGGCTACAACATCATGTCCATTCAAAAAACTAACCAAACATTCATCTTGTTGTGGCTTTAAGTCGCTGATACCGGGGATTGTCTCCACGACAAAGCGAATGTCCTCCCGTGTATCTATGTCCTTCGCCATTGTTGATTTCGGAGACTTTTCTCAATTTCAAACTCGGCGCAGCGGCTACGTCATGGCTCTCAGCCATGCCTTCTGTTCGTTGGTTGGTCAAGGGCAGCCGGGGTCTTCGCTGCTGAGCTGAGCTAGGCAGAGCTCTTTGTGATCAGACAAAGTGGTGAAGCGAAGTGAATTTGAGCTCAAGTACGTAGGCTGGCGGAGTCAGGCTAAGAAGTAGTGCCACAGACACTGTAACTCTCCTATACATTCAGATTTTTGACCAGCTCACATAATTATTTGCAGGACCCTGCAAAAACTGTCACCATTAATAAGACAACTTAATGTATGTTTATATTTCAGTGTGTCGAAATATTAGATACCAGTGACAATGAACGTACCATTTGTAAAGAAAAGTTTTAAGTAGAGTTTTTTTTTTTAAATCAGAAACTAAACAAACTAATTGTAGGTTGCCTGTGGACAAGTTTTGACAACTTTCTAAGTGGTGTCCTCATTCGTAAGAAAATGTCAAAAAAGTTTCACTTTCCTCAGGGATACCGTTTTGAAGAGAAATTTTAAAGCCATTTATGAAATTTAAGGGCATGGTCTGATGTCAGAGGTCAAATTTAGGTCAAAATGCAACCCACAGAAATCTCAGAAAATATGTTTTGAGTCGTGCAGCACTGCACCATCATACCAATTTTGGAGACAAAGACAAGTCAGTGTTATTGCCGGAACAGGTGGCTCTGCTGTACTCCTAATTTGTATATTATTTGACCTGTCAAATTGAACCTGTGTATGTTATGTCCTTGTTTCAGCCTCAAAGAGGCTATGCAGTGCAAAAGTTATTTCTGAAAAATGTGGTTTCCCTCACAGAACCAGTTGTAAATGTGTATGCGAAGGAATTAACAACGGCAGATTATCATGAAACTTGTAGGTATGTTAACCTTTAAGAGACAGAACAATGGATCTCATTTTGGGACAGAAATTGAAAATGTTTCAGGGCCAACAAAACTTAACTGTGATTTCTGACTGCAAACTAAAGCATTTATCAACAGCAACCTCCAACCATCTGGGGTGATTTTTGCTCCATTCAGCAAAATGTTGAATTATGTCCATTGCTTTGGATCAGGGCCGCAGAAATATTCTGCAAGAGAGATGCCATTCTGCAAGTTTTCAATTCAACCACAATCCACCTTATTCCACTGATCAGCAGGTTTTGGAACTGAGACTGAGATTCTTTCTGTCAGGACTACATTGAAAACATACAGGAGGGTCCATCTCCCAAAACGAGTGTTCAGCAGTGAACAGCGGAGTCCACTAAATGAAAGCAACGAAACTTACTCTGCAGAAGCAGCAACTTGCACATTGCCAAACGTTGAAATTGAAGTCAAATTATAAATTTACCAAATACATCTGTTGAGAAACATTCATCTGACATTAGTAGTTTTTATTTTGCAACAGTTCTTGCCCCTTCCTTTGTACAAGTCTGCTAAATTGCATCCTGAGGTTTCCAGTGCAAGACCTTACAGCAGGTTACACAGTCTCACTTGTGCTCCAGTAGGCTGACTGCATTGCGTCACTTGTTTATCTGGGATGCTGTTCTCAGATTGCATCACTTGCAAAACATACAGTATATTGTTTGAACAGGGATGGGGGTACTCTTCAGCAGTCCCCTCCTTTTGGCCCCTCCTCTTTACTGCACATTGAATTTTAAAATATTTATATAAAAAAGAACAATCCAGCCCAACCTGTCATTTAATGACCTCCTTCCACACTCACTGATCAACAAATGTTAACTAATGGTGACCTGCTTTTGTATTGGAACAGCATAATTGTGGGCTTGAATTCATTGCCCCCTGAATGGACTCCTGGTTGGCTGCAGTCTTTACCATTTCAATAGCACATCTTTCTATTAAATTGAACTGAAAATGTTTTGAGAAAAAGCATAGAGCTCGTGGATCATCAGGATACACTTTCTTACTGGGCTGGCTGATCTTGCGGAGTCTGAAGCCATCACAGTTTCTCAGGTGAGTTTCTCATTCTCTCTTTGAACACGATGAACACATCTATTGTTTCATTTGGCATGTTAGATCTGGATGTATTTTGAATGCATTACGTGTGAAATACTTTCTCGAACTGAAATACAATAGATCTGGAAATACGATAGATCAATCCTCTAAAACTCCATTGCAGAGGAAGAGGCAGTTTTAACCCTCCTATTATGTTCCGAGTCAATTTGACCCGACTCAATGTTCAATGTCTCTTAAATCATGGTTCACATACTTTTTTCGGCTCGATTTTTTTCCCCTAACTTTTCAGGTAACACATGAATTTAACTCAAAACAATTTCTCTTATGTTCCGTACAAATGTTAATAGCATCGGTTTTGTTTAGGTCATATTGACCCCAGTATCGCGTATTACATAAGACCATCATTTTGATCTAGTTTTTGTAGTTTTGCCTAAGACTGGTAACGTGCTCAAATTAATTACTCGTTCATTTCACATTTGGTCGAATTCATTTTGTTATCATCATATAAAATAGATGCTTGATTAATAAGGGGAGGGTTGAGGAGTCATGTTTTATTTACTTGGCTATTGAAATGGTCAGTAGAAAGGCATAAATGAGCTGAGAGGAGATTGGGTCACACTTTCAGTTATAAACACCTTGTGTAGTTTTACATTGCGGGGATCAAACTGACCTAAAACCAAAAAAGGTTAATTAACATAATGGGAACATATGAGCATAATAGGAGGGTTAAAGGGCAGGAACAGTTTTCTCAGAGCAGTTTTCCTATGATGTAGATTCCAAGAGTGCAGAATGTCTTCCCAAAAACTCCACCCTTCAAGTCACCTGAAAATAACACTGTACTGCCTGTACATACAACCCAAAATCTACAAAAATTTAGTATGTTGTGGAAAATGCTAATAAAATAAAAAGGACTGATATGAAAGCTCAGTTTGAGCTCTATTGAAGACACAAGCTTTGCACATCTAGGGAGCAGATTTTTCCCTAGTCCACCTTTGTGCAGATTCTCAGCTGCATAGTAGTAAAGGGCCATTACTGCCATGTATTTTGCTTCCTAAAGTGCAGAACGTTCTAAATTGAAGACAGATCAGGACTGCAGGCAGGCCACACTAGCACCCGCAGTCTTGCACTTCTCTTTGCAGAAAATGGTTTGGCATTGTTCTCCTGGAAAACGCAGGAACTTCCCTGGATGAAATAGCATCTAGATAGCAACATATATTGCACCAACATGTATTTCAAATCTTCCTGCATAGTATAGCTTTTACTTTGCATAGTGAAGCTTTAACTTGCATCCATGTCTGCAGTGGGTTATAGTGTTGGCCGGAAAAAGGTCCATCAAAGAATTTTGGAGCCCATGCTGTGATTAACTATTAATGGTGAACAACAGTTTCTAAGACAGTGAGGTTATGCAAGATGAACCTTGAGCCATCTTTGCTCTTCAGGGACTTGACCTGTTTTGAGGCTCGTTTTATAATATAACATGATTAGCTCACCCGTTCAACACCACCTGTGTCACATCACCTTATTCTGGCAACTTACTGCATTATAATTACAACCCCAACTCAAAAAAGAGGGGACTCAATAGAAAAGTACTATAAATACAGAAAGCTACGATTTCTAAAATGTGCTTTAACTTGAACTTTAATGCAGACAGTGTAAAAACAAAGCTTTTAATGTTATCTTTGGTCAACTTAATTTCATTCGGAAAAAAATACGTCCATTCCTGCTATTCTGACCCACACACATTCCAGAAAAGTTGGGAGCGGGGCAATTTAAGACAAGTAATGGGGTAGAAAAAAAAATCATGATATGATTTGAAACAGCTGATGTGAGCAGGTGATTGTAATCATGATTTAGTAAAAAGGCAGCATCCAGGAAAGGCCTTGTCATTTAGGAGCAAAGATGGGCTAAGGATCGCCAATTTACCCACAGATGTATGGAAGAAAAATTCATTCGAGGTTTAAAAACAATGTTTCTCAAATAAAGATGGAAATGGATTAGGATATTTCACCTTTGACAGTACATTCAAAGATCCAAAGAATCTGGAGGGATTTCTGTGTGTAAGGAGCAAGGGTGTGTGTAAACAGAATTCTCAAGATTGCTTATCACTCAGAAGACAATTCAATATCAACGCATCTTTTATCTATACAAAATATTACCACATGACCGAAGAATTAATTTGGCAAACCTTTGCCAAGTTCTGCAATATGTAGGTACATTCATTCATGGCAGTTAAAACTTCACTGTGCCAAAAGAATGCTTTCTGTTAGCAGTGCCCAGAAATGCAATAAATTCCTCTGAAAGCAGAGGAATCTGTATTGGAGCATCACACGTTGGTAACATGTATTGTGGTCAGATGAATGAAAATTGCAGGTAAAATGGATGCCATGTGCTTCAGGCCAAAGAAGAAAAGGATCATGGAGCCTGTTCCCGGCAACAAGTCAAAAAGCAATGCGTTCATAAAATGGGGTTGTGTCAGTGCCCTAGGCAAGAGCAACTCGCACTTCTGAGAAGCCACCGTTTGTGCTGCGAGGTACACTGAGATTTTGAAAAAAACACATGCTGCCTTCAAGCTGATATCTTTTCCAGGAGCACCCATACCCATTTCAACAAGACAGGACCGGGTTCTGCATAAATTTCAAAGGCGCGGCTGCATTAAAAAAAGGTGCAGGTGCTGGACTGGCCTGCCTGCAGTTCCGACTTGTCCCCCATAGATAACATATGCTGCCTTTTGAGATGATAACAATGTAAAGCAACAACAAAGAACACTTACTGTTGCACAGCTTAAAACTAATTTGCAGGAAGAATAGGAAAAATTACATCTGTAACACTTAATCACTTGATATCTTCAGTCTCTTAACATTTACCAAGTCTTTGGAAAAGGAGCAACAACATTAAAAAGTGATGAATGCTTTACTGTACAAGCTTTGCAGTGTATTACAAGAATCAAAAGTGAAATGTGTTTATTTGGAAAGGTAATAAAACCAGTGGTGAAATATCAAATAATGCACTGCTGTATTGTTTTCAAAGTAAAACATGTCAAAGATAATTTGCAAATCACTGCTTTCAGTTTTTACATACCATACCACCATTTCCTGACTAGTGTTCTATTTCTCAATTGTCCCTGTGGCAATATTTTTTTTTTTTTAATAAAATAAACATATTTTCAAATATGGATTGAAATCAGAAGTTAACAAATCAAATTATGCGTTGGGAGGTTTTCAATATAGTCAAAGGTGAATTGACTTCTTGAATCCATTATTTTATATTCTATTTGCATTTTCCATCATGTGCAAACTTTTTTGGGCATTGGGATTGCAAATGCATATTTTCCTCGACCTGCTTTTAGGTGCAGCATATTAAAAATCATTAATTGCTATAATACTATGAATTGGATCGTAATGTATTGTAACTATTGGCAACATAACACAAGTCAAGGGTATCTGCTCTCCTTCTGTAGCTGTCTACGGGAGCTGCCATCTTAGAAATGGTATAATAATGTAAAACAATGTTGTACAAACAATGAGAGCAATGCAAGAATTATGTCACTTTTGCCGTAATCCTTGACTTCGTCTAAAAATTGATTTTTACCTTTCCTTCTCAAGGACTAGTAAACAGATGCAGATTACGCCTATTTTCTGCTGGATAAGGTCAATCCAAACACACAATGAGTGGCACTGTGTTCAACTCCAGCGTGCTTTACAACCACTCTTCAGGATCCAGTCCCCTGGTGTGGTATGCGTATGACTCATGTAATGAGTCACAGGGGGCATTTGTGTTCCTCAACATGGTGCTGGTATTTGATCTGGTAGTGGGCTTTCCCATCAACATGATGGTGATGTATCAGGTGGCCAACAAGAAGACCAACTCCTCCACTTCTGATATCTTCATATTCAACCTGGCCATTGTCAATGCCTACTTCTGCCTGATGACCCCCATTGACCTGGTGAATCGCCTACTCCTTAGAAACAAGCATATATGGTCCTTCCAGCTATTTGCCTTCGGGCTCAAGGACACCACCCCACTCCTGCTCACCTGCATTTGCTTGGACCGCTACATGGCTGTGGTCCACCCTATTGTGTTCTCTAGCACCAGGGACAATAAGATTAGGATGGTGATTTCCATTCTGGTTTGGGGGCTCATGTTAGCAGGCGCACTCACCAAGTGCATCGCAGGGTCGGACAGCACAATGACCATCTTCACTGGACTGATCTGGGCTGCCTTTGCCATCATGGTCTTCTGCAACATCTCCATCATCTGGACTCTGAGGAAGTCAGTCATTGGCAAAGAGAAGATGCACCCCATGAAAAAGAAAGCCCTCAGAATGGTGGTCTTTACCCTGGCCATCATAGTCTTCTCCTACCTCCCTCCAGTGGCTATTTTCCCCTTTGCAGAATATTACAGTATCTTGGACTTCAAGTGTCGCATCATGGTGGTTGTGTTCTCCTTCATGAACCTCAGCAGCAGCATTGAGCCCCTGCTGTACATTTCCAAGATTGATCAATGCACAGTTACCCTGCCCTGCAGCTGCTGCCAAAGGCCTTCCAATGAGTCAAAGGATGTTTGCAGATGAACCATGTTCTCATGTTCCGGCTCTTACAATCTGCTCCTGAAATTGTGCTACCCGATTATCAACCCCATATAAACTACTGACCCATATAGGGTCCATCAAATGCAGTTGCTGTATTCAAACCAGCACTTCAGGCTTATTTTCAATTCGAATGATGATCCCAAGGTTTCCAACGATCCCAAATATGTCCTGCTGATTACAGGGAAATGTGTATAAAATGATATTAATGGGCTCTAAATTCATAGACCAGGCACAGGAGCGGCACAGGCGTGGCGAATGGGGGGAGCGCCGTGCCAACGGGGTGTATCCAGGCATATTTTGCAATTTCATGCCCGGTGCAGCCCGGTGCAAGTACTCCTCTGTCCCGCCTCTGTCCCTCCTGCCAGCGCAAGTGGCAAAGAGGGAGGAGAGAAGGCATGAGTGGGTTTAACACAGCCTAGTCAAATCTTCACCAATCAAATGAGCTCCTCCCCTCACCTTTAAAATTGGAATAAATAAGCCTCTGTCCTATATCTGCTTGATGCGTGAATGTTGCATTTTTCTTTGCTGCTTCTGGCATGTTTTCTGCTCTGCTTACATCTATATTAAGCATTACGAATATGAGTTAACTGGCTAGCTACGGCATTGGCAAATTATTACCATTAGCGAACTTGAATGGAATTTCAAAACAAAACTATGTCAGATCATCCAAACTTATGAAGTTGGAATGAAATACAACAGTTGCTCATTTATTTCTTCTGCCTGCATTATTGGGAAGAGAAACGATGGATAGCGTGTTCCTATTATTACACCCTGTTGCTGCTTAAAATGTTGGGATTAACATGCATGGACAACAATGCAAGACACGTTACACATTTATTTTCAATATGTGATCTTAACTCATTACGAGATCATAGCAATCAGGCTGTATGCCTTTCCCCCACTAAAAACGATAAAACCTAAGTGACAATAATAGTATTAAGCCGCTTGCACACTGGACGCTAAACGACTTTTTCGAACGACAGATTACATTCAAAGTCAATCCAAAAACACGAATAAGCTTGTATTGGCGTGTTTGCAATTGTTTCATATTGAATTAATATAGATGTAAGCAGAGCAGAAAAATGCCAGAAGCAGCAAAGTAAAATGCACTGGGCCCACTTTAAGACGACAGATTACATTAAAGTCAAATATTCTTTTGTAATGTTTAATATA
Source organism: Gymnothorax javanicus (assembly GCA_029692085.1). Classification (NCBI taxonomy): domain Eukaryota; kingdom Metazoa; phylum Chordata; class Actinopteri; order Anguilliformes; family Muraenidae; genus Gymnothorax; species Gymnothorax javanicus. The sequence continues at coordinate 31,422,704 of CM056200.1, read as the reverse complement.
GATGTAAGCAGAGCGAAAAAAAACATGCCAGCAAGCGCTTAACTCATATTCGTAATGCTTAATATAGATGTAAGCAGAGCAGAAAACATGCCAGAAGCAGCAAAGTAAAATGCACTGGACGCGAAACGACTTTTTCGCACGACAAATTACATTCAAAGTCAATGCAAACACGCGAATACGCTTGTATTCACGTGTTTGCATTGACTTTGAATGTAATCAGTCATGCAAAAAATTTGTTTTGCGTCCGGTGTGAAAGCAGCTGAAGGACACATAGCCTACACACGCACTCACGCGCCCACGTGTACACATCTCTCTCTCTCTCTTTGATCTGACATCAGGACAATCGATATAGATACTATAATTTATGTGCTGATTCAGATAGTTACATATAGTAGTTGCCGTGATTTTTTATTGCATTGAAATGTGCCTGACATTCTGGAAACCTGCCTGTGAGGTTTCGGTGACATGTGCGCACGTGTCAGCCAAATTACCACTGCACAAAAAGTAAACCAGGTTGAAGCTGGCGAGCTCTCTGCGCACTTTCGGCGGGGCTTTTATCCACGAAATTGTCACTGCGTCATGATGAATATGTGACACCTCCCCCTACTACGCTGCCATACCCATCTCGGCGTACGTCCGTCTACCAAATTGCCAAAGTGGCTGAGCATGATGTTGCACCGCACAAAATTACTACTGCGCAGGCTGCACTGGATGAAATTACCACTGTGCGGGCTATGCCACACTGCACCACCCTGCGCTGTGCCAAGAAATTAGAGCCCAATGTCTTGATATTTTCCGTATTATTAAATGTTTTGGCCATCAAAACATTTGCATCTTAGATCTGAATTTTTTTTTTTTTTTAAATACAAGTCTGATGTAGCTTCAGTGAAGCACTGCTACTAGCAGATACAGAATTTGAATGTGACATTCTCCTAAAATATGAAAAAATGCTTTTTTCTTACTTTGAACCAGCTTACGAGAAAACAAGTGAAAACATCAGGGGTTAAAGTGGAAGCAACATTATGGGCTGTGGTTTTCTCCAAACTAATTGTATTATAGTTATTAACAAACATTTAAAATTTACATTTTAAGAGGTAGCGGGGTAAAAGGGGGCCAATCCTCAGTCTCGTCGCACCCTGTCGAAGCCCGAGTGAAATCACTACGTCTTAGATGGAATGGAAGTGCGGGTGGTGTCCTGAAATGTATTGAGCATTTAGCAATTACAATGGTCTACAAATTTAGAAATAACTTTCAGTAATCAACATGACAAATCATGTGCTCTATTACACATTTTTAAATTATTTGCCTGACCATTTTGTGATATTCATAGGTTAAACAGCTAGCTAGTTACATGGCTCATGTTAGTTACATGGTTAGCTTACTGAGCTACCAAGCTAGCGCTGGGTGCATGTTTTACATGCACCAGATAAAACTAGTGAAGTCTGCAAAAATGCTATCTACCTAGCTAGCTAAGGTTATGCTGCCTTCAATTTGTACTGAGAAGTCGGGATTTCCGAGCTCCCGGTCGGAAATTTCAATTCAAACACCCCGGATTTCCAACTTGGAAAGTCGGAGATTCTTCACCTACTCCGAGTTCTGCGTTCCAAGTTCAAGATGGCTGCACTGTACATCAAAAGTAAGAGAAAGCTGTAATAATAAGCTGTTTAATCGCCATTCTGTATTTTTTGTGTCTCATTAAGTCAGTCGTACACAAAGTACTGAGTTTAGCGGTGGATTTGTTGTTACACTAACTGCATTGGAGCATAAAATTATTAGAGATCCATCTTGATAGTAGTAGTAATTTTATTGACCCGTGGGTCCAAACAAAGCATATATAAAAATTTTCCACATCTAGCCATACATCTAGCCATAATTTTGCATTGGAAATCAGAACATTTTGGAAGTAGAATATGGTTTGTGTGTGCAGTGTAAGGACAGTGCCTTGAAACCACAGAAAGATTCATAGATTTCTCTTACTTGTTCATTTTGGTAATTATGTAATAGTTTTGGTTTACTGTTTTAGGAAATGAAAAAGCAAATACAGTTATTTGCAATTATTTGCGTCATTCCCCCCCTTCAGCTGCCCACCCCCCTAAGACCTCTAAAAACCCAGGGAAAACCCTGAAGTTCATCATAAACAGTTTTGCTGAATTAACAGATTCCTCATTTAGGTTATATCTGCGCCCCGTGGCAGTTGTGGGTGCTGGCATCTTAGTGATGACATGTTGTATAGGTACCCAGCAAACATCCTCTCTGTGTGGCCAGTAAAAACTTCTTGCTGGTCCACGTGGGTTCATGACAATTAATCTGATGTCATCGGTGGCAAGAGTGCTCAGATTAGGACTCGCCTCTCACTGAGGCATGTTGAAAAATGTTTACAAAACTGATGAATGATGACATAATCTCAACCATTGGATGGCATTGGAGGACTTAGAAATTGTTCATTTCCCCAAATTGACATTTATAATTGTGCATACAATAGCAGTTTAATTAAAGTGTTCCTAATTTTGATAAATGACCTGCTATATAATAGAAATAGCCCAGGATGTAAAAAGGTTGATACTTGTAAGTACCCATTTCTCTGCCAGATTCACATAATTCTTATATTGGAAAATTCATGTTTGTGCTCAATTTATCTTTTGACAGAGAAATACATATGCAGGTTTGAATCCCCTCTGCGGTTTTTGTTATCACATGGGACATGAAACTGAGGCACATTGTATCCAGTGTTCTACACTGGAAAAAGACAGAGAAACCCCAAAGGAACAGGGAACACCTTGGTGTGGACTTTCAGACGCCAATAGTTGTTAGGATCAGATCTCAAATTTGTATTAACATTAAAAAACTGTTGAAAAACGAGCGTTTATAAAGAGTTACTAAAAAATTCATAATTATTTAATGAAGAGTTGCACCACAACCACCTTTAAAGCAAAGATAGCCAAGAATGTAAGCTTTAAGATGGTGAAGATTTCAAGAATTTACAGGTTGTCACACCTGGCAATTTGATGTCAAATTTCATGAAATTTTGGCTTTTTTAGGATTTTGCTGTGTATTTTCTGGACAACCATGAAATTTACATACTTGCTGTTTATTGCACCAAGAGCACTATGTGAGAAGAGCTTGCCCAGAAAAAAATTAGCTCTCTACCTGCATAACTTTGCTCATAAATGGCCTTCAAAGTTGGTGTCACAGGCAACTTTGTCAAATAAATTAGCAATTTCAAACTGCCATAGCTCCCTCAGAAAAAGAGAAAAGCCATTGAAAATGTGCTTGCCTAGTTTACTGGGCCTAGATGCTGCACTGTGGATGATTTTGAGGCAATGATATAAGTATAACAGGAGACATTGCCTCCGCAAAACTCCATTTTATTTGACGTTGCAAAAACGAGTGTGAAAATTTGCACAACAGTACCATCTTTATTATTTTTTTCTGCCAAAACTAAAAGACATTATTTGACTGAAATTTGGCACACATCCTATTAAGTATATTACCTTTCTGTGATAATTTTTTTAGAAAAATCTGAGATGGTCAGGTGGGAGGCATTTGTTGAATTGACATGGAATGACCCTATAATGAGGTTGTTGCAATCTATGTAGGTGGTCAGGTGATCCCCAAAGCAAAATGTACACAAAGGTTGATCACAGCATAGTGAAAATGGGGAAATCTTGTGCTGCCGTTGGCTGCACCAATAATGATGCCATTCATTCGTCTGGAAAATAAGCAAAATAAGTTTCCATCAATTTTCACAAAATAATGAAGCTCTTTTGAAAGAATGGCTCGTTAAATTAAGAAGAATTTTCATGCACTGAAGGCTCAATTTTTCAAATATCGAAATGCCAGGTGATATTTTTATTGAGGATGATCTGAAGATTCAGTACAGCAAATTTGGTGACAAGTGAGCAAAAATTGTGGGGCAATAAAAGTTTTATAAGTTGTACAGTTTTTGAAAAAAAAAAACAGTGATAGACTTCATAATTTGTACTAAGTTTAAGTGGATGAAAGTTTCTTAAGTATTGGGGTTACATTTTAGTGAAAGTTGCAAATCTGTAGCACATATGGTTGATCTGTTGTGAATTTTCAAAATTTTGAATTTTAGAGGCTTGCTGTAGCGCCACCATCAGGACTATTGGCCTGTTTTTGCAGCTAAGGCAATCTGGCATGGGACTGGACCTTTGTGCAAAGTTTGGTGATTTTTCATGTGTGGAAAGTAGGATTTCCTAGGAAGAAGAAGAATAATACTGGCGAAAAAAATAGGTTCCCGGCAGCTTTCACTGCCTGGCCCCTAAAAATAAGATCAGTGCTCCATCGCAAGCATTTTCACTGAATTTGTGCCATGCATACAAATGATACCTCAAATGAAAGAGGACAATCCACAGAATCCAACGATATAAGCCATGTCATTTTGAATTGACACCACACTCAAAGAACATCAGGCATACACTTTATAGTCTACAGTGATGAGCAAAAATTTTTCTTACCTTTGAAATTTTGTCATAAAAAGCTGTCTGAGGCGATTTAAGCAATTATACTGCTGAGGTCTTTGAGTGCATAGCATAATGGCGAGAGGAATCTCAGATAGACTAGCTAAAACAGGGGACGTCAACCCTGTTCCTGGAGAGCTACCACCATGAAGATTATCACTCCAACCAAAGCAAACCACACCTGCTTTCCCAATTAGAGATCTTGACGAGCTGCTAATGAGCTGAATCAGGTGTGTTGAATTAGGGTTGGAGTAGAAACCTACAGGATGGTAGTTCTCCAGGAACAGGGTTGGAGACCCCTGTTTTAGCTAGTCTATCTGAGAGTCCTCTCGCCATTATGCTATTCACTCAAAGACCTCAGCAGTATAATCGCTTAAATGGTTTGTTTTTTGTATTTTTGCTATAATTAACCGCTAAATATTCAACTGTTGTTTTCAAAGCCGGTTTATGACAGAGAATCTTTGCGCCAAAATGCTCAAGTTCAAACACAGCGCAGCTATACAAGTGCTAAATCGACCTGTGAATCTATAGTCTGTTGAGCTAGTGTCGTGGATAAGGCGGAGTATTTGGACCTGAGCAACTGGGGTTCAATATCCAGTTATACATGCGACCTTTCAAAGCAAGGAAATAATTTTTTTTTGAATAAATAAATAAAATTAATCAATGCATTCCCATCCCATCGAAGCCATCTTCCTGGGTTACTTTGGGGATCACGTGACTTACACTACGGTTGCTGCATCCAATGCAACGCCTCCATTGCACTAAGGTCTATAACTACAAGGCCATTGCACTCTCAAAAGTCACCTGTGCCTATGTCTTGCAAGTCATGCAAATTTTCCATTAACCCCAAAGGTTAAAGTAGAAAGAAGTCCCAAACAATCTGTAATTCACAGTGCCTCTGTTCAGTTTGATAGTAGTGCTCTTGCTGAAGTAAAGAAGAGACAAAATAAAACCACAGAAATGCTGATAAAGCAACAGAGGTTGTCTCTGCTGCCTTCCATTGAGATTCCTACTTTCAATGGAGACCCTCTTCAGTTTAGATCAAAGCATTTGAACAAAGCTCAGAAGCAAGAGCAGAAAATATGCAAGACAGGCTATACTGCATGGAGCAATTCTCCACTGGTTAGTGTAGAAACCCTGTACATAGTTTCATGCATATGGACCCTCACATTGGTTATTCAGAAGCAAAGAAACAGCGTGAGTAGCATTATGGCAATGAAGTTAAAGTCACATCACCCTGTATGGATAAAGTGTTGAATTAGACAAACATAAAGGGTGAGGAGGGCCCTACTTTAAGTTCTTATGCCTTATTCTTTTGTAGTTGCTACAACACAATGCAGGATGCTGACTTTGAGAGCAGGATAACTCCACTAACATCAGAATTCTAGCGTTCAAGTTGCCTTTCAGACTCTGTGCCAAATGGAAATTGGTTGTCTATGACATTGGAGAAAAGCAAAATCGCATAATAAAGTTTAAAGATCTGCTTGAATTTCCTCCACTAACCCAATGACGAAAATTAGCCGACATGCCGATGGTATCTTTGTGCGTTCCCCCCTGGTACTGTTGGAAAGATCTTTTTATAAAAGGCAGTAAAAGTCATTTATGACCTTGTATAATTTAATAATAATAATAATAAATTTTATTTGTGACGCACTTTACATTATAAAATAATCTCAAAGTGCTACAGCACATACAGTTAATAAAAACAATATTAAAACTTCAGCACAAGTAGGCTTTCTTAAAAAGGTGGGTTTTCAAGCCACGTTTAAAAAAGTCAGTGGTCTGTGGTGCCCTCAGGTGGTCTGGGAGGGCACTCCACAGGCGGGGTGCTGCAGAGCTGAAAGCCCGATCCCCCATGGCGTGGAGCTTAGTCTGGGGGGTTTAAGGCAATAGTTGCAGGAGGAGCGGAGGGAGCGTGATGTTGACTGAGGAGTGAGGAGATCCTTGAGGTAGGTGGGGGCAATTCTGTGGACGCATTGGTGGGTGAGGAGGGAGACCTTGTACTCAATCCGGAGTGAGATGGGGAGCCAGTGCAGTGTTTTGAGGATGGGAGTGATGTGGTTGAATTTATCTGACTCTATTTTATATATAATTGTTCATTTAAAAAATAAAATTTCAATAGAACCATTACAATTTATAATTTAGACTTGATCGAAAGAAGAATCCCATATTTTTGTATCTAATCTCATTATATTTATAATGGTTACCACCGCATGTCACACTGCATGTTAGCGATGGGCAGTTAGATTCTTTTCAAAGAATCGGCTCTTTCGAGTTGATGCATGTAAATGTATTGAACCTTTCGAGTTTTCAAGAGGGCGGAGAGGAAAAAGAAAAAAAACAACAGGCTGTTAAGTCATAAATACATAAATAACAAATTTTTTGAAGACGTCATGCAGGCTCTCTAGCTAGTGTGCCCCGCCCACTTCTCCTCATGCTTTTTTGTTTCCTCATTTTTTTACAGTTTTGTTGTTCGCCATTTTTATTAAAGAAGAGTTTGCAACCCTAATGTATGAACTGTAGTCTATACAGTTTTATTCTTCTTCTTCTGACAATAATAATAGTCATAATAAAATTATTGTTTTGCCTGTGGCGTTGAACGTTATGCTTTTGGTATCCAAAATCCTCAGACTTGAGTCATTATGTAATTATATATTATGTATTCATTATTATGTAGGTCCAACACAAAATTACAGAAATATTTGTCATTTTTCCTGCAGTGGGCAAACAAGTAGACAAGCAGACATCCGAGTTTGGGTGACCGGCTCATTAAGTCTCATTCAGTGAGCGTTTCTGTGCCAGGCAGGCTGGACTCGACTCCAATTCAGTCGCTTATCCTTCTCGTTCATATGACGTTGCTCAGAGTAACTGTCTTGAATGTCGAGTCGACTCGATTCACTCATTGACTTCCTTGTTTGAAAAAAAATATGTAACATAACATAACATGAATGGCGAGAACAGGCTATTCAGCCCAACTAGGCTCGCCAGTTTCTTTATACTATTGTGCACTTCAGATACTCAATGACTCAATGGTATCTAGCTTTAAGTCAAGCCTGCTCTTGAAAACTCCCAAGGTCTCTGCCTCAACAATATGGTCAGGCAAGCTATTCCACATCGAAATTACTCTTTGGGTGAAGAAATATTTCCTAATATCAGTGCTAAATTTACCCTAGGTCAACTTCCATTTGTGACCCCAAGTTCTACTAACAACTTGGTCGAAGGAGTCCTACATAATTCACTTTGTTAATCCTTTTAACATCTTTAAAGACCTCAATCAGATCACCCCTTAGTCTCCTTTTCCTAAGACTAAAGAGATTAAGGATCTTCAGCCTCTTCTCATAGCTTTCATCGGAATTACCTTAGTGGCTCTTCTCTGAACTTTTTCTAGAGCCTCTATATCTTTCTTAAAGTGTGGTCCACAGAAATGTACACAATACTCCAGATGTGGTCTGACAAATGTGTTGTACAAAAGCATCACCTCCTTAGATTTGTACTCAATACTTTTGGCAATGTATCCCAGCATCCGATTTGCTTTTTTAACTGCTACGGCACAATGGTTAGAACCTGTGAGGGTTTGGTCAACAATCACTCCAAGATCTTTTTCGTGTGGAGCACATTCCAGTTTTAAACCTCCCATGAAGTAATCCTGTCTAATGTTTTTATTACCTACATGTACAACTTTACATTTTGCTGCATTAAATTTCATTTGCCACATTTCTGTCCAATTCTGGATTCTATCTAAATCATCCTGAATCATCCTGAATCACTTTAGTGGCCTCTAAACTATTTGCCAAACCTCCCAACTTAGTATCATCTGCAAATTTAACTAATTTGCTCTCAATATTCCTATCAAGGTCATTAATGTAGATGAGGAACTGCAGGGGTTCCAACACCGATCCCTGGGGGACGCCACTCCCCACCATACCTAGCTCAGATGAGATACCACTGACCACCACTCTTTGTGTTCTGTCTTATTTTTGAATTTACTCCAGAATACCTCCTGTAACTCCAATGGAGCTCATTTTAAAAATTAGTCTCTCATGCGGTACTGTATCAAATGCTTTCTGTATATGATTTCATAAGCCCTGCTCTGGTCATAAGTCTTGGTGGCCTCTTCAAAAAATTCCAAAAGGTTTGTCAGGCATGATCTTCGTTTACGGAAACCATGTTGGCTATCCCTCAAGATATTATTACTTTCAAGAAATAAGTTCAGCTCATCTTTTATGATAGATTCCAGTATTTTGCATGCAATGCAAGTTAAACTGACGGGCCTGTAATTTCCTGGCTCAGTATGGTCCCCTTTCTTATATATTGGTATTATATTGCCCTGTTTCCAATCATTTGGTATTTCTCCAGTTTCTAAAGACCGTCTGAATATAGCGGAGAGCGGTTTAAAGATGATCTCACTAACTTCCCTGAGCACTCTAGGATATAAGCCATCAGGACCCGTCGCCTTATCTGCCTTTAGTTTATGCAACTTGTCTAATACTTCGTTATCCCTAACCTCAATTTCTGCTAAATAATCTTGAGCGTTGGACATGCCCTCTGGCCGAATAAAAACCCGCTCTGAGGTAAAATTCTCAACAAAGTAACTGTTTAAGGTATCCGCAATATCCTTATCATATAGCAGCGATCCATATTTATTCTTTATGTTCTTAACCTCTTCTTTGACTTTCCTTTTTCTGCTATAGTACTGAAAGAAGCTGTGTCCGTATCCTCGGCTCCGTCTCAATTCGCATATTAAAACGTAATAAAATGCCCTGCTAACACGCTTTTTTGGTACAGCATCAGCATGTTAACAGTGCATTATATGGAGTCTTAAGATGCTGAAATACTACATTTTAATGCTGACGCCAAAATAGACGTTTTGGACCAAATGGCGTTCCATAGCAAGGTTAGGACCCGAGTGTACAGAATGAAGATTTAATTTAGGAAGTGGCTATTCGCCCCGCAGCAGGGTGAATTGGGGGAAATAAATCGGCTATGAATTGGAAATGAATCCTCCCTAGACCAGCTTGAGGGGGAATTCCCACCTTAAATGGAGCTTTGATGTGAATTCTGATAGGCCACGGAGTCAAGCTTGCTAACGCGGAGGAGCCGCTTCTCCCGCCGGAGAACTGTCTCGGTGCACATGACTCTCATCTGATTTGGCTGTCACATGATTGCTTGACCGATAATATGCTGGCTTAGCTCTCATTCTGAGAACATTACATAACATAACATAACATAACATAACATGAATGGCGAGAACAGGCCGTTCAGCCCAACTAGGCTCGCCAGTTTCTTTGTACCATCGTGAATATATCACTTCAGATACTCAATGACTCAATGGTATCTAGCTTTAAGTCAAGTCTGCTCTTGAAAACTCCCAAGGTCTCTGCCTCAACAATATGGTCAGGCAAGCTGTTCCACACCGAAATTACTCTTTGGGTGAAGAGATATTTCCGAATATCAGTGCTAAATTTACCTTTAGTCAGCTTCCATTTGTGACCCTGAGTTCTGCTAACAACACTTGGTTGAAGGAATCCTACATAATTCACTTTGTTAATCCCTTTAACATATTTAAAGACCTCAATCAAATCACCCCTTAGTCTCCTTTTCCTAAGACTAAAGAGATTAAGGATCTTCAGCCTTTTCTCATTGCTTTCGTCTTTAATACCCGGAATTAGCCGTGGCTCTTCTCTGAACTTTCTCTAAAGCCTCTATGTCTTTCTTAAAGTATGGTCCCCAGAACTGTACACAATACTCTAGATGTGGTCTGACAAATGTGTTGTACAAAAGAAGCATCACCTCCTTGGATTTGAACTCAATACTTTTGGCAATGTATCCCAGCATCCGATTGGCTTTTTTTAACAGCTACGGCACAATGGCTAGAGCCTGTGAGGGTTTGGTCAACAATCACTCCCAGATCTTTCTCTTGTGGAGCACATTCCAGTTTAAAACCTCCCATGAAGTAATCCGTCTAATGTTTTTATTACCCACATGTACTACTTTTACATTTCGCTACATTAAATTTCATTTGCCACATTTCTGCCCAATTTTGAATTCTATCCAAATCATCCTGAATCACTTTAGTGGACTCTAAACTATTTGCCAAGCCCCCTAATTTAGTATCATCTGCAAATTTCACTAATCTGCTCTAATATTCCTATCAAGGTCATTAATGTAGATGAGGAACAGCAGGGGTCCCAACACCGATCCCTGGGGACGCCACTCCCCACCCTACCTAGCTCAGATGATATACCACTGACCACCACTCTTTGTGTTCTGTCCTGCAACCAGTTATGAATCCACTTCAGAATACCACCTGTAACTCCAATGGAGCTCATTTTAAAAATTAGTCTCTTATGCGGTACTGTGTCAAATGCTTTCTGAAAATCCAAATATATGATGTCATAAGCCCTGCTCTGGTCATCAATCTTGGTGGCCTCTTCAAAAAATTCCAGAAGGTTTGTCAGGCATGACCTTCCTTTCTGAAAACCATGTTGGCTATCCCTCAAGATATTGTTACGTTCAAGAAATAAGTCCAGCTCATCTTTTATGATAGATTCCAATATTTTGCACGCAATGCAAGTTAAACTGACTGGCCTGTAATTACCTGGCTCAGTACGGTCCCTTTTTTATATATTGGTATTATATTGCCCTGTTTCCAATCATTTGGTATTTCTCCAGTTTCTAAAGACCGTCTAAAGATGGCAGATAGCGGCTTAAAGATGATCTCACTAACTTCCCTGAGCACTCTAGGATATAAGCCATCAGGACCTGCCGCCTTATCTGCCTTTAGTTGATGCAACTTGTCTATCTGACGTTATCCCTAACCTCAATTTCTGCTAAATAATCTTGAGCATTGGACAAGCCCTCTGGCCGAATAAAGACCCGCTCTAAGGTAAAATTCTCAACAAAGTAACCGTTTTAAGGTGTCCGCAATATCCTTATTATCATATAGCAGCAATCCATTTTTATTCTTTATGCACTTAACCTGCTCTTTGACTTTCCTTTTTCTGCTACAGTACTGAAAGAAGCGCTTAGGGTTAGTTTTTGCCCCCTCTGCAATTTGTCTTTCATACAGTCTTCTAGCATTCCTCAGCTCTTTTTTGACCACAGCCCGCATTTTACAGAATTCGGCCTTAGTAATCTCATTGTTATCCTCTATGTACATCTTATAAAGATTCCTCTTTTCCCTCAAACTCCTACGAATAGCTGCTGTCATCCACTGAGGATTCTGCTTTTTCAGCTTACTTTTGGACACCTTTGGAATGAATTTACACTGTGAATCAAGTAAAACCCCCTTAAATCTTTCCCACATCTCATTTACAGACTCACAGTCCAGGAGTGTCTCCCATTTTGTTTCACTTAGATATGACCGCATCCTGTCAAAGTTTGCTCGCCTAAAATTAAAAATTTTTGTTTTTGGAGACACCTTTTTAACTTCCCATGAAACCTCAAAATTAATAGTAGAGTGATCACTTGTCCCAAGTGGCTCCAGTACCTCAACATTGCTAATTCTATCTGGGTCATTACAGAGCAGCAAATCTAAAATTGCCTTCTCTCTTGTAGGTTTATTAACATACTGCACCAAAAAATTATCATTTATGACATCTAGAAATTCTTCCTCCCCCTACCCTGTCCTTTCACCATTTCCCAATCAATACCAGGATAATTTAAGTCTCCCATAATAATAGTCCCTCCTCCTCTACAAGCTTGCGTAATCCTCTTAAGGAGCATTAAATTGACTGTACTGTCCAAAGCTGGTGGTCGATAGCATACACCTATGTTTAAACCAGTCTCGTGTTTGCCAGTGAGCCTGATCCAGATATCTTCACAAGGCACGGAATATTCAATCTCAGGAATTTCCTGCACATTTATGTTTTCGTTCACATAGAGTGCTACACCCCCTCCTCGCCTATTACATCTATCCTTCCTAAAGAGCTTATAACCTTCTACATTATATTCATCTCCATCCTCTTCACTAAGCCATGTCTCTGTAATCCCAACTATGTCATAGCCTTCACTAATCATAATGGCCTCAAGTTCTTGAAATTTATTTTTAATGCTTCTTGCATTTAGATAAAAACATTTCAGGTTATCATGAACGCTCTTCCCCTTCGATTTCCCATGCGCCTGCTGCTCAAAGCCCCTCACCATGCTAAAAAATATATCATCAATAGTGCATGTAACGCTGTCAGCTTCCATCAGGGCAGTCTGCATTTCCCTCTGTGTAACACTCTCTAACCTCCCTGCCCCCCAAGTCCCTAGTTTAAATAACTCTCTGCTACCCTCAACATACGCTGACCCAGTGCAAAGGTACCCCTCCGGTTCAGGTGTAGCCCATCTGGCTTGAACAGGTCACCCCTGTCCCAGAAGTAGTTCCAGTGCCCCATAAACCTATACCCCTCTTTCCTACACCAGGTTCGTAGCCACGTGTTAAACCTCCAGATAAAATTCTGCTTCCCTCTGCTTGCACGTGGTACCGGTACCACGCAAGCATGCAAGCTTAACAACCCTCCTTCGCCCCACCTCCTCCCGTCTATTTTAGCAATCTGTTACTCTGTTCTTTCATGACTAAACTGCCGTTCTATAACAATGTCTCTTCTTTTTGAGGTCATTGTTGCTGTAGGCTCTGTTCTATTGGGGAGGGTGGGGGTTGGTTACACTGCCTATAGAAAGTCTTCATACCCCTTTGAAAAAATAAGATTATTATTCATACAGCCTGAAATCAAGCTCATTAAAAATTAAATTCAATAAACTTTATTTGGAAAATTATCCTTTCAACATCAAACTAATAAGAAAAAAATGGTGATGGTTCTGAAAATTAATAAAAATTAAAAAACTAAAATAACAGAGTTGTGAAAGTCATCATACCCTGATTTAATACTTCATAGATCCACCTTTTGCTTTAATTCCAGCCACCAATCTCTTTGGACATTTCTCTACTAGCATTGCACACCTAGATTGAGGAATATTTTAACATTCTTGTTTGCAGAATTGTTCAAGTTCAGCCAAATCCGTGGTGTGCGGCGATAGACTACTCTCCTCAAATCCATCCACAGATTTTCTTTTGAATTTAAGTCAGGGCTCTGACTTGGCTACTCAAAGACATTCACCTTCCTGAACTTAAGCCACTGCATTGTTGTTTTGGTGGGATGTTTCGGATCATTGTCATTTTTAGAAGGTGAATGACCTGCCCATATTCAGCTGTCTAGCAGAGTGGTACAGGTTTTCCTCAAGAATTTGGGTGTATTTGGCAGCATCCATTTTCCCTTCAACCCTGACCAACTGCCCAGTCCCTGCTGAAGAGAAACACCCCCACAACATCATGTTGCCACCACCATGCTTCACAGTAGGTATGGTGTGTTTTGGATGGTGTGCTGTGTTTGGTTTTTGCCAAACAGGGCACTAGGAGTTCAATCCAAAAAGTTCAATCTTAGTCTCCTCTGACCATAAAATATTTTTCCACAAGGCAACAGAATCATCCAGGTGTTTTTTTTTTTTTCATAGTGTTATGTATGAGTATTTTGTGTAAAGTACTGTATATCATTTGTAAATGTAAATTTGTTGCATATTATTTGTGCAGCCTTTCTGGTCAGCTATTTGTTTATTTTGTTCATCGTTTAGCACCCTCTGGTGGTATGTCTGTAGAAAAACATAATCTGATGCAATGCCACTTGTTTGTGATGAAATAGACTAGTGCTTTCTAGAAGTTTCTGGCTTCTTCTTGCCTGGAGGGGGCCGGATCACCCAGGACTCCTGTAGATCTTTCCAGAATGTTCCTAGTCGATATAAATGCTGTGATTTGTTCAGTGAGGGAGAGTTTTTGTTTTGGCATCAGAGTTACATAGTGGCATTATAGTGTTATTATAAGATTAAACAGTGGATTATTTGTAGAAGTTTTTTTTTTTTTGAACGGCGAAGAATAAATTTGTTTTAGTTGTCATTGCTGGTTTTCTTTTTTGTGATTTTCAAGTCATAACTATAGCACAGACATGACTGGGTGTGGCACTTTTTTTCAGAAAAGGCTTCTTTCTTGCCACCCTTTCATACTGGTCAGCTTTGTGTAAAGCTTGTGAGATTGTTGTCACATGCACAAACCCAGCCGTAAAGACTTGTAGGTCCTTTAAAGTTGCTGTTGGCCTCTTGGTAGCTTCTCTGATCAATGTCCTACATACCCGGTCATCCAGTTTGGATGGACAGCCTGATCTAGGCAAGGTGTTGGTGGTGCCATACGCTTTCCACTTCTTAATTATGCTCTGAATAACTCACAGGGATAGCTAAAGCCTTGGAAATGTTTTGTAGCCTTCACCTAACTTGGTTGAACCTGATTGAGTTTATAATGGCATATTCTATGGGGCTGATGACTTATCCAAACCAGGTATTTCACTGATTATTTTATAAAAATTGAACAGAGTGTTCTAAAATGTTATTTTCACTTTGATCAGGTGGGTTATATTGTGTACATACAACTCAAAAATATTAGACTGAATTTATTTTAATTTCCAGGGTGTAATGTGACAAAAGGTTAAGATTTTGGAAGGGTATGAGGACTTTCTATAGCTACTGTAGTTGCAGATCCCTGCCTTCGGTTCCGCACTGGACGGGCAGGGATCTCTCAGAACAGAGCCATGCCGCCAAACTCAATTTATGCTTGTATGCTTTCAATAAATATTCTCTTTGACAAAGTGTTCCTATCAGAAATATTAACTGAAAGAATGGCACAAGTTTCAGATAAACCACCAAGATCAAGTTTTAACAATGCATTAGCCAGGAAGGTCAGTTAAAAGCCAACTGCAATCCAAACTAGAGAATGTAATTCCAAGGAATTACGAGTGCATGAAATGCAAACTGTAGTTGCTTAAGGTGGAATTTGTGGCAAATAATTGCATTATGATATTGGTAGCTAGGTTGTTAATAGGGTAATTATGGTAGTGGCCATGGTAACTGGACTGGTTGCTGTGCTGGTTGGTAGGGTAATCATGTTGGTTGCTATGTTGGTTGCCAGGTTGTAACTGGAAGTGGTTGCTAGGCTGTTGCTAGGGTACTTGAGGTGGTTGCTAGGCTGTTGCGAGGTTATTTATGGTGGTTGCTATGCTTGTTGCTAGGTTAATCATGTTGGTGGCCAGGTTGCAACTTTGGAAGTGGTTGCTAGGCTGTTGCTAGGGTACATGAGGTTTTTGCTAGGCTGTTGCTAGGGTATTTGTGGTGATTGCTATGCTGGTTGCAAGGTTAATCATGTTGGTTGCTATGTTGGCTGCTAGGTTGCAACTGTGGAGGTAGTTGCTAGGCTGTTGCTAGGGTACTTCAGCTGGTTGCTAGGTATTGCTCGTTTTATGACTTGAAAATCACAACAAAGAAAACCAGCAATGACAACTTAAACAAATTTATTCCTCACTGATTAGGTCCAAAAATTTCTACAAATAATCCACTGTGCAATTTTATAATAATACTCTCATTCCGCTATGTAACTCTGATGCCAAAACAAAAACTCTCCCTCACTGAACAAAATCACAGCATTTTTCTAGACTAGGAACATTCTGGAAAGATCTACAGGAGTCCTGGGTGATCCGGCCCCCTCCAGGCACGAAGAAGCCTGAAACTTCTAGAAAGCACTAGTCTATTTCATCACAAACAAGTGGTATTGCATCAGATCATGTATTTCAACATACCACCAGAGGGTGCTAAATGATAAGGGTCTGTCTCAAAAACTGTGTCCATCAGTGGGTACCCCTCTAGAAATACTTGTAGTTAATAAAATATTTCGTTTTGAATGGTGGCGTTGTTTTTATTTGAAATATGATAATCAAATAAATAGTAAACACAAAAGTGGGTAGTTTAAATGAATATTACATTCCGTGATTGGAAAAAAAAATAAACAAAATTCGTTGCAAAATGGCTGCTTGTACCGTGATATGGAAGAAGATGAATTACATTTCTGTTGCCAGAAATATTTGTGGTCCACTATAACATTCACAATTTTCATATAAGTTCTGTTATTTAATTACTTTACACAATGAAATATTGACGTTTCCACATAATCATGTGAGTAATGTTAAAGCCTTTGACGTAACATTTGATCACTTTTGTAACACCTTTTTTCCGACCAGTCTTACCCCACAAATGTCAGTTTATTTACTCAAACGAGAAGCCTCGACGTCATATTACCTACGTCATCCAAATTGTAATTGAAAATCACTACACCTCATGGAATTTAAGTTATAATCAGGCAATTTTGTCTTTCGTAGCAGGTGCTGTCTGAATGTATGTGTTCCGTGCATGTTTCCTCGATATTATGTTACGCCAGAATACCATCTTTCCCGTACTAAAAAGGATATCTAATTATTCAGTGATAATTTCTCACTGTAAGGTGTCCCTTTTTTGTGCGGAAGGATATCAATTAACATTCTGTGTGTCTAGACTGGAATTTCCCCTCGCCAGAGGTCATGTTTGTATATTTTTCCGCACGTGAGGTGGCTGTTATGCGAGTGATATCGGCGGTTATCAAGTTGGTCTGCGACAATATGCACACGTTAAAGGTGAATTTTTCACTCGTTATTTTTAAATTTCCACTACATATATGGAACAACAGTGCTTATTTTTTCATTTTGCTTCAATGTTTGTACTGTTTACTCATTCATATCCGCAATAGAACATATTCAACTTGACTGTCGAAACTCTCTAGCTGTTCATTTGATGTCAGTGTCGGATTGATTTTGAGATCACTGGCTATTAAATTGAGTACACGTCGAATAATATAAGCCTTAATAAGTAACGTTTACGACCATAAGACCTACCTATGAGTAATACGTTGATGATGTTTCTTTGTTACGTTAGTGATGACAAAGTGTATAACTCAATAATTGACATTGGCTTTGCATAATGATTTCAAATATACAAGTTTATATATCAACTAGCACTCTGCCCGTGGGGATCCACGGGTTCTATTTTATGTCGCTTCGTCTTTATATTGTAATGAACAATGCACCATTATGATGTCATCACATGCACCTCTATGATGTCATCATGTTGCTATGGTGTTTCCATAAACACCAAGGTGGCTGTCATGCGACCGATGTTTTTATAGTAACCAAAACTAAGTAACCATCAAGGGGAATACGCTGCGTTGACATTCCGCGCTCAGTGGCAGACGAAGTCACCGGCAAGAAGGAGCAAATTGGCGTCGCTGACATTATGCTGCAGATTACGCGTTACTTTCTCTTGCGGCCGGGCATCTCTTTTTGGGATTCAGGACTCCTGTGGATGAATTGGCTTGGGTTCAAAAGGGGAAATCCCCAGGAGAGGACAAAGGGGGAATCCCCCCTGCATGTCTATATTAAATCAGCGTCGCTCACGTTATGCTGTAGATACACGCCCGGCGGAGTCTAGCACCGATTGGCCGGACACAGTCGCCTGCAAGACGGTGCCAAATAGCGTCGCTCACACTAAGCTGCAGATACGCGCCCGGTTGAATCTAGCACTGAGTGGCCGGACACACACGCACGCACACACACACACACACACACACACAGAGTCCACTCGGCCATTATAATACAGACAAGCCCCTGTCCCAACTTTTTTGAGACCTGTAGCAGCCATCAAATTTGAAACGAGCTCATTTTGTGAATAAAATTGTAAAATTTCTCAGTTTCAACATCTGCTATGTTATCTCTGTTCTATCGTGAATAAAATACTGGCTGATGTGATTTGAAGAATTGGGGTTGTATATCAGTCTAACTTATAACCTGATGCCAGAGTGTAATGACAGCCAGTAGGTAACAAACTTACTTTACTTCTGAAGGGCACAATTATGGCAGCACAAAAAACTGTTTTGTTGGATAGTTGCTAATAACCAGTACATTTCAGCTCCTGAAATCACTGCAGCATTGAATCAATTCATGTCTCGGCCAGTTTCAACAAAAACTGTACACCATTATTGAAACAAAGTTGGCCTTGTCTCTGATGACAAACCCCAGTGTTTCCCTTTGTTCCCCAGAGCTGTAACTAACAGCTAAACTCACACCAAACTACAGCATCCTGCTGAATTCAGAGACTGAGGTTAGTATATGATAGGTGATGGACACTTTTCCTCATGGTTGACCTTGAATATTTTTGAGAGGCATTACTCAAGTTCTTAACACGTTGACTGCCAGCTAATGGCGGGTCAGGGACAGCGCCAGACTTGAAAATTCGGAGGAAATTATCCATCCCTTTATTGACAACAATTGGTCCTGGCTAATTCTAGATGGTTTTCCTTTATAAGCACGTTTTTTAATTCAAGAATAATCAAGTGGCAATTGAAGACACGGCTTCTCTCCCCAATGCGATCTAACAGCAAATAATGGGCTACATTCAGTGCAGAAAAATAATTTAATTATAATTAGGTCTATGCAGGCACTCAGCAACGTTAATTTTTTTTTTCCAGCAAGAGCGGCATTTCAGAACTCATTTGCGAATGAAGGTAATTACGGCAAGTACCTACACCTGTTTTTGCAGCACGGTCACGCAACTTGCTGTAAAAATAGCCAGCTGTTAGACTGGAAAATGAAAACGGAGGAAACCATATACTTGTCACCAGAATTACCTTCATTCGCGAAGAGTTCTGAAATTCCGCTCTCGCTGGAAAAAAAATTACCATTGCTGAGTGCCAGTGCATTGACCTAATTATAATTAAATTATTTTTCTGCACTGAATGTAGCCCATTATTTGCTGTTAGATCGCATGGGGGAGAGAAGCCGTGTCTTCAATTGCCACTTGATTATTCTTGAATTAGAAAACGTGCTTATAAAGGAAAACCATCTAGAATTAGCCAGGACCAATTGTTGTCAATAAAGGGATGGATAATTTCCCCCGAATTTTTCTGGCGCTGGCCCTGACCCACCATAACGAGTTATCTCGTAGTTGGCAGTCAACGTGTTAATATTTAATTTAAATTATTTTTCTGTCTTTTTGATTACATTTCACATTGTTTCATGTTAAATGCATTTTATATTTTTGTGGACTAAAATACTTTGAATGTGGTATTTGCCCAATTATTGTCTGCATTAAGCACAGGAATAGCCAAAACAATCATTTTTATTTTGCGTATATGCTGTGCTTCTGTACCGGTAGTACTCTGATTGTTATGTTGTGTCTTCAATAAAAGCCAAGTCGTCTTTGTCTTTCTCATTAGCCATTTACTTGCTGGTCACATTCCTGTTTTAACAGTAACGTACATCAGGACTCATGCAGCTTGCTATCGGCTGCAGCTTTATTCGCTCCGTAGCTACAGAGAGAAGCAGAATTAGCCTGGCACATGGCGGCTAGCTAATATTCGAACCAACGAATTATCAACAATTGCAAATGGAATTATTTCTGTTATACCAAACGCCTCATCACAGCATTATACAATTTGTATGTGGTAATTATATCATTAAAACAACTTAGAATTTGACATGGTAGAATATTAACTCATGTGCTTTATACATTGCGACCTACCCCATCGGCTTCATGTGAATACTGCGCAGCATTATGGGCAAACTCGCAGTCCACAGGCGCCAAAAGGGGCGGTTCTACAGCAAACTTTAATCATGTCAAGTGGAATAACATTACAATCTGCTACACTTCCAGAAAATATGAAGTCACTGCAGGTGTTTCTTGGGCAAAACCAGACCCCATAATATAATTAAATGGACAAAATCAAACAGTCTTGGAAGTATGGAGATTATTAACATTTGCAAATGACATGAAAAATAGGTCTCTTTGATTGACTTATCATACTTCCTCATTTTTAAATAATCAAAAAAAGTTTCATTTGTGTAATATGAAATCATGGTGATATAGAAATGTGGGTGATTCAAATAATTTTCACTTTTTAATCAACGCAAATGGTTATAGTTGTGTTAATTATCATCTCTTTACTAATTACAGTCAAATTAAAGATAATATATTTGCCAATAACTCAGATAACATTCTTGCTTTGTTTCATGAACACATTTTCACGAATTTATGTCGAGAGTAAATGCAATGTAACAGACAATCACAAGCATACATCTCATGTGCTTACATATGTCCCTCAGGGGAAGGGCTTCGGCAGCAGATGCAGAGCAAGTTTTTCAGCCATGGCAGCTGCTTAATCAGGGAGATGTAGAAAAGGGGTTGAGTGCTGGAACTGTAGTCATTAAGGCTGGATATAATCATACTAATTGTGCAGAATTCTGGGAAATCAGGGTGAGAACGCAAGAGACCGAAAACAACTGTAGGCAGGTAATGAAACACTATGATGGCCAGATAGATTTGCACAGTTCTGAGGGCTTTCTTTTTCATGGGGTGCATCTGCTCCTTGCCCAAGGCAGACTTCCTCAGACTCCATAGGATGGAAATGTTGCAGGAAACCATAATGGCGAAGGCAGCCAGGATCAGCCCAATGTAGGCATGATGTTGGATGCCGGATATGATGGCGAGCAAGAAACAGCTGAGGGCATAGGCCATCGTGAGCCCCCAAACAAGAATGGAAATAGCAACTCCGATCTTTTTATCCTTGATGCTGGTGAACACAATGGGGTGAACCACAGCCACGTAGCGGTCCAGGCAAATGCAGGTGAGAAAGAGTGGGGAGCCGTTTTTGATCCCCGTGGTAAAGAACAGTACAAACATGAAATATCCGTTGTTGAGGATAATGAGCCATAGTAGCAGATGGGGGTCTTTATGCAAAGCCATGCATCAGCGAGGGCCAGGCTGAAGATAAAGATATTGGAGGTGGAAGAGTCACTCTTCTCTCTGGCCACCACCCACATGACCATGATGTTGGCAGGGTAGACCACAACAAGGTTGATACTCCTTTCACTAAACAGAATCACAAACGCAGCATAGTGTTCTGCGCAGGATGGTAATCCGTCCGAGAGTCGGGCACTGGATCCTGAAGAGGAGTGGTTGAAGGGTAGGCTAGAATTGATGACAGAGCTGTTCATTTTGGTTGTATTTTATCTAGCAGGTTAAGAGAGTGAATGTAAGTTACATGGTCAAGCCTCACTGAACTCACCACTTAAACTGACTTTATTTATTTATCTCGAACAACAATCAAACTAAAAATAAAAACGGTTATATTAATAATAAAAAAAACTGCAACAAAAGAAAGGTAGAAAAAAATAATAAAAATTACAATAACTAAAATATGATTTCATCATCAATAATAAAAAAAGAAAAAAAGAAACAAACAAAGCATACGTGTTGGAGAGGGAGCAGCTGGATATAGATATCATAATGACTTATAATCTAGTGCAAAAAAAGGTTGTACCTCTGGCACCATCTGCACGCAGAAAAAAATAAACCCGAGAAAAAAGATGACTATTGATGGACTTCTGAACTTATGATTAAATTTAAAGAGAATAATGATAACAATGTTAAGTATATATTTTACTTTAATGTCTGCTACCAATGAAAAAAAAATATGTACAATAAAAATTATATAAACATTATTAAATAGATTTTTTCATTCCATTTTCGTTTCCATGTTATGCGAGTGATCTGCTAACACGTCATTAATGTTTTCCACATTGCTGGTCATATAAAACAAGATCCTATGTTTTTTCTAATTAAACATGAAAGAAGACCCCTAGAGGTATATATAAATACCTAAAAACATGTTTTTTTAAATTAATTTTTTCAAAAATAGTGTCACAACAGAGATTCCAGATTCTGAGACGGACCTATAACCAAAATAAACAAATCACTGACCAGTCATAGTTGGCATTTAAATAGTGTCTAACAAATCTCCATTTACAAATGATATACAGTGCTGTACACAAAATACTCATACATAACACCTCCCCTCTTTAAGAAAAGAATGGTTTGCTAAAAGGTTTCTTTTGTGAAAATTAACATCGCTTTATAATCAGTATAATCTTGAAAGTTTACACATAAAGAATCATTGATCATAATAATATACATAAGAACTAGTGCAATTTTCACAATCAAACAGAAAAGTAAAATTACATGCGAGAAAGTGCATCTGGAATAACATTATCTTTTCCCCTGATGTGAGAAATATCCAAATCATACTCTTGCAAAAGTAAACTCCATCTTAGTAATCTTTGATTCTTGTTTTTGATCTTATGCAAGAATGTGAGGGGATTGTGATCACTGAAGACCTTGATGGAAGTAGCTGAACAGGTCAAATAGACTTCAAAATGTTGTAAAGCCAAAACAAGTGCCAAACATTCTTTTTCAATTGTTGAACAGTTTTTCTGATGTTTATCAAATTTTTTGGAAAAGTAACAAACAGGATGATCTACTCCAACAGTGTCTTCTTGCAGTAAAACTGTGCCTGCACCAATATCACTGGCATTAACAGCCAACTTGAACTCCATTTTGAAATTAGGAGATAAGAGCACTGGTGCATTTTTGAGGATAGCTTCTAGTTGGTGAAATGAATTTTGACATTTTTCATCCCAAACAAATTTTGCATTTTTCTTCAGTAAATTTCTCAAAGGTTCAGAAATGATGGAGAAATTTTTAGAGAATTTTCTGGAGTAGCCAGCCATCCCTAGAAATCTCATTAGTTGTCTTTTAGTTGTAGGCTCAGGAAATTCAGTGATAACTTTAACTTTTGCATCAATTGGTTTGACTTGACCCTGTCCTACAATATGACCTAAGTAAACAACTGCAGCTTTACAAAAGTCACTTTTAACAAGGTTGATGGCCAGCTTGGCATCACTCACCCTCTGAAAGAAGTTTCTGATGTAGATGAGGTGCTCTTGGAAGCTGTCGCTGGTGATGATAATGTCATCAATATAGGCCTCACATCCTGGTAGTCCAGCAATCACTCTGTTTACCAGACATTGGAAGGTGGCCGGAGAATTTTTCATTCCAAAAGGCATCACCTTATATTGGAATATTCCATCTGGTGTGACGAAGGCAGAGATCCCCTTTGCTCTGCCTGTTAGAGGGATCTGCCAGAAGCCCTTGAGATCAAATTTGGTGACATACTTTGACTGTCCAACTTTGTCAACGCAGTCATCAATCCTGGGAATAGGATATGAGCCCGTTTTTGATAGAGCGTTCACTTTCCTTTAGTCACCATTCTATATGTTCCATTGGGTTTCGGAACTAGGATGCACGGAGAACTCTAGTCACTGTTACTTGGTTCAACAAAGTCATTTTCAAGCAGGTATTTGACTTCTTGTTTAAGGTATTCCTGCTTCTCTGGATTCATTCTGTAAGGATGCTGTTTTACAGGCTTGGTATCATCTTGTAGGATGACATCATGGTAAACCATATCAGTCCTTAATGGAACGTCAGGGAATATGTGACTATATTCAAATATGAGCTGTTTTAGCTGTTGTTGTTGAAAAGGGTCCAGGTGGGATAACTTGTTGTCAATATTTTGAAGAATGTCTGAATTTTCAAGTTTGACTGAACCAGGTTCATTATCCAAGGGGCAGTCACAATCTTCTTCAGAATTTTCCAGTTCAATTTTATTTACCACATTGTCTGGCTTTTGCTGAGCGTCTCTGTCAATGTATTCTTTCAGCATGTTGATGTGACACATTTGTTTTTGTTTCCTCCTTTCAGGGGTTAAAATGATGTAATTTAGATCACTGAACTTTTTAAGGACAGTGTAAGCGCCGAAATATCGGGCTCTCAGAGGGTTTCCAGGAACTGGCAAAAACGCAAGGAAAAACTTCTATCTTGGGAATAAAGGTCATATCTGGCTTTCATTTTGCCCTTAGCCTCTTTGAGATTAGACTTAGCAAAGTCACAAGCCTTAGAGAGATGATTACGGAAGTCAGAGACATACTGAATCAAGTTCATCGGGACATCATCTTCGACCAGCAACTTTTCCTTCAGAAACTTCAGAGGTCCACAGACTGTATGCTGAAAAAAAAGGCTAAAAAGGACTGAACCCAAGAGACTCCTGAACAGCTTCACAGGCAGCAAACAGAAGAATATGGACACCTTCATCCCAGTCTTTTTCTGTGTCAAGGCAATCGGTCCTTATCATGTTCTTCAGGGTTTGATGGAACCTCTTCAAAGCACCTTGACTCTCAGGATGGTAATGACCTGTATTGTTTAATACCAAGCTCATGCATAACTTGTTGAAATATGCTAGAAATGAAATTTGACCGTTGATCAGACTGAATAGACGTAGGAAGACCAAAAAAGCAGAAAAACTTGGTAAGAGCCTTGATGATTGTTTTCGCCGTGATGTTACGAAGTGGAATTGCCTCAGGAAACCGGATGGAAGCACACATGATAGTCAGTAGGTACTCACAACCAGATCTAGTGTTCGGCAATAGTCAAACACAGTCAATGATGATCCGACTGAAAGGTTCTTCAAAAGCGGGAATGGGCTTAAGTCGAGCCTTTGGAATATTCTGGTTCGGCTTCCCAACCATTTGACAAGTATGACAGGATTTGCAGGACTCCTGTACATCGGACCTCATGGAGGGCCAGAAGAAATGATTCCTGACACGTTGTAGGGTCTTCTTGATACCCAAATGACCTGACATAGGATTGTCATGGGTCAGACTAAGAGTTTCTTGACGATAAGACTTTGGAAGAACAATTTGATGGGTGATCATCCACTCTTCATTTGCAGAAACATCAGGTGGACGCCACTTTCTCGTAAGCACACCATTTTTGTAGTAAAAACAGACAGGAACTTGAATAGCCTCTTGTTCACTTGCAGCCTGTGGTAGAAGATGCGCTAGATCACGAGCTTGTTGTTGCTCCTGAATAAGTTGTTTCCGAGATGGAATGTCATTAGAATAACCTGACAAATACAAGTCTGAAGATTTTCCAGACATCTCAGGACTGGAAGGTTCCTGATGAAAAGACTGTCCAATGAAGGTGTCAGTCAGGTTGAAGTCCAGGTCAACATCATCTTGAGTAGTCTTTTTGGCCATAGAACGAGTAACTGCACATGAAGGATAGAGGTCTGGAATTTCCTCCTCTATAGATTCAGATTCTTGTTCAATCAAAGGAGTGTCAGTTACAACAGGGTAGGGCACAACCTTATCCCCAGCAAGATCATTACCAAGAAGCAAATGAACACCTTTGAAAGGAAGAGAAGACCTAACGCCAACAGTAACAGGCCCAGAGACCAAGTCTGATTTGAGATGAACATTATGGAGAGGTACACTTGTAAAACCACATTCTACTCCTTGAATAAGGACATTAGCCTGAGTAGACGTTTTGTCCGAAAAAGGCAGAATATCTGCAAGAATACGAGATTGGGAAGACCCACTATCCCTTAGAATTCGAACAGGAGCGGATGAGGAAAAATCATGCGAAAGTGAGACAAAACCATCGGTGATGAATGGCTCAAAACCCTCCATAACAGAATCAGACACAGAAGGTAGAAGATCAGGCAAACTGACCTTTGATACAAGAGATTCACTCTTAGTGAAAGCAGTTGGCTTGGTTTCTTCTCGTTGTTGTTTTTTCTTGAGAGCATAACACTCAGAAATAAGGTGACCTTGCTTTTTGCAGTATTGGCAAGACACAGAAGGTAAAGAATCAGAGCCTTGCTTCTCACTGGAAGGTTTTCTCTCACAAAATGATCAGAAAGCCCAAAAGATTTTGTTACAGTACCTGCTTCTATTTTCTTCATTTCCAGTTCATACAGCATCCTTTTTTCTTCTAGTTCTTGTGGCTTCTCTTTCTCCAACCTTCTTTCTTCCAGTTCTTTCTCCAACCTTCTTTCTTCTAGTTCTTTCTCCAACCTTCTTCCAGTTCTCATTGTTTCTAGACTTGCATCTCAAGTCTTTGCAGCTTGGTTGTGGACACTTCCACATCTTTAATCAATTCTGCTGCTTCTTCCCCAAAGATATATTCATTGATGAAATGTTGCACCAAAATGTTCAATATTTCTTGTTTCTTCATTGATGATTTCACATCAGATAATCCAAGGGTTGAGGCTATTTGCAGCAAGTCCTTCTTCTTTGCCAGCACAATTGATTCCTGCGTTGAAGTTTTCAGAAAATTTTCAACATCAAAAGTCATGATTGCTGGTTTTTCAAATAGCCACAAGATTTAGAAATGATAAATCAGCTTTAATTTTGGTGAATCCAATGGTTGATCCAATGAATGGTTTATCTCAGTGGAACCTCCAATTGAAAATCACAACAAAGAAAACCAGCAATGACAACTTAAAAAAATTTATTCCTCACTGATTAGGTCCAAAAATTTCTACAAATAATTCACTGTGCAATCTTATAATAACACTCTAATGCCACTATGTAACTCTGATATCAAAACAAAAACTCTCCCTCACTGAACAAAATCACAGCATTTATATAGGCTAGGAACATTCTGGAAAGATTTACAGGAGTCCTGGGTGATCCGGCCCCCTCCAGGCAAGAAGAAGCCAGAAACTTCTAGAAAGCACTAGTCTATTTCATCACAAACAAGTGGTATTGCATCAGATCATGTTTTTCCACATACCACCAGAGGGTGCTAAATGAAAACCAAAATAAACAAATCGCTGACCAGTCATAATGGCAATTTAAATAGTGTTTAACAAATCTCCATTTACAAATGATATACAGGGCTGTACACAAAATATTCATACATAACACTCGGGCGTCCATAATGGATACAATCATAAATAAAGCAGTTATTATAGTGGTTGGTAGTACAATCATGTTGTTTGATATGGAAACTGACATAGATGCTTTATTTCAATGGTTGCAATGTTGATTGCGAGGTAGGTGGTGGTTTACTTTAGTTGACTGGAGGCATAGTAAATGACAACTGACAGTTTGAATGGCTGAACAGTTAAATAGTTGAATAGTTTAAATAGTTGAATTATTTAATAGTGAATTATTGTTGTGAGGTCTTATTTATTTTGAAACAGTTGTGGGCAGAGGAAACAAATTGGCGGGAGACATAGTTGATAACAGTTGGAATGGCTGAACAGTAGTTGAAACAGTAATTTCAGGCTATTACGAGTGCATGAAAATGCAAACTGTAGTTGCTTAAGGTGGAATTTGTGGCAAATAATTGCATTATGGTATTGGTAGCTAGGTTGTTAGTAGGATAATTTTCATGTTCTCTAATTAAACAAACATCAAAACACTTGAATGTACTTATAAAATTAGCAAACACTACAAACGCCAATTAAACGTCACTCAGAATACTGAGATTGTATTAATAAAATTTAGGAATATGTCAAATTTCAGAGTCAGAATTGAACCCATTTATACCTAGCAACAAGCTACACATAACAGGAGTCATGCAGGATTCTGGCTACAGAGCTCCGCTCAAAGTTACACAACACATCATGAGGGAGTCTGGCTGCAGAACTCAACATAGACTCTGTTCCCCGCTTTAAGTACACAAACTGGGCATTTGATTCCCTAACCAGAGAGACATAAATTAGCAATTTAGAGTTTTGAGTCTCAGATCCCAGGCTCACAGGAGGTGGGTGCTGATTTAAGACTCAGGCCATGTGGTTTTGATGGGGGCAGGTCTTCACACTGGTCCAGTTTTATCCTTGGTCCTTAGATGTATATTAAGACTGAGGGAAACTGCTGTGGAAATGTGCATCAGTCACACTGAGACAATCAAAACGACACCAAACATGACTATACTCAGAACTTGAACTGTCATGAAACATCCCCGGCCATGTGCAAGCTTATAGTACCCAAAACTGAAAGGGAAGGGAGTTTAGGGGAGCCAGGAGGGCAGATGTTTAGAGAGACTGAAGAAGAGGTTATCTCCCCCTAACAACACTAAATTACCCAATACGGGGGCTACGAAGTGGAATGTGAGCTGTTGTTAGCAGCAAGTTTTACAAGCACCTTAACATAAACGCTCTCAGGTCACCAGATACCTCAACCGCTCACTTTGGCAGACTAATTACAGCTATAGAATTTCAGGAATCAGTTTGTGAGAATGAAAGACAATACTGTCTTTTGAAAAGTTCCTTCTGCCTTACACTTGAGAGGGAGGCAAAGGCTGCACTGGATCCTGTTTTTGGTGAGACGCAATATCCAAAAGAAAAAGTAGCTTCCAAAGAAGTAAAACCAGCACCTAAACCAGGATATAAGAATAGAGGTAGTACCTCAGCCACTGCTGTTACACAAGCATCAGAGCAAGGCAACAGTGAATCAAAGTTGGTCCAAATGTTGCTATCTAGCAAAGTTCAGAATGAGTTTGCTAAACGCTGTTTGTTTTGTGACAAAGACCATTTGTTGTTGCTGTGTGATGCATTCAACCAGAGACCTAACTCAGAAAAATTGCAGTTCATTAAGGCCAAAGGGTTATGTTTTGGCTGTTTAAAACAAGGCCACATTAGTAAAAACTGTCCAAAATGGCCAGAATGCAAGATGTGGCAAAAGAACCATCCCACAATTCTTCACAATGAATCAAGTGATGTGTTGAGACCATTTCAAACTACATAGGAACTGAAAGAATTTCCACTGTCCAGTACTCTAGTTTCCTACGAAGCTCCGAGCCGTAGTGGGGCTAGATCTTAAAGAGTGTTTGCTTTCTATTGTCCCTGTAAAAGTAAAATTGTCCATGGGCACAAAAACTGATGAGACACCTTTCTCTATCCAGCAGGCAGCTCTGCCACATTTTGCACTGAGTTGTTGATGGCTCAGTTAAATGCTATGGGAGAGAGAGAGTAGATATACTGTTTAAGACAATGGGGCAAGAGAAACCTAAATCATGCCACAAGCTGTCTGTCTTGAAGTAGCTGCTCTAAGAGATGATAATTTCCTACGACTACCTGATGAGTTCACCAAAAAGTCAATTCCTGGCACCAAAGAGAATGGACCTAAACAGGAAGACCTTGCAAGATGGCCTCATCTAGAGAATGTTGATATGACACCATTGGATGCGAGCATTGGGCTGCTGATTGGTGTGAATGCTGCTAAAGTACCGGAAACATGGAAAATAATTAAAAGTGAGGGTAATGGGTGGGTTTTTAATAGCCCACTTTTTCAAAGTACGGATGTTGATGGATAGAGCACTTAAGTAAATGTCAATCGTATTTCTGTCAGCTGTTTGAAAAAGCTCTTTATTTGGCAGTATAATCAGGATTTTCTGGAGCAGCACTGTGATACTGCACTGTCTGTTGAGGATAAAAAGTTTATGGACATTATGTCAAAATCTGCAATTCTTAGAGATGGACATTCCTACTTGAGACTGCCTTTACGTAAGACTAATGTACGAATGGGTTACAACAAACAAGTGGCCCATCAGAGGGCACAGCTCCTGTTAAGGAGGTTTAGAAGAGACCAATCATTATTTAACAAATACAGAGATTTCATTAATAACATCTTTGCAGAGGGAGATGCAGAGACTATCCTCCAAGATCTGTTGGACCATGAGCTGGGAAAAGTGTGGTAAATACCATATCATGGAGTCTATCATCCCCAAAAGAAAACCCTGCGTGTTGTGTTTGATTCTGCATCCATGTATGTGGGTACCTCACTAAACAAAGAACTCTTGCAAAGAGCTGATTTAACACTCTACTAGGCATCCACCCTCGTTTCCGCCAAGGTCCTGCTGCCCTCATGACAGACATTATGGGGATGGATCATCAAGTGAGAGTAGCTGAGGAATATGTGAACTACCTGCGTTTTCTGTGGTGGCCTGAGGGCGACCTCTCGAAAGATCTTTCAGAGCACAGAATGTTAGTTCACGTCTTTGGAGCAGTGTCTTCACCCAGCTGTGCCACATAAACACTGTTAAAAACAGCAGATGACAATCAACACCTGTATCCAGAGGAAGTTATATATACAATCAGGCAGAACTTTTATGTTGATGACAGCTTAAAATCCACTCACTCAGTAGAACAGGCAGTATCTCTGTATACACAACTTAACGGAGGTGTGCGGCAAAGAAGGCTTCAAACTCGAAAAGTGGGTCTGTAATCACCGTGCCGTCCTTTCAGAAATCCCTTAGGAAAACCGAGTCAAAGGTGTAAAGATGCTGGACCTTAGTCGAGAACAGCTCCCCGTGGAAAGAGTTCTGGGAGTTCAGTGGGATATGGAGAGGTGTTCTCACCTTCAGGATTCAAACTAAACAAAAGCCATTGACAAGACATGGAATTCTGTCTACTGTGAATTCTATATCTCACCCCTCGGGCTTCTTGGCTCCCATCAGTTTTATTGCAAGACAGATTTTGCAACAGCTTTGTTAAATGACACTTTCTTGGGATGAAACAATTCCAGTGGAAACTGCTCAGGTCTGGCATCAATAGTTGGATGATCTGGACTTACTAAATAGCTTTAGATCTGAAAGATGTTTTACACCCGAAGGCTTTGGTGAAGTGACTGTGGCGCAGCTGCATCACTTTTGCGATGCGAGTGAGAATGGATTTGGGGCTGTGCCATACCTTAGGCTATCAAATAACAACACTGAAGTATGTGTTGTCTTTGTCATTGGGAAAGCAAGGGAATTGCCACTTAAGCCAGTAACAATACCAGGTGTAGAATTTACTGCTGGAGTCTTAGCTGTATATTTGGACAAAATGCTGTCATCTTAGCTCCAACTTAACATGTGCAAATCAGTTTGGTCTGACAGTAAAACTGTTCTTTAGTACAAAGCAAACACAACCACAAGATTTAAGAGTCATTGCATGGATAGACCATGCAAAGGGTGATAACCCGGGGTCAGCCGATTTTGCCAATATTTGGTATACTCATGCACCTAACCAAGTTAAAAATGAACCTTCAATATGACCATCATCCATTTGTTTTTGTAGTAGTAAATACCAAAAAAAAAGGATTTTGATGGATTCTGGACCATTTTTGAAGGATTTTAAATGGGTTAATTCAGGACGTACTCTTCATAAAACAGCTGAACTTTAAACATTGCCCCTTTGTGTGAATGTTGCCCATACAATGGACTATTGTTACGTGCCACACTTTTTTTTTCTGTATTTCCTTGGTTTTGTTGCTGTGTCTCTCTATTGGTCCAGGTTCATATCCATCATCATTACCCCATGTCATGCTATGTCCCGCTTCCGCCAATCAGAGGGAATCTTCTGACACCGGTCCACCAATCACCTTTCACCTCACCTGTTTAAATCCGGATCTTGTGACCTGAGAGGAGTTCTGTTCACCCCATCTGTTTGTCGTAGCTCAGTCTTTTGCTTTTTGATTTGGTTTGTAACTCCGTCTACGTCCTGGTTTCTTTTCGTTTGTGTACCGAGTTTCTTTCTGACCACTTTGAGGCCGGGGAAGGGTAAGACAGAGGCCTCTGTACACCTGCATGTAGGCAAAAACAAATCTGTTAAACACACTGGGTTAGGAGTGGTTGCCACCCGCTGTATTTATGTTTTGGCTAGTCAGTATAGTTAGGTAGGTTTTCTTTCTGTTTATACAATCAGCAGTTAGGTAGCTTACTCTGTTTGTTTCTAGCTAGTCCTGTTTTGGTTTTGTTTAGTTCTTTTCTTGGGCAACACTCAGGTCCCCGGACCTTGGACGTGTTTTTTGTCATGTTCTTGTTTTCTGTCATGTACATATTGTAAATATTGTAAATACCACTATTTGCACAGTAAAAGCACCCATTTGCACTTTTGTCACTCGTGGATTTTGTATCATTGCCCCATATCCCGTGGTGTTTTCAGTATTGCTTGCCCCCAGGCTTACGCTATTTTACATCACCTCGGTTAAAAGCCAAAGTGCGACCCCTAGCTTTCCTAGGCGCTTTGGGGATCGTAACATAAGTGGGGGCTCGTCCGGGAGCGTTAAGCCTGTGTATTAAAAAAAATAAAAATCTGGCAATTGTAATACTTGGCATTTGGGAAGCAATAGTGGTTTTGAGTAAAGTAAAATGGCCTCATTTGATGTTCATGAGTTTTTTGCCGCACCTTCAGTACTTGCTTTTGATGAATGTCGTAAAGCAGATTTGTTAGCCATTGCTGATCATCTTGGGCTATAATTGTCCCGAACTTTCCTGAAAAAGGAAATTAAAGCAGTAGTGTGGGATACATTGGTGGAGCGGAAAATATTACTGTCGCCAGTGATTCTACCTCCCAGTCAGCCTGAAGTGCCTAAAGTGCCTGATTTAGGTCCCAAAACGCCGCTAGGAACAGGGGTTTCCGCCGGAGCGGAGGTGAAGGCTGAGATTCCCCCAGTTACCTTGCCACGATTTGAGGGATTTCATCAACTTCCTCTGGGTCCAAGTCTGATGCTCGGCTCAAAGTTTGTTTGGCTCGGTTGCAGTTTGAGGCCGAGGAGAGGGCTCGAGAAAGAGAGGCACGGAACAAGGCTCAGAAACTGGAGCAGGAATTCCAGTTGTCTGTACGTAAGCTGGAGATAGAGGCAGAGACAAAGCTTAAACTGCAGCAGTTGGAGTTGCAGAGTGCAGCAGCAAAGACTGCTGAGTTGCCTTCCACAGATTCAACTACCCCACTACTTGCATCTGGCTATGACATAAGGAGGCATGTAGCACTTCCTGCTTTTAGAGAGGCTGAGGTTGACTCCTATTTTAGCATTTTTGAGCGGTTAGCCATTGCCTTACAGTGGCCTAAAGACATTTGGACTACCTTGTTGCAATGTCAACTTACTGGGAAAGCACAAGATGTAATGGCAACGTTAACCCTTGAAGAGAGCTTGAATCATGAGGTGGTGAAAGCTGCTGTGTTGCGGGCGTATGAGTTGGTACCTGAGGCTTACCGGCAGAAATTTCGAAATCATAAAAAAAGCGGGACTCAGTCTTATGTAGAATTTGCCAGAGAGAAAGGAACTCTCTTTGATAAGTGGTGCACTGCCAGTAAAGCCACAGATTATGATTCACTTCGTGAATTAATATTACTGAAAGATTTTAAGCAGTGTGCTCCTGAACGAGTTGTCGTTTATTTGAATGAGCAGAAAGTCACCTCATTGACAAAAGCAGCGGTTTTTGCGGATGAGTTCACACTTACCCATAAGAATGTATTTGCGTCTGCATCCCGTGAGAAACCGGTCTCTTGTTCTGTGTCCTTATCTGTTGACAAACAAAGTAATAACGTTAACTCGCCACCCTCACATTCCAAGGAGGAGCGAGAGTGTTTTTACTGTCATAAGAAAGGGCATGTAATTGCAAACTGTTTGAAAAGATTGAAGTCCGCTAACCAACCGAAGCCTACAGGCTTTGTTAGAAAACTTTCCCTAGCCATGTCGCCTTTGGAAACTCCGAAAGACGAATCCACTGCTGGTTATGAGCCATTCATGTTTGACGGATTTGTATCTCTGCCTGACAAACAGTCTGATAAAGTCGCAGTTTGTGTTTTAAGGGATACTGGTGCTTCCCAGTCGTTTTTATTAGACGATATCCTGCCGGTCTCTGACACTACTTTCAGTGGGGCAAACATAGTAGTTCAGGGAATTGAAATGGGTTTTGTCACCGTTCCTTTACATAAGATTCGTGTACAGACTGATTTAGTCTCTGGCTGTTTTGATGTCGCGGTATGCAAAGCTTTACCAGTTCCGGGCGTTTCGTTCATATTGGGAAATGATATTGCTGGTGGCAAAGTCCTGCCCATGCTTGAGGTTTTAAACCAACCCGAAGGGTGTGTGACTCCTGAGGTTCCTCAGTTGCACCATGAACTATTCCCTGCGTGTGCGCTAACCCAAGCACAGTCGCGTAAATGGGAGAGGAAGTAAATTTGTCGGAGTCTATTTTAGCACCTACCTTGAAGAGCGATATCTTCTTTACAGACGCTTCCCTGGGCGTCCAGGAACAGTCAGAAAACAATCCCTTACTTTCCGAAATTCCATCAGTTAAGGTACCCGCCACCCGTGAGCAATTTATCAATGCTCAGAAAGATGACCGTCTTTAAACAAATGTTTTGAGCTGGTTGTTACACCGAGGTAGCTAAACAGAAGACGGTAGCTTACTTCTTAGACACCGGGATGTTATTACGAAAGTGGACTTCCACCAGTGCAGCAGGTATGGAGTGGGGCGTGGTTTGCCAGATAGTGGTGCCCACCGGTTTCCGACCCCAGGTTCTGTCCCTGGCTCATGACAACCCATGGTCTGGTCATCTAGGGATCACAAAAACGTATAATAAAGTGTTACAACATTTTTTTTGGCCTGGATTGAAAGCAGCAGTGGCAGAATATTGTAAAACTTGTCATACATGCCAAATTACGGGGAAACCTAATCAGGTGATTCCTCCTGCCCCTCTGTGCCCGATTCTGGTGATGGGCGAACCATTTCAGCGAGTTATAGTGGATTGTGTGGGGCCACTGCCGAAAACCAAATCTGGAAATCAATTTTTACTCACGATCATGTGCACAGCCACTAGGTTCCCAGAAGCTGTACCTCTTCATGCCATCACAGCCAAGTCGGTTGTAAAAGCCCTGACAAAGTTTTTTTCCACTTTCGGGTTTCCAAGGGTTGTGCAGACAGACCAAGGAACAAATTTTTTATCCAGAGTATTCAAACAAGTCTTGCAGTCCCTGTCAATTGCTCATCAAGTTTCTAGCGCGTATCACCCAGAAACGCAAGGTGCACTCGAGCGTTGGCACCAGACATTTAAATCTCTCCTCCGTAAATATTGTTTGGACACGGGGAAATGTTGGGATGAGGGGGTTCCCTTTGCGTTGTTTGCCATGAGAGAGGCGGTGCAAGAATCGCTTGGTTTCAGCCCCGCAGACTTAGTATTTGGACACTCTGTGCGAGGACCTCTGAAAGCTTTAAAAGAACATTTATTGTCTGACTCGCATTTAAAGCCCAATGTACTGGACTATGTTAGTCAGTTTCGAGAGCGCTTGCATCAGGCCTGGTCTTCGGCAAAAGATGCCCTGGCTGCATCTCAAAGAGGCATGAAACACCGTTATGATCGGAAGGCTGTTCTCCGCTGTTTTAGTCCAGGAGATAAAGTATTGCTGTTTTTGCCCTACCTATTGCTGTTTTGTCCCTGGCAATGCTTTGTCTGCTCATTTCTACGGTCCCTATACAATAGAGGAGAAAATAAGTGATACCAACTATATTGTTAGCACGCCTGACCGCAGGCGTAAATCGCGATTATGCCACATTAATATGCTGAAGGAATACCATGTCAGGAAAACGCCTTGCCTTGGAGAGGAAAAAGTTCAGTCTGTCTTAATAACAGGTTCTGTACCACTCGCAGACAGTCCTGACAATATTGAAGATGAGGATGGTCTTCTGCTTAGGCAAGCTCCTCAACAAGGAACAAGGTTGTTAAATTCGGAAGTTTTGGCAGACTTGTCCTCCCATTTTGCTCATTTGTCCGAGGAACAAGCCTCTGATCTGGGAAAATTGTTGAGAGAATATCCCATGTTCTTCGGTGACACTCCCACTTGTACCCCAGTAATTGAGCACGATATAGATGTTGGCTCAGCTGCACCGATTCGTCAGCACCCATACCGGATTAATGCTGCCAAACGTGCAGCCATGGAAAAAGAAGTGCAGTATTTGTTAAAAAATAACCTGGCAATTCCCAGCTCGAGTCCTTGGAGCTCGCCATGCCTTCTAGTCCCAAAACCGGATGGTAGTGTCAGGTTCTGTACCGATTTCCGAAAAGTCAACGCTGTTACCGTACCTGATTCATACCCACTTCCGAGAATGGAAGATTGTATTGACAATGTTGGTTCTGCAAAGTTTGTTACCAAACTTGATTTGTTAAAAGGGTATTGGCAAGTCCCGTTAAGCCCTCGTGCTTCCCTTATTTCTGCATTTGTAACTCCCGATGACTTCTTGCAATATAAAATTTTAGCCTTCGGCATGCGTAACGCGCCAGCTACCTTCCAAAGACTTATCAATGTGGTTCTGACCGGTGTACCAAATTGTCAAGCGTATCTCGACAATCTTGTGCTGTATAATGATACCTGGATGGAACACATTCATCTTTTAAAAACCGTGTTCGACCGACTGGCGAAGGCCTTTTTAACAATCAATCTCGCCAAATGTGAATTTGGTAGGGCGACTGTCACATATTTAGGTAAACAGTTTGGGCAGGGAAAAGTCGCGCCTATCAATG
The DNA here is from genome assembly GCA_029692085.1 of Gymnothorax javanicus. Taxonomy (NCBI): domain Eukaryota; kingdom Metazoa; phylum Chordata; class Actinopteri; order Anguilliformes; family Muraenidae; genus Gymnothorax; species Gymnothorax javanicus. The sequence continues at coordinate 31,386,308 of CM056200.1, read as the reverse complement.
ACAAAATAATGGCCATAATTAATTTCCCTACTCCTGCTAACAAACGGGAGTTGCGCAGATTTTTAGGTACAACCGGCTACTACCGCAGCTTCTGCTGCAACTTCTCCGCCATTGTAGCTCCCCTAACGAGCTTACTCAGTTCGGCAAGAAAATTTGCTTGGTCCTCGGAGTGTCAAGTTGCTTTTGAATGTGTCAAGGCTTAGCTTTGTAGTGCTCCTGTGCTCGCCGCCCCAGATTTCGCGGTCCCCTTCAAACTAGAGGTGGACGCAAGTGACCTGGGTGCTGGTGCTGTATTCTTGCAGGAGGGCGCCGATGGGATTGATCACCCCGTCTGCTTCTTCTCCCGGAAGTTTAACACGCACCAGAGACATTACTCCACGATTGAGAAGGAGACCCTTGCATTGCTTTTAGCCCTTCAACATTTTGAAGCTTACGTTGGATCTAGCTTTGTGCCTATTGTGGTTTTCACGGATCATAACCCTCTGACATTTCTTAATCAAATGTACAACCAGAATCAGAGGTTGATGCGCTGGTCATTGATTTTGCAGAATTATATCCTGGACACTAAACATAAAAAGGGGTCTGATAATGTTATAGCAGATGCTTTATCTAGGAGCTTTGTATAAACTATATTTCTGGTACTACTGCTGTTAATATACATGGGATGGCAAAAAAAAAAAAAAGGGTGTTCAACTAACCTTCCCGTTGTAAGTTAGTTCTTAAGGGGGGGAGTGTCACGTGCCACACTTTTTTTTCTGTATTTCCTTGGTTTTGTTGCTGTGTCTCTCTATTGGTCCAGGTTCATATCCATCATCATTACCCCATGTCATACTATGTCCCGCCTCCGCCAATCAGAGGGAATCTTCTGACACCGGTCCACCAATCACCTTTCACCTCACCTGTTTAAATCCGGATCTTGTGACCTGAGAGGAGTTCTGTTCACCCCATCTGTTTGTCTTAGCTCAGTCTTTTGCTTTTTGATTTGGTTTGTAACTCCGTCTACGTCCTGGTTTCTTTTCGTTTGTGTACCGAGTTTCTTTCTGACCACTTTGAGGCCGGGGAAGGGTAAGACAGAGGCCCCTGTACACCTGCACGTAGGCAAAAACAAATCTGTTAAACACACTAGGTTAGGAGTGGTTGCCACCCGCTGTAAAGTGCGACCCCTAGCTTTCCTAGGCGCTTTGGGGATCGTAACACCTATCAAAATGCCTAGAATGATCAAAAAATATTTCCATATGTGCCAGTTATGTGTCAACATATTTCCCCCACCCCAAAATTTGGAATTGTGTGTAAGCCTATTCAACAGCTTATAAGTCATCTGCCACAGGGGTGGAAACTACAAATCATTGTGGAAATGGTAGCTAATTACTTGCTCTTTCATAATCAGAAATAAAAAAAACTGGCCGCTCAACTCAGTACTTCGTAGTAGTACAGAAGTGAGGAGAGTATTTCATTGTTTTGCAGTGCTGCCACCTATATGCTGTATCTGGAACTACAAACATGTACACTAACAAGTAACACTATAAATGTTATTTTGTCGGCCCTGGCCTTATTCATTCAATTATGATGCCAACAGATGAAAACTAAGGGTATTCTACCATAAATATGGCCGTTTCCCTGGGAAAGGGGCGTGTCTGGCATTTTTCCATGCATAATCCAATATTCCGTAAATCTTTCATATGTTACAAACTGTCTTTGACTAATTACTTTCTCTATGAACAGATTGGCAACCACCCAATATAGACCTGAACACTTTGTTTCTGCTTGTTTCAAACTTTAGGTCTTGTCAAAATAGAGTCTAGAGAGTCCAGTAATGAGGCAGTCTTGGACTTAACCATGTTAGCAGGAGTGATGCCACTATCTATTACCCAGCAGTTCAAGAATGACTGGCTGTGAATGGCAGCAACTACCTGACCACCAGGAAGCCACCATTAGGAAGTGAAGAACAAAAAGACAAAACAACCTGTTGAAATTTATCTGCATTTCAAAATATTTAGGATCAAATATATAAAGCAGTGTTGGGCCCAACAGGTCCCGTAGCTCCACAAAAAAGATGATGCTAGTATGCCCAGGTTCAGCCAATAATCATGAGTATTATATGCATGTGTCTCGCTGACAGTACCAGTACACCAGTGCCATAATGTTCGCTGAAATGGTCGGAACTACTTTCAAGTCGGACGTTTCTGTGGCACCTCCGGCGGTAGAAACAAGTGTTATTTTCAAAATAATTTGGATGATTAGTTTTCCCATTTAGAGCTATAACAGATTATCAGTCAACATTTCTATCAGATATGGCCTCCATGTTCGAGATGACTTGGATTCTTGCAGTTCAACTAGGACCATTGACTTCTCGACAATTTTGGAAGATCCAAATATCATTTCAGCGGCAAGTGCTAATATAACTTCATTATACAGTGAGTACATCATGCAGTATGAGTGTGGTTGTGCTGATAGTGAGCAATGGAGAGTCAGTGGCTATGCATACGACCCTTGCCAAATGTGACAGATTATTAAATGCTGATATTATGGATTTTGTGTCCCACATCTGTTTTGCATTGTTCTTGCTAGCTATGTAGACAATTCTTGTTGGACAGGTATTGCAAATCTGGCCATTTTTCATCATACATGCAAATGTAAAATGACTGTTGTGATCGCTGTAATCCTCAGTATTACATGCGCGTCTCGCTGACAGTACCAGTACACCCATACTACATCAAATAGTTTCCTTTTTGTTTTTTTTTTTTTTTTTTTACGAACCAAATAAACCTATATGAAATGTTGAATTGGAACTTAATATGTCTCACAAATGAATACAAAAAAATGGCGCATATAATACATAGTTTACCGTGCTCGTGTTTGTAGCGTCTGGTGAATTTCGGAACGAGTTGGGCCGCGGAGGGATGTTTACCGCACTCGACCTTCGATCTCATGCGGTAAAAATCCCTCCGCGGCCCAACTCGTTCCGAAATTCCAATCCACTACAAACACTCGCACCGTAACTTATATTAATGGTACCACAGACAATCACAGTAAGAATAAACAAAAGTTTACTAGACATGTAAAGTATACGTTCAGCCAATATGATACATGATACAGAATCCATGTGCACTCTTTCAGAATTACTAAGAGTTCACAGATCCACCAGTTTGATGACTTTGCTTGGAGTTGCGATCTTGCTGTCATGGAGGAGGCTAACAGGTGCTGGTCATCTAAAGGTGTATCAGTATTATCCTTGGTCAAGTGGCCACACTTCTGCTGGACAGAGAAGGGAGAAATAGCTTGAAGCCTGCTTTTTCCTTCCTTCCAGTCTCTACACTTCTCATAGACCTTGTGGTTGGTCAGGCTACTTTGTGCCTATGGGATAACAATATGGCTGCATTGATGCGGCCAATGACTTGAATAGTGGAAGGGGCAGGGCTCGAAATTGCGACCGTTCCGGTCGCATATGCGACCAAAATTAACACTGCGCGACCTTTGAATTAAAATAGTCGCACCTGTGTGACCGCTTTTCCCCCCAATAAAACGCGTATTTTCCTGTACATTTGGTAGTCAGTAGGCGTGCAAACCGCTGCTGCAGCTTCAATAGGGATGTGCGTATGTGCTGGAGCAGTCCGTGCATCTACTGGACATGCAGCAGCCGTGCATACCGGTTTAAGAATGGAGTGCACCCAGTGTGTTCCCTTGAGCTGACCATTCTGGCTAATCAAAGGGGAGCTTGACATCCTAAACCTCAGTACTGATTCTAGAATGGTCAATACTAGCCGTCAATCACCCCATTTCGCGGTACTGAGAGTTAACTATACACGAGATTTAGATGGAAAATGAAATGAAGAAGAATAGAAGACTTTTTTTTTTTTGGTACCGTTAACATTCATAAAAACGAGTCGGTAACAAAAGTTGCTGAAACTGAGAATCATGATAATGACTGCAACGGTGATTCGGACAAACCGGCGGCGAAAAGGGTTTATTATTTTCAAAAAGAGTGGCTTCAAAATGTTGAATGGCTGAGGATAAAAGAAGGCGAAATGCACTGTTTTTATTGTAAAGTTAACATGGCCTTAATCTAGCAGGTAACAGCGCGTTAGCTGCGGGGTCCAAACACTTTAAACGTGAAAGTCCCTCCATACATGGAGAAAGCGCAAAACACAGAACATGCTGTGACAAATGTGCGTCAATGAGTAGGTCCGGTGTTCTGTCAAATTTTGCTACTTTTCAAAATATGATACCCTGCAGTTCTGCGCTTGTGCAGACCTAAAATCTTTGTCTTGGTTTCTTTGCTCATGTCTTAAGTAGCCTATCAGCAAAAATCATAAAAACACATTTTTTTTTTCTGCGCGTCTTTCAACCTGTAAGCGTTTATACATTTGCATGTACACGCTGGGTTTAAATGAAAATGCAGAAATTATATGACAATGGCGTGCGGCATATATCTTAGAACAAACGTATCCAACTCATTAAAACATCTGCTTATGTTATAATAAGCTAACAAATAAAGTTACCTCTGTAGACTGATTCATATTGCAATATTGAGGCGAAAACAACGACTTTTCTTTAGATCTGCATTTAACCCTAACACAGTTAAAGATTTGATTCGAATCAGTGTGGAGGGTCCTGCTCTGCACATATCTGATGCCCCGCAGGCAGTGAGGAGATGGATGGAAGGGCAGAGAGCCAGGACACCCAATTTTAAATCCTGGCCTCAGGATATAGCAAAAGCCAATGTAGTGGAAACTTTTGTTAATCAATGAACTCAAGACTGTCATATCAATTAATAACTTTCATTTGTTAGAGACAGTTGTATTGTTAATGTGGAGTGTTATATTGCGGTTTTCTTCTTCTTGCTTCTTAGATTTCGGTGTGTGTGCTCCTAAATTTTGCTCCCAATTTTTTTTGCACTTGGGAGCGCAGCGCTACCAAGTAAAGAAGTTAATTTCGAGCCCTGAGGGATGCTGGCACTTCCACGATGGCTTCCAGTCAAGGCTAAGCTTGTATCCATGTGCTGGACAGACAGTGATCTCCTTGTCAACAGCATGGAAGAGCCCAGCACACAGTGCAATGTCGTCACACTCCTTCTCCAGTGGCAGTCGTGAGCCCTTCTCTCCATGTTCTCCTCCAAGTGGAACTTTTAGCCCCGAATGATGGCTTTGAATGGACTTGTCACACTTTCTCAAAGCAATACAATTGGATATTTCTTCATTACACCGCATGCAGTGGCAGGAGACATTGAAAATCCCGCATTTTATCGCACAGTGACCTCGGATTCATCACTCCCAGCAGCCATGGTTGCCATTTTGAAACTATCTGTTTGGAATGTGCGTCAAGTTTCCATAACAGGGCTCTAGGACTCTTCTTCCCCGGACTTTTTGTCCCTGAATTTTTTGTCCCCAGACTGTGCATCCCCAAGGAATTTTTCTCCCTGGACTCTTTGTTCCCATGGACTTTTCGTCCCCATAAACTTTTCATCCCTGGACACTTCATCCCTGGATGGTTCATCCCAAATAATGCTTTGCCCACGTCCTGCCTTATAGCACTCTCTCTATCCCTATCTCTAACTCTAACCCTGTCCCTCGTCCGTTCGTCCATCCGTCTGTCAGCAATGTTGGCACATTTTTTTATCATTAGGGGACGAAAAATCTGGGAGTCCTGTAACCCAATGGGAGGGGCAGTCTAACACTGCTGCTGCTGTGAAGCCAGTTGAGAAGCAGGTATGAGGTGGTAGTGGGGCTGTTTAGATGGGGGGTGACCTCGACTTGCATCCTTATGGGCTAGCAGGCATTTTTAGGTCATCTACAGTCATATCCAGCCACAAAACATGGTATTATGGCTTGTGGACAAGCATAAGGACATGGGGTCAATCAAAGTGCTCCATATCAAAACCTAAAAGAGCGGCCAGAAATTTTTTTTTTTTGAATGATCAAATGACACTTGTACTTGCTCCTCTGGGAAAACCATTGCCCAGCTCCCTGTGGCAGTTGGGATATTGGCATGTAAATGTGGCATTATTTTATGATTTTGCCTTGCAGTATGCAACATTTAATATTTTTCATAGAAAGCCTAGTATGTCTGCTGCAGTTTACCTATAAGCAAAGTCTGTCTTGATTGTCAAGTATTGTGCCAAAAATTGGCAAAGTTTGTCAATTTCATAAAAATATTGCATTGGAAATGCATTGGAAGGGTTAATTGCCCCTTACCCTGAACAGACTGATTATTCACCGAAAGGTTTTACATACTCTCATTCTAGCCCAGGACCAGTCTATGGTAGGAATTTGACGAAAATCCATTGACCTCGCAGGTTATCACTTTTTGCAGATTTTGCATGGTCTGTCCATGCAATGACACTTAAAACCTATGTGGCAAATAGAGTGGCAGTTATTCATGCACTGTCAAGTGTGTCTCAATGGAGATATGTCAGTTCCAAACTTAAAGGATACACGAAGGTAGCACATACGTAACGGTACAATGATAGACATATGTTAGCAGAGTCTGAAAAGTAAATCCAATATTTTTTGCAATTTTTTTTTAACATGTACAACACAGATAAAAAAACGATGCAATCGAGCCCTACGCGGTCGCCATATTAGTGGTTTGATCCTCCAGCAGTGACGTAACATACACTGAGTCGCTCTTTTGAGTCGGAGGTAGAAAACCACAGTCACTTTTTTCCAAAAGCCACAATCCGCATGGCATTTCTCGGGGAAGGAAAAACTGAAGAACAAACTTCTAGTTCTGATGAAGAGTTTGACTCAAACGGAGGATTACAAGGATACCAGTTCAAACCTAAACGCGAAGCAAAGGAAACCGACTCAAGTGACGACTCTAGCGAAAGCGAGGATGACCAAAGTGAGGGCCGAATGGGAAATGTCATTTGGTGCCGTTGTGGCCGATGCTCGCATGTGTTTTTGGTCAGGATGAAAGAATGTCTTTGCTGCCAAGAAAAACCTCTCAGCCGAGAACATGCAGCACCGTCGAATATTGGTATGCACGAGTATTTTGGCTAATGGGAAGTGGTTATGTAGCCTTGAATCCAGGGCTCTCAAGTCTCACTCACGCATTTCAATAAGTTCACACGCTCTCACGCCACACATGACATTTCTCACGCCAAGAAGTGATAAAATCGCCGTACATTAGTAACATAGACTGTATATAAAAGAGATTAGCAATCTATGAATGGATGAGGCGAAGGTAGACTGCTGTGCTTGAATCGGCAACGTATCAGCCAATCAGAAAATAGTATTTCTTGTTGCTAGGTGAAATAGCAGCGCCGTAATCACGTCCTCCACACAAAATCATTATTTAATTTGGCCTTATTTATACTGACAGCCAAAGGCCCAACAAGTAGGCATCTTGTTTTAACACAACAGACTCAACTGCTCACAATACTATTTTGCTTGTGAATCAAAATGGTATGATGGTTGACCACACTGTTCGGCACTCTTCTTGTTCTTTCTCAGCTGAAGCTAAAGTGATCAGACGTCACTTCCTTAAAATCACGTGCCTGTTGTGATGCGTTTCATTGGCTAAAGCCAGTCCGCACTCTCTGTCATGGCAGCCATTTCATTCGGCCCAAAATCGATGCTATATGCAGTTTCAAAAAATAATTCTGTTCTCATAAAAAAACGCAAAAAATATTTGACTCTACTTGTGGACATTTTAAACACCAATCTATCATTCTGGCTACATTTCACGGTTGCCTTCGTGTATCCTTTAAAGGGCACCTATTATGTAACTTTTCACTGATCAATCTTGTATTCTTGAAGTCTACTAAAAAGGTTTATATGCCTCATTGTGAAAAAAAAAAAACACTTGAGTTTTCTCATGCTTGCCAATTCTGCAGTACCTGTCTGTGAAACGCTCCATTGAAAGTCCTGTGCTGTGATTGGTAAACTTGATCATTCACTTATGATTAGTTCATCGTTTGCTCATGTGTCGGGAAATGTCACACCCCTTAAATGAATTTCCGCTTCAGAAACAAATACAGGTGTAGCCTTGTGGGCGAAACCCTCTTAATTCAAGGACAAACTATCTGCTTAGTGCGAAAATTCAAATGGTGACATTCCCAATTGATGAAAAAAATGGCCAGAAGTGAGGCGGGCATTTCAGACCGCTCTGGAGCAGTGAGTTTTACGGCAGAGAGTGTTTCTCCTGGAGGTGACTTTGAGTTGTTTTCCGACACTGACCTTTTAAATTCGCATAAAAACAATATGATTCGAGCTGCCAGGTTAGCTCACTCGGTTGAGGCACCGCATTCGCGGAGCAGTAGTGACTACTACGCAGGTTCGATCCCCAGTCGTACCAACCAGCAGCGGTCGGCAGCTTTTTCAGAAACAGCGCACAATTGGCTGAAGCGCTGTGGGGTTGCAAATTGGGAAGGTGCTGCAGGGAAGGGAAATTTAAAAAAATGATTGCCTTGTTCGTTACTCAAGTGCCTCCTGTTGGCCAGCCGGGCGCTCGTCAGTGAGATTCTAAACTTGCTCACGTTCAAGTATCCTCCGCCCTCGTTCTGAACTTGCGATGGTTTCGACCAATGAGTGTAAAGATGCAGGGGCTGACAGGTGCGTGCTTCGGAGGAGAGCTGTGAACTGTCTCTCTCTCCTGAGCTGGCAATAAGGGGTTGCATACGAGCAAGGCTTGTACATAGTTCTCTGATTAGGCATTCCATATTCGGGTGGGATTGGAGATATACCAAATTATTTAATTAAAAAAAATAATATGATTCAAGCTTTGAAATTTAAAAAAATGAAAAACCATCATAGGTGCACTTTAACCTTGCTGATGCAGCCTCAAGAGGCATGAGGGTGGGCCCTTTCTTCAAGTCCAAGTCCTGGCTCAGTGGCTCTGAGTTTCTCACCAAGCCCATGCGTCAGAGGCCTGTGTTACCAAATAAAACCTCTACTGTTGTGTCTTCCCGACCAGATGTTTGCGTATTTTTGAGGTCCCCTTGTTCGTGAATAGTTGGAGAGAGACAAAATCTTCAGCAGTTATCTTTATTCCAGCCTTGAATCCTGCAATAATCCAAAGTACTAACTCAGCGTTCTTCACAGAGCAACATTTATGGGAAAATCTCAACCAACTTTGCTCCAATCACAATACATGGGTCGTATATACATTATCTCTTAAGTTTTTTCTTTCCCCCTATTGGTCAGCAAGCTGTTAAGGCATGGACAGGTGGACACCAGGTGCAGGATCCAGAAGTGTTTATTACTACACAACACTGAGGAAAATGGGCGCACAGGCCAGAAACAAAACACCGTGCACATGCATTGAACAACAGGAGAGACTAAGGTACACTGCCCAAGGCAGGGGGGAACAGAAGTACTCACTCAAGGAGTGGCTAGACTAAAGAAATAAAAACTGGAACTAACTAAACTGACGGAGACACTGGGAGACTTAGACAAAGGGCAGACAAGACATGGGCACAGCAACACACGAGGCTAGGGAAAACTCAGGAGGCAAAACAACAAAGTCCCTTCTGACGGTCTCTTCTTCTTCCCCACTGATATACGCATGGAAGGAGGCGGGGATACGGAAGGCAATCTCAGGTGGAAACAGAAACACATGAGCTTAACAATTACCCAAGAACCGGGTTAATAATGACTCGAGACAATAACGCAAGCTAGACAGTTTAGACTGAGGTAATCTAAACATGACGAGTAAAAGGCACCACGAGAACAGCAAAGGAAAGCATAGCTTTAAACGCAGTTAATTAGGGAAAGCTTAGGCAGGAATGTACAAAAGCTAGAAACACTCGCACTCGCTAATGAGTTAATTAGGTTAGTACTATGTGACACTATATACACACCCTTAAATAAGTGCTGGTTAGTAATGGTTAGTAATGGCCCTATCAGAACGCATTCACTCAGTTTAGCGAGACCCAGAATAAGCGCAGGTGGAAGCAATGAATGAAATACCGCAGCCGAAACCGAAAGAGGAAGCGTGATTGAACCCGAGACGCAGGCATACTGAAGGCTGTCACACCACACCACAGGAGTCAGGGCAAGACGGAATCAATGGTCAGACCGCGGGAATGGAGCTGAAACACAAATCAAGAGAGACACGGGGGAAACGCACAACCATACCAGGCACACAAGGCAGAACCATAACACAAGCTCTCTATGGGATTCTCTGGAAACTATTGGCGGCGCACAGAAGTATTGGTCTCATAAAAAAAGAAAGAAAATAAATTTTAAAGCAGAGGAAAATTACAGTCAGGACAGGAAAAATACAGTCAAAGGAATAGGATACAAGTAGATACATAAATGATTCAACTGATTATGTTTTCAGTTACAACTAAACAAAAGCCTGCTTACTTATCAAAGCTACAGAAGCCCGCTGCTTTTGTGTAAGCTGGTCATGCATGTGCGAATTGAATTGCTTATATGTGTGTGTGTATGCGCGTGTGCACATGTGTCTGTGTGCGCTGCCCATGCGTGTGTGAACTGCTTTGTATGTGTGTGTGTGTATGTGTATGTGTCTGTGTGCACTGCTCATGCGTGTGAACTGCTTGTATGTGTGTGTGTTTTTGTGTGTGTGTGTGTGTGTATATGTGTGTCTGTGCACGTGTGTGTATGTGTGTGTCTGTTACTGTTTCTTACATAATATGGTTATTGATTCACTGATTAATATGATGAGAAATATTGAAATATAATCCTCAACACTACTCATCTGGATGATGAATCAGAGGTGAAGGAAGTGCTATCCTATGCCGTCTTGAAACAAGAAATGTGTCCTTCCAGTAAGTTACTGGCATACTTCTCTGATTGGACAAAGCTCAAAATAGCAGTTGCATGGATTTTAAATATTAAAAAAAAAACCCTGGCTTCTGGTAAAAGATGAGAAATTAAGAGTTAATATCATGCAGTAACCAAATTTGTGCTGAAAAAGAAAACAAATGGATCCCAAGACTTACTGTTGACGATCTATGTCTGGCAGAGGAGGCTATAGAAAAATTTGTGTAAAGAAATTACTCTGGCAGTGAAATGGTATTATTAAGCACTGGAACCATAAGTAAGTCAAGCCATCTATATAAGCTTGACCCCATTGTTGTCGATGGCCTGCTAAGAGTGGGTGGGAGATTAAGTAAATCAGATTTACCTGAGAATACAAAACATCCAGCAATTCTACCAAAAGCAAGTCGTGTTTCAAATCTCATTCTTCAACACATTCATAAAAAGATTGGAAAGCATATGATTTCTTCCTCTGCGACCAATCTTCGTCGTCGGTACTGGATCCCTCACGCCAGCTCTGCTGCCAGAACAGTAATAAGGAGTGCATGATGCGGCAGCGGCAGAGGCCAGGTGAGCAAAAAATGCCTGATCTTCCACCATTCACATATGCTGGAATTGATTACTTGGGGCCAATTGAAGTAAAGAGGGGAAGAGGCATTGTGAAGAGATATGGAGCTCTAATTTCTTGGCACAGCGCAGGGTGGCGCAGCGTGGCACATCCCACGCAGTGGTAATTTCGTCCGGTGCAGCCCGCGCAGTGGTAATTTCGTGCGGTGCAGCCCGCGCAGTGGTAATTTCGTGCGGTGCAGCCCGCGCAGTGGTAATTTCGTGCGGTGCAACACCGTGCGCAGCCACTTTTGCAATTTCGAGGTGTCACATATTCATCAAGACGCAGTGACAATTTTGTAGAAAAAGTCTTCTGAAGTTGCACAGAAAGCTCGCCAGCTCCAACCTGGTTTACTTTCTGTGCAGTGGTAATTTGGCTGACCGGCGCACAGTACGCACACGTCACCGAAACCTCACAGGCAGGTTTCCAGAATGTCAGGCACATTTCAATGCAAGAAATAATTACAGCAACCATTATTTAATGTAACTCTCTGAATCAGGACATAAATTATAGTATCTATATGTTAGGAAATGAGGTCAGGTGGACACCAGGCGCAGGATCCAGGAGGTTTTATTTGGAACCCTGACACAGGAAAAAGCGGCACACAGGCCAAAAGAAACACCGTGCGCATGCACTGAACCAGGAGAACCAAGGTACTCTGCCAAAGGCAGGAGGAGGGGGAAAACTAAAATACACACTCCACGAGTGGCTGAAAAAACTGAAACAAGCTGGCGGGAACACGGAAACTTAGACAAGGGGAAGACACTGGACTTAAAAAGACAACGGAAATGCTCGGAAGGAACAGAGATCTTCAATGCTGCCCAGAATCAGGTAAAAAGGTGTGCGAAGTCCCATCTGACATCTCTTCCCTCTTCCCAGTTTAAATACACTGGGGAGGAGGCGGGGATAAGGCAGGCAATCTCAAGGGGAAACAGAAACACATGGGATTAATGAGACAATTACGAGAACTGGATAAAAATGACGAGACAATCACGCAGGCTAGACAGTTTAGATTGAGGTAATCTAAACCTAACGAGTAAAAGCACGTGAACAGCAAAGGAAAGCACAGCTTTAAACGCAGTTTATTAGGGAAAGCTTAGGAAGGAATTTACAAAAGCTAGAAATACTCGCACTCGCTAATGGGTTAATAATGTTCGTATTACGTGACAAGATATTTACAAACACCCTTAAGTGCAGGTTAGTACGGGTTAGTAATGGTCCTATCAGAGAACACATTCACTCAGAGTTTTGCGAGACCCAGAATTAAGCACAGGTGGAAGCAATGAATGAAATACCACAGCCGAAACCGAAAGAGGAAACGTGATTGGACCACGAGACTCAGGCAGACTGAAGGCTGTTACACGACATCACAGGAGTCAGGGCAAGAGGGAATCAATGGTCAGACCGCGGGAATGGAACTGAAACACAAATCAAGAGAGACACGGGGGATACGCACAAGCACAACAAGCACACAAGGCAGAATCATAACACTATATCGATTGTCCTGATGTCAGATTAAAGGCGGTTGGCACGCGTAATGGAAACTCCACCTGGCTTAATCAATGCAGCTGAATCTGTAATGCAAACTAACGACTTCACATCTTTCTCAGCCAACCACAAACTGCCAATATATATGCTCAGTAAAGCCGCTTGCACACTGGACGCGAAACCAATTTTTCGCATGACTGATCCCAGATAAAAAAATTCTTTTGGCCCATATCTGGCTCGCACCTGACATGTTCATCCGGCCCACATACCGCATATAATTAGTACAGAGAGGTCAGATTTTGCTTGGACAAAAGTCTCGTCGCATTGAAAAAAAATGTGGAAATTATACATACACTTTATTTTGAATACACAAATATGCCACCAAAATATTAGAACATAAATTCATGGTGCCTTGGAAAAAAGAATTAATGTTGCGTAGACTCCCATGAGCTTGGAGGACTGTATCCATACATCTTGGCAATGACTGAAATAACTTGATGATGAAATCATCTGGAATGGCAAAGAAAGCAGTCTTACAGGACTCCCAGAGTTCATCAAGATTCTATGGTTTCATCTTCCAAGCCTCCTCCTTCATCTTACCCCTGAAATGCTCATTAATGTTCATGTCAGGTGACTGGGTCGGCCAATCCTGGAGTACCTTCACCTTCTTCGCTTTCAGGAACTGTGATGTGGAGACAGAAGAATGAGAAGGAGCAGCAGTATGAGTCGGGCAGCAAGAACTTCTTGAAATTTTAGGCTGTTGATGTTGCCATCCACTCTGCAGATCTTTCTCACCCCCCCATACTGGCTGTAACAACAAACCATGATTTTTCCTCCACCAAACATGATTGTTTTCTGGGAGAATCTTGGGTCCATGAGGGTTCCAACAGGTCTTGTACAGCAACTGGGATGCAGTTAAATGGATGATTCATCAGAAAAATAAACTTTCAGCCACTTTTCCAGTATCAATCCTTTCTGCAAGCTGTGGGCCTTGGCAAATGCAATGCAGGTTATTTGTTTTCTGTTTAATGCAGGCTTCTGTGGACTAATTCGGCCATGAAAACCACTTTGAGAGAGAATTTGACAAACTCTTCTTGTAGATACCGGGATTTTTGATGACATTTCCTAATGTAGCTTTGCTGTAGTTGAAGAAGGGCTAGCCTTGTACAGTTGAAGCAACAAACGGTCCTTTCAAACAGTTGTCATGCCGGGGTCTGTCTGACGTGCACTTGCCACGAACATCACCAGTTTCTTTAAATATTTTTCTTATCCCCTCCACTTGACATTTGGATACATTAAAGATGTCTGCCACCTCAGCAGCAGACTCAGTCTTCAGGCTCTTGATGATCAGCACTTTGGTCTGTGGTTGAATCTTTGGCATGTTGTCAGAGGTCTCGTCGCACCTCATATGAAAGTCTGGTGTGCTGGGATTATTTCTATACACATCTGGGAATGTGTTAATTACAGTATTTGTCATAGGTTAAACTCTAATCTGTGATTTGTTGCATCATCTGAAGAGACAACAAGACTTTTGTCCCAGCAAAAACACATGTTATGGGCTTTGCCAGGCTGTGAACATCAGAACCCTTTTTGACGGTTTCATTTTGCACCAAATTATTAATGTGAAAGCCCTTGACATTAAAATGGACCATATAGTATAACAATTGATTGGTTAGAAATAAAGTTAAATGCTATTTTTAGTTACTTTGTCTTTATGCGACAAGACTTTTGTCAGGCACTGTAGCTTATCTAGGACCATGCGGTCCTGACGGACCCTAACAAGGGCAAGATGTTCTTTTTCTCTCTTGGTTTATTTGTTTTCAGAAGAAGGAGTACAGGGAGAGCCTGAGACACCGAAAAGATAAGCCCTGGAGATGATAAGGAGGAACCACCTGTCTTCTCTGAGGTGTATGCGCATACCTCAGGGGCGGCTTGACGTGGGCTGCATGCGTCTGCAAGAGCATTCCAGTTAACATCATGATGTGTAAATCAGCTCAGGGGGAGGAGAATGTCACAATGTACTCTTACTTATACACCAGCAAGAAAGACTTTCCTTTATCCTTGTTCTTGCCTGCAATGAGAGTTCTCGCCTGTAATGAGGATCCTACTTTGCAAAGTAGTAAATTGGATTATTATTATTTTCTCTGGCTCCGTCAAAGTTCTTCTTGAGAAGGTAATACCAGGGGTATAATACCAAAATTCCCAACAAGACCCAAAACTCTCCAGCAGCTGGGCGCCTGTATTAAACAAGAGTTGGATCAAATTCAAATGGCTAAACTCAAGAAACTTGTCTCCATTCCCAGACGCCTCCACTCCGTCAAAAAGAAGAGGGGATGCATCACCATGGTAAACAGGCCCTTGTCCCAACTTTTTTGAGACCTGTAGCAGCCATCAAATTTGAAATGAGCTCATTTTGTGGAAAAAATAGTAAAACTTCTTAGTTTCAACATTTGCTATGTTATCTCCATTCTATTGTGAATAAAATACTGGCTGGTGTGATTTGAAAGTCATTGGCCCTCATCTATCGAACTTGCGTAGGATCTGGTGTAGATTCAGGTGTAAATATCAGCGTTCGCCAGGTGTCACGTCTGATTTACTAAAAGTGTGTACGTTGCTGATTTCGGTGTAGAACTGGCGTGGCATTGATAAATCTGGCGGCTGAAACCATCGTGATTTACATGACACGCCCCTATAAATTCATGCTCCGGGAGGCATAATCCTGCCTATTTTACGGCATGGACTCTCGAAAGACGGCATAGAAGAAAGAACTTCACTGAGGAGGAAATATAAATTATCACGTCCGAGGTGGAGAAAAACAAAATAATTGTATTTTGGAGCCTTAAGAGTGGCATAAAAGGAGCCCAGAAGGCTGCAGTTTGGAAAACTATTGCTGCTGCGGTAAACACCGTTGGGGTGGAAAAAAATTTTTTCGAAATTCGCGTTAGACACACTTACAAGTGTGGCCAAGATGCACATTTCTCCATTGCCCACACTTATTTTAAGTGTGTCCAAAGCTAAAATTTTTCTCGGCCAAACTTATACTTTCTATAAGCAGTACTGGAATGGTCATCAATTGGCGCACTTATAAGTGTGGCCAAGAAAAAAATTCGGCATTGGCCACATGTATACGTGCAAATAACATTGGCCTTAATAAATTCAATTTATAGATCCATGATATTTCATGTTTTATAGCCTACATAATTGACAATCCAAATGCTTTACATGTAGGTTAAAAAAGTGGTCAGATTTTAAGATAGCCACCAAAAAACGGGTTGCTCCGCTCAGGCGCAGCAGCGCACGGACCGGTGGAGGCCAACCAGACTCAAACCTCCAGCTGTCACCATTCGAAGAGCGCGTGTCAGCAGGGCTCCCCCTCCATCGTGGGAATACAAGGCGGTGGGGACACGGATGAGTCCCCATCGCCTCGATCGAAGCTGCATGAGGGTAATTGTTTAAATACAGTCTGCAGAGATCACTCTTCATTTTACTTTTATTAGTATTACTCCATGACATTTTATTGGGTGCCACACAAAACGAGCAGCCACTCGTCACTTTCCCGGAGGAGATCTTCCCTGTGCCAAAAGTTCCTCTCACCTCAGACAGAATCTTATTCCTCTTACAACAGAGGATCTGCCATTGTCAAAATGTGATCATGGTCAAAGTGTCCGTAGGCCTATATATAGGCAACTGAGCAACAAAAGAAACGCAAGTTAGCTAGTTAGTTAATGCACTCTGATGTACAAAGTGACCGCAAAATGAAGAAAAGTTTGATGAAATGAGTGTAAATGTGCACACACTAGTAATAAATTTGATTGTCTAAAATAATTATGCGCAAACTTATTTCCAGTCTGCCTTTAATTAACTTGCGTTTCTTTTGTTGTTCAATGAGCATCTGACATACCACACTGCATATCTGCCAAGCCATGCATTGCACTTAATCAAATTGATTGTAATTGTCAGCCGTCTGGCCTGACAAGCAGGTCATCTCAAAATATAAGTTTAATTAATTTCTCAACACAGGTGTCTTATTTATTTATTTATTCATTCATTCATTTATAAATTTAGCCTATTTATTCATTTTACTCATAAGAGCAACAGCAGCATGACGTCCACATCGTTGCTTATGGTTTATTACTCATTTTGACAGCTGCACTTGTTCCTGCATGTTGTTCGCTGGTTTCAAATCTGCGTACACCTGGTCTGACCTGGCGTGAGATTTTTGCGGACCATTCACTCATGTTCAGATTGATAAATGCCGATCCTTGCGGGAGATTTGGCATTCACCCATTTTTTTGGTGTACACACGTTTGATAAATGAGGGCCACTGCGTTTTGGTTTTATTCATAATTTACACTTTGTCCCAACTATTTCACATTTGGGGTTGTAATGCTAATATACAGGTTACATATACAGCAAATAATAATAATAATAATAAAAATAATTATGTTAAACAAATAATACTAAAACAACTAAAAATAAATAAATAAATTGGCCTAACCTAAAAACCTTTACAATTAGTAATACATGAAGGACTGTGCTTCCTGGTAGACCAGTTGACGAAATAGATTACATTTTACATCTGATTTAAAGCCGTCTAGGCTTTTCCATGATTTAATAGCTTTTGGTAATGAGTTGAACTCTGTTATGGCTGTATAACAGAAGGATAATTTTCTGAAAGATTTTACATTATCGAAACAAAGTTGGCCTTGTTTCTGATGACAAACCCCAGTGCTTCCCTTTGTTCCCCAGAGCTGTAACTAACAGCTAAACTCATACCAAAGTACAGCATCCTTCTGAATTCAGAGAGTGAGGTTAGTATATGATAGGTGATGGACACTTTTCCTCTTGTTTGACCTTGAAAATGTTAGAGTGGAATTACTGAAGTACCTTACATTTAATTTCAATTCTTTTTGTGTCTTTTCTGTTATATTTCGCGTTGTTTCGTGTTAAACGCGTTTTTCTCATTTTGTGGACTAAAATACTTTGAATGTGATACTCGCTCGCTAACTGTCCGCATGAAGCACAGAAATAGTCAAAAAAAGCCATTTTATTTGCGTGTATGCTGTGCTCCCAAAAAATCTGTAGTTATTGTCAGTTTTTCCTTGGAAAAACTAGATCACATGCTGGCATAATGAAATTAAATAAAATAAATAAAACAAACTTGGAAGTTTGGAGATAAATATCAAATACACATTACATTAAAAAATTGGTCTCTTTAATTGATTGATCATACATTCCCATTTTTAATTGTAAGACGGGAAATCCAGCTGGAACACGACAAAAGGCTGACAAACTGGTGGGACCCCAGAACCGAGGCTCACCCTAAACTTCAAAGGACTGATG
Organism: Gymnothorax javanicus; assembly: GCA_029692085.1. Taxonomy (NCBI): domain Eukaryota; kingdom Metazoa; phylum Chordata; class Actinopteri; order Anguilliformes; family Muraenidae; genus Gymnothorax; species Gymnothorax javanicus. Next base: position 31,368,146 of record CM056200.1, on the reverse strand, counting down.
TTGCCGACAGTGTGACAATAGACTGTTAGGTTCTCCTTAGGGTGAGCGGACCGTTTAGCCTCCAGGATGTGGGCTTAGTGGTGTCAAAGGAAGTGGAGTGCTCATGGTTGTGTCTGTGGAAGGCTGGGGGTGTTTATGACAGCCAAGGACAATCATCAGAACTCTGGCGACGTGAGGGGGGTAACTATCACAGTTTCCCCCCTATGAACCTCATCCCCGGCCCTGGTCATTCCTTTTATGAAACTGGACCTGAACTCATCTGTTTAAATTTTCTGTCACTATAGCAATGTGAATCCTTTTTGATATATTCTATGTGTTACTGTGAAATAACTTATGTGCTTAGAATCTAAATTGTCGATACAATAATCCAGTTTAAGAGTTTTTCATGACAACTGCATCATATTAATACATATTCATTTCATGTTTGGTATTGTTTTTCTGAGGAAAATTCCAGGAGTTTAATGGAATACGTCTCATTCTAATTGAAATTATATTTTATTCCCTTTTAGAAACTCCCTAAATTTTGGTTAAAGCAGGATACCCTCTCGGATAACCATTTGGGTTTTCCTCGCTTTGCTAAAGGGTCATTCCATGCCAAGTGAGTCAATGGCTCCCAGGTGACCGACTCGGATTTTGTCGAAAGAAATCTTAAAAATTGCTAATCATGTATAATGAACACCTGCAAAATTTTAGGACCTAATTCCTACCGGTTTTGGTTTTACAGGGGTTCAAAGTGTGGGACCCACAAACCCGCAAATGGCAATTTGCAATTTCTGTGGTTTTTGGAGGTCAATGTCTCCTAGAGGGAAAATCCCAGGAAGCTGAAAACTTGTAGTCTGGGTAAATCTGGACCAGAGATTCAGAATTTGGCATCGAATGAGTCTTATCTTTAACCACTTGGGTGTTGTGGACGTCACAAAATGGTCATTTTTAAGGCGCTGTCATGAGGGCTTCTGGTATCGGGCAAGCCCCCAGACCTCCGCAGACAAGCCATAACTGGAATTTGCCATTCATTCAAATGTCTGGCACTAGTAGTATGCCTACAAGTAATTGCAGACCTCTGAGTGTTTATATGAGTGAATGGTGGGGGTCTGAAAAGTGTTCTGAGGACCAAAACCCCCAAAATGGCCCCTATTGAGGGGGGTAAAAAGTCATGTGGGACTATAGCCAGGGTTACCAAACCTTTTCCCCTTGTACGTACACATGCTATCTTAATTCTCTCCAAGTTTCATCTTTGGCATCAGTCTCTTTCTATTTTTTCAGACTCTTACAAATCTGCAATTTTTGGAAATTGCAGGTATATGCAATGTACACGAAATGTACACAAAGTATAGGGAACCCTTGTTTTTTTTTTTTTAAAGAATAAACATGAGAATGTTTGTGTCTCACAACAATGTAATCTCATAGTCTTAAAACAATATATTCAATGCAAACTTTTTAAACCCTTTTACTCTGTCCAGGTTGAGTTAACCGACTGTACGTACAGGTGAGTCTGATGCTCAAAATAACACTTCACTGAAATCTAGGAAGAAGGGTTTGAATTTTTTTAAGATCATCCTTGGCCAATTTGTACTGACGGGCGCCCCTACCCATAACATCAGGAACTTGTACAGGACAAATAAGATGCACATATAGCACCCAACATTCTTCTTTTCTACTATTAGGTGGCCAGGACAAAGTCAGGTTTGACCGCCTCATGAACCTTACAAACACATCCTTGTTTTCCTCTGAGCATTCAACGATATTGCCAATGTACCACTTGCCATCGTACATGCATGCTATATACATTCCTGGCTTATAAACAGCAACATCTATCTCATTTTCTGGCCTAGACCTTACTGAAACTCCAACAAAAACTGTGCTAAATTGCTCATCTTCAGAGACCCGTCTCATCTTTAGTTCAACCTCAGACACTGGCACAAAACTATGATGGGAACGAGTGCCTGTCACTGTTTTAACATTGGCATAGCGATCATCCAAACCAAATGACTGTGAATTATCAATTACATCATTAGCACTCACAAAAAAGAAGGTTATGCCTTTAACATGTTCCTCAGCCCAGTCAAACAGTTGTTTGGCATTTAAGATATGATTATCTACAGTGGCCTGGAGGCTGGCCCTAGCAGCAAGACGTTTAACAGTGCCACCTATGCCATCACAAGGCTTTTTCCCATGACTGGTGGCAAAAAGTGCCATTCAGCCTGAAGTCCATGGTCACCCTTGCAAAGGTTGGCAAAGTTTTTATAATTCTTGTACTGCGAGGCAAGACACAGTCCCTTCTAACGCTATTCCAATACTACAAGGAGCCAATTCAGAATTGGAAGCCATTCTGGACACGAATGCTGACTCTGTGGTGCTTAGCTTTGAGATGAGCCAAGTGATAGCATACCAGATCACTGAGACAAGGTGTGGCATGTAGGGCCTTTTGTGCAGGAAAGTTGATGACTCATCCAAGAAAGTTCTAGATTCTTCTATCGGAGTCATAGGCCAATAGATCTTCCAAAACCTCACTGGAGTCTGAAATGTAGGCCTAAACCTTAAAAGAGACTTAAAGTATGAATGAGAGATTACATTGTAAGGTACGAACCATTCTCATGTTTCCTCTTTAAAAAAAAAACAAGGGTTACCTTTACTTTGTGTACATTTCGTGTACATTGTATATACCTACAATTTCCAAAAATTGCAGATTTGTAAGAGTCTGAAAAAAATAGAAAGAGACTGATACCAAAGATGAAACTTGGAGAGAATGAAGGTAACATGCATACGTACAAGGGGAAAAGGTTTGGTAACCCTGGCTATAGTCCCACATGACTTTTAACCCCCCTCAATAGGGGCCATTTTGGGGGTTTTGGTCCGCGGAACACTTTTCAGACCCCCACCATTCACTCATATAAACACTCAGAGGTCTGCAATTACTTGTAGGCATACTACTAGTGCCAGACATTTGAACGAATGGCAAATTCCAGTTATGGCTTGTCTGCTGAGGTCTGGGGGCTTGCCTGATACCAGAAGCCCTCATGACAGCGCCTTAAAAATGACCATATTGTGACGTCCACAACACCCAAGTGGTTAAAGATAGGAGTCATTCGATGCCAAATTCTGAATCTCTGGTCCAGATTTACCCAGACTACAAGTTTTCAGCTTCCTGGGATTTTCCCTCTAGGAGACATTGACCTCCAAAAACCACAGAAATTGCAAATTGCCATTTGCGGGTTTGTGGGTCCCACACTTTGAACCCCTGTAAAACCAAAACCGGTAGGAATTAGGTCCTAAAATTTTGCAGGTGTTCATTAAACATGATGAGCAATTTTTAAGAATTTTTCAGGCAAAATCCAAGTTAGTCACCTGGGAAATTTTCTGAAAATTGACCCACTTGGCATGGAATGACCCTAAATTGTTTTATCACCACCTGAAATTGGTGGAAACCCAAAATCCAGATTCGACCCACCTTCCAGGTAATTTATGGCCATGCCGCCTGGATCAAGGACGTGATCTGGCTTAAAGCAAAGGGAGACAATCCATTCTGGGAAGATTGCAGCCGACTTCCCACATGTGCACCTCTTTGCCGTGTGTAGCCGCTTTACTTATGGAAGATCGTATCCGATCTCTCCCCACGTACGCTGTACGTGGTAGCCAAAACAGGTTTGGTGAAAGACTCTTACGTTCAATAAGCCTATTCTTTAAAAATTCTAAATTATGTAATGGATTAATGAAATTTACTATGTGGACCTACCTACCTGTTTAATAAAACATTCTTTTGTACTGATAAATTTTCTTCTGGTAATTTGTGTGGCTTTTATTATTTTAAATCCATCTTGGTTTCTTTGGTCAAAATTACAGTTAAATACTTAGGGGAAACGGGTGCTGACTGAGACCTACTGTCAGAGGCCAGTTGCAGACGAAGTTTTTAGGGAGCTCTGGTAAGTTAGAACAGGGACCACGTTCGACTGCTAACGGGACTGGTGAGGTATTGGCTCTGGAGGTTTGGCTTAAGAGAACCCATGGGCGTATTACGCTGGTTCTAGTCAAATTCTGTTGAAGGAGCCCGATAGGTACTATTAGTATCATACTAGTTGACCCGAGTCCGTAACTATCGCGAGGGAAAGGTACTCGCGTATTATGGTGGTTGCTGGCTAACCAATGCAGAGCTCCCCAAACTAAGGTACTGCGATTGTGTGGGTCCAGAAGCGCAATCGTGTAAAATTGGCGAAAGACTGAGTATGGTATTATTGTTTGAAACTCACCACATTTACAACAAAATTTTATATTCGTAATTAATTATATGGAGTCAGAACAGTCGTTAACTGTTGTGCTTTTGTGCCCTGTTCTACGAACAGAGAAAATTGATCCATTCTTTTTTTTTTTTTTACAAATATCTTTATTAACTTTTTTTCAATTATCATATGAAATACATACAAAAAACATCACATAAAATAGAACATAAAAAGGCACATCCATTATCATGCTACAGCACAAAATCTTACAAATTAGAGAAGAAATATTGAGTGACATGGCTTAGTTGGGGTAGCAGTTGCTTATCATGAAAAGGGGGAAAGAAAAAAAACAGCAGACAAGCTTATGGTGTGTATACACACAGAGGCAGTAGGCTACAGGGCTACAGTAAAATCATCTCCCTCCAAAAATTCCATAAATGATCCCTACATCTTTACAAAACTCATATATTTCCCCTTAATTATGCAAATCAATTTTTCCATAGCCCCTCAACCCAACTTTGCTTACTTGGTCTATGTACCGACTTCCATGACAATGCAATTTTATGTTTGGCTTCAAGGAGACATTATATGACCATCATTTTTTAAAACTTCCTATGTGTACAGTTTTCTGGAAAAAGTCCAAATATAGAGTTAAGGACACAGAGGAAGAGGTTCCTTTATTACCTTTGATAAGATTGTGATGATCTCCTTCCAAAACTCTTGAATGATGGAACATTCCCAAGTACAATGATAGAAACTGCCTTTATGTGTACCACATTTGACACAAGTATCAGGCGTGTTAGGGTAAATATGATGTAGTACCTCAGGGGTAATGTACATTCTCATCAACCATTTATACTGTAATAATTTGAACTGTGTATTTATTGTTTGAACATGACACTGTGAACATACATCCTTCTGTTCTTCTACAGTAATTTCCTCCTTAAGATCTAAACACCATGCACGTCTTTTATCCTCTGAGGATTCTTTACTTCCAGCTATAATAATCTGGTAGAATCGGGAGATGAGTCCTGCTGCACCAGAATGGTTCACAGCTGTCCGTTCCAAAGAGTTCTGTGTGGGGTGATCTAGAGAATTTTGAGTCTTTGATATAAAGTTTCTTTTCTGAAGGAATTTAAAAAGGTGTTTTGAGTTAATGTTAAACTTTTGCTTTATCTCATTGAAACTTAAAAGAATATCATTATCGTACAGATCTGATATTTTGCTGATACCTTTATCCACCCATAACTTGAAACCAAGATCATTAGTGCCTGGTGTAAAATTCCTATTCCCCCAAATGGGGGTGAATTGGGATAAAGGAGCATGTTCTTTTAAGTCATTTAACGCCTCATGCCATATTATCAGAGTATTTCTGACAAAGGGGTTTAAAGTGAGTTTTTTCAATGTGGGAAGGTTTGCTGAGCAGAGATATAAACTTAAAGGGATTTTAGAGGTTGTGATCTTCTCCATCATCACCCAATGCAATGCTGTTTTAGGCTCAAACCAATATGAGGCTGCTCTTAGTTGGGCTGCCCAATAGTATCCCTGGAGGAAAGGTAAGCCTAATCCTCCCCTGTCATACGGTAAGTACAACAAGGTCAAGAGCAGTCTGGAGCGTCTACTGTTCCAAATAAAATGATTAAAAATCTGTTTCATTCTGGTGAAAAAATCAGAAGGTGGAGAAAGTGGAATGGTTTGGAAGAGGTAAAGGAGCTTAGCATAAGCGGAGCAACCGCGGGGGCCAGGGGGGCTGCCGCCCCAGGGCCCACGGCCAGTGGGGGGGGCCCCTCGCGACGCTGCTGCCTCACTGAGCTACATGCTCATCCCCGTCAAATAGAAAACAAACCCACCATGCCCGATGTTACACCACATACTTTTCTCAATTTTTTTTGGGAGTCTTGCTGTTCTTTATTTAAACCTCTGTCTTAAAAAAAAAAACCCATAATAGAGATTAGATTAAACCAATCATTCATAAATATTATATCAAGTTTTCATGCTTAATATAACCATGTTTTAAAGACTATTACTGAAATCAACCATTTTCTTATTTTATTTGATATTTTTCTTTGATTCTGATATGCAAATTGTCAAGATGATTGCTGGGTAATTTGTTGCCCAATGTTAAGTCTGTATTTGATTTGATCATGTGACCACGTTAATGTCTTTAACGTCTGATAGTTCAAGCGTAAAATCTGAGCATCATCAAGTTTGCAAACTCAGAAGCAGTCATTCCATTCAAACATAAAAGCAGTAATCAAAAAAGAAAAGAAAACTGGAGGAGAGGGTAGCAAAGCTACCAACACTAAGTTCATTTGGCTTCAAGCAGCTGCCGCACCACAGACGACCCTTTCTCAAGCAGCAATGCTGCCTACAGGTAACATATCAAGTTAAGCTAACGTTTGACCTAAATAATGATAACGTCCACGGCTATTGTATAAATTTCAAGACAAGACGAGGATTTTGCTCAGCGCAAAGTTTGACAAATGCCATTCAAATAGGTGAGTAGGCCTACAAGTGACTTTTCTTTTAGTCCAGAGTCGATTGTTATATATTTAAGATCTATGGCAGAAATAAGGCAGTTAGTGTGCAGTAAATTGGTCATTTTATGGGATTTTTGCTGACGCTGTTTTGCTGGGCAATTTAGGGGACATGGTGGCATTGCTTTAAATATATTTAAATATCGTTAAATATTGCAGCTTTTGTCCGTCTCGTCGCATGCTTTTTCAAGTCAGTTATGTCCTGTCTTTATGTCATCTTTTGCACTCGTGAGGTAATTGCATAGAAATACAAGTTTTCGGACATTTTAATTGACCTAATTATCGCTGTACTGGAATTCTTTCCAAGGTAATTGCCAATTTCATTTTCTTCCCATAAATCTGACGTTCGATTGTGCCTCTATGAAATATTACTGGCGGTATTAACTGCTACCAGTGGTATTCGCTCAATGTTTCTCGCAGTAACCCTGTTACTGACCGCGCTGCCACACACTTGTACTTATGCATGTGCATGAGACATGTCTTTGTTGTGGTGCCCATGCCCAAAGATCTACGGCATTATCTCACTCTTTGCAGTAATGTCAGGTTTCTCTTTGCTCACATTTACGCTAGTGGTCGTTGTCTTGGCAGGGTAGCAAGCTTCGATATTTACATATCTTAACCAAATCTAAATTTACAGCTCTTAACCGCAGTTTTTAACCAAATTTCGGTAGTTTCAGTAATCTCCTCTGTTGTTTTCTTTACCTCATGCAGGCCAATAATTTGACCCTTAAACAGTACAACACCATTTCCATTTCATTTCAAGGGAAGCTACTAACTGCATCAGTTAGGGTTAAATAACTCGTTACCAACTGAAACATATTAATCACTGCTGTAATTATCCAATGGAAGGCTCTTACCTTTTTGTTTAGTTAAATCCAGGAGGTGACTTTTTTGGCCGGGCAGTGTACGAACTCAAGACATGAAATAATGTGCTTCATTTAAACTGTTAGTGTTTTTTTATTTATTTAAATTTCTTTTTGATTTGTATAAAATGTTTTAATCAGGTTTGTACCTGTGCAATTAAATTTCAGGTGATATTCCAGTCTTTTTCAGTCTGGCTTGTTAAATCTTCTGAGGGCTAGTGACTTTTTTCTCTCACGAGCCCGACCGGTTAGTGGCAAAAAGTAGGAATATCCAGCTTTGCCGACAAATCAAATTAATGGAACTTGTGTAGTCATTCTCACTTTTACCTCGCCGAAGGTTCGGAATAAATAAAAATGACTATTTTTGTCCTCACCAAAGGCTTGGAATAAATGAAAATGACTATTCTCGTTTAAAAGATGTCTGGCAACCATACCCGATATGCTTTTGCTGCCAAAGCACTGGCAACTTTTTTTTCTACCCCTTCCCTCGGAACAATTTGACTGCCAAAGTGGCTTCACTGTATTTTTTTTAAACATAAGTTTGCTTGGCTCCATAAGCGACGATTTGTGTTGGTTAGGATAGAATATGATGCAGACCCATCCGTTATTTTACAGTTGACTGCAATGACTATCTGAGGGGCCCGTTGATAATGCTTTTCCCCCTCTGGGGTGAGAGCCTTGCTCCGCCCCTAGGGAATATTCATTTTCAGAATGTTAAGTCACCCAATCATGGACACTGGCAAAGTTTTCCATCTATTAATAGAATCTTCTACAGAGTTGAGCATAGGGTTATAATTAGCTGGTACCATAGCATCTATTGTAGTAGTAATTTTAACACCAAGATATGAAAAACTTTCCAAAACATTCCTAAAAAGGTGTACATAGTGCCGGAGATAATCGATCAGAATCCTTAAGAAACATAATAGTAGATTTAGCTGCATTAACTTTATAACCTGAAAAGCTGCCAAATATTCCTATTACCTTCAATAAGGCAGGTATAGATCTTTTAAGGTCAGTCAGAAAGAGAACAATATCATCAGCGTATAATCCTATCTTATTCTCAATATATAATATATAGCTATAGTTATATAGTTATTTTTATGCCAGCTATCTCACTGTTATTTCTGATTGCAATAACTAAGGGCTCAATGGCCAATCCAAAAAGGAGAGGGGACAGGGGGCACCCCTGCCTTGTGCCTCTTTGGAGAGAAAATTGTCCTGATACCATATAATTAGTCAAAACTGAAGCTCTAGAGTCATGATACAAGACCTTTATCCATCCAAGGAAATAAGTGCCTATTCCAAAGCGGTTAAGCACTTCAAACAGGTATGGATGCTCGACCCTGTCGAAGGCCTTTTCTGCATCAAGTCCTATTATTGCCATGTCAGATGTCTCCTTCTTAACATGTATAATGTTCAGCAATCTACAAATGTTGTGGAAACCCTGTCTGCCCTTTATAAAAACCATTTTGATCTGGAGCAACAATTGATGGCAGATGTTTCTCTAGCCTTCGGGCAAGAACTTTTGCCATTATTTTAGTATCATTGTTGATCAGGGAGATAGGGCGGTATGATTCGCACTTTGTAGAGGATTTTCCTGGCTTCAAAATTAAAGTTATAAGTGCATTCCTAAGTGATAAGGGCAGCTAACCCCTCTCTAATGATTCCTCACACATATTAAATAAAGGGACTAGCAGCATACCCTTAAACTTTTTAGAGAAATCAATAGGAATACCATCAGGACCTGGTGCTTTTCCTCCCGCCATACTATCAATAGCCTCAGATAATTCACACAATGAAATTAGGGCATTGAGTTCTTCCTTGGCACTATTCCCCAGGACAGGTATTTCAATTCCATCTAGGAAATCATGGAGTGAGTGAGAAACTGTAGAATTTTCTGATGTATACAGCTTTGAATAGAACGACTGGAAGTAAGTAGTATTAATAACTTGTAGATTAGTGATTTCTGTTCCTTCTTCTGACTCAAGTTCTAAAATGGCTCTTTCATTTTGCACTGCTTTTATACGCCAAGCCAACAGTTTCCCCGCTTTTTCTCCTTGATCATAAAAAGTCTGTTTTAGCTTCATTAGACTGAATACTGCTTTATTTGTAAATAACTCATGATACAGTGCTCTAAGAATAGCCATCTTCTGTTTGGTTTCATCCGTCTCTAATATATTAATTTCTGTTTCAAGTTCTTTAATGTCTTTTTCTAACTCTATAAGTTTAAGGTGTTGTTTATTGGAAATACTACTTGTATAGATGATCATTTGCCCTCGTATACAGGCTTTGAAAGCCTCCCGCCTTATAGATGCCGATGTTTGATCTGTATAGACCTCAAAATAAACATCAATATTTGTTCCAACAAATTCTAAAAACTCGTTATCATGTTGCCATCGTGCGCTTAATCCCCACACAGACGGCTCCTTAGGAGCTGTTGTAACAGTATAATTAAGTAACATCAGCGCATGATCTGATATGACAATGCCTTTATAGTCCAAATCATTCACACTATCTATCATGGGTTTAGAAACAAGAAAATAATCTATACGGGAATATGAATTATGCATAGCAGAGTGACAGGAATATTCCCCTCTCGAGGGATTCCTATGTCTCCAAATATCACAAAGACTTAGCTCCTGCATGTATTGTTGAATTATTTTCCAACTCTGCATGTGTGAAGTGTCTACTCCTGAGGATTTATCCAGAGTTGGATCAAGTGTACAATTAAAGTCTCCTGCCAGGCATAGGCATCCATGTAATGTTGATAAAATCAGAAATAAGTTATCATAGAAATATGTATCATCATTATTGGGCCCATATATACATACCAAATTAATATCTCGATCCGGTAAAGAGCCCTGAACAATGACATATCTGCCAGCTGTGTCTTGTATGGTATTATAGATTCTGAATGGAACAGAGGAGTGTACCAGTATTGCTACCCCTCTTGCATGGGACGAATATGAAGCAGATATGATTTGACCTGACCATCTCCTTTTTAAGGGAATATATTCACGAGACAGCAAATGAGTTTCCTGAATAAATGCAATCTGTGTTTTTAGTTGTTTCAACCTGGACATTACTTGTTTTAGCTTCACTATCTTTCTAAGACCCCTAACATTCCAAGAAATCATATTTATTCTAATATCACTGCTCATGACACTAGCAAACAGCTAAACATATTAACAACCACTTTTTTTAAGCAAGCCATGTGATAGGATGAATAATGTGCCTCCAAAACTAACCAACAGAACACAAAATACAAGCGCCTCTCCCAAATGAGGCAAAGTAACAACCCTGTGCAGATGAACACACACATCTCCCCCTCCCCCCAATGTCCGAGATCTCGGTGAGGCTCCAGTCTGATCCTCTAAAAGGAGCAGTGAGCTACTGACAGTCACTACTAAAAAAAAGAAAACAATCACTCAAACAAAATAACCTTATCGGCCGTAAATCTGACGTGAAAACAGGAAAAGTTCGGATGAATAAAATAAATGTTTATGACCAAACCCATGAAGTCTACAGAACTCGACACAAACTGAGTCCACAGTAGCCTAGATCAATAACCATAGCCTGGCTTAACAATTTAACATATTAGCCCCAGATGTACCTTAGGCTATATTTCGCTGTGCACCAGCTATAAACTCAAGTAGCTTGACTTAGGCTAACTTTCATTGAAAATGGTTTTGTAGGCTACTCGCCATTTTCCAGGTGATCCAGGCTACTATCGTCGTGGCTGGAGCTCTCCATTTTTCGAATGAATTCCTCAGCCTCAGCGGGAGAGCTGATATAGTGCCAGGTGCCATTGTGTTGAATTCGCAATCTCGCCGAGAACATAAGACCATACTCCTTACACAAATGTCACAGTCTTTATTTCACTCCATCGAAAAGTTTCCGCTGCTTTTGAACCTCTGAGGACAAATCCGGGAAGAACATAAAATGACTGTTCCCGAAAAGGACTTTCTCTTTCAAGCGTGCTGCTTTCATTACTCGGTCTCTGTCCCGGTACGTCAGGAATTTCACTAACAGGATACGTGGCCGTGTCTCACCCATCCCTTGGTCCTGGTTTTGCGGGTTAGTACCCAGCCGGTAGGCTTGCTCGATGGTGAAGGGCTGCTCTATGGAAACATCAAGGGCCTTCGGTAACCATGCCATTAGGAATGCACGCGCATCTCCCTTCTCTGTCCCCTCGGGTAATCCAATCAGTCTGAAATTGGAGCGGCATTGTCTGTTTTCAAGCTCTTCCATCTGTAAGGTAAGCTCTTGGACTTTTTTCTGTGTGCTGTCAGACATCCTCGTTAGCGAAGTGATCTGGTCCTCAGTTGTGCTAATGCGAGTTTCAGCTACTGTGAGTCTTTCAGAAAAGGCCCCTATAGCTTCTTTAATCTCTCAGTTAGATGAGATTACTTCACTTAGTTGTGTGGAAAAGTCATTCCTAAGCGACTGTATGGCTGACAAAAGTCGGCTTTCATCGTGGCTAGTTTTCGCCCACACGACCATTCAGCTGCTTGCCATAACTGGAAGTCTCCATTGATATATTCTTAATATGATTCACACCAACCCAAAAAGTAACGCACCAGACAGAAAAACGCGCTGAGCCTTCACCTTAGGCAATTTCCATTGTTGGTATTGCTGTGAGGTTTTACATAATCAAAAACTGTTTAATTTGCATCACATGAAATCATGGTGAAAGAGGCATGTGGGTGATGCAAATAATTTTCATTTTTTCATCAATGCATAATGGTTATAGTTGTGTTAATAATCATCTCTATCCTCATTACAGTTAAACCAAAGATAATATATTTGCCTATAACTCACATAACATTCTTGCTTTGTTTCAAGAACTCATTTTAATGAATTTATGTAGAGTGTAAATGCAACATAACAGACAATCACAAGCATACATCTCATGTGCTTACATTATGTCACTCAGGGGAAGGGCTTCGGCAGCAGATGCAGGGCAAGTTTTTCAGCCAAGGTAGCTGCTTCATCTGGAAGATGTAGAGGAAGGGTGCAGTGGTGGTACTGTAGTACATAATGGTGGACATAATCGAATCAGTGTCACAGTATTCTGTGAAATGAGGCATATACCTAAAGGGCCTGATAACAACTAAAGGCAGGTAGTGAAACACTATGATGCCCAGATAGATTTGCACGGTATTGAGGGCTTTCTTTTTCATAGGGTGCATCTTCTCTTTGCCCAAGACCGACTTCCTCAGACTCCACATGATAGAAACATTGCAGAAAACCATGATGGCAAAGGCCGCCAGGATCAGCCCAATGTAAATGTGAGCTGAATTGTTCATCCACAATGTCCTGCTGACAGCAAAGGCAATCATGAGCCCCCAAACAAGCATGGAAATAGCCACTCTGATCTTGTTATCCTTGTTGTTGGTAAACACAATGGGGTGGACCACGGCCACGTAGCGGTCCAGGCAAATGCAGGTGAGAAAGAGTGGGGAGATGTTTTTGATCCCAGTGGCAAAGTACATTATATAATTGAAATATGAGATTCGCAGCATAAGTAAGCCAAAGCAGCAGATGGGGCTCATCACACAGTGCAATGCATCGATGATGGCCAGGTTGAAGATAAAGATATTGGAGGTGGAAGAGTCACTCGTCTCTCTGGCCACCAGCCACATCACCATGATGTTGGCAGGGTAGCCCACTACTAGGTTGATGCTTCTTTCAATCACCAGAAACGACCACCCAACAAGTGAATAATAGCACGGTTGAAATGTGTACGAGAGTTGGAGACTGGATCCTGGAGAGGAGTGGTTGAAGGGTTGGCTAGAATTGATGACAGAGCTGCTCATTTTGGTTTTATTTTATCTAGCAGGTTTGAGGGTTGATGATCCTTAGAAAAGAGAGTGAATGTAAGTTACATGGTCGAGCATAACTGAATTCACCACTTAAACTGACTGCAAGGCTAAATTATATTCTTAAGCTGATTCCAGCATTATTTCACATGATTCTTTTCTCCAAAGTATTCCTCATGATAACACATTTACTGCACAATAGATGGAAACACTTATACTGGCCTATTCTGCAAAAAGTTAGGCTCTCTTTTTTTGAGAAATTATTCTTGCCAAGAGAGCCTCACACAATTTAGTCGCACTGTTACACTGAAGGATAGTTTTTGTTTTCTGGAAAGATTACCTACATCCAGGGAAAACTACCTCTTTTCTGAGACACCAGCTTTACTCTTTGAAACTGCACTGGAGCTCCCTGAGATTGGAGACAGTGTTCCCAGAAGACAAGGTTTGCCCTTTGGGCCTATTTTTTTTTTTTAATTGTCTGCAAAAGTCTCTCACTCAAGCACAGCTGAAGAAATTAAAGAGTTTTTATCAGATTGAGAAAATGAATAACTTACCTGAGAAACTGCAATAGCTCGACATAACACTCCTCAAGGTCAGACAGCCCAGAAGGCCCCTGTATCCTGATCATTTGTGTCCAGGAGGGTTATGTTTTTATTTAATATAGTTCCAGTTTATGTAAATATACAAATTTTAGTGGAATGTAAGCAGTGCAGATGATAGCCAGTCACAAATCCATTGATAGAACAACAGCATTTGCAGTGACTGTACAATACCCTGTCACCACAGGATTATATTTAAGGATGGGTGGGTGTGCAAGAGGACTCACATATAGGGGGGTTGGGTTTGCAGAGTGATTTTGTGATGTGACAAACAGCTCTGCAGTAAAACAGCGGAGGGGCTAAAAGGAGGGGTAGATGAGTAACCCCCTATCCCTGTTCTAACAATAGATTATTTGTCAGTGACGCAATCCAAGAAGCGCATCCCAGACAAACAAGTGATGCAATGCAGTCGGCCTACTGGAGCACAGGTGAGACTGTGTAACCTGGTGTAAGGTCTTACACATGAAACCACAAGGTTCATCAAAGCAGACTCACACAATTCTCTTTCATCCTCACAAAGAAAATAAATTGAGCAATGAGATACACTAAATCTATTTCCGCGGATAATAATCGGTGCATTAATGATGGTTTGACTTTCATATCTGTGTTAGGCAATTAGGAAGTTGCAGTTTGCAAGTACTTTTCTCTGCTTTCGCTACATAGACTTCTCTAAAGCTGGGCATCTGTTCCAGGAGATCTATTGTCCTGAAGGTTTTTCATGGCAATCCTTAGAGAGGAGAACACAATCAAAGGTGAGAGATCTCACACAGCTGCTGATGAGTAGAGTCAGGTGTATTGGGGTTGAATTGAGAACTTACAGGATGGTAAATCTCCAACCCTGATCTAAAGCAACACACACAATTAAGCAGTTTACTGTAGGGAGCAGAAATCAAGCATAACAGGGGCTTGTGCTGTTGCTGAAAACGACAGCAGTTTGGAGTTACAAACCAAGCCTCTCGGTTCCATGTCAATCAACTATTTTCAGTTTTAGTCCTAAAATTATTCCCTAGCATAGCGGTCAGCATATGTAAAAGTTTGCTGATAATCCACAATCGGTAAGTAATGACTTCATCACTGCCTGATATGTGATTAGTTCAGGGCTCCCCTGCTGGAAAAACCAGCACCAAAACACAACATATGCTGGTACGCTGGGGGCTGCTGCTCAAAAGCAGAATTCAGAAATAGAGGATGATTGAGAAAGCGAGGTTTGACCTATTCTACTCCTGGCTTTAGCCGTTGCACATTTGCCAAGCCTGGCTGAGGAGGAGCAGTTATGTCAAGCCAGGTGTAACAAATTTGGGTAAGTGCGCATTCACGGCTTTCTTCAATTGACCGCGTGGTCGATCACAGATTTACTGATGCAGAAAGGGATAGAAGGGGGGCCGCGTACCTCTCCTCAAGTGAGCATGAACTTATAATGCAAAGCTATGAGAAAGTTAAACGTATAATATGTAAAAAAAAAAAAAAAAAAAAAGGCAGTACGGCCGCTATAATTATACAAAGAGCGAAAGCCTTGCAGACAATTGCGGACCGGCTGAATGCCGAAGTCATCCAAGAATTCTAACCGCTGTTCCACTGAAACCATAAAATTCAGACCGTTACTTGTGATTTGTACATACAGTTGGGCACTTTGCCAATAAAGTGAGCAGTGGAAGTTAATGTTACTCTGGAAATTTATCATGAAGAGTAACTACAAACATCCCAAATGCAAAAAAAAAAGTACAACTGTATGATTAAACTGCAATCTCTCACTCTTATATATTTAATATAAAATAAACACACAGAACAAACATGACTGGTCAGAAGAGGAATTGGCAGCAGGTCAAGGTCAAGTGCAAGAACATTTTTCAGGCTGATAAGGGCCTTTATTGTTGATAACGATGAACAAACGAGGGGTATTAATTACTTACAAGCTGCCTGCTCACATATTTTGTCTGTTATGATTATTAGCTGTTAAGAAAAAGGCTCATTTATCTGGCAAGGGGGGTGGCCGACCAACCCAGGACTTCACTCCAGCAGAGGAGCTGGCCTTGACATTAACCAAGGGAGCCCTGTAATGGAAGGGATCCAGAGGGGGAACTTCCACTTACTGTCACTCCTACAGAAACTGTCCCCTTCATACAAGGTATATTATTCCTGTACTGCACATGGAACTCAACCAACCATCTATGTGGTGTTATGTGGACTTTCTGACTTTGCTTTGCAGTGTCTGGCAACACTCATTCTTCTGGAGCCATCAGAAGATGATCCAGTGAGTATTATTCATTAAAAGCATAGGCTTGGCATGTCCTGTCATTACTAGGTCAATACAAGTTCTGTTGTGTATGGCAGGAGGAAGGTACTTCTGCAGCAGCAGACAAGGAAACTGTGTTGCTGGACTCCAGAAGGCTTGAGGCATCACGTCAATCTTGTGGAAATACTCATTTTGTCCATAATGGCTATAAGGCCAGTGATGTGATGGTCATAGAAAATATATTTTTTACAGGACCCAGATGCTGTGCGACCTGTAGGCCCCCCTGGCAACTTAGTGAGTATTGCCCGTTAAGAAGAGGTCGGGGGAACACCAGATGCAGGACCCAAAGTGTTTATTAAAATACCAAACACTAAAGGAGAAAGTTGGCAAACAGGCCAGAAACAAAACACCGTGCACATACACTGAACGAATTGGAGAAACTAAGATATACTGCTCAAGGCAGGGGGAAACAGAAGTACACACTCCAAGAGTGGCTAAACTCGAAAAACAAAAACTGGACCTAACTAAACTGACGGACACACTGGGAGACTTAGACAAAGGGCAGACAAGACGTGGGCGCAGCAAAACACAAGGTTCGGGAATCATACAAAGGAAATACTCGGGAAGGCACAGGAGTGGAGATTTCACAATGCAGAGCATAGCCAATACAAAGTTCCGTCTGGTGGTCTCTTCTCCCTTTCCCACTGAAATACACACGGGAGGAGGCGGGGACTCGGAAAGCAATCTCGGGTGGAAACAGAAACACATGGGATTAATAAACAAATTCACGAGGACCGGGTTAACAATATTGACTCGAGACAAGACGCTGAGACAATCAATCAAGCTAGACAGTTTAGATTAAGGTAATCTGAACGTGACGAGTAAAAAGTACCATGAGAGAAGCAAAGGAAAGCACAGCTTTAAACGCAGTTAATCAGGGAAAGCTTAGGAAGGAATTACAAAAGCTAGAAACACTCACACTCGCTCATGCGTTAATTAAGGTTAATACTATGTGACGAAATATATACAAACACCCTCAAATAAGTGCTGGTTAGTACGGGTTAGTCATTATCCTATCAGGGAACGCATTCACTCGGAGTTTAGCGAGACCCAGAATTAAGCACAGGTGGAAGCAATGAATGAAATACCGCAGCCGAAACCGAAAGACGAAACGTGATTGGACAACAAAACGCAGGCATGCTGAAGGCTGTCACACGACATCGCAGGAGATTGGGCAAGAGAGAATCAAACGTCAGACGCCTGGGATGAAAGCTGAAAACTAAAACAAGAGAAAGGCACGGGAAAAAAGCACAAGCACAAATATAAAAGTAATAAGCACAAGGACAAAAACAGCACACGAGGCAGAACCATAACAAATGCCTATAGGAAAACCACATTACGCACATTTTCTGCAGTGCTAATTGATAGGTGTTTTACAGAGTTCTCAAACTCAAAACATCTCTACACGCAATGCCTCAAGACAAATAGCGCCAACAGATGTGAAAATGTACATGCAAAAGAAACTGCAGGACTTGGGCCTGAATAGCTATCTAGTTAACATTACTTGTTCTAGTTGAATACTAATCATGGTAGGAATTTCACGAGGGCCATGGCCCTTGTGGCCTCGCAATTTGGCCTTGTGCACTTGAAAAAAAATATCTGCCCTGAGGCCACAGTGGCCTTGATGCCCCGCCCGCACAGCCCCAGTTGATTTTGCAGTTTTCCAGTCTGCCCCAGGGTTGCCAACTCTGATAAGACAAATAAGCAACCGCAGCTTCAAAAACAAGCCCAAAACAAGCCCAGTATAAATTAGACAATACTAGGACGGTGTAGACCTAGGGTGGAATCTCTTTCATTTTATTGAGTGGGGGAGGGGGGGCATTATCTTACATCTTGTTGGGGGGGGACATTATCTTTCATTTATTTGCTCCAGGGGTTTGGAGGGAGGGTGGGGGACGGGTCCTCTCACATTACTCCTGAGGTTGTGAGCAGACAGTGTCAATCAATTCAGGCATGCAAACTGGTCAGGGGTAAAAAAGGTGAGAAGGGTGTGCGAGAAGGGAAATGGCCATTTCATCACGAAACAAGCGCGAGTGACATTGAAACCAATTGTGCATAGTTAACATAGAGTATGAAATGGTTCAAAACCAGAGATTTACAAAGAAAACAAACTACAGAATGACTTATTTTACCAAAAAAAAAAAGGCTTTTATTGTGGCCAACAAAATACCTCAATAAAAATATCACAATATATTATTATATCATATATATTATTACATATTGTTATATGTGTGTTATGATATGCTATTCATAATTACAATAACTGAAATAAAATTATAACTAATAACTACACTTAAATTAAAACAACAATAAAAGAAAACGGAAAATACTTCATTATTTTATTTCAAAGAATGAAAAAGCTCAGCACTCGGCTATGCTGAACCGTGTTAGAATTTAGCAATACTATTACCACAAGGTGGCAGGATATCTGCACAATCGCAAATTAGCCTAGCTAGTGTGTGGAACTGCAGACAGACATAGGCCTACCTGGCGAGGACACCAAGCTCGAAAATGGTTCATGTGGTTTGACGACATTTTCAGTGATATCTATCAAAAAACACTTTTATCTCGCAAACCTTGCATTTACTCCCATTGATTTTTGACGTTTGCTTGCACCTTGCCAGTGACGTACCATTGGAGGTCAGCTAGGGTAGGCAGAATCCTCACCATTAAACAAACGATAACTATATTACTTTGCTTGATTAGCAATCTGAGGATTGATTTACAAGACTAAACGGCAGAATGGCGTGCCAGTTCCATCTATGACATTATTGCTCAGGGCATCAAACTTACAATGCGCACGAGACAGAACGTCTGTTCATATTTGCTTAGAGCAGAGGTGGGCAGCGAGGGCCGTGTCTATCCGTGGTTTTAATACCAACCTATGGCCTTTAATTAGTTGATTATCTAAATTAGCCAAACCATTTATTAAATCTGACATTTCAGGCCCATTTCTTTAAATTATCATGAATTACCAAAGACTGTCCTTGTATGCCTTCATAAAACATTTTCCTGTCATCGAATTATTGTGAAAATCTACATTTGTGCGTGCAATCAATTAACTCAATTAGTGAGGGTAATCGTGTTGGGTCAGGGCAATCATGCTGGCTAGTGGCGGGATTCTCAGAGAACACCAATTTCGTGGTGAATGAGCTATTGGCATATGCAACGCATTACCTGAATGGATACCCTGTGGATAGAATCATGAATGTAAATCTTGAATTCAACCATCTTGATGCCATCAACGAAGACAACTAGTTCTATGGAGTAGTGATACTGAGGACTTACCCACGATCCAGAAACATAACTTTGGGCACAAAACAGCTGCTGAGAAGGATACTGAAGAAGTTGCGGACGGATTGAAACAACTGGACTCAAAGTATTCCAGAAAAGATACACACTTTCCGACTGTTTGTAGCTGTGAATCTGATCATGTTACCAGACGTTAAGCCGGGAGAGTTGAACACCTTACCTCTCTAGGAACATGTCAGCCGCCTTGAAAGACAGATGGCATGGTTGTGTGATGCGGCTTTGCAAACTTATGCCGGTGTCGCTAGCCCGCGCTCTTCCTCGCCCAAGCCCCCACTGCGCCGATGACAACTGCTGCTCCTGGTCCTGAGGCTCGCTCCAAGCCTCAACCACCAGCGCAGCCTCTGGTACTGCTGCGATCCAGACCGCCGTATGACCCCGCCTTGGAGGTGAACCAGGTCCGTCTGCCGCCTCCCCGTACTGAACCGCAGGCCCAGCCCAACAGACCCTCTGATGATGAGGGATTCTCTTTGCCCGCGTACCAGCGCCATAAAGCTGCCCGCCAGGAGCGACAAGACGCTGCACCTCCAGAACGACGTGAACCACGCCCCCGGCCTCCACCGGTCTACGGTATCCGAAAATCCTCCACGCTTCGTGCTGCCCCCCCGCCAACATAATCTCTTCGTTTTCAACGTTGACTGGCCTATTACAGATGAACAGTTGTGAAACTATGTTACTGAATCCGGAGACGTCACAATTCATGAGCTCAGCCGTCTAACAAAAGGTGAATCATGGACTAAATCATATCAGCTCATCACTGAATGCAAAAACATTGATGATGTACTGAACCCAGAGTTCTGGCCTGATGGCATAGGTTGTCGTGCCTTTATCAAACAAAAATACCGTCCCTGATTTGTACTCTCTCAAAAACATTTATGGATATGTCACTCAGTATTTTATCACTTAACTGTGAAGGCTTTAACCAGCCTGAGGCTTACCTGAATAGACTATTTGGTAGTAAACAATGTGATGTTTTGTGTCTCCAAGAAACTTGGCTGCTGGAGCAAAACCTGCATAAATTAGCTAATGTTCATGATGATTATTTATACATGGGTAAATCAGGTGTTGATTCCTAAGCTGATATTTTATGTGGTAGACCTAGTGGTGGTACGGCTATCCTTTACCGTAAATCGATTGCTAAATGTGTGTCACATATCGATATAGGCTCTACGCGCGTTTGTGGTATTACTCTTAAGAACCAGTCAAATCTTTCTTTGTGTATTTTAATCGTATACATGCCATGTGAGAATTATTCCTGCACTACTGTTACCGATGAGTATGTTGAAGTAATCAGTGCTATAGAACAAATCTTGCATGAGTCTGATTGTCAATCATTCATTCTATGTGGAGATTTCAATACTATGTACAAACGCGATAATGCCCACTCTAAATGTCTACTTGAGTTTCAACGTAGGAATAGTCTTGTTATGGCGTGGGATCACGCCAAGGCTGTATGTGATTCAACCTATGTCAACTTCTCTTTAAATCACTGATCATGTATCGATCACTTCATCGGAAGTCATAATGTATTCGATATGATTAGTAGTCACAGTGTTCATTATGATGGTGCCAGTCCATCTAATCATAATGCTGTAGTGTTGAATTTACTCTGTGAAATTCATCAGGTTTCATCTGATGATTCTTGTATGTGTCTAGTGTTCATCGCTGTATGTGGTATAAAGCAACAGGTGATGATAAGACTGAGTATCAGCACACGCTAGACGAGAAGTTGAGTGATATCTCTATTCCTAGCAGTACATTGTTATGCTGTGATGTCATGTGTAGCGACCCTAGCCATAGAAGTGGTATTGATACTTTCTGTCGTGAAATAATACAGTGTTGTATATCTGCGGGAAATGAGACCATACCCCGCAGTGGTCATATTAGGAAGTCTGTACCTGGCTGGAAGGATATTGTTGAGCCTGAAAGGGAACATTCCATGTTCTGACATTGGTCATGGTTGGAGTGTCATAAGCCTAATACTGGATATGTTTATGAGATCATGAAGAAAATGCGGGCTAGGTATTATTATGCAATACGATGTGCTAGGCGGAATAAGCTTGATATTAGGAAACAGAAGATTGCCTCCACTCAGTCTGGTAGTAGCGATATGTGGCGTGAAGTGAGGAAGATTAATCCCCTCGCCAGGAATATCCCCTCCACTGTAGATGATGCCTCGGGACCAGATGATATTGCTGATCTGTTCGCCATTAAATATGAGGAACTTAATAATAGCGTCCCTACCACGGACGGAGAGCTGGAGAAAATTTGCTCTCTCTTCTTAGATAATATTAGGTCGGAAAATGTCGTTGGTTCTGTTTGTTTTAGCGTTTCCAGTATTGTTAAAGGTGTTAATCGTTTGAAATCGGGTAAACGAGATGAAGGTCGTGGTTTGGATTCATATCATATCATAAATGGTACAAGTAAGTTATTTCATCTGTGTAACAGAGTAATAGTGATAATTATTGAGGTATCTCATTGTGTAGTTCGCTTTGTAAGCTTCTAGATATTATTGTCATACAAGAATATAGTCAATATTTTCATATACTGGACAAAGAAAGTTAGGGATCACCCCAATTTTTGAAATTGAAATATTTGATAGTTCAAATTATGTTCCATATCATATTTCAATATTGAAAATTAGGGTGATCCCTAACTTTTTTTGTCCAGTATACATCTGAACTTCAGTTCGATTTTAAGGAAAGTTTATCCACAACCTTATGTACGGCTGTCTTCATAGAAACTGTTGATTATTATGTCCGGAATGGAAGTAACGTGTTTAGTTGTCTTCTTGATGCCTCTCGTGCATTTGATAAGGTGCATTATGGCAAACTTTCAAACTTCTTATTCGCAGGAATTTACATGGTGTTAATGTTTGTTTGTTGCTTTATAGTTATTCCAGACAGGATTTATGTGCTGCTTGGGATGGATCAGTTTCTATATACTTTCAGGTGTCTAATGGTGTAAAGCAAGGCGGGGTCCTTTCCCCGATTTTATTTATTGTATAAATCTACGAACTTATCATTTTATTAAAACGCAGTGGTCTTGGGTGTCACGTTGGTCCTTATTTTGTTGGTGCCTTAGGCTACGCTGACGATCTTACTCTTATATGTCCTAGTCTTACTTCCCTTAATCTTATGTTGGATATATGTTGTGATTATGCTCTGGAATATAATGTTACATTTAATGCCAAGAAGACCATGCGCATTAAATTTGGTTCCCATGTTTCACCAACTGATAAGATGTTTCTTGGTGATGCATGTCTGGATTGGGTTGATCGAGTTAAAGGGGACCTCGGATGCTATATTTCCAAGGTTATATTTTGATCTTGGACTCCCCTAGAGGACCCCTGATCGTTCAAAGCCCAAACAGGGTCCTTATTTAGCTCATACTGCCATCCTCAATAAACCCCATTTGTAGTCCATTGTAGTCTCTGCCTGAAACGCCTCAGTGGGGTGGCTCTTCCGCTATGGCCCTTACTCCCTGTGTGCCCACTTTCTTCTGACTGGCCAGCTCTGTGGAGGGCGGAGTTCGGCGGGACGAGGCTGCAGAATGCAGTTTTCCAGGTCTGGCTTGCTAGAGTGAAACGCGAGACACGTCTGCAATCTGATAAGGAAGCGGCGGGAAAATTCCGCAATCTAACCTGATACTTGAATATAGATCTAATGAAATGAACTTGTTCTAACAAACGCAGCGGCGAAAGTGGAGGGCGCAGTGTGAAAGTCTGGCATCCCAAGCTCAAATTTGCTATCGGCTACAGTTTGCTGCAGCGACAGTGGTGAGTTACAGTGGTTTTTTTACTTTAAAGCTAGGATGCAGGGAAAGCTAGAATCCACCCCATATAGACATATTTGTAGAACGGGTCGACATGCCCAAGTGTAGACCGGAGACCATAGAAAGTAAACGGACAAGTAGCTTTGGGAGAGATACTAACAAAATTGCACCTCAAATGATCTGCGGTTATTCTTTTGTATTTCCAAAAGTGTCGACGCTACTAAGGCATAGTATGATCTGCCGTTGTTAGTGCCTGCTAGAATAGTTTCCGGTGTGGGCAGGTCCAGCGCAGTGGTTGGCTCTGGCTAGGACTGTACTAATTGGACGGCACAACCTGACGTCAGGTTTTGCCCAGATCTCGTGAAGATCTCGGGAGGAGCTGTTCAGAGAGGAAATCACGCTCGCGAAATCACGTTCTTGGATTACGGCAAAAACCCTGTATCTTATGTTTAGAAAATTTTCAGAGGTTGAGCATGGACAACTAACATTATAACATTACTAATATGTATTGAAAGAGGGATCAGCATCCGAGGTCCCCTTTAAACATTTAGGAAATATTGTTACCAGTGATTTGTCAGACTCCTCTGATTGTGATCAGAAATGTTCTACTTTTAAAGGTTCAGTTAACAAACTTCTTGGTACTGTTATGACTTGAAATTCACAAAAAAGAAAACCAACAATGACAACTAAAACAAATTTATTCTTCACTAATAAAAAAAAAAAAAAACTTCAACAAATAATCCACTGTTTAATCTTATAATAACACTCAAATGCCACAATGTAACTCTGTCGCCAAAACAAAAACTCTGCTCCCACTGACCAAAATCACAGCATTTACAAAGACGAGCAACATTCTGGAAAGATCTGCAGGATCCTGCCCCCTCCGGGCAGGAAGATGCCAGAAGCTTCTAGAAAGCACTAGTCTATTACAAAGAAGTGAGATTACATCAGATCATGTTTCGCTACAGACACACCACCAGAGGGTGCTGAAGAACAAAATAAATGGCTGACCAGCAAGGCAGCAAAAACAGCATATAACAAATCTCCATTGAGAAATGATATACAGCGCTTTACAAAAAATACTCATACATGACACCTCCCCTCTTTAAGAAAAGAAAGGTTTGCTAAAAGCTTTCTTTTGTTAAAATTAACACAGTTTTATAATCAGTATAATCTTGAATTTTACATAAAAGTATCACTGATCATTATAACAATCATATGCATAACAACCAGTGCAATTTTCACAATCAAATAGAAACATAAAATTACATTTTTCACAATCAAATAAAGAAATAAAATTACATGCGTGAAAGTGTATCTGGGATAACATTTTCTTTTCCCCTGATGTGAGAAATATCCAAATCATACTCTTGCAAAAGTAAACTCCATCTTAGTAATCTTTGATTCTTGTTTTTGATCTAATGCAAGAATGTGAGGGGACTGTGATCACTGAAGACCTTGGTGGAAGTAGCTGAACAAGTCAAATAGACTTCAAAATGTTGTAAAGCCAAAACAAGTGCCAAACATTCTTTTTCAATTGTTGAATAGTTTTTTCTGATGTTTATCAAACTTTTTGGAAAAGTAACAAACAGGATGATCTACTCCAACAGTGTCTTCTTGCAGAAAAACTGCGCCTGCACCAATATCACTGGCATCAACAGCCAACTTGAACTCCATTTTGAAATTAGGAGATAAGAGAACTGGTGCATTTTTGAGGATAGCTTTCAGTTGGTCAAATGAATTTTGACATTTTTCATCCCAAACAAATTTTGCATTTTTCTTCAATGCGGTTCTGTGTCAAATGCTTTCTGAAAATCCAAATATATGATGTCATAAGCCCTGCTCTGGTCATAAGTCTTGGTGGCCTCATCAAAAAATTCCAGAAGGTTTGTCATGCATGACCTTCCTTTACAAAAACCATGTTGGCTATCCCTCAAGATATGGTTACGTTCAAGAAATAAGTCCAGCTCGTCTTTTATGATAGATTCCAATATTTTGCACACAGTGCAAGTTAAACTGACTGGCCTGTAATTACCTGGCTCCGTACGGTCCCCTTTTTTATATATTGGTATTATATTGCCCTGTTTCCAATCATTTGGTATTTCTCCAGTTTCTAAAGACCGTCTAAAGATGGCAGATAGCGGCTTAAAGATGATCTCACTAACTTCCCTGAGCACTCTAGGATATCAGCCATCAGGACCCGCCGCCTTATCTGCCTTTAGTTGATGCAACTTGTCTAATACTACGTTATCCCTAACCTCAATTTCCGCTAAATAATCTTGAGCATTGGACAAGCCCTCTGGCCGAATAAAGACCTGCTCTAAGGTAAAATTCTCAACAAAGTAACCGTTTAAGGTGTCCGCAATATCCTTGTTATCATATAGCAGCGATCCATTTTTATTCTTTATGCACTTAACCTGCTCTTTGACTTTCCTTTTTCTGCTACAGTACTGAAAGAAGCGCTTGGGGTTAGTTTTTGCCCCCTCTGCAATTTGTCTTTCATACAGTCTTCTAGCATTCCTCAGCTCTTTTTTGACCACAGCCCGCATTTTACAGAATTCGGCCTTAGTAATCTCATTGTTATCCTCTATGTACATCTTATAAAGATTCCTCTTTTCCCTCAAACTCCTACGAATAGCTGCTGTCATCCACTGAGGATTCTGCTTTTTCAGCTTACTTTGGGACACCTTTGGAATGAATTTGCATTATGAATCAAGTAAAACCCCCTTAAATCTTTCCCACATCTCATTTCCAGACTCACAGTCCAGGAGTGTCTCCCATTTTATTTCACTTAGATATGAGCACATCCTGTCAAAGTTTGCTCGCCTAAAATTGAAAATTTTTGTTTTTGGAGACACCTTTTTAACTTCCCATGAAACCTCAAAATTAATAGTAGAGTGATCACTTGTCCCAAGTGGCTCCAGTACCTCAACATTGCTAATTCTATCTGGGTCATTGCAGAGCACCAAATCTAAAATTGCCTTCTCTCTTGTAGGTTTATTAACATACTGCACCAAAAAATTATCATTTATCAACATCTAGAAATTCTTCCTCCCCCCTACCCTGTCCTTTCACCATTTCCCAATCAATACCAGGATAATTTAAGTCTCCCATAATAATAGTCCCTCCTCTTCTAAAAGCTTGCGTAATCATCTTAAAGAGCATTTCATTGACTGTACTGTCCAAAGCTGGTGGTCGATAGCATACACCTATGTTTAAACCAGTCTCGTGTTTGCCAGTGAGCCTGACCCAGATATCTTCATAGGGCAAGCAATGTTCAATTTCAGGAATTTCCTGCACATTTATGTTTTCTTTCACATAGAGTGCTGCACCCCCTCCTCGCCTATTGCATCTATCCTTCCTAAAGAGCTTATAACCTTCTACATTATATTCATCTCCATCCTCTTCACCAAGCCATGTCTCTGTAATCCCAACTATGTCATAGCCTTCACAAATCATAACGGCCTCAAGTTCTCGAAATTTATTTTTAATGCTTCTTGCATTCAGATAAAAACATTTCAGGTTATCACGAACACTCTTCTCCTTCGATTTCCCATGTGCCCGCTGCTCAAAGCCCCTCACCACGCTTTTTTGCTTTAAAAATATATCATCAATAGTGCATGTAACGCTGTCAGCTTCCATCAGGGCAGTCTGCATTTCCCTCTGTGTAACACTCAATAACCTCCCTGCCCCCCAAGTCCCTAGTTTAAATAACTCTCTGCTACCCTCAACATACGCTGGCCCAGTGCAAAGGTACCCCTCTGGTTCAGGTGTAGCCCATCCGGCTTGAACAGGTCACCCCTGTCCCAGAAGTAGTTCCAGTGCCCCATAAACCTATACCCCTCTTTCCTACACCAGGTTCGTAGCCACGTGTTAAACTTTCAGATAAAATTCTGCTTCCCTCTGCTTGCACGTGGTACCGGTAGAATCCCGGAGAACACTACCGTTGAGGATCTGCTCCTAAGCTTTTCAGCTAATTCAACAAATTTGCTTTGCAGAACCTCAAACCGACCCTTACCTATGTCATTAGTCCAAACATGGACCATGACAACTGGATCCCTCCCCGCTCTGGCAGGGAGCTTGTCCCAAGACGCAGCTCAGGAGGTCTCCTACCTGGGCACCAGGCAGGCAACACACCGTACGAGACTTGTAGGATCTTGTAGGATGATATCATGGTAAACCACATCAGTCCTTGATGGAACGTTAGGGAATATGTGACTATATTTAAATATGAGCTGGTTTAGCTATTGTTGTTGAAAAGGGTCCAGGTGGGACAACTTGCAGTCAATATTTTGAAGAATGTATGAATCTTCAAGTTTGGCTGGACCAGGTTCATTTTCCAAGGGGCAGTCACAATCTTCTTCAGAATTTTCCACTTTAATTGTATTTACCACATTGTCTGGCTTTTGCTGAGCGTCTCTGTCAGTGTATTCTTTCAGCATGTTGATGTGACACATTTGTTTTTGTTTCCTCCTTCCAGGGGTTAAAATGACGTAATTTAGATCACTATTCTTTTTAAGGACAGTGTAAGGGCCGAAATATTGGGCTCTTAGAGGGTTTCCAGGAACTGGTAAAAGTGCAAGGACTTTGTCACCAGCTTCAAAACTTCTATCTTGGGAATTAAGGTCATATCTGGCTTTCATTTTGCCCTGAGCTTCTTTGAGATTAGACTTAGCAAAGTCACAAGCCTCAGAGAGACGATTACGGAGGTCAGAGACATACTGAAGCAAGTTCATTGGGACATCATCTTCAGCCAGCAACTTTTCCTTCGGAAGCTTCAGAGGTCCACGGAATGTATGCCCAAAAACAAGCTCAAAAGGACTGAACCCAAGAGACTCCTGAACAGCTTCACGGGCAGCAAACAGAAAAAGATGGATACCTCCATCCCAGTCTTTCTCTGTGTCAAGGTAGCAGGTCCTTATCATGTTCTTCAGGGTTTGATGGAACCTCTCCAAAGCACCTTGACTCTCTGGATGGTAAGCTGATGACCTGTATTGTTTAATACCAAGCTCATGCATAACTTGTTGAAATATGCTAGACATGAAATTTGTCCCTTGATCAGACTGAATAGACTTAGGAAGACCAACAAAGCAGAAAAACCTGGTAAGACCCTTGATTATAGTCTTCGCCTTGATATTATGAAGTGGAATTCCCTCAGGAAACCGAGTGGAAGCACAAATGATAGTCAGTATGTACTCACAACCAGATCTAGTCATCGGCAATAGTCCAACACAGTCAATGATGATCCGACTGAAAGGTTCTTCAAAAGAGGGAATGGGCTTAAGTCGAGCCTTTGGAATATTCTGGTTCGGCTTTCCAACAATTTGACAAGTATGACAGGATTTGCAGTACTCTTGTACATCAGACCTCATGGAAGGCCAGAAGAAATGATTCCTGACACGTTGAAGGGTCCTCTTGATACCCAAATGACCTGACATAGGATTGTCATGGGCCAGACTAAGAGTTTCTTGATGATAAGACTTTGGAAGAACAATTTGATGGGTGATCACTCTTCATCTGCAGAAACATCAGGTGGACGCCACTTTCTCATAAGCACACCATTTTTGTTGTAAAAACTGACAGGAACTTGAGTAGCATCTTGTTCACTTGCAGCCTGCGGTAGAAGATGCACTAGATCACGAGCTTGTTGTTGCTCCTTAATAAGTTGTTTCCGAGACAGAATGTCATTAGAATGACCTGACAAGGACAAGTCTGAAGATTTCCCAGACATCTCAGGACTGGAAGGCTCCTGATAAAAAGACTGCCCAATGAAGGTGTCAGCCAGGTTGAAGTCAAGGTCACCATCATCTTGAATAGCCTTTCTGGCCATAGAACGAGTAACTACACATGAAGGATAGAGGTCTGGAATTTCCTCCTCTATAGAGTCAGATTCTTGTTCAATCAAAGGAGTGTCAGTTACAACAGGGTAGGGCACAACCTTATCCCCAGCAAGATCATTACCAAGAAGCAATTGAACACCTTTGAAAGGAAGAGAAGACCTAACACCAACAGTAACAGGTCCAGAGACCAAGTCTGATTTGAGATGAACATTATGGAGAGGTACACTTGTAAAACCACATTCTACTCCTTGGATAAGGACATTAGCCTGAGTAGGCGATTTGTCCGAAAAAGGCAGAATATCTGCAAGAATAAGAGATTGGGAAGACCTAGTATCCCTTAGAATTCGAACAGGAGCAGATGAGGAAAAATCATCTGAAAGTGAGACAAAACCATCGATGACGAATGGCTCAAAACCCTCCATAACAGAATCAGTCACAGAAGGTAGAAGATCAGGTGAACTGACCTTTGATACAAGAGATTCTCTCTTGGTGAAAGCATTTGGCTTGGTTTCTTCTCGTTGTTGTTTTTTCTTGAGAGCATAACACTCAGAAATAAGGTGACCTTGCTTTTTGCAATATTGGCAAGACACACAGGTAAAGTATCAGAGGATCGCTTCTCACTTGAAGGTTTCCTCTCAGAAGTGGCCTTAGAATCATTAGAAGTGTTATTAGAAGAAGTCTTGGACTGAGACTTGTTTTGAAATTTAGAAAAAGTGGATTTTTGGACAAAAGAAGTCTTATGAGTTAATGCATAACTATCAGCCAGGGTGGAAACATCTTGCAAAGTAATGGCTTGTTTCTCCTCAAGGAAAGTCTTGATATCAGGCTGGATACACCTTTTGAATCCCTCAACCAAAATAAGTTGCCTCATTTTATCAAAATCTTTCTCAACTTTCATGGAATTACACCACTGATCAAACAACTGTTCCTTCAAGCTGCTAAATTCAACATGGGTTTGACTGGCTTCCTTGCGAGAATTCCTGAATTTTTGCCTGTAAGCCTCGGGGACCAATTCATAACCCTTCAGAATGGCAGATTTGACAAAATCATAATCAGAACACTGTTGGACAGATAACTGGTTATAGATTTTCCTAGCTTTACCAGTAAGAACACTTTGTAACATCACTGTCCAATGCTCTTTTAGCCATTTCAAGTTTTCTGCAATTTTTTCAAAATGGGTAAAGTATTGGTCTACATCATTTTATAGGAAGGGAGGAACAAGTCTGATGTGTTTAACCACAAATGATCAGAAAGTCCAAAAGATTTCGTAACAGTACCTGCTTCTATTTTCTTCATTTCCAATTCGCACTGCAAGTGCATCCTTCTTCCTCCCAGTTCTCTCTCCTTCTCCAACTTTCTTTCTTCCCTCTCCAACCTTCTTTCTTCTAGTTTTTTCGCCTTCTCCAACCTGCTTTCTTCCAGTTCTTTCAGGCGTAGCTGAAATTCAAGTCTTTGCAGCTCTGTTGCAGGCACTTCCACATGTTTAATCAATTCTGCTGCTTCTTCCCAAAAGATATCTTCATTGATGAAATGTTGCACCAAAATGTTCAATATTTCTTGTTTCTTCATTGATGATTTCACATCAGATAATCCAAGGGTTGAGGCTATTTGCAGCAAGTCCTTCTTTGCCAGCACAATTGATTCCTGGGTTGGAGTTTTCAAAAAATTTTCAACATCAAAAGTCATGATTGCTGGCTTTTCAAATAGTCACAAGATTTAAAAAATGATAGATCAGCTTTAATCTTTTGTGAATCCAATCGTTGATCCAATGAATGGTTTATCTTGGTGGAACCTACAATTTGTTATGACTTGAAAATCACAACAAAGAAAACCAGCAATGACAGCTTAAACAAATTTATTCTTCACTGATTAAAAAAACCTCATCAAATAATCCACTGTTCAATCCTCTAATAGCACTCTAATGCCACTGTGTAACTCTGTCGCCAAAACAAAAACTTTGCTCCCACTGACCAAAATCACAGCATTTATATAGACTAGCAACATTCTGGAAAGATCTACAGGATTCCTGGGTTATCCCGCCCCCTCCAGGCAGGAAGATGCCAGAAGCTTCTAGAAAGCACTAGTCTATTACAAAGAAATGATATGACATCAGATGTTTTGCTACAAACACACCACCAGAGGTTGCTGATAAACAAAATAAATGGCTGACCAGCAAGGCAGCAAAAACAGCATGTAACAAATCTCCATTTACAAATGATATACGGTGCTTTACATAAAATACTCATACATAACAGTTCGTTTAGGAATCTTGATTCGGGTACAATGTGTCACTTATTTCGTAGCTATTGCTGTTCTTTTTATGGTTCCCAGCTTTGGGATATAACTTCCTCTGGCTTCGGTAAATGTTGTACTCAGTGGAACAAACCTGTACGTAGATTGCTGCATTTACCTCACCTTACTCATACTTGGTAACTAGGACCTCTGAGTCATCAGACACATATCTTGTCAACTTCATGTTAAAACGTTAAAATTTCTGCACAAAATGTACAACCACGATCATGTTATTGTTAATTATATTGGCCGTAATGCTTCGCTCAACACTATGTCACCTCTTGGAAAAAATTTTGCCTACTTCAGATATGTATACGGAACTGATTTCAATGAACCCTTGTCCAAGTCAATCATGGATATTACTGTAAAAAACAAGCTACCGATCTACCAGCAGGGACTTATTAATGGTGCTATTTGTCTGTTTGATTGTTTAGCTGGTGATGGTTTTATTGATGGTTTCGATTTGCATATGGTGGAAGATATGTTTTATAATATTTGTATTATGTATTGTCATCATAATATTTTATGTTATAATTGTTCTCCGAGTACGAAATAAAGAAATAATAATACTCGACAGAAATAAAAACCTGCATACACACCGGCCGTCCAGGACTGGGATTGCCCACCCCTGGCTTAGAGGAAGCTAACGCAATGCCATTAACAAATATTAAAACCTTCTTATGAAACAACTTTTTCATCAAGATGCATTCGTGTCTGCGTGTGACATTATGTATGATAGTAAACACAGTAGGTTGATAGTTGACGACGACCCCCCCCCCCCCAAATATTTTCTCAGCGGATCTGCATGAATCACGTAAGTCACCCATATTTATTCAAAACGGCGAATTTCGCCGAAAGGTGAGGAGTTTGCATGTCTGAATCAATGAATCGGGGGGAAATAGCAAACATAAATGTATAACAATTAGGTCGCTTGTTACACTTTTCTCACAAGCAACCATATTTTTTAAAAACAAGCCCAAAAAAACCACAACTCGCGACCTGTAATTTTCTGGAGTCATTCCAAAAATAAGTTACATGTCCACCAGACTAGCCTGGTTATACCCATGCTGCCTTGCGCGCAATTTCATTTCACGCTGCAAGGCAGCCTGGATTCCATGGATCCGATTTTCCCTCAGCGAGGGAACCAATCACGGGACAGCAAGACAATGACGACGTCTAAGCGACACACCAAAGCTAATAGTTTGTTTATATCTATGGATCCTACATGACAGCAGTCGCAAAGTTACCTTTTCATGCAGCCTTAGATAATGTTCTAAGTAGAACGCAAGTTTATTTTGAAAAAAGAGCAACTTTTGACATTAAATTATTTCCTAACCAAGAAGCATGTCTTTGCCCTGCCAATAACAGGCTTTGGAAAAAGCTTCATATACCAGCTAGCCCCGTAAGTGGCTAAAGCAATGGGGCTTAGCGAGACCCCAGTAGTTGCGGTTGTCTCGCCATTAGGGACTTTAAGCAACGGCAGATTTTGCAACGGCTACGGCACCAGGAAATAAATCTGCGCTCCGCTGATTGAGACTTTAGCCGGTGTGGCAGCGTTGCTTGCCGTAGCAGGCTGATCTACTACGCGGAAAGAACCAATCTCGCGTAGTCACCACAATGCGTGGTTCAGGTGATTGAGTTAAAAGGTTTTCAAAGGATTTCTGAAATGAAATGTGTTCTACAATTGATAGTGACACACTATACATCGTGTTTCAGCGAACCTTTCCCACAGATGCAGGATACTACGTATATTTCACTGTATAAAACCATAATAAACTATTTTCTGCTGTAGGCTATATTCTCCCCTCATCCTTGCATTGCATATGGTACATAATTTCTCTGTATACCCTATAAATATCTATATTTGCTCTCATGTACATTAGTCTTTGCACAAACGGCAATAGTCGCTGAACGCCATCGTGCACACATAAATCTCTGACCCATCGTCTTCTTCCTTGTCGAATTTCTGTCGCTCTACATACGTCATCTGGTATAATTGATACGATTGGCTATAAGCTACATTCAAACGCATTTGATAGACATTCGTAGCACCCAGTAAACGGCTCTGGGCAGTCATAAACCACGCCTCAAATACGAGAAAATGAATGCGTGACTCCCAGACCAAATCTCAATGTAGATTGAGATGAGGTCTGGCGTTAGCCAGGCTACCACCAGACAACATGAAAGCTAAAGGGATTACCGAGAAGTTGCCCAACTTCATCTAACTCGAAGACCAGCCGTTATCAGTTGTAGAAAACGAAGGATTTCACAGCCTGATTGAACACTTGCAGCCAAGATATATTTTACCATGCAGGCAGTGGTCAAAGTGGAATTTGACAGGTGGGGGAACCCTAAAATTCGGTGTCGCGGCGCAGTGGGGGGAAATGACACAAATCAATCAATCAATCAAATCCTTTATTTAACCAGATAAAACCAGTTGAGACCAAAGTCTCTTTTTCAATGGTGATCTGGCGGTATTCAGCAAGTCACAAACAAGTATTACATAAACACAACACAGTTCAAGACAATATTGACAAAACAGTACAGTATAACACAAGAACAAGGGACAGAATAGAGACTACCATCTGACAGGACAAAACTAAATATCAAAAAAATAAATAAATAAATATAAGTTCTAAAAAAAGGCTCAATATACAAACAGTGGAAAAATAAATCTAAACAGTACGACAAGAGCAGCTAATGGGAAAGGCTTCAGAAATCTTTTGTCTGAAACTTGGTATGGAGATGGGAGCAGCAATTTTAAAATGAGATTGAAGGTCATTCCATGACCAAGGGCCAAAGTAAAACAGACTCCTCTTACCAGCATCAGATCGCACAGGAGGCACCTTGAATCGCAACCAGGCGTTGGATCTGAGGTTGTAAGAGTTCTGAATTAAAACAAATTTAGAGCAAATGTACTGGGGTAGTTTACCTAAAATAGCCTTGTATATTAAAACATACCAATGGTGCAGCCTGCGCATAGCTAGAGAAGGCCAGCCGACTAAAGTGTACAGTGTACAGTGATGCGTCCTATAGGGCGACTTAGAAATGTATCTCAGTGCAGAATGATAGAGCGGATCGAGTTTAGCCAGGAAAGTGGGACACGCAAATCTGTAAACAGTATCGCCATAATCAAGTTGAGACAAAAATATATTATTTACTAGCCGTTTGCGAGCGAAAGCGGAAAAGCAAGATTTTAATCAATATAAGAAACCCAGTGTAAACTTAAGTTTCTTTGTCAACATGTCAATATGGTAA
Organism: Gymnothorax javanicus; assembly: GCA_029692085.1. NCBI lineage: Eukaryota > Metazoa > Chordata > Actinopteri > Anguilliformes > Muraenidae > Gymnothorax > Gymnothorax javanicus. The sequence goes on along the minus strand of CM056200.1, from coordinate 31,333,345 downwards.
TTAAAAGTTAAATTCTTGTCCAGCCATAATCCTAGATATTTGTATTTATCTACAAACTCAATTGGAGTTCCGTCTAGGGTAATAAGAGAAGGGGGAGAAACTACAGACCTATGTGGTGCAAACAGCATAGCTTTAGTTTTGCCACCATTCAACAGAAGTTTAGAATCAATGAGCGCATGCTGCAGAGAGATAAAATCAGACTGAAGATGTGAAACAGCAGCCTCGAGAGAGGGAGCACTAGAGTACAAAATGGTGTCGTCGGCATACATATGATGCAATGAATATTTAAAATGGTCACAAATATTATTTATGTATAGTAAAAAGAGCAATGGTCCCAAAATGGAGCCTTGCGGAACACCCTTATCTATCATCACAGGGTCAGAAACAGTATCACCAAGCTTAACACATTGAGAGCGGTTGGATAAATAACTCTGAAACCAGCCAATCGTACTGTGGCCAAAACCGACCTTTGAGAGAATGTTAATTAATATGTGGTGATCTACTGTATCAAATGCCTTGGTTAAATCCACGAATAATGCAACACAAAATAATTTATTATCAACAGCTGCTTTAATATCATCTAGTACTTTCAAGCTAGCCGTAACCGTACTGTGCTTGGATCTAAAGCCAGATTGCATGGGATTTAAGACATTATGCAAATCTAAAAATAATTTAATCTGGTCAGAAATTAAAGACTCCAAGATCTTAGCTAAGACAGAAAGATTTGAAATTGGTCTATAATTGTTTAAATCAGAAGGATCACCACCCTTCAAAAGAGGAGAGACAAAGGCTTGTTTCCAAACTACAGGTAAAGTTTGAGTGGAAATGGAAAGATTAAAAATATCTGTAACTGGCTGAGCCACAATTGGTGCTGCAAATGATTGCAAATAACTGTATTCGCTTTATTTTTGGCCCATTGGGACTATGACATTGAATTTTCGTATTCAAATAATCAGGAAGTGGGCATAACAACAGGAGTGATGGATTTGGCTGAAAACTTGCAGAATAATGGGAAGTTTGACAGTGAAGATATTCTACTGTTACAGAATTTTTCATTTCCTAAAACAGTAAATCAAAACTATTACATAATTAACAAAATGAACAAGTAATAGAAATCTATAAATCTTTTTGTGATTTCAGACACTGTCCTGACAATGCACACATAAACCATATTCTGCTTCCCAAATGTTCTGATTTCCAATGCAAAATTATGGCTAGATGTATCAAGATGGATCTCTAATAATTTTATGCTCTAATGCAGTTAGCGACTATGCTTTTGGGAAATGCATCCTTGGATAGTACAGGAGGCTGCGATGCTGTCAGCATAACATAGCTTGCTTGCCAGCTACAGTCATGCCCAAAATTATTCATACCCCTACCTATTTTTGGGTTTTTTCAAGATATTTTTTGACAAATCAAATTTATTCTTGCAAAAAATGACACAGTAAGTTGACATTAGACTGTAAGAATTGCAGTAAAAATTTTTTTTGAGAAATACAATACTTATTGGTATTTTATTTGACAGATTTACAAAAAATGCCATGTCCAGAATTATTCATACCCTTTTCTCAGTAATTGATGGCAAAGCCTTTATTCATGATTACAGACTCCAAACGCTTCCTGTGGTTGATCACAAGGTTTCTACATGTTTCCACATGGATTTTGGCCCACTACTCTTTGACAAACTTCTCCAGGTCCTTAGAGTTTAAGGTTTCCTTGCCATGACCTTAGTCTTCAGTTCCCTCCACAGATTCTCGATAGGATTGAGGTCGGTGCTCTGGCTTTGCCACTCCAAAACATTCACTTTGTTGTCCACTAACCACTTCTTGATGGATTTGGCCATGTGTTTAGGATCATTATCCTGTTGGAAGATCCATTCCTGCCCAAGACCAAGTTATTCACCGGATTGCTTGATGTTTTCACTGAAGATCTGGATATACTGGTCCTGTTTCATAATGCCATTCACTTTAACAAGGTTTTCGGGCCCATTCGCTGAAAAGCAACCCCAGAGAATGATACTCCCGCCACCTTTTTTTCTTTTAGTTGGCCGGTTTGAATAGTTGAATCTTACAAAACTTCACCAAAGACTTCAACTTAAGTTAATCCACTTACTTTGGCTATAAACGCCATTTCAAACATTGACGATTCCTCGCAGGCTGGTACGTGACCGATGCACTCATTCAAATGAAATACAGCATACAGCTGCATTTTAGTGAAGGCGGGGCTAGCAGAGACTGATGTTGCGCTCTGATTTGTTGAGCATCTTGGTGCTTTTGAGAGTGTGGCAGGCAGACTGTAATTGAAAGCAGCATGCGAAAATTCTGTAGTCTGCGGCGCTACTGTTAAGGCGCTTTCACACTGGACGCGAAAGGAATTTTTCGCATGACAAATTACATTCAAAGTCAACGCAAAGACGTGAATATTCGCGTCTTTGCGTTGACTTTGAATGTAATCTGACCTGCGAAAAATTTGTTTTGGGTCTGATGTGAAAGCAGCTTTAATCAAATAAATATTTCATTTCAAACTCAGGTGACGGAACACAGTTCCGGCCCACTTTAACCCCTGTTTATGCACATTTCTCATTCATATAACGCATATAGCAGTGCTTCTACCCAGCAAGCATTTTTTGGTTTAAAAGACATCTAATAGACGTCTATGCGTAGACCTGACGTCTTGGCAAAAAAAAAACACGGCTAATTTTGGGCTGTCAGTGAAAATTTAGTAGACGTCTAAGCATTGACCAAGTTTAGTCTAGTCATCCATTAGACGTCTAATGAATGACAACATATACACGTCTAATAGAGGCCAAAATAACTTCTAGGTTAAAAAGAAACTAAATTTGGGCTGTAGTGAAAATTTAGTAGACTTCTAACCGTCGCCTAAATACAGCCCAGTCATCAATTAGATGTCTAATGAACGAGTAAATCTAACAGACAGCAAATCAATTGATTGAGAATTCTATTTATTTAGATATAAGGAAAACCATCCAGACAGATTAAATGAAAAAAAATTATTAACAGAATTGGTAGAGCAGTAAACAAAAATAAAGACAATATGAATTAAGCATATCAATTCAAATTAGAGCAATTTTTAAAAAATACTAAAATATGAGAAAGTACAATGACAATTAACAGGAAAGCAGAACTACACATTTACAATAATAACTTAAAAATAACTAAAAAAAACAACAAAAAAAAGAAGCCACCCTAATATTTTCTGAACCCCCCGCTCTCCCTGGTGCCTGTTTAAAATGATCCCCAAGACCACATTTAACTTCAGCCTCTGTTGACGTGAAATTGATCATCACAGCATCTGTCAAGTAAGAAATTGCATGAGAAGAAAAGCCATTGTGAATTTTTTTTTTAATGACCATTATTGTGACTGGGAGTTATACACTTGTGATAGTCTGTGTGTGTCTCCCAGCAAAACGTAACCACCTACCTCTAATGACTGCGAATAGTTCTGTCTTCTCAAATGGCAGCTTTTCCATTGGACCGCCACCCTTCATATTGAATTTAGCCATCAGGCCATTGGTTAAAACCTGGAAACAGGACACATATTGAAGTATTTATTGATTGTGGACAAAGGTATATTTCAAAATGACAGGTTAAGGTTTTCTTAAAGACTTGTGGCCACATGAAAGACAGTGTATTGACATCGGGTTTCACCTGTCCAGTGTCCTCTTTGTGCCGTCCTTGAAATCACTTCCCAATTTTGCAGAGCTGTGACACCTGAATAGCACAATACAAAGTGAGCAGTTGGCAGCAAGTATTATGTGCTTCAGTGAGTCGTCCCCAGAACAGAGAATATCACTATGATACACTACCTGACCCTGAAGGACACCTGCAGCACACACTGCCTCAGAAAACCAACTTACATCTTATGGCCATTTGAAATATTTTCCCTTTTTTATTGGAGCAGAGATATGGAAGTTGCTAACTTAAATTTGTACTTGCACAATAACAAAGATCTCATTCTATTAGGTCATGCTCCTCTTGTATGCAAAAACAGGGTTTTTAAATTAAATTAACTTAATGTCGCAGCCCTTATAGGTGCTGCTGAAATAAATCAAGCCATTGCTTACTTCCCAAGAGCACCTGGCACAGGTAGGTCCAAAGATTTTCTTGGATTTCTCTCCTCAGGTAAATATGGTAAGTATAAAGTAAGTAGGGCTCATTTCCAATTGGCATTTCCCCACATACAAGTGCAGCCAGTTAGTACCAAGGATTAGGTTTAGTGGTTAACCGTTAACTGATGCAGAACTGGATGGATTTTGACAGAAATGGAGACACTGAGTTAGATGGACTGTGAGTCAGAATTAAGACCTCACCAATTCAAATTTAAGACATTTTACAACGAAGTGCAGACACCCTGAACAAGCAAACATTACGTCATAAAATCAAGATTAGTTTCCAGAATAAATGCTGGACTTGTTGAATATGAAAGCTTTAATGAGGACATGCCGCTTTTGAGTCATTTTACCGTTGCTGCCCGGGTCTCTGCCCTCTTCAGCTGATTTTCCTGGTCCTCAAACTCCTCCAAAGTGGTCAAAGTGGACAGGCTGAACACACCGTCTGGTTCCACATTTCTTCCAATTCTTCTCAGTTCCTCTTTTATTTCCAGCAGCTGTGTCATCACCTTCCATTGGAATTCTTAAGACAACATTTCCCTTCTGTTTGTAAAAAATCTCAGAAAAACCTTCTATTTTACAAACATGACTTCTCCAACATATCAAAAAAAAAATTTTGCATGATGAAAGATAAATCAAGCTGTAACAAAGGATATACATACTTTTATGTTATATACATCACACACACAGACACACACCATTGATTACTTTTTTCTGGCATTGGAAATTTCTCGCTTCTCTGAAATGAACATAAAATACGCAAAGTATTTGTATGCAATCTTAAATTGCATGGTTCAGTAAACATAAATTGGGCAAAAGTGGTTATGCTGCCAACTGCATTTATTTGGTAAACTTGTGGTAAATATAAATGATTTTCAAATCTTGAAAAGCAAAATTTCACTGATACTCCATTTTTATTAAATATTGTGTTGACAGTGATCTGTTGGCATTCTTACCTTGTGGAATCCTGCTTGTGCTGCACTGATTCCCAGTGGCTGTAATGTAAAGTCAAAATATAACATAACATAACATAACATGAATGGAGAGAACAGGCTGTTCAGCCCAACTAGGCTCGTCAGTTTCTTTGTACTATCGTTAATATGTCACTTCAGATACTCAATGACTCAATGGTATCTAGCTTTAAGTCAAGCCTGCTCTTGAAAACTCCCAAGGTCTCTGCCTCAACAATATGGTCCGGCAAGCTGTTCCACACCGAAATTACTCCTTGGGTGAAGAAATATTTCCGAATATCAGTGCTAAATTTACCTTTGGTCAGCTTTCATTTGTGACCTCGAGTTCTACTAACAACACTTGTGTAGACATTGCATATTTCATTTTACAAAAGATTGTTCCATTTCTAAACCAGTAAAATTCATCTGTGCCTTTGGGTTGGGTTCTGAGCGGCACCTCTGTAAGATCTGCAAACGCTGATGCGTGGGGGAGCCCAGCGACTGTATGCGACAAATGGCTGATAAGCTCAGTCCAGAGCCATGCCAGATAGCAATAAAGCTTTTGTGGACTTCAGGAGGTGGCAATGGTCTCACCACGGGGGGTTGTTGCAGGGCTCTGGCTGACACAATGCCCCTGTCGAGAGTCATATTACTGGCCTAAGTCTTAATTTAAAGTCCAGTTATATTAATCTGTTTCAAATAATCTAAACCTCTGGGAAGTGCATAATATGCTTATATGTTCAATATTCTGCAAAGAAATCACTTCTGGACTTATAACCCAATTTACCTATATGTTAATTCATCTTAAGACTTTTTTTTTTTTTTTGCATCATATTAGTACATATTCATATCATGTTTGGTCTTGTTATTCTCGGGGGAATCCAAGGAGTTGAATGGAGTATGTTTCATTCCCATTGAAATTATGGTTCATTCCCTTTTGGAAACTCCTGAGAATTTGGTCAGAATACTCTCTGGTAATCACCCTATTCTCCTCTCTCTGCTGAAGTGTTTTATTACATCCTCCCAATGGTGGAAACCCAAAAACCGGATTCGACCCCCCTTCCAGGTGTTTATGGCCATGCCGCCTGGATCAAAGACGTGGTTTGGCTTAAAGCAAAGAGAAACAATCCATTCTGGGAAGATCTAATCCGATCTGTCCCCGCGTACGTAAGTGCGTGAGTAGCCTTTTCAATGATGTAACATCGTGTTTCGAACTTCCCGCGCACGTTAGTGCGTGTATCCTTTTCCTCCAGGTATGACTTTATTCTCCTCTTCTAAATTATGTGTAACTTGTAATTGGCTTAACGTTGATTTGTTTGATTTAAGCTTTTGCCTACCTGGTGAATAAATTATTGTCATTTCTTTAAGCTTGCGTGGTCTCCGGGACTCTTAATCCTTTCATTCTTTCTAGCTTGGCGTTGCACGGATACCTAGGGGTATAATCCCGACCGAGGTACGACTGGCCAGCGGCCTGTTCTGGAGATTGGTTTTATTAAGTTGGAGAGACAACCATGATCTACTTACATAAAGGGTTTATGTATTGCGGTTCTGGGATTTTAGCCTAAAGGAAACCCATGGACTAAAAAGTCGGTTATCTGTTAAAATTCCTGAAGGAACCCATGGGCGTGCATAGATCTGGGTTCGCTGTATTCAAGCCAAAAGATGCTGTTGCAGTGATGGCTGACTTCCAACCTCTAATCTAATCAACGAACCTAGGATCGGTAACAGTACTAAAAACCCGGGAGTACATGTTAGCGACAGCGTAGTCTCCTAAGAGTTCGAGGTGTAGTCACTTCGAGACCCACGCAGGTTTCCCTAGATTATGGATTCTAATTCTAATTCTAATTTGGAGTCAGATATTTAACGAGGGTATAACTAAATTCATTATTATAAATTTATTATGGAGTCAGATTAATTGTAACCGTTGTGCTTTTGTGCCCCGTTCTTCGAACGGAGAAAATAGATCCATTTTATTGCGATTCACACCAGCCAGGAGGTCGCGCTTGTTAATACCAGCCAAAAGAACACGTTGAACCTTCGCCCTACAATTTCCGTCGTTGGTTATTGTTTTGTGGGTTTTACACTTGGTTGAAGGAATCCTACATAATTCACTTTGTTAATCCCTTTCACATATTTAAAGACCTCAATCAGATCACCCCTTAGTCTCCTTTATAATATGAATGGCTGAGATGGACAGAGATCAGGCAGATGATCAGAAAACCAGGATACGGTTATATGAATCACAAGGTTCTTAATTATCATGATGTAAACAACGAATACTGAATTGAAACAAAAAAAATTTGTAAAGGCTCAAAACCAGGATACTAATGCACATGTGAACACACTCTTTGAAGAATTCTGTTCTTTTCCCTCCCCAAATCTAGGGCTATAGAAAAAGTAGGCATGCAATAAAAACTTAGTAGTTCAGTCACACCTTACAGAGAACATCTTCCTCTTCCATCGTACAATGTTTAAAGAAGCTAAAAACAATACTTCCGAAGATATTAATGGCCATTATTAAAAATTAACTGAAATGGAACAAAAACGTTGCACAGGCCCTAAGGTTTGAAGCCTAAACATTATATGGACATACTCAGCAAAACTTTAGAAATTGCTGCAACCAATTCCCTTAATTGTGTAAGATTTGGTGCAGAGTCGCACATGCCGTTTTCAAGAAGAGTGGTTGTCGAAAACCTATAGGTAGCACAACTATGGCGGACGTAACCATTCAAGTTTATGCTAATGCTAACAGCGAAGAACGGGTACTGCACTTGTTTTGGGGGAAAAACCCCAGTTACACCAGCTCTAAACTGCAAACATTACGAGATATTTATGCGTGGCTCCTGCATATATACATAGATCAAATAATGTTCATAAATAAGAAACACATGACGAGACAAAGACACACTTACTCGCAATAAATGTTAAAAACCCAAGTTGCAATGAGCTGAACAGCGTGGCGTGGCTCCTCAAGAAAGGCCTCTTCTTCTTTCTCATCTGAGACTTGGGGACTTTTATAGTTGTGTCTGGTGATGCCAATCGTCCTGTACTGCGTCCTCTAGCGGTTGAGAATCGCAATTTCTTTTTATTACTTTTAAACCGAAGAAGTAAAATATTGAGAATGGCGCGTATTAATGTGTGACAGCAAAAATATCAATTAATAAGTTAATATTAATTTGCGGAATGGAATTTGCAATATTAATTTCAGCAATAAATCGTGGCTAAACGTAGACCACTTCATCATGGAAATTGTTTTCATATAGTTGCTGACATGAAATGATGACATGCACATCAAGAAGGCTCCGGTGGCAAGCTAACGTTACATGTAACCAATTTTAACAGTACTTTGGCTGGAAGTGGGATACAGATAGCCAGTATATCGGGGCCGTTGAAATTACAACAACTGCTTGCCTCGATTTTGCCGGATGTGCTAAGAACAGGCTACACTTAGCCAGTCAAATTCAAGGCTAAGTCGTGGCTACAGATAGACCATATGAAATAAATGGAACAGACCGCTTTTATTTATTGTTGACATTGCCGACATGATGGGATATTATCAATCTGAAGAACTGCATAGTGAAAAACTGCAACGAAACAGTACTGTCCAGAGGTCGGCTGCAAATATGCAGTCTAATTGTGAGCTAAATCGGCGTTATGTATAGAACATGTCAAGAAATTAAACTAAACACTGTTGCAATCACTGCTGACTTTACTTACGTGATTGAATATCGTACATTGTTCAAGTTGTGTTGGCAAAGACTAAGTTAAACCAATTTCAAAATTATGACAGCTAAATGTAGTTTACACGTAGCCGGGCTAGATTAAGGTTAGATTACTTCTAGCCGAGGCGTTTACATGATGTCTATTTCTTGCTGGGTATAATCAAAACTACTAAAATGAAGCAAGCATGCATAACTAAATGATTTCTGATGAATGATGGTAAGTAATGCTGATGACTGAACAGATATTGACCGAATTAACTGAACAGATGTTCATCAAACCTGCAGAAATCAACGGCTTATGTGTGTGTAAACTGCTTGTGTGTGTGTGCGTGTGTGTGTCACTAATGCTTACAGAAAATGGTTATTCTTTTTGATAATTGATTAACAGGTGAATATAATGAGTAATCGTGAAATATGATCCTCAACACCACATAACTGCATGAACAGTCATACTTAAATTTTCATGCGTTGGATAAGAATTTTTTTGTCAAAAGATCTCACATGCAGCAGGGGACACAATAAAGTGACAATTATTTTTAGACTTTTAAATCATTGATTGACATACATTTCAGCCACTCTCATTCAAAGGAGGTAACCAACGTTATGTTGTTACACCTATTTCTTGCGTTGGCCGATATAAGTAATCCCCTCCCCACTCTTTTAAGACCGGGCTCAAAACATACTTTTATCCACTTTGGCTTGAATCCTCTTGGTCTGGCTAATTCTTTGACTTGTGCTTTTCCCCATGTGTCATGTGTTTGTGCCTACATGCTGTGTTACGTGATGTTTATGTTGGTGTCCTTTGTATTCATGACGTTAGCTACCTGCTCTGGTCTGCACAGCACTTTGGTCCACTAGGGTTGTTCTACATGTGCTTTGGAAATAAATTTGATTTGATTTGAACATAAGTGCATATCATTATCCCGGACTGGAGCACCTGTGCGATAGCTAGCCCTGCCAAAACGGCCATTAGTGTATTACACTATTAGTGTAATTATACAAGTGGACAATAAAAGAGATGTAATGTTACTGTAAAGACTGGGAAAATGACATTGATCCAAATGAAAGGGAAAGCTACTGTCTGTCAAAACGGAGGAGTATAAGGCCCATTGCTAAATCTGGAGCACCTATATTAGTTGAGCCCCTTTATAAAAACTTATTGGATCATTGTGGTGGGAATTTTAAATTGTATTCCTAAAAGAAATCAGACTGAGACAGATGAGAATAAATAGGATCCTTTACGACTTGCAAATAGGGTCTTTGTTACAGGCAAGAACAAAGACAAAGGAATCTCTCTTTTACTTTGGATATATGTAAAAGCACAAAGTGAGAATCTCCTCCCCTTGGGGCTGAAAAACATCTTCATGTTGGTTCCTCGGCCAGGTGTAGACATCCCACGTATGGCTGACCCATGACAGCCATATCTGCAGTACAGAGGAGTCTTTCTCTCCCCCAATTATCTGTTGCTTATTTGGCAGTTCTGCAGGCTTCGCAGGAACTGTCTCCTGGGAACACACATAACTCAAAATACACTCCTTGGTCCGGGTGGACCTCAAGGTTTCAGATAGAATGAATACACAATAAACACAGTTAATAGCGTTTCCACTTACATAAAAGCTAGATTATATAAGTTTAGCAATCATGCCTGACCTAGGCTGCTCAAAGGATAAGCAATTAATAACACAATAACCAATAATAAGGAATTTATGACTGAATTCCACCAACATTTTACCACAAGTAAAAATGCAGATCTCGGATCTTGCTCACTTACTGTAAAGACGTTGAAGTTACTGTTGCAGACACCAAACAAGACAGCGAAGGCTAGCACCAATGTCGTGAACTCCGAAAAGCCTCATAAGTTTTGTTGCATTTTATGGGTCATAAATGCTGATGTTTTAGCCTGCGAGCAGGCTCTCTTGTTTTCGATGGGGGAGAGGGACGGAAAAGAGAGCCTGCACGAAAGCCAGGGGTTTTTGAATTCCGCCCCTTACAAGCTGTCAGCATGGTTAGACTAATTAGGTCTATGCACTGGCACTCAGCAATGGTAATTTCTTTCTTTTAATTTTCCAGCGAGAGCGGCATTTCAGAACTCTTTTGCGAATGAAGATAATTTCGGCGACAAGTACTTACACCTGTTTTTGCAGCACGGTCACGCAACTTGCTGTAAAAATTAGACAGCTGTCCGATTGGAAAATATAAACGGACGAAACCACGTACTAGTCACCAAAGTTACCTTCGCTGAAGAGTTCTGAAATGAGTGCCGGTACATAGACCTTATTATAGGCCCCAATTAAGTTATTTTTCTGTACTGAATGTAGCCCATTATTTTGTCGCTTTTAGATCGCATGGGGGAGAGAAGCCGTGTCTTCAATTGCCACTTGATTATTCCTGAATTGGAAAACGTGTTAATTAAGGGAAACCATCTAGAATTAGCCAGGACTAATTTTTGTCAATAATTGCCCCCGAATTTTCAGGTCTAACACCAGCCCTGCAAGTGTTCAACTGTCAAGTTTTAATTTGGGAGCTGTCAAATTCGACCAATCAGAATGCTGCGTTTGTGGACGAACATGGGGCACTCACAAAACCCTGGCTTTCGCGCAGGCTCTCTTTTCACTCCCTCTACCCCATCGCAAACTAGAGAGCATGCTCGCAGGCTAAAGATTTATTGGATACAGCAAGCTATGAAACCAGAGCATTGAAAATGTTCAGAATCAAGTGCAAGTTATACTTAAATCCGTTTAAGGCCTGTATTTCAGGAGAACACATTGAGTGAAGGTGTTATTCAGTCTGCTGGTGGATCCTGGATGATATTATTGAAATTCTCAGTGACCACAGTCTCCCTTCTGTCGGTTTTGACCACAGCACATGCATTGACGAGACTTGGGCACCCAAAACTCTGTCACCAGCTCACGGTCTGTCCCTCCTTGGACCACTGTCATTAGGCACTCACATCTGCTGAAAGGGAGCATTCCAGAAGTCTGGCTGGTTCAGAGATGCTCTCACCCACTAATCAGGCCCTCATCAAAGTCATCTGATTCCATTTTCTCCAACAACTTGACTATGAAAACCAATTGTTCATTTCCAGTCAAAGATCTGTCTGAAGACCTTGACTAATGCCATTGTTATGAGATAATCAACATTATTTGCTGCATCTGTGAGTGATTTTAATATCTGCCATTGTGCAACCAGAACCAGAGTCTGAAGAGCTTTGAAAGGCTGACTGCATAAGGACATGAAGGATGCAATTTGCATGAATGGTTACTGGAGTTATTCAGATACTTTCAGAATGAAGCATTCGAAGACTAGGCTATGGTATAATGGCAGATCTGCACAGAGTCAATTTGATGTTGATATACATGTAAGACCAATAAGAAATTGTAATTTTTTTTGCTCCAAATTGTTTTCACAGAAATGTTTTCTTTTTCAACATTTTCAACAAAACACTGTTGCGGGCTAGACTTTCATTATATTCAGCCTTTTCCCTCCTATCCCTTGGAGTTTCAACTTTTTACTTGTATTCAGAACTATTAATTGACTGCACAATGCTAATTGTTACCCCTGCTAGTGTCTAGAATCGACTGATTTTATACTTACATCATAACCAACAAACTCAACTCTCATGAATTTCTCTGTAGTAGTTGTTGTTCCAAAATACTATCCAAATGTTCAGAAATAATATGTTGCTCACCTGTTTGAAACCTTAAAATTTATCCTGCACGAGTACCTCTATGGGCACCACCTATCTCTGTAACTAATTAAACCAGCCAACTGCCAAAGCAAGATGTGTTTTCGCTGTGTATACATCGCACATATTTCAATTCAAGAGATTTCTCTGTGGCACGTGTCTGGTTTTGCAAGATCTAAGTAAGGTGGTACGGTGGGGCGCCACCTATTGGCATTACTAGTTAAACCAACATAGTGCCAAAACAAAATCAGTGTTTTCACAATGTACATAAACACACGTTCCATTTCAAGAAACTTCTCCATGGCACATGTCTGGTTTTGTCAGATCTGACATATTCGTAACAGCGACCCCCATACTAATTTACATTTGAATATTCGTCCCCTTATATCCAGACATTGGCAACAGTGCCATAAAACTTCATTTGACATGTTAAAATATCCTGAAAGGGCTCGAGACGCAGCTAATTTCAAGGCTCTATCTTCTAGATTATCATTTTATGGCCCTGTGAACATCACTGAAAATCATTAAAAAAATGGGTAAATTGGAGATTGTCTGTAGCTGCTGCTCCAAGATGGAGCATAGTGCCAAAGATGTTTTTGGTGTCCTTTCTTTAGCCCCAAGGAAGGTTCAAATTAATAGTCCACCCACCCCCACAGGCGTCTGGTTATTAATGTTAATCCACTGTACAAACAGGAAAAAGCTCGAACCCAACTTTGGGTGCAAATATCTCGAAAAACCAAAATGTGCCAGACTAAATACCTCAAAATTCTTCTCACCTTTAATGTCTGAAAAGGAAAAAGGTGAGATGAATTTGGTACTGATCTGGTTTAAAAATTAAAATGAGCCTGAATTTGTACAAATATTTGTTTGTTTAACTTGTTTGGCACATTGAAGCAGTAATCCACAATATTCCTTCAAAAAAATTGGTATTTTTCCTCAAAAATGCTCAATTTAGTACCTGACTTGTCCACTTCTAGGTGGCGCTGTAGCCATATCAAGAAAAATTGTGAACTCAAACTTTGGGATTTTCCGTTACACAAATATGGGCACCATTCTGCCAAATTTCATGCAATTCTGAGAAGTCAACTCCACTAAGTATCTCAAAAATGCCATTCTCTGAACATGGCTCTTAAACTTTAGCAAAGCTGAGTATATTTTCAGTCAGTATCAAAACACTGCATCCATACATTATGCATATTCAAGATTGTTAATGGTCTAGTCCAGCAGAAACAAAGAGTTTATAAACTTGAGCAAAGTTTGATCTGTGAAATGTTCTTTAATAAGGAGCTCAAACTAGGGATGGGGCCGATCCTATCCAGTATCAGTATCAGGTTCCCATACCAACCTAATCACCGATCGCAGAGATTTCAGATCCATGAGCCATGTCTGTGCTTTAATGTTGTCTGCAGAAATAACTCCACAAGTGATTCCCTGTCGGCTGCTCTGCTAGCTGGCTGCAAAATGTGGGATGGATTTCCTGAACGAAGGCATGTCTCAATGAGACGCGGACTAATGAGACACGCCTCCGTTCAGGAAATCCATTCCACAGTTTGGAGCCAGTTAGCAGGCGAGCATTGAGCAGCACTGTGGCTAACCCACTATTCATCACAACATGTCCGCTGTGTGGAAATATTTTACACGAGAAACACCGCAAAGCAAGACAGCAACATGCAATGTTTGCAAAGCTAATGTGCTGAGAGGCAGAAGCTCCGGCGCGACCTACAATACAACGAACTTAAACATTTGAAAAAGCACCACATTAAAGAGCAGGAGGATTTTTTTCACCAGGGACAGAAAGACGAAAGGAGCCGGCTGGAATCACTTTTGAAATCATTCCAAAAACATGGTAAACGTCCACCAGACAACGTGAAAGCTAAAGGGATTACCGAGAAGTTGCTCGACTTCATCATACTCGATGAGCAACCGCTATCAGTTGTAGAAAACGCAGGATTTTGCAGCCTGATTGAACACTTGCAGCCAAATATAGTTTACCATCCAGGAAATATTTATCAGAGACTGCGCTACCTGATTTATATAACCGAGTGTCAACCAAGTTAGCTGAAAAGTTAAAAGGAGTTCCAGCCCTGAGCTTTACTACAGATATTTGGACTTCAGATGTCTGCCCAATGTCACTGATTAGCCTCACTGTGCACTGGGTTGACTCAGATACACACAGCCTCTGTAGTGCGGTGCTTCAGGTAAAAAAGTGTAGGGGCTCACACAACCGAGCTACAATCGCAGCATCCATTACCGAGATGTTAAATCACTGGGAGATCCCTGTGGAAAAAGTGCATGTCATTCTACGGGACAATGCAAGTAACATGAAGGCTGCAATGGAAGGCATGGCAGTTCCTAGTCTGGGCTGTTTTGCTCACACGCTGCAGCTCGTTGTGCACGAGGGGCTAATGTTACAACACAGCGTTAGTGATGCATTAGCAAACAGCAGGAAGATCGTAGCACACTTCAAGCATTCACAACTCGCACAGTCTCGCTTGGAAGACCTGCAGCACGAAATGCAAGGTGCGGGAACCACGACCACCCCAACTCGTCTTGTTCAAGATGTTCAAACAGGATGGAATAGCTCCTTCTATATGATCAAGAGCCTTCTGAAAGAGAAGCGACCTCTCTGTGCGAATGCTGCCGACCACAACTTGCCGGCAACACTGTCAGCCAACGAGTGAGGTTTGCTGGAAAAAACAGTGACGGCAGGGGCGAAGCAAGGCTCTCACCCCAGAGGGGGCGAAGCATTATCAAGGGGCCCCTCAGATAGTCATTGCAGTCAACTGTAAAATAACGGATAGGTCTGCATCATATTCTATCCTAACCAATACAAATCGTCACTTATTGAGCCAAGCAAACTTATGTTTAAGAAAAAATACAGTGAAGCCACTTTGGCAGTCAAATTGTTCCGAGGGAAGGGGTAGAAAAAAAAAAGTTGCCAGTGCTTTGGCAGCAAAAGCATATCGGGTATGGTTGCCAAACGTCTTTTAAATGAGAATAGTCCTTTTCATTTATTCTGAGCCTTTGGCGAGGACAAAAGTAGTCATTTTCATTTATTCCGAACCTTTGGCGAGGTAAAAGTGAGAATGACTACACAAGTTCCATTAATTTGATTTCCCGGCAAAGCTGGAAAATCCTATTTTTTGCCACTAGCCGGTCAGGCTCGTCAGAGAAAAAAGTCACAAGCC
This sequence comes from Gymnothorax javanicus, assembly GCA_029692085.1. NCBI lineage: Eukaryota > Metazoa > Chordata > Actinopteri > Anguilliformes > Muraenidae > Gymnothorax > Gymnothorax javanicus. The sequence continues at coordinate 31,317,671 of CM056200.1, read as the reverse complement.
CTCAGAAGATTTAACAAGCCCGATTGAAAAAGACTGGAATATCACGTGAAATTTAATTGCACAGGTAACAAACCTGATTAAAACATTTTATACAAATCAAAAAGAAATTTAAATAAATAATTAAAAAAAAACACAAACAATTTAAATGAAGCAGATTATTTCATGTCTTGAGTTCGTACACTGCCCGGCCAAAAAAGTCACCTCCTGGATTTAATTAAACAAAAAGGTAAGAGCCTTCCATTGGATAATTACAGCAGTGATTAATATGTTTCAGTTAGTAACGAGTTATTTAACCCTAACTGATGCAGTTAGTAGCTTTTCATTATTAAGCAACGATGTCTGATCATATCCTGTGGCCATGGAAATGGTGTTGTACCGTTTAAGGGTCAAATTATTGGCCTGCATGAGGTAAAGAAAACAACAGAGATTTCTGAAACTACTGAAATTTGGTTAAGAACTGCGGTTAAGAGCTGTAAATTTAGATTTGGTTAAGATATGTAAATATCGAAACTTGCTACCCTGCCAAGACAACGACCACTAGCGTATACATGAGCAAACAAAGAGAAACCTTACATTACTGCAAAGAGTGAGATAATGCCGTAGATCTTTAGGCATGGGCAGTCTGACACAGCGGCCCTGAACCCATGGCTTGGCTTTCGGGAGAGCCCCATTTTCCGCTGCGCACCACAACAAAGACATGTCTCATGCACATGCATAAGTACAAGTGTGTGGCAGCGCAGTCAGTAACTGGGTTACTGCGAGAAACATTGTACGAATACCACTGTTAGCAGTTAATACCGCCAGTAATATTTCATAGAGGCACAAGCGAACATCAGATTTATGGGAAGAAAATGAAATTGGCAATTAGCTTGGAAAGAATTCCAGTACAGCTATAATTGGGTCAATTAAAACGTCCGAAAACTTGCATTTCTATGCAATTACCTCACGAGTGCAATATCTGACACAAAGGTGACATAAAGACAGGACATAACTGAATTGAAAAAGCATGCGACGAGACGGACAAAAGCTGCAATATTTAAATCTATTTAAAACAATGCCAACATGTCCCCTAAATTGCCCAACAAAACAGCGTCTTAAAAAATCCCATAAAATGACCAATTTACTGCAGACTAACTGCCTTATTTCTGCCATAGATCTCAAATATACAACAATCGACTCTGGACTAAAAGAAAAGTCACTTGTAGGCCTACTCACTTATTTGAATGGCATTTGTCAAACTTTGCGCTGAGCAAAATTCTCGTCTTGTCTTGAAATTTATACAATAGCCGCGGACGTTATCATTATTGAGGTCAAACTTTAGCTTATCTTGATCTGTTACCTGTTGGTTGCATTGCTGCTTGAGAAAGGGTCGTCTGTGGTGTGGCAGCTGGTTGAAGCAAAATCAACTTCGTGTTGGTAGCTTTGCTACCCTCTCCTCCAGTTCTTTCTTTTCTTTTCTGACTACTGCTTTTATGTTGGAATGGAATGAGCTGCTCCTGAGTTTGCAAACTTGATGATGCTCAGATTTTGCGCTTGAGCTATCAGACGTTACAGACATTAACATGGTCACATGATCAAATCAAATACAGACATTACACTGGGCAACAAATTACCCAGCAATCATCTTGAAATATGCATATCAGTATGAAAGAGAAATATCAAATAAAATAAGAAAATGGTTGATTTCAGTAATAGTCTTTAAAACATGGGTATATTTAACATGAAAACTTGATATAATATTTATGAATGATTGGTAAAAAAACCATAATAGAGATTAAATTAAATACATAGAGGTTTAAATAAAGAACAAGCCAAGCTAAATTGAGAGAAGTGTGTGGTGTAAGATTGGGCATGCTGGAAATGTTTCCTTATTGACGGGGAGGAGCCTGCAGCTGAATGAGGCCGCAGCGTCCCGCGAGGGGGCTACCCGGCTGCAAATTTTTTTTTTCCGGAACCTTTCAGGCAGTATGGTAGACTCTTGTCCGATCAGAGATCGGCGCAAACATGACGTCATGCATATTATTCAAATATCAGAAGTTGTATGGCGTTGTATTTGACAGTTGACCACTCAAAGGGCAAGAATAATCAAGTGGCAATTGAAGACACGGCTTCTCTCCCCCATGCGATCTAACAGCGACAAAATAATGGGCTACATTCAGTACAGAAAAATAATTTGATTATAAATAGGTCTATGCACTGGCACTCAGCAATGGTTTTTTTTTTTTTTCCAGCAAGAGCGGAATTTCAGAACCTTTTTGCAAATGAAGGTAATTTCGGCGACAAGTAGGCACACCTGTTTTTGCAGCACGGTCACGCAACTTGCTGTAAAAAATAGACAGCTGTTCGATTGGAAAATGTAAACAGACTAAACCACGTACTTGTCACCAGAATTACCTTCATTGGTAATTGCGAGTGTGAAGTGTAGGCCTCGCTAGCTAGGCTAGGCCCACTCGATTCATCATCTCCCCAGCATGCATGCAACACACACAAGCAGCGTCAGTGTGGTAGTACAATAGCCTATGTATTCAGGTATTGTTTGTCAGGCTTCATACATGCGTCTACATCAAGTGGCAGTTTACATATGTTTATTGATGTAGGCTAGGTATAGCCAGCGAACAGGTTCTCTTGTTTGCGATGGCGGAGAGAGAGTGAAGAGAGAGCCTGCACGAAAGCCAGGGGTTCTTGAATTCAGCCTCTAACAAGCTGTCAGCATGGTTAGACTAATTAGGTCTATGCTTTGGCACTCAGCAACGGTAATTTCTATTTTTTTCTCCAGCGAGAGCGGCATTTCAGAACTGTTTTGCGAATGGAGGTAATTTCAGCGACAAATAGGCTTATGTACTTACACCTGTTTTTGCAGCACAGTCTCGCAACTTGCTGTAAAAAATACAGCTGTCCGATTGGAAAACATAAACGGACGAAACCACATACTAGTCACCAAAATTACCATCATTCGCTGAAGAGTTCTGAAATGAGTGCCAGTACATAGACCTAATTATAATTAAATTATTTTTCTGTACTGAATGTAGCCCATTATTTTGTAGCTTTTAAATCGCATGGGGGAGAGAAGCCGTGTCTTCAATTGCCACTTGATTATTCTTGCCCTGCAAGTGGACAACTGTCATTTACAATGGCATACAACTTATGATATTTGAATAATATGCATGACGTCATGTTCCCGCAGATGTCTGATTGGACAAGAGTCTACCATACTGCCTGAAAGGTTCAGGAAAAAAAATTCTCCCCCCGGCCCCCGCTGCTGCTCCGCTTATGATTATGTCTTTTGCTTTGGATCAGGGCCACAGAAATATTTTGCAAGAGATTTGCCATTCTGCAAGTTTTCAATTCAACCACAATCCACCACCTTCCACTAATCAGCAGCTTTTGGAAATCTCTCATCTTTGACTGAGATTCTTTCTGTAAGGACTCCATTGAAACGTGTACTAATGTTTGATGAATGTTTCTCAACAGATGTTATTTGGTAAATTATAATTTGACTTCAATTTCCACATTTGGCAATGGGCAAGTTGCTGCTTATGTAGAGTAAGCAAAGAAACTTACTCTGCATTAGCAGCAACTTGCACATTGCCAAATGTGGAAATTAAAGTAAAATTATAAATTTACCAAATAACATCTGTTGAGAAATATTCATCAGACATTTGTAGTTTTTATTTGCAACAGTTCCTATCCGCTCCTTTGTACGAGCCTGCTATTTTGCATCATGAGGTTTCTGGTGCAAGACGTTACAGCAGGTTACACAGTCTCACTTGTGCTCCAGTAGGCTGACTGCATTGCGTCACTTGTTTATCTCGGATGCTGTCCTCAGATTGCATCACTTGCAAAACATACAGTATATTGTTTGAACAGGGATGGGGTACTCTTCAGTCCCCTCCTTTTGGCCCCTCCTCTTTACTGCACATTGAATTTTAAAATATTTATATAAAAAAGAACAACCCAGCCCAACCTGTTATTTAATGACCTCCTTCCACACTCACTGATCAACAAATGTTAACTAATGGTGACCTGCTATTGTATTGGAACAGCATAATTGCGGGCTTGAATTCTTTGCCCCCTAAATGGACTCCTGATTGGCTGCGGTCTTGACCATTTCAATAACACATCTTTATATTAAATTGAACTGAAAATGTTTTGAGAAAAAGCACAGAGCTCCTGGATCATCAATATACACTTTCTGACTGGGCTGGCTGAACTCGCGGAGTCTGTGTGAAGCCATCACAGTTTCTCAGGTGAGTTTCTTATTCTCTCTTTAAACATGATGAGCTCATCTATTGTTTCTTTTGGCATGTTAGATCTGGATGCATTTTGAATGCATCACATGTGAAATACTCTCTCGAACTGAAATACAATAGACCTGGAAATATGATAAATCAATCCTCTAAAACTCTACTGCAGAGGAAGAGACAGTTTCAAAGGGCAGGGACAGTTTTCTCTGAGCAGTTTTCCTATGATGTAGATTCCAAGAGTGCAGAACGTCTTCCCAAAAACTCCACCCTTCAAGTCACCTTAAAATAACACTCTACCGTCTGTGCAACCCAAAATCCAAAAAAAAAAAAAAATTGGTATATTGTGGAAAATGCAAATAAAATAAATAAGGACCGATATGAAAGCTCAGTTTGAGCTCTATTGGAGACACAAGCCTTGCACATCTAGGGTGCAGATTTTTCCCCAGTCCACCATTGTACAGATTCTCAGCTGCATAGTAGTAAAGGGCCATTGCTGCCATGCATTTTGTTTCCTAAAGTGCAGAACGTTCTGAATTGAAGACAGATCAGGACTGCAGGCAGGCCACACTAGCACCTGCGGTCTTACACTCCTCCCTGAAGAAAATGGTTTGGCATTGTTCTCCTGGAAAACACAGGAATATCTTTGGAAGTGATAGCGTCTAGATGGTATCATATATTGCAACAAATTCTATTTCAAATCTTCCTGCATAGTAGCTTTAACTTGCATCCATGTATGCAGCGGGGAATGGTGTTGGCCGGAAAAAGGTCCTTTGAAGAATTTTGGAGCCCATGCTGTCATTATCTATTGTTGGTGAATGACAGTTTCTAAGACAATGAGCTTATGCATCTGTTGGAAAATTGGTGAACCTTGACCCATCTTTGCTCTCAAGAGACTCGACCTGTTCTAAGGCTCATTTTATACTATAACATGATTAGCTCACCCATTTAACACCACCTGTGTCACATCACCTTATTCTGGCAACTTATTCTAAAATACACTTTGACTTGAACACTGCAGGCAGGATAAAGACAAAGATTTTACTGTTATCTTTGGTCAACTGACTTTTATTTGGAAAACTATGTCCATTCCTGCTATTCAGGCCTGCAGCGGATTCCAGAAAAGTTGGGACAGGGGCAATTTAAGACAAGTAATAAGATATAAGAAAAGAAAAATGATATGATTTGAAACAGCTGATGTGAGCAGATGATTATAATCATGATTTGGTAAAAAGGCAGCATCCAGGAAAGGCCTTGTCATTTAGGAACAAAGAAGGGCTCAGGATTACCAATTTGCCCACAAATTTATGAAAGTAAAATCATTGCCAGGTTTAAAAACAATGTTTCTCAAATAAAGATCAAGGGAATTTGAATATTTCACACTCTACCGTGTATTACATGATTCAAAGATTCAAGGAATCTGGAGGGCTTTGCGTAAAGAGCAAGGGTGTGGAATACTCATGATTTCCCATCACTCAAAGGCACTGCATTATGAACCATCATTTATCTATATGAAATATAATCATATGGCCTCAGAATTGATTTGGCAAACCTTTGTCAAGTACTGCAATATGCAGTTACATCTACAAACTTTACTGATAAAACTTTCCTGTGCCAGAAGGAAGCCCTCTGTAAGCAGTGCCCAGAAATGTTGTAAATTCCTCTGAAAGCAGAGGAATCTGCACTGGAGCATCACATAGTGGTAACGTGTATTGTGATCAGACAAATTAATATTGCAGGTAAAATGGATGCCATGTGCTTCAGGCCAAAGACAAAAAGGACAATGGAGCCTGTTACTAGTAACAAGTCCAAAAGCGATGTGGTCATAAAATGGGGTTGTGTCAGTGCCCAAGGCAAGAGCAACTTGCATTTCTGAGAAGCCCCCATTTATGCTGAGAGATACACTGAGGGCCTGTCCACACGAGAGCGATTTTTTTGAAAACGCGGAAATATTTTATTGTTTCGGCCTTGCGTGCACACGGAGACAGCGAAAACGCAGCCCAAACACGGTATTTTGGGGTTCCAGAGAGAGAAAATCCCACTGGTTTTGTGTGGACAACCAAAACGGGGTTTTTTTTTTTTTGTAAACGATGACCTGAGAGCCCCCTCGCAGCCCCCTCCCCCAATGTAACCAAAAGCCCAAGCGCGCCAGACAACAACAATGGCGGATAACATGCTTGTGTTCGTGCTGCAAATTCTCTTGATTTAGGGAGTTACACAATGTAACAGCTCTACTTCGGCGTCAGTGCAAATAAAAGATTCCAATCCTGTTCTCGATGAACTTGCGGCCTTCATCCGCTTGTTGTTGTTGTTGTTGTTGTTGTTTGCAGTCTGTATCATATAGCTAAAAACTTTAGTTTGTACACAAGGTGCAAACTTTATACGCATGCTCCCCGCCGCCTTCTCCATTTTTGGTCTTTGTACATAGAAATGCTACACTGCCACACTCAGGCCTGGAATATCTACTAAAGCATTTGGGGTTGTTTTACGCGTCCCTGTGTGGACGCTGATATTTTTAGAAACAACGCCTTATGGACGGAAGATTTTGTAGAAACGACTACAAAACAAGACCGTTTTAGAAAATCTCTGTCTCCGTGTGGACGAGGCCTGAGATTTTAAATACATATGCCATCTTCAAGCTGACATCTTTTCCACGAACACCTATACCCATTTCAATAAGATAACACCATGTTCTGCATAAATTTCAAAGGTACAGCTGCATAAAAAGAAGGTGCAGGTGGTGGACTGCTTTGCGTGCAGTACTGACCTCTGCCCCATAGATAACATATGGTGCCTTTTGAGATAATAACACACTGCATCAACAAAGACCACTTCCCATTGCACAGTTTAAAACTACTATGCAGGAGGTATAGGTAACATTACATCTGCAACACCTCATCACTTGATGTCTTCAGCCTCTTAACATTTACCAAGTCTTTGGAAAAGGAACGACAACATTACAAAGTGATTAATGCTTTACAGTAGAAACTTTTCGACGGTGTATTACAAGAATCAAAACTGAAATATTTTTATTTGGAGAGTCAATAAAACCAGCGGTAAAATATCAAATAATGCGCTGCTGTATTGTTTTCAAAGTAATACATCTCAAACATAATACTCAAATTACTGCTTTCGGTTATACATACCATCCCAACATTTCCTGACTCGTGTTGTTTTTCAAAATTGTCCCTTTGGAAACATTAAAAAAAAAAAAAACCCATATATTATCAAATAAGGATTGAATTCACAAGTTAACGCATTGAATAATATGTTAAAAGATTTTCAATATAGTTGACGGTGAATTCACTTCTTGAATACATTATTTTTGATTCGATTTGCATTTTTCATTATGTGCAAAAGTTTTTCGGAATTGGGATCGCAAACGCATATTTTCCTCAATTTTCTTTTAGGCACATCAGATTGAAAATCATTCATTGCTATAATACTATGAATTGGATTGTGATGTGTTGTAATGAATGGCTACTCAAGTTAAAGAAGGACATCTGCACTACTTCTGTAGTACTCTATGGGTGCTGCAATCTTAAACAAGACTAGGTGCAACTTAGTATACGGCTCGGCCGCCAAGTGCTGTCTGAGAATGTGGGCCAAATGAGGCAAAGCTCATGCAATTATATGAAGCGCAAGTTTAGTAATGAGCTGGAGCTCATAAATTATTTACAAAGTAGGTGGGGAGAGTGTGAGAGTGGGAGAGTGAGAGTGTGAAAGAGTGAGTGTGAGTGAGAGTGTGTGAGTGAGATAGTGGGAGTAAGTGAGAGTAAGGGAGTGAGAGGTAGGGGGGAGTCTTGAGTAAGGAAAACATATCAAAAGCAAGTTATACATTTGAATAGACAAAGAGCTAGAGTAAGGGTGGAAGTTATTTATTTTGTGAATTTCAATTTGAGAGAGACATCAACTCATTTATTCAGGCAACTCCTGAAAAACAAGGATTGGAGTGAACTGGTCCATTTTCTAAACCGTGTTCGAACTCAGCTTGCTTGTGAATATTCAATAACTGATCCGAGATCTAGTGGTAGAATATTCTAACTGTGCACATGAATTTCCAGCCCAATGTCCGCTGGCGGACACATCTGCACATAGATACCCTGCCGAGCACCGTTCTTCTTCTCAAACACGCCAAATCCAGATAATCCTTAAATGATGAATTACATTCATATTTTAATTTGTAACGAGTAAAAAAGTGGCCATTGTGAAAGTAACGAAGTGAAAGTATACTTTTTATCGTTTTTCGTAGTACAGTAAACGTCCAGGTTTAAAGAAAAAACTCAAGTATAAATCCTCAAACTATTTAAGTACTATAATGAAGTGCATGTACTTCGTTACTATACACCTCTGATGATAGTGTACCCATTGTACCTGTCTTCTCTTGTATCAGTTGCGAGATTCAAAAGGAAGATTAAGGAAATGATTCTGGTACTGGCTACGAAATTCAAAGTGGAGATGGAGGAATGTAACACATTGTACCAATCTAACGTGAAAGAATCTTAACAGTGGTCTGAATGTGTCTTTAATTCCCCTATTCAACCTCGCATCCGATACTGTCCTCCATGCTTGTTAACTGTCGTATCGGTTGCGAGATTGAATAGGTAAATTAAAAACAAATTCCGACCATTGTTATGATTCTTTAACGATAGATAGGGGAATGTAACACATCGTACCAATCTCTATGGAATCTCGCGACCGGTACCAGAGAAAATAAGCATGGAGGAGTGAAACAAACCGAATCAATCTAGCGTGAAAGAAGATTAGCCTAATAATGGTCGGATTGTGCCCCTAATGCGATAAAATCGAATGGAACTTTTTAAAAGACCGGGAATCTAGCTAGGGCAAGCACATCAAATGCATCCGCTAGGCTATATGAATATTTAGTCAGCCTTTTGCTGTCCAGTATAAAAAAATACGCATTAATTTTCGTAAAATGGCGACCAATATCGCCAAGAAACATTCACTGGCATCAAAAATTGAGCATTGTGAACATTCAATATGTACAAAATGTGTTTTAATTTAACAGTGCATTTGCCTGATTATTGCAGTCTATTGCTAGACTGGATTCAAGCAGAGCCATTCTGGATTCAAGTACTGGTCGTGTTACGTTGGCGTAGTGGGTACAACAACGTAGTGGAGAAGCTCTATTTCAATGATGGGGTGTCCAATCCAGCTTGGCGCGATCTTTTAAACTTAATATTTTCTTAAATTTATTGTTGTCATTGGTGTCTGTTACAGTTGCTCTCATAAATAGCCTACAATGAAAGCGGCCGCCACAACTGCTTCTGTTCAAGCGAACTAACTCATGAACTCTTCCGGTATTCTTGAAAGTACTGAAACGTAATAGTGCTGGCGCCACTTCCACCGTGTAAGTAAATCGTCCTTCACATGGATAAATGAGTGTGGCGCGTTCAATTCCACTTTTTAATTTCCGTTTCTGCGGCAAACTCTCAAATCCAAGATCCAACAACAGCAAAGTATTCCGTTTTCGTTGCAATGTCTCAAAGCCGAAATTCCGAGACCCATGTATTTCTAATGCAAATGCACAGACCAGTAAATACCAGTGAAGTTGACGCCCGGCCAGCCAGCCAGCCAATAGTCGATCAACCAATCATTGAATTTCTTCTCCACCAGCCAACCAATCGCTGAACAGCCAGCCAGCCAATCGCGGGCAAACCAATCGTTGAAGTGCTTCCCATCTGGCCGACTAATCGCTGAATTTCTTCGCCACCGGCCAGCCAATCGTTAAACTTGATCACTCAGGCACTCACTCACTCACTCACTCAGCGACATTCGCGTTTGTAGGGGCCTAGCCGCTGCTCGGCCCAGCCCAAAAAGGCATAATAATTTTAAAAAATGCTGTACCTAGAGCATATGCAAGAATTATATCATTATCGCTGTGAGCCTAGGCATTGTCTAAAAAGATATTTGTACCTTTCCTTTTCAAGGACTACTAAACAGATTAAGATTACGATATTCATATTTTAACAGAATATTTTACCTGTGGAACGCCACTCACCTCTATCAACCTTCTGACACCACAGCTGCTTTTAAATCCAAGTTATTTAAGGGTCATTCCATGCCAAGTGAGTCAATGGCTCCCAGGTGACTGACTCGGATTCTGTCGAAAAAAAATCTTAAAAATTGCTTATCATGTATAATGAACACCTGCAAAATTTTAGGGCCTAATTCCTACCGGTTTTGTTTTTACAGGGGTTCAAAGTGCGGGACCAACAAACCCGCAAATGGCAACTGGCAATTTCTGTGGTTTTTGGAGGTCAATATCTCCTAGAAGGAAAGTCCCAGGAAGCTGAAAACTTGTAGTCTGGGTAATTCTGGACCAGAGATTCAGAATTTGGCATCGAATCAGTCCTATCTTTAACCACTTGGGTGTTGTGGACGTCACAAAATGGTCATTTTTAAGGCGCTGTCATGAGGGCTTTTGGTATCAGGCAAGCCCCCAGACCTCAGCAGACAAACCATAACTGAAATTTGCCATTCATTCAAATGTCTGGCACCAGTAGTATGCCTAGAAGTAATTGCAGACCTCTGCGTGTTTATATGAGTGAATGGTGAGGGTCTGAAAAGTGTTCCGAGGAACAAAACCCCCAAAATTTCCCCTATTGAGGGGGGTAAAAAGTCATGAGGGGCTATAGCCAGGGTTACCAAACTTTTTCCCCTTGTGCGTACACGTTATTTTCATTCTCTCCAAGTTTCATCTTTGGCATCAGTCTCTTTCTATTTTTTTCAGACTCTTTCAAATCTGCAATTTTTGGAAATTGCAGGTATATGCAATGTACACGAAATGTACACAAAGTATAGGGGACCCTTGTTTTTTTAAAGAATAAACATGAGAATGATTTGTGTCTCACAACAATGTAATCTCATAGTCTTAAAACAATACATTCAATGCAAACTTTTTAAACCCTTTTACTCTGTCCAGGTTGAGTTAACCAACTGTACGTACAGGTGAGTCTGATGCTCAAAATGACACTTCACTGAAATCTAGGAAGAAGGGTTTGAATTTTTTTTAAATCATCCTTGGCCAATTTGTACTGACGGGCGCCCCTACCCATAACATCAGGAACTTGTACAGGACAAATAAGATGCGCATATGGCACCCAACATTCTTCTTTTCTACTATCAGGTGGCCAGGACAAAGTCAGGTTTGACCGCCTCATGAACCTTACATATACATCCTTGTTTTCCTCTGAGCATTCAATAATATTGCCAATGTACCACTTGCCATCGTACATGCATGCGATATACATTCCTGGCTTATAAAAAGCTATATCTATTTCATTTTCTGTTGTGATTCTGCCTTGATAGCCATGTTTGGATTATAATTCTGCTTTGTCTGACCATGCTCTGTTTGTGATTTGGATTTCATGCCATGCCCTGTTTTTGTTTTTGCTTTGTTTGTATTGCTGCCATAGTTCATTCCCTCTGTTAGATTCCGGTTCTTGCTTTGTTTCATGCCATGCATTGCACTTTGTCTCCCCTGTCTGGTCTTATGTCATGTGACAGCTCATTGCCCCAGTATTGTGTGCCGTGCTTTTGGGTGATTTCATGGTTTCTAGGTTTTCAATTATTCCTTCTAATCTCGTTTGCTTCCTTCGCCTTGCTGTTCTATCATTACTAACCAGACTAACAGTTTGTTATTTTAGTTAATGATACTAACCAAGACTAACATAGTTTATAGTACTAACTTACAATCGAGCACTAGGGATTGTATAGCTGCACTTTACTAATTGACTAACGAGCTCTCAGCACTCACCCTATTCTAGTCTCCGCCCCTTGTCTTCACTCAATCTTCTTTGCTGCGTTTCAGCGGATCCTCCGCACCTGTTTAACTCTGTTCTGCCTCATTATCTGTGCATGTTAGAACTCCCTAACCGGAGCCGTATGTCTGTCAATAGGCTGTCTTGTGATCCCTGTCCGCGTTTTTGCTTTTGCCAATTTCATGTGGTTAGGTTCTCCCTCGTGTCTGCTCCCTTGTTAATTAGTCTGATCCACTTCACCTGTTCCCTATCATAGCATGTGACTTCCCTCACATGTATTTAAGCAGTCTGTTCACAGCCATTCCCTGTCAGAACGTTGCCCTTGTGCTGCGATCGTTTATGCCTTGTACTCTCTGTGATTCTCTTCTGACTGGACCGTCCCTGATTTTGGGTTTGACTTGGATTTGTTTGCATCTGTGTATCGAACCTTTTTTGCCTGACCACTAGTTTTGTGTTTGCTGTCCTGGTTACAACTTGGATTACGTCCCTGGGATTCTGATTTTTGGATTGTGGACTTTGTACTGTTGCCTCCTGCTCTGCGGGGGTTCACCCCCATTCCTAATGTAATGGGGAAAAAAAAGGCCACTAGATGGCAGTATTGACATTTTTTTTGTTAAGCCAGTCTGGAACTAGGTTTTGGGCATGTCCTGGGCATGCCTCAGAGGGGGCTGGACAAGAGTAAAAAAGGAGAAAAATTGAGAGAGAGTAGAGTAGTAGGAGAAATTGCAAGGAGAAATTGCGGAAGGATACATTTGACCAGACCTGCCACTCTTTTCAAGACCTGTGAAGCTTTTTGTGGATTTTTGCCTGTGTTGGAGCATTTTCCTGTCCCAGGACATTGCAACATAGCAGCCCATCTCCATGACAAAGGAAATGTAAATATCTCATTTTTTTATTTGATTTCAATCTTGGTCAGTAGGGTAGAGTGTAAATTAGTTTGTAGTGTTTGTTTAATTAAATCTGTTGAAGTTTAAGAATTTTGTCTGTCATCCCTTGCTGTCCGTGACGCCAAAACAAATTGGGGCCATAACAAATTGAGGGCTCGGGTCCAGGATAGATCATTGTGCGAGTCATTTATTGAAAATCTAAAATTTCAAACTGTGAAATTGTTTTTTGAATTTTCCTAGATATATATTGGCAGATCAACAGCAATGGATGATTTCTTGGCATCACCAACCATAGAGGTTTTGAAGTCTTTTAAAAAGACAGAACTGCTAGAAATATGCAGACAGTTAGAGCTGACAGATGTAAAACCAGCCATGCGAAAAGCAAGACTGGCTAGAGAGATTGTTGAATATTACATTGATGAAAATGTGTTTGCACCAGGAGATCTGGAACAGTTTCCGGTGGAAAATCCAAATGTAGAATTGGAACTTAAATTAAGAATGCTAGAGATAGAAAGGGAGGAAAAAGAAAAACAAAGAGTTCGAGAGAGCAGAAAGAGAGAAAGAAAGGCAGTTTGAGTGAGAAAAATTAGCCAGAGAAGAGGAAAGAGCAGAAAGGGAGAGACAGAGACAGAGAGATTTCGATTTAGAAAAATTAGACAGGGAAGAAAGGCTCCAAATGGAGCTACTAAAAATCAAAATGCAAACTGAAAACAAATTTCGGGCTTGCCAGGAGGTAAAGCTGGTGCCTCCATTCTCAGAGAAGGAGGTTGATAAGTATTTCCAGTGCTTCGAGAAGGTAGCTAAGAGTTGTCAGTGGCCAAAGGAACACTGGCCTCTGATGTTGCAAACTGCCCTCAAGGGTAAAGCTCAACAAGCCTATTCGGCTTTGTCTGCAGATGATTCCTCTGATTATGAGGTTGTCAAAATGGTTATTTTGACAGCTTATGAGTAGGTTCCAGAGGCTTACCGACAGAAATTCAGAGGTCTGAAGAAATCTGACAATCAGACTTATGTTGAATTTGCTAACGAGAAGAAGGTTTGCTTTGAGCGCTGGTGTACTTCTATGGAGGTCAAGGATGATTTCAACTCACTAAAAGAGATGACTTTGTTCAGCCTACTATGGTTTCTCCGTTTGAGGACTTATCAGACACTTTTATCAGTTCTCTATTCAGCCAGCCAGATGGGTCTGGTGATTCTGATGTGTCTGGAGACTTGTCTCTGTCCAGAAAGCGGCTGATTCAGGAGCAAACCAATGATCCTGAAATTTGTGTACTCAAGAAGAGAGCCCTTCCTGATGAAGAAATAGACACAGTTCCAGTTGGGTATTATCTCAAGGATGGAGTGTTGATGCGGAAGTGGCGCCCTCCTGATATCCCTGCCAATGCAGATTGGGCAGTGGTCAAGCAAATTGTTGTTCCGAAGGTCTACAGGAATGAGATCTTAACAATGGCTCATAATTTGCCTTTAGGAGGTCATCTTGGTGTTAACAAGACTGTTGACAAGATCATGAAACACTTCTTCTGGCCTGGACTTCGGAAAGATGTTTCCAACTTTTGCAAAACTTGTCACACTTGTCAGGTAGTTGGAAAACACCAGTTAGACCCACCTGTAGCTCCATTGCAGCCTATCCCAGCATTTGGGGAGCCCTTCTCCAAGGTCATTGTTGATTGTGTTGGTCCATTACCCAAGACTAGATCTGGAAATCAGTACTTGTTGACAATCATGTGTGCATCTACCAGATTCCCTGTCGCCATACCTCTACGCAACATCAAAGCAACTGCAATTTCGAAGGCTTTGATAAAGTTCTTCACGTTGTTTGGCCTTCCCAGGGAAATTCAGTCAGATCAAGGTAGCAATTTCACTTCCATATTGTTTCAGCAGGTTGTGTATGAACTAGGTGCGAAGCAGATTCTTTCCAGTGCCTATCATCCAGAGAGTCAGGGTGCCTTAGAGCGGTTTCATTCCACTCTCAAGACAATGATGAGGACTTATTGTTATGACTATGAGAAAGACTGGGATGAAGGTGTTCATTTGCTGTTGTTTGCAGCTAGAGAAGCAGTGCAGGAGTCCACTGGATTCAGTCTGTTTGAGCTAGTGTTTGGCCATGAAGTGAGAGGACCTTTGCTATTGTTGAGTGAACAATGGCAAGAGAAAGAGCTGCATATCAGTCTGTTATATTATGTTAGCAAGTTCAAGGAAAGACTGCGTGCAGCTTGTGACCTAGCCAAAGAGAACTTGAAATCAAGTCAGGGAAAAATGAAAACTTGGTATGATTATAAGGCTAGAAGCCGTGAGTTTAAACCAGGAGACAAGGTCCTTGTGTTGTTTCCCTTGCAGTCCAATCCATTGCAGGCTAGATTTCATGGTCCTTATGAAATTCTGACTAAACTCAATGATCTCAATTACATTGTGAAGAATCCAGATAGGAGAAAGCCAAAACAGTTGTGTCATATTAACATGCTGAAGCCTTATCATGATAGGAATGCTAGGGTTGCAGCTGTCACTTCCGATCCTCCTATGGCCGAGACTTGTGATGATGAGGGGGAGTTTCAAGATGATGAACCTAGAATTAAAGCTGAAGTTCTTTCATGTAAATTGTCAAATTCTGAAGTGTTGCAAAATCTTGATGTAAAACTCCAGCACTGAGAACCCTCACAGAAAGATCAGTTTGAGAGGTTGATCAAGAAATATAAAGATCTATTTCCTGATGTTCCAAAGAGAGTTTCTATAGCCTCTCATGATGTAGACGTTGGTGATGCCGAACCAATAAAACAGCATCCATACCGGATGAATCCTGAAAAGAGAAAGAGAAAGCTGAGAAAGAGGTTGAGTACATGTTAGAACATGATATTATCAGACCCTCTAACTCAGATTGGAGTTCACCCTGTGTTTTAGTTTCAAAACCTAATGGAAGCACTAGATTCTGTACAGATTATCGCAAAGTCAATGCTGTAACTAGAACTGATGTGTTTCCAATACCTAGGATTGATGATTGTATCGATAGAGTAGGGCAAGCAAAGTTTCTGACCAAGATTGATTTATTGAAGGGTTATTGGTGTGTGCCTTTAACTGAGAGGGCCAAGAGCATCTCTGCTTTTGCCACACCATCTGGGTTATACCAGTATGAAGTCCTACCCTTTGGCATGAAAAATGCCCCAGCCACGTTCCAAAGGATGATACAGTCTACAATCGCCGGATTGCCACACATGGGTGCATACATCGACGACCTGATCACATGGAGTGACTCCTGGGAAGAACATCTGAAAGATGTAGAGACGTTGTTCCAGCGCTTGACCCAGGCTAACCTGACTGTTAACCTAAACAAGAGTGACTTTGGTTGTGCTACTGTCACGTATCTTGGCTACGTCATAGGCCAGGGTAAGATGGCACCCATAAATGCTAAAGTCCAAGCCATCGTGGACTTTCCAGTTCCTGACAACAGAAAAGCTTTGCGCCGCTTCCTTGGAATGATCGGGTACTACCGCAAGTTCTGCAAGAACTTTGCTGAGATTGCTCTCAGTCTCACCAACCAACTGAGGAAAGGCATAAAGTTCACTTGGGATAAAGCATGCCAAAGAGCCTTCGATCGCCTGAAGTCTCTGCTGTGTCACTTCCCCGTGCTCAAATCTCCTGACTTCAACAAGCCGTTCTCCATGGCGGTCGATGCTAGCGACCAAGCTTGTGGATCTGTGCTCCTACAGAGAAGTGACTCTGATGACATTGAGCATCCGTGGCATACTTTTCCAGGAAGTTCAATCGCCACCAAAAGAACTATTCCACAATGGAGAAGGAGCTGTTGGCTCTGGTTCTATCCTTACAACACTTTGAGGTTTATGTTTGTACAGGGCAAAAGCCAATGATTGAATATACTGACCACAATCCGTTAATGTCTTTGAGTAAGATGAAAAACAAGAATCGGAGATTGTTGAATTGGAGTTTGATTTGACAGGAGTTTGACTTGGAAATTAAGCATGTAAAGGGTCTGACAATGTAATTGCTGATTGCTTATCCCGTGTTTGAGTATGTGTATATATATCACGTGTTTATTAGCATATTGTATTATATGTATATATACACACAAGTGTCTACTTAACCATTTTTGTATTGAAAAGAAAAATTTTGCCTTTATGAGTCAAAATTTTTCCCTTTTGGAATGGAGGTGTAATGGGGGGGAAAAAGGCCACTAGATGGCAGTATTGCCATTTTTTTTGTTAAGCCAGTCTGGAACTAGGTTTTGGGCATGTCCTGGGCAAGAGTACATAAGGAGAAAAATTGAGAGAGAGTAGAGTAGTAGGAGAAATTGCAAGGAGAAATTGCAGAAGGATACATTTGACCAGACCTGTCACTCTTTTCAAGACCTGTGAAGCTTTTTGTGGATTTTTGCCTGTGTTGGAGCATTTTCCTGTCCCAGTACATTGCAACATAGCAGCCCATCTCCATTACAAAGGAAATGTAAATATCTCATTTTTTTATTTGATTCCAATCTTGGTCAGTAGGGTAGAGTGTAAATTAGTTCTAAGTGTTTGTTTAATTAAATCTGTTTAAGTTTAAGAATTTTGTCTGTCATCCCTTGCTGTCCGTGACGCCATAACAAATTGGGGCCATAACACTAATAAAGCAAAAGTTTTTTTTGGATAACTTGGTTCTCGCGTCTGGTTCCTTGAGCGTAACCTCATTTTCTGGCTCATCTTCAGAGACCCGTCTCCTCTCAAGTTCAACCTCAGACACTGGCACAAATCTATGATGGGAACGAATGCCTGTCACTGTTTTAACATTGGCATAGAGATCATCCAAACCAAATGACTGTGAATTATCAATTACATCATTCGCACTCACAAAAGAAGGTTATGCCTTTTACATGTTCCTCAGCCCAGTCAAACAGTTGTTTGGCATTTAAGATATGATTATCTACAGTGGCCTGGAGGCTGGCCCTAGCAGCAAGACGTTTAACAGTGCCACCTCTGCCATCACAAGGGCTTTTCCCATGACTGGTGGCAAAAAAGTGCCATTCAGCCTGAAGTCCATGGTCACCCTTGTGATGGCAAAGGTTGGCAAAGTTTTTATAATTCTTGTACTGCGAGGCCGCACAGTCCCCTTCTAACGCTATTCCAATACTACAAGGAGCCAATTCAGAATTGGAAGCCATTCTGGACAGGAATGCTGACTCTGTGGTGCTGAGCTTTGAGATGAGCCAAGTGATAGCATACCAGATCACTGAGACAAGGTGTGGCATGTAGGGCCTTTTGTGCAGGAAAGTTGACTCATCCAAGAAAGTTCTAGATTCTTCTATCAGGGTCAGAGGCCTATAGATTTTCCAAAACCTCACTGGAGTCTGAAATGTAGGCCTAAACCTTAAGAGACTTAAAGTATTAATGAGAGATTACATTGTATGGCACAAACCATTCTCATGTTTATTCTTTAAAAAAAAAAAACTAAGGTTCCCTATACTTTGTGTACATTGTATATACCTGCAATTTCCAAAAATTGCAGATTTGTAAGAGTCTGAAAAAAATAGAAAGACTGATGCCAAAGATGAAACTTGGAGAGAATGAAGATAACATGTGTACGTACAAGGGGAAAAAGTTTGGTAACCCTGGCTATAGTCCCACATGACTTTTTACCCCCCTCAATAGTGGCCATTTTGGGGGTTTTGGTCCTCGGAACACTTTTCAGACCCCCACCATTCACTCATATAAACACGCAGAGGTCTGCAATTACTTGTAGGCATATTACTAGTGCCAGAAATTTGAATGAATTCAGTGATGGCTCGTCTGCTGAGGTCTGGGGGCTTGCCCGATACTAGAAGCCCTCATGACAGTGCCATAAAAATGACCATTTTGTGATGTCCACAACACCCAACTGGTTAAAGATAGGACTCATTCGTTGCCAAATTCTGAATTTCTGGTCCAGATTTATCTAGACTACAAATTTTCAGCTTCCTGGGACTTTCCTTCGAGGAGATATTGACCTCCAAAAACCACAGAAATTGCAAATTGCCATTTGCGGGTTTGTGGGTCCCACACTTTGAACCCATGTAAAACTAAAACCGGTATGAATTAGGCCTTAAAATTTTGCAGGTGTTCACTATACATGATGAGCAATTTTTAAGAATTTATACGGCAAAATCCGAGTCGGTCACCTGGGAAATTTTCTAAAAATTGACCCCCTTGGCATGGAATGACCCTTAATTACTATTCAGGAAAGTTTTACGATAATTTTTCTCCCAGTAACTCTTGTACATGGGTTGGCAAGTGTAATTGTACACGCTGCCATATAATATAGTTCAATAGAGGAACTGCAAGTCTCACTGCGCACACACGGAAGTGAAGTACGCGCAGTGCATAATGGGAAGTGTTGTATGTCTCTATCATGGCTTCGGTTAATACAACCATTGCGGAACCCGATGATTCTCGGCTTATTTTGAACCCAGAAGATGTCCTGGCGCGGTTTTCGCTCGCCCTTCAAAGCAGCCATTGTCACAGAATTGAAGAGATTACTGTAACGTCGAAACGCAAATTTAAGTGGCAAGAAGGAGGACCTGGTACAGAGGTAAGGTAGCTACGTGGTAATAACAAGTAACGGAGGCAGCCTTGTTATTGATGACACACGGGGTTGCTAGGACATGCTCTGCATATGCATTTGCGATATTGAACATCCCGCCCAAAATACATTTGTGTCCACTGTCAAAATCGTTATGGCAAATAAAAAGCCGAGACATGTAGAGGTTAGATATAGAGCTCTTTCGCTCAGATCCTTGGGGATATAACTCCGAACATTATTATTTGACATAATTTGGATCTATTGAGTTATTTATCGATTCGCGTCAGCGCATTTTCCCTTTCCCCTCCCCAGTCATTGTCACGGTTGATATTCCCGATCAGACAACAAATATTCAGGCGGACGTAAAAGGGTATTTCATTCTTTGTAAAACAATGTATGGTTTACCCAGTCAGTGTTTTCTTATACGATCATGTGAAGTTTTGAGAAGCCCTTGCGATGACAGTGGGTGAAAAAGCTCAAGAGCGGCTGTCGTATTATCCATTCATGAAGTTATATCCTCGAAAAATGCTTTCTATAGGTAGTTTCACCGCAACGTACATAATTTCATAAAATTGAAACGCCAAAAGTCGTATATGCACTGTCAGCGATTGCCCCGCACCGCTACTGTCAACTCATTGTGTTCGCATGGATAGCAGCACTGACATTGTAAAACAACGCTTTTACTTACTGTGTGTATCGGCGACATATGAGGCTGTTGTTGGGCATTCTTTAAGGATTTTTCGCCTTAGTAGTTTTTAAGAACTGGGTTTGACTGGAAAAATCGTCGATGTGTTTACCATACGTTTTCCTCCAGCCTCAAAACGGCTGCTGCAGACTCAGAGTGCTGAAGTGGGCTCGAACTTGCTGAATTCTGTTATTTCTAGCCCGACCAGCATTGTTTATCCACTTATTTCTAAGCTTAGCGTCTTTGGGGGAAAAACATAGAACCTGAAATGTCGATCCCTGACCTGACGGTTGTAGCATCCAAGCTCGCAACAAGTAATGACTGAGGCTTTCTTTCGTATTGAAGCGTATCTGTCAGTCACTCGTTGACATACAGTTCCTATAATGCATTGTGCATTAAAATCCAATATAGCCGCTTTGCAGTTCCCCTATTCTTGGCCACTTTCACTCTGTATTCACTAATGTACTCGTTCAGCTCTAATTGCCATTATGTTTTTGCAACTTTCTGTATACACTTCTGCTTTTAAGTGTCTTTATGTTTTTGAAACTTTCTGTACACGTTTTTGAAGGATCACTCACTATAGGTGCCTTGCCACCTGTGTGATCTCATCTTGACTGTTGTTGTCAAAGTTTAATAAAATTACGCCTCTTTTTTGCTGGTTTAGGTCAACCCTAACACACAATGAGCAGCTCTGTGTTCAACTCCAGCGTGCTTTACAACCACTCTTCAGGCTCCAGTCCTCTGGTGTGGTATGAGTATGACGCATGTAATGAGTCACAGGGGGCATTTCTGCTCCTGTACATGGTGCTGGTTTTTAATCTGGTGGTGGGTTTTCCCATCAACATTATGGTGATGTGTCAGGTGGCCAAAAGGAAGAACGACTCCTCCACCTCTGACATCTTCATCTTCAACCTGGCCATCGTCGATGCCTACTTCTGCCTGATGACCCCCATTGACCTGGTGAATCGCCTACTCCTCAGTAACAAGCATATATGGTCCTTCCAGCTATTTGCCTACGGGCTCAAGAACACCACCCCACTCCTGCTCACCTGCATTTGCCTGGACCGCTACATGGCCGTGGTCCACCCTATTGTGTTCTCCAGCACCAGGGACAATAAGATCAGGGTGGCGATTTCCATTCTGGTTTGGGGGCTCATGTTAGCAGGTGCACTCACTAAGTCCATAGGGGGGATGGATAACACGATGAATATCTTCACTGGACTGATCTTGGCTGCCTTTGCCATCATGGTCTTCTGCAACATCTCCATCATCTGGACTCTGAGGAAGTCAGTCATTGGTAAAGAGAAGATGCACCCAGTGAAGAAGAAAGCCCTCAGAATGGTGGTCCTTACCCTGGCCATCATCGTCTTCTCCTACCTCCCACCAGTGGCTCTTTTCCCCTTCGCAGAATATTACAGTATCTTGGACTTCAAGTGCCGCATCATGGTGGTCGTCTTCTCCTTCATGGACCTCAGCAGCAGCATTGAGCCCCTGCTGTACATCTCCAAGATGGATCAATGCACTGTTAGACTTCCTTGTAGCTGCTGCCAAAGGCCGTCCAATGAGTCAAAGGATGTATGCAGATGAGCCATGTTTTAATATCTGGGCTGTTACAATCTCCTGAAATTGTCCCACCCGATTATTAATCCCATTTAAACTACTGACCGATATAGGATCCATCAAATGCAGCTGTTGTATTGTTCAAATGTGCAGAACCTCTGGCTTACTTTAAACTTAAGTGGTGATCCCAGTGTTTCCAACGATCTCAAATATGTCTTGCTGAATTTCTGGAAAATGTGTATAAAATCATGACAAAATCTTAATATTTTCCATTTGATGCAATGCCCTGGCCATGAAAACATAAGCAAGGTGTGAATAAGGTGTGAATATTTTTCTTAGTATACAGTTGTGCTCAAAAGTTTGCATACCATCACTGAATTTGTAAAACAGGTAACATTTTAAAGAAAACATGAATGGCCAGGCAAAACACATTTCTTTTATTTCTTATTGGATTCATATCTAACTGTAGGTCATGTAGAATGGCACAATCATCAAATAAAACATGGCAATAAGGGAAAAAATCTAATGAACCCTGTTGAAAACTGCGTACTATTATTTCTTGATACTGAGTATTGCCCACTTTAGCATCAATAACAGCGTGCAGTATTTCGTGATAGTTATCAATGAAGCCTCTCACTCTCTCAGGTAGTATAGCTGTTCATTCCTCTACATGTTTGAGGTCTCCCCAAAATCGCTCAATGATATTGAGGTCAGGAGACTGTGATGGCCACTCCAGAACCTTCACCTTTCTCTTCTGTAACTACTGGAGGGTCAACTTAGCCTTGTGCTTTGGATGACTGTCATGATGAAAAGTCCAAGTGCGTCTCGTGCAGCTTTCATGCTGAAGAATGAAAACTGTCTGCCAATATTTTTTGATAGCATGCTACATTGATCTTGCTCAGGGTTGTGATTCCTCCTGACTAAGCAGGAATTTCTGATTTTCTGAGTCTGTGTTATTTTTTGACCAATCATAGTGCTTGTGGCTGTTTTTTTACCCAAAACTCATGGCAATTCATAAAAATGCCGCATCCAGAGCCCTTGTATTTTCCTGCCTTTTTTGTGCTTAACCAATTACAGCCCTGCTTGCTATCAATTTTCACGCAATTGCCTGTGCCTTTAGAGCTCACACATTCCCAAAACATCAGAGAACCATGAACATGCTTTACAGTGGGAATGGTGTTGACTTCTCTCCAAACATAGCGCTTATGGTTGTGACAGTAAGTGTCATGGTTTTGCCCTGCCGGCAGAGGACAACTAGCCGGCGGGCACTGGGACCATGTACCCAAAAGCAGGTGAAGGGACCCAAATGCACAGGCTGAGTAAAAACATAAAAATTTTTAATTAAATAAGTAAAACAATAATAACCATGAGGGGAGCAGCAGCACAAACACAACAGAACCAGAAAGCTGCTGCACTCATGAGGCGCAGCCAACACTTAAATTCAGACCTTCACCTCCACCTCAACAAGCCACACATGTTGCCCGTTAAGGTGGAGGTGAAGAATGCAGCCGGGGGAGGGACTGCAAGGACAAACCCTTACAGTAAGGTTCTATTTTGGTCTCGTCACTCCAATTGACAGTTTTCCAGAAGTTGTGAGGCATGTCAAGGTGTTGCCTGGCATATTTTAGGCAGGCTTTTTTGTGGGATTGATCCAATAATTGCTTCCTTCTAGCAACTCGACCATGCAGCTCATTGTTTAAGTATCTCCTTATTATGCTCCTTGAAAAGACCACACCATCTTTTTGCAGAGCATTGTTTATGTCTCTTGAGGTAGTTTTTGGATTTTTCTTTGCGTCCTTAACAATTCTCTGGGCAGTTTGGGCTGAAATCTTCCTTGACCTACCTGACCTTGGCTTTGTATCAACATATCGCCTACTTTTCCACCTCTTAACCCCTCTGTGCAGTTGTAGATGCCAGCCGACATGGAGCTGCTCTATTTATGCATGCAGTTCCACAGTTTCAATGTCTTGATGGCACTCCTGGATCAGTTATTGAATATTCACTAGCAAGCCGAGCTTGAACACGGTTTAGAATGCGGACGAGTTCAGTTCCATCCCTGTTTTTCAGGAGTTGCATGAATTGAAGTCTTCAGCTAAGCCTGATGTGCAAACTTCTCAATATACTTGCCCATAGTATCTATCCAGCAGTTTTTTTTTAAAAAAAAAAGATCTTTTGCGACAGGTAAAAATCGTTGTCCTCTGTGGATTTAAATGAGGTATGAACATGGGCAATTATTCGGAATGAAAGAGGACTCGAGGGTTCCCTCTACCGAATACATCTGTCTATGGAGGAAGGATTTGATGAAGGAAGGTTATCCTGCTATTTTGGTAGCATTTCGCACAATATGGCTTTTTGTTTTGGAATTTATACCGTATTCAACAAGATCAGATGCCGAGGTTTTGGCTTCTTTATAAATGCCAACAGCTTAAGCACTTTGGTAGACCCCCTGGTATGTTCATTGCACCATTCTTTCCAATCTTGGGATGAATATTGCCAGATTTTTTCTGATTGTGGAATGTTTGTTCTGTTATAATAAGAAATAGTTCAGATATTACTGAGTTATACTAGTTCCTTATAAAGGCGTGGAAAGTGTTTATATAAGGTCATGAGCTTGGAAGTGGGACCTGCAAGCTTTTCATTGCAGGGTGAATGCTATGACCATTAAATAAGCAGTTCCTTGAATGAGTATGTGTGCTGGCTTGCAGGACTTGGAAGAAAAACAGACAGAATTGTTAGGAAGTAGGCAGGGGAACACCAGATGCATGATCCAAAGTGTTTATTTAAACACAAAACACTGGGAGAAAATGGGCACACAGGCCAGAAACAAAACACCGTGCACATGCACTGAACAATAGGGAAAACTAAAGTACACTGCCCAAGGCAGGGGGAAACAGAAGTACACACTCCAAGAGTGGCTAAACTAGGAAAACAAAAACTGAACCTAACTCGACTGACGGACACACCGGGAGACTTTAACAGGGGGCAGACAAGACGTGGGCGCAGCAAAAAACAAGACTCGGGAATCATACACAGGAAAACCTCAGAAAGCACAAGGAGCTGAGATTTCACCATGCAGATCTAGTCTAGCAAAGTTCCGTCTGATGTCTCCTCCCATCTCTGCCACATTTATTGACACGGAAGGAGGCGGGGACTCGGAACACAATCTCGAATGGAAACAGGAACACCTGGGATTAATGAAACAATTACACGAGAACCGGGTTAACATAATGACTCGAGACAAGACGCTGAGACAATCAATCAAGCTAGACAGTTTAGATTAAGGTAATCTAAACGTGACAAGTAAAAAGCACCACGAGAGAAGCAAAGGAAAGCACAGCTTTAAACGCAGTTAATCAGGGAAAGCTTAGGCAGGAATGACTAAATCTGGAAACGCTCGCACTCGCTAATGAGTTAATTAAGGTTAAAACTACGTGACGAAATATTTACAATCACCCACAAATAAGTGCTGGTTAGTACGGGTTAGTAATTATCCTATCAGAGAACGCATTCACTCAGAGTTTAGCAAGACCCAGAATTAAGCACAGGTGGAAACAATGAATGAAATACCACAGCCGAAACCGAAAGAGGAAACGTGATTGGACAACAAGGCGCAGGCATGCTGAAGGCTGTCACACGACATCACTGGAGTTTGGCAGAGAGGGAATCGATCATCAGACGGCAGAAATGAAAGCTGAAAAATAAAAAGTAAGCACAAGCACAAATAAGCACGAAGACATCACACATAAGGCAGAACCATAACACAAAATACTTTGCTTTATCATGGCAAATAGGCATGTTTTGTGTTTGGAGAGGTTACTGGTGACCACTGATGTCCAACTGCACCTTTATTGATAAACTCATGATAAATTTAACCAAAAAATCATTAGTTCATTTTGAATTTCATGCATCAAAAGTTGATTTGTGTAAAATATATGATTATTGTATGATTTGACTGTGTGCCATTTCAGGGATCTTAGAGTTTGGGGAGCCACCTGGATAGCTGTCTTATTTGGCTCCTAGAGAGAAGGTAATTTAGAATTCTGCCATTCTGCAGGTTTTCAATTCAACCACAATCCACCTTATTCAACAAATCAGCAGCTCTTTGAAATCTCTCATCTTTGACTGAGATTATTTCTGTAAGGAGTGCATTGAAAACTTGGAGGACAGTAGATCTCCTAGGAAGCTGTAAATAGTGGAGTCCACTTAATGAAAGCAAAGAAACTTTCTCTGCATAAGCAGCAACTTGCACATTGCCAACATGGAAATTGAAGCCAAATTATAAATTTACCAAATAATATCTGTTGAAAAACATTCATCAGACATTAGTATTTTTTATTTGAACAGTTCTTGCCCCTTCCTTAGTGAAAGCCCACTATATTGCATCCTGAGGTTTCCAGTGCAAGACCTTACAGCAGGTTACACAGTCTCACTTGTGCTCCAGTAGGTTGACATTGCGTCACTTGTTTATCTCGGATGCTGTTCTCAGATTGCATCACTTGCAAAACATACAGTATATTGTGAGAACAGGGATGGGGTACTCTTCAGTCCCCTCCTTTTGGCCCCTCCTCCACTTCACTGCACATTGAATCATAAAATATTTATATGGTCCAACCTGTTATTTAATGACCTCCTTCCACAGTCACCCCTCAACAAATATTAACTAATGGTGACCTGCTATTGTATTGGAACAGCATAATTGTGGGCTTGAATTCTTTGCCCCCTAAATGGACTCCTGATTGGCTGCGGTCTTGACCATTTCAATAACACATCTTTATATTAAATTGAACTGAAACTGTATTGTAAAAAAGCACAGAGCTCCTGGATCATCAGGATACAGTTTCTTACTGGGCTGGCTGAACTCGCGGAGTCTGTGTGAAGCCATCACAGTTTATCAGGTGAGTTTCTTATTCTCTCCTTAAACATGATGAACTCATCTATTGTTTCTTTTGGCATGTTAGATCTGGATGTATTTTGAAAGCATTACTTGTGAAATACTTTCTTGAACGGAAATACAGCCCCAATTCCAAAATAGTTGGGATGAAGAGTAAATTGTGAGTAAAATTAAAATGCTATGTCTTTCAGATCACATGAGCCAATACGTTATTTACAATCAGTGTTTTCCACGACTTTTACCATGTAAGCGTGACAGGTTTGAAATTTTGCCCGACGTGTTAAAAAATTGGTGACATGTTTAAAATCATGAGCGACAGGTTACAAAATAATTACAACCCCAATTCCAAAATAGTTGGGACAAAGTGTAAATTGTGAATAAAATCAAAATGCAACGACTTTCAGATCACGAGCCAATATGTTATTCACAATAGAACATAGATAACATTTCAAATGTTGAAACTGAGACATTTTACATTTTTATCCAAAAATGAGCTCATTTCAAATTTTCTGGCTGCAACAGGTCTCAAAAAAGTTGGGATGCAGGCAAAAAAGGGCTGAAAAAGCAATTAATATATCAGAGAATCAGCTGAAAGAACATTTAGCAAGTAATTACATTAACTGGCATCAGGTGTGTAACATGATTGGCTATAAAAGGGATGTCTTTGAGAGGCTGAGTCTCTCAGAAGTAAAGATGGCCAGAGGCTCTCCAACCTGTGAAGGCTTGTGTAAAAAAATTGTGCAATACTTTAAAAACAATGTTCTTCAACGTCAGATTGCAAAGGCTCTGAAGGTCTCATCATCAACAGTGTATAACATCATCAAAAGATTCAGAGAAACTAGAAAAATCTCTGTGTGTAACGGACAAGGACGAAGACCTTTACTGGATGCCCGTGATCTTCGGGCCCTCAAACGCCACTGCATCACTCACCGGCATGATTCTGTCATTGACGTTACTAAATGGGCTCAGGAATACTTCAAGAAACCACTGTCTGTAAACACAGTCCACCGTGCCATCCACAGATGCCACCTAAAACTCTAAGTAGCAAAGTGTCCTGTGGTCAGACAAGTCCAAATTTGACATACTTGTTGGAAATCATGGGCATCGTGTCCTCCGGGCTAAAGAGGAGAAAGACCACTCCCTCCTGTTATCAGTATTCAGTTCAAAAGCCTGCATCTCTGATGGTATGGGGATGCATTAGTGAATATGGTGTGGGACACTTGCATGTTTTAAAAAGCACCATGAATGCTGAAAGGTATATAAAGGTTTTAGAGCAACATATGCTCCCCTCCAGATGACATCTATTCCAAGGAAGACCTTGTGTATTTCAGCAAGACAATGCAAAACAAAAGCATGGCTTCATAGTAGAAGAGTGTGTGTGCTGAACTGACCTGCCTGCAGTCCTAATCTTTCACCGATTGAGAACATTTGGAGCATAATTAAACGAAAAGTCCGTCAAAGGAGACCCAAAACTCTCCAGCAGCTGGAAGCCTGTTTTAAACAAGAGTGGGATCAAATTCCAATGGGTAAACTCAAAAAACTTGTCTCCTCAATGTCCAGACGCCTCCGCTCTGTGTTAAAAAGAAGAGGGGATGCTACACCATGGTAAATAGGCCCCTGTCCCAACTTTTTTGAGACCTTCAGCAGCCATCAAATTTGAAATGAGCTCATTTTGTGGATAAAATTTTAAAGTTTCTCAGTTTCAACATTTGCTGTGTTATCTCTGTGCTATCGTGAATAAAATACTGGTTGGTGTGATTTGAAAGTTTACGATTTTATTCACAATTTACACTTTGTCCCAACTATTTCAGAATTGGGGTTGTAAAATAGACCTGGAAATACGATAGATCAATCCTCTAAAACTCCATTGCAGAGGAAGAGACAGTTTCAAAGGGCAGGAACAGTTTTCTCAGCAGTTTTCCTATGATGTAGATTCCAAGAGTGCAGAATGTCTTCCCAAAAACTCCACCCTTCAAGTCACCTGAAAATAACACTGTACCGCCTGTACATACAACCTCAAAATCTAAAAAAATTTAGTATGTTGTGGAAAATGCAAAAAAAAAAAAAAAAAAATAATAAGGACCAATATGAAAGCTCAGTTTGAGCTCTATTGAAGACACAAGCTTCGCACATCTAGGGTGCAGATTTTTCCTCATTCCACCATTGTGCAGATTCTCAGCTGCATAGTAGTAAAGGGCCATTACTGCCATGTATTTTGCTTCCTAAAGTGCAGAATATTCTAAATTGAAGACAGATCAGGACTGCAGGCAGGCCACACTAGCACCCGTGGTCTTACACTCCTCCCTGAAGAAGACGGTTTGGCATTGTTCTTCTGGAAAACACAGGAACATCCTCGGAAGAGACAGCGTCTAGATGGCAACATATATTACACCAAAATTTATTTCAAATCCTCCTGCACAGTAGCTTTAACTTGCATCCATGTCTGCAGTGGGTTATAGTGTTGGCCGGAAAAAGGTCCATCGAAAAATTTTGGAGCCCATGCTGTGATTAACTATTGTAGGTGAATGACCGTTTCTAAGAACAATTTTTCTCAAATAAAGATAGAAAGGGATTTGAATATTTCACCCTCTACAGTGCATTCAAAGATCCAAGGAATCTGGTGGGATTTCTGTGCTTAAAGAGCAAGTGTGTGTGTGTAAGCAGAATTCTCAAGATTGCCTGTCATTCAGAAGACAATGCATTATTAACCCATATTTTATCTATTAGTTATATAACCACATGACCGAATAATTAATTTGGCGAACCTTTGTCAAGTACTGCAATATGTAGGTACATTCATTCATGGCAGTTAAAACTTCACAGTGCCAAAAGAAAGCTTTCTGATAGCAGTGCCCTGAAATGCAATAAATTTCTCTGAAAGCAGAGGAATCTGTATTGGAGCATCACACATTGGTAACATGTATTGTGATCAGACGAATGAATATTGCAGGTATAATGGATGCCATGTGCTTCAGGCCAAAGATGAAAAAGGATCATGGAGCCTGTTCCCAGCAACAAGTCCAAAAGCGATGCGGTCGTAAAATGGGGTTGTGTCAGTGCCGTAGGCAAGAGCAACTCCCACTTCTGAGAAGCCCCCATTTGTGCTGAGAGGTACACTGAGATTTTTAAAAAACATTCTGCCTTTCCAGGAACACCCATACCCATTTCAACAAGACAGGACCGTGTTCTGCATAAATTTCAAAGGCGCGGTTGCATTAAAAAAAGGTGCAGGTGCTGGACTGGCCTGCCTGCAGTTCTGACTTGTCCCCCATAGATGACATATGGTGCCTTTTGAGATGATGACAATGTAGAGCAACAACAAAGAACGCTTACTGTTGCACAGCTTAACACTAATTTGCAGGAAGAAAAGGAAAAAATACATCTGTAACACTTAATCACTTGATGTCTTCAGTCTCTTAACATTTACCAAGTCTTTGGAAAAGGAACAACAACATTAAAAAGTAATTAATGCTTTACCATACAAGCTCTACAATGAATGACAAGAATCAAAAGTGAAATGTGCTTATTTGGAAAGTCAATAAAACCAGTGGTGAAATATCAAATAATGCACTGCTGTATTGTTTTCAAAGTAAAACATGTCAAAGATAATTTGCAAATCACTGCTTTCAGTTATAACATACCATCCCACCATTTCCTGACTTTTGTTGTGTTCCTTCATTGTTCCTGTGACAACATTTTTTTTTAAATAAAATGAACATATTTTCAAATATGGATTGAAATCAGAAGTTAACAAATCAAATTATATGTTGTAAGGTTTTCAATATAGCAGATGGTGAATTGACTTCTTGAATCCATTATTTTGTATTCTATTTGCATTTTCCATCATGTGCAAACTTTTTTGAGCATTGGGATTGCAAGTGCATATTTTCCTCAACCTTCTTTTAGGTGCAGCATATTGAAAATCATTAATTGCTAAAATACTATGAATTGGATTGTAATGTACTGTAACTATTGGCAACATAACACAAGTCAAGGGTATCTGCTCTCCTTTTGTTGCTCTCTACAGGAGCTGCCATCTTAGAAATGGTATAATAATGAAAAACAATGTTGTACAAACAATTAGAGCGAATGCAAGAATTATGTCACATTAGCTGTCATCCTTGACTTCGTCTAAAAATTAAATTTTACCTTTCTTTTTCAAGGAGTAATAAACAGATTCAGATTACGCCTCTTTTCTGCTTGGTGAGGTCAACCCAAACACACAATGAGTGGCTCTGTGTTCAACTCCAGCGTGCTTTACAACCACTCTTCAGGATCCAGTCCCCTGGTGTGGTATGAGTATGACGCATGTAATGAGTCACAGGGGGCATTTGTGTTCCTCTACATGGTGCTGGTATTTAATCTGGTGGTGGGCTTTCCCATCAACATGATGGTGATGTGTCAGGTGGCCAAAAAAAAGAGAAACTCCTCCACCTCTGACATCTTCATCTTCAACCTGGCCATTGTCAATGCCTACTTCTGCCTGATGACCCCCATTGACCTGGTGAATCGCTTAAACCTCAGTAACAAGCATATATGGTCCTTCCAACTATTTGCCTATGGGCTCAAGGACACCACCCCACTCCTGCTCACCTGCATTTGCCTGGACCGCTACATGGCCGTGGTCCACCCCATTGTGTTCTCCAGCACCAGGGACAATAAGATCCGGGTGGCAATTTCCATTCTGGTTTGGGGGTTCATGTTAGCAGGCGCACTCACCAAGTCCATGGCAGGGGTGGATAGCACGATGAACATCTTCACTGGACTGATCTGGGCTGCCTTTGCCATCATGGTCTTCTGCAACATCTCCATCATCTGGATTCTGAGGAAATCTGTCATCGGCAAAGAGAAGATGCACCCCGTGAAGAAGAAAGCCCTCAGAATGGTGGTCTTTACCCTGGCCATCATAGTCTTCTCCTACCTCCCTCCAGTGGCTATTTTCCCCTTCGCAGAATATTACAACATCTTGGACTTCAAGTGCCGCATCATGGTGGTTGTCTTCTCCTTCATGAACCTCAGCAGCAGCATTGAGGCCCTGCTGTACATCTCCAAGATGGATCAATGCACAGTTGCCCTGCCCTGCAGCTGCTGCCAAAGGCCTTCTAATGAGTCAAAGGATGTATGCAGATGAGCCATGTTTTAATATTTCGGCTGTTACAATCTGCTCATGAGATTCTGCCACCCAATTATCAACCCTATATAAACTACTGACCCATGTCGGGTCCATCAAATGCAGCTGCTGTATTCAAACCTACAGAACTTCAGGCTCAATTTCAACTCTGGTGGTGATCCCAGGGTTTCCAACAATCCCAAATATGTCCTGCTGATTTACAGGGAAATGTGTATAAAATGACGTTCATTTTTTTTTAAACGTCGAGTGCGAAATCTCCTTCGGTGGATTACACAACATTGCTGTCCTTTACTACATTTGAAATTGGAGAGCCGACAATGCCACCAAAAAAAGTGGCAGGACCGGCCATCGAGGAGGACGTGGAGGAGATCAAAAAATCTCTCAACTTCATGTCCCAAGAGATAACAAAAGTGGCCACGCAACAAACGCATTTACTGGCTCTAATGGAAGAAGTACGAAAACTGAAGATCCAAATCAAAGAACGAGATCAAAGAATTGAACAACTCGAGCGGAGAGTTGATGAAATGGAGCAATACTCACGCATTGATGATGTGATTATCAGCGGCTTGGAATTAAAACACCAGTCATATTCCAGGACCGTGGTGGGAGACAAAGATGGAGAGGAATCCCCTCCAAGTGAATTATTCTCGTTAGAGAAACGGATCATTCAGTTCTTTGAAAGTAAAAACATAAGAATCCAAAGCAAACACATTGAAGCTTGCCATACTCTTCCGAGGAGCGACATTAAAGCTAAACCGCAATCATAATTCGCTTCCAGAATCGCAAACATAAAGCCGAACTACTAAAGCAGGCGAGAATGCTGAAAGGGACGGGAGTGTATATTAACGAACACTTAACCAAGAAAAACGCGGAGATTGCCAGAAGCGCACAATTTGAAGAGGAAAAAAACAAAATCCAGGCTACATGGACTCGAACTGCAGAGTTTTGATTAGACTAAATGGAACGCCGGAACAGGCAAAGGTCATTGTGGTGAAAGAATTAAAGGACCTGGAACAATACCGATAAAATGCCTCGCCCATGTTCATAAGACCAGTGACTGGTTTAAGGATTACTAATATGGTTTTAACAAGCAGAACGGACGGTGACTTCTTGGGAAAGACCAACTGGTTGGACTACTACCGACACTGTTGGACTCCTTGGGTCGACATAAAAGAGCAAAGGACTGAAAAGGTATGTGGGGTTATTCAAGACAAATGTACTGGGAGCGTGTCTCCTAGCGATGGAAGACACTTGATTTGCATGACTAAGTTTCCAGAGTATGACTCTCCGGAGAGTTGCGGCTTCTTCGAGTTAACACGGAGCAAAAAATGTTTGACTTTGAATACATCGTCGATCCGGAAAATCATGTATTTAATCAAATCAATGACACTTGTAATTATTATACTAACGATCTATTTAATGAAAAGTTTGAATTAGACAATTCATTTTCTTTGATACATTTTAACTGTAGGAGTCTTTACACAAATTTTACGAAGATTGATGAGTATCTTTCAACATTTAAAAATAAATTTAAAGTGATAGCCTTATCAGAGACGTGGTTGAATAAGGAGAAAGGTGCTGACTTCCACATTGAAGGTTATACTCTGCATTATATTAATAGAACCAACAAGAGGGGAGGGGGTGTGGCCCTGTTTGTTGATTGCGACCTGAAGTGTAAATTAGTTGAATGTATGACAACAGTAGTCGACGATTTAATGGAATGCATAACTCTGGAAATACAAATTGAAAAGATGAGAAATATTGTTGTGACGTGTGTATACAGAACACCAGGGTCAAGTGTGGAAGTATTCAAAGACCATTTAGAAGAAATAATTAGCAAGTGTAAAGAAAATAAAAACGTTTATAATATGTGGAGATTTCAACATCGACCTCCGAAATGCATCTAAACATAAAATAACGTCAGACTTTCTAGATGCACTATATAGCAGAGGGCTATACCCACTGATCACAAAACCCAGCAGAATCACCTCTAACTGCTCATCACTAATCGATAATATTTTCACTAATGTTTTGGAGAACACTGTTAAAAGTGGGCTTATGATAAATGACATAAGTGATCATTTACCTGTTTTTGTAATATATGATTGTCATATAAAGAAAAACGATATGCAGAGTTTCAAAAGATATGTTAGAGTTAGAAGTGATGAAGCAATAAACCAGTTTAGGAATGAGCTTCTGAAAGAAGAATGGAAAGGGGTTTATGTTGAAGATGTAAATGCAGCTTATGATTCATTTTTGAATACCTACTTATCACTTTATGATAAACAGTGTCCATTAAAGATTATTAATCATAAATGCAATTTTCATAAAAAGCCTTGGATAACAAAGGGCTTACAAAATTCTTGTAAAAAGAAAAACAATCTTTATAGAGATTTTATAAAATTCAGAACAAGTATTGCTGAAAGGAAATACAAGGTATATAAAAACAGGCTGACAACTATTATGAGACTAGCAAAAAAAGAATATTATAATAAAATATTAATTGATAATAGAAATGACATTCGACACACTTGGAAAATTCTTAATGGTATTATTGGGAACAAACCTGCGGCCATAGCCCAACCTGGTTATTTTATTAATGATAATAATCAACTGTTGAAAAAATATGAATGAGGCGGTAAAACGAATTTAATGCTTTTTTTGTAAATGTCGGACCTAATCTTGCCTATTCTATAAAAAAAAAAACATGGTGATGGACAAATAGAGGCTAACTGGCATGGAGAAAGCAAAAGTGTTGCACTCCTTCTTTCTTGGAGAAGTGAGTGAAACTGAAATCAAATCTATTGTTGCATTATCTAAAAATAAGACATCAACTGATAATGATGGGATTGACATGATTATTGTGAAAAAAACTATTGATTGTATAAGTAAACCGTTAAGTTATATTTTCAATCTTTCTTTTTGTTCTGGGGTATTTCCAGACAGAATGAAGATAGCAAAGGTTATTCCACTTTTTAAAACAGGAGATAAACACAGCTTTAATAATTACAGGCCAGTGTCCTTGCTTTCACAATTTTCAAAAATACTTGAAAAACTGTTCATACAAAAATTTGATACTTTTATTGAAAATAATAAATTACTGAGTGACAGTCAGTGTGGCTTTCGGGCAAACAGATCCACATCATTAGCATTAATGAACATAGTGGAAGAAATTGCATCAGCATTAGAAAGTAAGAAATACACAATAGGGGTTTTCATTGATTTAAAAAAAGCCTTTGATACAATAGATCATAATATCCTCATATCTAAATTGCATACTTATGGTATAAGAGGAATAGCTCAGAACTGGATCAGCAGTTATTTGGATAATAGGCAACAATATGTACATTTTGCTGGTATTACATCTGATCATATGAAGATTAAATGTGGAGTCCCACAAGGTTCGGTTTTGGGACCTAAACTCTTTATTTTATATATTAATGACATCTGTGACACATCAAAATTATTACGATTTGTGTTGTTTGCTGACGACACAAATTTTTTTTGTTCAGGAGAAGATTTGCGTATGTTGACAGAAACTATTGCAAATGAAATGGTCAAGCTCAAAAAATGGTTTGATGACAATAAGTTATCACTAAACTTGAACAAAACAAAATTTATGGTTTTTGCAAATCGGAGAAAAGAGAATGTTTCACTGTGTATAGATGAAATAAGTATAGAAAGAGTGTCTGAAATCAGATTTTTGGGTGTTATAATGGATGATAAATTGACATGGAAATATCATGTATCACATGTGAAAACTAAAGTAGCTAAAATGTTTTTTGTGCTCAACAAAGCAAAGTATTTGTTGGATTATAAGTCAATGCGGATTTTGTATTGTTCTTTAATTTTGCCATATTTGCATTACTGTGTTGAAGTGTGGGGCAACACATATAAGAGTAATTTAGAATCATTATTTATTTTACAGAAAAAAGGCAATGAGAATTATTTTTAAGGTACATCCAGGAGAACACACAACTGCACTGTTTATTGAATCAGGGCTGTTAAAATTTAAAGATTTAATTGAACTGCAGACTTTATTAGTTGTGTACCGGGCAAAAACCTAACACTACCAGAAAATATACAGAAATTATTTGTTTTACATTTAGGAGATGAGCAACATAGAAGGAAATTTAACATTAAGCATCCGTTTGCACGGACTACGTTGAAGCAGATGTGTATCTCTGTAACTGGGGTAAAACTGTGGAATTCCTTGCCAAATGATTTAAAGGGCTGTATGAATATCTTTAGATTTAAGAAAATGTATAAAGAAAGAATAATCAGACAATATGATGGTGTTAGATAATTTGTTTCTCAGATTGTAAATTATTGTGTTTTGACCTTTGTGTTTGTTTACTACTATACGTAGTGGTTGCTAAGCAACTGTGATTGGCAGGCCATCTTTTCTTTTCTATTTCTGATTGTATATTTGAATAAGGGGCAGGTAAAATAAGATTTTCTTCTCCCTGCTCCTTTCCGTCATGGGTTATGTAAACTGCTCAGAGCTGAATATATTTTGTGAATTTCTTTTTGTCTCCAATGCCATGAGCGGAACAAATAAAATGAATGAATGAATGAATGAATGAATGTTAAAATCTTGATATTTACCATTTTATGAAATTTTTTGGCCATCAAAACATTTGCATCTTGGATCTGTTTTTTTTTTCAATGCAAGTCTGATGTAGCTTCAGTGAAGCACTACTACTAGCAGGTACAGAATATGAATGTGACATTATCCGAAAACATGAAAAAATGCTTTTTCTTACTTTGAACCAGCTTACAAGAAAATACAAAATAAAATAAATGAAAACTTAGGGGTTAAAGTAGGAGCAACATTTCGGGCTGTGCTTTTCGCCAAACAAATTGTATTATAGTTATTAACAAAATTTTCAACGTAAGTAAACATTTAAAATTTACATTTTAAAGAAATTCTTACCTTTCTGGGACGTCGCACAGCACGTAGTAAAAATTTGAACATGAATATCTCCGCCTCCCTCCAAAGTCTCACCCTCTTCCCCTCGATTGCCAGACTTCTCCTACGGAAAAAAAAAAAACTAATATTTGGTTGTTCGTCGGACTACAAAGGTAACTAAACGTTACAAGAGCATTTTATTTCATACCACATATAGAATTTAATACTATTTAATTACTGTTGGTTAGTTTTCACTTAGCGTTGCCTCTGAATCTGACTCCATTGACCTGTTTCACTCACGCTGCTGACTTCTTCGCGCTGCACGCAATATTTTTTTCGTAAGAGAGTGAAACGGGTCAATGGAGTCAGATTCAGAGGCACCGGTTAGTGAAAACTAACCAACAGTAATGACATAATATTCCATTCTATATGTGGTATAAAATAAAATGCCCTTGTAACATTTAGTTACCTTTGTAGTCTGACGAACTACCATTAATGTTATTATCGTAATTACAGCATTTCAGCACCCGTTTTTTTTCAGTCAGAGAGGCGCGTGACTCGCAAGCGGTGACAGCGGCAGGCAACTGGAAGGGGCGCTGCGATGGATGACAGACAGGAGGCTCTGCAAATCATTTTATTCGGACCGAAGAAAATGATTGGTCAGACTTTTCTCAGAAATATATCAGAATTGAATATTGAAGAGTTTCAATGCCTGGTGGATTTCTTTTTCATTTTAGTGTGCCATACGCTTGTTAGGAGCATTTTAAGATTACAAAAGAAAAGTGTAAAAATGCCAGAAAGGTAAGAATTGCTTTGAGAGCTAGCGGGGCAAAAGAGGGGCAATCCTCAGTCTCGTCACACCCTGTCGAAGCCCGAGTGAAATCACTACGTCATCGATAGAATGGAAGTGTGGGTGGTGTACTGAAATGTATTGAGCATTTAGCAATTACAGTGGTCTACACACTTACTTTAGTCATCAACATGACAAACCATGTGCTCTATCACGTTTTTAAAATTATTTGCCTGACAATTTTGTGATATTCATAGGTTAAACAACTCGCTAGTTACATGGCTAATGTTAGTTACATGGTTAGCTTACTACGCTACCAAGCTAGCGCTTGCTGCGTGTTTTACATGCACCAGATAAGACTGGTGAAGTCGGCAAAAATGCTATCTACCTAGCTAACTTAGGTTATGCTGCCTTCGATTTGTACTGGGAAGTCGGGATTTCTGAGCTCCCGGTTGGAAATTTAAATTCGAACGCCCCCTGCAGGCGGATTTCCAACTTGGAAAGTCAGAGATTCTTCACCTACTCCAAGTTCTGCGTTCCGAGTTCAAGATGGCTTCACCATACATCAAAAGTAAGAGAAAGCTGTAATAATAAGCTGTATATTCGCCATTCTGTATCATTTGTGTCTCATTAAGTCAGTCGTACACAAAGTACTGAGTTTAGTGGTGGACTTGTTGTTGCAGTGTTTGCATGTGAAAAATACCAAGTAATGAATTGATAACAATTAGTATAGCTACCAGAAGCTAATAAAGGCTATCTTGGCTAGGGGACACCTCACTGACCCCAAGTCAGTTTTCTGACTTACTTAATAGAACACAGTCAGCTCGGGTATGACGTTATTCCCCGCCCCGACTTCCAACTTCCGAGCCAAATCAAAGACAGCATTAGTTTAGCTTACCCAAAGAGATCTCAAGTTTTGCAGCTAGTGCCAATTTACATTAATAGCCAAGTATCTTTTCCAAGTGCAAGCGCAAAAACTCATTTGCAAGCATACCAATGAATCAGTCTCATCAAAGCGTAACTGACCTAGCTACTCCGCTAATTGAAGACTACTTGCAAACCTATCACGGGTTAAGTTGCGAAATAATTGCGGTTCACCATTTTATTGATTTATATGCACCACAAATAGCTAGCTAGCAGAGCCGGCGAACTAGCTTGCCAGCCGAACGTGCAAGAGATTTTGTTGATTTCTTGAGTGAACATGCACCAAATAGCTATAACTCTTAGCTAGCTAGGCTAGTGAACTAGCGAGCTAGCTTTGCAGAAAGCTTTTTTTGGTGACTTAGCTTGTTATATCTGAAAACGCTCGCAAGCTAACTAAATGGCAAAGTTCTAACTATTCACTCATATCCATTGATTTCTATGCATCACATGACAAACTAGTATTTAACAATGCTAGCAGCAGGTCTGAACCACCCTGAACTATTACGTCACAGAAATTGCA
This sequence comes from Gymnothorax javanicus, assembly GCA_029692085.1. Lineage (NCBI taxonomy): Eukaryota > Metazoa > Chordata > Actinopteri > Anguilliformes > Muraenidae > Gymnothorax > Gymnothorax javanicus. Next base: position 31,278,806 of record CM056200.1, on the reverse strand, counting down.
TAGCGGGTAGACATGGTAAAATCCTGGAGTTAAGTTTTTAAACTTCAAATTTGCATATTTGTTTTAAAATTACTATTATCACAAACTTACAATGATGTAGTTAGGATCTATTTACGAGACACGTGTCATTATTTTTAAAAACATGCTTGGCATTTGATGTGATCCATTTTAAGACAGAATGTTCGACTGAGAGAATAATGTGCCTGGTTTTGCAATTAAAGTGAAACTGGGGGCGATGGGACAGTAACTACCTAGTTGCGAACAGGGTTGCTTATGTATCTGGAAAGAGGGCAAAAATGTTAATTCAAATTGTAATTTGGATTTATCGTTTTCATTTTCTCGCTAAATTTTTGTTTCAAAAAGCACTGTGAATTTATTTAAAATCACCAAATCAAAAGCATTTTGCACAAAACAAATAATTTGGACATCAGTTATGCCGGTTCACAAACATCTTTGTCAGTTCATCTGTTATCGTTCACAACCACTATGCAATGTTGAACTCTGCTGCACTTTCTCAAACAAGAATGCGCCATGTGACTTGTGAGCAGTGGCATTGCGTGGGGAATTTTCTTTGAGGAAGCCAAGAGAGACCTCAAATCCATGTCCTTTTTATGGGGGTGGATACATAGCCACTTTAACAGCCAATGTTTATTGTTTTTTAAAAACGGATCCCCATTAGCTGACACCTAAACGACCAGCTAGTCTTCCTGGGGTCCAAGAACATTAATTACATTGCAACATTAACAATACATAACACATTAATTAGTCATTAAAACATAAAAATATTCAATTGCATGACACTCGGACAGGGAAGACATTGACAAACCAGACAGATAAAACAATCGCAAACCAAAATCAAACAATATTGCACAAATGAGCCCAAGAAATTCATCATAAGCTCCCTTTTAGGTAAGATGTTAACTCTTTTTTGAAAATTTTCCCTGCTCTTGATGTCTCTTATACCCCTTGGAAGACAGTTCCATGTACTAAAAGAGACTGTATACACCTGTAAATTACAGTTTTTTGCATTTTGTTGGATTTTGCTCGAGGTTATGTTATGTGCCCTCTAGTGAAGTGCATATAAACTGTCGAACTGTAAATTATTTTATCAAAAATAAATTTAGGATTATGAGTTTGAATAACTTTGTGAAAAAATATAATTAACCTAGCTGATAATCTCTTCTCAACCTTTAACCAGCTCAGACTTGTATGCATGTCAGCTATGTTCTACCTCGAAGAACAACCCATGACAAGTCTAGCTGCCCTATTTTGAGCAATTTGTAGCCTACTAAGTAGCCCATTCAAAACAGATGCCCAAATCACTGGGCAATAATCCAAATGGCAAAGAACCAAAGTACAAACAATTTGATTCCACAACGAGGGTGGAAGGAATGGTTTACATTTCCTTGTTACAGCAATGGCTCTGCCCATTTTAGAAAATATACTGCAGATATGTTCAGACCAAGTTAATGAGCAATCGAGCCACAGAACCAGAAGCTTGGTTATCTTCAGCTGTTGTATAGGTTGATCAGCCAGCTGTAGATTTAGTCTATGATCTGTTGTTAATCTATGATTTGTACCAAATAACATGCAAGCAGTTTTGGATGTGATAAGCTGGTTTGATTTTACCCAGTCATAAATAAAGTTGAGTTCTCTGTTCAGAACCTAGTTAACTCAGAACATGTCACTGCAGCATAGTAAAGAGTAGAATCATTTGCGTAGAAGGTCAAGCTTGTAATGTAACCAGAGCTACATGTAGACTATGCAATCATGACGCCGATACAGTTATCCTTTAGATTGTATCGCCATCAAGCTAGCAAAATGATATAATCATCAATTTACATCAATATTTTATCTTCAGAAATAATTATTTCTATTATATCTATTTTTTCCTTGCTAGCTGTAGGTAATAGGCATTATCTGATACACTGTAATGTATAGGCAAGACAAAATTCCAGCACATTTTAAGTAATGTCTACGGACAGCTCCTTCACCTGAGAAAAGGAAAAAAAATTCTGAACATTTACAGTGTATCTTCCTTTTTTAAAAAATATTATTTTTTATAGGATTTTCTCTTTTTTTATTAGATACAGTAGAGAGTGACAGGAAAGTTATGGAGAAGAATGGGGAAGACATGCGGCGAATCACCCGAGCAGGAATCGAACCCACGTCATCGTGGGAAGGACACAGCCTTTATGGTGCGCACGCTTGGACCGATATGCCACCGGGGCGCCCCTGTAGTGTATCTTCTGTGCAATTTTTCAGATAACTCCGATGATCATAAAATGGACAGTTCTTTTACAAAAAAAAGTCACCGTAAGCATATCAGTTATGGATACTTCTGTCGATCTAACTTGGAAAGTTCTGCATATTTGCAGTAAATATTCTGTACCATTCTGTACCCCCACAGTGTCCATGGCGGCATGTCTAAGATCTGTCTGCAGATCTTGACATGAGCTGTTATGAGACCGTCAACATTCACTGCATCTATGAGTAGTTTTCATATTTTGGCTCATCGGTGTGAGTAAAATATGGATATGCGCACACACACATATCAGGGCTGGCGATAAGCGGTATCGCATCGCAAAATGCAATCAGTTTTTTTCTAAAATGCGCCAATCTGCGACGAGCTTTTGAAATCCCCATCGCATATTTTGCCGTACAGTCTTCGGATAATATGAATAAAAGTTTTAGTCCAGTATTGAACAAAAACGGGCTCCAACAGTCCTAAATAACTCTGAAACCATGGTAGCGAGTGGAGTGACCCCATTTTTCTACCTCAGAGACAGTTCTGACCACAGAGCTTCAGAAAACACTTGTGTGGACAATTTCATTTGCTGAACCCACCTCAAAACGTGAGACGCGTCTGCCATCTTGTGTGAGGAATCAGTGGGGGAATAGACCTCTTGCGAGCACCGAACCGTAGCGCCCAGTTTCGTATCAAGGTCAGTTTCGTATCAAGGACTGCCAGTAGACCCTGACTATTCTAAGATTAGTGCTGAGGAAGAGATAAAGAAAGGGTTGGAAAAACTGAACATCCATTGTGATATTTTTTCTCTCGGAGGATAAGTTGCTTTGGAACACGCGTAATGTCAAACATTTTGACATAATGCGTCGTTTTGACATTTTGCGTTGTTTTTACATTATTGGTTGTAACATGGCCTGTCTTGACTGAAGATAGAGTAGACTACAATTTTCAGTTAAAGAATAGGAACGATGCATTTCAATTTATAAGACACATGATGAATGATATTTGATTACACAACTTTGGTACTTTTCTACGGAAGCTTATTGCTGCCAACGAGAAAAAAAAAAAACATTTTATTATTTTTTTCCACATCTTATTGCTGCCAACAGGGGGGGAAATTTTTTTTTTTTTTTCACAGCTTATTGCTGACAACGGGGGGTTCCACAAAATATTCTCCTGACTTACTTAAGTTGGGTGTGTGGCAAGCAACGAGAAAAGAAATAAAGGTAGGATGTATTCTATTTTACAGGAGGAACAAAAGTTTTCCATTTTACTGAAACTAACCCTAGCTAGTTACTTGTAGTTCCCAGCACATCCAGTTCCAGTGAGATGGCTTTCAGCTGTGTCAGGAGATGGCAACTGAATCTTTTGTTTTCCAGTCACTGGGTGCTCAAGAAGTGAATTCAGTGCAAAGCGAGGGTTTGCAAATTTGGATGTTAAGTAAGTCAAGAGAATACTTTGTGGAATCCCCCCCCTATTCTAGGGTAATATCACTTTTGCGAAAATTTCATTTTCTGAGATTGTGGGGGAAAAATTGCTGTGCGTTACATTCCGCTCCTCGCCAAACTGAAGTAACGTTGGTTAATTCTCTATGGCTTTGCGCTGTAGCGAGCCAGATAAGTAGGATAGAGCAGGGTAAGACACCCCTGAGGGTAAGATGCCCTTTGCTTATAATTCAATTTCAGCTTAGCCCAGTATGTGGCTCTTGACTTAGACAAATGCACTGCCGCCTGGAGGGAAATCCTGAGCAACAGATGAGTCAACAGAGCAAGTGACATGTCAGAACTCAAAGTATTTGTGTTTTTACTGTCTTTCTTATAAAAAATGACCAAACGAATCATTCTGCTACAAGTATTTGAATGCTCCAGGAGTTTGCAGGACATGTCAGTGTAACTCTCTGATGCCTTCTCTATGTATAAGAGGGGGTCCTGTGTGGTTTTAATGGGAGAAATTAGGGTTAATGAGCCAAAACCAATATTGTAGTGCCGGGGGTAAGATGCCCTTTTTGGTTTTGGGAAAGATGCCCCACATCTTACCCCCACAGGAAGGCATCTTACCCCATTTTGAGTCATTTCCATTCTGTTTTATGAGGTTTTTTCTAAAAAAATTGTGTTCTGTTTTTAGGAAATGTATATCAGACATGATGATTTTTTATCAAGAACTTGGGAATGGAAAGTTAAGTGTATCCGTACATGTTAAAAGTAGGGCTATATGGAGTTACACAATAATGAATCATATATACATCAATACCCATAAATGCCTAAAAAGAAATATATTGGGTAAAATGCATTATGGTTACTCTTAATTTTAAAGACTTTTCATGGATACTTATAACGTTCCATACTGCTACATGTTTATCTTATGTGGTGCCTCATATTTTAAAGTAGTCCACAAGATATAACCATCTTTTCCTTGATGCATTTAATGCCAACAGTACCTTGCCATCACCTGTGCCTAAGTGTTCAGTCAGTTAATAAAAAGGTAGGTTTAGGAGAATGTACCTCTTTCTTTCCCCATTTCTTTAGCAAGGAAATTTCTAAAAACATGTTGATCTTTTGTATGATGTGTACCTGCCAATTAAGACAGCTATAATATAATAATTGTGTGGAATGCAGTAAAACCAGCATGTATTATGCTTCACAGGTTATTCTAGATAACATAAAACAGATGGGGCATCATACCCCAGGGGTGGGGTAAGATGACCTTTTTTTCAAAAAAAAAGTAATTTAACATGTAAAAATATTTCTATAGTGACTGTCTCATAAATCTTCCTAGATGATGTAGCCAACTTTAAATAGGGGAGAGCTGGTACGAAAGTTACATTTTTCACATGGACGTCATTTTAAAAGATAACGTTACAGACCGAAACAAAATTTTGGAGCGATTTTCTACTTTCGTGGGTGCTCTTTCAATTTCAGGTGATAAATCATCACCATATATATTGACTTCGGCATAGTTTGACGTCGGACGGGAGTTGCGGATTGCTTCTTTCGACCCATCCAGGCGGGATGAAAGTAATGCACAGGCAGGGCGAAAGTAACATGGTCAAATTTACTGGAATCTTTTTTAAATTTCTCGTTAAAACAGAAGCAAAAACAGCCAGGCATTTGTTTTAAACATTTTAATTGGCTTCAAATGATCCAAAAGTGACCGTGAACATGTTTAATGTGCAAGGTCTATTTATAAAAATTATCCCAGTGAGCAAGCACCTCCGCTCCGGATCTGCCCGGCTCTGTGCCGACTCCAGCTGATCCGGCTCAGAGCCGGGGCAGATCCGGAGCGGAGGAGCTTGCAATCTGGGATGAAATTACTCATCACAGTTGTGACAGATATAATGAGCTCCACCCTCAGTGCATTCCTCATGTGACCACGGCAGACAAAAGAGGCACCGCACCCACACTTCTCCAGGCAAAGATGAGGCAAATGTCTCCCCACAAACAAGACATTCCTCCTCATTGCCCCGAGAAACTGTGGTTGCAGTGTATCCGCTTAACGTCTTCTTTGGGTGTGTTGCAGAGGACTGTTTCTTCTGGCCCCTCTGCTGAGTCTCCTCCTCCAAGGCAGCTTTTACTGGGATGTCGGTCAGTATTGCTGTTGACCTGCAACATTCAATGAGATGGTAGTCAGAATCAGCTTGTTTTTATACAAGCAAGAAAATCGAGACAAGTTAAAAACGACACTCTGCTCATCTCTTTCTGCCTCTTCTTTTATTTTCTTTCCTCAAGCCAGCCTTTGAATATGGGCAAACCTTTTCTCGGCTGAACCTCTGTATTGGCGTGCCACTGGATGTTCCTGGAACCGCAAGCATACCTGGATATATAATATTTTTAAAAAAATAAATAAATGCTTGGCAAGGCTCAACATGCACATTTAAAAGACACACACAGACACAAACTCTCACCATCTAGAGGAATGGCAGACTCATGGGGATGCAGCTCAAATGGGCTCTGGCTAGGTTGCTGGTGTCTTACGGGAGCGGGTGCTGGTGATGGAGTGGACATTGGTGATGAAGAGGGCGCTGGTGATGGAGCGGACATTGGTGATGAAGAGGGTGCTGGTGACGGAGCTGACACTGGCATTGGGGATGGAGCTGGTGGCTGGGGGAGGAGCTGGTGCTGGTCACAAAAGCGGGAGCAAAGTCTGTCTCACTGAAAATATCTGGATTCAAGGGCCAGATACCGGTACACTCGAACCCAGCTGAAATGCTGCTTGCTGTCGCAGCTTGAGGCAGAGCTTTAGCCACAAGACTCGGGATGTTGTAGATGGTCAAAGTTCTTCCAGGGTTCATTCGCATCCAATTGTCTGCTGCACTGTTAATGTAGTGCTTCAAGAGGACCAAAAATGCTTCAGTCTAGCGGCTGAAGACGGTGGGAGCAGTGGGGGGGGAAAGACAGGAGTACAATGTCACGTGACTTGCAAAAGTCAATAGCTACCACAGAGAGGTGCGATGGATGATTGTCTAAGAGTAGCAGCAACTTTGACTCCGGGGTCACGCGGGTGTGCCTTGTAAAATGCTGTAAAAATGCCAAGAAATCGGCCTCATGCATCCACCCCGATCCATTGGCAGAACCAGTGCAGCCAAGGGGGCCATCCCAGATGAAGTGGTCCTGGAACTTTCTCCTTGGGAAGATAAAGTAAGGGGGAACAAAGTTGCCTTGGGCGTTGGCAGCAAAGGCAACAGTCACCAATGTCCCTCTTTCCCCAGAGGTCACAGCACCGACCTGGCGCTGCCCCTTGGTGGCAGTGATTTTGTCTGGCACTTGAACGGTTGTGGTACCTGAAATAATAAATGAAATGAATTATTGCTGTTGCAAATCACTGTTGCTTTTTAATTGATCTAAATATAAATTTTTACCTGGTTCATCCATGTTCCAGATGTCCTTTGCTTCAAAATTATAGCGGGTGAGGACAGTCTTTAGGTTGTTAAAAAACGCTGTCACGTTAGTCTTGTTGAAGCTGGTGGAAAGGGACATGCTGGTGGCTTGAGCTCAACAGATGGACAGGGTTTTGTTGCGCTCGATGCCATCTGGTTTTTCTCCCATGAACATGGAGTTTTGAGGTCAATATTTTCGGCCAGCTCATATGCAAACTTTCGCACCTAAAACAGCATGAAAAAAAGAGGTTAATTCCCAGATAGCAAGCACCTCAGAGCCGGGGCAGATCTGGAGCTGAGGTGCTTGCTATCTTAGGCGAATGGCGATAGTGGTGTAGCTCTGTCTGCAGTGTCACTCCAACCTCTTTAGGACTCAGGCCAAAATATATATCAGCTGCTCTCTTTATATATGCTTGCAGTCTCTTCTCCTGTTCCACTGTGAAGACTTTGTTGTGAGCCCTGTACCCTGGGGCTCTGGCCTGCTGCCCTCCTGCCTCTGCCCTCCTCTTGCAGTACCTGAACAGGGTGACATGACAAACGCCATGCACCTCTGCTGCCCTCCTTATACTCTCGCCTCTTCGGACATCAAGAAAGGCCCTTCCGTAAACCTTCTGGTCAACCTTTCCTCTCTGGGTAGTTCTGACCCTAACTCTTGGCATTTTCTGTCGGTAAAATATAACACAAGAAAATTCGGCATCATTAACAGAGAGGGACGAACGTAACGGTTGTTACTTCCGCCCCGACAGTGACTCCAGACATTAGAACCAGGATTGCTTCTAAAGTGGAAAAAGTCTGACATTTCAAACTTTAGGATATGTTACAAAACTAAATGACCTATCACTTCATCATAAATATGACACATGGAGCGATGAAGACAATCTTTAAGTCAAAAAAGTTCACCATTTGTCTGAATTTACTCACCACTGTGGAAAGCGGTCTTTCCGGTCTCGTTCCGCAAGGAAGCGTCGAAACCTCAAGATTTTTCGCGGGCCTGGAGAGTGTCGCGAGCTGCACGAGCTGACCTAATATGACGCATCAAAGTGCGGATGGCTGTGAGCCAATCGCCGTATTACTTTCGTCCCACGTTACTTTCGCACCGGCTCTCCCCTACATTAATTGCAGTTAGAGGTATTTTGACCACGTCTCATATAAATGTACATCGAGCAGTGTTTCACTGATAGAAAGCCTGCTGCAAATGCGAAACTACCTGTTGACGGTAAAAATGTACTGTGATCCGTACGTAACTGCAGTAGACATGACTGGTTACGCACGGAACAGTAAATTGAGGCCGGATTTTCAAGCTACAAGTACTGAAGAGAGAACAAAATCAACGTTGGATGTAAATTTTGGTATGAGATCTTTATTTTAAGCTCAACTACATGTGTTGGGAGATATATTTTAAGAACAGCGTCGGGTGGAAGTTTAGTAATTAAACGTCCCAATTTTCGTCCACTATTTTCAACCAGTTTTCAAATAATAAATCCAATATCATTTTCTTTTTTGAATGTATCGTAATATTTATTTCTGTACAGTCCAACATGTCCGTGGGGTATTTTGGGCGAGGCTATTGGTTTAAATTCAATAACATTTACTGGAAAATCAACTTGCAAAGTGAAGTATGTAATATTGACCCAGTTTCAGAGAACGATACTCTACTGACTGTTAAATCTAAGTTGCACTTTATTATGTTGATTGAGCAAATGTGTTGGTCAATAAAAAGGATTTTCAGGAAACAAGTTTGGGGTCACTTTTTAGTGTGAGCTTTAATATTATAAATATTGTGCCTAGTTAGAAGGTTTCTTTTTAATAATTCAACTGAAAGTATAATTTCTGCCATTAGTTCTCTAAGACTCCCTTTCATATTCAAGCAAAACAGGTCCTGTAGCTGAAATATCCCACTATGAATCGATATTGAATTGAATCAGAAATCGAATCTATTCAGGAAATCAGTGGCAATACCCAGGCCTAGTGGAAATTGAAGTCAAATTATAAATTTACCAAATAACATCTGTTGAAAAACATTCATCAGACATTAGTAGTTTTTATTTGAACAGTTCTTGCCCCTTCCTTTGTAAAAGCCTGCTATATTGCATCTTGAGGTTTCCGGTGCAAGACCTTACAGCAGGTTACACAGTCTCACTTGTGCTCCAGTAGGCTGACTGCATTGCGTCACTTGTTTATCTGGGATGCTGTTCTCAGATTGCATCACTTGCAAAACATACAGTATATTGTTAGAGCTGGGATGGGGTACTCTTCAGTCTCCTCCTTTTGGCCCCTCCTCTTTACTGCACATTGAATTTTAAAATATTTATATTAAAAAGAACAATCCAGCCCAACCTGTTATTTAATGACCTCCTTCCACACTCACCCATCAACAAATGTTAACTAATGGTGACCTGCTATTGTATTGGAACAGCATAATTGTGGGCTTGAATTCTTTGCCCCCTAAATGGACTCCTGATTGGCTGCAGTCTTTACTGTTTCAATAACACATCTTTATATTTAATAGAACTGAAACTGTATTGTAAAAAAGCACAGAGCTCCTGGATCATCAGGATACAGTTTCTTACTGGGCTGGCTGAACTCGCGGAGTCTGTGTGAAGCCATCACAGTTTCTCAGGTGAGTTTCTTATTCTCTCTTTAAACATGATGAGCTCATCTATTGTTTCTTTTGGCATGTTAGATCTGGATGTATTTTGAATGCATTACGAAAGAATTACTTTCTCAAACTGAAATACAATAGACCTAGAAATATGATAAATCAATCCTCGAAATCTCTATTGCAGAGGAAGAGACAGTTTCAAAGGGCAGGGACAGTTTTCTCTGAGCAGTTTTCCTATGATGTAGATTCCAAGAGTGCAGAACGTCTTCCCAAAAACTCCACCCTTCAAGTCACCTTAAAATAACATTGTACCGGTGAGAGCAAGGTAAGTCTCTCTCACCGGGATAGCAGACATATATCTCAGCAACTGTTGAGATATGGAGGGGACACCCCATTTTAAAAAAAAAAAAAAAAAAAACACTGTACCATCTGTACAACCCAAAATCCAAAAAAAAAAAAGTGGTATATTGTGGAAAATGCAAATAAAATAAATAAGGACCGATATGAAAGCTCAGTTTGAGCTCTTTTGGAGACACAAGCCTCGCACATCTAGGGTGCAGATTTTTCCTCATTCCACCATTGTACAGATTCTCAGCTGCATAGTAGTAAAGGGCCATTGCTGCCATGCATTTTGTTTCCTAAAGTGCAGAACGTTCTGAATTGAAGACAGATCAGGACTGCAGGCAGGCCACACTAGCACCTGCGGTCTTACACTCCTCCCTGAAGAAAATGGTTTGGCATTGTTCTCCTGGAAAATACAGGAATATCTTTGGAAGTGATAGCGTCTAGATGGTAACATATATTGCAACAAATTCTATTTCAAATCTTCCTGCATAGTAGCTTTAACTTGCATCCATGTATGCAGCGGGGAATGGTGTTGGCCAGAAAAAGGTCCAGTGAAGAATTTTGGAGCCCATGCTGTAATTATCTATTGTTGGTGAATGACAGTTTCTAAGACAATGAGCTTATGCATCTGTTGGAAAATTGGTGAGCCTTGACCCATCTTTGCTCTCAAGGGACTCGACCTGTTCTAAGGCTCATTTTATACTATAACATGATTAGCTCACCCATTTAACACCACCTGTGTCACGTCACCTTATTCTGGCAACTTATTGCATCATAATTACAACCCCAACTCAAAAAAAGATGGGACTCTATATAAAATGACTATAGAAAACTGATTTCTAAAATATACTTTGACTTGAACAATGCAGGCAGGATAAAGACAAAGATTTTAATGTTATCTTTGGTCAACTTAATTTCATTTGGAAAACTATATCCATTCCTGCTATTCAGGCCCGCAGAGCATTCCAGAAAAGTTGGGGCAGGGGCAATTTAAGACAAGTCTTCAAGCTGATATCTTTTCCACGAACACCCATACCCATTTCAATAAGATAACACCATAAATTTCAAAGGTACAGCTGCATAAAAAGAAGGTGCAGGTGGTGGACTGCTTTGCGTGCAGTACTGACCTCTGCCCCATAGATAACATATGGTGCCTTTTGAGATAATAACACACTGCATCAACAAAGACCACTTCCCATTGCACAGTTTAAAACTACTATGCAGGAGGTATAGGTAACATTACATCTGCAACACCTCATCACTTGATGTCTTCAGCCTCTTAACATTTACCAAGTCTTTGGAAAAGGAACGACAACATTAAAAAGTAATTAATGCTTTACAGTAGAAACTTTTCTACAGTGTATTACAAGAATCAAAAGTGAAATGTGTTTATTTGGAGAGTCAATAAAACCAGTGGTAAAATATTAAATAATGTACTGCTGTATTGTTTTCAAAGTAATACATGTCAAAGATAATATTCAAATTACTGCTTTCGGTTATACATACCATCCCAACATTTCCTGACTAGTGTTGTTTTTCCAAACTGTCCCTTTGGCAACATTTAAAAAAATAAATAAATACACGTATTTTCAAATAAGGATTGAATTCACAAGTTAACACATTGAATAATATGTTAAAAGGTTTTCAATATAGTTGATAGTGAATTCACTTCTTGAATACATTATTTTTGATTCGATTTGCATTTTTCATTAAGTGCAAAAGTTTTACGGCATTGAGATCGCAAACGCATATTTTCCTCAATTTTCTTTTAGGTGCATTATATTGAAAATCATTAATTGCAATAATACTATGAATTGGATTGTGATGTGTTGTAATGAATGGCAAATCAAGTTCAAGAAGGACATCTGCACTACTACTGTAGTACTCTATGGGTGCTGCAATCTTAAAAAAGGCATAATAATGTAAAACAATGCTGTACCTAGAGCATATGCAAGAATTATATCATTATAGCTGTGAGCCTAAGCATTGTCTAAAAAGAGATTTTTACCTTTTCTTTTCAAGGACTAATAAACAGAGATTACGATATTCATATTTTAACAGAATATTTTACCTGTGGAACGCCACTCACCTCTATCAACCTTCTAACACCACAGCTGCCTTTAAATCCAAGTTATTTAATTTCTATTCAGGAAAGTTTTACAATAATTTTTCTCCCAGTAACTCTTGTACATGGGTTGGCAAGTGTAATTGTACACGCTGCCGTATAATATAGTTCAATTCTTGGCCACTTTTACTCTGTACTCACTAATGTACTTGTTCAGCTCTAATTGCCATTATGTTTTTGCAACTTTCTGTATACACTTCTGCTTTTAAGTGTCTTTATGTTTTTGCAACTTTCTGTACACGTTTTTGGAGGATCACTCACTATCGGTGCCTTGCCGCCTGTGTGATCTCATCCTGACTGTTGTTGTCAAAGTTTAATAAAATTACGTCTCTTTTTTGCTGGTTTAGGTCAACCCAAACACACAATGAGCAGCTCTGTGTTCAACTCCAGCGTGCTTTACAACCACTCTTCAGGCTCCAGTCCTCTGGTGTGGTATGAGTATGACGCATGTAATGAGTCACAGGGGGCATTTCTGCTCCTGTACATGGTGCTGGTATTTAATCTGGTGGTGGGCTTTCCAATCAACATGATGGTGATGTGTCAGGTGGCCAAAAAGAAGAGTGACTCCTCCACCTCTGACATCTTCATCTTCAACCTGGCCATTGTCGATGCCTACTTCTGCCTGATGACCCCCAGTGACCTGGTGAATCGCTTAATCCTCAGAAACAAGCATATCTGGTCCTTCCACCTATTTGCCTATGGGCTCAAGAACACCACCCCACTCCTGCTCACCTGCATTTGCCTGGACCGCTACATGGCCGTGGTCCACCCTATTGTGTTCTCCAGCACCAGGGACAATAAGATCAGGGTGGCGATTTCCATTCTGGTTTGGGGGCTCATGTTATCAGGCGCACTCGCCAAGTCCATGGCAGGGGTGGATAGCACAATGAACATCTTCACTGGACTGATCTTGGCTGCCTTTGCCATCATGGTCTTCTGCAACATCTCCATCATCTGGACTCTGAGGAAGTCAGTCATTGGTAAGGAGAAGATGCACCCCGTGAAGAAGAAAGCCCTCAGAATGGTGGTCTTTACCCTGGCCATTGTAGTCTTCTCCTACCTCCCTCCAGTGGCTATTTTCCCCTTCGCAGAATATTACAGCATCTTGGACTTCAAGTGCCGCATCATGGTGGTCGTCTTCTCCTTCATGGACCTCAGCAGCAGCATTGAGCCCCTGCTGTACATCTCCAAGATGGATCAATGCACAGTTGCCCTGCCCTGCAGCTGCTGCCAAAGGCCTTCCGATGAGTCAAATGATGTATGCAGATGAGCCATGTTTTAATATTTGGGCTGTTACAATCTCCTGAAATTGTCCCACCCGATTATTAATCCCATTTAAACTACTGACCTATACAGGATCCATCAAATGCAGCTGTTGTATTGTTCAAATGTGCAGAACCTCTGGCTTACTTTAAACTTTAGTGGTGATCCCAGGGTTTCCAACGATCTCAAATATGTCCTGCTGAATTTCTGGAAAATGTGTATAAAATCATGACAAAATCTTGATATTTTCCATTTGATGCAATGCCCTGGCCATGAAAACATAAGCAAGGTGTGAATAAGGTGTGAATATTTTTCTTAGTATACAGTTGTGCTCAAAAGTTTGCATACCATTGCTGAATTTGTGAAACAGGTAATATTTTAAAGAAAACATGAATGGCCAGGCAAAACACATTTCTTTTATTTCTTATTGGATTCATATCTAACTGTAGGTCATGTAGAATGGCACAATCATCCAATAAAATATGGCAATAAGGGAAAAAATCTAATGAACCCTGTTGAAAACTGTGCGTACTATTATTTCTTGATACTGAGTATTGCCCACTTTAGCATTAATAACAGCGTGCAGTATTTCGTGATAGTTATCAATGAAGCCTCTCACTCTCTCAGGTGGTATAGCTGTTCATTCTTCTACACGTTTGACATCTCCCCAAAATCGCTCAATGATATTGAGGTCAGGAGACTGTGATGGCCACTCCAGAACCTTCACCTTTCTCTTCTGTAACTACTGGAGGGTCAACTTAGCCTTATGCTTTGGATCATTGTCAGGATGAAAAGTCCAAGTGCATCTCATGTGCAGCTTTCATGCTGAAGAATGAAAATTGTCTGCCAATATTTTTTGATAGCATGCTACATTGATCTTGCTCAGGGTTGTGATTCCTCCTGACTAAGCAGGAATTCCTGATTTTCTGAGCCTGTTTTTTTTTGACCAATCATAGTGCTCGTGGCTGTTTTTTTACCCAAAACTCATGGCAATTCATAATGCCGCATCCAGAGCCCTTGTATTTTCCTGCTTTTTTGTGCTTAGCCAATCACAGCCCTGCTTGCTATCAATTTTCACACAATTGCCTGTGCCTTTAGAGCTCACAAATTCCCAAAACATCAGAGAACCATGAACATGCTTTATAGTGGGAATGGTGTTGACTTCTCTCCAAACGTAGCGCTTATGGTTGTGACCGTAAGTGTCATGGTTTCGCCCTGCCGGCAGAGGACAACTAGCCGGCGGGCACTGGGACCATGTACCCAAAAGCAGGTGAAGGGACCCAAATGCACAGGCTGAGTAAAAATATAAAAATCTTTAATTAAATAAGTAAAACAATAATAACCATGAGGGGAGCAGCAGCACAAACACAACAGAACCAGAAAGCTGCTGCACTCATGAGGCGCAGCCAACACTTAAATTCAGACCTTCACCTCCACCTCAACAAGCCACACATGTTGCCCGTTAAGGTGGAGGTGAAGAATGCAGCCGGGGGAGGGACTGCAAGGACAAACCCTTACAGTAAGGTTCTATTTTGGTCTCGTCACTCCAATTGACAGTTTTCCAGAAGTTGTGAGGCATGTCAAGGTGTTGCCTGGCATATTTTAGGCAGGCTTTTTTGTGGGATTGATCCAATAATTGCTTCCTTCTAGCAACTCGACCATGCAGCTCGTTGTTTAAGTATCTCCTTATTATGCTCCATGAAAAGACCACAATATCTTTTTGCAGAGCATTGTTTATGTCTCTTGAGGTAGTTTTTAGATTTTTCTTTGCATCCTGAACAATTCTCTGGGCAGTTTGGGCTGAAATCTTCCTTGACCTACCTGACCTTGGCTTTGTATCAACATATCGCCTACTTTTCCACCTCTTAACCCCTCTGTGCAGTTGTAGATGCCAGCCGACATGGAGCTGCGCTATTTATGCATGCAGTTCCACAGTTTCAATGTCTTGATGGCACTCCTGGATCAGTTATTGAATATTCACT
This sequence comes from Gymnothorax javanicus, assembly GCA_029692085.1. NCBI lineage: Eukaryota > Metazoa > Chordata > Actinopteri > Anguilliformes > Muraenidae > Gymnothorax > Gymnothorax javanicus. Next base: position 31,263,368 of record CM056200.1, on the reverse strand, counting down.
AGCAAGCCGAGCTTGAACACGGTTTAGAATGCGGACGAGTTCAGTTCCATCCCTGTTTTTCAGGAGTTGCATGAATTGAAGTCTTCAGCTAAGCCTGATGTGCAAACTGCTCAATATACTTGCCCATAGTATCTATCCAGCAGTTTGAAAAAATGATCTTTCGCGACAGGAAAAAATCGTTGTCCTCTGTGGATTTAAATGAGGTATGAACATGGGCAATTATTCTGAATGAAAGAGGACTCGAGGGTTCCCTCTACCGGATACATCTGTCTATGGAGGACGGATTCGATGAAGGAAGGTTATCCTGCTATTGTGGTAGCATTTTGCACAATATGGCTTTTTGTTTTGGAATTTATACCGTATTCAACAAGATCGAATGCCGAGGTTTTGGCTTCTTTATAAATGCCAACAGCTTAAGCACTTTGGTAGACCCCCTAGTATGTTCATTGCACCGTTCTGTTCAATCTTGGGATGAATATTGCCAGACTTTTTATGGTTGTGGAATGTTTGTTCTGTTATAATAAGATGTAGTTCAGATATTACTGAGTTTCTCAGTTATACTAGTTCCTTATAAGGTGTGGAAAGTGTTTATATAAGGTCATGAGCTTGGAGGTGGTACCTGCTAGCTTTTCACTGCAGGGTGAATGCTATGACCATTAAATAAGCAGTTCCTTGAATGAGTATGTGTGCTAGCTTGCAGGACTCGGAAGAAAAATTGACAAAATTCTTAGCTTTATCATGGCGAATAGGCATGTTTTGTGTTTGGAGAGGTTACTGGTGACCACTGATGTCCAACTGCACCTTTATTGATAAACTCTTACTAAATTTAACCAACAAATCATTAGTTCATATTGAATTTTATGCATCAAAAATTGATTTGTGTAAAATATATGATTATTGTATGATTTGACCGTGTGCCATTTCAGGGATCTTACAGTTTGGGGGGCCACCTGGATAGCTGTCTTATTTGGCTCCTAGAGAGTAGGTAATTTAGAATCTAATGGTCAAATGAATTATACTTGTGGTCAAAAAGTTTATGATCCCAGAAATGTATAGTTGTAACCCCCAGGCATTTTTCATCTTCCAGTTTTTTTTTTTTTAACAGTTTCAATGCTCAATTTTCATGATTTTTTATGTATGCAGCTGTATGTATGTTTTTCTCTTCCAAAATCATGAAAAGAAACTGAAATACAATGGAATGCTAAATGCTTCAAGTGTCTTGACTCAGTTGAGCCATACCTTTCCTCTCTGTGAAGCTGCAATCCTGAATTATAAAGCCTTAAATAAGATAACACATAAATAGCCAGATTTGGCTGCTGCGCAAAGGGGTTAATCACAGATTGAACAGTACTTTCAAGTCTTTGGATTTCTTTTCATGTCCTCTCCCATCTTTAAAAAGTTCAAATACCTTGTTACAAACACCCTTAGAAAGTTCTTTTCCACTCCCCCTGGCTCAGTGTCTTGCCAGATCAGTGCATCCACTCGGAAGCTAACAAACTCAATGACTATACACAGACACTAGCTGCAATTTAAAAAGCAATAAGTGTGGAACCCATAATAGCCATTTAAACCTGAATGTTTCACCTTGTGTCTATATAACAAGGTCAAAGATTCAACCGTATGTAAACTCATGATAAGGGCCATTTGGGTGATTTTACTTATTATTATGATTTAATAATGAGCCAAACACCTATGTTATGATAAATTACTTCATATGATCAGTATCCTTAGATAGTTTTTTGCATGATGAGTCATATTTTCAAAATAAATGGCAACATTTCATAAATTCAGCAAAGGTATGCAAACTTTCAAGCACGACTGTAAGCCTGATGTAGCTTCAGTGAAGTGCTGCTACCAGCAGATACAGAATTTGAATGTGACGTTATCCTATAATATGAAAAAAAAATTAGCTTTTTCTGACTGAACTAAATTAGGGGAAGCATAAGTGAAAACATAAGGGACTAAGAGCCTCAGTTATTAAGTGGGCATTTGTTGCAATACCTTTTCAGAAAGTATGCTCTACATATACTAGGTCTAGGATAACCTGTCAGGCTTTTGTGATTTAAGTGTGACTTGGACGATGGGACGATAACTTTTTACAAGCCAACACGCTTGCTTACATTTCCGGAAAAAATGCAATGCTTGTTTGTTGCATTGACTATATTACCTTCGTTTTTTGCTCCCGCCGCTCGCGGTGTGGGAGCTATGGTATCGGGCTCCATCCGTGCGTGCGTGCGTGTGTGCGTGCGTGCGTACGTCGCGTCTGTCAACACATTTCGCTTTATCTCATCAACAATTTCAGTTACAGGCTCCAAATTTTTACTGGACATGCATCTCAGAAAGCCCCACAAATGACGTGCCTAAAGGTGACCTTGGCCTATTTTTTCAAGGTCACTGGCCTCAAAATATCACCAAAAACTTCGACATTTTGCTGTATCTCATCAACTATGTCAGTTACAGGCTCCTAATTTTTACTGGACATGCATCTCATAAAGGCCTGCAAATAACGTGTCTAAAGGTGACCTTGACCTATTTTTTCAAGGTCACTGGCCTCAAAACATCACCAAAAACTTCGACATTTTGCTGTATCTCATCAACTATTTCATTTATGGGCTCCTAATTTTTACTGAACATGCATCTCATAAAGTCGTACAAATGACGTACCTAAAGGTGACCTTGGCCTATTTTTCCAAGGTCGCTGGTCTAAAAATATCACCAGAAATCTCTACATTTTGCTTTATCTCATCAACTCTTTCAGTTACAGGCTCCTAATTTTTACTGGACATGCATCTCAAAAAGGCCTACAAATGACATGCCTAAAGGTAACCTTGGCCTCTTTTTTTCAAGGTCACTAACCTAAAAATATCACCAAAAACTTTGACAATTTGCTTTATCTTACATTTTGTCAACATTTTCAGTTACAGGCTCCTAATTAGCTCCTGCCGCCCAAGTGGCACGGGAGCTATGGTACTGGGCTCCATCCGTGCATGCGTCCGTCGATGCATGCGTCCATCAACAAAAACTTTTACATTTTGTTTATCATAACGGCGGGAGCTTCTGGGGCTGCCAGTGCCCTATATTCTACCTAAATGCACCCTCTTTTTGTTTGAACGAGTATAATGGATTGATCTAAATTCATCAAATAAAATGCATGATGCATGTAATAAATAATTTGGTGTTACATCCCCATTGGTCTTAGCCTGGCACTGCCAGCCTTCGTACTTCCGCTCAATTTCATTTCGCTTCACCACTCAGTCTGGTCACTTGGAGCTCTGCCTCGTTTACCACGGCAGAAAATACGCCGGACCAACCAGCGAACAGAAGGCGTGGCCCTGAGCCATGATGTAGCAGCTGCGCCGAGTTTGAAATTGTAGTCTCCAAAATCAACAATGGCTACGGACATAGATGCACGGGAGGCCATTCCCTCTGTCGTGGAGAAAATCCCGGGTATCAGCGACTTATAGCCACGACAAGATGAATGTTTGGTTAGTTTTGTCAATGATTCAAGTTACAGATTCAAGTCATTATACTTCATACAATTTCCAACAATCGACTCATGCAAAACGAATGGGTAATCACAGAGTTTTAAAGCAAACGAGTAATCACGGAGTTAAATCAGCACAAGATGGACTGCTCACATTAAATCACAGCCGTCTCGAATATGCGTTTGACAGATCGCTTTATAGAGGAAACGCGTTGTGTTGGTCCAGGATTGGTGGAGGTCAGGAACACCGGACCAATCAGGCACATCAGCGAGAGGGCAGCGAAGCAGACAGGAGGCTGGTGACGGGCTGGGCTGGGTTGAGCACCAATGAAAAACAAAAGCTTGCAGAGAGTAATTCGCATGAATGACAGATATATAGACAGCTAGAGGTTAAATCACGTGGAAATGTAGACGGACCCACAAGGGTCGTAACATTTGAACATCGAAAAATATTTTGGTCATAATATCTGTTACCATTCACTGTCATTGTGCAATGTTGAACTTTTTAGCACCTACTCCACCTCTGTGGAATGCCATTTAGGTCAATATTAAATATTTGATAAATATGAAACATTATGAATCAGTATTTAAGATGGTACTCTGGCACTCTTATGCATAGCCTCATATATATATATATATATTTTTTTTTTTCTTTAATGGCTCCACAGATTCTCTGCTGGTGTGAGGTTTGTTCAGAATGTATTTTACATCACCATATCAGCTGCAAAGCCAGTCATGGCTGCACCAATTTCAAGCCATAAAAATATGAAACATGTTTAATTGGGTGTTGTGGAGACCAATTCTTTTATTGATTGCACTCTCCACAAACTAGTGAACCAAAAACTATGAAATATATGGCAAAAGTCTGAGGCACCCAACATTTTTTAAATTGACATCTGGCTTTAGAGCAGGGGTCATCAACTACATTTGTCCAAGGGCCAAATTTTTTCCAAGCAGAAACCAGCGGCGTACGCTTACATGTTCAGAGGAGCTTCAGTAACCACACCCTTTACCGCTCAACTGTCCTCTCGCTGTTCTCATTCAAGTTCGCCTGATTAACGATCAAACAATTTATCGTCTGAACGACCAAGACCAATCCATTTTCTATAATAAGAAATGATAATATAAAAATAAATGCCTATTTCCAACATTTATATAATTGATACAACATTGTTAGGATGAAAACATAAATGCAAAAAATCTGAAACTTTTGCTGACTTCGCAGCAATTATTTTCGCCATCACTCAGCTGTGCATCGTACCAAACAACGCCCTTTAGCTGTCATTACATTCAGACTATAGAACGGATTCTAGTGGCTTATTGCTCAATGAGGCTCGCAAACTAATTTACGCTAATCTGTGCTGTTTCACGAGCTACTCAAGCACAGAAATGATAAAGACATTGATATTTTTCTTAGTCATTGATATGCGGAAGAAAACGCCACATAATTTCGTAGTGCAATGTATAACAAGGCTTGAAAAAATAAATTTGACTCTGGTCGGTTCTACCAATTAGTCTGAGCAACTATTGCTAATTGAGAGAGGTAAACTGCGAGATGTTTAGGTCATTAAGCAGTGAAATGTGCGGTTATTGCTGGCCCTGTGTTTCTGCTGACAGACCACTGATTGAAATGAGTATCTCCATGAGGGAGAAATCTTAGGTTTATCAAACCAAACTGACAGGTAAAATGCTTTAATGGCAATAAGTTGTGAAAAAATGGGAATCTATGCCGTTTTGTGAGCTACATGCGTTCAGAATCTTTGAAAGACAAGCCGTCATATCTGTGCATAGGAAAACGCATCATAACTTTGCGATGCAATTTGCAATAATGCTATCAAAAATGAACCCGTTTGTCATTCGACCGATTAGTCTCAGCAACTGAGCAAACTGATGGTGGCCGTGCAAAGCTTTTCCTCCGTATTGATCAAGTGTTCAACTTTGTACTGGCATTTATTTCCCACACCAAAGAATGGCTGCGCTAACAGTTTTATTTGTTGAATTCATTGTAAACTGACATGGTCTCGTTTTATTTTTAATTGCGCTTTATCTGATACAGCCACAGATTCTGTGAATGGCTCCATTTGGACCCATCTATTTTATTTATCATTCATATCTGTTGTCGCACAAAGATGGTATTTGTCCTTGTTGCTATGTTAAATTAGCAGATTATATTCCTTCTGTTTTTGACTGTGATGGGATATTTTTTTTGGGGCAATTTGCAAAAATTACGCCACATTTATATTTATTTTGCCCTTTTTATCAAGGGAGTCTTATCTTGCGAGAAAAATTCGAGATTTTGACTCGGCCTGAAGATAGAGGCGTGGCTGGGCAGAGGGGGTGGTGCGAGGGAAGAGGGTGGGAGGAGTGGCTTGAAAGCGCAGCCATAGCAACACGTGCATAGTAACACAACATGTGACCTCACCATGGCTGAATCTATTGACCATTCTAGGGAGCGTTTCCCAAAATCACTGATGCTAACTAACATGGTTGGGCCCATTGACTGTGAATGGACGAACTACGTAAGTTGCTTGCTTATTTAGCAGCTACGCCTTTGGGAAAGGCGCCCCTGGGCGGCTTAGATGTGCTCCTGCAGTCTGAGTGCGATGTACTAGCGAAATAGCCTAAAAACAGGGGAAATATAAATATCACATGCAACCTAACATTAGTACATCTAAGTTAGGGTGACCAGATTTCCTGAAACTAAAACCGGGACACTTTGTGCGTGGCCTTAGTGTGCGTGCATGTGAGGTCATAAACGCAGATATTTGGCTCAAGTTTCAGAGCAGTTTGTCTTTCGTAAAGCATTGGCCTATTAATAAGCAAATTATTTTTCTTTGCTGAATTTAGCCCGTTTCATTGCTGTTAGATCGCACATGGAGAGAAGCGGTGCCTTCAATTGCTATTGGATTGTTATGATAATTGGAAAACATGTCAATAAAGGAAAATCATTGAGAATTAACCAGGACAAATTTTGTCATAAACTAAAAACACCACGGCAAACCACCTGCGGAAGCAGGACGCCGACAGCGGACTCTGTTCAAGTCACGTCAATCGGAAACGCGAAACCTGGAAGTTGGTTTTAATTTCAACCATCCGAGGAAATGGTAAGCAAAACTCATGTTTAGTTCATGTGAACAAGCCACGATGCTCAGTAAAATGCAGTGTGTAACTGTACGTCTCGCTACTCGACAGTCCATGCTGGCCCAAGTGAAGATTTCTGGTTTGGCTGAAATGAGACGGATTTGCTGCTGATGGATGGTGAAAAAAATGATTGCAAATTACCAGAGACGTGATCGTATGACGTATGATTTGATGTTAATAATTTACTCGTGCCTGTTTGTCTAAACAGGCTAAGCTCTTTTAGCTGGAAAATTTAACTGGATGGCGAACCAAAGAAAGAGGACTGTGTCCTGTGCCAATTAAAGATTTTTTTTTTCTTGTTTGATGCCCAATGAGTGTGACTTACCAATAACATCTTCATTTAAAACTTCAAACGCATGGGGTTTAATGAGGCGTGAATGCCACTCTCAAGGTTAGATGGTATACTACAACACTGTTGATTTAGAGGCCTTATTATGTGTTAAATATTATTACTTTGTGTTATTTGTACAATGTAACGTTGCTGGCGTAGCCTACTTTTGTAGCCTAGCCTAGGCTACGTTCTCTCACTCACACACACACACACACACACACACACACACACACATTGTTGAAATCATATGCTGGATGCTTTATTCTTTCTATGTGTTTTTTAGTTAATGATCGGGCTATAATAAGACCACGTTGGCTATGTAATCGAAGTGGTTGGTGAAACCGGGACATTTTATCGTCCCGACAGGCTTTTGTCAGGACTCGGGACACACAACTCAAAACCGGGATGTCTGGTCACCTTAATCTAAGTTCCATGATCATATAATCAAGAGTAACACACTGCATTTGGACAGCATTAAAAGACAATAATATACAGCCATCCAACAGCAAATTAACAGAATGTGCAAAGTTAATGCTGGCCTAAATTAGCTTCTCTAGCTTACGTTAGCTTTTTGCAAGCGGAAATTTAGCGTATTTTTGAAGCATTATTTTGCCTGCTTAAGGACATCATAGCATAGCGTTCTTGACATTTATAGATTCCGTAGGTTGTCTAGTTTCATATGTTATGTGTATCTTCACTGTAGCTGAAAGTGAGCCCGCTACAGCTACGGAAATACGGCATCGTCAGGCAAGCCCTCGGGCTGTGTAATGTTAGTACATCTAAGTTCCAGGATCATATAATCAAGAGTAACACACTGCGTTCGGATAGCTGAAAAAGACAAAAATATAGCTACAGCAACCCATCAACAAAATAAAAACCAGAATGTACATGGTTATTTCTGGCCTAAATTAACTTAGCTAGCTAAAATTAGCTTTTTTCTTGCGGAAATTTAGTGTATGTTTGGAGCATTATTTTGCCTGCGTACCAACATCATAGCATAGCGTTTTTGACATATATTGATTCTGTAGGTTGGCTAGTTTCATATGATATATGTATTGTAATGTGGGGGGAAAAAAAGCCACTAGACTGCAGTATTGACATTTTTTTGTTAAGCCCAGTCTGGAGCTAGGTTTTGGGGCATGTCCTGGGTATGTCCCAGAGAATTGGAGAAAAGTCTGGAAGGTGGGAGGGGGCTGGAAAAGAGTATATAAGGAGAAAATTGGAGAGAGTGAAAGGGAGTAGGAGAAATTGCAAGGAGAAATTGAGGAAGGATGCATTTGACCAGACCGGTCACTCTTTTCAAGACCTGTGAAGCTCTTTTTGTGGATTTGTGCCTGTGTTGGAGCATTTTCCTGTCCCAGGACATCGCAACATAGCAGCCCCATCTCAATTATCAAAGGACTGTAAATATCTCTTTTGATTTCAATCTTGGTCAGTAGAGTAGATTGTAGATAAGTTCAAAGTGTTTGTTTAATTAAATCTGTTAAAGTTTTAAAATTTTGTCTGTCATCCTTTGCTGTCCGCTACGCCATAACAAATTGGGGCCATAACAAATTGGGGGCTCGGGTCCAGGATAGACCATTGTGTGAGTCATTTATTGAAAATCTCAAATTTCAAATTGTGAAATTGTTTTTTGAATTTTCCTAGATATATACTGACAGATCAACAGCAGTGGATGATTTCTCGGCATCACCAACTGTAGAGGTTTTGAAGTCTTTCAAAAAGAAAGAACTGCGAGAAATATGCAGACAGAGCTGACAGATATAAAACCAGCCATGCGAAAAGCAAGACTGGCTAGAGAGATTGTTGAATATTACATTGATGAAAATGTGTTTGCACCAGGAGATCTGGAACACTTTCCAGTGGAAAATCCAAATGTAGAAATGGAACTTAAATTAAAAATGCTAGAGATTGAAAGAGAGGAAAGAGCATTCAAGAGAGCAGAAAGAGAGAAAGAAAGGCAGTTTGAGTTAGAAAAATTAGTGAGAAGAGAAAAAAGAAAGGGAGGAAAAAGAAAAACGAGAGTTTGAGAGAGAGAGAGAAAAGAAAGGGAGGAAAAAGAAAAACAAAGAATTTGAGAGAGAAAGAGGAATGAGCAGAAAGAGAGAGACAGAGAGATTTCGATTTACAGAAGTTAGACAGAGAAGACAGGCTCCAAATAGAGCGACTAAAAATCAAAATGGAAGCTGAAAACAAATTTCATGCTAGCCAGGAGGTAAAGCTGGTGCCTCCATTCTCGGAAAAGGAGGTTGATAAGTATTTCCAGTGCTTCGAGAAGGTAGCTAAGAGTTGTCAGTGACCAAAGGAATACTGGCCTTTGATGTTGCAAACTGTCCTCAAGGGTAAAGCTCAACAAGCCTATTCGGCTTTGTCTGCAGATGATTCCTCTGATTATGAGGTTGTCAAAAAGGTTATTTTGACAGCTTATGAGTTGGTTCCAGAGGCTTACCGACAGAAATTCAGAGATCTGAAGAAATCTGACAATCAGACTTATGTGGAATTTGCTAACGAGAAGAAGGTTTGCTTTGAGCGCTGGTGTACTTCTATGGAGGTCAAGGATGATTTCAACACACTAAAAGAGATGGTGTTAGTTGAAGAATTCAAGAACTGTGTTAAGGATGATATTAAGACCTACCTTAATGAGAAGCAAGTACTGAATTTGCAATCAGCTGCCAAGTTTGCAGACGAATATGTTCTCACACATAAGTCCAAATTTCAGTCCAGCAGTAACAATAGATGGTCCCAATTTCAGATGAAAGGTAACGGTGATACCCAAGATTCCTCACCCAAAGACAAAGACAAATCTGGTGAGTGTGCTCAGAAATCCAGTCAAAGGTCTGATCAAAGTGTGAAAGCTGACAGTGACAAAAGGGGTCTAGTTTGCAATTATTACAAGAAATCTGGTCATGTTACAACTAACTGTTGGTTCCTTAAAGCTAAAAGAGAAAAAGAAAAGGATATCAAATCCAGAAACCCCAATAGTAGATGACCGATCTGCTAAATTGCCTGCTCCTTGAGAGGCTAAGAAGCCTGATACTGCTGACTTTGTGAGGGAGGAATTTCTTCCATTTGTGTCAGAGGGATTTGTGGCTCTGAATAAGCATTCTCCTCCTGTGCCCATATATATCCTTAGGGATACCAGAGCTTCTCAGTCACTTTTGTTGATGGACTCCTTGGAGTTACGTGATGAGACCGCTTCTGGGGATTTCATACTTGTACAAGGTATTGAAGGGAGGACTGTATCTGTACCCCTGCGCTCTGTATTCTTCAAGTCAGATTTAGTTACAGGACAGGTAAAGGTGGGACTGATGTCAAGTCTACCTATCAAGGGTGTTTCTCTGTTGCTAGGCAATGACCTAGCTGGGGGCAATGTAGTTCCCCCTGTTCATCTTACTTCACAGCCGAGCACTGAAGATGGCGATGAAGACCCATCTCTGTATCCTTCCTGTGCAGTTACCCATGCTATGGCCAAGAAGACTCAAGAAGAAGATGATGTGGTGCAGTCCAGCACATTGAATAGTCATGACTCAGGTGGTTCGCCTCATGACTCTGTTCAGCCTACAATGGTTTCTCTGTTTGAGGACTTATCAGACACTTTTATCAGTTCTCTGTTCAGCCAGCCAGATGGGTCTGGTGATTTTGATGTGTCTGGAGACTTGTCTTTGTCCAGAAAGCGGTTGATTCAGGAGCAAACCAATGATCCTGAAATTTGTGTACTTAAGAAGAGAGTCCTTCCTGATGAAGAAATAGACGCAGTTCCAGTTGGGTATTATCTCGAGGATGGAATGTTGATACGGAAGTGGCGCCCTCCTGATATCCCTGCCAATGCAGATTGGGCAGTGGTCAAGCAAATTGTTGTTCCGAAGGTCTACAGGAATGAGATCTTAACAATGGCTCATAGTTTGCCTTTAGGAGGTCATCTTAGTGTGAACAAGACTGTTGACAAGATCATGAAACACTTCTTCTGGTCTGGACTTTGGAAAGATGTTTCCAACTTTTGCAAAACCTGTCACACTTGTCAGGTAGTTGGAAAACACCAGTTAGACCCACCTGTAGCTCCATTGCAGCCTATCCCAGCATTTGGGGAGCCCTTCTCCAAGGTCATTGTTGATTGTGTTGGTCCATTACCCAAGACTAGATCTGGAAATCAGTACTTGTTGACAATCATGTGTGCATCTACCAGATTCCCTGAAGCCATACCTCTACGCAATATCAAGACAACTGCAATCTCGAAGGCTTTGATAAAGTTCTTCACGTTGTTTGGCCTTCCCAGGGAAATTCAGTCAGATCAAGGTAGCAATTTCACTTCCGGATTGTTTCAGCAGGTTGTGTATGAACTAGGTGCAAAGCAGATTCTTTCCAGTGCCTATCATCCAGAGAGTCAGGGTGCGAGCGGTTTCATTCCACTCTCAAGACAATGATGAGGACTTATTGTTATGACCATGAGAAAGACTGGGATGAAGGTGTTCATTTGCTGTTGTTTGCAGCTTAGAGAAGCAGTGCAGGAGTCTACTGGATTCAGTCCGTTTGAGCTACTGTTTGGCCATGAAGTGAGAGACCTTTGCTATTGTTGAGTGAACAATGGCAAGAGAAAGAGCCGCATATCAGTCTGTTAGACTATGTTAGCAAGTTCAAGGAAAGACTGCGTGCAGCTTTTGACCTAGCCAAAGAGAACTTGAAATCAAGTCAGGGAGAAATGAAAACTTGGTATGATCATAAGGCTAGAAGCCGTGAGTTTAAACCAGGAGACAAGGTCCTTGTGTTGTTTCCCTTGCAGTCCAATCCATTGCAGGCTAGATTTCATGGTCCTTATGAAATTCTGACAAAACTCAATGATCTCAATTACATTGTGAAGACTCCAGATAGGAGAAAGCCAAAACAGTTGTGTCACATTAACATGCTGAAGACTTATCATGATAGGAATGCTAGGGTTGCAGCTGTAACTTCAGATCCTCCTATGGCCGAGACTTGTGAAGATGAGGGGGAGTTTCAAGATGATGAACCTAGAATTAAACCCGAAGTTCTTTCATTTAAATTGTCAAATTCTGAAGTGTTGCAAAATCTTGATGTAAAACTCCAGCACTTGGAACCCTCACAGAAAGATCAGTTTGAGAGGTTGATCAAGAAATATAAAGATCTATTTCCTGATGTTCCAAAGAGAGTTTCTATAGCCTCTCATGATGTAGATGTTGGTGATGCCGAACCAATAAAACAGCATCCGTACCGGATGAATCCTGAAAAGAGGAAGATTGCTGAGAAAGAGGTTGAGTACATGTTAGAACATGATATTATTAGACCCTCTAACTCAGATTGGAGTTCACCCTGTGTTCTAGTTCCAAAACCTGATGGAAGTACTAGATTCTGTACAGATTATCGCAAAGTCAATGCTGTAACTAGAACTGATGTGTTTCCAATACCTAGGATTGATGATTGTTTCGATAGAGTAGGGCAAGCAAAGTTTCTGACCAAGATTGATTTATTGAAGGGTTATTGGTGTGTGCCTTTAACTGAGAGGACCAAGAGCATCTCTGCTTTTGCTACACCATCTGGGTTATACCAGTCTGAAATCCTACCCTTTGGCATGAAAAATGCCCCAGCCACGTTCCAAAGGATGATACAGTCTACAATCGCCGGATTGCCACACACGGGTGCGTACGTCGACGACCTGATCACATGGAGTGACTCCTGGGAAGAACATCTGAAAGATGTAGAGACGTTGTTCCAGGGCTTGACCCAGGCTAACCTGACTGTTAACCTGAACAAGAGTGACTTTAGTTGTGCTACTGTCACGTATCTTGGCTACGTCATAGGCCAGGGTAAGGTGGCACCCATAAATGATAAAGTCCAAGCCATCATGGACTTTCCAGTTCCTGACAACAAAAAAGCTTTGCGCCGCTTCATTGGAATGATCGAGTACTACCGCAAGTTCTGCAAGAACTTTGCTGAGATTGCTCTCAGTCTCACCAACCAACTGAAGAAAGGCATAAAGTTCACTTGGGAAGAAGCATGCCAAAGAGCCTTCGATCGCCTGAAGTCTCTGCTGTGTCACTTCAACAAACCATTCTCCATGGCGGTCGATCCTAGCGACCCAGCTTGTGGATCTGTGCTCCTACAGAGAAGTGACTCTGATGACATTGAGCATCCCGTGGTATACTTCTCCAGGAAGTTCAATCGCCACCAAAAGAACTATTCCACAATTGAGAAGGAGCTGTGGGCTCTGGTTCTATCCTTACAACACATTGAGGTTTATATTTGTACAGGGCAAAAGCTAATGATTGTATATACTGACCACCATCCGTTAATGTTTTTGAGTAAGATGAAAAACAAGAATTGGAGATTGTTGAATTGGAGTTTGATTTTACAGGAGTTTGACTTGGAAATTAAGCATGTAAAGGGTACTGACAATGTAATTGCTGATTGCTTATCCCGTGTTTGAGTATGTGTATATATATCACGTGTTTATTAGCATCTTGTATTATATGTATATATATACACAAGTGTCTACTTAACCATTTTTGTATTGAAAAGAAAAATTTTGCCTTTATGAGTCAAAATTTTTCCCATTTGTAATGGAGGGGTAATGTTGGGGGGAAAAAAAAGCCACTAGATGGCAGTATTGACTTTTTTTGTTCAGCTTAGTCTGGAGCTAGGTTTTGGGGCATGTCCTGGGCATGCCTCAGAGGGGAATGTCCCCGAGAATTATAGAAAAGTCTGGAAGGTGGGAGGGGGCTGGAAAAGAGTATATAAGGAGAAAATTTGAGAGAGTGAAAGGGAGTAGGAGAAATTGCAAGGAGAAATTGTGGAAGGATACATTTGACCAGACCTGTCACTCTTTTCAAGACCTGTGAAGCTCTTTTTGTGGATTTGTGCCTGTGTTGGAGCATTTTTCTGTCCCAGGACATCGCAACATAGCAGCCCCATCTCAATTACCAAGGGACTGTAAATATCTAATTTTTTTATTTCAATCTTGGTCAGAAGAGTAGATTATTTCAAAGTGTTTGTTTAATTAAATCTGTTAAAGTTTTAAAATTTTGTCTGTCATCCCTTGCTGTCCGCTACGCCATAACAAATTGATGCCATAACAAATTGGGGCCATAACAGTATCTTCACTGAAGCTGAAAGTGAGCCCGCTACAGCTATGGAAATACTGCATGTCAGGCGAGCCCTCGGGCTGTGAGGGTAACGTATTGGGTATACTGCCAAGTTTCTTTTGAATTACACCACACTCCATCCAATAGCTTACGGTAATGTAATGATGACATTGAAGTTGGGGGAACAAAGTTGTCAGCAAATGAGAGAGTGGACATTTACAGGCAATATTAAAGTGGTGGGTTCCGTAGTGTTGGAATAATACCTTTCTGGAGGCGCGGGTATTTAGCTAAGCCAGCTACTGGCCCAAGTTGGAGAAGGAGTCCGACCTGAAATGAGCATGCAGGAATAGGTTTGTGGCAGAGGCTGCAGGAACATTATTAGCAAAAATAAATGCAGTCCACTTGTTCCTCTGCGATTCATCGCTCGATGGAATGTTAAAAACATTTTTATGTGGATTCTGACAGCTAATAACAGAGCATTAGAGTGCACCAGGACCTATAGCCCTTGTCTCTGATTTTTTTCTTGGGCGTGTATGCGGAAAACAGTGGGCGTGGTTTATTACTCCCAAGCCACACCTCGACTCCTCCTCCGCGCTATACACGTCATCAGGATGCCCAAACTGAAATCTCCTATTTTCATGCCCCTGGAGTAGGAAGCCTCCGGATGAGGAAAAAAGGGAGGGAGGAAGCTGCTTTGACTCCAAAACTTTGCAGATTTTGTCAGAGTGAGGGATGACTAATGTATACATGCAGTAACTGGGAAAAATGCGTTTTCCAGGAAATGGATCCTTTAAATAAGAGTGTGAACATAGATAAATAAAACAAATTGTTTAAAGCGGAGATTTGAGTTTGCCCCCTTCTTGCATGAGAGACAGCATAGCTGACTCGCTGCACCAGCTGACTTTCTGTCCCATGGGAGGAACGCACATGCAACACATACGTCAGTAAATCATTACAAACAAAATCCCTTACTCTGCTGTTGCTTTTGGGGTTGTTTCAATTTGTATCAGAGGGAGAAATTATCCTGTAGATATCTAGAATTACCAAGAAACACTTCTTCTGTGTTCACATTTTCTTAATTAATTAAATGTTCCACGGGCCAGATGGAAAGCTTTGGCAGGCCGGATGTGGCCCGCGGGCCGCCAGTTGATGACCCAGGCTCTAGACCCGTCGTTACATTGCCCAGTCCTGAGATTCCTTGCCTCGGAGCATTAGTTCCCTCCTGAACAGATCCTTTGTCTTGGACCACAGATTAGGCTTTGGACCTCACATTGCCCGTCCCACCGGATCCTACCTGCTGCCTGCCCACCGATGATGCCTTGCCTGCCCTGCATTACTGTAGTTAGATGGCTTTAGACTCTGGATTTTTGGCCTTCTTGAGGAAGTTCTCCATTTCCCACTCCTGGATCCACAACTAGCACCATTTGTCCAGCTAGCCATAATGCTGTTTATCCTGTAAATCCATTAGTACAAGCAGCACAGGACAGAACAGGTTTACCAATCATAGAATTTGCTAAGCTTAATATATCCTCAGAGGCAATGAAAACGCAACACTCTAAATTTTGGTTTATTTTTGCTCAGGACCGGAGTAGTCCATTTTGAGTTCTTAAGTGACTATTGGGGTCACAATGTGTACCTCGTTACACATGAATGATCATCATGTAACTCAACAGTGTGAGTTGGACTCTCATCAATCCATATTGAGTATAACATATGGGATTAGGAGTTGCGCAAGTACTGTGGTTGAAATGAAGGAGGGGTTGTCTTCCCTAAATAAAGGCATGATAAAAGCCACACAAAAAACATTTTTAAGTGTCATAATGCCACGTCTGGCGACTGAACAATGGAACAGGGCCCTGGGTATGCTAGAGGCGGGAGTAAGTGGCCGGCAAGTGGCTCACCGTTTTGCAGGGTTCTGCCGATGCTGGTCGGCGGTGGTCGGTGCCGACCAGCACTTGGAATGCTCTGACCAGCACTCGGAATCCACCGACCACCACTCAGCCCGGAAAGTGCTTTTTCCGCACGGCACTATGAGTGATTATGGACAAAATGAGTATTTCCACAAAATTGATGTGATACCTCAAGCCTCTTGGAGTCCAGCAACACAGTTTCCTTGTCTGCTGCTGCAGAAGTACCTTCCTCCTGCCATACACAACAGAACTTGTATTGACCTAGTGTTGACAGGACATACCAAGCCTATGCTTTTAATGAATAATACTCACTGGATCATCTTCTGATGGCTCCAGAAGAATGAGTGTTGCCAGACACTGCAAAGCAAACCAAACTCAGAAAGTCCACATAACACCACATAAATGATTGGTTGAGTTCCATGTGCAGTACAGGAATAATATACCTTGTATGAAGGGGACAGTTTCTGTAGGAGTGACAGTAAGTGGAAGTTCCCCCTCTGGATTCCTTCCATTACAGGCCTCCCTTGGTTAATATCAAGAGCCAGCTCCTCTGCTGGAGTGAAGTCCTGGGTTGGTCGGCCACCCCCCGTGCCAGATAAATGAGCCTTTTTCTTAACAGCTTATAATCATAACAGACCAAATATGTGAGCAGGCAGCTTGTAAGTAATTTATACCCCTCGTTTGTTCATGGTTATCAACAATCAAGGCCCTTACCAGCCTGAAAAATGTTCTTGCATTTGACCTTGACCTGTTCAATACCTCTTCTGACCAGTCATGTTTGTTCTGTGTGTGTATTTCATATTAAATACCAGAGAGATTGCAATTTAATCAGACAGTTGTACTTTTTTTTTTGCATTTTTGGAAGTTAGTCTTCATGATAAATTTATGTAACTGACTTCCACTGCTCACTTTATAGGCAAAGTGCCCAACTGTTTGTACAAATCACATATAGCGGTCTGAATTATACGGTTTCAGTGGAACAGTGGTTAGAAAGTGCATATTTTTGGATGACTTAGGCATTGAACGGTCCATAATTGTCTGCAAGGCTTTCACTCTTTGTTAAAAGGCCGTACTGCCTTTTTTTTTTTTTTTTTTTTACATATAATGCAAAGCTACGAAAAGTTTATAATAACTTCATGCTCACTTGAGGAGAGGTACGCGGCCCCCTTCTGTCCCTTTGCATCAGTAAATCTGTGATCGACCACGCGGTCAACGTGAAGCGCAAATACCCGAATTTATTACACCCTTGACATAGCCGCTCCTCCTCAGCCAGGCTTTGCAACGGCTCAAACCAGGATGCACTGAGTAGAAAAGGTCAAGCCTCGCTTTCTCAATCATCCTCAATTTCTGAATTCTGAAGCCCCAGCATACCAGCATATGTTGTGTTTTGGTGCTGGTTTTTCCAGCAGGGGACCCTGAACTAATCACATATCAGGCATTGATGATGTCATTACTTGCCGATTGTGGATTATCAGTAAACTTATACATATGCTGACCGCTATGCTCGGGAATAATTTTAGCACAAAAACTGAAAATAGTTGATTGACATGGAACCAAGAGGCTTGGTTTTTAACTCCAAACTGCTGTCGTTTTCAGCAACAGCACAAGCCCCTGTTATGCTTGATTTCTGCTCCCCACAGTAAACTGCTTAACTGTGTGTGTTGCTTTAGATCAGGGTTGGAGATTTACCATCCTGTAAGTTCTCAATTCGACCCCAATACACCTGACTCTACTCATCAGCAGCTCTGTGAGATCTCTCACCATTGATTGTGTTCTCCTCTCTAAGGATTGGCATGAAAAACCTTCAGGACAATAGATCTCCTGGAACAGATGCCCAGCTTTAGAGAAGTCTATGTAGCAAAAGCAGAGAAAAGTACTTGTAAACTGCAACTTCCTTATTGCCTAACACAGATATGAAAGTCAAACCATCATGAATGCACCGATTATTATCTGCGGAAATAGAATTAGTGGATCTCATTGCTCAATTTCTTTTCTTTGTGAGGATGAAAGAAAATTGTGTGAGTCTGCTTTGATGAACCTTGTGGTTTCATGTGTAAGACCTTACACCAGGTTACACAGTCTCACCTGTGCTCCAGTAGGCCGACGGCATTGCGTCACTTGTTTGTCTGGGATGCACTTCTTGGATTGCATCACTGAAAAATAATATATTGTTAGAAGAGGGATAGGGGGGTACTCATCTACCCCTCCTTTTAGCCCCTTCTCTGTTTTACTGTAGATCTGTTTGTCACATCAAAAACTCACTCTGCAAACCCAACCCCCCTATATGTGAGTCCTCTTGCACACCCACCCATCCTTAAATATAATCCTGTGGTGACAGGGTATTGTACAGTCACTCCAAATGCTGTTGTTCCCTCAATGGATTTGTGACTGACAATTGTCTGCACTGCTTAATCACCACTTAGATTTATAACTGAACTGGAATTATATTGAATAAAAACATAACCTTCCTGGACACAGGTGATCAGGATACAGGGGCCTTCTGGGCTGTCTGACCTTGAGGAGTGTTATGCTGAGCTATTGCAGTTTCTCAGGTAAGTTATTCATTTTCTCAATCTGATAAAAACTCCTTAATTTCTTAAGCTGTGGTTGAGTGAGAGACTTTTGCAGACGATTAAAAAATGGACCCAAAGGGCAAACCTTGTCTTCTGGGAACAGTGTCTCCAATCTCAGGGAGCTCCAGTGCAGTTTCAAAGAGTAAAGCTGGTGTATCAGAGGAGAGGTAGTTTTCCCTGGATGGAGGTAATCTTACCAGAAAACAAAAACTATCCTTAAGTGTAACAGTGCAACTAAATTGTGTGAGGCTCCCTTGACAAGAATAATTCCTCAAAAAGAGAGAGCTTAACTTGGTGCAGAATAGGCCAGTATAAGTGTTTCCATTTCTATTATGCAGTAAATATGTTATGATGAGGAGTACTTTGGAGAAAAGAATCAAGTAAAATAATTCTGGAATCAGCTTAAGAACATAATTTAGCCTTTCAGTCAGTTTCAGTGGTGAGTTCAGTTAGGCTTGACCATGTAACTTACATTCACTCTCTTTTCTAAGGATCATCAACCCTCAAACCTGCTAGATAAAATAAAACCAAAACGAACAGCTCTGTCATCAATTCTAGCCAACCCTTCAACCACTCCTCTTCAGGATCCAGCCTCCCACCCTCGATCATATTAGTACTGTGCTATTATTCACTTCTTGGGTATTCGTTTGTGGTGATTGAAAGAAGCATCAGTTTTGTTGTGGGCTACCCTGCCAACATCATGGTGATGTGGCTGGTGGCCAGAGAGAAGAGTGACTCTTCCACCTCCAATATCTTTATCTTCAACCTGGCCATCGCCGATGCATTGCTCTGTGTGATTTGATTTTGTTTTTATTTCGGCATGATTGTATACTCATTTCATGACAATTTCAATACAACATGTATCATAACCGAAAGGGTCGCGGGAGAAGCGAGATCGCTTGTCAAAGTCCCGCCCCCAACTTCCAGAAAAACAGTTTGATTATGGTTAAGATATCATAGAGATTCATATATCACAACAGAGCTGAGCGCCCATTTACACTACGATTTAAGCGCCTGGCGTAAGATAATAAAGAGTTGTGAACATCATGAAGAATTTTAATCACAATATAGCTGAGTGTCTATGCAAGTTTAGATTTGAGAGTCACTCTTGATTTAATCCATTAGACTTGGTCCAGAGAAACCTGAACTCCTTTCTTCATCAGTTGGTTTGTTCCTAGTGATTTGGAATAGGTGGAAGGTGCAATAATACCGGATCTTTGCATGGATCTCTTAGTTAGTCATCATCTCTGTCGACTTGGTTCACCCTTGCCTTGTCGGATTTAATCACCCCTCGCAGTATATTTAGTCCGTCCTTGGCTTCCTTGACGTCAAATCCAATTTTATTGAGCTTTATGTCGAGGATAACCATGCTTTTCAAAGTTTTCTTTATCCTGTGGTCGATCAAAAACAGACCGAGCCCCAATGATAGCAGGCCCGCTATCATAAATCCAACTAGATAGACGTCCTCTACATCCTCGATGTCCAGGACTGCCAAACACAGCGAACGCCACTTTGCCCATGCATCCATGGTGTAACCAGCCGGGAATGTCCCATCCGGGCATTTCGGTTCTCCAGAACCTGTCCGCCTCGTGGAAATAATTTTGTCAATTGCATTTAACGACCAGTTTATAAGGTCCATGTTGGTTACAGCTGTCTGTGGTAATGTGCTGTGACGGTTTCTTTAGACAGGTGGCCTGGTGTGTTCAGCAGATGCAATGGAACAGATTTAACAATAGCAGTCCACATATTTAGTCTAAACAACTCCTATTGTTTTTGCCCGCTATGGTTCCGTTTAGTTTATCCAATGTCATTTTGTTGGATAAGTTTATAGTTGTTCAAACATGCACATTTCAAAAGATACTTAAAGACCTTCAAATTGTCTGCCTTTCTAATACCGTCTTCAAGTATATTCCATGCACTGACTCCAGCCACAGATAAGGAGTGCTCACTCCGAGTCGACTTGACCCTTCTCTTCTACAACAACATTCTGCCTCTTAGATCATGGGTACATTCACGTTCCAAAAATAGGCATTGTATATTTCTTGGCAATTCTTTGTGGTATCCTAAATATACAATTTGCAAGGAGTTGAATTTTATTATATCCTGTAATTTAAGAAACCTTGCCTTAATAAACAAGTCGTTTGTATGTGTTCCATAAGGAACGTAATGAATAATTCTAAGGGCTTTTTTTGGAGTTTAAACAATGATTCTATTGTATTATTATAAGTGTGTCCCCATACTTCAGCGCAGTAATGTAAGTGGGGTGCTATGAGTGCTGAATAGATTATTTTAAGAGACTTGTGTTTTAATAATTTCTGCATTTTCCAAAGAATAGACACGCTTTTAGCTAACTTTCTTTGAACCAAGTTTACATGCGGTTTCCAGCTCAAGAGATTATCTAACATAACTCCCATGAGTTTATATTCGTTTACCCTTTCAATGCTGGTACCATTGACCTTTAAGTCTATGTCATCCTTCAGGCCTTTTTTCCCAAACATCATAAATTTGGTCTTTGTAAGATTTAGTGATAATTTGTTTACATTAAACCACGTGTGAAGTTTAGACATTTCGTTATTAGCCAATTTTACCAATTGTTTAAGATCGACACCTGAGCAAAAAATAGTCGTGTCATCTGCGAATAAAATTAGTTTTAGGATATCGGACACCTTAACAATGTCATTTATGTAAATTATGAACAACTTAGGACCTATGACTGAGCCCTGAGGAATTCCACAGGTAATGTCCAAGCAATTCGATTTGCTATTGCCCATCTGCACAAATTGCGTCCTACTTGTTAAGTAATTTTTGATCCATTTTAATCACGGTCCTCTTATTCCATATTTGTAAAAGTTTTTCAATCAGTATATCGTGATTTATAGTGTCGAATGCTTTCTTCAGATCAATAAATATGCCCATAGAATATAAGTTTGAATCTAGTGAATCTTTAATCATTTCAATAAATTCCGTTAGGGCTAGTGCTGTCGAATGTTTTTTCCTGAACCCATACTGACTGTCACACAGTATTTTGTGTTTATCAATGTGCTTGTCCAATCTGTCATTGAAGAGCTTTTTCTAGGACCTTTGAGCATTGAGGTAAAATCGAGACAGGACGATAGTTGGAGAAATCATATTTATCCCCACTTTTGTAGAGAGGGATAACTTTCGCTATCTTCATTTTATCTGGAAACACTCCATAGGAGAAGGATAAATTGCATATATGCGTAAGTGGAGTTACAATTGCGTTAGTTAGTGCTTTCAGTAATTTCATGTCTAGATGGTTTGCATCAACTGATGTCTTAGCTGTACAATTTTTCAGAATTGATCTGATTTCAGATCCGTAACAGGAGTTAATGTCATTATGTCTTGGATTTCCTCATCCTTATTAAGGTAGTCCCATCTCAGGTGTGAGGATTTAATACCCTTCGCTAGTTCTGGCCCAACATTCACAAAATAACTGTTAAAAAATTCTCCGACCAATTCCATGTTCTCCACCTTTTTTGCCATTTATGTTAAAGAAGGCAGGGTACTCCCTCTTCATAGTCCTCCCAGAGACGTTCTTGATTATATTCCAGAGATTTCTGGTATAATGTTTATTTTCAAATAAAAAGCTTTTCATAATACTCTCTTTTATGTTTCCTTAGTAAATATGTCACTTTGTTTCTGTATTTTTTGTACCTAATTTCTGCTTTCTCAGTTCTTTCCCTCAGAAACTGCTTATATAGTGTATTTTTTTTTTTTTTACACGCATTCGCCAGTGCTTTCGAAACCCAAGGCCTTCTCTCTTTGTTTTGCTTCAGTTTGTTCATTGTTTTGACTAGACAGTGTTTATCATACAGAGAGTTTACTGTCCATAGAAAAGCCTCATAGGCTTTATTTGGATCTTGTTCTGTTAGTACATTATCCCAACTTTGGTTCAACAGATCTAATTCTAGTTTCTTTAGCCTTTTTTCGCTTTTAATTCTGATTTCTGTGTGTTCCAGGGTTTTGGATCTAGCCTGGTCCCTTATATCTAATTTGCAGTTACAAATAGCAAAAACTGGTAGATGATCAGTAATGTCACTTATCATGATGCCACTTAATATTTCAGAATCTAACACATTAGTATACACATTATCTATCAAGGTGGCACTGTGTCTAGTAATCCTGCTTGGTCTTGTGATTAATGGTTGCATACCCATGGCATACATGGTGTTGATATAATCCTCTATTATAGAGCTATTATTTGGATTTATCAAGTCAATATTAAAGTCCCCACATATAAAAACATTTTTCTGGTTCATATTGGCGAGTAATTCACCCATACATTTACTAAAACATCAATTTGCGAATCCGGTGCTCTGTACACACAACAAATAACCGTATTTTTACCTTTCAACCTAGGAATCTCAATTGTAAGGCATTCCATTACATTTTCCACAACATTTGATTTGCATTCCAGTACCTGGAAGTTTATGGCCTCATCAATAAATAGTCCAACACCCCCACCAGCTTTATTCAGTCTGCTCTTACACACGAAGTTGTAACCCTCCATGTAGAAGTCCTTGTCCTTTTCTTCTTTAATCCAAGTTTCCGATATTGCGATGATGCTGAACAATTAGCAAATGACAGAAGGTATTCCTTTATTTGGTCAAAGTTTGCATATAGACTCCTACTATTAAAGTGAATAATGGACAGACTCCTTCCATTTCAATGCTCTTGTTAAATTTGTCCACAGTAAAGTATCCGCATGCATTTGTTTGATTTGTAGAAAAACTGGTTATCCGGATCCATTTCCTCAGTAGGGTCTATTCCTGAATGATAATAACTTGTTGTGAAAAAGCCAGCTTCCTGATCTACAGTTTGGTTCATCAGATAACTGCTCATCAAGATTTGTCAAGGATTTTAACCTGCCTCAGTGGTCAAAACTCTCCAGATCCCGCATCATCTTGATCAGCACCGGTCTGGTAGTTTCCTGTGAAGACCCATTTGGTTTGATGAAAATTCTGCAGTTAGCCGACCAAGTGCTGTGTATCTTCCCCGCTTTCTTTAGTTGACGAGCTTTCCATGCAATGGTTGCATTGTGCTTGGTGAGGTTTTCATTTATGAAAACATTGGATCCTTTGAGATTTTTCCCTTGCTTCAACAGAGAGATTTTGTGCTTGTTGCTTGTAAGTCGAAGCAGCACAGCCCGTGCTGCACTCCGGTCTCCTCTTACACCCCTTTTCGGTAGCAGATAACATGAATCCACATCGCCGGGGTTCAGAGAAATACTTTTGGACCGAAGGAATTCCATCACCTGCATTTCCACAGATTTATTGTCCTCCTCGCTTCCATCGTCGTCATCCGCTGTTGCCCTGGCATAACTCCTGGGTTTGATTTTGAGCCCTGTCAAGATTACATCATTACGTTTCTCTTGTTGTTCCAGCTCCTCCAGTTTGATTGATAAAGAATTAATTAGTGTGTCTTTCTTGGCAATCTCTTTTCTGAGATCACAGTTTTCCTTCAAAAGCTGGTCCAACTGCTCCTTCATACCTTCCCTCCACTCCCTCCCTCATTTCACTTCTCAATTCTTCGAGGGTCTCCATAATTGCTGCAAGATCCGGCGGGCTTGTTTTGTCGCTTCTTCCCGTTCTACCCATTTTCTCAGTTCAAAAAAAAAAACTCAACTTTTCTCCTAACTCTGTTGTTTTCCTGTATTGCCTGTATTGCGTGCAGTCGCTGTTCGGAGATGTTGCTCCTTCAGTGACCATGAGAAGAGTTGATGAGCCCCATCTGCAGCTTAGGCTCACTTCTGCTGGAAATCTCATATTTCGGGAATATAATGTACTTTATGACTGGGATCAAAAATACCTCCCCACTCTTTCTCACCTGCATTTGCCTGGACCGCTACGTGGCCGTGGTCCACCCCATTGTGTTCACCAGCATCAAGGATAAGAAGATCAGAGTGGCTATTTCCATGCTTGTTTGGGCGCCCATGATAGCCTATGCCCTTAGCACGACAATGAGGCCGTTTGTCGCAATTAACATGTTCACTGGGCTGATCCTTGCTGCATTCGCCATTATGGTTTTCTGCAACGTTTCTATCATGTGGAGTCTGAGGAAGTCGGTCTTGAGCAAAGAGAAGATTCACCCCATGAAAAAGAAAGCCCTCAGGACCGTGCAAATCTATTTGGGCATCATATTGTTTCATTACCTGCCTGTAGTTTTTATCAGGCCCTTGATATATATACCTTATCTCCCAGACCTCTGTGACATTTACGTGATTATTGATTGCATTACGAACCTCAGCACCATCACTGCACCCCTTCTCTACATCTCCCAGATTAAGCAGCTGCCATGGCTGAAAAACTTGCTCTGCATCTGCTGCCGAAGCCCTTCCCCTGAGTGACATAATGTAAGCACATGAGATTTATGCTTGTGATTGTCTGTTACGTTTCATTTACTCTCTACATAAATTCATGAAAATGAGTTCATGAAACAAATCAAGAATGTTATCTGAGTTTTTGGCAAATATATTATCTTTGGTTTGACTTTAACAAGGATAGAGATAACTAACACAACTATAACCACTATGCATAGACTTAAAAGTGAAAACTATTTGCATCACCCACATGCCTCTATCACCATGATATCATATGATGCAAAGTAAACAGTTTTTGATTGAAAATGGGAATGTATGAGCAATCAAAGAGACCAATTTTTTATGTAATGTGTATTTGATATTTATCTCCAAACTTCCAATTTTGTTTTATTGTATCCATTTAATGTCCTTATGCCAGCATGTTTTTCCCAGGAAAAACTGACAATAAATACAGATTTTCTGGGAGCACACCACAAACACAAATAAAATGGATTGTTTTGACTATTCCTGTGCTTCATGCGGACAGTTAGTGAGCGAGTATCACATTCAAAGTATTTTTGTCCACAAAATGATAAAACGCATTTAACATGAAACAACGCGAAATGTAACAGAAAGACACAAAAAGAATTGAAATTAAATGTAAAGTACTTCAGTAATTCCTCTCTTACATTTTTTAAGGTCAACCAAGAAGAAAAGTGTCCATCACCTATCATATACTAACCTCACTCTCTGAATTCAGAGGGATCCTGCACTTTGGTTTGAGTTTAGCTGTTAGTTACAGCTCTGGGGAACAAAGGGAAGCACTGGGGTTTGTCATCAGAAACAAGGCCAACTTTGTTTCAATAATGTAAAATCTTTCGGAAAGTTATCCTTCCATTATACAGCCATAACAGAGTTCAACTGATTACCAAATGCTATTAAATCACGGGAAAGCCTAGCCAGCTTTAAATCAGATGTAAAATGTCATCTTTTTAGTCAACTGGTCTACCAGGGAGCACAGTCCTCCATGTAATACTAATTGTTAAGGTTTTTAGGTTACGCTAATTTATTTATTTATTTATTTATTTATTTATTCATAGTTGTTTTAGTATTATTTGTTGAACATTATTATTATTATAATTATTATAATTATTATTGTTGTTATTATTATTATTACTTGCTGTATATGTAACCTGTATATTAGTATGATATTCTTTTCATCTATAGCCATTGTACTTCTATATTTGCACTTATTTAATTCAGTATTTACTTTGGTATTTATTTATTTATTTAGATACTTACCATTCTGTGCTTACCTCATTTGATTTATTCTGTATTTGAATCTAGTTTGTTTACACCTCTTGACACTTGTAGCCATGATTGTACGTTGACTGTGGGACCACATTGGAAACAAGCTTCGGCTTTCATATGTTATCCTGTTTTTTAATGTCAATCATATTTAAATGTTTTATGTATGTATGTTTTACATTAATTGATTTAAAAAAAAAATCAAATGGTAAACATTTTTTTTTAAAGATAACTTTTTGGGGGATTTTCCTTTATTGGACAGTTAGACAGAGGAGACAGACAGGAAAGTTGGGGAGAAGAATGGGGAAGACAAGCGGCAAATGACCCGAGCCAGAATCGAACCCTTGTGACCAAAAATGTAACAAATAGTCGAAAAAATCTCCTCCAATTACAAAAGCATTGGAGGTTCATGATTGTGGACCTTATATAGGAGTACTACTTATCCAAGTCTAGCATGTAAAAATTGTTTTTGTAACATTAACTTTCACTACTGAAAGTCAGAGGTCAAATACAACTGGTCACGTGTGTGACTTCACATAGAAACAGGTTTTTCATAACTCTATTTGACTTCTGAAACTCTGTGAAGTTGAAAAATCTAGAATGTTCATAGTTTTGGGGTATGGAAAATAGCAAGGAATTGTCAGGGTTTAGTCCCGCCGGATGCAATATGCAATCCGGCAGGCACAGGGACCATGTACCCAAAGGCCAATAAAGGGACCCATTCGCACAGGCTGGTCCAAAAAATAGAAAAATATTTAATATACTTTAAAAAATGACAAAGAGACAGGGGAGCAGCAGCAACACACACGGAGCTAAAATGCCAGAACTGCAAATTGGCAGTGCAGCTCTTAAATACTCTAAGCTTCACCTCCACTTCAACGAGCGACAGGTGGCGAAGCCAGCAGGAGGGGGAGGGACTGCAGGGCAGAACCATCACAGGAATAAATTTGATACTTTTCATTAATTTTCAAAGTATTTCTTTATTTGATGACATCTGGTCATGTGTGTGACATTTTGGTTCACTTCTCAAAGAATGGCCCAATTTGGTTTTGAGTCTTAAAATTCAAAATCTTTTTTCAGGGGGACCTCAAAATTTTATCCACCACCAATATCTGCAGTTAAAAGCTGAGAGGAGACTTCTTACAGGATTGCAGTACACTGATGTAATGTAGCCTGTTTCACAGTCCAAATTCAACCTTATCACTGTTGGTGCTCTCTCTCTGTCATCAGGCACACGATGGCTGTTTAATTCATGTAAATATCAGTCCACATCTGTGGGGCATAAATCAGATGAAGTGGTTAGTTAAACCCAGGGGTACTCTTTTGATCCGCGCTATGTGGCTATTTTACTCTTTTTGCTGTTCAGGTCTCCGAGTGGCTAAACATTGTATATCCTGGATAATTATAGGTGGCACAATCTTGAATCTGCACACTGGTATGGATGCAATGCATTGATTTTGATTCAAAATAAATACAACTTTACTCAATAATTAATCCTTGTGACAATAAAACCCCACTTTTAAAAAAAACAATTCAAAGATAACACACGGGTCATTCCACGTCAAATCATCCAGATTTTGAGATATTTTGCAGGTCATCTCCTGAAAAATTTTTGAAAAAATTCACATGTAAATCTTCATACAAAATTAAAAAATGCCAAATATTAGGCCAGTATCTTAAATAGATTAAGTTATAGCCCTTTGAAATTTGACTAATATTTTCTTTTTTGGCAAACCCATTTTCAGCTAACTTTGGCAACTTATTGCTCCAAATTGATTGCTTATGCAAGGCTGAAATTGGGTATACTAACCATATTCATCCTCTAGAATCTGAAAATAGCTTCTGTGTATCTTGATCCACTTTTGTATGATAAAGCCTCAAAATCAGCCGAGAACACAAAATGCCTAAAAAAAAGAGACCACATTTTATGACCTGTAACTTAGGAACTAAGTAAGATAAAAGCTTGAAATCATTTTTTATTATTTTATGATGTATCTTTCTGTAAAAAATGCAGTAATCCAAGTAATATCATTTGTAAAAGTTTTTTAGTGAAATAATTTCCAAGTAGATTTTTCCAGTTTTGCCCCAAAATGCCCTTTTTGGGAAAAATGTTAGGTACGGTTCTGGAACCAGACGCGAGAGTCGAGCAGTGAAGGTAAAATGGGATTTTATTGGAAAGGGGCGAACCCCCCGCAGAGCAGGAGGCGACAGTACAAAGTCCACAATCCAAAGAACACAATCCCAGGGACAAAATCCAAAAAGTCGAAAAAACCAGGGCAGCAATCACAGTAATCGTGGTCGGGCAAAAACAGGTTAAATTACACAGGCACAGGATTGACAGAGAAGCAAAAGCCAAAATCCAGAGGGCAAAATCCAAACCGTTACCAGGGCAGCAAACACAAAAACTCGTAGTCGGGCAAAAAGGGTTCGAAAACAGATGCAGACAAAAGTACAAAAGAGCAGAGCCAAAAATCATAAGTCGGGCGGTCCAGTCAGAAGATTAACACTATGAATACAAGGCGAAAAGATAGCAGCACAGGTAAGCAAGAGGAAACGTTCTGACGGGGAACTGCAGTGAGAAGACAGCTTAAATACACTCAAGGGAAGTCACATGCTATGATTAGGATCAGGTGATGAGGATCAGACTAATTACAAAGGAGGGAACATGAGGGAGAACCTAATCACATGAAATTGGCAAAAAGCCAAAAACGCGGACAGGAAACACGAGACAACCTATGACAAAACATACAGCTCCGGTTAGGGAGTTCTAATGTGCACAGATAGAGAGGTAGGACAGAGTGGAGCAGGTGCAGAGGATCTGCTGAATTGCAGCAAAGACTAAGTGCAGGCAAGAGGCGGAGACTAGAACAGGGCGAGTGCTGAGAGCTTGTTAATCAATTAGTAAGTGCAGCTATACAATCCCTAGTGCTCGTTAGTAAGTTAGTATTATATACAATGTTAGTTTGGGTTAGTAACTTTAACGAAAACAACAAACTGTTAGTATTGGTTAGTAATATAGAAAAGAGAGGCGAAGGAAGCAAACGAGATCGGAAGGAATGTTTGAAACCCAGAAACCATGAAATCACCTAAGCATGTGACACGCAGGACTGGGGAGAAGCTGTAACTTAACAAGAGACCAGACAGGGAGACAAAAAGTGCAATGCAGGGCATGAACAAAGACATGGACCGGAATCTAACAGAATAGTGGATTGGGAATGGCAAAAACGAAAACATGGCAAAGTGCAAAAACTAAACAGAACATGGCAAAACCTAACAGAACTGATCATAAACATAACAGGGAATGGCAGAAACATAATAAACATGGCAGAATCAGAACAGACAGAGCAGAATCATAACAAAAAAATGACCATGTCACCAGTTATTCATCTCTCTGAAATTTTTACTGTGCAATCTTATAAATATGAACAGTGTCTCAGAAAATAAATCAGAATTATGTTCAGCTTACTTTTTTTGTTATGAATGTTTAAAATATGTTCCGAAACTGTGTATTTTTTCATTGACTAAACGGGTATAAGCCTGGTGCAAGTGCTGTTATCCACTAAATATAAAACAAAACATTTATTAAAAATTTTTTGAACATAACACACCATCTAAAAGTACAATGAATGACAGAGGTCTTGTCAGAATATTTAGGTGTTTGCTAGATTGGTTTCATTGTTTTTGTTGGGGATGACTGTTTGAGGATGACATCAGTGCCTCAAACATGCCGTGACTTGACTGTTCACAGGCTTCTGAAGTAATCCTAAATGAGCCCAAACTTGTATTACTGAACTGCACAATAATAGTTCACTATAAGGCAGTCCCACTTAGGGATTATTAGATCATCATGAGCACTGAAATGGAGGGGAGTAATTTACCTTGGCGCAGTATTGGAATCCATTTAGATGATGCATGTCATTCAAGGAAATTTACAAGAACAACTGGACTAGATCCTTTCTCAAGAGAATACTGCCTTAATGCAATGGCAGTCTGGTGTTCTGCTGATTGATTCTGTGTGTAGTCATCATGAGAAAATG
Source organism: Gymnothorax javanicus (assembly GCA_029692085.1). Lineage (NCBI taxonomy): Eukaryota > Metazoa > Chordata > Actinopteri > Anguilliformes > Muraenidae > Gymnothorax > Gymnothorax javanicus. The sequence continues at coordinate 31,233,174 of CM056200.1, read as the reverse complement.
TACTTAACTTGGTATGAGAAGAATCAAAGGTACTGTGCAGATCCAGAGGCGTTACCAGGATGCCAAGCTTGGGTGGGCATTTGTCCTCTTTGGAGGGGCAAAAAAGAACCTCTAAATCGCCATTTATTAATTTATTTATATATATCTATATACACACATCTCAGTGGCGGCTGGTGAACTGGCGATAGGGGAGGCTCAAACCCATCCCTTGAAAATAATGATTGGTCATGACCTGTTTTCAATCATTCATTTTACCATTAAAAAAGCTCAGAAAACTCTCAACATTAACAGGTGTGGTCAGTTTTCATGAATTATGCACACTAGGGTTGAGCCGATCGTGAACCGCGATTTTTGTAAGTCGTAGTACCACCACCTTCTGCCATGGGGCGAACATCCAAGCTTTCCCTTTTCCTTTATTAAACCCAACGCAGGGTGAACGAAAGTGCAAAAAATCAAAGGGCATGTGAAACGCTTTCGGGAAAAACTTGACTGACATCAGTATTTTTCGACTACATGCTGCACGGAGCCAAGTAAAGGACTACAGAATCGCCTCCTAGTAACCAGTTAGGCAACTCTCAGAAAAGTAAACCTGTTCCCATTTACTTTGCTTGATTGGCAATCAAATGGTGGATTCGTTTACTCTCCAAGTTGAATGAGTAGAGCTGTTTAGACAGCATGTTTGATTGATGCATTTCGAAATTTAAATGGCCATAGAACAGCAGATTTGCATGAACACGATTGTCATTGCCATGCGATTTCGTGCAACTGATCATTTATATCTCACATTCACGTTTCATCCACTTTTGGGGAAGAGGAAGATTTTTTCTAAAAAAAAAAAAATGTAAGATTTTTTCATTTTAATTTCGAAATGCATCAATCAAATATGCTGTCTTAATAAACAGCTCTAGTCATTCAAACTTAGAGAGTAAACGAATCCACCATTTGATTGCCAATCAAGCAAAGCAAATGGGAACACGTTTACTTTTCTTAGAGTTGCCTTCTGTAGTCCTTTACTTGGCTCTGTGCAGCATGTTGCCGAAAAAGACTTACGCCAGTCAAGTTTTTTTCCGGAAGTGCTTATGAAACAGAATTATTGTTGCAACAACCCCAGTGAGTGACTAGCAACTCCAGACTAGTTGCTGGCTAGCTGCCTGGGCTCACTCGGTAGACAACTCAGGTCATAACCACACGAGTCAACACAGATGACTAACTAGTACACAAATTACCTTAATGTCAAACAAAAGGCTGAAAAAATAAGCAGTGGCAGAAGTAGCAACAAAAGAGATATAGGCGAAGTTTTAATTCCCTGAGAGAAGCACAGGTCCATAGACGTGACCTCAGACTGAGTGAAGACGGCAGTCTAAGAGAATGGGAGAGTCCCTAGGAATTCGAGAGTGCCCATTGGTTAGTTTCACAGCAGAATAGACTGGCAAAGGAATCCACCAATCACGCATGGTGATAGATAAATGAAGCATACGTAAAGCTCTCTCTAAATGGCTGTCTACCTCCGGCTGTGAGTCACGTGGGATATCGCGTGTTTCCTGTCAAATAGTAGTAAATCAGTTTTTTATCTTGAGTTTTCATTGGGTGGGCAGAGCTTTTCTCAGGGTGGGCACTGCTCACCCCCTGCCCCTCCTTGGTAACGGCCCTGTGCAGATCCCAGAAACATTCACCACAAAAAAGCAGCAGGCCCATATCCGTTTAGGAAATGAAAATTTTGGAACAATTTAAAACTTCATAACAAAAAAAAAGTAAGATAAAGATCATTCTGATTTTTTTTTTTGTCAGACACCATTCACATTTATAAGATTGCACAGTAAAAATTTAGAAAGATGAATAACTGGTGACATGGTCATTTTTTGCCCCAAAAAGAAAAAATTTACTTAAAAATTATTTCATTAAAAACCTCTATAAATGATATTACTTGGATTACTGCATTTTTGCAGAGAGATATATCATAAAATCATAAAAAAAGGTTTATCTTACTTAGTTCCTGAGTTACAGGTCATAAAATGTGGTCTCGTTTTTGGGCATTTTGTGTTCTCGGCTGATTTTGAGGCTTTACCATACAAAAGTGGATCAAGATACACAGAATCTAAGACCATTTTCAGATTTCTAGGGGATGTATATAGTTACTAAACTCAATTTCAGCCTTGTATAAGCAATCAATTTGGAGCAATAAGTAGCCAAAGTTGGCTGTAAATGGGTTTGCCAAAAAACTTAAAATATTATTCAAATTTCAAAGGGCTATAACTTGAAAACTATTTGAGAAACTGCATTAATATTTGGCATTTTTTCATTTTGTGTAAATATTTACTTGTGACTTTTTTCAAAGAATTTTGAGGAGGTGACCTGGCACTCCCTGGATGATTTGACGTGGAATGACCCACACGACGTTTCGACGCAACTTCGCGTCATTCTCAAGTGACTGAAAGACTGAATGTTTGCGGAGCATCTATAGGAAAGAAGAAAAGGAAAGGGGGAAAAAAGGAGGTGGATGACTGTCACGTGCATGTCGCATAAAGAGCTTTGCACGGACAGAGTCCGATTGGACGTTTAATTTTGGTTTGAGCTCCTTTATGAAGAACATTTCAAAGATCAAACTTTGCTCAAGTTTATAAACTCTTCGTTAATGGTCTAGTCCAGCAGAAACAATCTTGAATATGCATAATGTATGGATGCAGTGTTTTGACACAGACTGAAAATATACTCAGCTTTGCTCAAGTTTAAGAGCCATATTCTGAGCAAATGGCATTTTTGAGATACTTAGTGGAGTTGACATCTCAGAATTGCATGAAATTTGGCAGAATGGTGCCCATATATGTGTAACGGAAAATCCTTGCATTTGAGCTCACAATTTTTCTTGAAATGGCTACAGCGCCACATAGAAGTGGACAAGTCAGGTACTAAATTGAGCATTTTTGAGGGTAAATACCAATTTTTGAAGGAATATTGTGGTTAACTGCTTCAACGTGCCAAACAAGTTATGATTGTATCTGATACTGGGGTACCGAAATTTTTTAGATGTGAAAGTGCCACTTGGTGGTCATGTTGGTTATACATGCAATGACAAAAAATCTGTGTACAACAGGAAAAAATATTTCTTCAAATTCAGGCTTATTTTAATTTTTAAACCAGATCAGTGCCAAATACATCTTACCTCTTTCCTTTCCAGACATTAAAGGTGAGAAAAATTTTGAGGTATTTAGTCTGGCACTTTTTTGGTTTTTCAAGATATTTGCTCCCAAAGTTGGGTTTGAGCTTTCTCCTGTTTGTACAGTGGATTAACATTAATAACCAGACACCTGTGGGGGTGGGTGGACCATTAATTTGAAACTTCTGTTACGACCGCGGTCGTAAGGTATTTTGTTATTGTATATTGTACCTGGTAGATGCCCCAAAGTGGCTGTGCCTGCAGTGTGTGTCCTGAGTTGTCTTCTACCTAATTAGGTGTGCCATTACCTGCCGCTGATTCGCTGCTCAAGTTCTCGTGCAGGGTGGTGATAGGTTGTGGTGGAGCTGGCCGTCTATTTAAAGCAACCGAAGTGACGTCACCGGAGCAGCAGGGGGAACCCCGTCACTCTCAGATCGCAACCGGCCACGTCAGATCCCTTGCGAAAGCTGTTGTGTGTCAATTTGTACATTGGTAAAAGTAAGGGTGAACCTTTGGAGTTTCTTTGTACAGTTTGTGCCTCTGACCGGGAGAATTATTAATCGTGTCTAATCCTCAGCTAGGCTACTGTCTCTCCCGTAGACTCTCTTTTTGTCAGATTAAAGTGTCTCACCCTGAGGTAAACAATCCCTCTTGTTTCTGTGAACTTGTCAATCCTGCCTTTGTTAAATAAATTACCTTGCTGACGGAATTTCGAAACTTAGTCTTCGTGGCTGCTTGGGATCTGAGTGTTGCGGTGTGTATTTCATGTTGTGTCCTGGCCACCCCTAGACGGGGCATAACACTTCCTTCGGGCTAAAGTGTCATGGTTTTGACTGTGTTTGTGGTTTTTAGACTCTCTTTATGACTCCTTTCAGAACCACTTCTGTTCCTTTAATTTTCGGATTCCTTCCAGCTGTTTCGTCAGGCGTGGGCGGCACTTTCCTTTGGGTCTATGTAAGCCGGATGTCTGCCACGCCTCCCTGGCTGGAGTGTCTGATTTTAGCTAACACAACAGCCAGAAGATATCTGTAGTCAGGATGTATTGGCGATATATCTTTGCAGTACACTTGTGGTTCCTATCTCTCCAGGGAAATTCCCTTCTCCTCCTTTCCCTCTCTACCTTTGTGTTGCACCATTTTAGGTGGTTTGTTTTTCTCGGTTCCCGAGATGCTTCCCCTTTTCTCTGTCTCACTTTGCTTCCTTGTTTCAGATGGTTGGGCATCCTTTTGGAAGCGCTAGAGCTGTCTCTATTGTTTGGCCTGTATCTCTCTCTCTGCGAGTGTTGTCCGTGCTGCTCTGGTTTTCTCCTACCACTGCACTTGGCCTCTCGATTCTATCGGCCTTTACATAAAGAGGACACCAAAAACATCTTTGGCACTATGCTCCATCTTGGAGCAGCGGCTACAGACAATCTCCAATTCGCCCATTTTTTAATGATTTGCAGTGATGTTCAGGGGCCCATAAAAATTATAACCAAGAAGATAGAGCCTTGAAATTAGCTGAGTCTCAAGCCTTTTCAGGATATTTTAACATGCCAAATGAAGTTTTATGGCACTGTTGCCAATGCCTGGATATAAGGGGACGAATATTCAAAAATATATTAGTATGGGGGGGCGCTGTTACCAGTATGTCAGATCTGATAAAACCAGACATGTGCCATGGAGAAGTTTCTTGAAATGGAATGTGTGTCTTATGTACATTGTGAAAACACTGATTTTGTTTTGGCACAATGTTGGTTTAACTCATAATGCCAATAGGTGGCGCCCCGCCGTACCACCTTATTTAGATCTTGCAAAACCAGACACATGCCACAGAGAAATCTCTTGAATTGAAATATGTGCAATGTATACACAGCTAAAACACATTTTGCTTTGGCAGTTAGCTGGTTTAATTAGTTACAGAGATAGGTGCTGCCCATTGAGGTACTCGTGCAGGATAAATTTTAAGGTTTCAAACAGGTGAGCAACATATTATTTCCAAACATTTGGATAGTACTTTGGAACAATAACTACTACAGAGAAATTCATGAGAGTTGAGTCTGTTGGTTGTGGTATATGTATAAAATCAGTCGATTCTAGACACTAGTAGGGGTAACAATTAGCACTGTGCAGTCAATTAATAGTTCTGAATACAAGTAAAAAGTTGAAACCCCAAGGGATAGGAGGGAAAAGGCTGAATATAATAAAAGTTTAGCCTGCAACAGTGTTTTGTTGAAAATGTTGAAAAAGACAACATTTCTGTGAAAACAATTTGGAACAAAAACAATTACAATTTCTTATTGGCCCTACATGTATATCAACATCAAATTGACAAGTTCACAATAGTCTGTGCAGATCTGCCATTATACCATAGCCTAGTCTTTGAATGCTTCATTCTGAAAGTATCTGAATAACTCCAGTAGCCATTCACGCAAATTGCATCCTTCAAGTCCTTATGCAGTCAGCCTTTCAAAGCTCTTCGGACTCTGGTTCTGGTTGCACGATGGCAGATATTAAAATCACTCACAGATGCAGCAAATAATGTTGATTATCTCATAACAATGGCATTAGTCAAGGTCTTCAGACAGATCTTTGATTGGAAATGAACAGTTAGTTTTAATAGTCAAGTTGTAGGAGAAAATGGAATCAGATGACTTTGATGAGGGCCTGATCAGTGGGTTCGAGCATCTCTGAACTAGCCAGACTTCTGGAATGCTCCCTGTCAGCAGATGTGAGTGCCTAATGACAGTGGTCCAAGGAGGGACAGACCGTGAGCTGGTGACAGGGTTTTGGGTGCCCAAGTCTCGTCAATGCATGTGCTATGGTCCAAACCGACAGAAGGGAGACTGTGGTCGCTGAGAATTTCAATAATATCATCCAGGATCCACCAGCAGACTGAATAACACCTTCACTCATGGATCCACAAGGCAAATTATACAATAGCCTAGTCCCACTGAGAGAACTGTGAATGAGGGGAAGAAATGAAAGAGACACTGCCATCTCACTTGAACTGCAACCCTGAAGCCAGTTACAGAATGTTGTGGAACCAAGTGATGAAGCCGAAAGTCTTCTATTATATTTATTATGCTGCTTTAATTGTTACAGTTACAAACAAAAGCCAACTGCTGAAGTCTGTGGCCCGCTTGTACCAGAAAAGAGCCCCCAAGAAGTGTGGCCAGATTGGTAGTGTGGTTTCCAGGCCAAAATGCAGTCAAAAACCACCCAAAATAACACTTACCAAAACTTACGCTATTTATCAATTTATTGCTCTTTTAAACACATTATATTACCCTTTAACAGTTAACTTTGTGCTTATATCGGAGAATGCAGGCAATAATTTCATGTGTTTCTAGAGTAGCAAACAGTAAACCTGAAGCCCAGGAAAGGGCTGAGTTAATAGTTTAGCCTCACAAGATACCTGCTTTCACACAAGCTCAAATTCATACGAGAGGGAGAGAGAGAACACCATCGTAACCAATGTTAGCCTGTCAAAAGCAAAATAATTAGCAAGTGCTGTTCAGAACGTTGACTGTATATAGCCTAACAGTTCACTTCAGAATACCAGAAATCATCAAGTTAAATGATGACACACCCTTAAAGAAAAGAAACAGCGATCAGAAGCAAACTAGCTGGCCAACTCGCCCCATATTTAACTAACTTAATAAAACAATTATTGTGTCTTTTAAGTGGTACTTCAGACCCATGCAGCTTAACTCGTTCATAAATATGTGTAGTTTAGAACACAGGGACTCACCAACATTCACTGTGTTCTCCTGAAATACGGACCTTGAACGGATTTAAGTAGAATGTGCACTTGGTTCTGTACACTTTCAATGCTCTGGTTTCATAGCTTCCTGTATCAAATAAATCATCAGCATTTATTGACTCATAAAATGCAACATAACTTACGTGGATTTTCAGAGTTCACAACATTGGTGCTAGCCTTCGGTCTCTTGTTTGGTGTCTGCAACAGTAACTTCAACATCTTTACAGTAAGTGAGCAAGATCCAAGATCTGCATTTTTACTTGTGGTAAGTTTTTCTAAAGGGGCTCAACTAATATAGGTGCTCCAGATTTAGCAATGGGCCTTATACTCCTCCGGTTTGACAGACAGTAGCTTTCCCTTTCATTTAGATCAATGTCATTTTCCCAGTCTTTACAGTAATATTACATTTCTTTTATTGTCCACTTGTATTATTACACTAATAGAATACACTAATGGCTGTTATGGCAGGGCTAGCTATCGCACAGGTGCTCCAGTATGGGATAACGATATGTACTAATGTTCCAATCAAATCAAATTTATTTCCAAAGCACATGTAGAACAACCCATGTGGCCCAAAGTGCTGTGCAGACCAGAGCAGGTAGCTAACATCATGAATACAGCAGTTTACACACACATAAGCCGTTGATTTCTGCAGGTTTGATGCACATCTGTTCAGTTGATTCTGTCAATATCTGTTCAGTCATCAGCATTATTCACCATCATTCATCAGAAATCATATAGTTATGCATGCTTGCTTCATTTTAGTAGTTTTTATTTTTGAAGCACTGTTATATCAGGGGCTGCACTAGGAGAAATTTTTTTTTATCCACCGTGGCTAACTCGGCTCAAATTTCTTTAGCCACATTAAAAACTTTAGCCACATGCATACTAAAACTTTGGATTAAAAACGCAGACATACCAGTCAAAAGTTTGGACACACCCACATTTTTCTGACAATACATGTTAAATAAAAGATAAGAAGTCTTTATTTTGCAAAAAAAAAAAAAAAATCTAATTTTTAAATCCATCAAACTAACCACCATTTGTTGTCATACACTGACCGTCCAAAAAAAAGTCACTGTTTGGAAATAAATGAACAAATTCTATGATTGGATCATTATTGCGGTTCTTAATATGTTTCAGCAGGCAATAATCATTTTAACCCTGACTGATGAAGCTCGTCGCTAATCATTTCTTTAAAAAAATCACACCGGAAGACGCATCCCTTGATGGTGGAAAAGATTTTACAGTATTTCAGAGGGGGCAAGTTATTGGTCTGTATTTAGCAAAGAAAACAATTAATGAGTAAAACAAGTATGAGGAATCATTTTCACAGATAAATTTTCCACCACAAAGTCCTGACCTTAACCACATTGAAAGTTATTGGGATGTGCTCAAGAAAGGCCACCAAGTGGTTCCACCATATTGTCGGGAAGAGAAGATCTCGAGCCAAAAATTATGGCATTTCTCATTGAAAATATATGTTCTGGCATGGCATATGACTGTCAAAACAATGACAATACGAATTTGCACTGTAATGAAAGCTACAGGGGTTCCAACTAAATATTTCAGTGTGCGACTTTTTTTTATTTTTTTATTTTTTATTTTTTTGTATTTGTATCTCACATTTTATTTTAACAAGTGCAGTCATATGACTGTAGTGAATTTGCAGCTGCATGACTGTCTAACTTCCTAAAGACGTGCTGCACTTGAGGTGAGCTTTTCATCAACCTTTTTGCCCAATAAGTCTCAAAACTGCTCGACCTTAATTTCGGCTGTTGGAAAATTGAAGGAGCTTATTTGTCAGTTTACTTTGCAAAATATGGCTTCTTTGAGAATTCCAAAATTTTGGACACTAGTTAAACAAGTTAATTATTCTCTTTTCACTTCTGACTGTTAACCCTTGACAAGATTCCATTTGCGAGTTTATAGAGAAGTTAAGCTGTTTTAATTACTCTAAAAACAGTGCTGTGACATTAGCGAAGTGTGTCCAAACTTTTGACTGGTACTGTAAGATAAGGAGGGAAAATTTTGGTTTAGGGTAATAAACTCCCAAAGGTTTGGCACTGACACCGTTTAACTTGCATTGCAGTTTGATTGCACCTCTGAATTCCGCTTTTTGATATTTTCCTGCATCATCCAATGCACTGTCCGCTTCTGTTCAGTGACTGCGTCCTCCACGTTGTCGTGCGTGTTAGAAAGTAGGATTTTGTCTGCCTGTTTTATTTTTAGTTTTCATTATTAGTTTTTATTTTCATTTATGTACCTTTTGTTATTTTTCTGAGTGATTGTGTATTGTTCTGATTGATTGTCATTGTCAGTGTAAATCCTTGTGTTCTTCCCTCCTGTCAGTCCTTGTTAACACACTAATTCCCCTGTTAGTTCGGTGAGGTGATTCTAACTTCCTTCATTCTGTTCTTGCTGCCTGTCTGCACCTGAGAGTAGTTTAGAATCAGGGCCTGGGTGTGTAGAGCAGATTAGCATAGGTTTCCACGCCCTTTCCATTCTACTCGCCTATCCCTGTCCTGCTCTTCCTGGCTCCGCCCCTCTCTGGCTTCCTGCCACACCTGTTCCCTAACTAGTCAGGCAATCACGTTGATTGTCTTGTGCTTAAATATCCCATTCCCCCTTTGTTCCAAGTCGATTCGTTCTTCCCTTGACTCTGTCTGGTTGGTTCGTCTCTGCGCTATTTGGTTTGTGATTGCTCTTTTGAAAATATTTGTCTGTTTGTATCAGTTTGTATATTTTAGTTTTGTGTTGAAGTGAGATTGCAGTGTGATTGATAGGTCCTTGTATTCCCTTTGCCCTTGTGTTCCCAATTGTTTAGTTAGTTTCCCTAATCTCTCCTTCCCTATTTTCCCCTTACCCTTTTCCCCATTCCCTTCGTTCCTTTAGTTTATTTTCCCCCTTTTGTACATTGTCTTTGTGCGGACTGATTTCCTGGTTTCCCGATCTTGGCCTGTATTACGATTCTGCTCACCTGTATCTATCTGTTTGCTGGCTTCTGACTATTTTCTGAACTGACCATGAGTAAGGGATCGAATCCCACGTCTAATAAACGCCCTGCTGAGTTTGATCTGCATTTGGAGTTTACGTCTGTTCTTAACAGTGTGCTTTTCTTTTTTTTTTTTTTGTGGCTTGTTCAAAAAAAAAGAAATTGGAGGGGTCTTGCTTCGGCCACAATTCAGAAAATGAGAATGAAGCCAAAGAAATATGACCATTTGAAAGATTTTTAACTCGGGCGGGACATTTGCTGAAATGCATGTTCTTGTCAGGATGGTTTCCTTGTCCATTACTTAGTTTTTCAGCCAGAAATAAAGGGCCGTGTTAAAATGAATGAACAGCTTAAAAACGACAGAGTGAATAATTCTGTCGGGGGAAGAGGAGGTCTTAATTGAAAATTATTTTGTGGTTGTTTAGTCAGGCTCCATCATCCAAACGCCATATGGCACTTATCTGCAGCTATTTTATAAACAATGGTACGCGGAAATTCGTTCATAAACCATTCGCAAAATTTTATCGGTTACTATAATGACCGAATTACCCAAAAAAGTGTACGCCGTTCTGAATGTAATGCACTGTCAAACTCTGGCCAACTGACCAAGCCTACTTCAATAGTAATTGCAGGCTCGTGGATTATTGTAATGACATTAAATGAGCATGTTTCATTACAGAGAAAACAACTTACTTGTGGTCGTTAACACGCATGTACTTTCCAAATTGCCCTTTTTCAGAATGCTGGTCTTCCCCGAGGCGTATGTACTTTACTTGCCAGCTTCTTTACACCAAACGCAGTAGCGCTTCCGTCGGCATTCTCGGATAGCTCCAGCCACGGAAAATCCTGGAACCATTTGGACTGAATAGGCCGTCTTTTTCACTTCTGTCTTGTGGCTGCTCTACCTTCTTTGATTGGGGAGGATTAACTCCCCCCAGCGAAATCATGAAGTGATCGCTGTTCCCTAGTGTGGGGAAAATTACCTCTTGTTACCCGGTGGTGTTCGTTAAGGGTGGAAGACAATTGAAATAAAGACTTGACCAGATTGTGATTGAAATATAGTAAATTTATAACAGACAAAGAGTAAAAATTACAAACCGCAACCGAGGAATGTTCTCAGCCACAGTTTGGAGAGCGCTCTGCCCAGGCGTTGCCCGGACATCAGTCCTTATAATCCACAGTCCCTTAGCTGTACATCAATTGGCTGCAGATCTGCCTATAACCGTAGTCTAATCAGCTCCCGCCTTACTTCATAGTATTGTCCAGTCTACTTTGGACAGGTCACAGAAAGGCGGTTACGGGATACCTGATGCCACTTTGGACTGCGCTTAGGGCGTTTTTCTCTTGGCAGAAACTGTGCATTCCTGTGCCCTCTTGACCTTGGTCCTCTGTACAGTTCCTCTCACACACAGACACACATTCTGGGTAAATAGGTTTATAAGCTTTGAGGTATTGACATAAAAGATGTTTTAAGCAGTAAAAGAATAATACAAAAGATGTTTTGATAATAATACAGATGATAATAAGATAAGAATACAAAAAATGTTTTGTATTATTCCACAACTCCCTCCTTTGGCCCCATTTTATGGGGGCAACACTAAGTGCTGAAGCGATTACATCCTCACCCTTTTGTGCTGTGAGCACCTACGTTACATATTGCTATCAATGGGGTGATTGCATTAGCATCCTAGCGCAGCGAAGCAAAACCCGACCTCCAGGCTCTACTTGACCACTGGGACCCCTCCTTGGGTGCCCCCCTTCACCCCTTGACAACTCAGGGATCCACATGACCATGGCTTGGCCATGACGCCAGTGGAGGTCGGCTTGGCTAGTTGCCGGCCCAGCGTCCGCTCCAAGCGAAACCCGTTAGTCCTACAGCAAATCCATCATATTCCGGCATTTTAATTTTACTTCATATGTGCAAGTGCACTCATCAGCCACTATCACGGAATATGGATCTAGCACATGAGCACATGAGCACACTCTAACGTCATAAATTTACTAAGCCAATACCCTTCATCCACTCAAATCTCATTCACACTCCTCCTCAGACAACCCCAGAATCTCCCGGCAGTAGGCTCGCTGAAATTCAGGATCAGTCAAAAGTTGTTTTCTGAGGTTTGGCAGGTCTGAGCAATACTTCTCCGCCCACTTCCAGCAAGCCCAACCTGCTCCTCCGCCTTGTCCATGTTTGCAGTAGGGATTTCCAATGGGGCAGTTGGGCGTGTAGGGTTCTGGAGGACACACCCACTCGTCACTTCCTGTCACATTCCCGGTCACCTGTTGGTACAGTAACATAGTCGCCTCGTCGGGCGAGGTTAGGGCAAGTCCCCCGGCCTCCAGGCCTATGGGGTCATCTCGGTACTCCTCTAACTCAATATCTTCATACCCCCCCTCCATTTGGAGGGTCAGTACCACAGATTGATTACGTTACATAAATCAAATTAAAATGTGTTCTCACTGTCCGGGTCCACCTTTAAAATTACCTTGGCTCCACAGCGGTCTGAGTTCACTGTAGCTGCGTCTGTTACCAGTACCAAGGCCAAGATTACTACAATACTTGCTATTTTCACGTTACTTTTGGGACGTGCATTGAAGTTAGTCTTGTCCGTGTTTTCCGGTAATGTATGTGTTAGGACCCAATGATGTATATACTGCAAGACCAGGCTGGTGAATGCTCCTCCTGCTATTAGTCCTCCTACTACTGCCGCAACCATCAACATGTCTTTCATGAATTCTTAGTGTGGTGTAGGTGTCGTATGGGCATCTTTCTGAGTGCGTTCAGCGTATAGCAAAGCGCCTACTAGAAGTAAAGAAAATCCGACTAGGAGAGCTAATCCCTCCTTTCCTATTCCTAGCCACAATTCATTACGTTTCCTCACCCTCCCTCGATTCTCCATCTCCATCTTCCTTGTTGATGTCCTGGAATGACAACAGGTTAGTTCTTACCTGCTCTAGTGACCGCTCTGGCGGTCTTGCTTTTGCACAGTGTGCAAAATGATGCCAGGTCTTATCTCCCTCCTTTTCGACCCGCACTGCGCGGTCGGAAACCTCAGTGATCTTGAACGGTCCCGTCCAGATCGGTTCGTCCCAACGTGGACGGCCTGGTGCCTTTAACCAGACCCAGTCGCCAGAAGTCACCCCTGGGGCCGGGGTGCCGTTGTCCTCGTCTCCTGTGGAATTTGCTGCTTGCACCTGGCGAGAGAAGCTTAGTCATGTTGCCCAAAGTCCGCATATAATCTGACAGATCTGTTTGCGGCAAGGCTGCGGTGGGGACCAGGTTAGGGTCTCCCGGAGGCCCAAGCATGGGCCTCCCAGTGAGTAATTCATGTGGTGAAAGAAAAGTGTCCTTTGCTGGTTGCTGGCGCATAGAGTATAGTGCCAGTGGGAGGGCCTCAACCCAGGTCAAATTAGTGGAGTGCATGGCTTTTGCCAGTTTTGCTTTCAGGGTTCCATTAGTTCTCTACACTAATCCTGCTGATTGCGAATGATATGCACAATGCTTTTTCAGTCCTATTCCTAATTTTGCTCCCATGTAGGTCAACACTTCATTCCTAAATTCTGACCCATTGTCACTATACAATGTCTTTGGAATTCTCTACCTAGGAATAATTTCTCTACTCAGGATTTTTGCTACTGTGATTGCTTCTATAGCTTGTACCCCATTTAGAAAAAGGTAATATCAGTATTAACGCATACCTCTTCCCCTCACATGGTGTTAAATGTATGAAATGTGTGGAATGGCCCAGGGGGTGTAGGGATTGCCCCCTTCTGTACTACTACCCATCTTTGTCATGTTGGACATTTCTTAGAAAAATTTTTTTTTTAGTAAATAAGTGATAGTAACTTTGCTCTGTTGCTCTATTAACCCCTTGGTCCCCCCTCTTGGTACATGGCACTGCCCATGCACCAAATCTACAGCAATATGGAAGAGGGATTTCGGCAATATAGGTTTACCATTGGGTCCTACCCACCAGTCATCAGTGTGTTGTGTTCCATGTGATGTCCATTGACATTTTTCTTGTGGGGGAGCAGCATCATGCTCTGCTCACAGCAGGTCACATGAAATTGAGTCTTCAGATTGGTGTAATAGCCCCACAAGAGTGTGTTTGGCTGTTGCCCTTGCTCCTCTGTCTGCAAAGGTGTCAGCCAAACTGATTGGATCAACATGTTTGGTTTGCAAAGGGTTACAATTAACACAGTTTCATGAGTACAGACAGCATATCCAACACATGGGTTGCCTTTATCGACTCTTGACGCCAAACCATCAACAAAGTATTCAATCTCAGGATTTGATAGAGGGGTGTCCTTGAGTCCAGGACATGCAGTACTATTAGATAGGACTTCTTTGAAACAATGGGAACAAAATGTTTTTTTTTATTTAAAGAAACATGATCAACAGTTTATTGCCATATAATTCTGCAGAATGAGAGCGCAAACAGGGACTCTATGTCCACAGCAGTCAGAGGTTGGTTTCTGCTGAATAATTTCAACAAGCAATTCTTATATGGGTCATCCATGAAATAGAGAGCCAGAGACCCTGTATTTTCTACAGGACTATATAATTTACAAAATTGGATGCCACCTATAGAAAATGCCATGCATGAAGGCCAGAGTATAAAAAAAAAAAAAAAAGCCAACCCAGGCAATACAATTGGTCTTCTGAAAAAGATAAATTAAAAAAAACTGCATGTCTTTGAAAAACTTGTGGATAAAAAGTGTCCAAATTTGTGACACCCACCGCCCCCAGACTTCGAATGCAAAATTCCACGAATTTCCAAATAAAAGTCTGTCTGAAATGGCATTTGTTCTTAACATCAACCCCAAGTGACTAACCCACAACGGCAACCAACTGGGAAATCCAGATGTACAACACTGCAACCAGCGCTCAAAATATTGCTGCGAACGCAACTCATGGTGTCCCGAAAAGCCACGCCGAAACAGCGCCGAGAAAACCCAGGAAACATAATATATTATCGAGATTTTTGCGCCAACGTGTTGATACTAATCCGTTGCACAACCGTCCAAAATACCATCCCAGAAAACAAACAGGCCTCTACAAAATTCCTCCTTTTGTGGAGCAAAATTCTTCGCGTCATATTTTCCAAGTTACGTTCAACACGAGCCGGGCTCGCCGCCCGATCTGCTGTATCCCCTTGGGGTCTCACAGTGGTCATAGATATGGATTTCCTTTCGAACCTCCTACTACTTATCCGGGAACCAGTCTATCGTCTTCATGAAAGAAGCTGAGCAGGTTAGTATTTTTGTGTCCCAGAAAGTTACGTTCGAATGAAGTGACGTTCAATCACTTAAAATCTTTTGGTAAATCACCGATTTTCAACACAAGTATGTTTTCTATAGGGATTCATAATTTGGCCTGCCGTTTCACGTGTTTTAAGGAGTGGTGCATCGTTTTTGGTCGCGGAAGTTAATTTGGATTAATTAATTACAGGAAAAATAACGAATTTAATCGCACCTTTCTCAGTTCCCTCATTTCTGGCACACCGGTAACACTGATGCTCACACTTTAGCCCGGTAGGTGGCGTTAATGCACCTTAAGTCTTAAAATGTTGAATAAAAAGGCTATAATTGCACTTGGGAGTTTGCACCAATCAGTGAATGTAGTACACAGATGAAAAATGCACTGATAAATATAGATGAAAAATAAACATTTTTGTTGTTTAAGATCACATATATGTCTATTCATTGATTCAGTCGTCAACCAAAATTTATTTGAATTGGAAAAACTTTTCTTATTGTGTCAAAATATTTTTTTCATTGACAAATGCAGAATATTGCATTTGTTCCGTCCTCAGATGAACATAACCAATAAGTGACTTATCAAAGCCCTGCCAAACATGTTCAGACCTTAGAGCACAACTGGGCATTGCCAAACTGCTGGTTGGTTTTAAGTTTGTTCTCTGTTATACTAATTGAACAAGTTGAGACTTTGTTATATTTTGAAATAAAATTTTTATTGCATACTTTTGTGTTAGTTTTGTGTCCTTGTTACATCGGCAACGCTGAACGTTCAACACCTTGCCTCTTGCATCCCATAGTAGATCTTGCCATTTAACTTGTGTCACATTTTGACTCATGGGAACGCCAACAAAAGTGAACCAGTACTTCATGCAAAATCTTTGTTTCAAATTTGAACAGTCATGTCACACTTTGGCTCTCTTTTTCATGGAATGACCCATACCCTTCTAGCCAGGCATCCTTCAAGCAATCAATCACAAAATTACACAAACATTTTATTCTTTGAAGATTTCTGCTCTAGGGATGCGCTTGGAGGAGTCACATCTTGTGCTCAGGGGCTCAGTTTCAAGGCCTGGTACAGATAGAAACAATTCTGTTATCTTGCTAAGTTGGGACATTTCCCAGACATGAGTCCATAACTCCTATCCAGGTGCATGTACCCCTCCTATCAGTACTTTCCCTCAGACAGTTTTCTCAGAGCCTGAAGCGGAGAACAAAATAAGCATTGACATTTCTAACAAGTATATATTATTTTGTTTTTAAGCAGTAAAACTATAATGTAATAAAATCTTAGCGCACGTAACACTATTAAGAGGAATTATAACAGCAACAACAAAAATTCCTTCAGCAACATTAGTCAAGTCAGGTCTATTTATAGAGAACATTTAAAACAACAAAGTTGAATCAAGGTAGTGTACATTGATAAGTGGCAGGTAATAAAATGGGGAAACTAAAACATCTATAAAAATCAATAAATCTGTAAAACGATATCAAGCAAAAGAGTCGATGGAATTCACTAGATCCTTTCTTTACCTGCCGAATAAATCCCAATTCAAGAACTTTGTCTTGTGTATTTTCGCTTGGTCTGAATGTGTTTCACAAAATCATCAATTTCATTGGAATTGTTTGGAATACACTGCTTTGTCGATCACAGTGCATGTGCCACCTTGATAAATTAATTTTATTTAAAAATTCATAATTACTAAATTTGCCCATCCTTGCTACTGAGCTCCTGTCAATTTTGCATAAATTTTTTTTTTTTTTTTTTTTTTTTTTTTTTTTTTGCAGTATACTTATGAATTGGTATTCCTCTGTATTCTGGGTCAAAAATGGTGTAGTAACAATAATATCTTTTCAAAGTGTTTTTTTTTTTCATTAATTATGTTTGAGCAATCCACCTCAGTCAAGGGTTCCGCTAAAAGCATGGAGGAGATGCACAGTCAGGGCTTATAAGCCCCAGCCATAGTGTCAATTCCCCATATCCTCAGCAGAACCGGGTGGAGTTGCTTTAGACTGTGTTACAATATGCAATTTCTTTTTTTTTATTATTCACAAAAAATGGGTATGTATTGAACATTCAACTGCAATAATTTTTCTGTTGGGCTCCCAGCACATAAAGGTAAACAATCGTCCCAAATCTGGTCAGCTCAGTCAGTTTCTATTATTTGAGCTCTCAAGACTCAAGTTTCCGTCACTGTCCACTTTCATAGTCCGCTTCTCTCTCGCTATTTATAGGAGGAAAAGACTTTGTCAGCCTAATCAAAAATAAATTGAGAATGTGATCACGTTATTAGTCGACTTTTTCAATTATATGGTGGTCCACCTTTTGAATTTAGTCTCGTGATAATACTCCGAATAGGATTTCCCCAAATTTATTTTAGAACTCTGCAGCTGAATCTTAGCTGGCCAGCAAATCACTTTCAAGGTTTTTTCATTCCTTATCTTCTGCAGTGAGTCCTCTGTGGAAAAGTTTCAATTGAATGAGTTAGATGCATACAACAATGAACAAAAACTTCATCAACATAATTTTGCTGTTTTTCCACTCGCTTGGATCCTTCCCTGTAGAAGTTAAATAAACAGATTAAGGTTATCATGCCCCTCTTTTTTTATTTTTTTCCCATGTAGAATCACTGGTTGATAGTCCCTGTTTGAAATGGAGAAAAGATTTTTCATTAATTCATTTGCCTTTCTTCGGTCAGGAAAGCTTCCAGTCACATTTGCTCAATCACAATGCATCATTCTCTGTTCTCTGACTTCTGCATGTTGACCTGTCACTTATTAGTGCTCCCTAATCTGCTTCGGTCAATAAGGCTCCATTCCTCTATTGTTTTGACTCTGCATTCCTCCATCTAAAAACCTATCCAGCCTCTAATCCCACAATAGTTCACTTGATTTTTTATTTTATTTTTATAAATTTAATATGTACCATTAAATTTCATATTATATTTTATATTTCCTGGTACTTTTCTGATCTTTTTCAAATATCAATTGAAAATTTTCAATACTTGAGAAACCTCTGTATCAATAAAATTTGGCACAGAGTCTCTTACTGTATACAGTGTTAAACAGTATTTTGGCAAATTTTGAACACACAGTGTTATTCTTGTTTGTACTTTTCCTTCATTTTCTTTTCAGAGATATGCTTCTAACACACCAATCTCACACAGTCTAATTATTGACAGAAAACTGCTTAGATTTTCTAGCTCTTTATAATTTTACGAATATTGAACAAATTCAAATGGTGTAATTACTTCACGCTCACAGAGGATATTAGTAGTAGTTTTCTCAGCAATGAATTACTATTGCCAAATATTAGAGCATTTAAATATTGGACTTTGTCCTGCATCTCAAAGCAATTCAGTTAGCCACATTAGAAACACTTTATCCACATTCATGTAATTGACGTTCAATTATTACTTCCTCTAAACTTCCCTCTGTTTATAGTTACTGATCGTTCAAGAAGGGCATACGCTTATTTAATCAAGAAATAGGGACTTTTATTTGATTTCACAAGGAATAATTATTCTGCTCACTTCTACAACTTTGTCCTTTTACAACTCCACAGCCATTAAAATGGCTAAACTCCCGCTCTCTGTTTACCATCCAAATTAATTCCACTTACTTTAACCAACCACAGCCATTAAAATGGCTAAACTCCTGCTTTAACCGACTCCACTTACACCAACTTCACTTACTCGGACCAACTAATTTCACTTACTCTGACCAACTTCACTTTTTACCAATCCTGCAATTACTCTAAGAATTCCATAAAATACTGTAAATATAGGCTAATCAACAGGCGCCTTAAATTAATCTTGAATAAATGCTAATTTTATTGTGGACATCTATATTAGCACTTCATGTAATAGAATGACAACTGTATTCAATCTAACAAAGACAGAACTAACAAATATGCCAGCAATGCAGGTGTTTACAGACACTCACAGAGTTTGGTTCATTCACATTGACTTCCACACACACACACAATCTGAGCTCAGCATACCCACACATACACCTCAGCACTTAAAGCACCTGCCAACAGCACTCGAAAACATTCCTTGCTCCATTCCCAATTCACTCACTGCCACCACCAGCCTGGATTTACAATAATATACACTCAGGTCCTGATCTCTACATGCGCAGTCCAATGGCCAAGTCCTTGATTGGATATTTTATTGTTATGTGATCTGCAAGCTTCTTCTCCACTTCCTTTACTCTTGTCACATACACGTGTGTATTAACTTCTAAGGCGATCTGAATGGATCTCCTGATAGGACCTCTCGACCGTTCAGAACTCAGTGGCTGACGTCCCCCCACCTAACCCATTAAGTCCTTTGTATCCTACCGTGTCCACCGTCGCCCACACGTTTCAAATTAAAATATCCCTTGGGTATTTCTCTGGCTTACTTGCAACGGATTTTTTTTTTTTTTTTAAATTTTATTTTATGCCGTTACAACGCCCCCGTATCCACTTTTTATTTCACTTTTCACCTAGGAGTTTTATTTAGACTGGTCTTTAGAGTTGGGTATTGGAATGCGCACACAGAAAACCAGTATAGAATATTACCCTGTGTCTGTTACTGAAATCATACAAAAGTATAATAATATAATTTTATGCCTTTCCGTCAAACGTCAGACACTTCCTATTCTATCCTCTGCAGATTAAAAAGGTTCTGCCTGCCTCTGTCTTTGGCCGGCCGTGAAGTGTCTGGCGATTGTCGTCAAGGCGTTGTCCAAATTCTAACCGAGTTTTCTGGTCAGACCCAAGAGTCTTCCCCCTCCACGTCGGGAGTCACCAGATTTGTGGGGAAAATTACCTCTTGTTACCCGGTGGTGTTCGTTAAGGGTGGAAGACAATTGAAATAAAGACTTGACCAGATTGTGATTGAAATATAGTAAATTTATAACAGACAAAGAGTAAAAATTACAAACCGCAACAGAGGAATGTTCTCAGCCACAGTTTGGAGAGCGCTCTGCCCAGGCGTTGCCCGGACATCAGTCCTTATAATCCACAGTCCCTTAGCTGTACATCAATTGGCTGTAGATCTGCCTATAACCGTAGTCTAATCAGCTCCCGCCTTACTTCATAGTATTGTCCAGTCTACTTTGGACAGGTCACAGAAAGGCGGTTACGGGATACCTGATGCCACTTTGGACTGCGCTTAGGGCGTTTTCTCTCTTGGCAGAAACTGTGCATTCCTGTGCCACTCTTGACCTTGGTCCTCTGTACAGTTCCTCTCACACACAGACACACATTCTGGGTAAATAGGTTTATAAGCTTTGAGGTATTGACATAAAAGATGTTTTAAGCAGTAAAAGATAATAATAATACAAAAGATGTTTTGATAATAATACAGATGATAATAAGATGATAAGACTACAAAAGATGTTTTGTATTATTCCACACTAGCTTGATTTAGCTGAGCAGCCATTTTAGCATTGTAATGTAATTATGTAACTAATATACTGTAACTAATATACTGTTGCTCTTGGCCAAAGTTCACTACGTTCCCGTGAAGAGTAAAATTTTGGCTTCTCGCTGTCTGTGATTCGCTAAGCGCCCTGCTCATAGTAAATTTTAATGATTCGTTATTGGTCCAGGGTGCAGTGCGTGGATCTCAGGGTGATAAGCTGTGTATGAAAACAGCAGAGATGTTTTATGCGTTTTATTTCCAACAGAATTTAGAAGATCATCATAAAGATTATATTGCCTCTTCTTCAAAATTTCGGCCTTCGACAGCGTGGCTTATTCTCCGCAAAATTTCTTCGCCACATATGGAAGCCCATAGTGGACAATATTCAAATGAAAATGTAATCACACTATTGCATTATAATTTTCCACTTATTAATGAGTTATTTGAGACAATATTAAATTGAAAATGCATTAATCCAATTATCACTGTCATTTTCACATACACATATGGGAAATCTATGACTATATTCAAATGATAATGAAAAGCTGTTTGATATTTCATTTTCAAAGTCATGCTCCGCAATACAGTGGACAATATTCAAATGCAATAAGCAAAACAGCACCCCCAGCCTATTGCATTTACATTTACATGTCATCACGCTCTTTTAGGGTCAACATGAAAATGAAAATGCTGTTTTCTAATCACTTGGAAATAATGATATAATAATGATGACGACATGTTTTATACAAATCAAGACAAGTTAAAAACGACACTCTGCTCACCTCTTTCTGCCTCTTTTATTTTCTTTCCTCGAGCCAGCCTTCGGATATAGGCAAACCTTTTCTGGGCTGAACCTCTGTATTGGCGTGCCACTAGATGTTCCTGGAACCGCAAGCATACCTGGATAGATAATATTTCAAAAAATAAAAATAAATGCTTGGCAAGGCTCAACATGCACATTTAAAAGGCACACACAGACACAAACTCTCACCATCTACAGGAATGGCAGACTCATGGGGATGCAGCTCAAATGGGCTCTGGCTAGGTTGGTGGCGTCTTAAGGGAGCGGGCGCTGATGATGGAGTGGACATTGGTGATGAAGAGGGCGCTGGTGATGGAGCGGACATTGGTGATGAAGAGGGCGCTGGTGATGGAGCGGACATTGGTGATGAAGAGGGCGCTGGTGATGGAGCGGACATTGGTGATGAAGAGGGCGCTGGTGATGGAGCGGACATTGGTCATGAAGAGGGCGCTGGTGATGGAGCGGACATTGGTGATGAAGAGGGCGCTGGTGATGGAGCGGACATTGGTGATGAAGAGGGCGCTGGTGATGGAGCGGACATTGGTGATGAAGAGGGCGCTGGTGATGGAGCGGACATTGGGGATGGAGCTGGTGCTGGTGTAGGTGCAGGTGCAGGTGCAGGACGGTCGGTCACAAAAGCTGGAGCAAAGTCTGTCTCACTGAAAATATCTGGATTCAAGGGCCAGATACCGGTACACTCGAACCCAGCTGAAATGCTGCTTGCTGTCGCAGCTTGAGGCAGTGCTTTAGCCACAAGACTCGGGATGTTGTAGATGGTCAAAATTCCTCCAGGGTTCATTCGCATCCATTTGTCTGCTGCACTGTTAATGTAGTGCTTCAGAGGACCAAAAACGCTTCGGTCTAGCGGCTGAAGACGGTGGGAGCAGTGCGGGGGAAAAGACAGGAGCACAATGCCATGTGACTGGCAAAAGTCAATAGCTACCACAGATAGGTGTGATGGATGATTGTCTAAGAGTAGCAGCAACTTTGACTCCGGGGTCACGCGGGTGTGTCTTGCAAAATGCTGTAAAAATGCCAAGAAATCGGCCTCCTGCATCCACCCCGATCCATTGGCAGAACCATTGCAGCCAAGGGGGCCATCCCGGATGAAGTGGTCCTGGAACTTTCTCCTTGGGAAGATAAAGTAAGGGGGAAAAAAGTTGCCTTGGGCGTTGGCAGCAAAGGCAACAGTCACCAATCTCCCTCTTTCCCCAGAGGTCACAGCACCGACCTGGCGCTGCCCCTTGGTGGCAATGATTTTGTCTGGCACTTGAACGGTTGTGGTACCTGAAATAATAAATGAAATGAATTATTGCTGTTGCAAATCACTGTTGCTTTTTAATTTATCTAAATATAAATTTTTACCTGTTTCATCCATGTTCCAGATGTCCTTTGCTTCAAAATTATAGCGTGTGAGGACAGTCTTTAGGTTGTTAAAAAACGATGTCACGTTGGTCTTATTGAAGCTGGTGGAACGGGACATGCTGGTGGCTTGAGGTCAATGGATGGTCAGGGTTTTGTTGTGCTCGAGGAAGGAGGTGAGCCAATCCTTCCCTGCCACCTGGTTTTTCTCCCATGAACATGGAGTTTTGAGGCCAATATTTTCGGCCAGCTCATATGCAAACTTTCACACCTAAAACAGCATGAAAAAAGAGGTTAATTCCCAGATAGCAAGCACCTCAGAGCCGGGGCAGATCCGGAGCTGAGGTGCTTGCTATCTTAGGCAAATGGCGATAGTGGTGTAGCTCTGTCTGCAGTGTTACTCCAACCTCTTTAGGACTCAGGCCAAAATATATATCAGCTGCTCTCCTTATATATGCCTGCAGTCTCTTCTCCTGTTCTTCTGTGAAGACTTTGTTGTGAGCCCTGTACCCTGGGGCTCTGGCCTGCTGCCCTCCTGCCTCTGCCCTTCTCTTGCGGTACCTGAACAGGGTGAAATGACAAACGCCATGCACCTCTGCTGCCCTCCTTATACTCTCGCTTCTTCGGACATCAAGAAAGGCCCTTGCGTAGACCTGCTGGTCAACCTTTTCTGTCTGAGTAGTTCTGACCCTAACTCTTGGCATTTTCTGTCGGTAAAATATAACACAAGAAAATTCGGCCTCATTAGCAGAGAGGGTCGAACGTAACGGTTGCTACATCCACCCCGACAGTGACTCCAGACATTAGAACCAGGATTGCTTCTAAAGTGGAAAAAGTCTGACATTTCAAACTTCAGGATATGTTACAAAACTAAATGACCTATCACTTAATGAAAAATATGACACATGGAGCAATAAAGACCATCTTTAAGCCAAAAAAGTTCACCATTTGTCTGAATTTACTCACCACTGTGGAAAACGGTCTTCCCGGTCTTGTTCCGCGAGGAAGTGTCGAAACCTCAAGATTTTTCGCAGGCCTGGAGAGTGTCGCAAGCTGCACGAGCTGACCTTATATGACCCATCGAAGTGCGGATGGCTGTGAGTAAATCGCTGTATTACTTTCGGCCCACGTTACTTTCGCACCAGCTCTCCCCTACATTATTCATCATTTTAATTGAACATAAGTCGTTATAACATTAAACAATTTAGATTTCTTTTTGGAAAATGCTTAATAAAACAAACAATAATTTTATTTTGCTGTTGATATCGTCATTTAGACAGCAAGTGTTTCTGGGTAATGGCCATGAGCATGAGCGCAGATCAGCTGTTTTTACGATATGTCCACTCGCTCGCTGATTATTGTTCCCTCAACTCCTTGCTGTTCACAAAATTTCAGATCATCCCAATAAAGTTATGTTAATGTGTCGTTCATTTGCTCATTATGCCTTATTGTTCTTGATGATGACCATTATTAAGATAATAATTTTAAGATGATAATGTTAACAAAGAAATAGGAAACTTTATATTATAGAATGAAATAGCGTAGTAACCCTCGGTGTGTTTTACGTAGGTCTATAACACTTTGAGGAGTGTGCAAAAAGCTCCGTTGCGAGAGGTTGAAATGTCTGAAATAGCAGCATCATACACGCATTTATTCACGTAGATAAGACACGTGCGAACTTGTGCACGGCTATAAATTGCTAATGAGCGGGTACGCGCTATATTCACGTGATGTCAATAGCTTGATTGATACAAAGATGTATCAAGAAATTTAGTGTTTTTTTCTTGGGAAGACATTATTGCACTTCAACAATTACTGAGAATTCGGAAGGGGTAAAGTTTATCCTGCATTGTTGTAGAACAGAGAAGTCAGCAGGGGTCACTCTCCTCAAGGAAAATTAGACAGTTGGCAGCTGCTTGAGCTGAAAGATACACATGATCAATTGACCAGCACACAGGTGACAAATTAAGGTAAAAACCTGAAGAAGTGAGTGGAGATAGTACAATGAAGCAATTAACATCCTATAGTTCTCAATAGCATTGCATAAAAATGCTGGGGCTGCCTAAATGAGCATGACCTTCTGAAAAAATTTGAAGTCACTTTTAAACCCCTGATATATGTGCCCAAATACTGAACCTACTTTCAGTCAAAAGGACAATTCAATTAACCATAATATAAATAGGAACTGTAGCATTTGTATTTAGGTGAGCACATGTGCGCTTTACATGGGGAATGATACAAGGGTGAATACAACCCCAATTCCGAAACAGTTGGGACAAAGTGTAAATTGTGAATAAAATCAAAACGCAATGACTTTCAAATCACATCAGCCAGTATTTTATTCACAGTAGAACAGAGATAACATGGCAAATGTTGAAACTGAGAAATTTTACAATTTTATCCACAAAATGAGCTCATTTCAAATTTGATGGCTGCTACAGGTCTCAAAAAAGTTGGGACAGGGGCCTGTCTACCGTGGTGTACCATCCCTTCTTCTTTTTAACACAGAGTGGAGGCGTCCAGGCATTGAGGAGACAATTTTCATGAGTTTAGCCATTGGAATTTGATCCCACTCTTGTTTAATGCAGGCTTCCAGCTGCTGGAGAGTTTTGGGTCTCCTTTGATGGACTTTTCGTTTAATTATGCGCCAAATGTTCTCAATCAATGAAAGATCAGGACTGCAGGCAGGCCAGTTCAGCACACGGACTCTTCTACTACGAAGCCATGCTGTTGTAATAGCTGCAGAATGTGGTTTTGCATTGTCCTGCTGAAATACACAAGGCCTTCCCTGGAATAGATGTCGTCTGGAGGGGAGCATATGTTGCTCGAAAACCTTTATCTACCTTTCAGCATTCATGGTGCTTTTTAAAACATGCAAGTGTCCCACACCATATTCACTAATGCATCCCCATACCATCAGAGATGCTGGCTTTTGAACTGAACGCTGATAACAGGAGGGGTGGTCTTTCTCCTCTTTAGCCCGGAGGACACAACGGCCATGATTTCCAACATGAATGTCAAATTTGGATTTATCTGGCCACAGGACACTTTGCCACTTTGCTACAGTCCATTTTAAATGAACCTTGGCCCACAGAACATGGCGGCGCTTCTGGATCATGCTCAACAATGGCTTCCTTTTTGCATGGTAGAGTTTTAGGTGGCATCTGTGGATGGCATGGCGGACTGTGTTTACAGACAGTGGTTTAAGTATTCCTGGGCCCATTTAGTAATGTCAATGACAGAATCATGCTGGTGAGTGATGCAGTGGCGTCTGAGGGCCGGAAAATCATGGGCATCCAGTAAAGGTCTTCGGCTTTGTCCCTTACGCACAGAGATTTTTCCAGTTTCTCTGAATCTTTTGATGATGTTATGCACTGTTGATGATGAGACCTTCAAAGTCTTTGCAATTTGATGTTGAGGAACATTGTTTTTAAAGTATTCCACAATTTTTTTTACGCAAGCCTTCACTGGTTGGAGAGCCTCTGGCCATCTTGCTGCCGAGAGACTCAGCCTCTTTAAGACATCCCTTTTATAGCCAATCATGTGACACACCTGATGCCAGTTAATGTAATTACTTGCTAAATGTTCTTTCAGCTAATTCTCTTATATATTAATAGCTTTTTCAGCCCTTTATTGCCTGTGTCCCAACTTTTTTGAGACCTGTTGCAGCCAGAAAATTTGAAATGAGCTCATTTTGTGGATAAAAATGGAAAATGTCTCAGTTTCAACATTTGAAATGTTATCTGTGTTCTATTGCAAATAACATATTGGCTCATATGATCTGAAAGTCATTGCATTTTGATTTTATTCACAATTTACACTTCGTCCCAACTATTTCGGAATTGGAGTTGTACAATACAAAAAAAACATTTCACGCCACACAAACACACATACACACACACCAGCCTGAAAAATGTTCCAGCACTTGACCTTGGCCTGTTGCCAATTCCTCTTCTGACCAGTCATGTTTGTTCTGTGTGTGTATTTTATATTAAATATATAAGAGTGAGAGATTGCGATTTGCTCAAACAGTTGTACTTTTTTTTGCATTTTGGATGTTTGTAGTTAGTCTTCATGATAAATTTCCAGAGTAACATTAACTTCCACTGCTCACTTTATAGGCAAAGTGCCCAACTGTTTGTACAAATCACAAGTAACGGTCTGAATTATACGGTTTCAGTGGAACAGTGGTTAGAAAGTGTATATTTTTGGATGACTTAGGTGTTCAGCCGGTCCGCAATTGTCCACAAGGCTTTCGCTCTTTGTTTAATTATTGCGGCCGTACTGCCTTTATTTTTTATTTTTTTACATATTATGCGTTTAACTTTCTGGTAGCTTTGCATTATAAGTTCATGCTCACTTGAGGAGAGGTACGCGGCCCCCCTTCTATCCCTTTCTGCATCAGTCAATCTGTGATCGACCACGCGGTCAATCGAAGAAAGCGGTGAATGCACACTTACCCGAATTTGTTACACCTGGTTTGACATAACTGCTCCTCTTCAGCCAGGCTTGGCAAATGTGTAACGGCTTAAGCCAGGATGCACTGAGTAGAATATGTCAAGCCTCGCTTTCTCAATCATCCTCGATTTCTGAATTCTGCTTTTGTGCAGCAGCCCCCAGCATACCAGCATATGTTGTGTTTTGGTGCTGGTTTTTCCAGCAGGGGAGCCCTGAACTAATCACATATCAGGCAGTGATGAAGTCATTACTTACCGATTGTGGATTATCAGTAAACTTATACATATGCTGACCGCTATGCTCGGGAATAATTTTAGGACAAAAACCGAAAATATTTGTTTGACATGGAACCGAGAGCCTTGGTTTGTAACTCCAAACTGCTGTCGTTTTCAGCGACAGCACAAGCCCCTGTTATGCTTGATTTCTGCTCCCTACAGTAAACTGCTTAATTGTGTGTGTTGCTTTAGATCAGGGTTGGAGATTTACCATCCTGTAAGTTCTCAATTCAACCCCAATACACCTGACTCTACTCATCAGCAGCTCTGTGAGATCTCTCACCTTTGATTGTGTTCTCCTCTCTAAGGATTGACATGAAAAACCTTCAGGACAATAGATCTCCTGGAACAGACGCCCAGCTTTAGTGAAGTCTATGTAGCAAAAGCAGAAAAAAGTACTTGTAAACTGCAAGTTCCTTATTGCCTAATACAGATATGAAAGTCAAACCATCATGAATGCACCGATTATTATCTGCGGAAATGGATTTAGTGGATCTCATTGCTCAATTTCTTTTCTTTGTGAGGATGAAAGAGAATTGTGTGAGGCTGCTTTGATGAACCTTGTGGTTTCATGTGTAAGACCTTACACCAGGTTACACAGTCTCACCTGTGCTCCAGAAGGCTGACTGCATTGCGCCACTTGTTTGTCTGGGATGCACTTCTTGGATTGCATCACTGACAAATAATATATTGTTAGAACAGGGATAGGGGGGTACTCATCTACCCCTCCTTTTAGCCCCTCCTCTGTTTTACTGTAGATCTGTTTGTCACATCACAAACTCACTCTGCAAACAAAACCCCCTATATGTGAGTCCTCTTGCACACCCACCCATCCTTAAATATAATCCTGTGGTGACAGGGGATTGTACAGTCACTCCAAATGCTGTTGTTCCCTCAATGGATTTGTGACTGGCTATCATCTGCACTGCTTACTTCCCACTCAAATTTATACACTTACTGAACTGGAACTATATTGAATAAAAACATAACCCTCCTGGACACAAGTGATCAGGATACAGGGGCCTTCTGGGCTGTCTGACCTCGAGGAGTGTTATTTCAAGCTATTGCAGTTTCTCAGGTAAGCTATTCATTTTCTCAATCTGATAAAAACTCAATAATTTCTTAAGCTGTGGTTGAGTGAGAGACTTTTGCAGACAATTACAAAAAATAGACCCAAAGGGCAAACCTTGTCTTCTGGGAACACTGTCTCCAATCTCAGGGAGCTCCAGTGCAGTTTCAAAGAGTAAAGCTGGTGTATCAGAGGAGAGGTAGTTTTCCCTGGATGGCGGTAATCTTCCCAGAAAACAAAAACTATCCTTCGGTGGAGCAATGCAACTAAATTGTGTGAGGCTCCCTTGACAAGAATAATTTCTCAAAAAAGAGAGATTAACTTAGTGAAAAATAGGCCAGAATAAGTGTTTTCATCACTAATGTGCAGTAAATGTGTTATGATGAGGAATACTTCGGAGAAAAGAATCATGTAAAATAATGGTGAAATCAGCTTAAGAACATAATTTAGTCTCTCAGTCAGTTTAAATGGTGAGTTCAGTTAGGCTTGACCATGTAACTTACATTCACTCTCTTTTCTAAAGATCATCAACCCTCAAACCTGCGAGATAAAACCAAAATGAACAGCTCTGTCATTAATTCTAGCCAACCCTTCAACCACTCCTCTTCAGGATCCAGTCTCCAACTCTCGTACGCATTGAAAGAGTGCTTATATTCACTTCTTGGGTTTTCATTTCTGTTTATTGAAAGAAGCATCAACCTATTAGTGGGCTACCCTGCCAACATCATGGTGATGTGGCTCGTGGCCAGAGAGAAGAGTGACTCTTCCACCTCGGATATCTTTATCTTTAATCTGGCCATCGCCGATGCATTGCTCTGCGTGATGAGCCCCATCCACTTCTATGGCTTCACTTGGCTCAGAATCACATATTTCGATTATATAATGTTGTTTACCATTGGGATCAAAAACTCCTCCCCACTCTTTCTCACCTGCATTTGCCTGGACCGCTACGTGGCCGTGGTCCACCCCATTGTGTTCACCAGCATCAAGGATAAGAAGATCAGAGTGGCTATTTCCATGCTTGTTTGGGGGCTCATGATAGCCTTTGCCCTCTGCAGGACATTGTGGTTGTTCCTCTCAGATAGCATCTACATTGGGCTGATCCTGGCTGCCTTCGCCATCATGGTTTTCTGCAACATTTCTATCATGTGGAGTCTGAGGAAGTCAGTCTTGGGGAAAGAGAAGATGCCCCCCATGAAAAAGAAAGCCCTCAGGACCGTGCAAATCTATCTGGGCATCATAGTGTTTCATTACCTGCCTGTAGTTTTTATCAAGCCCTTGATGTTTATTCCTGGTATCCCAGAAATATGTGACATTGGATTGATTATGTTCTCAATTATGTACCTCAGTACCATCACTGCACCCTTCCTCTACATCTCCCAGATTAAGCAGCTGCCATGGCTGAAAAACTTTCTCTGCATCTGCTGCCGAAGCCCTTCCCCTGAGTGACATAATGTAAGCACATTAGATGTATGCTTGTTATTGTCTGTTACGCTGCATTTACCCTCTACATAAATTTGTGAAAATGAGTTAATGAAACAAAGCAAGAATGTTATCTGAGTTTTAGGCAAATATACTATCTTTGGTTTGACTGTAATAAGGATAGAGATGATTATTAACACAACTGTAACCATTATGCATTGATTAAAAAGTGAAAACTATTTGCATCACCCACATGCCTCTATCACCATGATTTCATATGACGCAAATTAAACAATTTTTGATTGAAAATGAGAATGTATGATCAATCAATCAAAGAGACCAATTTTTTTTATGTAACGTGTATATGATATTTATCTCCAAATTTCAAAGTTTGTTTTATTATATACTTTTAATTTAATTATGCCAGCATGTGATCTAGTTTCTGTCATGGTCTGTGTATGTGCTTTTTGCTTTCTTTGTTACTCTCGTCCCTGATGACATCGTATTCTTTCCCCATCGGATTTTTCACCCAGCTGGCTGATTATTCCTGGGCGGTCCTTCCCCGGACTCTGTATAAGCCGGAGGTCGCCACACCTCCTTTGTTGGAGTTTCTGCTTTCAAGTTACTCGCTTCGGCTTGAGAAATCTGTAGTCAGGGTTTGCCAGACTATATATTATCTTTATTTCTGGGAAGCTCTGCTTCTTTCGGGATTTTATGGCACAATTGTTTGGTGCCTTGTTAGTTTCTCGTTTATTGAGATTTCTTTTCCTCTGTTGTTGCTTGCCTTGTTTCTGGCACTTAAGTCTTTCGTGTATTCAGAGACGCGAGCTCTTTTCCCTTCCATTCTCGCTCTATCACTTTCAGCTGCGCCGGCTCCGTGCTTGGTGCACCTTCACCTGCCGCTGCATCTGAAACTCCACTTTAACCAGCCATTACAGTTTCTCCCAGGAAAAACTGACAATAACTGCAGAGTTTCCGGAAGCACACACCATATTCGCAAATAAAATGGATTGTTTTGGCTATTCCTGTGCTTCATGCAGACAGTTAGTGAGCGAGTATCACATTCAAAGTATTGGCTAGGCCAATTTATTTATTTATAGTTCTTTGGTATTATTTGTTTAACATTGTAATTATTATTACTTGGTGTATATGTAACCTGGATATTAGTATTATATTCTTTTTATCTATAGCCATTATACGTCTATATTTACACTTATTTAATTCAGTATTTACTTTGGTATTTATTTATTTACATACTTACCATTCTGTGCTTACCTCATTTTATTTATTATGTAATTGAATCTAGTTTGTTTACACCTCTTTACGCTTGTAGCCATGATTGTATGTTGACTGTGGGACCACATTGGAAATAAGCTTCGGCTTTCATGTGTTATCCTGGTTTTTAATGTCAATCATATTTACATGTTTTTTGTATGTATGTTTTACATTTATTTACCAAATAAACAAATCAAATCAAGTGTAAAACTTTTTTTTTTTGAAAGATTTTTTTTTTCCGGGGGATTTTTTCCCTTTACTGGACAGTTAGACAGTGGAGACAGACAGGAAAGTTGGGGACAAGAATGGGGAAGACATGTGGCAAATGACCCGAGCCAGAATCGAACCCGGGTCGCCGCGGGAAGGACACAGCCTTTATGGTGCGCGCGCTTAGACCTGGTAAATGGTTTTTGTTGAAACTGGTTGAGACATGAATGGATTCAATATTTTAGTGATTTCTTCAGCTGTAATTTGCTGGTTACCAGCAACAATATCTCAAATGTGTTTTTTGCGCTTCCATAAATGTTGATGTAGTTCCCTCGCCAAATTAATATCCTGTTTCTGAGAATTAAGCTCAAGAAATTTGGGCGCCAGCAATTTTAATCCCGATTGGTTAGTACCCCAATCATGCTTTTGAGACTTATCGAGCAAAGTACTGCTGGTTTGTCCTCTGTTAAA
Organism: Gymnothorax javanicus; assembly: GCA_029692085.1. NCBI lineage: Eukaryota > Metazoa > Chordata > Actinopteri > Anguilliformes > Muraenidae > Gymnothorax > Gymnothorax javanicus. The sequence goes on along the minus strand of CM056200.1, from coordinate 31,201,267 downwards.
CACACCCCTACTGGTTAAAGTATTTATATAAATATCAATGACACAGGCTTGATCAGTAATTGGGCCATTCTTAGTCACGCTTGTGACCAAAAATGTAACAAATAGTAGAAAAAAAATCACATCCAATTACAAAAGAATTGGAGGTTCATGATTGTGGACCTTATTTGGGAGTACTACTTATCCAAGTCTATCAAGTAAAAATTGTTTTTGTGACATAAACTTTCACTACTTAAAGTCAGAGGTCAAATACAACTGGTCACATGTGTGACTTCACATAGAAACTGATTTTTCATAACTCTATTTGACTTCTAAAACTCTGTGAAGTTGAAGAATCTAGAATGTTCATAGTTTTGGGGTATGGAAAATAGCAAGGAGTGAATTTGATACCTTTCATTAATTTTCAAAGTATTTCTTTGTTTGATGACATCTGGTCACGTGTCTGACATTTTGGTTCACTTCTCAAATTTAAAACCTTTTTTCAGGGGGACTTCAAAATTTTGTCCACCACCAATATCTGCAGTTAAAAGCTGAGAGGGGACTTCTTACAGGATTGCAGTACACTGATGTAAATGTAGCATGTTTCACAGTCCAAATTCAACCTTATCACTGTTGGTGCTCTCTCTCTCTGTCATCAGGCACGCGATGGCTGTTTAATTTATGTAAATATCAGTCCACATCTGCGGGGCATAAATCATATGAAGTGGTTGGTTAAACCCAGTTGTGATCTTTTGATCCGAGCTGTGTGGCTATTTTACCCTTTTTGCTGTTCAGGTCTCTGGGTGACTAAACATTGTATATCCTGGATAATCATAAGTGGTACAATCTTGAATATGCAGACTGGTATGGATGCAGTGCATTGATTTTGATTTAAAATAAATAAAACTTTGCTCAATTAATAATAAATCCTTGTGACAATAAAACCCCACTTTTAAAAGACATTTTAAAAAAGTTAAAAAATAAAAAATATACAAGGTTAAAAAGTTTTAGAAAGTATAGAAACTTTCGAAATTATTGTAAAAGCTTTTAAAATTTGTAGTAAAAGCACACGATGGTTCGACGCAACTTCGCGTCATTCTCTAGTGACTGAAAGACTGAATGTTTGCAGAGCATAAACAGAGAAGAATAAAAGGAAAAGAAAGAAAGGAGTGGGATGACTGTCACGTGCGTCACCTAAAGAGCTTTCCACGGACAGAGTCCGATTGGACGTTTAATTTTTGTTTGAGCTAGGGATGCACCGATCCACATTTTTTCACTTCCGATCCGATCCCGACACCTGAATTTGGATATCTGCTGATACCAATACTATTCCGACACCAGAGCTCTGTTTGCTTTAATTTTATTATTATCTTTATTGTTGATTTTACATGAGGCTGTAATAAACTCCTCTCTACAGGCAAGTATGATATGAACGAATGTATGCATGTCTGTCCCAAAAGGTAACCTGAGGTAAGTATAAGGTCAGAAAAGGAAGTCAGAAAAACAGGAAATCCTGTTAACAGGAAAAATCCCATCCTGAAAACAAATATGCAACTGCAAGGGTTTCAAATTGACTGTCAATATTTATTAAATCCAAGACAGATACACAAAAAGGGTAAACTTTTCTAACTCTACCCCTCTCCAAATAAAATACAAAGGGCCGCTTCATCTGATCAGCATTAATTAAGTATACTTGCTCATGTAGCAGCAACAAATGAAGGTTTACAAATGTCAAATGTTTTAAATAAAAGAAAAGTGCAATAAGTGTAAACATCTTACACACACACTGTCAATAAAACAGTGTGCATCTGAACAGCACAAATCAAGTACAGCAAGAGGTTTGGCATTGAAGGTGACCTGGATTAAGCTTAACGCCAGAGTCTGTGTCACTATTCTTCAAAAGAAAACAATAAAAAGTAAATGACTCCTCAAAAAGGTAAAATTGAGGGAGTGATCTAGTGTTCAACAAATCTCACTTAAACATTGGCAGGTTCTTTTTGAGGGATATGAGCATTTCTGCTCTCTCGGCTGTCAGACGATTCCTCTTTTCATCCACGATACTGGATGCTGTGCTATACGGTCTTTTGCTTTCCGCACTGGTTGAAGGGGCACTCAGGAACTTTACCGCAACAGCAGCAAGGAGAGGAAAGTGAGCATGGTTGTTTGCCCAGTACTGGAAAGGGCCATCTTTCTCACATATCGTTGGCTCTTTCAAATACATTAGCATTTGGATAACCACTGCCTGGGTACCTCCTGAGGGTTCATCATGCTCCTCCAGAATTCTGTCCTACAGACTGCTGAAGCTGCTCTTCCTTGTGCTTGGAGGACAACCAGTGCTTGGACCAGCTTCCATCCAAGAGACCTTTTCTGCTGGCTCTGCCTCCGCTGCCCCTGCTTCATCAGCTGATGCCCTGAGCAGTGCTCGCTCCATCTTCTCAAGCTCTTGTGTCAGGAGAGCCTTCACCCTCCTGGCAGTTTCTCCACTAGCAAAGAATCTGACACAAAAATGAAAGAGGTTGAGTACAACTTATTTGCTGCTGCTGCAATACAGCACGCACACACACACACACACATACACACGCACACACACACACACTCACACCTCCACCTCCTCGCTTATCCAATTCATTGTAGGCTACATTAACAAATATCCACTTTAAAGCTAGGAATCAATCAACATGTAGTTTTGGTTTAGCAGGATTTAATTTTCAGTTTAAAACTTAGCCAACATTAATAAATAGGGCATTAATAAAAATATCCCTCACCTGTCCTTGTATCGAGCGTCCACTAAAGTGGCAACAGCATTGAGGGGTCTGCTGACAGCTTGGAGGAGCGTGCTTTTCATTGTTTTGATGCCGCTGTCAGTACTGTACTCGGCGAGCAGGCGTTTTAAAACGGTGACGGCTGGGATTATGCCGGCTGCAGAGGAGTTCGCTGAGCTGATTTTCCCGGTTAACTCCTCGAAGGGTTCCAGCACCATCACTGTTTTTATGTCGATAGCATCAATAATTGCCGAAATGGCAGATTGTGTGGACAATGTCAGGCAGTGGCCTATCGTTACCGATAAAGGTATATATTATAAATCAATGTATTAAGTATTAATGGTCTGTTATTAGCTAAATATTTGTGTTAATAATTAGCCTACAGCAATATAACTACAGATATGTAGGCATCGCTCGCGTCGGCTAGCGGATATAACTCTTATCCTAGCCAGATTCAAATAAATACTCTTAATTTTACAGATAGCCGATTCCGGATCATTTTATATTGACGGTCATATTAGCTGTTCAAATGTTTGCGTTAATAATGCAGCTGTGTGTTTTACCACATTATTAGCACTAGCAGGTTTCGCAAATATTCACCGCAGCTTAGGACCGCTATCTGCTGGCGAACGTCATCCTCCTTTACAGGGAATCTGTACAGTGTTATGGTGCTAAACTGGGGCAGTCACTATGTGCCAAAGGTGTATGGATTTCGTGTATACTCTTTTTCCAAATTTGAATTTTCCCACTGCTATTTCAGCAGCCGAACACATAACAGTTTCTTCCCGGCATGTGAGTTCAGAAAAAGAATAACTTGTAAATAGAGAGGGCTAAAATATAGAGTGCCACTGGCGCTCTCCTTAGACATCCGTTCATTTCCAATGACGTTTGGACCGCAGCAATGGCGGCAAACGCAACTTTCTGGTTTCGCCGGATTAGTCAATAGAAGGAGCTATTCCATCTTGTTTGAACATCTTGAACAAGACGAGTCGGGGTGGTCGTGGTTCCCGCACCTTGCATTTCATGCTGCAGGTCTTCCAAGCAAGACTGTGCGAGCTGTGAATGCTTGAAGTGTGCTATGATCTTCCTGCTGTTTGCTAATGCATCACTAACACTGTGTTGTAACATTAGCCCCTCGTGCACAACGAGCTGCGGCGTGTGAGCAAAACAGCCCAGACTAGGAACTGCCATGCCTTCCATTGCAGCCTTCATGTTACTTGCATTGTCCCGTAGAATGACATGCACTTTTTCTAGAGGGATCTCCCAGTGATTCAACATCTCGGTAATGGATGCTGCGATTGTAGCTTGGTTGTGTGAGCCCCTGCACTTTTTTACCTGAAGCACCGCACTACAGAGGCTGTGTGTATCTGAGTCAACCCAGTGCACAGTGAGGCTAATCAGTGACATTGGGCAGATATCTGAAGTCCAAATATCTGGAGTAAAGCTCAGGGCTGGAACTCCTTTTAACTTCTCTGCTAACTTGGTTGACACTCGGTTATATAAATCAGGTAGCGCAGTCTCTGATAAATATTTCCTGCATGGTAAACTATATTTGGCTGCAAGTGTTCAATCAGGCTGCGAAATCCTGCGTATTCTACAACTGATAACGGTTGGTCATCGAGTACGATGAAGTTGAGCAACTTCTCGGTAATCCCTTTAGCTTTCACGTTGTTTGGTGGACGTTTACCATGTTTTTGGAATGATTTCAAAAGTGATTCCAGCCGGCTCCTTTCCTCTTTCTGCCCCTGGTGAAAAAAATCCTCCTGCTCTTTAATGTGGTGCTTTTTCAAATGTTTGATTAATTTCATTGTATTGTAGGTCACGCCGGAGCTTCCGCCTCTCGGTACAACGGCTTTGCAAACATTGCACGTTGCTGTCTTGCTTTGCGGTGTTTCTCGTGTGAAATATTTCCACACAGCGGACATGTTGTGATGAAAAGTAGATTAGCCACAGTTCTGCTCAATGCTCGCCTGCTAGCTGGCTACAAACTGTGGAATGGATTTCCTGAACGGAGGCGTGTCTTATTACTTCGCGTCTCATTGAGACACGCCTCCGTTCAGGAAATCCATTCCACATTTTGCAGGCAGCTAGCAGAGCAGCCGACAGGGAATCACTTGTGAAGTCATTTCAGCAGACACCATTAAAGCACAGACATGGCTCATGGATCGGAAATCTCTGCAGGCTGGATCGGAAATTTCTGATCCATTAATTAGGTTGGTATGGGAACCCGATACTGTAACTGGATTGGATCGGCCCCATCCCTAGTTTGAGCTCCTTAATGAAGAACATTTCACAGATCAAACTTCGCTCAAGTTTATAAACTCTTCATTAATGGTCTAGTCCAGCAGAAACAATCTTGAATATGCATAATGTATGGATGCAGTGTTTTGATACTGACTGAAAATATACTCAGCTTCGCTCAAGTTTAAGAGCCATATTCTGAGCAAATGGCATTTTTGAGATACTTAGTGGAGTTGACATCTCAGAATTGCATGAAATTTGGCAGAACGGTGCCCATATTTGTGTAATGGAAAATCCCGGCGTTTGAGCGCACAATTTTTCTTGATATGGCGACAGCGCCACCTAGAAGTGGACAAGTCAGGTACTAAATTGAGCATTTTTGAGGAAAAATGCCCATTTTTTGAAGGAATATTGTGGATAACTGCTTCAATGTGCCAAACAAGTTATGATTGTATCTGATACTGGGGTACCCAATTTTTTAAAATGTGAAAGTGCCGCCTGGTGGTCATGTTGGTTATACATGCAATGACAAGAAATCTGTGTATAACGGGAAAAAAATATTTCTTCAAATTCAGGCTTATTTTAATTTTTAATCCAGATAAATCCCAAATTCATCTTACCTTTTTCCTTTTCAGACATTAAAGGTGAGAAAAATTTTGAGGTATTTAGTCTGGCACTTTTTTGGTTTTTTGAGATATTTGCTCCCAAAGATGGGTTCGAGCTTTCTCCTGTTTGTACAGTGGATTAACATTAATAACCAGACACCTGCGGGGGTTATTTGAATTTGAACCGTCCTTGGGGCTAAAGAAAGGACACCAAAAACATCTTTGGCACTATGCTCCATCTTGGAGCAGCGGCTACAGACAATCTCCAATTTGCCCATTCTTTAATGATTTGCAGTGATGTTCAGGGTCCCATAAAAATGATAACCAAGAAGACAGAGCCTTGAAATTAGCTGAGTCTCGAGCCTTTTTCAGGATATTTTAACATGCCAAATGAAGTTTTATGGCACCGTTGCCAATGTCTGGATATAAGGGGACGAATATTCAAAAATATATGGGGGGTGCTGTTACCAGTATATCAGATCTGTTAAAATCAGACATGTGCCATGGAGAAGTTTCTTGAAATGGAATGGCCCTCATTTATCAAGCCTGCATAGGATCTGGTGTAGATTCTGGTGCAAATATCAGTGTTCGCCAGGTGTCTTGTCTGATTTACTAAAAGTGTGTACGTCGCTGATTTTGGTGTAGAACTGGCGTGGCATTGATAAATCTGGTGGCTGAAACCATTGTAATTTACATGACACGCCCATCTATATTCATGCTCCTGGAGGCATAGTCCTGCCCACTTTACAACATGGACTCTCGAAAGACAGCAAAGAATAAAGAACTTCACTGAGGAGGAAATATAAATTATCACGTCCGAGGTTGAGGAAAAAAAAATTATTTGGAAGCCTTAAGAGTGGCATAAAGGGAGCCCAGAAGGCTGCAGTTTGGAAAACTATTGTTGCGGTAAACACCGTTGAGGTGGAAAACCGGAGTGCAGCAGAGGTTTGATTTAATTCATTTTTAAATCCAAACTTATTTAACTGCGTCCAAGAACAAAAAATAAACGAAATTCGCGTTAGACGCACTTTTAAGCGTGGCCAAGATGTACATTTCTCCATTGCCCACACTTATTTTAAAGGGGCAATAAGCGGAAATCCATAATTTCTAGATTGAAGGAATTAAAAATCGCTATGTGAAGAACAAGATGTGTAATTTCACCTGGAGTGCAGCAGGACATTACACACCCGCTCTCTGTGTTGATCTCCAGCCCCTTGTTTACAAGCCCAGTCCGGCTGCGCATTCATGTACGTTCATGTGAATCGCTGCCTCCTCCTTCCCGAGAATGCATTCATACAGCCAGTGAGCAGAATCGCCTCCTCCTCCTTCCCAAGATTACATTCATACAGTCAGTGAGCAGTGGCAGCGCGTATTTTTTAAAACGCGAAATGGCGGAGAGCGGAAGGAAACGTTCACCTGAAGACGAGCAGGATCCGAAATTACATCTAAAGAAACAACGGTCATTGGCGAAGAAGTTGTTGGATAAAGAAAGGGACAGAACCCAGATTAATATTGGCCTTGCATTTCCAAGGTGGAGAGCACTGTGAGAGCTAAAGGGGCAACAATTTGACTCGGAGCTAGCTCTTCTCCTGGACAGGTAAGTAACAACATAAAGTCAAATGTCTGCTTTAATTAGTGTTACATTAACGTTGGGCACATGTTGCTATGTCGATTTAATTTAATTCAATGTTAAAATCGTAGCTTGGGTTGATGTCCGAAGCTTGAGTTGTTAGTTGCTCGGTCCCAGAAATGGGCCAGGCGTTATGGTTGTGTTTGGTGAGTAGCTCGGCAGCCAGCTGTTGGGATTATGCCTCGCACAGAACTCCAATGTTGGGGAAATTCCTCGAATGGTGGCACCTTTGTGGTGATAATGCCCGAGCAGTGGCGACGTTGTTGTACATGCAATGGCACGTCATACATGGGCGCTGGCTGTTTGGGTTACACCTCACAAATGGAGACCACGTGTTGAGGCAGTTTGCCAAATGATATTACTAATTTGACTTTCAAAAACATATGATTTTGTAATATTAATATTACATATTAATATGAATACCTTGAGGCACCACCCTTCCTTAGTGAATAGCCAATTAATAGCCAATTAATTAAAATTAATAGCTAATTAATAAAACCTCAATATCCACTAAGCTATTATTGTGGAAATTGATTAATAATTAAATTAATAACTGTAACCAACTTACCCAATCAATAGTTAGATTGAAGGATTCGGAGTTCTACATTGAAGAGGTTGGCAATTTCATTCACTCTTGTACAACATCAGTAACCACAGAATATGTCTTTAAAGAATATTTATTTAAATGAAACAAATGTGACACACAATCTAGACTACACTTAACACTGACACTATATACACAATGAAGGAGGAGTGTGTGTGCATGTGAGTGTGTGTGTGTGTGTGTATGTGTGCGCGTGCGTGTCTGGGTGAGAGGGAACAAAAGGATGATCAAAGGTGCCCTGCTGACCATGTGGAGTGGTCCTAACACAATCCTAAAAACAATCACAGCAACTGTCATTTAACAAACACATACAGTCCGTCCAAGTCATAAAAGAAGGTTTGGATGGCCAGTTATTACCAGTTCTTAGTACTAGAAGGAAGTTTTGTAGTTTCTGCTTGGAGGAGGATCCGATCCTGCGCGATGCTGATCCGGCTGGAAAGAGCGATTCTGGTGCTGTAAAAGGGTCAGTGTCTTCGTTGTGGAAAAGGAGGGAGGCTGGCCGCTCCTCAAAAGCAAGCTGTTGCTTCCAAGGCTTGCTCTATTCCTGGTAGCATGGCTGGTCTGTGTTGGGCCACAGAGGAGAGGAAGGCTAAGAGGTGGGGGAGGAGTACCCCAACCTGAGCAGTCCCCGGGGGTCCAGGAGCCTCACCAAGGGGGGATAGCAAAGCCAAAAGAGAGAGTCCAGAGAACCAAGAGCCAAGAGATAAACTGATAAACTGGCTGACCACTGCTTTTATCTGCCTGGCCTGCTGGCGGGAGGGGCTTACAGGCAGCAAGTGGTCATGGAAAATCCTGAGCTCCATTTTGTTTTTCCTCACATATGAAAGGTTTCCTCCGTGTGACCCCAACACAGCTAACATTTGCAATTACCGCAAATCTGCAGTTTCGTGAGCATTTCAGATGCTAACTTACATGGTTGGGCCCATTGACTGTGAGTGGATGAACTACGTAAGTTGCTTCCTTAGTTAGCAACTACGCTTTTGGGAAAGGCGCCCATGGGCAGCTTAGATGTGCTCCTGCAGTCTGAGTGCGATGTACTAGCGAAATAGCCTAAAAACAGGGGGAATATAAATTTCACATGCAACCTAACATTAGTACATCTAAGTTAGGGTGACCGGATTTCCTGAAACTAAAATAAACGCAGATATTAGGCTCAAGTTTCAGAGCAGTTTGTCTTTCGTAAAGCATTGGCCTATTAAAAAGCAAATTATTTTTCTTTGCTGAATTTAGCCCGTTTCATCGCTGTTAGATCGCACATGGAGAGAAGCGGTGCCTTCAATTGCTATTGGATTGTTATGATAATTGGAAAACGTGTCAATAAAGGAAAATTATTGAGAATTAACCAGGACAAATTTTTGTCATAAACTAAAAACACCACGGCAAACCACCTGCGGAAGCAGGACGCCGACAGCGGACTCTGTTCAAGTCACGTCAATCGGAAACGCGAAACCTGGAAGTTGGTTTTAATTTCAACCATCCAAGGAAATGGTAAGCGAAACTCATGTTTAGTTCATGTGAACAAGCCACGATGCTCAGTAAAATGCAGTGTGTAACTGTACGTCTCGCTACTCGACAGTCCATGCTGGCGCAAGTGAAGATTTCTGGTTTGGCTGAAATGAGACCGATTTGCTGCTGATGGATGATGAGCAAAATGATTGCAAATTACCAGAGACATGACCGTATGACGTATGATTCAAATGTTTGGTTTGGTTTGATGTTAATAATTTACTTGTGCCTGTTTGTCTAAACAGGCTAGGCTCTTTAAGCTGGAAAATTGAACTGGATGGCGAACAAAAGAAAGAGGACTGTGTCCTGTGCCAATTAAAGATTTTTTTTTCTTGTTCGCTGCCCAATGAGCGTGACTTACCTATAACATCTTCGTTTAAAACTTCAAACCCATGAGGTTTAATGAGGCATGAATGCCACTTTAAAGGTTAGATGGTGTACTACAACACTATTGATTTAGAGGCCTTATTATGTGTTAAGTAATATTATTTTGTGTTATTTGTACAATGTAACGTTGCTGGCGTAGCCTACTTTTGTAGCCTAGCCTACGCTATGCTCTCTCACACACACACACACACACACACACACACACATTGTTGAAATCATATGCTGGATGCTTTATTCTTTCTATGTGTTTTTTAGTTAATGATCGGGCTATAATAAGACCACGTTGGCTATGTAATCGCAGTGGTTGGTGAAACTGGGACATTTAATCGTCCCGACAGGCTTTTGTCAGGACTCGGGACACGCAACTCAAAACTGGGACTGTCCCGGCTAAACCGGGACGTCTGGTCACCTTAATCTAAGTTCTATGATCATATAATCAAGAGTAACACGCTGTATTTGGACAGCATGAAAAGACAATAATATACAGCCATCCATCCACAATTTAACAGAATGTGCAAAGTTAATGCTGGCCTAAATTAGCTTTGCTAGCTTACGTTAGCTTTTTGCTAGCGAAAATTTAGCGTATTTTTGAAGCATTATTTTGCCTGCTTAAGGAAATCATAGCATAGTGTTCTTGACATTTATAGATTCCGTAGGTTGTCTAGTTTCATATGATATGTGTATCGTCACTGTAGCTGAAAGTGAGCCCGCTACAGCTACGGAAATACGGCATTGTCAGGCGAGCCCTCGGGCTGTGTAATGTTGGTACATCTAAGTTCCATGATCATATAATCAAGAGTAACACACTGCGTTTGGACAGCTGAAAAAGACAACAATATAGCTACAGCAACCCATCAACAAAAAAACAGAATGTACATGGTTATTTCTGGCCTAAATTAACTTAGCTAGCTAACATTAGCTTTTTGCCAGCGGAAATTTAGCGTATGTTTGGAGCATTATTTTGCCTGCGTACCAACATCATAGCATAGCGTTTTTGACATATATAGATTCTGTAAGTTGTAGGGGTGTAACGATTCTGAATCGCGGTTTTTTTTTAAGCGTAGTAACACCACCTGCTGCCATGGGGCGAACATTCGAGCTTTCCCTTTTCCTTTATTAACCCCTGTGCTGTCCTGAACAAAAGTGCCAAACGTCAAAGGGCGTGGGAAATGCTTCCGGAAAAAACTTGACCTGACATCAGTATTTTTCGGCTACGTGCTGAGAGGAGCCAAGCAAATGAAAACGGAATCGTCTCCTATTAACCAATTAGGCAACTCTAAGAAAAGTAAACCTGTTCCCATTTACTTTGCTTGATTAGCAATCAAATGGTGGATTAGTTTACTCTTTAAGTTTAATGAGCAGAGCTGTTTATTAAGACAACATCTTTGATTACTGCATTTTGAAATTTAAATGGCCATAGAACGGCACAGATTTGCATGAACACGATTTCCATTGCCACGCCATTTAAATGCGACTGTGATAATTCAGTATCTCACATTCACGTTTCATCCGCTTTTCAGAGTGTTTTCCACCTTGAGTATTTTTTTGACGCTTAAAATCCAGGGCGATCTTATGACAAATCTGTTTTAAAATTAATCTTGAATAATGTCCTAAAATGCTACAATTAGAGATGTAATTCAGAGGAAGATTTTTTTCTAATTATTCAAATTATTGGCATTCTTTCAGTCTAACACCGTAGCCCAGTTAGGTTTGTCTGCTTTTCACCATCACATCTTAATCGTTAACGGCTACTGAAATTTCTTGATTGTTATTTAGGCCAAGTACACAGGAGCAGATTGAGGGAAGTGCGGAGCGCCTGCAATTAGCGAAATCTAAACTCAGGCGTCTTCCCGACGGCATTTTAAATCGTTTAAGCCGCTTCAGGTGTGTATGTTTCAAGAAATTACAAGCGACTGCCTACACACCCCATGACGGCAAGTGGTCTCATCACACTTTAAAAAAAATCCTCGTTCAACATCGCCACATCCCAATTCAGCATTTCATCTCTCATTGTAGTATTTTTAGGAGATCTATAATGATAAAATAAAAATAAAGAGATTTATTTTTAGATCGCCCTGGATTTCAAGCGTCTAAAAAAATACACAAGGTGGATAACATTCTGTAAAGCGGATGAAACGTGAATGTGAGCTATAAATTATCGCAATCACATGAAATGGCCAAATACGCGTTCTGTGCTGTTCTACGGCCATTTAACTTTCAGAATGCGGCAATCAAACATGCTGTCTTAATAAAGAGTTCTACTCATACAGCAAAGTAAATAAGCGAATCCCCTGTTTGATTGCTTATTGAGCAAAGTAAACAGGGACCGGATTAGAGTTGCCTAATTGGTTAAAAGGAGACGATTCTGTAGTCCTTTACTTGGCTCCATGCAGCATGTCGCCGAAAAATACTAATGTCAGTCAAGTTTTTTTCCGGAAGCATTTCTCATGCCCTTTAATGTTTGGCACTTTCGTTCAAGACTGCGTCGGGTTTAATAAAGGAGAAAGGAATGCTCGGATGTTCGCCCCATGGCAATAGGTGGTGGTACTATGCCTTAAAAAAACCGTGATTCAGAATCGTTGCACCCCTAGTAAGTTGTCTAGTTTCAGATGATGCGTATCTCTTCACTGTAGCTGACAGGGAGCCCGCTACAGCAAAATATGGCATGTTGGGAGAACCCTCGGTTGTGAGGGCAACGTTTACGTGTTGGGTATACTGCCAAGTTTCTTTTGAACTGCATTACACTCCATACAATAGCTTACCGTAATGTAATGATAACATTGAAGTTGGGGGAACAAAGTTATCAGCTAATGAGAGAGTGGACATTTACAGGCAATATTAAAATGGTGGGTTCCGTAGTGTTGGAATAATACCTTTCTGGAGGCGAGGGTATTTAGCTAAGCCAGCTACTGGCCCAAGTTGGAGAAGGAGTCCAACCTGAAATGAGCGTGCAGGAATAGGTTTGTGGCAGGGGCTGCAGGAACATTATTAGCAAAAATAAATGCAGCCCACTTGTTCCTCTGAGATTCATCGCTCAATGGAATGTTAAAAACATTTTTATGTGGATTCTGACAGCCAATAACAGAGCATTAGAGTGCACCAGAACCTATAGCTATTGTCTCTGATATTTGTCTTGGGTGTGTATGCGGAAAACAGCGGGCGTGGTTTGTTACTCCCAAGCCACACCTCGACTCCTCCTCCACGCTATACACGTTATCAAGATGCCCAAACTGAAATCTCTTATTTTCATGCCTCTGGAGTAGGAAGCCTCCGGATGAGGAAAAAAGGGAGGCAAGAAGCTGCTTTGACTCCAAAACTTTGCAAATTTTGTCAGAGTGAGGGATGACTAATGTATACATGCAGTAACTGGGAAAAATGCGTTTTCCAGGAAATGGATCCTTTAAATAAGAGCGTGAACATAGATAAATAAAACAAATTGTTTAAAGCGGAGATTTGAGTTTGCCCCCTTCTTGCATGAGAGACAGCGTAGCTGACTCGCTGCACCAGCTGACTTTCTGTCCCATGGGAGGAACGCACATGCAACACATACGTCAGTAAATCATTACAAACAAAATCCCTTACTCTGCTGTTGCTTTTGGGGTTGTTTCAATTCGTATCAGAGGGAGAAATTATCCTGCAGATATCTAGAATTACCAAGAAACACTTCTTCTGTGTTCACATTTTCTTAATTAATTAAATGTTCCACGGGCCAGATGGAAAGCTTTGGCAGGCCGGATGTGGCCCGCGGGCCGCCAGTTGATGACCCAGGCTCTAGACCCGTCGTTGCATTGCCCAGTCCTGAGATTCCTTGCCTCGGAGCATTAGTTCCCTCCTGAACAGATCCTTTGTCTTGGACCACAGATTAGGCTTTGGACCTCACATTGCCCATCCCACTGGATCCTATCTGCTGCCTGCCCACCGATGATGCCTTGCCTGCCCTGCATTACTGTAGTTAGATGGCTTTAGACTCTGGATTTTTGGCCTTCTTGAGGAAGTTCTCCATTTCCCACTCCGGGATCCACAACTAGCACCATCTGTCCAGCTAGCCCTAATGCTGTTTATCCTGCAAATCCATTAGTACAAGTAGCACAGTACAGAACAGGTTTACCAATCATAGAATTGGCTAAGCTTAATATATCCTCAGAGGCAATGAAAACGCAACACTCTAAATTTTGGTTTATTTTTGCTCAGGACCAGAGTAGTCCAATTTGAGTTCTTAAGTGACTATTGGGGTCACAATGTGTACCTCGTTACACATGAATGATCATCATGTAACTCAACAGTGTGAGTTGGACTCTCATCAATCCATATTGAGTACAACATATGGGATTAGGAGTTGTGCAAGTACAGTGGTTGAAATGAAGGAGGGGTTGTCTTCCCGATATAAAGGCATGATAAAAGCCTCACAAAAAACATTTTTAAGTGTCATAATGCCACGTCTGTCGACTGAACAATGGAACAGGGCCCTGGGTATGCTGGAGGCGGGAGTAAGTGCCCGGCAAGTGGCTCACCGTTTTGCAGGGTTCTGCCGATGCTGGTCGGCGGTGGTCGGCGCCGACCAGCACTTGGAATGCTCTGACCAGCACTCGGAATCCACCGACCACCACTCAGCCCAGAAAGTGCTTTTTCCGCACGGCACTATTTTTTCAAAGATCAGTAAAAACGAATGCATCCAGTGTCCAATAAAACCGCAAGAAGCAAAACATTAATGAACCTAAATATGAAAACTTTCGTTTTCGACCCACTCCCTGACATTGCCAATTCGCGAGAATCGTCTTCGGTGGTCGTCATAGCAATCCGCCTATTGTGTATGTATTATGCTTTGACACGACTGTAGCTGACGTGCAGACGGCTAGCGGAGAGATTCTTCCAAATGGAAGAATCAGGGCCCAATTGACAGATTTTTAAGGTGAGATTCAGTGTTGCACTTTCAAGATAATAACAGGGTTCGAAATTTGCGGTAGTCCGCTAGTGCTCACACAAGTAAAAATTAAAACGGACTCGTAAACTTGCCTTCAAACTAGTCCGAGTGTCTAATAAAATATTGTCAACATTGAAAGAAATCCGTGGCCAACCTCTTTCTCTGCTTTTTATTTCCCAGAACGATTTCAAAAGGAGGTGCCAGTAGTCTTCATTGCCCTGGGGCATATCGCAAGACATGTCCGATAATCGGAAAAATGAAATAAAATGGCCGTTTTAAATTTACATGATCCGTTTTGAAGCTCCTTTACTTCAAAAAGGTAAATCGCCAACGTAACTGATTATAATTGTTCGAGATGAATGAATATCTTTAAGCTTATGAATTGAATAGGCTACCTGTTCTGTGAAATAATGCATAATAAACAGCGCAATTGAGAAAGTCAGGTTCCTACATGCACAGATATGTTAAATGATATCGTATCAGTGTTGGCTATATATCCCGCACTTCGGTATAGCTACATGAACGGTATTCTTTAAGCGCGATGTTTCATGAATTAGAATGAACAAAATGATCAAGTTTCATGTTATCCAGTCTGACCTTAATGATGGCAGCATTCTTCCTAACCCAAGAAAGAGTACACTTGGCTATGTCTTAATAACCAAAGCATATTTTGACTTTGATAATAGATGTGTATTTTCTCTGCGTAACGTCAATGATGAAATTATTTATTTTCCTCATGGCTTTTGAACACCATTATCTCAATTTACGTTAAAGCAAGTCACAGTAGCCCACATAATGATTGTGATCGAGGTCTCTGCATGTTTACTTTGTACCCGAGATGGAGAGTAAGTATATATATCATACTGTAAACCCAAGATAATTAAACCACCGCGCTCTCCAGCCATAGTTTGACTAGTGCGTCAACTTTTTATTTTATAATTTTTTTCCTAACAATTCCGTAAAATAATTTCTCTCACTTAACTTAAGAAGGCTGTGCTACCCGGTCAAAAAAAAAAAAAAAAAAAATGGAGAAATTTGGAAGTACTGCAAGACGCGGGCTTGTGTGCACAATATTACTGCCATGCACCCTGCTGAACAAAAGAAAACGCATCTCTCCCGCCCGCCCCGCCCGCCCCGCCCCCCCGCCCCCCGCCCGCTCCGCTCAATAGAATGGAACCAGCACAGCAGAAATTTGCTGACCAGCACTCCTAGGATCCTGGACAGAACCCTGGTTTTGGGTGTAGTACGTAACTGGGACGAGCTCTTTCATCTAGAGTACCCAGACCTCAAACCAGGCAGAAACTCCAGAATGCACTACAGGCAGAGTGACGACAACTTCCCCAAGACAACCTAAGACGCTTAGTCAGGTCCATGAGGAGACGCTGTACTGCCTGTGTGGATGTTCGTGGGGGTCACACCCGATACTGAGTGTTCTTTAGAGTTCATTTTTAAATGTGTGTTCCGTTCAGTCTTGTTGTGATTTTTCATTTTCAACTTGTGCTCGTTATGTTTAATGCATCTGTTTATTATTTTCCAAATCGGCCCATTAACACATTTAATTCACAAAAGTCAACCCACCCAACATATTTGAATTGTGAAAATAAGAAAAAAAGAAAAAATTATTTGAATTCAAACTGGTGTTGCATTTTCATTGCCTCTGAGTATACAAAGTATTTTCTTGAAAACTGATGCAACCCAGAAAAAAGGGTATACTTTGTACTTAGTCAGTGTTTTTTTTTTGCAAATACATTGAACAAAAGTAAAAATGCAATTCCTCTTCAGTGATGACCATGGATTCAACAGCACAGGGCGTATGGCAGGTATGACATTGAGTGGGTGAGCAGTCTGCCGCTGCTAATGTTGTGAATGAGTGCCCTCTAGTGGTGGTAGTGTGTAGGTATGGGCAGGCACTTCCCCAAGACAGCACACTGAAAAATTATTCCCTCTGAACGGGATCACATTCGCATTAATTATGGATCGATTGTGCTGGCTATACAATCCAAAATTCCTTTACTATGAAACAAAAAAAAACAAAAGACAGAACTCGCGATGGGAATTGCCCTGAGTCAGATTTGTAAATGTTGGCCAGAGACAGATAATCTGTCGTACTGTGCTAAAGTCTTAGGAACCCAAGATTTTTGAAAAAATTTAAATCTGGCATTGGATGCTTATTTCTGTTTTCCGTATCAATGGTGCATTAGGTAAGAAGCACTTTTAAAGTATTGAATGTTAATTTTTTAAAAATCTAACAAAAGAACAGTTGATACAAATAATATGCCATTACAGCCATGTTCACAACATCATCAAGGTTGGCCGCGAGTATCAAAGGAGAGAGATGCAAGAGACTGCAAGCCTGCAGAGGAACAGTGGCATATTCTCCAACATGCTTAGATCAACCAAACAGCCAATAATCTAATAAAACAAAAAAAGTGCAGGCCAGTGTCCCAAATTTGAAGGCGAAGGGCAGTCACACTAAATATTTATTTGAGTTATTTTTCAACTTTTCACGGCAATAGTTCATTTTTCAATACTCACAAACCTTTAATTTAAGAGCCAGTTTTTCTAAGATTCACCCAGTTCATGATGCATCATATTAATGGATTTTTTTGATTCTTTTGTATGTTGTAATGAACATAAATTCGGGTTTGGTTGTTTCGGGCACATGGATATAGAGGGTGCTCTTAATGGTCACAACACATTTTTTGCCTAACTTTGGGGTGACATAGCTCCATGCACCCTCAATCATACATGCTCATTTTCAAATTATCAAAAAAAGTCTAATTTACGTAATATGAAATCATGATGAAATAGGCATGTGGGTGATTCAAATAATTTTCACTTTTTAATCAATACATATGGTTATCGTTGTGTTAATTATCATCTCTATTCTAATTACAGTCAAATCAAAGATGATATATTTGCCTATAATTCAGGTAACATTCGGGCTTTTTTTCATGAACTCGTTTTCATGAATTTATGTAGAGAGTAAATGCAACGTAACAGGCAATCACAAGCATACATTATATATCCTGAAGGAGAATGTCTGACGATCAGTTCATGACCTCAAGCTCAAGCACACTTGGCTTATGCAGCAGGTCAATGTTCCGCAGCAAGTCCGCCTCTAGATGGCTTAAATAAAAGAAAATAAAGGTTTTCGAGTAGCCTTGTCAAAGTCCAGACTTAAATCCAATTCAGAAGCTGTGGCATGACCTTAAACAAGCCATGCATGCTGGAAAAACCTCCAATGTGGCTGAATTAAAACAATTCTGCAAAGAAGAGTGGGCCACAATTCCTCCACAGCGATGTGAAAGACCCATTGCCAGTAATTGCAAATGCTTGATTGCAGTTGTTGTTAACAAGGGTGGCACAACCAGTTATTAGGTTGAGGCGGCAATTACTTTTTCACTTAGGGCCTGGTAGGGATGGATAGCTTTTTCCCTCAATCAATGAAATCATCATTTAAAAACTGCATTTTGTATTTAATCGGGTTGTCTTGCTCTAATATACACATTTTTTTGATGACCTGAAACATTTAAGTGTGACAAACATGCAAAAAAATTTGAAATCAAGAAGGGTGCAATTACTTTTTCGCAGCACTGCTCTGTGTGTGTGCGTGTGCGTGCATGCGTGTGTGTGTGTGTGTGCGTGTGTGTGCGTGCGTGTGTGAATGAAAATCCGGCCTCCGCAGTGTCAGCTTGGAAAAAATTTGTCCCTTGTACAAATGAAGCTAGTTGGTGATCCGTGCCCTAAACCTCACCCCCCGCAGCAGTTTACTGTGAGAACTAGTTAGTGATCAGAACCTATTATGTTCATGAACTGCGGTTTACAGTGACTGCCCATAAGTAATGGAAAGTTGCTCCCTACATGCAAACATGAAGGAGATATTCTAATCCTATTGCAAATAGGCATTAACTCATGCAATGAAGATGATTAAAAAATACAGTGTCTTTCATTTAATGCTCATCAAAGCAACCAGTCCATTTTAGGCTATGGGATGTGCCAAGAGGGACTTCTGAAGTCATTAGGAAACAGTTAACAGCTAGAAGTATAAAATTAGCATTTAGCAGTATGAAATAACACTGGTCAACAACATTTTTGTTGCATTGATATCAACACTTGGTATTACCTTATCTGAGTGTGCTGATTTCAGATCTGAAGTTAGTTTTTCCCCAAAAGCTACAGTTTTTTGCTGTCAAGATATTTCAAAATCGCAAAATTTCGTCTACAGCACATTGATGTCATACTCTATCTGGAGAAATATGTGATTAAACTATCTTTATATTAGCTGTGAAATAAAAAAGAAAATGCAACACAGTCTAAATTTATTTAATGAAACAATTTGAGACACTTTCCCTCATAAACAAAGTTTTAGTGTATATAAAATTCATTGGAAAACTAGAGCATGTAGAACCAAAGCGTTTCCAGATTTAAAATCAGCAGATCAAAAACAGTAATAAACTATTAAAAAAATCTTGCGCAAATGAGATTTTGAAAAAATGTGTTGTGCTGTGTAATCAGCAACTTTGTGATAACAGGTGAAACTAGAGCTGCGCCCAGAGAGCGCAAGTATCTCTGCCAATGTTGTTTTTGCCAGTATTAGCTAGCAACCCCTGTGTTTATGAAGTCCTGTAGTCTTCGCGCAAATATGTTTTTAATGTGTTTTTGACCTTTTGCATGCCCTTTACCTTGACCTTTGACCTTGGCCTCCCAAAATTGAATCACCGCTTCTTTGAACAATACTTAATCATTCCACCAAATGTGAGTAAAATCCATCCAAAACTTTTTGCGCAATCCTGCTTACAAACAAACCAACTAACCAACCAACAGACGAACGGTAATGATCACATAACCTCCTCCAACTTAGTTGGGCGGAGTTAACTGCAATAACATGCTCAAAACATACACAGAAACACCAAAAACATGTAATATAGCCGACTTTCCAACATACACGATTTCCCATTTCATACATTTTCAGGCACCCTGCAGCCCAGCAAATTAGTGGGGTAACTACTCTAACATTACCTCATTCTTCTTCTGCCTTCTGAGGAGAGCAGTCGCACCCTATCTCTGCTCCTGCCTGCATCTTCTTTCTTTGTCTGGTATTGTCTTGTTACCCCCTCTTTTTTCTTTTTTTTGGACCCTCCGTCTGCTTCTGAGGCTCTCAAGTAAAGATGGAATTAATTAGCTGGTCCCTGAATGCGATTGACAGAATTTTTTCACCAAGAAGCGGAGCACCTGGCAAACCGCGCTGTCCGGACGCGACTTTTGCTGCTGGCTACGTTCGGGATGCGTGGTCGAGATGGCAAGTTCTTTGTCTGGCGGCACTATCCCTTGAAGATGTGGAGGATGTTTACCTGTTTGGATTTATGGTGACGGGATTTCTCCTAATTGGCATGGGAGTTGCTCTGATCGACCGCAAAATGTGCGAGCTGGGAGCGAGTAAAATGCCCAACGCGCTTCCTAGCACCGAAATTATTACGGAGCGCCTCAGTGGAGTAACGAGTGAACGGGTGATGGATTTACATCGGAGAGCATCAGAGAATGGAGAGCTGCTCAAAATACTCTGGGATCATCTGCGGAAATGCACAGAAAGATGGACGCTGTTTGTCCGTTTGACTGTGAATTTGGGCAAGAGACAGGATGAGATGATGGGAGAACTTGTGGCCCTGAAGCAAAGTACAAAATTTACAAAATGGATAGCAGATCAATCGAAATTGCTTGTTCCACCTGAAATTGAATAGAATTCGGCACCCCCCACCCCACTCCGCGTCTCCCCTCTGTCTGCCTCAGCCTCACACGGATCGGTTCTCATCATCAACAACATTCCCTTATCCCTCCTCTGGCAAGGACAGAACACTGTGCCCCTGATAAGGACTTCTGGACTCTGCATTCCACCCCCTCCTCCCCCCCTCCCTCTGCCACAGGCTGCCTCCGCATTTTTCATTTTTCATTAACCCCTTCTTCCCCACCTCCCCCCCCCCCATTCCCATGAAAAAATTCCTACGCATTTCCAGTGTGTTATAAACCTGATGTGTATTATGTCTGATGTCATCAATATGTGTTATAAATGTTTTTCTGTGTTTCTTTTCTGTGTTAACTGCAACCTCTAATTTCGAAGAAAAAAGTGGAGTTGGCAGCGCGACGCACGTTGCAGCAGCCCGGAGCACTTTCTCTCCAAACTTAATTTCGTTGTTATTCTGTAACAATGACAGTAAAAACACTCTAAACAAAGCATTGAAAATCCCTGCAAGAGATGACAATCTGGTTTTATCTCTACTGCAGTGGCTAGCATTGCTGCCACACAGCAAGAAGGTCATGGGTTTGAATCCGGTGCGGGCCCCAGTGCCCCTGACCAAGGTATTGGGCTTTAGAACAGGAGTTGGTCCCCAGGCGCTGCCCACTGCTCATAACTATAGGATGGGTAAAATGAGGACAAATTACCCCACGGGGTTCAATAATGTGTATCGTATGAATGTTGACAAGAGGCTGAGCATTACATTTGCAAGGGAATACAATACTTATTGCGAGATAATGCAAACCCTTTGCCGGGGAATGCAAAACTTTTGCGAGGGAACACAAACCGTATTTCTCCAAAAAAATTACCGCTATGACCCTTTGGAGGTGCTGTAAGAAAGAGATTTAGTGTATCTCATTGCTCAATTTCTTTTCTTTGTGAGGATGAAAAATAATTGCATGAGTCTGCTTTAATGAACCTTGTGGTTTCATGTGTAAGACCTTACACCAGGTTACACAGTCTCACCTGTGCTCCAGTAGGCCGACTGCATTGCGTCACTTGTTTGTCTGGGATGCACTTCTTGGATTGCATCACTGACAAATAATATATTGTTAGAACAGGGATAGAGGGGTACTCATCTACCCCTCCTTTTAGCCCTCCTCTGTTTTACTGCAGAGCTGTTTGTCACATCACAAACTCACTCTGCAAACCCAACCCCCCTATATGTGAGTCCTCTTTCACACACACCTATATGTTGTTTTATGTTAAAATATTATATTGAGACAGTAGCTACTTTGGGTATTATAGCCCTAGTAAACCATTGCATTTTGTGGGCATTTATTGAATATATTTAATGGGGTGTAACTCCTGAATGCAATGTCCAATCACCACATAGCATGAGAATTAATATACAGTATAATGTGCAAGAAACTGAAACCTACAAAATTTGGAGCAAATTAATCAATAGGTGGTGCTATTGCAAACAAATTATGTCTCCAAAGCCACTCGTCCAAGTTCAACTTTTGTCACATTTCTATGTCTCTGCATTGGCCAGAGCTGTGGCCGGTGCCATTATGCTTTCAGGTTTTCCATCTGCCTGTCCAGGGGTGTAGCCAGGATTTTGAAATATTATTTGTAAGATTCACCCAGCAATGCATTAGGGGGTGATACATCATGGTCATGGATTTTCGTGAAAGAACTTTAATTGTAGATACACATCCATGAAAATGAGTCTGGGCTGTCGCGGGCACACTGAGATATAGGCTCCTAAAAGTCTGTTTTCTTTTACAGGCTTATTAACCCCCACAGTTTCTGGGGGTCCAAGAAAAAAGTAATAGGTCCGCACAGTGGCGTAACTGCCGATGGTGCGCGTGGTGCATTGCACCAGGGCCCAGCAGGTGTAAGGGGCCCAACAAAATGTTCTGCAAAATAATTCTTAGGGCATAGAATTCTCTCTGTTGATCTTCCAAAATACTACAAAGTGTTACATGATTTAAAAGCAATTTACCAATATGTGTAATATTCAGTATATATAGTTCTTTACTTGACGTAGGCCTTTATCACAGGTTTGACTTAAGTGTGGGTTTTTTTTTTTTGTTTACTTGTTTTTTTGCCTAACTGACATTTTATAAAACTGTATGTTTCATTAAAAATAAATATTATTTGTATTCACCACTAGATTGCTTTGCTTGCTGTCTTCTGAAGTTCTGAAGGAAGAGGGCTTGCTGGGAAACGCTAATTTGTCAAATGATCTTGTTCGCTGTCATTTGTAATAACTTGCGTTGACGTCATGTCAATTTCTCCTCAACCTTTTAGCTAGACGAAAGTGTTCTATATTGAGTAAATGATAAACTTAGCATAGCAACATAATGTTTAGTAAGCCTAAACAAAAAAGCGGCACCCTAAAGAGAAAGGAAAAATGGGAAAAGGACGAGTATAGTGCTAAACTGACTAAATTACATTGTTTTTTTACGCATGCGTCAGCTTCATCGAATGCTTGCAATGTTAATGTGTACCGGGAGGCTAACGTAAGCTCACCATCACTTAAGTGTGTCGTCATGTAATTGTTACCTCTCATACCAACGTAGAACTTTAATTGACTGATCCTTTTGGCGTGTCTGGAGATTTAAACCATCAGTTAAAAAACACTACTGTACCTCGCGCATAACTATGCACGGACCGGTATGTCTCTGGGGGATCGCTGCAAGTATTTAACTCATTTGGCACCACACTTTCAGTGGTCCAGCAGGCCATTTTTATGCACTGAATACATGGGGAAAGTAAACACAAGAACATTCTGAGCGTCCACGAGCGTGGTGATGAAACTGCAGTGCCATCTGGCGGAGATAAGGTGGTACTGAAATCTAACGTGAATCTACATTAAAGGCACTTGGCGTTATACTATTTGCCAAAGACGTAGATCAACCTCAATGGTGCCAAATGAGTACAGTTTAAAATATGCTCACATTGTAGAGTATGTAATTCATATTTTCCTCATTAATAAAGTATTATCGGCATGTAATGAGCCACCTTGTTTTTCTCGATGGCTATTTGTTCCATGCTTATCGATATACTGTGTCTGTTACTTTTGTGTTAATTTGTTAGTGCAGGCTGGCTAAAGCTATTTCGGATGTGTGGTAGTTGGAGAAATCAGGCTGTGGTCTTTTCCAATGCAGGCTGTTCGATTAGAGTTGATTACTTTAGCGCTTCCTCCACTGTTTGTGGTGCTAATTAAAGGCAGGTTTGCAGAATGAGATTTGCATGGTGAGCCTCTCCATGGTGACATTGCTATTAGCTGCTTGCGTGTGCGCACGAGCATGCGCTTGTGTTTGGGGCAGGCGGGAGCCCAAAAGAAATTTTGCACCGGGGCCAATCACAATCGAGTTACGCCACTGTGTCCGGAGACCTCAAAACTTGGATTTTGCCATTTGAGACATGTACCTTCAACATATCAAAGAATTAGGAAAATCCATGACTATAATGTACCACCCCCTAATGCACCCTCCAGGGCAAATTTCAGCAAATTCCCTTAGTGTGTTACGGCCGGGAACTTTGACAAATGTACCGTTGTTTACACACGTGGCTGTTGGAAATATCCATCTCAGAACATTTTTTGAACAAATATCTTCCTATTTCGGCAGTATGACATCAATTTCAACAAATTCTTTTTATATTCATTAGGAAAATATATCGGCTACAATGTGCATTGATAAGAACATGATTATAATCATTGGTGACACTTTGAGGGGCCCCAGAATGGGTGGTCCCTCCCAAAAACAAAAAAATGTTAAAAATATAATTTTTTTAAGAAAAATGGTATCGCAGGTTTCTTTGGTGGATTCATGAACCTCATGGGGTGGTTTATCAATGCTAAAAATTATTTTGAATTCGGTGGTTTGGGCCAGAAAACGCCCTTAATGGGACTCCACCTTTACCAGCCAAGTAGCCAGCAACTTAACTCCCTATATTTACTCTCTAATTCCAATGAAGTTGGGACATTGTGTAAAATGTGAATAAAAACAGAATACTATGATTTGCAAATCTCATTAACCCAAATTTTATTCACAAAGGAACATAGACAACATATCAGAAGTTGAAAGTGAAAGATTTTACCATTTCATGAAAAATATTAGCTCATTTTGAATCTCATGGCAGCAACACATCTCAAAGAAGTGGGACAGGGCTGTGTTTACCATTGTTTAACATCCCCTCTTCTTTTAACAACAGTCTTTAAACATCTGGGACATGAGGAGACCAGCTGCTGGAGTTTTGAGAGAGGAATTCTGTCTCACTCTTATCAGATGTAGGATTCTAGCTGCTGCACAGTCCTGGCTCCTCTTTGCCAGATTTTCCATTTTATGATGCGCCAAATGTTTTCTACTGGTGAGAAGTCTGGACTGCAGGCAGGCCATTTCAGCACCCGGACTCTGTGAAGCCATGCTGTTGTGATGGATGCAGTATGTGGTTTAACATTTTCTTGCTGAAATATGCCTACAAGAGACGGTGTCGGGATGGGACAATATGTTGTTGTAACACATCTATATACTTTTCAGTATTGATTGTGCCTTTCCAGGTCTGTAAGCTGCCCATGCCATGGGCACTAATGCAAACCCCGTACCATCAGAGGTGCAGGCTTTTGAACTGTGCAACAGATAACAAGCTGGATGGTCCCTTCGACTGCACAACACGGCGTCTGTGGTTTCCAAAAAGAATGTCAAATTTTTGATTCATCTGACCACAGAACAGTTTTCCATTCTGCCTCAGTCCATTTTAAGTGAACTTTGGCCCAGAGAAGACAGCAGCGTTTCTGGATTGTGTTCACATATGGTTTCTTCTTTGCATGATACAGCTTTAACTTGCATTTGTAGATTGTCTGTGAACACAGTTCGCCGTGCAATGATTTCTAGAAGTGCTCCTGAGCCCATGCAATGAATTCCAGTGCAGAATCATGCCTGTTTTTAAAGCAGCACTGCCTGAGGGCCCGAATATCACGAGCATCCAATATTGACCTTCAGCTTTGTCCCTAGAGCACAGAGATTTCTCCAGATTTTCTGAGTCTTTTGATGATATTATGTACTGCAGATGGTGGGACATTCAAAGTCCTCACTATTTTACATTGAGGAACATTTTTCTGAAATTGTAACAAAATTTTCAGATGCAGTTTCACTGATTGGTGAACATCTGTCCATCTTTACTTCTGAGAGATTCTGCCTCTCTAAAATGCTCTTTTTATACCCAGTCATGTTACTGACCTGTTGCCAATTAACCTAATTACCGTAAAGTTCCATGTATACGGCGCAGTTGTTTTTACGTTGGGAAATATGAAAAGTTGGGGATGCGCCTTATATACAGGAACAACAGAATCGCGGCAAAAGTTCTGACATACATGCAAACGTACACCCGATTTTACGAGGTCAAACTGGGGCTGTATGCGCACTTGAGTTTGCACAGCTTAATAAATGGAAAAAAATTACCGATTCAACATTTTTTAAATGCAGGATTTTAATTTTTATCTATGAATGAACTTTTCACATTTCACTTTCCATGATAACGTTAATGCAATTAACCATCGTAGAAGCATGGAGCTACGATGGTAGAATGCAGACAGAGAGGGATAGAGGCTTAATTGCGGCAAAAGATAGAGGCAAAATCACTTGACGTGTAATTGGAGTGACACACCCCAGCTGAAATGAAACATCTGCTGGTGAGTTTATTTAAAGACAGATTTTTGTTCTGGTGCCGAGGCTGGAAAGCCTTTGCCTATAATTAAATATAACCATTAATTTAAGTTCGTTCGATAAAGATCAGCTGAGTCGTTGTCACGGCACCTGTTAGCTTAAAAATGACTGAGATGTCGGCAGAAGTATAACTATCAGTCCCTGAAAAAATGATTTTTTCCAGCGGATATTCTAGTTACAACATGATTGAGCAAGCAAAGCAGTTTTGTGTTGCGATGCGCGGTATTTATTCAGTTTTGGGAAATCACAATGTCATGAAAACATAAGCCCAAATTGGCTGGCTGACAAGGACAGTTAACGTCAGATCTCATGTATTTACACAGAAACAAAGAGAATACTAGCAAAAAACGAACGAATGCCCACAGTATAAATACATTTTGATTATACATTTATTTTGTTGGTAATAGTTGTATAATCGCATTATTACACTTGAGGGTGTGCTTGACCGTCATTCTTGTCACTTCAGTGATGCTCACTGTCGTGACAAGAATGACGGTCAAGAACACCCTCGCATGTAATAGCTAATGCTAAAAAAAAACATAAAATCATTTTAGGCGACTTCATTCCAATATTTTTTCTTTACTTGATTTGTTTCATTTCTACAGAAAAGAAAATGTCACTCCATAGATTTGTTCTGCTTTTTATTCATTCCTGACTTGCGAGTCATTTCTCCTTCTTGGTTGTTCCAACCTGCAAGGAAAAATAGAAAATAAAATTTGTTATAAATAATGCTGCCGTTTCATCGTAACTGCGCCGGTTGCGATTTAAATTTGCCGGGGGCTATTGTGGACATTCGGCAGAAATTTTTGGTTGGAGAACCAATAAAGTCCCGCCCGATAGATCGTGGCATATTTGTGGGCATACGCGCTGTCGGCATATTGGTTTATGTCTTGCGTCTTGCGCCTTCCATTTTTCGCCGATGTCCGATGAATAATCACTTCTCATGGAGGAAATTGAAAAGGAAAGGAAAAAAAATAGGACAAATACATGCAGCATTCTCGGAAAATTTTGAGGAGAGATAATATGTATGAGACAGGCAAGATTTGGGTGATTTAAGTCGGGGTGCGCCTTATAAACGGGTGCGCCGTATACACGGAACTTTACGGTAGTTCCTAAATACTTTTCCATCTGTTTTTTATTAGTTCCTCTTTTCTAGCCTTTTGTTGCTCTTGTCCAAACTTTTTTGAGACGTGTTGCTGCCATCAAATTCAAAATGAGTTAATATTTTTTATGAAATGGTAAAATGTCTCACTTTTAACATCTGATATGTTGTCTATGCTCTATAACGAATAAAATGTGGGTTTATGAGATTTTCAAATCATTGCATTCTGTTTTTATTCACGTTTTACACAACGTCCCAACTTCATTGAAATTGTAGATAGCACCATCAGTCAATTGAATTGGTAAATTCAGTAAGGGCCCAACTCCACGCATTTTCAACATGGGGTTGAGCCCTTATTGAATTTACTGATTCAATTAGCTAAATTATTAGCTAATGTGCCCTGCGTGGCAATTGCAGCTACGATACATAGCTAGCTATACAGATATCCACAAAAATCTTTTATTTCACATGCAGAATTATTAGCAAATGACCAAAATACATAGATACAATGAATGCAAAAATGAAGACAGAGTGGCAGGGATAGAATCAGACTATGACATGCAGTCGAGCAGAATCTCGTTCTTGGGATGTAACTTGTTCTGAGCATGAGCAGTAAACGTGACTCAGGCTCAATAAAATAACAAAAGACTGGAATGAAAGTTTTGCAGACAAAAGAAACAGTCACAGGAAGAGTGTAAAAACATTTACAAAAAAGAGGGCTAATCTGTTTTTGTCCAACCCTGACAAAACAACTGATCAATGAAACCACAAATTGACGCATGTCTTAAAGAATTATAAATACTGGCAAAGTCAGAGTAAAACAAGCAAAGACACACAAAAAAACTGTTCTTCTGTCTGTTGCAATACAGTATCCTGCAGTCAGGATAATTCTACAAGTTCTCCAGTTTAGAAGTAGGATCCACCAGCAAACTGAGTAACATCTTCATTTCTGTGTCCACGAGCCACACTGCATATCCTGGGCTCCTCCCACTTGACCTGCTACCCTGAAAGCCAATCGAGGAACAAGAACAAAATGGAGTCTTCATTCAAGAAAGTCCTTTATCATTTTATAAAAACATGAAAGTTCACGGTCTAACTTTTTAGACCACCACTGCCATGTTTTTTTTTTTTTTTTTTTCTTTCTCAAAGCAGTTTTAAAAGTTTAAGGCCTGTATCTCAAAGTCTAGCACAGAGTTGTGTCAGTACTTTACAGGCTCTAGGACAGACACATTTTGCAACCTTCATAGTGAATGACTGTGGATAAATTGGGGGGGCGGGGGTGGGGTGGGAGGAAGTTATTTAGAATACAGACAGGGAGGACTCGCACTCAAGAAAACACAAGTCAAAAAAAGTCTAGTTGAAAACCAATTGTATTTTGTATATTTTTTCAAGGCTTTTTTTCTCACAATGTGCAAAAGGAAATTATTTAGAACCTGATTAAGCATTCACCTACAGTGCCAATCTCGATCTGGCCATCAGATGGGCAAACTCAACAACCTCAATGCTCCTGATTCTACTGAAAGGCAACTCAGCATCATGTCTCACCTCCAAATGTGCTGTTCTCTGTAAAGACTGGAGATACAACTTTTGACTGGGGTCTACATTAGCAAAAGCAAAAAAATACCGTATATATACTATGTATAAATTGAAACTTACACAGAGGCAAAAAATAAAATAAAAATGAAACCAATGTCAATGTACCGGATAACAACTTTGGAAATATGATTTAACCTGACGCGAGCAACCTTTTTTTTTCCTCAGAGATGGAAAAGAATCCCTATCCAACATGAGTCTGTTGTGTGGTACCTAGAGGTTTCACTTGCAACAACTTGCAACAGGTTACACGGTCTCACTTGTGCTTCTGTAGGCCTACTGCATTGCGTCACTTGTTTGTCTGGGAAGCAGTTCTTGGATTGCATCACTTTCAAAAAATATATTGCGAGAAGAAGAATAGGGGGGTACTCATCTGCCCCCTCCTTTTGGCCCCTCCTGTATCTTACTGCAGATCTGCGTCAACTAAAACAGACACACCCCTCAAACCCCATCCCCCTTAAATTGATCCACTTCCATACCCTCTCATCCAGAGGTACCAACCTTGGTATTGCACACTTACAGCAAGAACAATTGGGGGCTTCAATTCATTGCCCCCTCACTGCACTCCTGATTGGCTGAAGCCAAAACTGTCTACATAATTTTTGCAAATTTTCATATTTACATGCAATAGAGATTTATTGAGCAGGATACAGTTGCTCGCTGGTCTGTCTGAACTCAAAGAGTCGGTGAAGAGTCATTGCAGTTCTGCAGGTGAGTGTATTATTTGTTCTATACACTGAGGAACAGTCTTCTGTTCTTATGTTTTGTTAGATAAGGATAGATCATGATGCATTATGATTGAAAGCTTCTCTTTGGACTTTAGTATGGCGGACACAAAAAGCAAACCTTTTATTCTGGGCAGAGTGCCTCCAATGTAGAAAAACCCCAGGGCAAAGGCAGACATGGTTTCAATGGGACTAATTTCTCGAGCAGACAGCATGGACACAGACCCCCAAGTGGAGGTTGTCTTCCCAGAAAACAATGGGCCACCCTAAAATTATATTTTACAGGAAATTGAACCAGCTCAAAAGAAATGAATACTGTTCTTAACTTTATTTTGGGCAAATGAAACCAGTTATCAATTTCGATTAAGAAGTAAATTGGAAAAATTTTGCAGCTATTGACAGTATAATGATATGAAGTAAAGCTCCAATTGGCACAAGTCACGCAAGTTTGTCACTCAGGAAGTAAACAGGTTCTTAGTACTACAGTATTCTGGATCTTAGTACTACAGTATTCTGGATCTTAGTACTACAGTATTTGCCGTAACTATATCTCTGATTTTTTTTTGCTCCCTCTCCACATGAACCAGGAAGAGAGAAACACTAGCTCTCAATTCTGGTGGGTAAGATAAACCCAAATACACAATGAGCAGCTCAGTGTTCAACTCCAGCATGCTTGTTAACCACTCCTCTTCGGGATCCAGTGTCCCGCTCTGGTACGAGTTTGAAATGTGCAAAGAGTCACCGTACGCATTTGCGTTCCTCTACATGATACTAGTCTTTAACCTGGTAGTGGGCTTTCCCAGCAACATCATGGTGATGTGTCACATTGCCAGAAAAAAGAGTGACACCTCCACCTCCGATATCTTCATCTTCAACCTGGCCATCGCCGATGCTTACTTCTGCCTGATGACACCTAGTGACCTGGTGAACCGGCTACTGCTCAACAACAGGCATATATGGCAATTCCACCGCTTTGCCTACGGGATCAAGGATTCCACCTCTCTCATTCTTGCCTGCATTTGCGTGGACCGCTACATGGCTGTGGTCCACCCTATTGTGTTCTCCAGCATCAAGGACAACAAGATCAGGGTGGCCATTTCCATGCTGGTTTCGGGACTCATGATAGCCAGTGCCCTCTGCAAGTGCATTTTGGGGGTGGACAGCACGAGGAATATCTTCACTGGACTGATTCTGGGTTCCTTCACCATCATGGTCTTCTGCAACCTCTCCATCATCTGGACTCTGAGGAAGTCGGTCATTGGCAAAGAGGAGATGCACCCTGTGAAGAAAAAGGCCTTCAGAATGGTGGTTATTGCCCTGGCCATCATAGTCTTCACCTACCTCCCTCCAGTGGCTCTTTTCCCCTTTGCAGAATACTACAACATTGTGAACTTCAAGTGTCATATCAGCATAGTTGTTTTTATGTTCATTGACCTCAGCTGCAGCATCGAACCCCTGCTGTACATCTCCAAGATGGATCAATGCCATGCTACCCTGCCATGCTGCTGCTTCCAAAGGCCTTCCAGTGAGCCACATAATGTAAGCACATGAGCCATATCGTTACAACTGGTCTGTATTAGGTTACATGTGCCCTGAAAATTGTTAATAGCAGGTTAATTAGCCAAGAGGCAAACTTCAGAATGATGGGCAAATGCTTTGGATACATTTTAAGGCATATTACTGAAATACATTTGCTTGAAGACAATGGTGACTTTTTCCCACAATGATTGGTTACTCTGGCAAATGTAATTACTCAGCAAATGAATTAATATGGTAGAAATAATTATGGTTTCAACGTAGACCCAGAGGCAACCACATAAATTACTCACATGCTGCTTGTGTCAATTACAAAAGCAGCTAGAAGACCAATGATAATGTCCTTTCGCATTTAGATTACCTCTCGATGCTGATTACTGCATTGATAATGGCAAGAATATAATTTATACCACTATCTTGGCACACATTTTGGGCTATCTTAGTTTATTAACATGTTGTTTCATTATTGTGCATTATACCGAGGATCTGTCCAATACTCAACGGAGATAGGCTGAAAGAAGTTCCAATGGTCTTTATTTCCTAATAAAAGTCAAGCATCAGCAAGAGGAATAGTAAAATGAGCCCTTCGGAGCTGTACCAAGAGAATCGCAAGCAAATGTAAGAGTTTGCCATGTGGTTATTTTTTAGAAACAAAGCAAATTTACGGGCACCCCAACATACATGAGTGTATCTAGTTCAAGCAGGAAACTCGAGCAAAGCTACATCAGCTGACAGCAGCCTGGTAAGCTACCAGCACGTCAGCATCAGCAGGCACACAACAATTGGAGGATACACATCACGAGGTCTTACAGCGGTCTATTTGAAAGACGTCAAGCTCACTCACTTCTGCTGCTGTTTGCAATGACTTTTCATGCTATGCAACACGCTCTTTTTTTTTTTTTTTTTTTTGCTTGCCTCCTCCACCCCACCCTCCACCTCTTCGGTTCTGCTCACATTGGGGGGATTTTGATTTCTGTTCATGACTAATATATTTGTATGTTTGCTGTGCCTAGGTAGGACATTCATCTGGAGCAGAACCGCCGCCAATATACAATGTAATGTTTATACCCATGAATAAATTGTTCTGTTTTATTGAAATGTGAGTTTTCCTGACTGAATTAGTTAAAGCTAGTGTATGCAATCTTGGAACAGCTTGCAAGATTTGAATGAAGCCTCACCTCTAAACCCACCCCCTCCCCTTAAGTCTCTAACCAAAGCCACGCCCCCTCAGGAACGCAATACCGATATTGACCCTTGTTTTATCTCATGGTCTGTCCGATTCTCTCTTTTTAACTTAACTTTTTTTTTTCAGTCTGCTTTTGTTTTCCTTTCTTGCTGGTATAAGCAGTTGCTGGCAACGGAGGGATTGGTAATTTTTTCTTTGCAGGAGGTGGATTTTTCGCCATTGCCTGGTAAAACTCTAGTGGCCGGACGTTGACACAGGTTGAAAGTGCATGGGAGGGGGCGGCCCGCTGCGTGTGCACGAGAAATGATTGACATCATCAGTCACTCCTCCTGGCCCTGATTGGTTGTTTTGTCCCGGTCGCGGTGAAATCTTGCAGAAGGAATTAGAAGCACTAGATGGAGCCAGATGACTCTGATTTTATCAAAGATCATCTGACTCGCATCCCACTGTCAGGTCATAGTAACAGTTTTAACAAATATGACAAAAAGTGATTTTTTTTTTAAAAAATTGCAAACTCCAGCTTTAAATGGAAAACTAAATTTTTTTTTTTTTTTTTTTTTTTTTTTTTATATATTTCTCACTTCTTGCAACACTATTCAAAGTGGGTGCGATAAAATCCAACGAAATTACACACATAACATCCCACAACTGTTGCCATGATTAAAAAAGATTACGCTTTGGTTATCGCATTCACTTTGTTAATGATTCAAACAAATGTAAACTTCGATGTCACAGTTATGCTCATGGGTGAGATTTGTAATGAGAGCAGAAAAAAAACACTCCTGTTCCAAAGAGGATATTCTATGTGAATATAGGAGTACCTTTCCCGAGAATGTTATTATTTCAGCTTAGGCTACTGTACAATTGAACCAGAGGTAGTCTCCCATCAATCACTCGCATAATGAAACCAAGCAACATTTTTTTATTTTTTGACATAGAAATCTACTTTTAAACAGCTATTGGAACTGCTATAGCCAAATTAAATGTTTACATGATTAATTTATTTTTCAAATAAACTGAACGCGAGCAAATCTGGTTCACTGAAACACCTCGAATTAGTAACCTAAATGTCAATCCGTTTAATTCACACACACAACAAGTGTTACAATTCTGTCGCACAGCGGTCGTCTTGCCGTTGGGTTCCTTATCAATTTTGTGAGCAACCAAAGGATGTCAACCACATTTTGGTTTGGAATTGAGACCTGGAGTAAATTATTCAGTAAGGCCTTCAGTTAGGTTTCATCACCACGAACATCGCAGCGAAAATTGAGAACAGAGTTCAGGCTCTCAACGCAACACAAGGTGCATTTCTTCGCATGAATGCTTGCATTGCTGGTGCTACGGATCAACTGGTTTCCCTGTAAACTGGTGACCTTTGTTTACAAAAGTCGGGTCTTTCTCACAGCAGCAGAAGATTTTCTGCTGGCTTTACCTGTCAGTGCAAATGTCTTAACAATTCCAATCATATTTTACCTGTTATCTATCCAACCGATTCAAGTATTTAATTGATTGTTGACAGTTGTGAAGCTATGATGACAATTTAAAAATCGAGTCTGATCTTCTTGCTCTTCAAAATTAAAAATAAATAAATGTAACCTCACCCGGGGATTCGATGCCAATATATGACGTAAAAAATACAAAAACTCAGCGGGGTAACCCGCTAGGCCTTCGAAACATCGCAATTGGCACAAAGTCTAAGTACACTCCATAGGTGAAACAGAAACAACTGGACATAATTTCTCAGTTGAAAACACCTCGGTTGGATTAATTTGTGACCATTGTTACTGCAGAGATAGTAACTGAACCTGAGTTTGTTCCGCCTCTGAAGTTGAACATTTAAAGTTTTTGTTGATAAGAATCTAATCGGCTGATGCTTTTTTATATATTGAATTTACAAATTTGTTTTGTTATTAACTGGTAAAACAAATTCAGTTTATGGGATTATCCCCGCCGTCTGAAAGCTGAAGATAGGAACCGTGTTCTATCGGGTACCCCTTTCCAATAAAATCTCTAAGTAAACAGCCATTATAAATACATAGCCAGCCAAAACAAAGTCGATGCATTGTGTATTTAAGATGTTTTATAGATTAAGCAGAAACAACCTGATATTAATTTCTCGGTTGAAACACCTCGGCTGGATTAATTTGTGACTGCTGTTATTGCAGTGATTACAGTGGAACCTCAGTGTGTTGCGCCTCTGAAGTCAAACATTTCGTTGGGAAGAGTCTTGTTGAGTTATCCTTGATTGCAGATTTGATTTAATTTTATAGTTAACCAACCAAGCAAAAAAAAAAAAAAACATACGCACAACGTTTTCATAATTTATATATCAGTTTATTTTAGACTAAAGTCATTGTTTTAATGGCTTTTCGCATCCCCTCCCATTTCTGCCAGCTGAAAAGGGAATCGTAAACCTAAAATGTTCAACTTCAGAGGTGTAACAAACTCGGGTTAAACTACTATCTCTGCGGTAACAATGGTCACAAGTTGAATACAGCTGAGGTGTTTTCAACCAAGAAATTATGTCCAGTTGGTTCTGTTTGACCTATGGAGTGTACTTGCACTGCTTAACAATTGTAATATTTTGATGGCCCAGTGGGTTAACCCGCCATCCCTGAGTATTTCGTACATCATATATTGGTATCAATCCCGGGTGAGGTTTCATTTCTTTTTTTTATTTTGAAGAACAAGATTAAACTTAATTTTTAAATGGTCATCATTGGTCATGAAATACTTGAATCGGATGGATAGATAACGAGTTAAATAGGATTGTAAATGTTAAGGCATTTGCACGGACAGCTAAAGCCAGCGTAAAATCTTCTGCTGCTGTGAGAAAGACCCGGGCTGCGTCCGAATAGTTAAAAAATTATGGCCTATCCACTAATTCCTTACCACTTTTCTTTAACCTCTGTGTAAAACGTCATGAGGTAAAGGAAAGGTGTAAAGGAGGCTCTTTACAATGTAGGAAGAGAACTGTGCTAATAAGAGAATCCGAATGCACTTACACTAGGCACAGTGATCACCTGCCTCCTGCCCATCATGTCTGTTTGTTTTCGTGATCGGCCGGATGGACGGGTCATCGCGGAATAGTGGGATAGCACTTCCTTCTTTCTTTACAAAAAGGATGGTTCAGTGTACCCTATGCTAAAGGTGATAAATGAGGAAGCGTTGCAGCACCTTTCCTTTACATTTAAAGAAACACACTTATCACGGCTGTCAAGTAAATACTTCCGGATTGTTTTCAAGGAGTTAGGAACTTTCCGAAGCAAAAAAGACTATTTGGACGCAGTTCTGACTTTTGTAAACTAAGGTCACTAGTTCAGTTGATCCATAACACAAGGAAATATGCTTGTCACGAAGGTCAAGTGCGTAGACTGTGCCAGTCCTTCCCGTGGCAGCATTACGACCTTGCAGGCGAACTAACATTCAGGCTCATAGCATAATTTAATCAGCGCGTAGTAAACCTACTGGTGCCAAGTACTTAGTCAGTAAAATCCAGGATGTCATGCCAACGAATCAGCATTTAAGTTATTTAGATAGCTAGCTGGTTATTTGAAAATTCAACAACAAGCTGTGAAAGCATTCATTGCAAAAACACTGGCTATCCAGCCAGCCACACTAGACAGTTCAACTGACTCAAATGGGACTTGTTTGTTGGCTAGTTAACCATAAGCAGCCATGTTCCAGTAATCATCATTCAATACATGACTGGTGGGCAAGCCTATGTAAGTGTAGGTGAAATTAACTATCCATTTTCCAACTTTGCCTCATGGCGACCTCCACCCGCACAGGTAAGTTCTGTCGCTACAAGACCTCAGGGGTCTACAGGTCCAGTGGAGAATGTCCTTAACAAAGAATTGCATAAATTGTTTGTTTTAAAGAACAAAAAGAGCGCTGGCCTCTCAAAAATACCTTGAATTTTTGAAAAACAAACCGCAAACTGGGCGTAACCCACAGAACGTACCTTGCACCCAGGGCTGGCTGCAGCCTGCTTAGACTGGTGGTGCAATGCGCGTTTCATTTTGTTGACCGGGGGGGGAAGACGCTTTTCATTAACGTTGAATTTCCAATTCTCCTTTTAGTTGCGCTAAAATATATGTTACTAAGTCAGGAGGCGCTGGGGGGGGCGCGGTTAAAATCTGGGGGGGCGTAGCCCATCCCTGCCCCCCCCAGATCCAGCCATGCTCGATCCAATGAGACCCAGCAAACCCGCAGATGTCGGTCAAGCATTCATTTACACATCGAAAATTGTACAAAAACTCCATTGGCTACATCTCGCATGACACAATGTCAAAGCAAAGAAAAAAATACTTCCCGAAAACTTCGGGGCATTTGTGTTTTTACTGATTGACTTGGGCTAATTACTTAGCAGTCCAACATACACGTAATTTACAACTTGTAGCTGCACAGTTCTTATTTAAAAGCAAACATAAATGCTGTAGTCATCGTGATTTTGGTGAAAAAATGTCAGTTGTGAATTGTGGGTTTGTAGGTTAGCGGGGTAAGTCTACGCCGAGTCCCAGGGTTTTCAATTCCACGACGGCAGCTTTTATTTGTCCTGCTGTGGTAACTTTAGATACCTCTGATTGCAAGGGTAAAGGGCATCTAAAGTCGATTCCCATTGTTTTTGTTTATCGGCCAGTCAGCGAGCCGCACCTGCGCAAATGAACCAAAATAGAAGGATTATCTACCCGTGTACACAAAACATTGGTTGATGAATGAAATTGGTCATGTTACAATGCAAGTTGTCAACAAAAGCAAGTGATTTGTTTGTAAACATTGGACGTTCAACGTCCTGTCTGAGAATCGACTTTAGATGCCCTTTAAGGTAAAAGGAGCCAGTAGCCCACGCAAGAGTTCTACTTCCTTCGTGGCACTCCTCACTGATCATGAGCTTACTGCAAATTTTTTAGAAATTGATTATTGTTATACGCAGCAGCATTTATGAAGTTATTTATTTATTTATTTATTTAATTAATAATCATTTTTACGGAGGCTAATTATGTTTTACATTTTCTACCGGTTTCAGAAGACTAACTGCCAATCTAAAGTCCCAGATTGCGAAGACATTCTCTGAAATACTTGCTCTCAGAAATTCTCATAGGCCTAGCAGCACAGCCTACCTAACATCAGCTGTGATATCTGGTCAACATAATCAGTGATAAGATTTTAAACCTGATCTTTCTGGGATGTCCAGTACTGCTGGAAAAGGTCTGATCTGGGTGCAGGTTTTCTACAGCTCATCACAACATTGCCTGATTCGAGTCACAAATTTAAAATAGTCTCCTCTAAAACTGGAAATGGAGAAGAAATACTGAAATTTACTAAAATAACTAATGGACCGGAACATTATGAGTTCAATAAAGCAAATATGGTCAGCATCCCCACATATTTTCTTTTGTGTTGCAACTGCTGATGTCTTCTGTGTTCTATTCAATTAAGCTGCTTATACAGGGTGTATCAGAAAAAATGATACTCTCGGAAAAATCATCATAAAATTAACAGAAAATAGTTCTGTAAATGTGGGCATAAACCTTGGTAGAGGGGGTCATTCTGCTTCGAATGATACCAGCATCTTGGTTGATGCTTCATGCTCCAGTGAGCACGGACGCTTTGAATTTTGCAAAATTCAAGTCTTTGCGCACGGGAATGCGAGGGTTAAAATTGCATTCATCACATTAAATTAAAAGTTTAGACAGGGTTTTACCAGTATGCCAAGGCGTTTTTTGAATAATTAACCCTTTCACCCCCTAACCTCAGCACAAAATGATCTCTTTTATGGGTGGATCATAACCAAAGGGTTAACACATGCAATTGAAGTGGCCGTGAACGAGTGATCGAGCTACCAAGCATCATTCAGTGGGTATGTCATTTAATTATTCCATAAAAATTATAAAAAATTTATATTTAGATAAATTAAAAAGCAACAGTGATTTGCAACAGCAATAATTCATTTCATTTATTATTTCAGGTACCACAACGGCTCAAGTGCCAGACAAAATCATTGCCACCAAGGGGCAGCGCCAGGTTGGTGCTGTGACCTCTGGGGAAAGAGGGACATTGGTGACTGTTGCCTTTGCTGCCAACGCCCAAGGCAACTTTGTTCCCCCTTACTTTATCTTCC
Organism: Gymnothorax javanicus; assembly: GCA_029692085.1. Classification (NCBI taxonomy): domain Eukaryota; kingdom Metazoa; phylum Chordata; class Actinopteri; order Anguilliformes; family Muraenidae; genus Gymnothorax; species Gymnothorax javanicus. Next base: position 31,162,897 of record CM056200.1, on the reverse strand, counting down.
CAAGGAAGAAGTTCCAGCACCACTTCATCCGGGATGGCCCCCTTGGCTGCACTGGTTCTGCCAATGGATCAGGAGACAGATTTCTTGGCATTTTTACAGCATTTTGCAAGACACACCCGCATGACCCCAGAGTCAAAGTTGCTGCTACTCTTAGACAATCATCCATCACACCTATTTGTGGTAGCTATTGACTTTTGCAAGTCACATGGCATTGTGCTCCTGTCTTTTCCACCCCACTGCTCCCACCGTCTTCAGCCGGTAGACCGAAGCGTTTTTTGGTCCTCTGAAGCACTACATTAACAGTGCAGCAGACAGTTGGATGCAAATGAACCCTGGAAGAACTTTGACCATCTACAACATCCCAAGTCTTGTGGCTAAAGCTCTGCCTCGAGCTGCGACAGCAAGCAGCATTTCATCTGGGTTCGAGTGTACCGGTATCTGGCCCTTGAATACAGATATTTTCAGTGAGACAGACTTTGCTCCAGCTTTTGTGACTGACCGTCCTGCACCAGCACCAGCACCAGCTCCATCCCCAATGCCAGTGCCAGCTCCATCACCAGCGCCCTGTTCATCACCAATGTCCGTTTCATCACCAGCGCCCTCTTCATCACCAATGTCCGCTTCATCACCAGCGCCCTCTTCATCACCAATGTCCGCTCCATCACCAACGCCCGCTCCCTTAAGACACCACCAACCTAGCCAGAACCCATTTGAGCTGCATCCCCATGAGTCTGCCATTCCTGTAGATGGTGAGAGTTTGTGTCTGTGTGCCTTTAAATGTGTATGTTCAGCCTTGGCAAGCATTTTTTGGAAATATTATCTATCCAGGTATGCTTGTGGTTCCAGGAACATCTAGTGGCACGCCAATACAGAGGTTCAGCCCAGAAAAGATTTGCCCATATTCAAAGGCTGGTTCGAGGGAAGAAAATAAAAGAAGAGGCAGAAAGAGGTGAGCAGAGTGTCGTTTTTAACTTGTCTTGATTTTCTTGCTTATAGAAAAACAAGCTGATTCTGACTATCATCTCATTTAATGTTGCAGGTCAACAGCAATACTGACCGACACCCCAGTAAAAGCTGCCTTGGAGGAGGAGAGTTGGCAGAGGGACCAGAAAAAACAGTCCTCTTGAAAACACCCAAAGAAAACGTTGTTTAGTGGACACACTGCAAGTTTCTCAGGGCAATGATGAGGAATGTCTTGTTTGTGGGGAGACATTTGCCTCATTTTTGCCTGGAGAAGTGTGGGTGCAGTGCATCTTTTGTCTGCTGTGGTCACATGAAGCATGCACTGAGGGTGCAGCTCATTATATCTGTCAAAACTGTGATAATGAGTAAAGTAACTTCAAACACATCCCAAAATGAAATGATTCAATGTTGTGCTGAAGCTGTTACTGAGGGTATTGTGGCTGAGCTGAAAGAATCCAGCATGTATGCTGTAGTGGCTGAGGAGGCCAGGGACGGTAATTCAGAACAACTGTCAGTTTGTGTGCGCTACGTATCTCAAAAAGATGGTGATGTTAAAGAACATTTCCTTGGTATCAGTGATCTGGAGGGATTTAATACAGACACAATAACACGGTCATTAGAGCATACGCTGGAAACACATGGCATCAGTGACATTCTCTGTGTGGCACACGCTTATGACGGGGCCTCCGTTATGAGTGGAGCGAGCGCTGGTGTGCAAGCTCAGTTTCAGGCTAACCACCTAGAAGCACTGTACGTGCATTGTTATGCGCATGGACTTAATTTGGTTCTGTGCCATACATGCAAGGCTATACCAGAGGCTACTGAGTTCTTTAATACTTTAGAAAGTACACACTCATTTTTCAGCGTTTCGCTTTTGAATCACAAAAAATTTGTTAGTGTTCAATCAGCCCTTGGGCTCCATCCTGCGTTAGTGCAGCTTTCTCAAACACGCTGGTCCTGCCAACTACGCTCTGTGAAATCTGTGATCGCCAATTTTCCTGCCCTCATTCAATGCCTCTCAAGCATGAAGTCATGTGCAGCTGTTGGTCTTTTAGCAAAACTTAGCAAATTTTCAACTGTGTTCCTGCTTATGATGTTTCAAGCCATTCTTGCGACAACAGAGGGATTTAACGGGTTCCTCCAGGGTGAAAAATGCGATCTAATGAAAGCAGTAGAGTTTAAAGAGGCTGTGTACAGCACTCTAAAAGGTATGCAGTCCACTGAGATGGCAGAGCATTTCTACGGGAAAGCTATGGCTTGTTGCAAGGAAAATGACATTGAGAAGACTGAGCCAAGAAGAAAGAAGCAGAAAAGAATGGATCGCTATGTTGTGGAATCTGCCTGCGGAGCGAGTGCAACCCTCAGTACCTCCGAGCATCGGAAAACAAAGATGTTCTTCCCCTGCCTTGATCGTATGCTTGGCAAGCTTGACCGACGATTTTCTGGGATTAATGCGAAACTTATTAGCAGAATTCAAGCCTGCAATCCAAACTCTGAAGACTTTCCATCTGAGGACTGCCTTAATGAAATTGCAAAACATTACAACATACAGTTATCCCCTGAAGAATTAGTGGTTGCTAAGAACTGCCTGATGTATAAAAATGCTCCTGACACACAAGCTGTCTACAAGCTACTAGATTTCATTATGTTCCCTCCCTAGAAAAGGTAGTTCAGGTTGCAATAACCATACCAGTCAGCAGTTGCAGCTGTGAGCACTCTTTCAGTGCTCTGAGGCGCCTCCATACCTAGTTAAGGAACACAATGGGCCAGTCTCATTTGAAAAACTTAGCAGTCCTCTCAATTGAAAAAAAATGAACTTGAGAAGATTGATGATGAGGTCAAATTGACCAGTTTGCAAACCTGCATGAAAGACACTACCCCTTATCACAGGCCCGTCCTTGAACTGAACATGAAGGTAGGGAAGTCATGTTTTTCAAAATAAAATGGTAAATGAATGTCTTGTGCTTGTGAGGAAGGTAATGGTTTTTGTTTATGTTTGGCAGTGATGCAGACAACACAGGAGGAAATCAGGCAGAAAACACAGGATGAGATCAGACAGACAAACACAGGAGGAGAACAGATGGACAACACAGGAGAACAGACAGACAGCACAGGAGGTGAACAGGCAGATAACACAGGAGATCAGGCAGACAACACAGGAGGAAATCAGGCAGACAACACTGAAGGAGATCAGGCAGACAACACAGGAGGAAATCAGGCAGACAATACAAGAGGAGAACAGCCAGACAAGGCATGAAAGAATAGATGGACAACACAGGAGAACAGACAGACAGCACAGGAAGAGAACAGGCAGATAATACAGGAGGAGATCAGGTAGACCACACAGGAGAACAGAAAGACAAACAGCACAGGAGGAGAACAGGGAGGCTAAACAGGAAGAAATAAGGCGGACATGACAGGAGAACAGATGGACAACACACGGGAACAGACAGCACAGGAGGAGAACAGGCAGACAATACAGGAGGAGATCAGGCAGACAAGACAGGTGGAAATCAAACAGACAACACAGGAGAAGAAAAGTCAGGCATCACAGGAAGAGAAATGACAGCATGGAAGGAGAGCACAGGAGGAGAACCTGCAGACTTAGGGGCATGAGAGGGTCTAGAAAGTTGAATTTGGCTTTGTATTTTTATGGCTATGTGGCATGTTCTTACATAAGTTTAAAACTGTTGGCTTACTAAGTTTACGTGAAAGCTATAGACACTATAGCAGGGGTCATTAGAGCGTCATTCCAAGTCTTTTAAATTAAAAAGACAATGATCAAGGCATTTTCCATTTAATGTTTATGTGCAGTACTGTACCCAATATCAGATATGGTTTTTTGCATGAGTCACAAATGCCAAATTTTAGGCCTGTACAATGGATTTTATTTAGTCCAGGTGTGAGACTGTCTTTGGGGCTCAGCCCTGGATGTTTCAAATGTCTACACACGCCCCTGCTGCAAAGAATTGAATTACGTTTATCTATTGCTTTTGATCTGGGCTGTAAAAATATTCTGAAGAGAGATTTGCCGCTCTGTTGGTTTTCAACTGAACCACAACCCACCTGCTTCTGTTAATGAGCAGCTCAGTGAAAGCTCTCACCTGTGACTGAGGTGCTGTCTGTAAAGACTGCTGTGAAAACTTTCAGGATGGTAGATCTCCTTCGACAAGTGTTAGGCTGTAAACAGTGGAGTCCACTGTTCAAAAAAAAGAAAATTTACTCAGCGTCAACAGCAACTTGTATGTTGCCAAAAAATGGAAATGGAAGTCAAATCAACATAAATGTACCAAATAACATCTGTTTAAAAGCATTTATCTGACTTGCACAGTTTTTATTTGCCGATAATTCTTACCCCTTCCTTTGAACGAGCCTGCTATATTGCATCTTGAAGTTTTGCATGTGAGAACTGAACAGGTTACACTGTCTCAGTCGTGCTCCAGAAGGCCAAATGCATTGTGTCACTTGTTCCTCTGGGATGCAGTTCTACGACTGTATCACTTGCAAACAATTTATTGTTCAAACAGGGACAGCAGTACTCCTTCAGTCCCCTCCTTTTGGGTTTTCCTCTATTTTACTGCACATAGCTGCCCAACCTGCTATATTACGATTCATTCCAAACCCACCCATCAACATATATTAACCAGTGGTGATCTGGGATTGTACAGGTACAGCTAGCGCTATTTTGGGTTGAATATATTGCTCTCTAAGTGGACTCCTGATTGGCTACAGCCTCAACTACGTAATTTTAATATTTTAATACAAACATGAACTAGAAATGTACCGAGAATAAGCATAATAAGCATATAAGAATAAGTCTGGAAACGGGCTCACAGGACTCAGTTTCTCACTGAGCTGTCTGAAGTCAAGGATTCTGCGAAGAGCCATTGCACTTTCTCAGGTGAGTGTCTTACTCTTTCTTTAAACTATAAAAACAGTCTTTCTTTTCCGACATTTTTATTAAATCAGGATTAAATCGGAATGCATCATGAGTGAAAGCCGTTCGCAGACTGTAATACCACAGACACAAAAGGCAAACCCTGTTTTCTGGGCAGTGTTACTGATCTTGGAACTCTTTAGGGCAGAAACGTGGTCTCAAAGGGCAGGGACAGGGTTTTTGAGCAGGAAGTTCTCCCAGCATGGATGCAGTTTTCCAAGCCACTGTCACCCTTCAGAGAAAGTAGTATTCCCAGTAAAGAAAGAATACCCCTGAGGGCCACCCTAAGATAATGCAGTACCAGTGCCAAAGAGTGAACATTTTCTTCAAATTCAGTTTTAACACATCATACTAAAATTAGTAATTTTCCATGAGGCAGTTAACTGGAAATATTAGCAATGAATGGTAATATAAACATGTACAACCCCATCTCCAAAAAAGTTGGGACACTACATACATGTAAATAAAAACAATGCAATTATTTCCAAATCATGTGAACTTTATATTTATTTAAAATAATAGTACAAAGACAATATATCAGTTGTTGAAACTGATAAATGTAATTGTTTTTTTTGAAAAATATCTGCTTATTTTGAATTTTTTTTTTTAAAAAGTTGGGATGGGAAAATAGAGGACTGGAAAAGTTGCATAATACTAAAAAAAAGACAACTGGCAGACAACTCACAGCTAATTAAATTATTTAGCAACAGGTCAATAACATGATTGGGTATAAAAAGTCATAAGAAAATATGGTAAGGGTTTAACAGCTCTATGAAAGACTGCATGGGGAAATAGTTTGACATTTTAAAAATAATTTTTCAACTTAGAATTGCAAAGAATTTGGAGATTTTATCCTTTCTAGTACATAATATCATTAATAGATTCAAAAATCCAGAAAAATCTCTTAACACATGGGACAAGGCCAAAATCCAATTTTGAATGGCTGTAATTTATCGGGTCTTCAGGCGGCACTCCATTGAAATCCAGCAGGATTCTGAGTGAAAATCACTGCATGGACTCAGGAACGCTTCTGTAAACCATTGTCTGTCAGCACAGTTTGTCAGTGCATCTACAAATGTTAGTTAAAACTCTGCCATGTAGAGATAAAACCATATATAAACAAGATCCAGAAACACTGCCAGCTTTTCTGGGCCCGAGGTGATTTAAAATGTAGAGGCGAAGTGGGAAACTTCCCTGTGGTTTGACTAATGAAAGAATGAAATTCTTTTTGGAAATCATAGATGCCACATTCTGTGGACTAAAGAGGAGGGAGCCATCCGGCTTGTTATCTGCAAACAATTTAAAAGCCAGCATCCATGGTAGTATGTGGGTGCATTAGAACACATGGCATGGGTAACATGCACATCTGTGAAGACAACATTGATGGTGAATGATATATAAAGGTTTTGGTGCAAGATTTACTGTCATACAGATGCCTTTTGAAGGGAAGTTGTTGCTCATTTCAGTAAAACCAGACCAAACACCATACTCTGCATGTATAACAACAACATGTCTCTGTAGTAAAAGAGTCTGAGCACTAAAATGGTCTGCCTGCAGTCCAGACCTGTCACCAACTGAAAATATTTGGCGCATTATCAAATGAAAAGTACAAACCCCAATTCCAATGAAGTTGAGATGTATAAAATGTGAATAGAAACAGAATACTATGATTTGCAAATCTCATAAATGCATATTTTATTCACAATAGAACATAGAAAATATATCAGATGTTAAAAGTGAAACATTTTACCATTTTAACACAAAATATTAGCTTGTTTTGAATTTGATGGCAGCAACACATCTCAAAGAAGTTGGGACAGGGCTGTGTTTACCATTTTTTAACATCCTCTCTTCTTTTAACAACAGTCTTTAAACATCTGGGACATGAGGGGACCAGCTGCTGGAGTTTTGGGAGGGGAATGTTGTCCCACTCTTGTCAGATGTAGGATTCTAGCTGCTCAACAGTCCTGAGCCTTCTTTGGCGGATTTTTCATTTTATGATGAGCCAAATGTTTTCTATTGGTGACAGGTCTGGACTGCAGGCAGGCCAGTTCAGCACCTGGACTCTTCTACTGCAAAGCCATGCTGTTGTGATGGATGCAGTATGTGGTTTGGCATTGTCTTGCTGCAATATGCAAGGCCTGCCTTGAAAAAGACATTGACTGATTGGGAGCATATGTTGTTGTAAAACCTCTACATACTTTTCAGCATTGATAGTGCCTTTCCAGATGTGTAAGCTGCCCTGACCATAAGAATTTCAAATTTTCATTCATCTGACTGCAGAACAGTTTTCCATTTTGTCTCAGTCCATTTTAAATGAGCTTTGGCCCAGAGAAGACAGCGGCATTTCTGGATTGTGTCCACTTATGGCTTCTTCTTTGAATGATACAGCAAATTTTTAACTTGCATTTGTGGATTGCTAAAAATATGATGAACTGTATTCATAATAAGACAATGAATGTTTTAATCCTCTGCTAAAAATGTTTGGATCCAAGTGCCCATGCTGGATATTAAATTCCAGAGCAGAATCATGCCTGTTTTTAACGCCATGCCGCCTGAGGGCCGAAGATCACAAGTTTCCAATATTGACCTTCGGCCTTGTCCCTTACGCACAGAAATTTCTCCAAATTCTCGGACTCTCTTTTGATGATATTATGTACTGTAGATGGTGGGATATAAAAAGTCTTAAAACGCTGAAAAAATTTTACATCGAGGAACATTTTTCTGAAATTGTTCCCCAATAATTCCAGACAGAAAGTTTTAACGCCATGCCGCAGATTGGTGAACCTCTGCCCATCTTTACGACTCCTGAGAGAGTAATACCTGGGATATTCCAAAATGCTCTTTTTACTGAAACCCAGTCATGATTACTGACCTGTTGTCAAAATCAACCAGTCAATTACTGACCTGTTGCAAAATGCTTCTCCAGTTATTGTTTTATTCATACCACTTACTTCTCCAGCCTTTTGTTGCCCCTATCCCAACTTTTTTGAGATGTTTTGCTGCCATCAAATTAAAAATGAGCAAATATTTTACATGAAATGGCAAAATGTCTCACTTTCAACATCTGATATGTTGTCTATGTTCTATAATGAATAAAATATGGGTTTATGAGATTTGCAAATCAGTGTATTCTGTGTTTATTCACATTGTACATAACATCCGAACTTCATTGGAATTGGGGTTTGTATTTCATTGAACAGCTGGAGCAAGAATGTGAAAATTCATGCTTTCAACATCAGCAGTTGGTCTCTTTAGTTGGAATTGGGAGTTTGATTGAAGAAACGTGATGCAAAGGTAAACATGCCCCTGTACCAAGTTTTGATTTTCAAAAACCTATAAAATAAAGTTTCAACATCTGATATATTTATTTGAAAATAGCAAGCACAATGCAAGAATGATTTGAAAATCATTGCATTCTGATTTTATTTACATTTTACACAGCATCCCAACTTTTGGTCTCTTTAAGAGTTATGTTTTTTCTACAAAACCCCAACAGAAGTTGGGATTGAAGAACAGAATGATGCGAATCCTTTTCAACCTATATTCAATTGAGTAAACAGAGAAGATATTTAATGTTCAAACTGAGAAATTTTATTGTTTTTTTGAAATATTCACACATTTTGAATTTGATGCCAGCAAATCTGGGAAAAGGGCATGTTTACCACTGTGTTCCATCACTTTATTTTTAACAAACTCAATAAGCGTTTGGGAACTGAGGAACTAATTGTAGAAGCTTTTAGGTGGAATTCTTTTCCCATTCTTGCTTGATGTACAACTTCAGTTGAAACAGTCCGGGGTCTCCAATCGTATTTTTCGCTTCATAATGCGCCACAAATTTTCAAAACAGATTTGCAAAATCTATTGCATTTTGATTTTATTTGCGCTGTTTAACACGTGCAGCATCCTGGGCATTGTCTTGTTGAAAAAGGGGATGTAAAAAAAGACATTGTGGATTATATTTTTTCCTGTACAAGCATTAATTCCTTCACAGATGTGGCAAGTTACCCATGCAATGGGAATAAAATCCCCAGAATACAATGCTATCTTTTGATCACGCTGATTTCAATCTGGATTTTCAATGGAGGACACTACGTCCATGATTTCCAAAAAACAATTTGAAATGTGGACAAATCCAGATCAGCACACTTTTTACTTTGCATCAGTCCATCTCAGATGAGCTCAGGCCCAGAGAATTTATTGTTTTTGAAATATTGATGATATATGGCTTTTGCTTTGCATGGTAGAGTTTGAATTTACATATGTAGAAATGAACTGTGGACAAGGAAGTGTTTGAGCCCACATGGTAATATGTTCCAGAATGATGTGTTTTTTTTAATGCAACTGAGGGACCGACAAAAAAGCGTTTTCATATATTATGGGTACCTATAATGAGGAAACGGCCAATTTTATGTATGAAGCATTATGTGAAACCTGTATGTGGAATTAAAACCTATATGTTTCTATAGGTTCTTTGCTTGATGGGACTGGATTACATTCTAAATCTGACAGATTTCAGCTGGTTTCTTGGCTTCCATTTTGCACCTCCTTTTTCATGTGCTCAATACTTATTCCTTGTGTCATTCAACTTTATTACACATAATTTATGGACTTATTTGTTTTGATTTCTCTGTATGTGTGAATTACTTGGGTTGTTTCTGACATCTGGTGAAAATTTCATGTCAATAGCCCCATTAGAAATATATTTACTATATTTACTGAGAAAAATGTTGACACGTTCAATGCTTATTTTACCCACTGTAGCTTGGTGAACATGCTCAAGTTATGCTCATGCCCATGTCTGTATAATTTGTGGATTATTGGGCCAATGGGGGTGGAAAACTGTGAATACATCAGCATTCAAAGGCTGACCATGTCCTCGGTTATAGTGGAAAATTATAAATCTTATGTCATATGTTCATTCAGTAGAACAACACAAAAAGCAACATTGGCATGTTGATTATTGATCATCTCCTTTCTTTCCGAAATCTAATCTTATTTTATCATCTACATCGACAAGGAGGCAATTCTCGCCCCTGAGGGAACATGTAAAGTCAGGGTGTGTTAGAGGAATAGAAATGGAAACACTTCTGTTTTATAAACGGTGAGGTAAGGGAACAAAATGTCTCAGTTTGGAACAGAAACTGAAAATGTTCCATCAACATGGAAAGAAGGCTGTGGTTTCTGACAATAAAGATGCACTCGTGACAGCAATCCTTGATGGTCATGATTGCCGCTCAATTCAGCAAAATATTGAATTATGCCCATTGCTCAGGACTTGGCCAGCAGAAATATTTCGGTGGAAAGACTGGCCATTGCGCACAATCCGCCTGATTCTGGTGAGCAGCAGCTCAGTGAAATCTCTGCCTGTGAGTGAGGTGCTTCCTGTAAGGAGAGCATTGAGAACTTACAGGATGGCAGAGTGTTCAGCTGAGAAGAGTGTATTAGTGAAAGCAAAGAAATGTATTCCAATTCAGCAGCAACTTAAACAACGCCAAAAATGTAAATGGAGGTCAAATCATAAATTTGCCAATTCACATTTGTTGAGAAACATTTATTAGGTGAGTAGTTTTTAATCTGCTTGAATTTGTGCCCTTCCTTTTACACAGGCTCCGTATATTGCATCTTGCGGTTGCACATGTAACAACTTACATCAGGTTACACAGACTCACTTGTGCTCCAGATGGCCTATTGCATTGCATCACTTGTTTGTCTGGGAAGCTGTTGAAGGATTGCATCACTTGCGAAAAATATATTGTTGGAAGAGGCTGGGGGATACTTTCCAGCACCCTCCAGTAAGACCATCCTCTATTTTACTGCTAATCCACCTGTTGTATAAAACAAAAATGCCGCTTCAGTCCAACCCACTACGTAATGACGTCTTTCCACACCCACATGGACGTCAACCACTGGTGATCTGCTATTATATAGTTACAGAAAGCACAGTTGTGAGCTCCTATTCATCACCCCTAACACGGACTCCTGATTGGCTGCAGTCTGCACTGTTTCAAAAACACTGTTTTTGACAACACTGCACTGCTTCTATTTGCTTAGCTGGAACAGCATTGTGAAAAACCGTACAGCTTCTGGATCATCAGGATACAGTTTCTTACTGGGCTGTCTGAACTCCAGGAGTCTGTGTGCAGCCATCGCAGTCTCTCAGGTGAGTTTCTTATTCTCTCTTTCCCCATGGTGAACTAATCTATTGTTTCTTTTTGTGTGTTAGATCTGGATATATTTAGATTGCAATATGAGTGAAATACAAGAAAAGTTGGAAAGTTGAGTAAAATGAAATAAAAACAAACTGCAGTTATTGGCAAATAATTTAAGCTGTAAAATAAATTGAAAAGAGTACAATGTTGAAACTGAGAAATTTTATTGTTTTTAAAAAAAAAATATCCCCTCATTTACGATTTGATGCCAGCAATAGGTTTAAAAAAAGTTGTGACTGGGCCATGTTTACCATTGCATTAAATTGTCTTTCTTTTTAACAACACCATGTAAGTGTTTTGGAACTGAGGAGACCAATTAGTGTAGTTTTAAAAGCAAGATGTTTTCTCATTCTCGCTTGATTTAAGATTTCAGCTCCTCCACAACTTTGCAGACTCTTTTGTCACCTTTGTCGTTTCATAATTCACCAAATTATTCAATGGGTGACCTGTCTGGAATGCAGGCAGGCCAGTTTAGCACCTGGACTCTTATACTACGGATCCATGATGTTGTAACATGCGCACAAAGTGGTTTGGCATTCTCATGCTGAAATAAGCAAAACCTTAGCAGAAAAAATATGTCTGGATGGCTGTATATGTTGCTCCAAAACCTGCATATACTGCTCAGCATGAAAGCTGTCTTCACAGATCAGCAATTTACCCACACCATAATCACTAATGTACCCCCGTACTATCATGGATGCTGGCTTTTGAACTGTGTGCTGATAAAAAGCCAGATGTTCCCTCTCTTTCTTAGCCTAGAGGACATGGCATCCTTGATTTCCAAAAAAACATTCTGATTTTGATTGGTCAGACAATTGGATATTTTTCGACTTCGTGTCAGGCCATCATAAATGAACTTATGCAGTTTCTCTGAATGATTTTATATTACACACCATAGATGATTACAACCCCAGTTTCTTTGCAGTTTGATTCTTAAATTGTTGAACAATTTTCTCATGCAGTTTGTCACAGAGTAGTGAAGCCCTCATCACCATCTGAAAGAGTCAGCCTCTCTGAGATGCTCTTTTCATACCCATTCATGCCACTGACTCATTGCCAATTAATCTAATTGGCTGTGAGATAATCCACCATGTGCATTGTTTTTAGCATTATTAAACATTTCCAATCTTTTGTTGCCCCTGTCCCAACTTTCTTGAAACACACTGCTGTCATAAAATTAAAATGAGCAAACAGTTTTCAAAAAACAACAAAATTTCTGTTTCAACATTTGAAATGTTGTCTTTGAACTGTTTTTGATCGAATATAGGGTTTCAGTGATGTACAAATCATTGCATGTTGTTTTTATTTACATTTTACACAGCCTCCCAACTGGAAATGGGGTTACACTCTTGCGGTCTGAAATTCAGAATGGTAGATCCTGAAGGCGAACCTTCTCTTTTGGGCACACGGTCACCAATCTAATAAGCTCGATTGCTGAGGAAGAGGATGGGACAGATTTCTCAGACCAATTTTCCCAACATAGGAGTTTCCTGGGATGTAGTTCCTAAAAGGCTGTCATCCTGGAAAACATAATCCCACCCTTCAAGGCCACCTTGCAATAATACTGAACCACCTCTAAATATATCCCTAATTCCAAAAAAAAATGTTGCTGCATAATGAAAATTCAAATAAAATAAAAATGCAAATTTCATTTCAAGTCCATTGATGCTCTACTATATTGAAAACTCCTGTAGCAAGAATTTTATTGCATTTTGAATATATACTGTGCACTGACTAGAGAAGTTGGTGCGTTTAATGTACACCATGTCTTTTAACTTCTTAAACCCGAACGCCCCCAGTACCAGGAGTCATAATTACGCATAACTACAGCATGTTTCCTAATCACAACATTGTCATACAGCATATCTACTTTTTACGGGAAGAAACTTGGCAAAAAACACACGATGACAATTTTTGCCTAAACCGAACACAATTCAAGCACCAAGCAAGTAAATAAGCATGTAGCAAAACACAGGATATAATAATATCTGCACTCAGTCGCTAGCGTCTCTACTGAATTTATGCTATGCTTATAAACGATACATCAAATGGAAGAGGAAAGTCCACAGAATCCAACGATATAAGACCTGTCATTTTAAATCGACAGCACACTCAAAGAACAGCAGGTATACACTTTACATTCTACAGAAATGAGAAAAAAAAATTCTTACCTTTACTATTTTGTAATAAAAAACTGCTTGGGGAAAATCTGCACTTGCTATTGTTAGCCCAATGTGTGTTGCATTATACATTGTCACCCTGCATATACTGTCACCAGCAACAATTTGTTCCAACTCTTTCAGCATATATTGTCACCAGTGACAATTTGTTCCCTGCTTCACGGCATTCAATGTTGCCGGCGACATTTTGTGCTTCACTTATTAGTTGCCACATACATGAAATACACATATTGTCATTGGCGACAAATTGGCAGATATGTTACACAGAAAATAATGTGAAATAGATCACCACTTTTACAACTCATCATTAATCACATGTCTATGAGAATGGTGCCGGTGATCAAAGCAAATGACAGATACACAAATGCTAACAATAAAACATTCAATAACCTTCTCAAATATTATTTATTGGATGTCATATGTATTTATGTTATCTACTGTATCATCTTCTGTTTTGCTTTGAAAAAGTTTCTTGAGAAGCAAGACGATACAACCTAGCCATATTTTTGAAAACTGTTTACTTACTTTGAAGTAAAAAAATAAAATTTGCCTCACTGTGTCATGTTTGGAAGGGCGGTGTAAGGAGTAATTTGTTTAAATCTATTTCTTGTATCATGTAGAAAAGAGAGAAAAAAATCCGCGATTTTCTTCAGTGCAATATTAAACAGAAGTAAAATTTTGTAAAGAGAACTACTTGTAAAACGCAAGCCTCAGCCAGCGGTCAACTACACTTTTTCAGTGCACTGTCCCAATGGTCTCTGAACTCTTACAACAGTGCATGTATCTCTTGAACTTGAAAACCTATTCATATCCTTTGGAATTTCCTTCATATCATTTTTAGTTTGAAAGTTTAGTGCCCAGATCTCATGTCAAGATGGCAGCATATATTGCTCCAAAATTCTTTCATATCTTTCTTCATTAATGATGACATTGCAAATATGATAGTCATTCATGCCGTGTGCACTGACATACCCTAGTACCATGACAGATGCTACCTTTTGAATCTAATGCTGATAATAGCTTGCGTTGTTCTTGTTTGCTTTGGTGCAGAGGACACAGCTGCTTTTTTTTTCCCCAAACACCACTTGGAATATTGACTTCTCTGACTAAGACACAGGCTTCAATCCTGCTGCTGGCCACCTCTGATGACTAAAATCCAGAAAAGTTGGCAGTACGTTTGGACAGCGTTGATGTACAGATTTGACTGCAGGGTAAAGCTTTAATCTGCATCTGTGAATGCTGCAGCAAATGGTGTCAGCTGAAAAAGGTCTACATAAGCATTTCCAAGCTAGTTTTTTGATATCCACTTCAGTTGAATGACAGCTCTTAAGACTGATGACGAAGGGATTGGAGATCACACATTTTCGGCAGTGATTTTCAGTCTCGCTCTCTACGCACAGAGGTTCGACAGGATTCCTTCTACAGTATATTACAGACTGAAGAGGATGAAATTCCTAAAATCCAAGCCATTAATTTTGATTGTATCTGCTGGCAAATTAGTGTACTTAGACTCTGGATTGCTTTATTGGAGCGGGGTATATTCTTGTGGCTCCTTTGATACTAAAACATGAATAGCTCATCTGCTTAACACTACCCATCTCACAGCACCTTATTCTTGCAAAGTGTTGCATCATAATTATCTCTCAATTGACCCTGAGCCAATATTTTTTTAAGATCACAAACTCTGCATACATTTTCAATAAACAATTGAATTCAGAAGTTTTAGTCTGAAATAATGTTTTGGTGCAACGTTTTCAGTGCAAGGTTTAATCCCTTCTTTTTGATTCAATTTGCATTTCCCATAATGCGCAAACTTTTCCTGTACTGGGATAGTAAATTCATAGTTTATTCAACTTACACTAGGTGTATCACACTGAAACTCATTAATCTGTATGATTCTGTAAATAGGAAACATATTGCAATTAATGGCAACATTTAAAAAAGTAAATTAGTTAATGCAAGAATTACGTAATTTACCTGTTTAAGGGACAAGTCTTGACCATGTCTAAAATTTTTTTTACCTTTTCTTTTTAAGGATTCATAAGGGATAAAATATTATCTCGCAATTCTGCTGGATAAGGTCACCCCAAAACTGCAATGAGCAGCTCTGAGTTCAACATCCGCATGCATGTCAACTACTCTTCTTCAGGATCCAGTACCCCGCTCTGGTATAGGTTTGAAATGTGCAAAGACACACCGGGGGCATTTGTGTTCTCCTACCTAGTAAAGGTCTTTAACCTGGCAGTAGGCTTTCCCACAAACATTATGGTGATGTGGCAGTTGGCTAGAAGGAAGAGTGACTCCTCCACCTCTGATATCTTCATCTTCAACCTGGCCATTGTTGATGCCTACTTCTGTCTGATGACCCCCATTGACATGGTGAATCGCCTTCTGTTGAACAACAGCCATATATTATACTTCCAGCGCTTTGCCTATGGGATGAAGGACACCACCCCACTCTTCCTCACCTGCATTTGTCTGGACCGCTACATGGCCGTGGTCCACCCTATTGTGTTCTCCAGCATCAGGGACAATCCGGGTGGCCGTCTCCATACTGGTTTGGGGGCTCATGTTAGCCAGTGCACTCAGCAAGTCCATAGTGGGAGTGGACAGCACAATGAACATCTTCACAGGACTGATCTGGGCTGCCTTTGCCATCATGGTCTTCTGCAACATCTCCATCATCTGGACTCTGAGGAAGTCGGTCGTTGGCAAAGAGAAGATGCACCCTGTGAAGAAGAAAGCCCTCAGAATGGTGGTCTTTACCCTGGCCATCATCGTCTTCACCTACCTCCCTCCAGTGGCTCTTTTCCCCTTTGCAAAATACTACATCAGAGTGCACTACAAGTGTTACATCTCAGCAGTTGTCTTCTCCTTCATGGACCTCAGCTGCAGCGTTGAACCCCTCCTGTACGTCTCCAAGATGGATCACTGCACTGTGAAACTGCCCTGCAGCTGCTGCCAAAGGCCTTCAAAGGAGTCAAATGATGTATACAAATGAGCTCTGTCCTTGGATCTGGTCCTGTAGAATTTTCTTCAGAAGTTGTGCCATCCAATAATTAACCAAATTTTAATTACAAAATAAATACAACTGCTCGGCAAATGATGTGATACCTTTGTAAGAAAGTACATTTTAAAGACAAACTGACCCAACATACTTGGTTTTGTGGTTGGTGCATACTCAGAGATGAAAAAATTGCTATACTGTAAATTATTTAATTGCCCGCGGGACTTGTCTGTATAAAGTTAAAGCTTGTAACTGACATTTCAGGTTCACATATTTTTCTTCACTTGTCATCACTGTAAACATTCAAGGCTACAGAACATTGCCCATGAATGCAATACCATCTAATTTATGCATTTTTCAGTAAACACGTTGTAGTACTTCAAATATTTTTGAGGATTTTAGAAGTGAAGGATTCCTAGCTTGGTAATGGTACAGGGAAGTCAGCAGGGGGGCATTGTTCTCAAAGGTAATGAGAAGGGAACCATTATTCAGAGTCAAATGAAGATGGTTACCATCTACTTGAGCTGGATGATTAACATGAACAGTTATTACTCCAAATTAATAGCTTATACAAGGCTATATTGTGTATACTAACTATGTTCATCTTCTAGAATCTGAAAATGGCCTTAGCTTCTGTGTATCATGATCCACTTTTGTACAGTAAAGCCTCAAAATTAGCCAAAAACACAACCCCCCAAAAAAAAACCCTCCACATTTTATGACCTGTAAGTTAGGAATTAAGTAAGATAAAAGGCTAGAATTCATTTCTTATGATTTTATGACATATTTCTCTGTAAAAATGCAGGAATCCAAGTAATATCATTTGTAGAAGTTTGTCAATGAAATCATTTCTAAATAAATTTTTCCAGTTTTGCCCCAAAATGCCATTTTTTGGGGCAAATAATGACCACTTCACCAGTTATTCATCTCTCTAACATGTTTACTGTGCAATATTATAAATGTGAACAATGACAAAAAATCAATGATATTTAGCTTACTTTTTTTGTTATGAATTTTAAAATGATGTTCCAAAATTGTGTACTTTTTCATTGACTAAACGGGTATAGGCCTGCTGCAAGTGCTGTCATCTACTAAATATATAACAAAACATTGATTAAAAATATTTTTTGAACAAGATACACCATCTAAAAGTACAATACATGACAGAGGTCTTGTCAGAATATTTAGGTGTTTGCTAGATTCCACAGATTTCGTCCTCAATTTCATTGGTTTCATTGTTTTTGTTGGGGACGACTGTTTGGGGATGACATAAGTGCCTCACACATGCCATGACCTGACTGATCACAGGCTTCTGAAATAATCCTAAATGAGCTCAAACTTGTATTACTGAATTACGCAGTAATAGTTCACTATAAGGCAGTCCCACTTGGGGATTATTAGATCATCATGAGCACTGAAATGGAGGGGAGTAATTTACCTTAGTGCAGTATTGGAATCCATTTTGATGATGCATGTCATTCAAGGAAGTTTACAAGAAAAACTGGACTATTGGGACTAGATACTTTCTCAAGTGAGGATACTGCCTTAATGCAGTGGCAGTCTGGTGTTCCGCTGATTGATTCTTTGTGTTGTCGTCATGAGAATATTTTTTTAACCTGCTATGAGATGAATCAAAGGTACTGTGAAGATCCCAGAAACAAAAAAGCAGCAGGCCTATTCCCGTTTAAGCAAAAAAATTTTGGAGCAATTTAAAAATAAAAAGTAAGCTGAATATCATTTCAATCAGGAGAGACTCGAGTGAAATCAGAAAAAAATTATTATGCCTTGAGCATTAGTAGAATTCAATTCAATTTGTATTGCGCTTTTCACAGACAGGCTGTCACAAAGATGCTTTACAGAGAGAAAAGGGCAGAGCCCAGACTAATCCCTAATCCCCAAATAACAGGCAAAAAAAAACCCTGTTGGGAGAAAAAGCCTTGAACGGTGGTGAGAAAAAACTCCTCAGTGAGAAGAAATCTCAGGAGGAACCCGGCTATTGTGGGGAAGCCCATCCTCCACTGGCTGGCTAATTAATTGATGATGGTAAATTAGGGATGAGAGGATCAGGACAGCAGGAAGACAGCAGTCAGAATTAACATGCTTAAAATCAGATAAGTCATTGGTGCTTGGACTCTTCGGGAAGGCTTGTAGAGCAAGAGCACAGCTCAGAGCAGCAGCTGGAAAATCCCCCAAAGAGGCGGAACCACCCCGAAACCACAGCCTGATGAATTCCCCAAAGAAAGGAAGGAATAATCACCAAGCAGGAACAAAATAACAGACGGAGAAGCACGGGCTGCTGACTGAAGAAAACATTATGAGCATGCATGACATGGAACAATACAATTAGATGGCTTACCCTGGACTGTAAAGGCTTCAGGGATCTTTGGGCTTAACGCGTGGGGATGCGTTTTGAAGATGACCAGCGTGTGAGGTATCGATCAGGAACCAGTCGCGATAACCAGAAGTAGCAAAGAATGTGATTTTATTAGCGAGGGGTAAACCCAAGAGGACCGAAGGCAACAGTACAAAGTCCACAATCCAAAAAGAACAATAGAGTCGAAAAAACCTGGACATTAGCCAGCAATGGCTAGGGGCTGCAAAGCCCTGCATTTTTTTTCAGTAAATGATAGCCAGTAATGGCTGGGGGTGCAGAGCCCTGCATGCAATTAGCATGTGACATCAGAAATATAGATAAAACCAACCACCGACCACCAGTTATTTGCTAGCTTACCCTGGACTGTAAAGGCTTCAGGGATCTTTAAGTGCAGCTATACAATCCCTACGTATTATATGGGATCTGGGTTAGTTTGCTGAAGATGACCAGCGGCCTAGTTGTTAGAGAAGCCGTACGTATACCTTGCATAGCTGCTGAAGAGCGGCACTTATTCAGAACAAATAATCCAGGTATAGCTTGGGGGCTATTAGAAATAGGCTTAGAAGAGATGGGTCAAAACATCTAGCTCCAAACTGAACCCCAGCCGTTAGACCTCTTATATAGTGGAGTTTAAAGTGACAAACATCAACCAATGACAAACAAGACAATAAAAGATTGCCGACCCTCGCCCTTAAGGCATGAGCAGTGATGACAATGAGTAAAACTTTCAAGTGCTATGGCAATGGTTAAATTTCGTGCAGTGCTGAGGATTACAGCTTAGGCAAAGACCGAGGCCATTTACATGCGAACCACTGACCTTGAAAATAACCACCGAACCCGACGGAAGGGCAGCAGTAGCAAAAAAATGAAGAGAATTGGAGTAACAAACCAGATTATAGAAAAACGTCATGCCAATCCAATGAGTCAATGGTCTTGACCAGAATTTCGAATCAGAGCGGCAGCCCTCATCCAGGGAAATGAAGTAATGCAGTTTAGGCACAGACGAGGCCGAACACAGTAGATGGGAATTGGATGCATGACTTTGGGGAAATACTCGAATCAGTTAATGTATCAGTTAAGATACATTCAAAACAGTAGCAACCTCTTATGACCACACGCCCTCAGACCAAGGGCAATCAATATGCATAATAAATGCAGCACATAATAGCATCATCTTTGTTCGGCATATGCTCAAGGGATGAATTCTGATAAAACTCATTATGACAGTTTTTTCTAAACCAAACACTGGACACTAGATCTGTGCCATGTATACAAACAATACGTCAAATGAAAGCGGAAATCCACGAAATCCGACAATATAAGCCTTGTCATTTTAAACTATTACGTTATGACGGTATATAATACCTGATTGTACTATTTTGCTCAGCCAATAGTTTCTATATGCTTATGTAAGGGTAATGAATATTCATGAGTGCTTGTAAACATTATGACTAGCCTGGGAACACCATAGATTCTTCCATCTAGAAAGTTCTATTGTCTGCAAGATTCTTCAAGAGCCATCTGGAGGGTTCTATCACCTTCAAGATTCTTCTTTGTGATGTCAGTCAGGATTTAACTTAATGACATCATGCAGGATTCTTCTATGACATCATACAGGAGTACAAGGCCTATATAAAAGGAACTTGCAGCCAAGGGACTGGGGGGAGATCCTGCCCAGTCTGCTGTACCTGGAAGCTACTCCAGCTTTCCTGGGTGCAATCGGACTTTGGATCCCTTCTGGTCTGCTATACCCGGAAGCTAGACCGGTTTTGCTGGATGCAATCGGACTGAGAATTAGCTCTGGTCTGCTACACCTGAAAGCCAGGCCAGCTTTGCCAAGTGCAGTTGGACTTTGGATTACATAGACACCTCTCGGACTTTGCGGCGATCAGGATCACCACACCTAAGACATCAGATTCCAGTGGATTCTCACCATGATCGTGGGAACATCGCAAGGACAGACAGTTTGGGCTAGTGAATAGTATTTCTATCTTCAATGTAGTAATTTCATTACCCATTCCTGTATAATTGTAATTGCTACATTCATTCGCTCAGTTATTTAATAAATTGTTTAAATTTAATCCTTCTAAAATTTAAATTTAATTCTTCTAAACTCAAATCTTTCAGAATATTCTGGAACACAAACCTGTCTGTAACAAAACTGACAGCGCACTGAATGAACACCAGGCCTGTAATTTACATGCTACAATGATGAACATTTTTTTTTTCACTTTAATTGGCCCATTTTGTAATAAAACTGTCCGTGGGTAAATCTGAGTAGGCTATTTTTAGCCGAATGTGTCCGTGTTATTTTGAAACTTGACCCGTCAGCCTCCATACATGCTATTTTAGGGTGTTATACAGGTGCATTTCAACCAACCAGAACATCATCAAAAAAGCCGATTAATCCCAGTAACTCGACTCAAGAAGCAAAACTCATACTATACGGATTCACAACACGCAGACCAACCATTTTAAGCGTCTACCTTTTCCAACTCCGATGATCACAACCAGCAGCCAGTGAAAACCCAAAATTCAGGATCTCAGAAAACAGAACATTACTTAAGACCAATAAAAGAAGGCTGGGAAGCTGGCACCGGAGTTACTGCGCGTAGGGTAGGGGCGGCCGAAGCGTGGTCTGGATGATGCAGCCAGTGCCTACGTGAGAAATGGAGGCGAGCATTGATTGCAAGAGCGGAGCTAATCTCATTGAACGGCATCATGAACGAATTAGGGCAGAGAAAAATGACATTTTTTAAAAAGACAGCAACATAACGATTGGCTAGCGATGCGACTGTGGTGTGCCACGGTTTGATAGAAGAGATCAGCTGCTACACCAGCTGACTGCTCAATTGACAGCCCCAGACATTGACTGCAGAGGTTAAAACGAGTGAGTATGCGAGTGACAGAAAAGAAAATAAACGTAATTGAAGTGCGCAAGAGTCTTAATGACTGAACTTGCACTAATCTTCATTCTAATTTTTTGTCAGACATTGTTCATATTTATAAGATTCCACAGTAAAAATTTCAGAGAGTTGAATAACTGGCAACATTTGCATTTTGGGGCAAAACAGGAAAAATTTACTTCGAAATAATTTCATTGAAAAAACTTCTACAAATGATATTACTTGGATTACTGCATTATGACAAAGAGATATATCATAAAATCATAACAAATGAATTCTAGCCCTTTATCTTACTTAGTTCCTGAGTTACAAGTCATAAAATGTGGTCTCGTTTCAAGGCATTTTGTGTTTTCGGCTGATTTTGAGGCTTTACCTTACAAAGTTGGATCAAGATGCACAGAATCTATGGATATTTTCAGATTCATGAGGATGAATATGGTTAGTATATCCAATTTCAGCCTTGTATAAGGAATCAGTTTGGAGCAATAAGTTGCCAAAGTTGGCTGAAAATGGATTTGCCAAAAAACTATTTGAGATACTGGCCTAATATTTGGCCATTTTCCATTTTGTGTGAATATTTACTCACATGAATTTTTTTCAAAGGATTTTTGAGGAGGTGACCTGGCACCTCCTGGATGATTTAAGGTGGAATGACCCTATACTGCAAGATCTAAACCACACGTCAGTGGCAAGAATTGGAAGATATCAGTTTGTAAACAAGTACAGACAAAAGTTGTGCAACAAAGTTTTATGGACTGATGAGACTAACAGGGAATCAAATTAGGGTCAATAGCTCATGTGTAAAAAAAAGTTATGAACTTGTAGAAATATTTTGTGCATGTGTAAAAAAGCTTTGAGCTTGTAAAATAGGTGTTTGTGTGTGCAAAAAAAGTTCTGAGCTCGTGAAACAGTTTTGTGCGTGTGTAGAAAAGCTTTGAGCTTGTAAAATAGTTTTGTGTGTGTGTAAAAAAGTTTTGAGCTTGTGAAATAGTTTCGTGCGTGTTAAAATTTCCTAGCTTCCTGTGTGACAGAAAAGTTGCTGATACGCTCAAATTTCCTACCGTCCCGTGCAACACTTTTCAATGAACACAAACCAGATTTACGAACCTTCAGTTACAAATTATGGCCCTATTTGTACTCCTGTGGGTAGACTAGCCAATCAGCACGTTGCCCACTGAATAGCCAATCAGAATGTTACCCACTTTCACAGTAAGTCAAACTGTCCGATCAATGGCCAAACGGTTCTGACGCTATTTCTCCCGCATGACAATGGCAAAATCCATCACTGATTGATTTCCATTTTTATTGTACTCTAATGTCATTGTAATCATATATTCTCGCCAGCAACAGCCAGATGTGGAAACAGTGATATGTCTCGGGCAATTAATGCGTGCGCTTTTCACCAACACGATTCTATTGACTCATGTTACATTAATTAGCTGGTTAGCAAGCTAGCTAGCTACTCTCCTGCAAGCTGGTGAACATTATGAACAACCACTGTATAAAACTTCCTTCCAGTTTATAAAACTTGACTTGATTGCGATTGGTCACCAGAAACCACCAGTCAAGTATTTTTTACATGGTTCGTCACGGTCTTATTAACCTTGTGTTATACCCAAGTCGATTGTAATAACAGACTGTTTCTCAGTTTTCTGCACAAAAAGTTCAAGGAACAATTCAGCTGGTCAAGAAAAGGCTAGCTATCCCGAGCAAGTCGGTAAGGGAAAACTGGATGCTCAAAACTTCCGTTCAATAAAATTGAAAACTGAGCAATTGATTTCACCGGTCTTTCTATTGTAGCAGCGTGATGCAAACAGTAGGATCTGTCTTTCTAGTCTTCTCCTAGCTTACTCCTATGCTACCTGCGATTCACCCACTTGATAGCGATAGCTATCCATTTCTGAAACAGCCATATTGTTCCCCGCACTTTTTGTGCAGAAAACTGAGAAATAAAATAAAATGAAGCAATTTAAATAAATGGTTGTTCGTAATGTTTGCCAGCTTGCAGGAAATCAGCTAGCTAACCAGCTAATTAACGTAACGTGAGTCAAACAATAAAACCTTGTAGGTGAAAAGAACAAACATCCATTTTCTGAGACAGTTTGACTTACTCTGACAATGGGTAACATTCTGATTGGCTAGTCAACAAACAGGAGTAAAAATAGGGCCATAATTCGTAACTTGAGGCTCGTATATCTGGTTTGTGCTTGTAGAAAAAAGTGTCGCATGCAGAGGTAGGAAATTTGAGTGTATCAGCAACTTCACTGTTACACAGGAAGGCAGGAAATTTGCACACATGCACAAAACTATTGGTCACACTTTATTTGAAGTGTTGCTTATAAAGGCTTTATTGCTCATATAGGCTTTATACAGCATGTATAATGCCTTCATAAATGACACAATGTTTTCATAAATCATACATGAGCAAATGTCATGCTTTGTAAAGGGTGAAATAGCACAATCCTCTTCAGCATGTGATGCCAGATGTGATATAACTGACAATTTCAATTAGCTAGTGGCTAAATGCAATAAAGGGTGACATTATCAGCTATAAGTGACATTGTCATTGTCACATCTGGCATCACATGCAGAAGAGGGATGTGTTATTTTACCCTTTACAAAGCATGAAATTTTCTTATGTATGATTTATGAAGACATGCCACATTTATGAAGGCATTATTCATGCTGTATAAAGCGTTTATGAGCAACACTTCAAATAAAGTGTGACCAAACTATTTCACAGGCTCAAAACTTTTTCACACATGCACAACATTTTTTGACACATGCACAAAACTGTTTTACGCGCTCAAAACTTTTTTACACATGCACAAAACAATTTTACAAGCTCGAAATGTTTTTGCACACGCGAAAACTATTTTACAAGCTCAAAACTTTTTTACACACGCACAAAACTATTTCACAAGCCCAAAACTTTTTTTAGACATGCACAAAATATTTCTATAAGTTCAAAACTTTTTTGCCCATGCACAAAACTATTTCACAAGCACAAAACCTTTTTACACATGCACAAAATATTTCTACAAGTTCAAACCTTTTTTATACATGCACAGGACTATTGACCCTAATTTGATTCCATAGACTAAAATTAACCAACACCAGAGTGATGAAAAAGCAAAGTGTGGAGAAAGGAGGGTTGTCTTATGATTCAAAACATACCAGCACCGTGAAGTAAGTGTCATGGTTTCTGCTTGCATGGCTGCTTCTGGAGTGGGCTCACTAATCTTTTTTGATAAAGTAGCTTGTGATGGTAGATGCAAAAAGAATTCAGAAGCCTAAATAAACATAATATCTGTAAACTTTTGGCGAAATGCATTCAAAGTAATTGAGACAAATGTATCATGCAGCAAAACAATGACCCAAAACAAATTGCCACCGCAACAAAGGACTTTATTTAGGACAAAAAGTTAAAGGTTTCAGACAGGTCAAGTCTATCACTGATCTTGCCCTGCCCAGGACCATCATATTACATATCATGGCCCTGGATCGCCAGGCTAGTGAAGCAACCATTTTCAGCTTTAACAGCTAATAAAATTGCTTAATGGAAGTAAGACCGATGCAAGATGTACTTATCCACTACAATTTAGGTGACTTTATATTGTTATAAGGTGCATTTGAAGTTGCAAAAATGCAACTTATTCCCGTCCGTGTAACGGTTATTTACATTCAACTCAATACAACCTATGTAAAATCCAATATTTTTTCCTCTCTCGCTTTGTGGAGCATGTTTTGCAACATCGTGCTTAATACTGCCACAAACAGTCCGAATTCACAAGGTGATCACATAGAATGACTCTGCAATGATTTACAGTGAACCTTATGCCTTTGAGGAGAACCCAGACCATGCCAGGAAAATAAACAGAAGCATCTACATTTATCATGTTTGTCCAAACATTTATTTGAGTTTTTTTCCTTTAATTTGTCACTCATTAGTATAAGGGCCATTCCATGCCAACTCACCTAAATTTATTAACTTTTCCCAGTTCACGTCATGGATTTTCTTGAAAATAAGGTACTCCTACCTGAGAAATGAAAGTGTAAAAATCTTAATGTTATATTCCAAATAGTTTTCGAGCAATGAATTTTTGAAATATGACAAAATCGACAAAAAGTGCGCTACTTTCACCTGGAAAACGTCTTTCTTTTGAGCCTCCCTCGGAGCAAGCATTTAACTGGAAAGAGCTGATTTCTTTACTGGATATAAAAATAAGTCCCATGATATGTTCTCATTCATATTTGACCCTTTCAATACAAATTCCTGTATTCTATAGGGTTTTAAATTGAACATAGTTTGTTTTCTTGCATGAGTGCCTAAATGTCAATTTTTGAAATTCAATATCTCAGCAAGTCTTGATAATCCTTGCCCCAAATTTTATAATTATATATTTCTAATATAGATCTTTGAAGTTGAGAAACCATTTTGATATGCATATAATATTAAGAGCTACACTGTGGTTTAAATTTGGGCATGGATGTCCAAAAAACTACAGCAAAGTACTTTAATCAACAGCGTAGGTGCAGTGTGACAGTTGATGGGAACACATATATAATGCAAGCGTGCACATTGTGCTAGCTTGGAAAGTCTTGCAAAAAGTTTGCTGCCATATGCAAATTATGCAAAGCTGCCCTTTGTGGACACATAGATCATCCTATTGAGTGTTCCTTTGATGTTTTTTATAATGCCAAGCAAAGAGCCTCGGTAACTTTTATAGATAGACACCATATTCAAAAACTTGTTTTTCTATTTTGTATCCAAATACTTTTGATTTGATTCTTAAATACGTGTTTACAACTTATTGATGCCATATTTATTATGAACATTTTCAATAGACCTATCGAGCAATTAGAATACTTTTTGCCAGTTATAAATCACCTAATTACATGATAGTACATTGTATTATTAGCAAACATTACAATCATTGTACAATAATTTATTAGCTAGCTAGTTAACTGGCAAACCTGCGAGTGATCCAGCTATGATCTGATGCCAGCCACTTAATTAACAGCTGTCCAAATCGGACTTGGAAATGCCTACTCAAGGTTCTCTATAACCAAACATCCCGCATAGCTCCAACAAAAGTTAGACAACAGTTTTAACGCAAGAATTTTTTATTTATTTATTTTTTGAAGAACCATAGTTTGGCATTTTCAGAAACATCCAAATTTAATAGCAAAGCAAAACACATTTTTCATTATTTAACACATTCTTTTGTCCTACATCTCAAATCTCCTATTCAGAGTTCAGTTGAATTTAAAAAAAAAACTGGATGCTGGCTAGGTAATCACAATCAGTTGCCGACTGTCTTGCGTGGATGAAATGGTCGAGTTGGAAGCAACCCAGAGGCTTGTAAAAAGAAAGTCTGATGTCAGAGGATAGACGTTTGTCTCTGTAGCCAGTCAATTAGCTTTCTTGATAAACAGCACCATGGCAAGCTAAGGTAGCAACATCTAATTTCCCTCAGGTGTTATACTGATGAACAATGCGCAAGGAGACCAAATAGGAATATACTCTAGGTAGCATTACGCTCGCCTCATCCTCTCAACTTTTTTTTCCTCTTTGTGTTCTTTGATTACTGCATTTTCAAGCAAGTGGCCAAAGACAGGCTAGCAAGCTAATCTAAAGAGGTGGGTAAGAATGCAGCCTGGAGCTTTTTGTCTCATGCTGAGGTGTGTACAATGCAATGTACACTGAGTGAAAACCAAGGTTTGGATGCAGCTGGTGTCATAGAAAAAATTGTTCTCCCAGGAACAATTGTCCCTCGTGACTTCTGTTGAATAATGTGCATCAGTTTATGTCAGTATGCATGATTTTGTCAGTATGTTGATGTTATGCTATTGTTTGCTTGTAAGCCATTTCCAATGGCTAGCCAACTAGCTATTTACAGTTCTCTTGTACTGTACAGTAATAAACCAGTGGTGAACAAACTGGCTAATTACAATTTTCTTGCTCTGTCACAACCTCATGCATGCTACCAAATTAGCAAATTACAGTTTATGTACTGGTACTGTAATAACTACTAGTTGGCTAGCTAAGTAGGAAATTACAGTTTGCATATATTGTACAGCTAGCTTGCTAAGTGGCCATTTAATACAAAATGTTACATATTGTTCTGTGGAGCTTATAATTTGAAGCAATACAACCAATAGCTGGTTAACAAGTCAGTCTGACATTTGAATTTGATATCGCTTCAACTATAATGCTAACGTATAGAGCCATGATTTTATTGGGGTAACATTGCTGGCTAAATACCAATGACATTAGGCTAGCTAATGTTGGCTCATGCACAGCCACAAAACATTGCAAGCTTTCCATCCCTGTAAATGTTGTAACATTAGCTGGCAATCTGCTTGCTAAATCTTGTCATTTGCTTATAAATCAAGGCAAACATTAATATAATATAAACCGGAATACGGAATGGTTTTGTCCTCTGTCTAGAGTGTGTATTCATCTTGGACAGAAATATTTTAAATATTTTATTTTAAATTATTCATTAGCTTGACTGGCAAAAGTTTTTATTTTTTAAATTAAAGCATAGGGGGTGTGGATTCATGATACCAGGGATGAAGGCAGGAGGCTGGAAGGCATGAGATGGGAGGCTCCTGACGGCCTCCATACAGTCTTTACATAGCCTGCTGGAGATTTGATTGGTCATCATATTTCTCATAAATCTTACCAAAAAGAAAGCAAGTGGAAAGACATTTTCTGTAAAACAGAAAATATGCAGCCATTCCACCATGGATTTCTATTAAAAATTTCAATCATCTAACAAGATGGCACCCACAAGATGACAACAAGGCACCCACATATGTACATGATTACAAAAGACTGAAGGATTGAAATCATAAAAATTTTACTTCCCACAACTTAGGTTTATATTGTATTTCTGATAGGACACTATGTCAAAGAGAATACTTATTAAAGGCATATAAACATACATTGAGTTTGGCGGTATGGCTCTGTTCGAAAGATCCCTGCCCGTCCAGCGTGGAATCAAAGGCAGGGAGCTGCAATTAACCCCCCAAAACAGAACCATACTGGCTCACGCCAACGACGGAATATGGTGCTTCCATAGGTTTAAAGGCAGCCCAATGGCTTTCAGAATTTCTCTAGAAGCCAAGTACGAAAGAAATACTCCATGTGAAGTGTGCTATGTGTCGTGACAGCCCGGCGGCTGGCACAATTTCTCTTGAAGCCAAACACGAGAAATATTCTATGTGAAGTGTGCTATGTGTCGTGACAGCCCGATGGCTGGCACAATTTCTTTTGAAGCCAAATACAAGAGAAATATTCTATATGAAGGGTATTATGTGTCATGACAGCCCGGCGGCTGGCACGATTTCTCTTGAGCCAAACACAAGAGAAATATCCTATGTGAAACGTACAAAGTGTCGTGACAGCCTGGCGGCTGGCACAATTTCTCTTCAAGCCAAACACAAGTGAAATATCCTATGTGAGTGTACTATGTGTCGTGACAGCCTGGCGGCTGGCACAATTTCTCTTGAAGCCAAACACAAGAGAAATATTCTAAATGTAGTGATAGTCCTCTCAAAGCATTTTCATGAGAATTATACTATATGATTTGAAGAGAATAACATGCAGGTACCTTTAATAATTGAAGTGTATGTTGTGGTGAATGACATGGCATGCATGCTGAGGAGTGACGCTTCATGCCCTGACTATGAATAGAAATATCCTAAACGACGCGTGAAACAGATATAAGTACAAGAGGATTTCATTTAACATACAAAACATGGTGACAATTTACACAGTCTTACTCATCCATTTTGAGCTTCCACTATGTCCTTAATTCCTGGGCGAAGGTAATGTTCTTGGCTGCGTGTCCAATGTCCTGAGGCCTTTAATGCCTTCATTAGGCCACAAAGGAGGCGATGCACTGCTTGAATATAGAAATGAGGCAGAACTGAGCAGCAAACTAGGAATATGTTTCCCAGCCTCCGAGATGATCAAGGGAACTCAATTGGTCACGATGCACTTCGTAGAAAACCCTGGTCTAAAACCCCTCAAAAGCAAGCCAGTGGCGACAGTGGCAAGGAAAAACTCCCTATGTGCTAAAGTATAGGAAGAAACCTTGGGAGGAACCAGGCTTAAGAGGGAAGGTCCATCCTCCTCTGACCGTCCCAGGGTCTAAGTTCATGGTTGCTGTAATGCAAAAGGAAAGTTGACAAGCAGCCCAGGATTTGTAGTTTGCTGATGCCATGACCCAGAACATGATGGTGGAGCAGCGCTTGTGAGAGGCCAGGTTGCGTTGATGGCACAGACCAGCAGCAGCATGCTCAGGGCAGGGTCCACCGCGGACATGCAGAGAAAGAAATTCAGGCAGTTAGAGGAGAACACAGTGGGAAGCAATGCTAGGAATGTACCATGAAATAATACTGCCAACTCCATAAAGTTGATGTAAAAGGAGAAAAATAAATAAATTCACAGACATGTACGCACACTTCATGAATGAAAACTGTAAAAACCTTGTTAAATCTGAAAGCTGAGAAAGCTACTAAAATTCCCCAAAGAACAATGGTGTTGCAAAACCCGAACACCAGAGGCTAATGACGGTGAGCCCTGGAGCCGACCTTTGGGTCGATCCAGCAACTGGCAGTTATAGGCTGTAGGACATACTGAGCAGGCAGAGCAAATCAGTTTGAATGAAATGAGTAGTAGACCACAAGCACTAGCTAGATGCTGACATGGGGTAAATATTAGTGAAGCATGGCAACATGCCACATCATGGCATTGCTGAGCATGCGCAAAATAAGCCACAGCTTAAATTTGTGAGCTTGAAGTTGGCAAGCACTCCGAGGTTTTCTTGCAAAGCAGAACATAGCCATCAGAATTTTTTTTTTTTTTTAAAACCAACTTGGGTGCTAGTGTGGAACATACATGAACACTAGTGGCACTCCTAGAGTGCAAACCTTCGCGAAGGCAGCAGGGTCCAAATCTTACTGAGTGGAGCAAGTTCAGTTATCGAGTGTCATAGGATTTCAAAGTGGCTGCCATATTGTGCTACTGATAGTGGTCAAAATCAGCAGGGTCCATCCCTGATGTAATTGTGACCCACCCACAAAATTCAGAAATATCTATTCATTATGTTTGCGTTAAGCTGTTCACAAACAAAACAGACAAATGCACAGATCACATAACCTCCAGCCAACTCGCTTTGCAGAGGTAGATACCACCAATGATAGCCGATTCCCCTAATTTGGGAAAGTAACAAAATTAGTCAATTACTGACAAGGAGGAGCAATACCAGATTGATTTCAGAAACTAATGCCGACTGGAATGGCTGTTCCCACTCTGATTCGCAGCATTTAGGTTTTTTTTTTTTTTTTTTTAAAATAAGATTCACTGAGCACGCCAGAGTTAGCATTTACCATCAGTTTACTGGTGCGAGGTGAATGCCATGCGATTTCCAAACAGTTACCATAACTTGACACTTACAATAGCAGCACCTGCTAGAAGCAGATGAATAAAACCAACAGGGAAGTAATTGCAGTATGACTATTGGATCCAAGCAGCATATCGGCAATCGATTTTAACATGAATGTGGATTACGATTTGGTCCAGTCGTTTGAACAGCATTAGAGCAATCATGAGAACAAGCTTTCATTTTGGCCACGGATACATGAATTACTGAATTGACAACGATTCCTGTGCCAAACATACTGTTGTTGAAGAATTTATGAAGAGCCAATTGCTTTAAATGAACATGATTGAGACCATTTTTTTTTTTTTTTTTTTTTAAATAAAGAGTCGAAGACAAATCTGAGCCATAGGACATTTCTCGATAGACACTCCACTTATGGCCATCATGAGCGCTGAGACAATGGGAATAATTGGCAAATTGTAGTATTTCAGCTCGTAAATTGCCATTAACAGGCTTGATACAAGACAAAAGTTAAGTCGCGATCCAGGAGACCTCAGAACCAGTTCGAGCGAAACTGATTACATGTGCACAGTCAATCCATGTAATGTCACAACTGAGAACCTGAGAAAAAGAGTTAACAATTCGACCAAGTGGCATCCGACCCAGAGGTTGCTGCAAAATGTATTTTCCGTTCCAAATATTTGTAGCCAAGTGAATTAGGTGCAGCTACAAAGCCAAAGTGATTATTTGTAGACTCCGTAAGGCGTAAACCATGAACGCGATTCAAAAGCCAAGAGCTCGTTCATTGCTGCGGTAAGATAACGTTCCACATGCACTTACAAAGGCTTCCCAATCGCATCCCAACTGAACAAAGGAACAGCAGCATCCTGTATAAAAAGGAAAACTGGCGGCTCGCCTAACTTCGCGAAATGAGACATAACAGCATCTTTCTGCGCTGCGAGTGCAAACACTGTAAAGACTGAAATATTAGCATTACAGCACGCTTGTCTGAAAGACATGCAGGTTTAAGCACCACGCTCCCGATTAAGACAAGACTGCAGTGCATTACTGCGTTTATCTAAGCATCCAAATGTTTTTCGACACCCAGAAAAGATCAGCTTCTGACAAAGAGAACTGATTCGCTAAACAAGAACTGGAATCGAGCGTTTGTGGCTGCATCCAGATTACCATGCGCTGCTTTAAATTTACGGTTGATAAATGACATGCCAATAGCGAAACGTTCCTTCAGCAAAAACAAACGCAATGTTTTCGAAGCAAGCCACATAAATTTATGAGACAAGTTTGTTTTTTTACGCTGGTTATCCTGCATAACCTAGCACTTCCAAGGTGACAACATGCGAGCGTGACATCAAACCACAGCAAATCACCGAAATGCAGTAACCAAAATAAACATGTTATAAAAGTAGCAGGGATAACGAAATCCACGAACCTTGTCACAGGTGGCTCCATTTCCGGTGGCAGCGATGTTAAGCGTACATGCTGCGGAGCCTCTGCTCAGAATGCGAGCTTAAGTAAACTAGCATATCAATCAAGCAATCATGTGACAGCAAATCAGATGACATTCATGAGCACTCAGGTGATTCTCAAGCTCGAGAAGCGGCTCCTATAGTTGGCAAGCTTGACACCGTGCCTATCAGAATTTACGTCAAGCTCCATTTGTCTTTCTTGGCAGTTATAATTCTGAAAAACTCCGAATGAAATATTTCATGGGGGATAGTGTTTTGCCACTCAAGAACTAAAGAGTGAACAATTCATTTTTTCCTTCAGACTGCTGAGGCGATTATATTGCCAAAGTCATGAGTGAACAGATCACCATCACACATGGGCTCATCTCCGACACTGGTCATCAAGTACTACAATATCAGCTAATGTTTGAATTTTGGTCAATTCCCACAACTTTCACTGACCGCTACAAATGATCTCTGCACATTGCAAAAACCTGCTCAGTTCTAGTAAAGTGGACATTGAAACCAATTGAATGGATATATAGCTACGTTAGCTGGGAAGTTTGCAATCGTGTATGTCAAGCGTCTTTTCGTTTGGTAATTGTTTTCTTGAGACAACGGTAGTTATGCGACTACAGCTGAGACAGAACCTTCAGATTGGACTATTGACTACCTATGGATCAGACCAAGCCGCAAGTGAACATTACATTGGTCTGGATTATGTTAGATTAACAATTCAGTGTTTCTCTCATTTTCCCCATTGATCCAAAGTCGGTCAAGATATTTTTGTCACCTTTAGTCATTAGATGTAGGTTTGGCTCGAGATATATTCCAACCATCCCCAGCCAAACCTACATCTAATGACTTTAAAAATGCTCATAAAGCATGGGGCACCATAGACTCAAGTCTGGAGAGCAAACATTTCCCACATTCCTCCATGATGCAGGTCTGCAGCTGCGCAACTTACAAGGCCTTCGCTGCGGTATTGTTTCAAAATGTGCCATACATTCTCAATCTGAGAAAGATCTGGACTGTAGGCAGGACAATCTGTCATCCGCACTTTTTGTTTACGGAGCCATCCACCAGAAAACCATGCAGAATGAGGTTTTATTGTTTTGCAGAAAAACTCAAGAACATCCCAAGAGCGAAAAACAGGACCAAGGGTCCTGTAGCTTTCCGGCAAGCGATCTTATAATGATGATTCAAGTTATGAAAATTTCATGTGAATTTTGTCCTGCAAATCATTGAAGGCCAATGCCAAGGTCACTAAATAAAAGTTCACATACATTTATAAAACCTTCTATATTTCTGTAATACAATCCTAAACTCTGAAGCAGTTTTGGCGATACGAGTCACTGAAAATTCATTAAGTCAATTGTGAATTTTAAATGTCACAGAAGTTCAAGTTGAGGTCACCAAATGGACTTCATGAACGACTTTCTAAATGTCTCTCATGCAAACCTAGGCTCCATTTGTGACCATTTTAATGAGATAAGTCATTGAATTTTCACTAGGTCACATTTGACCTTCAAAGGTCAGTATGAAGGTCACGAAATAAGAGTTCATATTTGACTTCCAATGTGTCTGTAATACAAACCTATGCTCTATCTGTAATGATTTTGGTGATATAAGTAATTGAAATTTCCCTGTAATGTTTGACCTTTGAAGGTCCAGTTCAAGGTCACCAAATGAAAATTCATATAAACTTCCTTTAAGTGTTCAATACACATATAATCTCTATCTTTAATATTTTCAAGCCTAAAAGCCTTTGAAAATTGTAACATTTTGCTTGACCTCAAGTTTGATCTTTCAAGGTCGTCTGAGGTCAACTCTGATATAGCCAAAATATCGGTCATATATGACTTCCTATATGTCAATAATACAAACTTAAACTCTATCTGCAACCATTTAGCTTCCACAGGTCTTTCTGCCCATTCCCCATAAGACCCAATGTTAAAGTACAGCACCCCCATTAGACCCACTTCCAACAATTCAATCAAATTGGCACTCACACTGTACATCAAGTGTAACAAGCAGAGTTGATCGCCAGATTTAGAAAAAAGTTACTGAACAGTTTTTGAGAAATAATTTTTTGAAATTTCAAGCCCTACTTTTATCATTGTTAATATTTTCCTTGACCTCGAGTTTGACCTTTCAAAGTCATCGGAGGTCAAATTTAACATTGCCAAAATGTAGGTCATATATGACTTCCTTTATGTCAATAATGCAAACTTAATCTCCATCTGCAACCATTTGGCCTCCACAGGCATTTCTGCATATTCTCCATAAGACACAACGTTAAAGTACAGCGCCCACACTAGACCCACTTCCGTCGATTCAATCAAAATGGCGCTCGCACTGTACAGTGAGGGTACCAAGGTAAGTTGATTGCCTGATTTAGAAAAACATGGCAGTTTTTGAGAAATAACTAAGAAATTATGTGAAACTTAACATTGTGGCCAAAATTTCAAGGGACATAAAACGGTCAAAAATGATTCAATCAAAAATCCAAAAAACAACAACAACATCTTGAGATATGGTCTAGTAATATGTTATGGCAAATTTACACAAACATTCATCTGGCCAAAAAAAAGATAAAAAATGTTCCGGACGACGGACGCCAAACCACAAGAAAAGTTTATCGGCCCATAGGGCCGGTAAACTAAAAAGGTCTAGATAGCTGCATACAGCTTGCATGGGTGCTTCTGGATGATTTTACTCATGGTGGTAGCAGCTTGATAAATTCAGAAGTTTCCAAAAACATTATGTCAATTTAAACAGAAATACGTCCAAACTAATTGGGAGGAACTTATCTTGCGGCAAGAGGATGACCCACAACACAATACTGAAGGATCATGACTTAATTTGGAACAAAAAGTGGAAGGTTTTAGACTGGCCAAGTCAATCACCAGACCTTATCATACATTTCAATTCCTGAAAAGGAGACTGATAAGAAAAAGAATGCCTGAGACAAACAACAACTGAAAGAGGCTGCACTAAGCCTGGGAAAGCACTTCATAAGTTAAATCTAAGTTTGATGACGTCATTAAAGCTACTGTAAGTGATTTTAAAAAGAAAAATAAAAAAACAAGTGTTAAATCGCTCCACATTCCGCTGGAGATAATTGATGTAGAGTACGTGGTCCATAACAAAGGTCTCTCAGTCACTGTCCTCTGCAGTAAAGCCGTAAATATATAATTCTGAAGTCACACACTGCTTCTATCCAATTAGGTGAGAGAATGCCATAAAGAGGCGGTTCTCTCTGCTTGTGAACGCTCACTGTTCCACAGAAATCTGGGACCCATTGGATTCTGTGACCTCAGGAGGCGATGGTCGACAGTATCTGCATCTGCGTGATCGACAGCAGTTGAGAGGAAGAGCTCTTATCTTTGATAACTTACCCCAGCGCTGATCCCAACTCTACGAGAGACGGCATACGGATAGTCAGGGCAGAAAAAACGGGAGATGGCCAAGAGCTGTGTATGTATGTATCGATGCCGCTTTCCTTAGTTTGAGAAAACAAGGAATCTAAGGGTCTCAAAAGCGATGCGTAATTAGGTTTGGCTACTGGACAGGTAAGCTGTGTTTTACTCTGTCGTAGTTATGCAGTTTTATTAGTCTCAGGTAGTCCTGTCAGTGGTTTTTAATCCTGCTAATGTTAGTTCATAAATGTAAAGTTGTCGTTTGTGGCTGACTACGGTTTGATTAGCTGGGTGGCAGCAAAACTTGGTAGCTATTGGTATTTGTTCTGACAAAGGAAGGCTGTTGTCTAACTGGGCAATGGCATACATTTATATGAGAAAAAAAAAAACATGCTTTAAAAGGGCTAGCAGAAAAGTGTTTTTGCACAGGCCATTGTGATTTTTTCTGTAACAACAATCTTCTCACCATATTCAGGTACACCAATGTGCCATTGCCTGTTGGTGTAGCAATGGGAC
The DNA here is from genome assembly GCA_029692085.1 of Gymnothorax javanicus. Taxonomy (NCBI): domain Eukaryota; kingdom Metazoa; phylum Chordata; class Actinopteri; order Anguilliformes; family Muraenidae; genus Gymnothorax; species Gymnothorax javanicus. The sequence continues at coordinate 31,126,516 of CM056200.1, read as the reverse complement.
ACGAGCTAGCTTTAGCTAATAACTTCAAAAAGCCATTCATACCGAAGTTTCTGCATGTAATGTGTTGTTGGTCAATGTTTTCAGTGTTGCTTTCACTTATATTATTTGAAGTTTTAAGTGGCCACTGAATTCTACGAAGGATAAATTTATGTATAAGTCAATCATAAGATATCATGCATTTTTTATATTGTAGAACGACGTTGTATGAATACCATGTTGACTTCTTGCATCAGAAAGCTGATTTTTTTTTCACTACTTAATTGGGATACCTTTGGGCTCTAACAGCTGAACAGGTTGCACCAAATGAAAATTTTTTTCTGTTGTGAGAGATCATGTTTTATTTACTGCTGGATCGATACTGTAGGCAAGTACATTAGGCAGGCTTGGCTGAGGAGTTTAATTTGTACTATTTCTGAGAAACAGGGAAAGGACTTAACTTGTCTATATTCTAAATCGTTCACAGGCAATGCTTCCTCATGAATATTTAATTACTGTTTTGGGTGTATGACCTCTTGATAGGATAGTGTAACTGCGTGCACAAATAGAGCGCCTCTAGCCCACTGGCATCTATGAAGTATAAATGACATAAAATATTTGAAATTCTGAACTCATGTCTTGAATTCATCTTTCGATCTGAACCCCAATTCATTCAGTGTATTGCAAAAAAATTAACTGTTCTGATATAAATAGATAATGATTTGCATGACCCTGCAAAAACAGTGCCACATTCTGGAAACAAGATATAATTTATTCCTGTATTCTGTGGACTGTTAGTTTATGCATGTAATCTGTGGTCTGTTAATTTATGGCTGTTTTCTGTGGTCTGTTCATTTATGCCTATATTCTGTGGTCTGTTAATTTGTGTATTTATACTGTGGTCTGTTGTTTTATGCATATATTCTGTGGTCTGTTAATGTATGCATGTATTCTGTGGTCTATTAATACAATATCATTAGTTGCCGGTGACACTTGGACTATTTGCAAATGGAGGAAAGAGGTTTTTTAGTCAGAAACCAATCAAAATAATGACAGTTTCTGCTTCTTCTGGCCAATAGTTCCAGCAAAGATTGTAAAAAGAATCTCTGAAATTTAAGGGCTTGGGCTGATGTCAGTGCTAAAATCAAGGTCAAAATGGTCTTATCAAAATTCCAGGATATACAGTATGTTTTGAATCATGCTCTTTAGTTCATACATGTAAAATGTCTGATGAATTGCTGCAGAAATTATGAGCAGACAGGTAAAAATAGCATCTTGAAGATGGCTGTCAGGGCATCCATATTTGAAATCGAATTGTAACGTTTCCTATAACTTTGGTGTGCTCATTGGTTGGAAGATTTCCACGCAGTTTCACCTTCAGCAGACAAGTAGTCTCAGAGACGTTTTTAAAGCTATTTATGAAATTTAGGAGTGTGGTCTGATGTCTAAGGTCAAATCAAGATCAAAATGCTCTTTACAAAAAAAGGCAGAAAATTTGTGTTGAGTCATGCTGTTGATTACCTACAAGTAAAATTTCAGATAAATTGCTGCAGAAATTACTGGCAAATGGGTAAAAACAGCATTTTGAAGATGGCTGTCCTGGCCCCATACCTTAAAATGAATTGCGCCGATTCATGTAAACTTTGGTGTGGTCATTGGTTGGAAGATTTCCACACAGTTTCAGCTTCATAGGACTCGTAGTTTCAGAGAAGTTCTCGAGGCTATTTGTGAAATTTGGGGTCGTGGTCTGATCTTAGCTGTGAAATCATGGTCTGAATGAATTGTTCAGAAAAAACCCAGATTATATTTCGAGAATCATGCAGCATAGAAACGACATAGCAAATTTCAACTGAACTGCTGTGGAAATTTTTGACCAATGGGTCTAAAAGGTCATTTTAAGATGGTTGCCATGGCTACCATAGTTGAAAATGGATTGCAAAAATTTATGCAAACTTTGGAATCATCATTATTCCGAAGATGTCTGTGAAGTTTCAATTTCATTGGCCCAGTATTTTCCAAACAAATGTCTACATACGCTGCCGCTAACAGGCCAAGACACAAGCCCACTGGACCAGCAGTCAGGTGAGCTAAAAAATGTGTCTCTGTCCAATGAATCACAGTTCTCACAGTCTCACTGTACATCTGAAAGGATTCCTCCAAAAAATGTAGCAAATTAAAGGAACAAAAACACGAGATGACAGAATTGCAGAAAACTGATTCCATAGGAAGTTGTGAACAAACAGTTACAGAAATAGTGGGCCAATCTTTTTTATTGTACAACCATTACACTACCACTGACTTAAAATATCGATGAGTGATGTATGTGTAAAATTTTTATGAGTAATGGCATGGTAAGAGTACTAAAAAAGAGAAGACACAACAATTGTAACTATCTGTTGCATTACTATGCTGGGTGGTGAGTATTTACAGCAAATTCCCAAATTTGCATACAGGATGCACCAGAAGACTGAACAACCCCTTGACTGCTGAGTCCACTAGCCATTGTACTCTGCCCCTACCACTGAGAGAGCTTCCATGGTGGCAAGAAAAGAAAGGGACATGCCCACCCCACATGACCTGCTACCCAGAAAAAAAGTGGAGGAGCGAGAACAAAATGTGTTTTCAATCAAAAAAAGTCATTTCCCTATTTGCAAAAGCATGATGGTTCTTTTTTTAATATGCTATGTTTTCCACATTTGGGTTTTAGATGTTCAAAACTTGTACCAACAAGTCTTACAGAGAGCTGTGACAGTACTTTACAAGTTCTGGGAGAGATCTGTTGTGCAGCCCTTGTAGTTAATGATTGTGGATAAATTGAGGGGGTGGGGGGAATCTGTTTAGGCATCCAGTGATAGTCCCCATCTAGATCTTACCCTCGTGAGGAACGAAAGATTTCTCCTCCTCTTGATCAGGACTGGAGAAACGTATTGGAGATCAACAATCTCAATTCAACAATAATATCTCTCAACAGATCTCTCAACTTCAAATGAGATGTTCCCTATGACGATTAGAGATAAAAAACTACTGACTAGATTTTACTTAGCAAATGCACAGTCATGAGTGTAAACTGAACAGCCCCCCCCCCCAAGAAGAGGTCCTTATTCTATCATGAGAGTCTGCTGTGTAGTACCTTGAGGTTTCATGTGTAAGACCTTGCATCAGGTTACACAGTCTCTCTTGTGCTCCAGTAGGTCGACTGTATTGCGTCACTTGTTTGTGTGGGATGCACTTCTTGGATTGCATCACTCACAAAAAAAATATAGATATACATATAGCTAGAACAGAGACTGGGGGGTACTCATTAGTCCCCTCCTTTTAGCACCTCCCCCAGTAAATTTTTAAATAAAACAAACACACCCCTCCGACCCTATGCCCTATATATTGATCCCCTTCCGTACCCACCCATCCAGAACTTACCAACCTGGTATTGTGCAGTAACAGTAAGTGCATTTAAAGACTTCAGTTCATTGCCTCCTAAATGTACTCCTCAACATCTACAGCCAAAGCTATGTAATTCACAAATTTGCATATTTACATGCACTGGAAATATTCTGGAAAAAACATAGCTTCTCCAGATACACGCTAACAGGACATGGTCGCTTACTGGGCTGAAATCAAGGAGTCTGTGAAGAGCCATTGCAGTTCCTCAGGTGAGTGCCTAATTCGTCCACTTTATGATAGTCTTTCAAATCTTATGTTTTGCGAGATATGGATGTATTGTAATGCATCATGAGTGAAAACTTCTCTTTGCCCAGAAAACAAGGTTTGCTTTTATTTTGCAAGGGCTGCCATATTTTGTGTTTCTCCAAAGTGCCTGCAATTGCAAAAAACCCCAGGGCAGATGAAGATGTGGTTTCAAAGGGCAGGGACAGGTTTCTTGGGCAAACAGTTTTCTAAAGGTAGACACATTTTCCTGAGTGGAGGTAGTTTTCCCAGAACACAAAGGGCCACCTTAGAGTAATATTATACCAGCTCAAAAGAAATAAATCTTGACTTTAACTTTATTTTGGGCTGCTGAAACTGGTAATGGATTTCAGTTGCGAAGAAAATGGAACATTTTTAGGAATGAATGCCAATGTAATAATAAGGATCCAATTACTGCAAGTAATATAAAATGCATTTTCATAATTCAGGCAGTATAAGTGGTAAGGACCTTAGGGTCACAGCTAATGCTATAGTAAAGTCTCTGATTGTTACCTCTCTCTCTCTACAGGAACCAGGAAGTGAGAAACATTAGCTCTCAATTCTACTGGGTAAGTTAAACCCAAAAACACAATGAGCAGCTTTGGGTTCAACTCCAGCGCGCTTGTGAACCACTCCTCTCCAGGATCCAGTCCCCTGCTCTGGTATAAGCATGAAATGTGCAAATACTCACCATACGCATACATGTTCTACTACATGGTAAAGGTCTTTAACCTGGTGGTGGGCTTTCCCACAAATATTATGGTGGTGTGGCAGTTGGCCAGAAGGAAGAGTGACTCCTCCACTTCAGATATCTTCATCTTGAACCTGGCCATTATTGATGCCTACTACTGTCTGATGATGCCCATTGACATAGCGAATCGCCTACTGTTGAATAGCAGAAATATTTGGTACTTCCAGCGCTTTGCTTTTGGGATCAAGGACACGACCCCACTCTTCCTCACCTGCATTTGCCTGGACCGCTACATGGCCGTGGTCCACCCTATTGTGTTCTCTGGCATCAGGGACAATAAGATCAGAGTGGCCGTCTCCATACTGGTTTGGGGGCTCATGTTAGCGAATGCACTCAATAAGTCCATTTTGGGGGTGGATAATGCAGTGAAAGTCTATAGTGGGCTGATCCTGAGTGTCTTCACCATCATGGTCTTCTGCAACCTCTCCATCATCTGGACTCTGAGGAAGTCAGTCACTGGCAAAGAGACGATGCATCCCGTGAAGAAGAAAGCCCTCAGAATGGTGGTCTTTACCCTGGCCATCATCGTCTTTACCTACCTCCCTCCAGTGGCTCTTTTCCCCTTCGCAAAATACTACAACAGAGTGCACTACAAGTGTTACATCACTGCAGTTGTCTTCTCCTTCATGGACCTCAGCTGCAGCGTTGAACCCCTCCTGTGCATCTCCAAGACGGATCACTGCACTGTGAAACTGCCCTGCAGCTGCTGCCAAAGACCTCCAAAGGAGTTAAATGATTTGTGCACATGAGCTCTGTCCTTGGATCTGGTCTTTATAATTTGCTCGTGAAGTTGTAGCACCCAATTATTGAGACGTAATTACCAAAAAAATCCATCACCTGGACAGATAGTGTGATACCTTGGTCAAAAAAAGGTATACAGTGCCGTGAAAAAGTGTTTGCCCCCTTCCTGATTTCTTATTTTTTTGCCTTTTTGTCACACTTAAATGTTTCAAATCATCAAACAAATTTTAATATTAGACAAAGATAACCCGAGTAAATACAAAGTGCAGTTTTTTAATGATGAATCATTTATGAGGGGAAAAAAGCTATCCAAACCCACCTGGCCCTATGTGGAAAAGTAATTGCCCCCTAAATCCTAATAACTGGTTGTGCCACCCTCGGCGACAACAACCTCAATCAAACATTTGTGATAACTGGCAAGGAGTCTTTCACATCGCAGAGGAAGAATTTTAGCCCACTCATCTTTGCAGAATTGTTTTAATTCGGCCATATTGGAGGGTTTTTGAGCATGAACGGCCTGTTAAAGGTCATGCCACTGCATCTCAAGTGGATTTAGGTCAGGCCACTCCAAAATCTGTTTTATTTTTTTTTTTAAGCCATTCAGAGGTGGACTTGCTAGTGTGTTTTGGATCATTGTCCTGCTGTATTACCCAAGTGCGCTTGAGCTTGAGGTCATGAACTGATGGTTGGACATTGTCCTTCCGGATTTTCCGGTGGAGAGCAGATAGTTCCATCAATTACTACAAGTCGTCCAGGTCCTGAAGCAGCAAAGCAGCCCCAAACCATCACACTACCACCACCATGTTTGAGTTTTGGTATGATGCTCTTTTTATGAAATGCTGTTTTAGTTTTACGGCAGATGTAACGGGACACGCACTTTCCATAAAGTTCAACTTTTGTCTCGTCAGTCCACAGAATATTTTTCCAAAAGTCTTTGGGATCATCAAGATGTTTTTTGGCAAATGTGAGACAAGCCCTTGTGTTCTTTATGGTCAGCAATGGTTTTCACCTTGGAACTCTCCCATGGATGCCATTTTTGCCCAGTCTCTCTCTCATTGTTGAATCACGAACACTGACTTTAACTGAGGCAGGTGAGGCCTGCAGTTCTTCAGATGTTGTTCTGGGTTTTTTTGTGACCTCCTGGATGAGTTGTCAATGGGATCTTGGAGTAATTTTGGGAGGCCAGCCACTCCTGGGAAGGTTCACCACTGTTCCAAGTTTTCTCCATTTGTGGATAATGGCTCTCACCATGGTTCACTGGAGTCCCTAAGCCTTAGAAATGGCTATGTAACCCTTTCCAGACTGACAGATGTCAATTAATTTGTTTCTCATCTGTTCTTGAATTTCTTAAGATCGCGGCATGATGTGTTGCTTTTTGAGATCTTTTAGCCTACTTCACTTTGTGAAATAGGTTCTATTGAAGTGATTTCTTGATTCAACTGGTCTGGCAGTAATCAGGCCTGGGTGTGGCTAGTGAAACTGGACTCAAAAAATGTGGTTAATCACAGTTAATTCATGATTTAACAAGGGGGGCAATTACTTCTTCACAAAGGGCCAGGTAGGTTTGGATAGCGTTTTCCCCTTAATAAATGAAATCGTCATTTAAAAACTGCATTTTGTATTTACTCAGGTTATCTTTGTCTAATATTAAAATTTGTTTGATGATCGAAAACATTTAAGTGTAAAACATATGGAAAAAAGTAAGAAATCAGGAAGGGGGCAAATACTTTTTCACGGCACTGCATATGTTTTACAGATCAGAGTTTGAATAGCACAAGACACATGGCAGGTATGACACTGCATTGGTGAGCAGTTCACTGATGTCAGTATTGTGAACAAGTGGCCCATGGAGGTGTTGGCATGTAGTCAGACATAAGCAAACGCTTCCTTCAGGCAGCAAACAAAAAATGATTCCTACTCAACTGGGGTACACGAAAATTCTGCTTTCAGCAGTGTTTCCCTGACCTCTCCTGGAGTACCCCTCATCCTGTGTGCCTTAGATCTCTCCCTACTCAAGCTCAGGTGATTCAAATGATTCGTTTATGATCAAGCAGCTTCATGGGTTAATAACAACCTGATCTTTTGCATTACCTGAGCTTGAGTAGGGAGAGATCTAAAGCATGCAGGACGAGATGAGGGGTACTCCAGGAGAGGTCAGGGAAACACTGGCTTTCATTACCCTTGCTGAATCTAAACGAAGACAGCAGAACACATGATGGGAACTCCCCAGAGTCAGGTTCGTGAACATTTGCTATTCATTGAAGACCATCTATTTAAAACAATCAAATATTTCCAGCAATGTTTGAGAAGGTTTTGATAAAACTGAGAGGTAAATTATATCAATGAGGGAATAACATATTCTAAGGTACAGCCAAAATTATTTCATTTCTAGTGTGACTAGTCCATATAAAATTAAAGATTGAAACTGACATGACAGCATATTGGATATTTTTCTTAACTTGACATCACTTTTAACATTCAAAGATAGCAAAACACTACTCTTTAATCGTGGACACTGTACACAAGGCAGTTATTTAAAAGACAGGACAGCAGCTCTGGTCTAATTTCTGTCATTGTTCATAGTTTGTATGTAAATACTATCCAACAGTGAGCCCATTTAGGTTTTCTCATCTGATACGTATTTACTCAGATGTCTGATTTGTGCTGGCACAGAGGCGAATAAGCTTCTCCAGAAGTCATAGCATTTGTTTTTCACTCAAAATTCATTGTTTCACTTTGTTCAATCAACTACGTCTTAATTCAACAATACTGCCTTAGTAACATAAACAAAATACAATTTCATTTCTTTTTCTAGACACAAAGATGCCCAATTTTATATATTTACCGAGACACACATTTTTGTACTTCATAAAGTTTTGAGAATCCAATAGGGCTGAAGGATAGTAAGCTTTGTCATATTACGGAGAAGTCAGCAGGGGTCACTCTCCTCAAAGAAAATTAGAAGAGGGCAGTCACTCTGAGTCACATTAAGACAGTTGGCAGCTGCTTGAGCTGAATGAATGATACACATTATCAACTCTCCAGCACACAGGTGACAAATTAAAGTAAAAACTTGAAGAAATGAGAGGTCATAATACAATTATTCACATCCCATCATTCTCAAAGGCATTGCACAAAAATGCTGTGTGAGCCTTGATGAGCATGATCATGTGGGAAAGTTAGAGGTTAAGTTTTGATTCCCTTGCCATTTGTGCTGAAATACTGAACCTACTTAAAGTTAAAAAAAGGTAATGCAATTAGCCAGAAGATCAATAGAAACAGTAGCATTTTCCGTGTAGGTGAGTGCATGTCATACAAGTGTAAATACTTGATCTCTACACTGAGGGAGCCTTGCACTCCCATATCCTTAAAGGGATATGATTTGGGTCTTCTTGACCCCGTCCTCCCATGTCTCATAAAAAACCTGGGATATTAAAGGGGAACTATGCAAGATTTTGGCTGTAATTATTATGCCTCGGAATCACTGTGCTGGTTAAGCGACTTGTTATGGGGAGAGTGGGACTTATCTGCCCGCTCCCTAGCATATCCTGGCTGAAAATCGACCATGCAAGATCAGGTCCATTGCCCCGGTGTCCCAAATCTCGTCGCTGGATGGAGCTATCGCGAGAAACGAACTGCTTTACAGTACAAGACAAAAACACTCCCTGGCTAGTAATAAAAGGAAGACAGCTTCTCTTCACTGGTGTTACAATGGCGGAGCCAGCCGTTGTCAGAGGAGGCGAGGAAGAGAAAACGAGCGTCTGACCGAACGAGAAGTCAGACACGAGTCAATCTTGGTCAAGCTTTTTCAGAATGGAGAGAGCACAACAAGAAAGAAGCATGCAAATCAGATGCCGACCTGGTGTTGTTGCTGTTGCACTTGTAAGTATCGTTACGAAAAAAATTATGTATTCCTTGTATTCACATGTCGTTGCCCACACTTTGTGTTTGCTGTTGTTTGTAAAGGCCTTTGCGCGATTATTGTATGAGTGGTGCTTTATGCTTGTTAGCTATCAGAGATGTTGGCATAGTTACTGGTAAACACGTTTGTTAGTCACGTAGCTGTTATTTATTTTACTACATCGTCCTGTTTCTGCCCCAGGAGTGCAATCTTACTATGAGCCGCATAACTTCGTCAGCTGAATCTAGGTTTTGTGAGTTTTGTGCAGTTCGCCATTTACATTGTGTAGTTCAAAATTTGTTAGAAGAGCAACTAGAAGAGCATGTTACGGAAACATTACGTCTGATAAATATCGGTGCTGAGGAAAAAAAACTTTTTTTTTTTTGATAGACATCGCTTTAGGACTGCCCTCTCGCCAGCTTCGTTGTAAAGAAATGCACATGGACGGGGGGTGGAGGAGGTGGTTGCGAGATTTTTACGACATTGGTGTAAAATTTGCACACTGGAAACTATAGGGGGAGCTGCGGAGAGGGGAAAAAAAGCACCAAACCAACCAAGACGCGAGCGATTTCCAACCAACTTACATTGTGCCTCTTTAAGCACAAGATTGATCCTTTCAGCCCGCATAAAGGTTCTGGAAAAGTCCTGGGTCTTTGTAGTTCACAGTAGATCAAGGTCAGCAAGTTTAATTCCTGTCTCACCACAACTGAAAAGGATTTAGCGTTGTGTGCATTGACAAATAAAAACAACAAATTCAGGTGAGAATATATAACTATTCAGACTCCTTGTGCCCTGTGTGGCTTGGGCAGATATCTACAGTATATTCGCTGCCGCAAATAGGCCAAGACATGAGCCCACTGAACCATTAGTCCACATGAGCTAAAAAATGTGTCACTGCCCAATTAAATGTGGTTCTCACAGTACATCTGAACGGATTCCCCCAAAAATATAGGAAGTAAAAAAAAAACAAAAACTGAGTTGCAGAGAACTGACCCCATCATAAGTTGTGTTGAAACAGTTACACAGAAAGAGGGCTGATCTTTTTTTTTGTCCGACCACGACACTACGATTGATTAACGATACCACAGAATGATGTAGAAAAGCATGATACAGAATGGCATGGTCAGTGTGCTATAAGGAGAGAACACACTTAAAAATTGTAACTCTATCTGTTGCATTACTGTACCCAGCAGTCAGCATTTACAGCATATTCTCAAGTTCACATCCAGGATCCACCAGAAGACTGAATAACCCCATCACTGCTGAGTCCACGAGCCATTGTACTCTGCCCCTACCACTGAGAGAGCTCCAATGGGGGCAAGAAATGAAAGGGACACGCCCACCCCACATGACCTGCTACCCAGAAAACAAATCCAGCAACAATAACTGTCAAGTTTTCAATCAAGAATGTCCTTTTCCTACTTGCAAAAGCAAAAGGATTCTTTAAATCTGAAAACTCAGATGTGAAAAATATCAAAGTTTAAGATCTGTATTTACAAGTCTTGCAGAGAGCTGCGTCAGTTCTTTACAAGCTCTGGGATAGATCATGTTATGTTTGTGCTCTGAGCCCCAGTGTAGTGCAGGGAGGATAGGAAGATGAGAACTGGACTCAGGTGTGAAGATGGACTTGGTTGCATTTAATAGGCCTTCAGCACGGCAAGAAAGTGCATATGATGCAATAAAAAACCAAGGAATCGAGGTTCCTTAATAACACTATTAGTAATAGAGACTGGCTTTGGCTAAAGAAACAATGTATTACTAGAATAGGAAAAAGAAAGTTATGTTCCTGATTATAAAGTTAAAGCGCAGACATTAACAACAAACAGCACTGAGATTAAAAGTTAGAATATATACATGTGAAAGAGTGGGAGATAAGTCTATACAAGACTAGAAGTTAAACACAGGCATGTGGCTTACGACACTTTGCAAAGACTAAGTGCAAGGCTCAGTCTTAAATAGTACAACACCACCACACAGTCAAAATTAATAACAGGTGCATGTAATGATTGCCGAGCTGAAGAATGCGGTCTGGGCCTTAAGCCCAACACCCACTGGAGCCGTCAGATGCGCGTCAAAAAATTGGTTACATTTAATTTCAATGGAGCAACGCCCACTGGCAGCATGTAACGCGCGTCAGTCGCGCGTCAGATTTTTTAATGTTTCGCCACTGCTCAATTTCTGAAGCGTCAACACAATAAAAACGCGTTTGTCTTTTAGATTATTCAACTATTTCGCCTTGTCATGGTTAGTGGCACACATTTAGCGGCAACCTCACATGCAGCTGTCAACCTGCTTTTTAACCTATTCGCAGATTTTAAAGGAAATCTGTTATTTTGCGGGCATTTAAGTTATCAAGCGATCTACAGTTAGACAGTCCCTAACTCAAGGTACACTGATAAGAACTTTACACTGCTAAGTTAGCTAGGTAGCTAATTCGTTGCTGGGTTAAGTAAAGTGAGTCATAATCTTAATTTACTACACGACTAAATTTAGGAGGAAAATTATGTCTGTATATAACGTATAGTGCATAGTAACCTGACCGTCGCACATTGCCATCACTTAAAATAAGCTTTATCGGTAGGTTTTTTAAAAAATTATACGTTGTCTCGTTGAATATTTTGAGAGTGACACCCATGGCTTCTCGGTCATGTTGACAGCTGTCAATGTTGATGCGGCTGACGCTTTCAGTAGGCGTTCAAAAGTGTCAAGGCAACATTCGGAGTTTGACACGACGCTTCGCGGCTAGTGGGTGTTGGGCTTTAGACTATAAAATAGAAGGGTGGAGGTGTGGCCTTACAGATCTGTTGTGCAACCTTTGCAGTTAATGACTGTGGATAAATTGAGGGGGCGGAGGGAACCAGTTTAAGGATCCACTGAGAGGCCCCATCCAGATCTGGCCCATGTGAGGAGCAAAAGATTTGTTTTTCTTGATCAGGGCCAGAAAAACATACATGCTTCAGAAGTTGTACCATCCAATTATTAAAAGAATCTTAATTACAAAATAATTACAACTGCTGGACAAATGGTGTGATACCTTTGTAAGAAAGTATATTTTACAGACATAGTGACCCACCATGCTTGGTTGTGTGCTTGAAGCGTACTCAGGGATGGAACAATAGCTATACTGTAAATTATTTCTTTGCCCGAGGGACTTGTCTGAATGAAGTTAAAGCTTGAAACTGACATTTCAGGTTGACATATTTTTCTTCACTTGTCATCACCGTTAACATTCAACGGTGACATAACATTGGCCATGAATGCAATACTGTCTAATTTACACATTGTTGTGAGGATATTAGAAGTGAAGGATTCCTAGCTTGGTAATGGTACAGGGAAGTCAGCAGGGGGTCACTGTTCTCAAAGGTAATTAGAGGGGAACCATCATTCCCAAAGAGTCAAATGAAGATTGTTACCATCTACTTGAGCTGGATGATTCACATGATCAGGGGGCTGTTGCACAAAAGCAGAATTCAGAAATCGAGGATGATTGAGAAAGCGAGGCTTGACCTATTCTACTCTGTGCATCCTGGCTTAAGCCGTTGCACATGTGCCAAGCCTGGCTGAGGAGAAGCGGCTATGTCAAGCCAGGTGTAACAAATTCAGGTAAGTGCGCATTCACGGCTTTCTTCAATAGACTGCGAGGTCGATCACAGATTTACTGATCCAGAAAGGAAGGGACGCATGCTGCGTACTTTTCCCCAAGTGAGTATAAACTTATAATGCAAACCTACGAGGAAGTTAATCATATAATATGTTCAAAAAAGCAATACGGCCGCTATAATTAAGCAAAGAGAGGAAGCCTGGCAGATAATTGCAGACCACTGAAACCATACAATTTAAATTGTTAGCCTACTTCACTTTTGACTTGCAGAAGCAGTTGAGCACTTTGCCTATAAAGTGAGCAGTGGAAGTTAATGTTACTCTAGAAATTTATCATGAAGACTAACTACAAACATCATCAATGCAAAAAAAAAAAAGTACAACTATATGAGCAAATCTTCATCCCTCGCTCTCATATATTTAATATAACATACACACACAGACAAACATGACTGGACAGAAGAGGAATTGGCAACAAGTCAAGGTCAAGTACAAGAACATTTTACAGGCTGGTCAGTGCTTTGATGTACAAATGAGGGGTATTAATTACTTAGAGGCTGCCCGCTCAAATATTTTGTTTGATTTGATGACTAGCTTTGAAGAAAAAGGCTCATTTATTTGGCACGGGGGGTGGCCGACCAACCCAGGTCATCACTCCAGCATAGGAGCTGGCCCTTGACATTAACCAAGTGTAAGGTTTACAAGTGAAGTTATTTCATACATTTTGGTTACCTAGTTAAAAACACATTTATGTTGTTGAGAATGATTGCTTTTTAGAAATTTATGTTTACAATTATAATTTACATATTTATATGTTAAAATATTTACAGCAGCATAGTTTAAAACAGCTTATATAATTTGATGAATCTACCTCTGTGATTGTAAAACACATTTACTTCAGTCTAAGTCCTTTTAGCTTCTTATTGGTCACTTCACACTCATGTGATGAAGAACTAGGAAGTGAAGATAGGAAGTGAGTGTTGTGGAGTGGCTGAAATGTGGAAAACAGTAGAGTGCTGCATAAGAAAGATATCTGTCTCCATCCTGCTGTTTATTCTCATCTAGACTGAACCAACCACCACACATCGAACCCACAAATTACACAAGGGAGGCCTGTAATGGACAGGATCCAGGGGGAACAGCCATTTGCTGTCACTACAACCAAAACTGTCCCCTTCATACAAGGTACATTATTCCAATACTGCACATGGAACTCAACCAGCCATATATACTCACAACCACCAGTGAGTATCATTCATTTGAAGCATAGGCTTGGCATGTCCTGTCAATACAAGTTTTACTGCATATGGCAGGAGGAGGTTACTTCTGCAGCAGCAGACGAGGAGACTGTCACTGGACTCCAGAAAGTGCAAGCTATCATGTCAATCTTGTGGAAATCCTCATTTTGTCCATAATTGCTATAAAGTCAGCGAGAAAATGGTCAGAGAAAATATATTTGTGACAGGACCCAGATGCTGTCCAACCTGTAAGCCAAACTGGCAACATAGTGAGTATTGCCTTTAAGAAAACCAAATTATCCACAATTCCAGCGGTGCCAATTGGTAGGTATTTTATAGAGTTCACAAACTGTAAGACATCTCTACAGGCAATGCCTCAAAAGAAAAATGGAGCCGGCAGATTTGAAAATGAACACGCTAAAGAAACTGCAGGACTTGGGCCTGGACCAGGAAATTACAAAAGAACGCAGAAAATTTGACCTAGAAATCTTCAAACTCGTAAGAGAAGTGATTTCAATGATCACTCTTAGCATGAGTAACACAGTGGGCTCTAAATTTGTTGACCAAGCACAGGCGTCCCACCTGCCGGCGCAAGTGGCAAAGAGGGAGGACAGAAGGCGTGAATGGGTTTAACACAGCCCAGTGAAATCTTCACCAATCAAATGAGCTCCTCTCCTCACCTTTAAGATGTTGGAATAAAGAAGCCTCTGTCCTATATCTGCATGATGCGTTAATGTTGCATTTTAATTTGCTGCTTCAGGCATGTTTTCTGCACTGCTTACGTCTATATTAAGCATTTCGAATATGAGTTAGCTGGCTAGCTAGGGCATTCGCAAATTATTACCATGAGCGAACTTGAATGGAATATCAAAACGAAACTATGTCAAATCATTCAAACTTATGAAGTTGGAATGAAATACGACGGTTGCTCATTTATTTCTTCTGCCAGCATCATTGGGAAGAGAAACGATGGATAGCGTGTTCGTATTATTACACCCTGTTGCTGCTTAAAATTTTGGGATTTACATGCATGGACAACAATGCAAGATACGTTACGCATTTACTTTCAATATGTGATCTTAACTCAGTATGAGATCATAGCAATCAGGCCGTGTTCCTTTCCCCCACTAAAAACGATAAAACCTAAGTGACAATAATAGTATTAAGACGGTTGCACACTGGACGCGAAATGAATTTTTCGCACGACAGATTACATTCAAAGTCAATGCAAAGAGTATTCGCGTCTTTGCATTGACTTTGAATGCAATCAGTCGTGCGAAAAATTTGTTTCGTGTCCGGTGTGAAAGCAGCTGAAGGACACATACCCACATCGCCCACACACTCACTCACACGCTCACAAGCACACACATTTCTCTCTCTCTCTCTCTCTCGCACTCTCTCTCTCTCATACGTTGCAGACAGGGGTATTTGCGGTCAAAGCCACTGCTGCAAAAAGCGGCTATGGCGCTCAAAATAATTTAATATCAATAGTCACTTACGTGAAGTTCAAAACCTTGATATAACATAGAAAACAAATATTAAGAAAAAGTCATGGACGGATGGACTCATATCTTTCACTGACATGAAATACCGAGCATTTCTAACATCAGTGCCGCGGTTCTAGTGTTAAGGACAGAGCTGTGCAGCCAGGTGGCCTCTCCTCTCCCGCGCGCGCTGCTGCTCTCCCTGCTGATACGGCACATGCAGTTCGACCTCTGTCTGTCTCAAGTCATGTAGTGAGGTCAAAGTGACATCCATGGCAGACAGCTATGTTGTGTAGCACGCAACATGCCACAGAGAATGCACTGACACTCTGAGGGGTATCAGGGCGAGTTTCCATTACGAGTGCCAACCGCCTTTGATCTGACATCAGGACAATCGATATAGATACTATAATTTATGTGCTGATTCAGATAGTTACATTAAATAGTGGTTGCTGTAATTATTTATTGCATTGAAATGTGCCTGACATTCTGGAAACCTGCCTGCAAGGTTTCGGTGACGTGTGCGCACTGTGCGCCGGTCAGCAGAATTACCACTGCACAGAAAGTAAACCAGGTTGGAGCTGGCGAGCTTTCTGCGCAGTTTCGGCGGAGACTTTTGCTACGAAATTGTCACTGCGTCTTGATGAGTATGTGACACCTCCCCCAACTACGCCGCCACACCCATCTCGGCGCACGTCCGTCTACCAAATTGCCAAAGTGGCTGCGCACGGTGTTGCACCGCACTAAATTACCACTGCGCGGGCTGCGCTGGACAAAATTACCACTGCGTGGGCTGCGCCACCCTGCGCTGCGCCAAGAAATTAGAGCCCAGTGTATTAATCATTGTTTTTCTCTCTCCTAAGCTCCAAGCTGTCAAGTGACGACCACTGAATAAAAGGTCAAAAAACATTGCTGTCCTCCCTGTTTCATGAATGTTCAGTTAACTGAATCCAGTAAAGTGAGAGTAATTTTGTAAGATTAAGCAAAAATGACATCTAGCAACCACAACCTGTGTGCTACCAATGGCAAATAATATACACACACATATGGACGAGTGACATACACTATGCTTTATAATTAAAGGATGGGCTATGTCAAAGAGAAAACCAAGTAAAATAATTAACAATGTACTGATCTCTGCCCAGTCTGCCATTAACAATGTCCTCACTACTGACTAAATTTAAACCACCTTTGCAACTTCATCAGCTATTTCTGATCATCTCATCAGCTGCATTATGTATTCAGCAGACCTCTGTCAGCAATATGAATAGCAGTCTTCATGACTCAAATGAATGATCAATAAAATTAAAATAACAGTAGGCATTTTTAATTGAATGATAATGCATCTAGTAATGCTAAAAAATGAGGCAAAACACAGAGGACCATGGAATAACTGTAAAACACATTTATTTCCAATCAGTGTGATTTCTGAATGAAGAGATTAGGCACCAGGATTAACAAAGCCTGGCTGTTGGCCCGGTCTAGAGCAGGCTAGCTGTACAGAATAAATCTCCATGGTAACTAATGTGCCCCTGCTTTCGTGCAACTGCGTCAGGGCCAAATTAAACGGGGATAACTGGAAAATCCCAGCTTAATCCCTTATCTTGGTTTTGTGCAATAGCCCTCAGTTGACCTGCTGAAAGTTGACAAATTAAAGGGAGTAACCTGAACAAATGAGGGGAAATTAATTTGGCAATTTACATCCCATCATTCTGTGAGACCACGCCTTCAGCCCTCAGCCCACAGGTCTATTAAGACCAGGGCTGCATTCCACCACTTCTAATAATCGCTTGCAGCTGTGTATAATTGGTAAAAGTGAGCTATATAAGACCGAGCCTCGCACAGTACCAGTGCGAGGTCTCATAAACCACGTCACCACATAGCTGTGTTACATTCTAGTCTTTGTATAAGATGTATATCCCCGTTTTTCGCGTGTTTTTACTACTGAACCTAATTATAGTGCTGTTTATTGTTTTAACTTGCATCACTACCCAGGAACTGTGCATCCCAGTGCTTTCTTGTTTTTGTGAATACCTGCTGCTCTTTAGTAGGCATAATAATAAAATGCAATTAACTCCATCCTTGTCACCCGAGTCCAGTCCTCAACTTCTTGTCCTCCGTGCCAAGCATCAGAGGACAGAGCACAGCTGTAACACATTCTCCGTAGCATTGCGTAAAATTTCCATGTGGGCCGAGATGACCATGATTTTGCTGAAAAGTTACTTTGAAGCCCCTGAAATCTGTGCCGTACTATTAAATTAGCCTTTAGTCAAAGGCCAATTAAATTCACTAGAATGTGAATAAGAACAATAGCATTTTCAATGTAGGAGAGCCCATACAATTGACTGATGACTCAACACAGTGATGCACTGCACTTCTAAAAGCATTATAAATAATGGCATGGTCAGAGTTATACAAGGAAAGAACAGACAAAAAATTGTACAACTTCCATCTGTTGTATTGCTGTACCCTGCAGTCTGCATTTACAGGTTTACATCCAGGATCCACCGGCAGACTGCATGACACCTTCACCCCTGGGTCCATGAACTACAAAATACAATAGGCTCCTCCCACTGAGACAACTTTGAATGGAGGGAAGAAATGAAAGGGACACGGCCATCCCACTTGACCAGCAACCCTGAAACCCAATAGAGGAACCAAAATAAAATGAAGTCTTCGTTCAAGAAAATCCCTCTTGATTTGACAAATATGTGATGGTTCTTTTGTAATCTGTAGTTTTTTTCATCTCAGTTTTTGAAGTTTAATGCCTCTATCCACAAGTATCGCAGTAAGTGTTTCAATTCTCGAGGATAGACTTGTTGTGCAGCCTTTGTTGTCATTGAGTGCGGATGAATTGAAGCAATATGGGGGGGGGGTCCTAAAAATTTTTGAAGGATTCACCTATAATGCCCATCCAGATCGGGACGTCATGAGTAGCGAAAGATATCTGTTCCTGTAGATCAGGGCTGGAAAAACATTTTGAATACCCACAATCCTGTAAGTTCTCAATTCAACCCAATTACTAATCAACAACTTGGTGAGAATGAAATGAAATGTTCTCCAAGAGAAGAGAGAAAAACTACTGACTAAAGTATACAAAGCAAAATCATAGTAATTTATTTTGTGTAAACTAAAACTTGCACAATTGCAAAAGTACATTGAAAGTTATACCATTATAAATGTACCAGATATCTTTGAAAATATGTTTATGTGAAATGAGCAGCTCCCCTCCAGAGGAGGTGGAAGAGAATCCTTACTCAATCCAGTATGAGAGTCTGCTGTGTAGTACCTTGAGGTTTTGCATGCAACAACTTACACCAGATTACACAGTCAGTCTCACTCCTGCTCCAGAGGGCCTAATGCATTGCGTCACTTGTTTGTCCGGGATGCAGTTCTTTGGTTGCATCACTTACAAAAAATATATTGTTAGAGCAGCGACAGGGGGTTACTCATCTGTCCCCTCCTTTTAGCACCTCCTCCATTTTACCTCAGGTATAATTTTTATATAAAACAAACACAGCTCCAGCCTCATCCCTTATAAAATGATCACCTTCAATATCCACTAGGTATGAATCTTGTATTGTGCAGTGACTGCAAGTACACCTGGGGACTTCCATTCAGTGCCCCCTCAATGTACTCCTCATCGGCTTAAGCCAAAATTATATAATTATTACATTTACATACTTACATGCACTCAAAATATACGAAGAAAAGCACATTGGAGTCTGAAGAGCCATTGCAGTTCCTCAGGTGAGTGCCTTATTTGTTCTATAAACTTTATTAAAGTCTTTGAATTCTTATGGTTTTGTTAGATATGGATATGTCATAAAGCATCAGGAGTGAAAATTTCCCGTCTGAGAAACACAAAATATGGCAAACACAAAAGACAAACCTTGTCCTTCGGGAAAAGAATCTCAGAATCTCAGTTTTCTGCAATCTCATAAAACCCCGGGGTAGATGAAGATGTGGTTTCAAAGGACAGGAACAGGTTCCTCGGGCAGACAGTTTTCCCAAGATGGACAGACTTCCCTGAGTGGAGATAGTTTTCACAGAATACAAAGGGCCACCCTAAAATATTATTGCACCAGCAAAAAGGAAACAAATCTTGACTTTTTCTGGGCAAAAGAAACTGATTTTAAATTTCAATTAGGAAGAAAATGAGAAATATTTATAAAGTATAACTGGTGAGGATCATTGTACTACAGCAGTGGTCTTCAATGTCATTCCTGGGGACCCACTGTGTATGCTGGGTTTTGTTTCAACCACAATTGTAATCACAGGATTTTAACAAGCTGTTAATTGGTGTTTAGTGCATTTAATGTTTGGAGCAGTTATTAGCTCTTTTAACTCACAAGTTAACAGAAATATCAATGTTTACCATCAAGTCAAAAACTAGCATGCCCACATTGCAATGTATTGAAAATGACAGCATAAAATAAGAGAAAACAATGTAACCAATCAAATTAAAGATGTAGTTGGCTCCTAATTGGTGAAAAGTATTTGATGCCTCATGACAAATACATTCAACACGCAAATGGTAAAGAATCAAACCAGTTTTGTGTTATGTTAATCTAATTAACCCCTCTGTGCAGATGTAGATGCCAGTGGACATAGAGCTGCAAATTTATGCATGCAGTTACACTATTCTATCACTAAACCCAGATCAGTTATTGATTATTCATTAGCAATCCAAGCTTGAACACAGTTTAGGATGTGGACAAGTTCAGTTCCATCCCTGTTTTTCAGGAGTGGCATGAATTAAACTCCTCAGCTAAGCCTGATGCATGCATACATACTTGCCCATATCTATCCAGCAGTTCAAAAAAATGATCTCTTGCAACAGAGAAAAAATTGTTGTCCTCTGTTGAAACCACTGCAAGCTATAGTGAGCCAATGGTATCCCAATTAGTAGTTCAGAAAAATCGGTTTTCTTAAGTAAAACTTCAACATGGTATTGATACTATGTCATTCTACAATCAATACTAGTCATCACATATCGAAAAACGCGTAGTTCCCTACCATGGATTTACGTGTAGATTCCTCCATCAACAAATTCAGCGCTCCCTTACATCCTGCAAAGTACTCTAAGTGATAGCCAATCGCTCAATTACTGACTTAGGCTCATCTGCGTAATGTATACGTATAGTTCACGCCCACGTGAAACTTCCCTGATAATGATGTGTATTGATTGACATGTTTCTTATCCAACTCCAGAGAGTATAAATTTTCCGCAGTAACTGAAAGACATTGATTGGACAATCAGAGACGTTTGTAAACCTTTGCTTATCAGCAAGGTAGGTTGTATTCTCTCAACGTTGTGCACAGTTGCGCAGTTGAAAATGACGCGCAATTGAAAAGGAAAAAAGACTCCCAAAACTGACCTGAAGTGTTCAGCAACATTTATGGGATTTAAATAAGATGAGATCTTGGTCGTAGGGAATTATTCCGAATGAAACAGGATTGAAGGGTTCCTTCAGCCCGATACATCTGTGTCTCTGGAAGAGGGATTCAATGAAGAAAGGTTTTTGTTCACTTTGAGTAAGTGCAATTTTATATTTTTTTTACTTAAGGGTAGCTGTCTTGCTGTTTTTATTCTAGGTTGACCATAGCCATGATGATTGCAGAGCTTGTTTGCCAGTTTGGTTGAGTAAGAGTAACCTTTAGTCATTGCTGATAATAGCTACTGCATGAGGTTTTTGGTTTTTCCTGATAGTGGAATGTCTGTTCTGTTATAATAACGTATATTTCAGATATTACTGAGTTAGTGAGTTTTACTTGTTCCTTATAAGGTGCGGAAAGTGTTAATATAATTTTTCGAGCTTGTAAATGGGAACTGCTAGCTTTTCATTGCCGGGTGAATGTTCTGACCATTAAATAAGTAGTTTGTTTAATGAGTATATGTGCTGGCTTGTGGGACTCTGGAGAAAAATGGACAATATTCTGAACTTTATCAGGGAGAAAAGGCATGTTTTGTGTTTGGAGAGGTTACTGGTGACCATTGGTGTCCAACTTCACCTATATTGATAAACTCATGCTAAATTCAACCAGAAAGTCATTAATTCATATTGAATTTAATGTGTCAAAAGTTGATTTATGTTAAATATATGATTATTTTATGATTTGACAGTGTGCCATTTTGAGGGATCTTAGAGTTTGGGAAGCCACCTGGAGAGCTGTCGCATTTGGCTTCCAGAGAATAGGTAATTATTAATTTCATGTTCAGATGAATTTTACTTGTGGTCAAGGAGTTTCAGGAATCCCAGAAATGTATAGTTTTTACTTCCAGCCATTTTTCAATTCTCAGTATTACTTTTTTTACGACTTCAATACCGAATTTTCATGAAAATATTTTATGTTTGCAGCCCTTTTCTCTACCAAAATCATAAAAATAGACTAAAATACAATGGAATTCTAAATGCTTCAAGCGTCTTGACTCAGTTGAGCCATTCACTTCCTCTCTGTGAAGCTGAAATCTTGAATTATGAAGCCTTAAATAAGGTAACACATAAATAGCCAGTTTTGACTTCTGTGCAAAGGGGTTAAGTTCACCTGATGTCTTTTTGAAAGACCTTAAAACACTTGCTTCCAGCAGCCTACTTTGGGGTTTACTGATTTCCTCAGTGTCTAACTTAGGCTGCAAGCTGAGTTCCATTTTTGTTCAGTTCTGTTTCCATTTCAAGTGGACTAAAAATTAAGCATTTGGACTTGGAAAACTGATAAGATATAGCACAGGCAAAACGTTTTAACGCACAAATCCTGCCAGTTTGAATGTTTATCCCGTTTTAATGTTGGACTATTTTGTGTGAGGTTGAGAGCAGTGACATTGAATGTTGATCAATCAAAGCACTTGTCTTGTGTCACATACTCTTGAACATGGCTAAGCCCATGGGAAGATGAAACACTTGTGATGGCATCAAAACAACCGAGTTTAAAGTGCTTTGTGCGCTTTAAAGGAGCAATATGTAAGAAATGTATGTTGACTAATCATGAAATAGCCCTGATATGTCACCTGACATTAAGGAATGATGTTAGTTTCAAATACTTATATCACTGACAACGGTAGTCCAGCCAGAATATTCTCATTACAAAAGCGAAGTTGCAGCCCACAACTAATGTTGATGTTTTCATTTTGTGTTTTGGCCTGTTGCACCGCCCTCCACCTATCTCCCAATCACGAGGTCAGTAGCATTTCGGCATCCAGGTTGCCAATTACCACTGAGCTGCAGCCACCAGCGTTTCGGAGCACAAATGTCTGACGTCACTAAACCTAAAGGGTTTCGTTATAATTCCGAAATACGTCGTGACAAAGTCAGAACAAAACAAGGATCTGTACAGGACATGCCTTTTAAAGATGGAGACGGCTGAAAGCAGAGAAGAATTTGAAGACCAATGCTGAAGTTGCTAATTTTCTCCTGGGTAGGTAAGATTCAGCTAAGTTTAGCTAACTTAATTCTATTTAATGTAGGCACGGACATTTCAAATATTCTCTACAGTCGAATAATGTTATGTATGTTCGTTCATGGTACGTTAGTGCGTATGCTGGTGGGTCGTCGAATTGACTTGGTAACAAATTGTTTGAGAAATAAAAACCGTGGCTCTTCATTGCTAACATTAGCAATGCATTATTAGTCCGTTTCTCTGGCATTATGCTGAGACGCTGTGGAAACCGTACCAACATTAGCACAGCCATTATGGCAATATGAAATGTAATTGAGACAGTACATCGGTCAAATGAGTCCTCATTCATTCTTTACGCATATTACAATATGGACTTTATTGGGCTATCCACACAGAAGAGTGACGAGCAAGCTGACCAAAATGACCATTGCTAGAGTTAGTTAGTCATTAGTCTAGAGAAACTTTTAAGATAGAACTTTTGTAAATGTTTCTTTATCATGATTGCAACAATTCGAACATTGGTTGCTTTTCATTTTTCACTGGTACACAAGGCCGGATTATTCATATAATGACTGGTGTGCCTACACAGGGGCATCATGCTGGGAGGGGCATCACATGATTCACGAATCCTCAGTTTTTTATTTTTTTATTTTAATCGGAAGAGATGCATATTGTTACATGTGCCTGGCTATGAACAAATTCAAACTTAACTGTTGATATGAAAAGAGAATATTTTAAAAAAAGAATACAAATAAAAAACTGCGATTTGGAACTGCCCTGCCAAAGTCACAGAAAGGCCAAACTGGTCCCAGATCAGTGTTGCAAGCTGACCTAGAATCCCGCCATTTAGAAACTGAATGGGCACTGATCTCTAATCAGTTGTTGATCACAACGATGTGCCTTCGTTCTGACATCACGTGCTACAACACTCTGAGCGGCGGGGGAAGCAACGGAAGGGTTGTGCAAATCGGAAAATAGCAGAAGAAAAAAGTACGAAAGATATCCACGTTACCGAATGTACCAGAAATATCTTGCTTTTTCAACATTACTCGCGGCCAAGAAGCTGTCGGTAGAGAGGCAACTGTTCCGCCCGTCAATTCCGTTCCTCCAGCGCTAGCAGCAAGTGCTTAAGTTACAGAAGTTAGCAATGTACGTTAGAGGCTAATGCTAATGAGGCAGATGCAGCAGCACATAACATTCTATGGTCGCAGGTGGGCTGACGGCAACAGCTGAACTCGGGGACGGAGAACGTTAGCATGATCGCAGAAGCAGACAATAGTGAGTTCACTGCACGAAGCCTTTTCCTTTTTAAAACCCTCTGCCATCGAATTTCAGTTCTTAGTGTTTAGTAAATGTAAATGTGTGGCCTTTGTTGCCATAAATTTCAATACCCAAGTTATGTGCCATTTTAGTGACTGGATGGAAAGTACTCATAATTAAGATTTTGGGCACAGTCCCTGAAGGCAGCAGGGTTGTCACACTGTCCTTGAAGGCACCGTTATTATTATCATCGCCATTGGCAATCTTCTTTTGAAGGCTTGTTCAGCTTCTTTAGCTGTCATTATTGCTGTATGCCAGTTAAGTTGTTAATAAATGAAACGCTAGAATTATCAAAGAGAAGAGTGGTCCATTGCTGCGTTCTATAAGCCATGTTAAGTAACTTTTTTGCGGGGGCGGGGGGTCATTTCGTGATTGGTCACACTGGGGCATAGCACTGTGTTAATCCGGCCCTGCTGGTACAGCATTTCTCCTAAAAGCATTATACCAGGTTTAATACTCAGAAGCATTTTTAATTTCATGACTACTCGACCCATATGGGCAACTCCAGCATTACTCACGTTACATTAAAAGCATGGGACTCTTGAATAAATGTGTCTCCCTATTTTGTGAATTGACTAAACATTCTTATTTTTTCACCATGATAACCATAGGCCACTCTCAAGGTCCACATATGACATTAGAAAAATTCTGCTTAATGGTTCTTCCAGGCTGACTTTTGTCAGCATTACTCCCATTACAAAAAAAATCTTTCTAATAACATTTTTAAACAGATCAAATCAGGTACTGAGAAAATCAGTAACCTCCAAATTAGGTTGCTGAAGACAGGTGATTAGAGTTCTTTCAAAATAATTTGCTTGCACTCAATCACAAAAACATAACATAAAACAGGTTTGACTCTGTCATTGGCTTGTTTAGTAAATTGTTCGTTTTGCAACCATGTGCCCACAGTTTCACCAATGAGGAACCCATTGATTTTTTTCCTTTGATTGGGTACATTTTTTCCCTCTTTTTATGCAGTTGTTATGCATATATTGCAATGTGGATGCAGAATTTATTCCTGACTGTTTGTATGCATATCTGTCAAAATACTGTTTGTCAAGAGAGGATAAATTGCTGCTCTGAACAAAAATGCACCTAATTAAGACAAATTAACAGCTTGTTGAAATCCTATGATAGCAAACCAGGGTTGAGCAAAAACCCGCATACACAGGGAAGCCCCAGGACCGAGTTTGGGAACCCCTGTTCTAGGGTATTTTAATCTTCATAGCATGTATGGATGTTTCGATGTAACATCTGCCTAAAGAGAGTAATTAACAACTCTAAACATGAAAAACACCGAATTAAGACATGAACAGCTTGTTAAAATCCTGCGATTGCAATTGTGGTTGGAACAATAACCAGCATATACCTTGGGTTCCCAGCAGTGGCGGTTCTAGAACCGGGAATTTGGGGGGCGCAGACACGTCCCTTTATGATAATTAGTACTGGCTAATTCTGAATCATTTTCCTTGACTGACGCATTTTCCAATTATCTTAATAGGCAACTGAAGACACGGTTTCTCTCCATATGCGATCAAACAGCGATGAAATCATGGGCGAAATTCAGTACAGAAAAATAATTTACTTATTAATAGGCCAGTGCTTCGAGTTGATTGATCAGGTCCACGTTCCAATGAAATACCGCCTTTCATTCTCAGTATTGCATGGGTTGATTTAAAAAAAAAAAAAAAAAGTGGCACTCGGCAGTTAAATAGGCAGCGTGCTGCTCAAGCTATTTGCGTGAGAGTCGACATTTATGCAAATTTAAATAACGTTGATTTAAATACAGCAAATACGCATCCAGATGAATGATTGTCTTCTTACGTAATCGAGGAGAACAAGCAGCACCTATTAGGTGTGTAGTGCTCTCGGAGTGAACCTTTTGTTAATCATGAAAATGACTGAGAACAGGTCAGGACTAATAACTGTTTTAAACGGATGTTTTGTCACAATTCTTAGCTCTGGTTCCGCCGCTGTACTGAATTTCGCCCATGATTTCATCGCTGTTCCCTCGCATATGGAGAGAAACCGCATCTTCAGTTGCCAATAACGATAATTGGAAAACGCGTCAGTAAAGGAAAATGATTCAGAACTAACCAGGACTAATTGTCATAAAGGGACGTATCTGCGCCCCCCCAATTCCCAGTTCTAGAACTGCCACTGGTCCCCAGGAACAATGTTGAAGACGGGTGTACTACAGCATTAGACCTGACCATATCTCTGATTTTTACCTCTCCTTCCTCAGAAACTGGACAGGGAGAACCATTACCTCTCAATTCTTTTGTGTCAGTGAAACCCAAAAACACAATGAGCAGCTTTGTGTTCAACTCCAGTGTGATTGTGAACCACTCGACTCCAGGATCCAGTCCCCTGCTCTGGTATAAGCATAAAATGTGTGAAGCGTCACCATACGCATACGTGTTCTACTACATGGTGAAGGTCTTTAACCTGGTGGTGGGCTTTCCCTTAAATATTATGGTGGTGTGGCAGTTGGCCAGAAAGAAGAGTGACTCCTCCACCTCCGATATCTTCATCTTAAACCTGGCCATTGTTGATGCCTACTACTGTCTAATGATGCCCATTGACATAGCGAATCGCCTACTGTTGAATAACAGCCATATATTGTACTTCCAGCGCTTTGCCTACGGGATCAAAGACACCACCCCACTCTTCCTCACCTGCATTTGCCTGGACCGCTACATGGCTGTGGTCCACCCTATAGTGTTCTCTGGCATCAGGGACAATAAGATCAGAGTGGCCGTCTCCATACTGGTCTGGGGGCTCATGTTAGCCAATGCACTCAATAAGTCCATTTGGGGAGTGGATAATGCAGTGAAAATCTTCACTGGGCTGATCCTGAGTGTCTTCACCATCATGGTCTTCTGCAACATCTCCATCATCTGGACTCTGAGGAAGTCGGTCATTGGCAAAGAAGAAATGCACCCTGTGAAGAAGAAAGCCCTCAGAATGGTGGTCTTTACCCTGGCCATCATAGTCTTCACCTACCTCCCTCCAGTGGCTCTTTTTCCCTTTGCAAAATACTACAACAGCGTGCACTTCAAATGTCTCATTGCCGTGGTTGTCTTCTCCCTCATGGACCTCAGCAGCAGCATTGAACCCCTCCTGTACATCTCCAAGATGGATCACTGCACTTTGAAACTGCCCTGCAGCTGTTGCCAGAGTCCTTCAAAGGAGTCAATTGATGTATGCAGATAAGCTGCGTCCTTGGCTCTTGTCATGTGTAATTTGCTCCTTAAATTTTACCACCTAATTATTAAGAGACAAAATTACCAAAAAAAAATCACCTCCTGGACAAAAGGTGTGATACCATCATTCAATTCAATTTATTTGTATCGCGTTTTTCACAGATAGACTGTCACAAAGATGCCTTACAGTGACAGATTAAATAAATGAAAGGGCAGTGCCCAGCCTATTCCCCACTATGGCAAATGAGGCAAAAAACTCCCAGTAGGAAGAAAAATCCTCAAACAGTGGTGAGAAAAAACTCCCCATTGGGAAGAAATCTCAGGAGGAACCCGGCTACAGTTTTTTCCATAAAAAAGTATGCTTTATACATCACAGTTTCAACAACATAAGGCACATGGCAGGTACATATATCATTGCGTGGGTGAACAGTTAACTCATGTCAGTGTTGTGAACAAGTGGCCCATGGTACTTGTGTAGATATGGGCTGCACTTCTTCCAGGCAGCAGGCCGAAAAATGATTCCCTCTGAACTGGTGTGCACAAAAATTCTGCTTTTAGTAACCAAGCTGAATCAAGACAATAAAACCAAAACGCAGGATCTGAGTTCCGCAGTCAGGTTTGTAAACATTTGCCGTGGAATGAAGATAATCCATTTCAAAATAATTAACTGAAGACCACAAAGGAAAAATGATCAGAGTCCAAATTTAGCATCTTTGTATATTTATATACTGAATTATTATAATATTTATAGTAATATATAAAAATATTATATGATATTATAATATTTTTTTTTTTGCATATTTTTTCAGTGCTTTATTTCTAAGATCATTTTGAATTTTGAATTTATCACTTCTCCCCAACTTGAAAATGTGACTGATCATTTTTCCATTGTGGTATTGTTATAAAAGACTTTAATAAAACAGAGAGGTTAATTATATAATAGAGTGAATCACATATTGTACATTACAGCCTAAATGATTATATTGCTGGAGTGAAGAGCCTGCATTAAAATACTGACTCAAACTGAAATTTTACATGTTGGAAATTTCTCAAAAAATGTTGTCATTAATCAATTTTGTTAAAAAATGACTTTTTTGAAGCTCTCCCACCTCAAATAATTTTATAAGTCAGCTAATTAAATGGGAAATCTTGTGACTTTCAACCCTTGTGGCGCTGATAACTTTTTTATTTTTCCACCAAACTGAGTGTCAACTGGTTGGTTATTTCTGCGTGCAATCATATTGGCTTTTTCTGATAGGGGAAAAGGTATCAATTTCATGGGAGTGTATGTGTCATCCAACTGACCCATTTGAGGATTTTCTTTTTTTAGGAAAACCAATAGAAAAAAAAATAGAAACATAATATATAAAAAAATCCTCACGTGATTGCATAGATATGACATATCTAACAGGGAAAAAAGAATTAAGTTATTTGGTTGGGTGGCTAGGGAGTTAGGCTTGCCACAATACAGACTTTGATTTTGCTTATTACCGTAAATTCCATGGTAACAATGTAAATAAAAACCAATGGAATGGTACATTTTTGTGTTGAACAAATGAACTGTAGTGTTTTTACACCCATATCTGTGCTGGAACAAGGTAAATCAAATGAACCTGGGAAGGCCCCTTAAAATTCATTGTTTCACTGACTTTGTTTAATCAACTACTTCTTATTATTGGTACACTTCTTTTATACAAAATTAAAATAAAATAAAATAAATTTTCTGCTGCTAAATACGAAGATGAGTAATTTCGTATATTTTCCTGGAAAAACATTATTTTACTGCAAAAACCCTTGAGAATTCAATGGGGGTGAGGGATAC
This sequence comes from Gymnothorax javanicus, assembly GCA_029692085.1. NCBI lineage: Eukaryota > Metazoa > Chordata > Actinopteri > Anguilliformes > Muraenidae > Gymnothorax > Gymnothorax javanicus. The sequence goes on along the minus strand of CM056200.1, from coordinate 31,097,395 downwards.
CAAGCATTATCATGCTGCAGAGAAGTCAGCAGGGGTCACTGTCCTCAAAGAAAATTAGAGAACACCCATTCACAGAGTTAAATTAGGACAGCTGGCAGCTGCTTGAGCTGAATGACACACCATCAGTTGCCCTGCAGACAGGTGTCCAATCAAAGTAAAAGCCTGTACAAATGAGTGGAGATAATAAAGCAATTAACATCCCATCATTCACAATGGCATAGCATAAACATGCTGTGGTAGAGTAAATGAACTTGTGGCAAAGTTAGAAGTTACTTGAAAGCCCCTGCCATTTGTGCCCATTTGTGTACTGAACCTACTTTAAGTAAAAAAGACAATTCAATTAGCCAGAATATCAGTGGGAACGGTAGCATTTTCTGAGTGAGTGAGTGCACGTGATATAAGTGTGAATAGTTGACCTCGACACGGCGGGCGCCTTGCACTCTCGATATCCTGTGACGGTTATTCTTTAGGTCCTCTTGGCCCCTCATGCCCGTCTCTCATAAAAAAAAATTGGGATGTTGAACACTAGATTGACCCATTCAGACCACAGGAAGGTCCTGGAAAAGTCCTGGATCTTTGCAGTTCACTCCAGACCCAGGTCAGCAAGTTTAATTCCTGTCATAGCACAGCTGAACAGGATTTAGTGATTCCTGCATTGAAAAATAAATTTGTCAACAGTTATGTAGGAAAGTCCATACCTCCGCTGGCATTTTAGATGACTAAGTTACAGATGAGTGACAAAATGAACTGAAAAGGTCAACATAAACAGAAGGTGTTGCGGCTCCACAAACAGTTAGATCAGCTTCACAGGCATCAGCAGAACGCTTGGAAAATTTTTAACAATAATTTTAGGGCAAATATTGCCTTGTCTATATACAGTGCTGTGAAAAAGTATTTGCCCCCTTCCTGATTTCTTTTTTTTTTTTTTCGCATATTTGTCACACTTGTTTCAGATCAAACAAATTGTTAAACAAGACGAAGATAATCCAAGTAAGTGCAGTCTTAAAATTATGATTTAATTTATTGAGGGGAAAAAGCTATCAAAACCCACCTGGCCCTATGTGAAAAAGTAATTGTTTAATCAGAACTCCCTGAGTGGGTATATAAGCAGAGGCCTCTAGAGCTTTGAGTTAATCTGAATGTGAACTTAATGGTGGGAATGTCAATACTTTTGCTGGCAATCTAGATGACTAAATAACAGATGGGTGAAAAATGAAATGGAAAAGGTCACCATGAACAGTTTCACTATGTTGCTGAGACTCTAAGTAAGCTCTCGGACTCTTCATCCCCAGACTTTTCGTCCCTATGGACTTTTCGTCCCCGAACTTTTTGTCCCCGAACTTTTTGTCTCCATGAACTTTTTGTCCCTGAACTCCTCGTCCCCATACATACCACGAATGCTGAAAGGTGTATAAAGGTTTGAGAGCAACATATGCTCCCCTCCAGACATCTATTCCAGGAAAGGCCTTGTGTATTTCAGCAGGACAATGCAAAACCACATACTGCAGCGATTACAACAGGATGGCTTCGTAGTAGAAGAATCGGTGTGCTGAACCGGCCTGCCTCCAGTCCTGATCTTTCACCTATTGAGAACATTTGGCGCATAATTAAATGAAAAGTCCGTCAAAGGAGACCCAAAACTCTCCAGCAGCTGGAAGCCTGTATTAAACAAGAGTGGGATCAAATTCCGATGGCTTAACTCAAGAAACTTGTCTCCTCAATGCCCGGACGCCTCCACTTTGTGTTAAAAAGAAGAAGGGATGCTACACCATGGTAAACAGGCCCCTGTCCCAACTTTTTTGAGACCCGTAGCAGCCATCAAATTTGCTATACATTTGCTATATTATCTCTGTTCTATTGTGAATAAAATACTGGCTGGTGTGATTTGAAAGTCATTGCGTTTTGATTTTATTCACAATTTACACTTTGTCCCAACTATTTCAGAATTGGGATGGTAATAAGGAATACGGAATGGATTTTAGCTCTCTCTATAGTGTGTGCTTATCTTATAGACAGATATATTTTTGAGTATTTTATTTGAAGTTATTCATTACCGGGACTGAAGCGAGCTTTTCTTTTGAAAATTAAAAGCTTGGGGGGCGTGGCCTCATGGTACCAGGCATGAGGGCATGAAGCATGAAGGCATGACATGAGAGGTTTCAGGCTGCCTCCATACATTCTTGAATCTAAATAGTCAATTGGACATTTGATTGATCATCATGTTTCCCAAAAAGGCAGTTCCCTATAACATAGGTTAATGAACAGGACCACTCCCAGTGCGCCTTCCTTTTCGTCCTTACACATTTATATACCACTTACATTCCCACAATCCCCACTTGTCTCATTTCTACGTGGTTTACTTGTAACCAGACAGCCCAAATGCTCAGCAAGACTTTGCTGACCCGAAGCATGGAATCCAAAATCCTACTGAGTCCCTCGGACGCAGAATTTTTATTAGACTCCGATGCTACCCCCTGCGGTGACCACCGAGGCCATTCTCCTGTTCGAGCTCCGAGTCACCGGAAGTCCAACCAATGGTCTCCAGCACCATCTCATAATAGCAACGCCCCTTGCCAACCACAGCGCTCAGAAGCGAGAGCCTGTGGCTCCCCAGCAAGGCTTGCCACGGCCTGCACTTCAGGCTCACCCGAGGCTCCACATTGACCATTGCCAGACTCCATCGGGCACTCAAGCAGAAGAAAATCCCCCTCCACTGCTCCGGCAAGAAGGCCAGACTGCTGAAAAATTATACACCGATTCCCTTGGCAGCACAGCTGATCCTCCCCATTTGCCTGCAGCAGACCACACAGCGCTTCCGGGTTCGGCCATGAGCGCCCCCAGCGTGAACATCACCACGCTTGGCGACGTCCTCTATGCTTCCGCAAACCAGCCAGTTCCCCCTGTGCCTGCTTCCGCCGTTCACGACCTCTTCGGTCTCTTTTCGTTCCCTTTTTTTCGTCCCTGTGTTCAGAGGTTGCACTTTTGCCCCGTGCACATGCATCCCATTCCCCCCCTCCCCCCATCCTTTACGCTCGACGAAACCCAGCTTCTGCGGCTCCTTCAGCCCACAACTGAATTCTCCAAGGCTCCAGCAGTTCCGGTGTTAACCCACCTATACCCGGAGAAGCACCCGCCGTTGCTTCATCTGCTGATCTCTTTCCCACTGCACTCTCTCTCCCCGCCCCCCTCCCCTTCCCCGTTTCCCAATGTTATCAATTCTGTGCTTCCTTCTACTGGTCTGCCCCTCCCACCAACTACTTTGGCCGTCCTCACAGTTTCCCTCACCACACTTTCAGTACGCTCTAGCCACCGCCCTACCTCCTATACGCCCCTTGCAGCCTATTCCAAACCCTTAGCCATTATCCCATGTTCTTGGACAACAGATTTTTATCCGGTATGTACGTCGATCTGGCCCAACTCATTCAACCATCCTTTACGCAGTCATATTTTAGTCGCAAAATCCAAACCATCCTCGGCCCCGCCCAGCTCAAACACCCAACCTCTGCTCGTTCCAGGGAGCTCACTACAGCTAAGTTCGTATTCGCCCTTTCACTCTACCAGACACAATCCGCCAGTCCTTTCCCTCATCGGAGGCAAAAACTGGACGATTACCTTACACTCGTTCTCGATCTCGCTTTATGCTTCGGCGGTATGGTAAGCGATTACCTGTTGGCTAAGTTGATGTAATTGATGTGACTCTGCAGGATGACAATCTGCAAAATCCAAAACTTTCGCTGACTTCGTAGCAATTATTTTCGCAATCACTCTGCTGTGCATCGTACCTGACAATGCCATTTCGCTGTCACTTCATTCAGACTGTAAACTGATTTTCATGGCTTATTGCTCTATGATCAGATCAGATGAACTTTATTGTTATTGTTACAGAAAAACAACAAAATTAAGATTGGAGAGAAAGTGCTCCGGGCTGCTGCAACGTGCGTCGCGCTGCCAACTCCACTTTCTTCTTCGAAATAAAAGGTTGCAGTTAACACAGAAAATAACATAATACACATCAGGTTTATAACACGACACGCTGGAAACGCGTAGGAATTTTTTCATGGGAATGGGGGGGGGATGGGAGGTGGGGGAAGAAGGGGTTAATGAAAAATGAAAAATGCGGAGGCAGCCTGTGGCAGAGGGAGGGGGGGGTGGAATGCAGAGTCCAGCAGTCCTTATCAGGGGCAGAGTGTTCTGCCCTTACCAGGAGGGGGGGTGGAATGCAGAGTCCAGAAGACCTTGAGAACCGATCTGTTTGAGGCTGAGGCAGACAGAGGGGAGACGCAGAGTGGGGGGGGAGGGTGCCGAATTCTATTCAATTTTGGATGGAACAAGCAATTTCGATTGATCCGCTATCCATTTTGTAAATTTTGTACTTCGCGCTTCAAGGCCACAAGTTCTCCCATCATCTCATCCTGTCTCTTGCCCACAAGGTCCAAGTTATTATTCACAGTCAAACGCACAAACTCCCCACACTGACTCAAAACAGCGTCCATCTTTCTGTGCATTTCTGCAGATGATGCTCTCCGATGTAAATTCATCGCCCGTTCACTCGTTACTCCACTGAGGCGCTCCGTAATAATTTCGGTGCTAGGCAGCGCATTGGGCATTTTCCTCGCTCCCAGCTCGCACATTTTGCGGTAGATCAGAGCAGCTCCCATGCCAATTTGGAGAAATCCCGTCACCATAAAGCCAAATAGGTAAACATCCTCCACGTCTTCAAGGGATAGTGCCGCCAGACAAAGAACTTGCCATCTCGACCACGCGTCCCGAACGTAGCCAGCAGCAAAAGTCGCGTTCGGGCAGCGCGGTTTGCCAGGTGCTCCGCTTCTTGGTGAAAAAATTCCGTCAATCGCATTCAGGGACCAGCTAATTAATTCCATCTTTACTTGAGAGCCTCAGAAGCAGACGGAGGGTCCAAATAAAAGAAAAAAGAGGGGGGTAACAGGACAATACAGAAAAGAAAAGAAAGAAGATGCAGGCAGGAGCAGAGATAGAGTGCGACTGCTCTCCTCAGAAGGCGGAAGAAGATTGTTACTGCTAGACTGAAATTTGGACTTATGTGTGAGAACATATTCGTCTGCAAACTTGGCAGCTGATTGTCAATTCAGTGCTTGCTTCTCATTAAGGTAGGTCTTAATATCATCCTTGACACAGTTCTTGAATTCTTCAACTAACACCATCTCTTTTAGTGAGTTGAAATCATCCTTGACCTCCATAGAAGTGCACCAGCGCTCAAAGCAAACCTTCTTCTCGTTAGCAAATTCCACATAAGTCTGATTGTCAGATTTCTTCAGACCTCTGAATTTCTGTCGGTAAGCCTCTGGAACCAACTCATAAGCTGTCAAAATAACCTTTCTGACAACCTGATAATCAGAGGAATCATCTGCAGACAAAGCCGAAAAGGCTTGTTGAGCTTTACCCTTGAGGACAGTTTGCAACATCAAAGGCCAGTGTTCCTTTGGCCACTGACAACTCTTAGCTACCTTCTCGAAGCACTGGAAATACTTATCAACCTCCTTTTCCGAGAAGGGAGGCACCAGCTTTACCTCCTGGCTAGCATGAAATTTGTTTTCAGCTTCCATTTTAATTTTTAGTTGCTCCATTTGGAGCCCTTCTTCCCTATCTAACTTCTGTAACTCGAAATCTCTCTGTCTCTGTCTCTCTCTTTCTGCTCTTTCCTCTTTCTCTCTCTCTTTTTCCTCTTCTCTTGCTAATTTTTCTAACTCAAACTGCCTTTCTTTCTCTCTTTCTGCTCTCTCGAATGCTCTTTCCTCTCTTTCAATCTCTAGCATTTTTAATTTAAGTTCCATTTCTACATTTGGATTTTCCACTGGAAACTGTTCCAGATCTCCTGGTGCAAACACATTTTCATCAATGTAATATTCAACAATCTCTCTAGCCAGTCTGGCTTTTCGCATGGCTGGTTTTACATCTGTCAGCTCTAACTGTCTGCATATTTCTAGCAGTTCTGTGTTTTTAAAAGACTTCAAAACCTCTACGGTTGGTGATGCCAAGAAATCATCCATTGCTGTTCATCTGTCAATATATATCTAGGAAAATTCAAAAACAATTTCACAATTTGAAATTTTAAATTTTCAATAAATGACTCACACAATGGTCTATCCCGGACCCGAGCCCCCAATTTGTTATGGCCCCAATTTGTAATGGCGTCACGGACAGCAAGGGATGACAGACAAAATTTTAAAACTTTAACAGATTTAATTAAACCAACACTTTGAACTAATCTACAATCTACGCTACTGACCAAGATTGAAATAAAAAAAAAAAAATAGATATTTACAGTCCCTTGGTAATTGAGATGGGCTGCTGTGTTGCGATGTCCTGGGACAGGAAAATGCTCCAACACAGGCAAAAATCCACAAAAAGCTTCACAGGTCTTGAAAAGAGTGACAGGTCTGGTCAAATGTATCCTTCCACAATTTCTCCTTGCAATTTCTCCTCCTCCCTTTTCACTCTCAATTTTTGTCCTTTTATACTCTTTTCCAGCCCCCTCCCATTCTCTGGGACATTCCCCTCTGAGGCATGCCCAGGACATGCCCCAACCTAGCTCCAGACTGGGCTTAACAAAAAAAAAAAAAAGTCAATACTGCCATCGAGTGGCTTTTTTTTTTTTTTTCCACATTACACACCCCACTCCAGTTCCTCCGTTTTCTGTGACCGTCTACCCCTGACTCTAAAACTTGAGCCATCCGCCGCTTTATCCCGAGAAGCCATTCTCGATGGGTTTGCTCCACGCCCGCTTTCCTCATCCTTCGCAGGACGGAAGCAATTCAAGAAATTCCACTCAGCCCTCTTACTGCCATTCCCGGCCATCGACGTTGTTTCCACCACGAGCTTTATTTTGTACATCCACTCTGTACACCACGTTTGACCAGCCACGATACAAGTCTACCTCAGCGGCATCAACCTCTTCGTCAACCTGGCCACTAGATATCCGTGCTCGTCAATTTCCCATTCTTACGCGCAAATGCTACCAAAAGGTTTACGTAAACAAGAACCTCCCGCTCTGACCAAATTTTTACCTCTGACTGCAGACCTCCTCTCTCGCTGCGCCCCGACGCTGCGCTTATGGTACCATTCTCCATCCACGGATTCCACTCTAGAAGCCGTGTTCCTATTGGCCCTCTTAGGTTTCTCGAGATGTTCGGAGTTCACTCCGCTCTCCGCTAATTACAATTCTTCTCGTCACGCTAGCCTAAACGGCATCTCATTCTCCTTAGGGTCAAGATAAAGAGAGATAAAACGGATCAGTTCGGCATTTCTCAGCCTATTTCATATTTCGCCTGGACTCCGCTCTCAGTCATTTTGACCCAATATCAAACTATGTCACCTCAAGGTACAATACCCACACTTCTCCCTAAGATGCATTATTGACGACCGACCGGGCGGTCGCCACTCTCCCCACAGTTCCTCTACCATTTCTGTCATGTTCTAATTAAATCCAGTATTCCGCCCAAATACTCCTCCGGACATGCCTTTGGCATCGGCGCCGCCACTGCAGCATCCAAGCAAGGAGTTCCAGACCACCTAATTAAAATCCTCAGCCACTGGACATCAAACTCTAACGCAAGCTATATTCGCAATAATATTGACGATGTACGTGGAGCCCATCTCTCGCTGATTCATTAACACTTTTTGGGGACTTAGGAGCCCACATGGACTCCGACGAGAGACACGCGCCCCACCCGCGAGCTATATTCGCAATAATATTGACGATGTTCATAGAGCCCATCTCTCGCTGATTCATTAACACTTTTTGGGGACTTAGGAGCCTACACGGACTTCGACGAGAGACGCGAGCCCCACCCGTGAGCTATTTTCGCAATAATATTGACGATGCACGTAAAGCCCATCTTTCGCTGATTCTTTAACATTTTTTGGGGACTTTAGAGCTTACACGGACTCTGACGAGAGACGCGAGCCCCACGCCGAGTCTCGCCACCCAGGGCTCCCAACGTTCGCGCAATCACAGACCAAGTCCATACAACATCACCTTCGCCCCGATCTCCTTTCCATCGCTCCACTGAATACTCTCCTGCACTTTGGGAGTGGTCCAAGTTCATTAAAGGGAGTTCCCGATAACATAGGTTAATGAGCAGGACCAATGCCAATGCACCTTCATGTTCATCCTTCCGCCTATATATACCACCTACATTCCGACAATCGCCGCTCATCTTGTTTCTACGTCCCTCCCATCCTTCCCCTCTCCAAGAAGGAAGCAAGAAACAGCCACCACCTGGGACCCCGGGGGACTTAGGAGCCACATGGACTCCGACAAGAGACGCGAGCCCCATCCTGAGTCTCGCCACCTGGGGCTCCCAATGGTCGCATAATCACAGACCAAGTCCATACAACATTTCATTTGCCCCAATTCCCTATCTGTCGTTCCACCGAATACTCTCCTCCACTTTGGGAGTGGTCCAAGTTCATTAAATTTCAACTAAAATAAAGCAAGTGGAAGGATATTTTCTGCAATAAACAGAAAATATGCAGCCTGTCCACCATCAATTTCAATAAGAAATTTTCTGAAAATGAACGTAGTGACTTCAGTACTTTTATCACTGGGGTCTTCATTTATAGCCTAGGCTAGACAAACACAACATGTTTTCATGCTGAACTTGACTTGTCCAAAATGTGACTGAAGTATTTTTTGCACTTTGCTCTCCAATTCTTTTTTTTAATGAAGGCCCCCACATATTTATATGGTTCCTAAACATTTAAGAATTGAAATCATAAAAAAGTTACTTCCCACAACTAAGCTTTATTTGTCTTTGCTGGCAGTTATAATTCTCAAAAACTCAGTGTGAAAAATTTTGTGCAGGGCAGTGTTTACATAAGACCTACAGAGTGAACAATTCATATAACCTGTTTTCATCCAGATAGACACAGCAAACATATCGCCACAGCCATGAGTTTAACTTGTGAACAGATCACATGCAGGCTTGTTTCCGCCACTGGTCATCAACTACTTGAATATAAGCAAATGGATAAATTTTGTTCAGTTTCTACAAACTTCACTGACCACTCCTGATCATTTCTGCAGGGTACCAAAACCTGCACAGTTCTAGTAGAGTGGACACAATAGTTGAGTGGACAGGTACGTTAGCGAGCCAGGTTGCAATTCTGTATGTTAAGTATCTTTCTGTGCGGTAATTGGTTTCTTGAGACAATGCTACTGATGTGACTACAGCTGAGACGATTTACGATTCCTCGTTTTTCTTGTTTTCCCGATCAATCCAAAGTTGGTTGAGATATTCTTGCCACATCTGAAAGTTACTCGAGATATATCCCGACCATCCATACCCAACTCTACACCTATGACTTCAATCACACTCCTAAAGCACATGAACACTAAAGACTCAAGTTGGTCAAGTCTGGGGAGCAAAAATTTCCCCCCCTTCCTCCATCATGCAGGTCTTCAGCTGCATTATTGTACAGGACCTTCACTGTGGTTAACATTGTTTTGAAATGTGCCATACCCTCTCAGTCTGAGAAAGATCTGGGCTGTAGGCAGGACAACCTAGCAACTGCAATTCTTGTTAACACAGCCATCCCCTTGTAATCAATGTAGAATGTGGTTTGACATTTTCTTGCAGAAAAATGCAAGAACATCCCAAAAACAGGTCTAGGTAGGTCTAGATAGCAGCATACAGCTTGCACGGATGCCTCTGGGTGATGTAACTCATGGTGGCTGCAGCAGAATAAATTCAGAAGTTTCCAAAAACATTCTGAGTGTCAATTTACACAGAAATGTGTCCAAGCCAATATCTTGTAACTAGAAAAGGCAGTTTCTGAAGAAACTGCGAGTGGGATTGCTGTCTGATGAAGCTGCTGATGCTGAACTGCAATTGCAGAATTAAGAAAGAAACTTCATGAAATTTGAACTGTGATTGTGTGAAAAGTATGAATGTTATGAAATAGTTGACTTAATAAGAGAAAGTCTGAAGTCTTGTCAATGTTTTGAAGGTTGAATTAAGTTTCTAGGTGAAAGTATGAGTGAGTTGGAAGTGGTTGAATTTTAGTGTGTTTGCAGCTTTTTCTCATACACTCCCATAATAACGAAGGTTGAGAAAAAGTTGAATATTTTTATGAATATGAATTGTATTGAGATGATGAATGAGATGAAAAATGTTGAAAAATGTTGAGTTGCGGAATATTTTGAAGTTTGAAGTTTCTATGTGGAAGTATGAGGGAGTTGAAGGGTTTTGAAGAGTGGAAAAAAAACTGAAGTTTTGAAAATTCCTCACTCATTTAAAACGGGAAAAATTTGTCGGATATGTGGAATATCTCGGAAATTTGCGGTTGCTATGGTATTCAGGGTGGTTGCTAAGGCGGTTCAGGCGGTTGCTAAGGTGTTCTGGGTGGTTGCTAGGGTGTTGCTAGGTGGTTGCTATGGTGTTCTGGGTGGTTGCTAAGGCATTGCTAGGCAGTTGCTAAGATGTTTTGGGTGGTTGCTGGGGCATTGCTAGGCAGTTGCGATGGTGTTCTGTGTGGTTGCTAGGGCATTGCCAGGTAGTTGCCATAGTGTTCCAGGTGGTTTAGGCGGTTGCTTAGGTGTTCGGAGTGGTTGCTAGGGCAATCCTAGGCAGTTGCTCTGGTGTTCAGGGTGGTTGCTAAGGTGTTGCTAGGCAGTTTCTATGGTGTTCTGGGTGGTTGCTAAGACATTGCTAGGTGGTTGCTAAGGCATTGCTAGGCAGTTGATATGGTGTTCTGGCTGGTTCCTAAGGTGTTGCTAGGCAGTTACTGTGGTGTTAAGTGTGGTTGCAAGGGGGTTGTTAGGTGGTTGCTAAGGTGTACCGGGTGGTTACTAGGCAGTTGCTATGGTGTTCAGCGTGGTTGGTAAGGCCTTGCTAGGCGGTTGCTAAGGTGTTCTGAGTGGTTGCTAGGGCATTGCTAGGTGGTTGCTAAGGTGTACCTGGTGGTTGCTAGGAGGTTGCTATGGTGTTCAGAGTGGTTTCTAAGGCGGTGCTAGGCAGTTGCAAAGGTGTTCTGGGTGGTTGCTAGGGCATTGCTAGGCAGTTGCTAAGGTGTTCTGTGTGGTTGCTAGGGCATTGCTAGGTGGTTGCTAAGGTGTATGGGGTTGTTGCTAGGAGGTTGCTATGGTGTTCAGAGTGGTTGCTAAGGCGTTGCTTGGTGGTTGCTCTGGTGTTCAGGTGGTTGCTAAGGCGTTGCTAGGTGGTTGCTAAGGTGTTCTAGGTGGTTGCTAGGGCATTGCCAGGCAGTTGCTATGGTGTTATGTGTGGTTGCTAGGGTGTTGCTAGGCGGTTGCTATGGTGTTCCAGGTGGTTTAGGTGGTTGCTGAGGTGTACCGGATGGTTGCAAGGTAGTTGCTGTGGTGTTCAGGGTGGTTGCTAAGGCGTTGCTACCTGGTTGCCAAGGATTTCTGGGTGGTTGCTAGGGTGCTGCTAGGCAGTTGCTATGGTGCTCTGGGTGGTAGCTAAGGCGTTGCTAGGCGGTTGCTATGATGTTCAGGGTGGTTGCTAAGGCGTTGCAAGGTGGTTGCTAAGGTGTACTGGGTGGTTGCTAGGGGGTTGCTATGGTGTTCAGGGTGGTTGCTTAGGTGTTGCTAGGCAGTTGCTAAGGTGTTCTGGGTGGTTGCTAGGGCATTGCTAGGCGGTTGCTATGGTGATCCGCATGGTTGCTAAGGCATTGCTTGGCAGTTGCTAAGGTGTTCTGGGTGGTTGCCAGAGCATTGCCAGGCAGTTGCTATGGTGTTATGTGTGGTTGCTAGGGCATTGCTAGGTGGTTGCTAAGGTGTACCGGGTGGTTGCTAGGAGGTTGCTATGGTGTTCAGAGTGGTTTCTAAGGCGGTGCTAGGCAGTTGCAAAGGTGTTCTTGGTGGTTGCTAGGGCATTGCTAGGCAGTTGCTAAGGTGTTCTGCGTGGTTGCTAGGGCATTGCTAGGTGGTTGCTAAGGTGTATGGGGTTGTTGCTAGGAGGTTGCTATGGTGTTCAGAGTGGTTGCTAAGGCATTGCTTGGTGGTTGCTCTGGTGTTCAGGTGGTTGCTAAGGCATTGCTAGGTGGTTGCTAAGGTGTTCTAGGTGGTTGCTAGGGCATTGCCAGGCAGTTGCTATGGTGTTATTTGTGGTTGCTAGGGTGTTGCTAGGCGGTTGCTTTGGTGTTCCAGCTGGTTTAGGTGGTTGCTGAGGTGTACCAGGTGGTTGCAAGGTAGTTGCTATGGTGTTCAGGGTGGTTGCTAAGGCGTTGCTAGGTGGTTGCCAAGGATTTCTGGGTGGTTGCTAGGGTGCTACTAGGCAGTTGCTATGGTGCTCTGGGTGGTAGCTAAGGCGTTGCTAGGCGGTTGCTATGATGTTCAGGGTGGTTGCTAAGGCGTTGCAAGGTGGTTGCTACGGTGTACTGGGTGGTTGCTTGGGGGTTGCTATGGTGTTCAGGGTGGTTGCTTAGGTGTTGCTAGGCAGTTGCTAAGGTGTTCTGGGTGGTTGCTAGGGCATTGCTAGGCGGTTGCTATGGTGATCCGCATGGTTGCTAAGGCATTGCTTGGCAGTTGCTAAGGTGTTCTGGGTGGTTGCCAGAGCATTGCCAGGCAGTTGCTATGGTGTTATGTATGGTTGCTAGGGTGTTGCTAGGCGGTTGCTATGGTGTTCCAGGTGGTTTAGGTGGTTGCTGAGGTGTACCGGGTGGTTGCAAGGTAGTTGCTATGGTGTTCAGGGTGGTTGCTGAGGCGTTGCTAGGTGGTTGCCAAGGATTTCTGGGTGGTTGCTAGGGTGCTGCTAGGCAGTTGCTATGGTGCTCTGGGTGGTAGCTAAGGCATTGCTAGGCGGTTGCTATGATGTTCAGGGTGGTTGCTAAGGCGTTGCAAGGTGGTTGCTAAGGTGTACTGGGTGGTTGCTAGGGGGTTGCTATGGTGTTCAGGGTGGTTGCTTAGGTGTTGCTAGGCAGTTGCTAAGGTGTTCTGGGTGGTTGCTAGGGCATTGCTAGGCGGTTGCTATGGTGATCCGCATGGTTGCTAAGGCATTGCTTGGCAGTTGCTAAGGTGTTCTGGGTGGTTGCCAGAGCATTGCTAGGCAGTTGCTATAGTGTTGTGTGTGGTTGCTAGGGTGTTGCTAGGCAGTTGTTATGGTGTTCTAGGTGGTTTAGGTGGTTGGAAAGGTGTTCTGGGTGGTTGCTACGGCATTGCTTGGTGGTTGCTATGGTGTTCTGGGTGGTTGCTAGGGCATTGCTAGGCGGTTGCTAGGCGTTCTGGATGCTTGCTAAGGTGTTGCTAGGCGGTTGGCAAGGCATCCCTGATGGTTGCTCAGGCTTTGCTAGGCAGTTCCTATGATGGTCTGGGTGGTTACTTGGCTCTGATCAGAGCAGGCTAGAGTGTGGCTAGAGTTCCACATTCAATTCTTATGGGAAAAATTTTTTGGAAAACGTGGAATATCTCGGAAATTATGAAGTTTTGGAAAATTCTGAATACACCCGATAATGTCTGAATCGGACTGAATAATTTGAAGTTTGAACGGTTTGAATATGTTGAAGTATGTGGAATTAGTTAAGGTCCGTAAAACGGTGGAAGAAGAGGAAGATGAGGAGGAATAATAAATAAACTGATATAATAACATATATAATAACATATAATAACAAGAGAATGACCCAAAATACAAAACCAACCCAACACATGTCTTTATCAGGAACAAAAAGTGGAAGGTTTAAGACTGGCCAAGTCAATCCCCAGACCTGAACATTCATTTCAATTCATGAAAAGGAGACTGACAGGGAAAAAAACCCCTGAAACAAACAACAACCGAGAGAGGCTGCACTAAAAGCCTTGGAAAGCACTTCCCAAATTTAATGCAAGTTTGTTAATGTCATTGGGTTGCAGCCATGATGCAGCTATTGCAAGCAAAATGCAGTCAGATAATTTACTTTAGTTACTCTCTGTTCCAATACATTTGCTGATCTAAAAATTTGGGGATCTAATGCCAACTTAGCATGTTCTGAGCATTGTAACCCATTTACTCAGAGTTGGAATCTGGCTATTGATGTGTTACCCTGTTTAAGGCTTTATAATTCAAGATTTGAGCCTCATGGAGTGGGTAAAGCGCTGTCAATGAAACAGGACACCAGTAACATTTAGAATTACACTGTATTCAGTTTATTTTTATAATTTTAGTCCAGAATAGGGGCCACAAATGCAAAAAATCCTTGTGAAAATTCAGCACTGAAATTGTAAAAAAATTAATAAATAAAAATCGTGAGAAATGAAAAATGGCCGAGAATTAAAAAAATACATTTACAGCATCATAAATTCCTTGACCACAAATGTGTTAGATGTGTGATATTCAAAATGACCTACTCCACTCTTTCCAAGCTGTAACGATTGTGCTGCGTTCACAGTTCAGATGCACGGAGGACAGGAAGATAAGAACTGGACTCTGGTGCAAGGATGGACTTGGTTGTATTCATTATGCCTACTGCACAACAGTAGGCGCGAATGTTGCAATACAAAACAAAATGGAAATGAGGTTCCTTTAACACTATAAGTACTACAGACTTTGGGCTTTATTTGCAGTAACAATGTATTACAAATAAGGGAAAACAAAAGGAAACAAAGTACCATAATATTAAAGTGCTGCAAGAAACAGAAACAACACTTAGCTTCAGGAGTTAAGAGTTTTGACTCGCGATTACGGAAAAAATGTCAAAACAAGACTGAACAATGCCATACAGGCGTGTATTTACAAGACTTCACATCGAGATTGAGTGAAACTGAGTCTTAAATACACACTGCTGCCACCCTTTGGCAATGAAAAACAGGTGTGAGAGATAATTACTCGGGCCGGTAGGCCATGAGTCTAAGGCCCGTATTCAGAAACGACACTCACACTAATTGAGTGTGAGTGAGTACTAAAACTTAGTGTCAGGTTATTCTAAATGAGTCAGAGGTTGCCCAAACACTCATTTGCTTTCAGAGACCTCACTCACACTGAAAATAGTGTCTCTTTCTGAGAGAAGGTTGAGTGCAGGGAGCACCTCCCTTGAGCTGCACTAACTTGCGCCGGTATTTCGTTGTCACGGCTTTCAGGTGGTTACAAACGTTAGAAACTCTAGATCATTTACAGCTACGTGCTCGACGCAATCGCAGCTATGCAAATTTTAACTATAATGATGATCACAATGCCGGTAACTTGCTCACTGACCACCTGGTTTCAGTGTTTACGAACTGCACTGTGGTGAACTCGAGGTTAGCATTTGTGTACCCACCAGTGGCTACTGGTGAACTGGCAATACGGGAAGCTCAAAACCATCCCTTAAAAATAATGATCGGACATGACCTGTAAAATCATTTAATAAAATTTTATTTACTTGAACTCCAAAAATCCTAAGGATTATCATGTGTCGCCAGCTCTACTTGTTAAGTTAGAATGTGCACTGATAATTATTGCCCTGTTTTCAATTCATTTAAATTACCATTGCAGAAACTCCGAAAACTCTCAACATTATCAGTTTTCATTCATAACGCATATCTGTCTGTCACGCATTCGGATTTCTCACGCTTTTCTTTACTCATGGGTTGGAAAATTCTGCGCTCAGCTGGCTCGTGGGGGCCGTGTGGATTGGTCTGCGAGGCTCAGGTAGCTGTAAGTCACGAGAGTCCATTCTTTTCTACATTCTTAATTGCTGAATGTAGAAGGAAATGTCTGGCACGTTTCACAGCTTGTTGTTTAGTGAGCCTCGCGGGCTGTCCTGGGCTTTTCTCGAGCCACTCGACCACAGAATTTATGAAGACATGCTGATATTTTACGTCGTCATTTATGTGCCGAAGAAACGCCTCAATTTTGTGAAGCAATGTATAACAATGCTATCAAAAATAAAATTGATTGTCGTTTTACCAATTAGTCTGAGAAACCTTCTAATCAAGAAAAGTAAACTGCGTCAGGTTTAGGTCATTCAGCACTGAAGGGCGAGGATTGAGCGTCCCTTTGCAGCAGCCGACGCACCGCCTGTGGTACCCAGTGCCCACTACTGTCAGTTATGCTCGAGTGGCGTTTGTGAATAGCAACTGGCGAGGAGTGGGACCGCTCCCTCGGTTAGTGGTAGGTGGATCTCTTTCTCTCACTCCAGTTACATTTCAATCGTACTCACTATATGGTGAGTGGAGGGAGAGTGTGAGTGTCGTTTCTGAATATGGGCCTAAGTTTTGGCTCCGTTCTTCTTTTTTTTTCGGGGTCGCGATTGTCCTGCTCATGCGCGCGCACGATTTCGCGATTAGCCCAGGCCTAGAACCGGCCCGAGTACAGTCTCTGAGGAGCCTCTTGTTGAATAATGAATGAAATGCAATCCGGGTCGACCAGTGAGCTGGATGGATAGAGGTGTGGCCTTACACAAGCCCTCAAAGTTGCGTGGTCAAATAATAAAATAATCATATTTTTAACGCAAATCAACTATTGACTAATGAAGCTCGATATGAATTAATGATTTTAATGTCATGGTTTTTGGAGGCTGGCGAACTTTCTTTGTTTCTCTCGTCCAGGACGATATCGTTTTGCCCACAATCGGATTCTTTGGCCAGCTGGCATTAATTGTGGGCGGCGCCCAGACTCTATTTAAACCCAAGTTCCGCCTCGCTGCCTTTGTCAGAGTGTCAGTGTGACTATGCACCATAGCCGGTAAGGTCTGTAGCTACAGAATTGTTTGAGGAATTAGCTGCAAATGGGAAAGTGCTAGTTAGCAAGGGAATCTTTCTCTCCTTTCTTCCTCTTTGGGCACCGTCTGGTGCTATATCTTTTTATCTCAGATCCTGAGATTTTTCCTTTTTATTTCATTCTGTCGAGCTCACTTTGCTTCCTTTTGTTCCCGTACTAGATCTTTGTCCGTTGGAAGCGCGAGTCCCTCTCTCTCCCTTTGTTGGTTTGTCTCTCTTATTTTGCTGGACTTCCTTTCGTTTCGGCCGCTGCTTTTGGTGTCTCGAAACACCAGCCATCACAGTACACTCTAGCCAACATGGAGACATCAGCAGTGGCCGAGATTAAAAGGGCTGTCGCCAGCCAGCAAGATATGCTGTCTGGTTTCTGCAAAGGGCTCTCCAGCCTGTTTAGCTGAGAGGCTCCGCCTTCAGGAGAATTCGCTTCAGAAACAGGAGAGCGTTCTGTTAAGCTTGACCGAGAGTGTTAGATCTCTGTCAACACAAGTTTCACAAGAAGTTGCACAAGCATCATCCATACACCTTCTTTGAGAACCGAAGTTACAATTGCCACAAAGATATAGCGGCGAGGCCGGAAAATGTAAGGATTTCATCGCCTAATGTGAGATATTTTTTAAGGCTCAGCCATCACGATTTGTTAATGAGGATTCGCAAGTGGCATTTATACTATCCCTGTTGGCTGGCACAGCACTCACTTGGGTCGGCCCACTTATCAGATCTAAATCTCCGGTCGTAAATTCTGTGGAGGCTCTTGTTAGGGAGATGGTGTCAGTATTTGATCAAGATGTTTGTGGTCAGGATGCAGCTACGCGTTTGATGCACCTTAAACAGGGCAAAGAAAGTGCCGCAGAGTTCTCTATCTTATTTCGCTCTCTGGCTACAGAGACAGGCTGGCCGGAGGCTCCTATTATGACTGTGTTCAGTCATGCTCTCACTGAGGAGATAAAAGACGCGTTGGCAACATTGGAGCCCTGTTCGACTTTAGATTCTATTGACAATCGCATCAGCGAACGTAACAGGGAGAAGCTCAACAGATGCCGCTTGCTGACAATGGGGCCAAAGTTGCTAGTGGTGAGTGTGCGGCTCCTATTCCACCCACTGAAAATTCTACTCCGGTTCAGCCCGTGCAAGTTGATAGTTCATTTGAGAGTTGGACTCATAAACCTACTCGCAGAAGAATAATCTGCTTTAATTGTAATAAGCCAAGTCATACCCGTCCACGTTGCCCGAAGCTTCAGGGAAACGGGAAACCCCTCAAGCGGTTTGGGGGGGGGTGCTAGAGGGGCAGACCCAATTTCCCTTCCGAACACTAATCCCTGTTGAACTGACTGTGGGGAGCAAGAGAGTTATTATCGAAGCGTTCGTGGATTCAGGCGCCGTAAATTGTTTCATGGATGTTGAGTGGGCTAGGAGGCACTCCGTTCCCACCGTTCATCTTTCACAGCCACGCTCTGTCAGAACTTTGGATGGTCGCCCGCTTGGTACGGGAGTCATAACCGAAGTTTCTGAACCGCTAAATATGTTCATTTCCTTTGGTGGCCATTCTGAGGAGGTTCGGTTTTTTATTCTCAGTTCCCCTGCTTTTCCCATTGTTTTAGGGCATTCTTGGCTACGGGAACATAGACCTTGCATCATTTGGGGGGAACAGAATAATCCTATCGTCCACTGGGGCACCAATTGTAGTTCTCATTGTAGAGAGAATGAAACTTGTTTTCCCAAACATCAAGCTATGGGGCAGGCTGATGCCTTGAGCGAGTGTGAGGAGGTTGTCTCACCATACCCTCCTAAACTAGAAAAAGGGGCAGAGGAGGGGTTGGAATGGGATCCTTAATTTGATTGGTGACAGCCAGAGGACGATTTCCTTTTAGAGGATTTTTTCGATTCTGAATCAGTCACCGAGACATTAGATTCTGAGCAGGGTGAGGAATTTGGGGCCACGCTGAACTTTAGTTTGCCGTCTAATGTTCCTCATGATTATGCTGATCTCGCTGAATTTTTTAGTTTACAACGAGCATCAACGTTACCTCCCCATCGTTCATACGATTGCAAGATCAATTTCTACCCTGGTACTACTCCTCCTAGGGGTTTGCTATACTCGCTGTCAGGGCCTGAGCGTAAGGCCATGCGAGAATATATTCAGGAAGCTCTTGCTAATGGTTTTATCCGGCCGTCCACGTCTCCTGCCGGAGTGGGGGTTTTATTTGTGGGGGAAAAAGGATGGCGGTCTGAGACCCTGTATTGATTATGGGGGTTTGAATAAGAGCACCATTAAAAACCGATACCCCCTTCCGTTAATGAATTCCGCGCTTGAACGTCTGCAGGAGGCGTCATTTTTTACGAAGTTAGATCTCCGTAATGCTTATAACTTGGTTCGCATACGGGAGTGGGATGAATTAAAAACGGCATTTAACACTCATAACGGGAACTACCAATATTTGGTCTTGCCGTTCAGATTGGTGAATGGCCCCTCGGTGTTTCAGGCACTCGTTAATGACGTCCTCCGAAAGATGTTGGAGAAATCTGTCTTTGTTTATCTTGACGACATTTTGATTTTTTCTTCAACACTCTGAGAGCATAAACAACATGTCAGACGTGTGCTTGAGGCCCTCCTTAATGCCAAGCTTTTTTTCAAGGCCGAGAAATGTGTTTTCCACGACCAAACTGTCTCGTTCCTTGGCTTTATTGTTTCCAAGGGGTCGGTCCGCTTTGCTAATTTTTATAGGAGGTTTATTCGTAATTTTAGTGCGGTTGCTGCCTCTCATTATTGCGCTCACCGGGAGGAATACCTCCTCAGCGTTTTTTTGGTCTCCAGCAGCCGATGCTGCCTTTCAGGAATTAAAGAAACGTTTTAGTTCAGAGCCCATTCTGGTTTTGCCCGATCCCTCCCTCCCATTTGTGGTGGAGGTGGATGCTTCGGAGGTTGGCGTGGGTGCTATTTTGTCCCAGCGCCCTCGCTGGGATAATAAGCTACACCCATGCACATACTTCTCCCAGTCTTTGTCCGCCGCGGTACGGAATTACACCATTGATGACCGGGAGTTATTGGCGGTCAAGTTGGCGCTTGAAGAGTGGCGTCACTGGTTGGAGGGAGCTGAACACCCTTTTGTGGTATGGACAGACCATAAAAATCTCCAGTATATTCAGCAGACCAAGCGACGTAATTCCCGGCAGGCGCGGTGGTCATTGTTCTTTAACCGCTTTGATTTTACGCTGACCTACCACCCTGGCTCTAAAAACATTAAGCCTGACGCTTTGTCGCGGATTTACGACCGCTCTGATCGCGATCCTACCCCGGAGCCAGTTATCCCGGCTGCTCAGATTGTGGCGCCCATTCAATGGGAGATTGAGGCGGTGGTTCAGGAGGCTTTGAAAACCGATCCCAGTCCTAGGGGGGAGCCTCCTGGCTGTTTGTTTGTCCCACCTAGAGTTAGGCCACAGGTCCTCCAGTGGGGACACTTCCGGCTTGGCTGGGCACCCAGGGGCCCATCGGACTAAGCGGTCCCTGGCCTGACGTCTTTGGTGGCCGGGTATGATGAGGGATATTCGGGAATTTGTTGCTGCCTGTGGCATCTGCTCCAGGAACAAAACTTCCCACCTCCCTCCCTCTGGTCTGCTGCGACCATTGCCCATCCTCAGGCACCCTTGGACGCATATTACGCTGGATTTCGTCACTGGGCTGCCTGTATCTGACGGCAACACGGTCATCCTGGTCGTAGTTGACCGTTTTTCTACGGCCGCTCATTTTGTCGCGCTACCTAAGCTGCCTTCAGCGCGGGAAAAGGCCCTTCTTGTGGTTAATCGTGTTCTGGCTGCATGGGCTTCCGCAACATGTTGTCTCAGACCTAGGCCCTCAGTTTATGGCCAGATTCAGGCGGGCGTTTTGCAAGCAGTTGGGGGCCACTGTGAGTCTCTCTTCTGGGTTCCACCCAGAGACTAACAGGCAGACTGAGTGTAATAATCAGTCTTTGGAAAACACTCTTCGATGTTCAGTGGTGGATAATCCATCCTCATGGAGTCGATTTTCAGCATGGGCCGAGTATTCCCATAACTCACTGAGTAATTCCTCCATGGGGCTTTCCCCATTTGAAGCTCAGGTGGGTTACCAACCCCCACTGTTTCCTGAGGCTGCGAATGATTCTGAGGTTCCCTCGGTCAACCATTTCATTCGTCGCTGTCGGTCGGTTTGGACCAGGGTCCGTTCTTCTCTGTTGCGCTCGGGGCTGAAACAAAAATCCGCCGCTGATAGAAGGTGTCGTTTGGCCCCATCTGATCGGGTCGGTCAGAGAGTTTGGCTGTCTACCCGGGACCTCCCCTTGAAGGTAGAATCCCGAAAACTAGTGCTCCGCTATATTGGCCCATTCAAGATAGTGCGGAAGATCAATCCGGTCACAGTCCAGTGAAAGCTCCCGAGATCTTTACGCATCCATCCTTCATTCCAGGTCTCCCAGATTAAGCCAGTTAGCACTAGCGTCCTGGCACCTGCCGACACACCCCAGCCGCCACCGCGAATGGTTGAGGGGGGACCGATTTACACCGTGCGCCGCATTCTTGCCGAGAAGCATGTTGGTCGTGGGGTCCAGTTTCTTCTTGGACTGGGAGGGATATGGCCCTGAGGAGCGCTGCTGGGTCCCCTCTCGGGATATTCTGGATGCCACGTTTATTTCTGAGTTCCGCGCACGGGGTTCCTTAGGGGGACGGGGGCCTGTTATGGTTTTTGGAGGCTGGCGAGCTTTCTTTGTTTCTCTTGTCTGGGACGATATCATTTTGCCCACAATCCGATTCTTGGACCAGCTGGCATTAATTGTGAGCGGCGACCGGACTCTATTTAAATCCAAGTTCCGCCTCGCCGCCTTTGCTAGAGTGTCCCTGCAACGGAAGGATTGCTGGTTCCACCTCTAAGCACCCAAGCGAAATGCAAGCTTGTATAAATGCTTCCCACACCCTGTAAGGAGCAAGCATACCTCACAAATGCAATAACATCTGAAATATACTTTATTTTTCCAAAACGGACATTCCACAATCGGGGAAAAAAGCAGGCAATATGCTACCCTAGATTGAACAGAATTGGTGCAATGAACGTAGCAGGGGGTTTAATCCCCCTTCTCACTCGAACATGATTCTGCTGCCTTCCTAAAAAAATCGACAAAGCATGGTGGATCGTGGCTTGATTTTTTTCAATCTTCTCCATCGAATCTTGAGCCTTTCTGAAGCATCTTGGATTGTCACCATCTTCCTGTTCGCCACAAAATTTTGATCATGTTCAAAACCTCTGTAGCGAGAGCGCGGAGGTGCCAAAGTTCATCGCAGTTGGCTCAAGAGCTTATTAAAAACGACATTTATATCTCTAATGTGGCAGCAGCGCCTGAAGTGTATTACAAGCGCATTGAAAGCGGTTCCAATTGCCCGTATTTTCAGGCCCATTCCCGAGACAATACTTGATTGCTTAAATATTCTTTAATAAATGCTGCATGTTGTTTTTTGACGTATAAAACTGTGTTTGTCTTTATTTGTGTACTGTGGTATATATTACACATGGCCTCCCTCATCTGCCTAAAAATTTGAATTGTGTGCATGTTGTAGCTGAATACTGTGTGTTGTTCTACTTTAAAAATATTCCCAGACATAGATTTTGACTATAAGTTACACAAAATCTCCCCAAATTTGAAAATAATTTTTTATAAACTGTCGTGTCAGAACATTCACAGGCTGACACATTGCCTGACTCACTCCACAAAATTACTCACCAATCAAAAGCACAAAAATTGACTCATTAAATATATAACACACATATATCATAACTTTTATTGCTGTGTATGAACATGTACACAATTAACATTGCAATAACATTTGAACTTTTATTCTCATGTTCATTCATGAACATAACAATCAAATAGCATAACTATAACAATATTTTTTCCTTACCCTTATTGTGCCATACACACATCTTTAATCTTCCAGTAACATGCCACATGCACCTTTATTCATGGAAACTAATCAATCAAGCTCCAATCCTTTGAATCCTCACTAATATCTCTCATCCTTATGGTTAGGGCTTATCTATAATTGTGTCAAGTGTAAAAGAGAAGATGCATTGCCTAAGATTTGACCTATGTGAGATAATACAATTATTTACTCAACTGAAGAAATGCCATTGAGTGCCCCGATTTATATAATGATGGCCTGAAATCGTCGCAGAAGCCCAGCATGAACCACAGTGGCCCCACCCACAGCACCACTGTAGCGAGGTCTTAATATGCATATGAGCTTTGTATTACAATCGCTTTGACCGCAGAAGCAGTGCATCTCATCGGCCTCGAAATGGGGACAGAAAATGGCAGTGTCATACTATCATTGTATCACTACCGCCTTCAGCGTAGGAAGATCGCAGCAAAGCTGGAGTGTAACAGCCTAGCAGGCCAAAAATGGGGTTTGAGGGAGATTCTGCCATGCTTTACGAAATATTCACAGATCGCCATGGTCGCCATGATTGCCTTTCTAGTGAGATGGGGCCGTTACTGAAGTCCACGAGCTGTTCGAATTTTCAACAAGTGGAAACCTAGGCATTCTATTTCATTGAATGCGGTATAAATTTTAAAACATCACCACATTAAGCAAAATGGAGCCATATACGATATTATTAGCAAAGGCAACAATTACTCATAAATCACCAATGCGGCAAACTAGCTCTGTGGTCATCATTGGCTATGGTGCAAAACAGAAAATAAAAAATAGCTATCTAAGCAGTTAGTTTTGTATGAAGTATGTATCACTTGCAGCTAAGTCTACTTACACATCATTAAGAAAGACTCTCCATCACTGACTTCCTCCTCCAGAGAATTAACGCTCTCAGCCTCAAGGAACCCTCCAGTCTGGACCCATTTGTAATGACTCCCAGTGTCTGTGTACATATCACATTTCAATCTTCTAAACATAGCCTGAGCTCTTCTGAGTTGCTTTTGGGAGCATTTTTTTCCCAAGGTGTTCATCTCATTCAGGGGCTAAATTCGTTGACCAGGCGCAGGCGCAGTGAATGTGGGGAGCGCCGCGCCAATGGGGGGTATCCAGGTTTTGCAATTTGGTGCTCGGCGCAGCCTGGCGCAAGTACTCCTCTATCCCACCTTCGTCCCTCCCGCTGGCGCAAGTGGCAAAGAGGGAGGAGAGAAGGCGTGAGTGGGTTTAACACAGGCCAGTCAAATCTTCACAAATCAAATGAGCTCCTCTCCTCACCTTTAAAAGCGCCGTGGGCGAGGCGCAGTGCAAATTTCGTTCAACATGGACGAAGTAGGACACAGCAGCAACACCAGACGGCCAAACTTCAGCCAGGAGGAAACTGATGTTCTGGTCCGGGAGGTCAAAGCTCGCAGTGGCCGAATATATGGTCACGCGAACAGACCTCCACAGGCTGATGATGCAAAAGCGGCTGCAGAATTCTAAACCCCCCTAGAACCGCAGCTGCCGCTTTTTTCACTGCAGTGCAAATGTGAGGCCATTTCATAATATTGTGCGTTTATAAAGAGGGAATCAACAATATATTGTTTTTGAACGAATGAAAAAAAAATTGCCAATAAATACGCTAATTTATTGCGTACAATAATTAATTATGCTGACAAACACGTTATATGAGAAAACAGCAACTTGAGTCAACATTTGCCCGATTGCGTAGCCCTACTGCAAGCAGAACGAATCCGACAAGGGGTGCGCTTGACAGCTGTGTAAGCCTATAGACTACCTTTAGTAGACTAATAGTACACAACAATAAAAGTAGTAATAATAATAATAATAATAATAATAATAAAAAAATAATGTTTAGATAAATGTAGCCCAGATCAGGTTCTGTTTCTAAAGCCACGTTCACACTGGATGTGAAATGAATTTTCGGCAGGATAGATTACATTCAAAGTCAATGCAAAGACGCGAATACACGTGAAACGTGTGTATTCACATCTTTGCATTGACTTTGAATGTAATCTGTCCTGCGAAAAATTTATTTCGCATCCGGTGTGAAAGCAGCTGAAGGACACATACTCAAATAGCCTACACACGCACTCACGCGCCCACATGCACACACATCTCACTCTCTCAATTCAATTCATGAGGCTTTATTGGCATGACTGCATACAATACAATGTTGCCAAAGCATATTTACAAAAACAATACAACAGTAGAACATATGAATAAACTATATACAATAAATATACAAAGTACCATATGAAACATGAGGGGCTATGGGCAGTGGGTAAAATTACATGTTAACATTGAACAGATAATACAGATTAATTATTTGCTGTGTGGGACAGGGGGCTCACTGAGATGTGGAGCTCATGGCAGACTGCTACGTATCTCGCCGCCAGACTACAGCAGTCCTCTCTCTCGCCCAGGAGGATCGGTAGTTTTTCCCAGTCATCTAGATTGGGAAATTCTGGGGTTATTTTTGTTATTTTTTCAAAATATTTTTCCCGAAGGTTCTTGTATTGGTTGCATTGTGTTAGGAAGTGCAGTTCGGTCTCAACACTTCCTTGGTCACAATAACAACATAACCTCTGCTCTCTGGGCAGCCAGGTCTGTCTGTGCCGGCCGAGCTCTATGGCAAGGTTGTGCTCACTCAGTCTGTACTTAGTCAATGTCCTTCGCAGTTTTGTGTCCGTCACTGAGGTCAAGTAGGTGGCCACAGTGTACTGTCTGTTCAGAGCCACATAGGTTTCCATTTTGCTCAGGGATTTTATTTGTTCTGTCCAGTAATCTCTGTATTTTTGTTTTTCGTTCATCATAATTTGGTTGGGTCTGATGTTCTGGGTGTTTGTGCTCTGAAGCTGGGGTGGTTGTGGTGTCGCGACCAGAGTCCTGGAGGATTCACCCAGCCTCAGGACAAGTTTGCAGAGGGGACTTTTCTGGGGGTTTGACTCCTGGCAGCACAGGGCTTTGGAGGAGAGGGAGAGAGGGTCACTTCTTTTAACATGAGCCCAAAAACTTAGGGCTCGTTGCTGAATATTTAACACAAGAGGGTATTGGCCTAATTCAGCTCTACAGGCAGCGTTGGGAGCTCTTCTCTGCACATGTAGAATATTTTTGCAGAACTCAGTATGCAGTATTTCAATGGGATTTTTGTCCCATTTTATCCAGTCTTGTTGAGCTTGCATGCCCCACACCTCACAGCCATATAATGCAATGGGTTCAATGATTGATTTGAAAATTTTCAGCCAGGTTCTTATTGGAAGTTCAATGTTAATTGATTTTTTAATTGCATAAAAAGTTCTTTTTGCCTTGTCCCTTAGTTCATTCACAGCCAAGCTAAAATTTCCTGTGTTAGAAATGTTTAGTCCTAAATATTTGTAATGGTTTGTTTGTTCTATCAGGTTATTTCCTACAGTGAAAATGGTATTTCTTCTCTGTAGGTAGGATCTTTTCTGAAAGATGAGCACTTTGGTTTTGTGTTGGTTGATTGTCAGGGCCCAGGTTTGGCAGTATTTTTCCAATTCTGTTAGGTGTTGCTGTAAACCCTCTTCAGTGGGGGAGAGCAGGACCAGGTCATCGGCATAAAGGAGACACTTTATCTCTGTGTCTTGTAGCTTTAGTCCAGGTGCAGGGGAATTCTCTATTCGTTTGGCCAGTTCATTAATATATATATTAAAGAGTATAGGGCTAAGGTTACACCCCTGTCTTACTCCACGCCCCTGGGGGAAATATTCTGTTCTCTTTGTTCCAATTTTCACTGAGCATTTTCCGTTCGTATACATCGATTTAATCAGGTCGTATACTTTTCCTCCAATACCACTTTCAAGTAATTTAAAGAAAAGGCCGTCATGCCAGATTGAGTCAAAGGCCTTTTGAAAATCGACGAAGCAAGCATAAATTTTTTCATTATTTTTGTGCACATAATGATCAACTAGTGTGTGTAACGTGAAAATATGGTCTGTGGTTCTAAATTTAGGTAGGAATCCAATTTGGCTTTTGCTTAATAAATGGTGTTCTGTGATGAAGTCTACTATTCTTGAGTTTAGTATACCACATAAAACCTTTCCTAGACAGTTTTTCTCACTCTCTCTCTCTCGTTCGTTGCAGACAGGGGTATTTGTGGTCAAAGCCACTGCCGCAAAAAATGAATTGTTGCAGAAATTGCTGGCAAATGGTTAAAAAATTGCATTTTGAAAATGGCTGTCCAGGTCTCCATATTGGAAAGTGAATTGCAATGATTCATATACACTTTGATGTGTTCATTGTTTTAGCTTCATTGGACAAGCAGTTTCAGAGAAGTCTTTTAAAATAATAATAATGAAAATTATGGGTGTGGTCTGATGTTCGCGGTGAAATCATTGTCAAAATGCATCGTATAGAAAAACCCTCAATACATGTAGAGAATCATGCAGCATAGTAACAACAAAATGTCTATGTCCAATTAGTTGTGGTTCTCACAGTACATCTGAAAGGATTCCCTCAAAAATATAGCAAATTAGAGAAACAAACATAAAATAAGAGAGTTGCATAAAACTGACTCCATTGGAAGTTGTGTAGAAACAGTTCCAGAAAAAGCAGGATGATCTCTTTTTTTGTCAAACCATTACACTACAGTTCGTGAATTATACCTTAGAATGATGTATGTCTAACAGCATTGTGAACAATGGCATGGTCAGAGTGATAACAGGAGGGAAGATGCACAAAAATTGTACTTCCATCTGCTGCCCAGTAGTACAGTTTACATTCAGGATCCACCATAAGACTAACTCAAATCCTCACTCCTGGGTTCACAAGCCACAATATACTCTGCTTCTCTCACTGTTCAATGGGGGGAGGAAATGAAAGGGACACGGCCGTCCTAATGACCTGCTACCCAGGAAACAAATTGAGGAACAGGAACAAAATGGTAGTTTTCAATCAAGATAGCCCTTTTCCTAATTGCAAAAGTGTTATGATTCCTTTTTTAATCTGCTGTTTTTCACAATTGAGTTTTTCAAGTTTAAGACCTGTATCAAGTCTTGCAGAGAGCTGTGTCAGTTCTTTACAAGCTCTAGGATAGATTGTTTTTATGCAGCCTTTGCAGTTAATGATTGTGGATAAATTGACCCAAGAAAAGAATCTATATTAACATATAGGTTTTAATATAAGGCCAAATATAGGTTTCGCATATATGCGACATACATAAAATTGGTCGTTTTCATATATTATTGGTACATACGTATGTCACATATATGCGAAACCTATGTGTGGCCCTTTATTAAAACTAAAATTTTTTTTAGTTCCTGTCTGACATTTCCAATCCCGCTTGAATCTGGAAGATCCAAGTAGGCACTTATATATAAGTATATAGGCTTTTTCCACAGTACATTGCCTCCTGATTACACCCCAGGGACGTACTATTGATACGCAACCCTCCTCCAAGGCCCGCGATGGTTTGATAATCTCCTTTCAACAGTTAATGACCGCAATGTCGAACACTCACATTGAAGACAAAGCAAACTTTATATGATGGCAGTCAGAATCAATTTTATCAGTGCCCGTCTGACCAACAGGACGCGCCTAGGGGAACTCTAATCTACATAACCCTTCCCAGCAGGCCCTTCGCAATTTGCATCGCTGTAGCGCATTGACCAGTTGTGCACTACTTCAAAAAAGAGCTGCCGACCACTGGGCGGGAATTAAAACCTATATGTTTATATAGGTTCTTTCCGTGTGGGAATTTAAGAATCTTTGTTATTTCATCCCTGTAGGAAAAAGTCTGGGACCTTAAGTTGCCACGCAAGCATCTCAGATAAAAGACAAGTGTCTGTTCATTAAAACTGTGAACAGAAATGTGGACTTTGTCTTCAAATTCATTAACCACAGTGAAATGCTCAAATAGATGTAGGGATGAAAATGACTTTTGAAAGGCATGTTTACTTGAATGTATGTTCATCTGTGAACTATTATTTTTTTATTTTTGTTTTATTTTGCTACATTTAGACTAAGATAGAAAACATTGCATTTGTTGGATGTAACAGTGTAGTGTATAACCTTTCAGTGGATGTGTATGAGCTGTAATGATGTGAATCCAATTTTATCTAATGTGGTGAATCTGGCAGTGACTTAAACTTTATGTTTATTTCATCAATGAAAAAATGCTTAATCAAACCATTTTGTTTTTATACATTTTCTTCTCTTCCACAGTACTCAACTCAATCTTCATAGAATGGAAATAAGTATGGTCAAGAAAGAATTGGTGACCTTGTTAATGTTTCAGGAAAAAAATGTAACATATAGTATTAGATATTTGTGTTGATATCATAGCTTTTTGTTTCCTCTCACTTGCCATAGTTGATAATGACTGGTTTACACATAACATGCCGTTGTCACATGTCAACATGTATTTAGGATCAAACGTGATGCCAATTTCACGTGTTCACATGCGATTAATAAGTTATTCCGTGAAATTCTTGTTATTTCTGTAAGGGACTTTGGACTAATATGTAGATATTACCTTGAGAATAAATATGAGCTAGGCATCATGTATGACAGTTGCAAAAGTGAGATATGAGCAATACAATAGGTATGACAAACAACCTGCCACTGGGTATATGAGCTATATAGGAGACCTATATGCCCTATATAAGCACATATATGTACCTGAATTTGGCCTATATGGGGCATATATGCTGCATATATGTTCATATACAGCGCCCTCCATAGTTATTGGCACCCCTGGTTAAGATGTGTTAAAAGGCTTAAAATAAATTAAATTTTTATTGCAGAAGCATACTCTCATGCTGAAAATTGTAGAAAAATGTAACCTTCAACTCAAGTGAATTTTAAGGGGAAAAAAAAGAACTAAGAAAAAATTATTTTTCCTAAAATCACCTGTTCCACAATTATTGGCACCCCTAACAATTCCTAGGAAATAAATGTAATTGAAGTAATTCTGTCATTTCTACAGTAGTTTTCAAAGTTGATCAGAGTATCTAGGAACATTTAATTAGTAAGTCATCACTTCCTGTTTCCCTGGGGTATAAATATGATGTGACACAGAGGCCATTTCTCTTATCCACTCTTCAACATGGAAAAGACAAAGGAACACACCATTCAAGTAAGGCAGATGTGTGGTCAAAGTCAGGCAATGGCTACAAGAAAATATCCACTCGCCTGCACCGGCCCATATCTACTGTCAGAGGAATCATTAAGAAGTTTAAAACAACTGGAACAGTGGTAAACAAGCCTGGACGAGGACACAAGGTTATTTTGCCACCACGCACAGTGAGGAGGATGGTTAGAGAAATAAAATGTTCACCAAAGCTCACTGTTAAAGAAATGCAAAAAATGGAAGCATCTTGGGGTCACAAAGTCTCCAAAACAACCATCAGGCACTATCTACATGCCAACAAGCTGTTTGGGAGGCATGCACAGAAAAAACCTTTTCTCACTCACAATCATAAACATAAGCGTCTGGAGTTCGCTAAGCGGTACTGGGACTTCAACTGGGACCGTGTGCTTTGGTCAGATGAGACCAAGATAGAGCTTTTTGGCAACAAACACTCTAAGTGGGTCTGGCGGAACACAAAAGATGCGTATGCAGAAAAGCACCTCATGCCCACTGTGAAGTATGGGGGAGGATCAGTGATGCTGTGGGCCTGTTTCTCTTCCAGAGGCCCTGGGAACCTTGTTAGGGTGCATGGCATCATGAATGCTTTGAAATACCAGGACATTTTAAATCAAATCTGGTGGCCTCTGCCCGAAAGCTGAAGATGGGTCGTCACTGGGTCTTTCAGCAAGATAATGACCCTAAAGATGTGGCCAAATCTACACAGAAATGGTTCATCAGACACAGAATCAAGCTCCTCCCATGGCCATCTCAGTCCCCAGACCTCAACCCCATTGAAAACCTGTGGAGTGAGCTGAAGAGGAGAGTGCAGAGGAGATGACCCAGGTCGCTGGATGATTTAGAGAGATTGTGCAAAGAGGAATGGTCAAATATCCCTCTTTCTGTGTTCTCCCATCTTGTGAAACATTATAGGAGAAGATTAGGTGCTGTTTTGTTGGCAAAAGGTTGGTTGTACAAAGTATTAACATCAGGGGTGCTAATAATTGTGGCACATATGATTTGATGGAAAAGAATTATTTCTTAATGTGGGATTTTTTTCCCACTGAATAAATGCACTTGAATTAAAGGTTGGATTTTCCTCTTTTTTTCATTGTGGTCCTATATTATTTAGAAAAAAAACTGAATTTATTAGAAGCTAAAGAACACATCTTAACCAGGGGTGCCAATAATTATGGAGGGTGCTGTAGATTCTTTCCATGTGGGGAGGGGTGGAGGGAATCTGTTTGAATCTGAATCTGTTTAAGTATCCAATTATAATCTCCATCGAGATCTGGCCTTCGTTTAGAGCAAAAGATTTCTCATCCTCTTGATCAGGACTGAAGAAACTTACTGGAGACCTACAATCCTATAAGTTCTCAAGTAAACACTAATATCTCTCAACAGATCTCTCAACTTCGAATGAGATGTTCCCTATGACGATTAGAGAGAAAGAACTACTGACTGGAGTTTACTTAGCAAATGCACAGTCATTAGTGTAAACTAAAACTTGTACACAGGAAAATATAATGAAACTCGTACCATTATAAACATGCCACAGGACATCCATGGAAATATGAAATCAGTAGCTTGCCCCCCCCCCAAGAAGAGGTCCTTACTCTATCCAATACGTGAGTCTGCTGTGTAGTACCTTGAGGTTTCATGTGTAAGACCTTACACCAGGTTACACAGTCTCTCTTGTGCTCCAGTAGGTCGACTGAATTGCATCACTTGTTTGTCTGGGATGCACTTCTTGGATTGCATCACTTGCAAAAAATATATCATTAGAGCAGGGATGGGGGGTGGGGTTTCTCATTTGACCCCGCTTTTTAGCACCTCCCCCAGTCTACTGCAGGTATAATTTTTCTATAAAACAAACATACCTCTCCAAACCCATGCCCAATATATTGATCCCCTTCTGTACCCACCCATCCAGAAGTATAAACCTGGTTTTTACAGCTACAGCGAGCGCAATTGGGAGTTTCTACTCATTGCCCCCTAAATGTACTCCTCATTGGCTAAAGCCAAAACTGTAATTTATACGTTTATAAATTTACATGCAACGGAAATATACTGGAAAAAAACAACTTCTCTTGATGCATACAACAGAATACGGTTGCTTACTGGACTGTCTGAACTTAAGGAGTCTGTGAAGAGCCATTGCAGTTCCTCAGGTGAGTGCCTTATTTATTCCATAAACTTTATGAGGCAGTCTATCAATTCTTATGTTTTTTTTTTTTTAGATATAAAGAAATTATAATGCATCATGAGTGAAATTTTCTCTTTGGAGAAACACAAAATATGACATACATAATAGGCAAAGCTTGTCTCCTGGGCAAAGTACCGCCAATCTCAGAAAACCCCGGATCAGAGGAAGATTTGATTTCAAAGGATATGGGCAGGTTTCTCGGGCTGAATGTTTTCTTCAGTGGACTCAGATTTCCCCGAGTGGAGTTAGCTTTCCCAGAATACAAAGGACTACCCTAAAGTAATATTACACCAGCTCAAAAGAAATTAATAATGGGCCTCATTCACCAATAACTTCTTAAGAATCTTCTTAGATTCTTTCTTACGGTGTTCTTAAGAAGGTTCTTAAGAAAACTATGTCGGATTCATCAACGTGTTCTTAAACCGCAGAATTGTTCGCAGCTGTGTTCTTAAATTGATGAATCCCATCTCCTCGTAAACTGAGAGCGTGTGCCAGTTGAGCCTAATTAACATATGATTAGCATAGGTAACCGGCCATCAACGCCCATAAAAGGGTATGAAACTGCAGGGCTGTGAGCAGGCACAGATGTCGTACGAGGAAACAGCAACAACAAAATGTCCAAAGCAAAAAGTAAATCAATTTCAGCGCAGTCGGTAAAGAAAAAAAAAAAACTTTGGTAGTTCAGAGGAGGAGGTACTCCTGCAGAGAGAGAAAAAAAATGTGTGTGTGTATATATATATATATATATATATATATATATATATATAGTAGCTTTAGTGCAGGTTACACTAACACTGACAAAAAGAAGGAGGCTGTCACACATGCAGTGAACGCAATATCTGGAGAAGGACGCACAACAGAGGAGGTGAAAAAGAAATGGTTTGCTCTCAAATCTGACTCCAAAAAAAAAAAAAAAAACATTGCAAAATTCCAACGGGAGATGCAACGGACTGGAGGGGGAGCAGCAGATACCCCAAACCTGTCTGAGTTGGACCAGCGCATCGGGGCGATCATCGGGGAGACGCCACTCTCAGGTAGGTCTGGGAAAAATCTATATCACTATAGTTTTTTTAAAAATTTAATTAATAGTTTAATTTCTCCACCCTAGTTTTTAGGAGTACCATCGACTGAGTGTCTGAATACAAACGTGTGTCCTATAAAGGCAGTAGTTTACCATAGTGCGTGTAAGACAAAATAACGTCTTAGTATTGGACTGAGGGTCGCAACAATGGCTTGATTTATTATTTATTCACAACTGAAGTCCCGCAGAGCCGACCTGCAACAGAAGCAGAACCCTCCTGCAGCAGTACCTCCATGTGACTCGGTCCCGTGCCTCTCCTCGCCTGATCTCGGAAGTGGTGTTGGACAACCAAGAAAGGATAGCTGACACGTTCGATAAGATTGCCTCAACACTTGCAACCATATCCAGTACACTCAAATAAATTGAGAATTAAAAATAATAAAGATGCACACTGAAACCAGTCTGGCATCATTTTTGAGCTGATAGACTTAGTTTTTTTTTTTTTTTTTTTTTAATCAGACTGTTTGATTCAAATTGTAATATTAATGCAACTTTATTCACAAACGGGCAACTTATTGCGCCCGAGCTTGAACGGCGAGGCTGCAGTCTGGTCCCATCATTGCGTCAGGACGCATATCCTCATGGTGTAGTGGCTGAGGGGAAAGTGGCTCACCGCGCTTCATAGCGATGTTGTGCGGGACACAGCAGGCCATGATTATCCTACAGACCTGTAATGGTGAGGAAGAGTCATAAATTAGAAGATGCAAGGAGTTTGATTAAACTTGACCTCAGTCTAAGCAGTTTTTACAAGAATAAAACAAATCTTCAGTT
This sequence comes from Gymnothorax javanicus, assembly GCA_029692085.1. Taxonomy (NCBI): domain Eukaryota; kingdom Metazoa; phylum Chordata; class Actinopteri; order Anguilliformes; family Muraenidae; genus Gymnothorax; species Gymnothorax javanicus. Next base: position 31,063,626 of record CM056200.1, on the reverse strand, counting down.
CTCTTTACATACCTTCTCCGGTTTGTACAGCAATCTGCCACCTGCTGTGTCCAAACACATCCAACGTCCCTTTAAAATGCCGATGGTGCGTTCGATGGTGGAGCGAATGCGTGCGTGAATCTGATTAGCTATATGAAATCTGAGGAGTCTGAGGGTTGGTCAGTGGTGTCATTAACCAGGGGGCCAGGGCATATCCTCGATCCCCGAATAAAACAAATCAAATCAAATTAAGATCAAATCAAAAGACACTTTTGTGGGAAATTATAATTATTAAAAGATACGTACCAATGAGCCGTGCGTCACAAGCTGCTCCTTGTTCGAGGTGCATTCCCACGGAGCTGTTTTGTAAAGTGTTGGTACATTTAATTTATTTTAAAATAAAAATGCACTGTAAATTACCAAAAAAAAAAACAAATAAATAAAGATGACGGAAATATGTATCACTGTAATATTGCATTTTAATTAACTGCGAAAAAGAAGGCAACACAACCAATGTGCCAACATGTCGACACTGAAATGTGTGTAAGAGTTCTCCTGAGTGTTCGTAGGATTTTTTATTACTGAAGAACAAATCCTGGATTAGAAAACATTCATGAATGCCACAGTCTGTGAAAACTCTGTAAGTAGGACTTAAGAACAAATTTGTTCCTAAGAACGGTTCGTGAATGAGGCCCATTGACATTAATTTTATTTTGGGTGAGAAACTTTTCTTCATTTTCAGTTGGGAAGAAAATGGAAATTTTTTAGGAATTAATGGCAATATGATATAAAGGACCCAATTATTGCAAGTAGAAAAAAAAGGAATTTTCTTCATTCAGGCAGTATAAGTGGTGTGGATTTGTACTACAGCATTAGCTGTGACCCTATCTCTGATTTTTACTTCTCCTTCCTCAGAAACCAGAAAGTGAGAACCATTACCTCTCAATTTTTTTGGGTAAGTTAAAGCCAAAAACACAATGAGCAGCTCTGTGACAAACTACAGTGTGATTGTGAACCACTCGACTCCAGGATCCAGTCACCTGCCTTGGTATGAGCATGAAATGTGTGAAGCGTCACCATATGCATACGTGTTTTACTACATGGTGAAGGTCTTTAACCTGGTGGTGGGCTTTCCCACAAATATTATGGTGGTGCGGCAGTTGGCCAGAAGGAAGAGTGACTCCTCCACCTCCGATATCTTCATCTTCAACCTGGCCATTGTTGATGCCTTCTACTGTCTGATGATGCCCATTGACATAGTGAATCGCTTATTGTTGAATAGCAGAAATGTATGGTATTTCCAGCGCTTTGCCTACGGGATGAAGGACACCACCCCACTCTTCCTCACCTGCATTTGCCTGGACCGCTACATGGCCGTGGTCCACCCTATAGTGTTCTCCAGCATCAGGGACAATAAGATCAGAGTGGCCGTCTCCATACTGGTTTGGGGGCTCATGTTAGCCAATGCACTCAATAAGTCCATTTTGGGGGTGGATAATGCAGTGAAAATCTATAGTGGGCTGATCCTGAGTGTCTTCACCATCATGGTCTTCTGCAACATCTCCATCATCTGGACTCTGAGGAAGTCGGTCATTGGCAAAGAGAAGATGCACCCTGTGAAGAAGAAAGCCCTCAGAATGGTGGTCTTTACCCTGGCCATCATAGTCTTCACCTACCTCCCTCCAGTGGCTCTTTTCCCCTTTGCACAATACTACAACAGAGTGCACTTCAAGTGTTACATCACTGCAGTTGTCTTCTCCTTCATGGACCTCAGCTGCAGCATTGAACCCCTCCTGTACATCTCCAAGATGGATCACTGCACTGTGAAACTGCCCTACAGCTGCTGCCAAAGACCTCCAAAGGAGTTAAATGATTTGTGCACATGAGCTCTGTCCTTGGATCTGGTCTTTATAAATTGCTCCTGAAGTGGTAGCACCCAATTATTATTCTTTTTTCAAAGATTTTTTTTTGGGGGATTTTGACCTTTATTTGACAGTTACAGAGTAGAGACAGGAAAGTTGGGGAAAAAAATGGGGATGACATGCAGCAAATGACCTGAGGCAGAGTCAAACCCCGGTCGCCGCGAGGAGGACACTGCCTTTATGGTGCGCGCACTTAGACCGAAGTGCCACCGGGGCGCCCTGTGGCACCCAATTATAGACAGAGACTTCATTACTTAAAAAAAAAAGAAAAATCCACCTGCTGAGGAAAAGGTGCGATATCTTTGTGAAAAAGTATGTTTTACAGATCAGTTTCAACGGCACAGGGCACATGGCAGGTATGTCATTGCGTAGGTGAGCAGTTTGCTGATGTCAATGTTGTGAACAAGTGGCCCATGGTACTTGTGTAGATATGGGCTAGCACTTCCTCCAGCCAGCAGGCCGAAAAATGAGAACTGAACTGGTGTGCACAAAAATTCTGCTGTAAGTAACCTAGCTAAATCAAGACAAAGACACTAAAACACATGATGGGAATTCCCAAGTAAGTTAATAAACATTTGCCACTCATTGAAGATAATCCATTACAAAATAATCAAATATTTCCAGCAATGTTAGAGAAGGTTTAGATAAAACAGAGGTTAATAATGTCATTGCTAGTGTGAGTAGTCTGTATAAAATTAAAGATTGAAATTGGACAATTCAGCATATTGGATATTTTTCTTAACTTGAGATCATTTTTAACATTCAAAGATAACATAAATGTAACATTTACTGTGAATACACTACCATCTATTGGTGGACACTGTACACAACGCAGTTATTAAAAAGAAAGGACAGCTATTCTGGTCTTTATTTTTCTCCTTGCTCATAATTTGTATGTGAATGCTATCTACCCAGTGAGTGAGCCCATTTAGTTTTTCTCATCCTATATCTTCTCCGATGTCTGATTTAAAATTAATTATTTTACTGACTTCCGTTAATCAACTACTCCTTAAAACAGCAATACTGCCTTTGTAATATAAACAAAATAAAATTTCATTTCTTTTTGTGGATACAAAGGCGAGCAATTTTGTATATTTTCCTAAAAACACGTGCTTGTACTTCAAAAATTATTGAGAATTCAATGGGGGTGAGGGATACTGAGCATTGTCATAGTACAGAGAAGTCAGCAGGGGTCACTGTCCTCAAAGAAAATGAGAGAAGAACACCCATTCACAGAGTTAAATTAGGACAGCTGGCAGCTGCTTTTTTTCCCCCACGGATATATTTATTGCCATTTTGTGTTTGACGAAGGAAAACAAAACATACAAAAAACATACATCCGCTCCCCCCGTCCCCACGTCTTAAACCACATCAAGTCTCAGTGATACAAACAATATATGTGACAAATGACAAAGGTGTATTTAAAAAAAAATCAGAAATAAAATTAATTTAAATAATAACTGAAATAAGACACAATAAGCAGTTGACAAGTAGGAAAAAGAGAAGAAAAAGTAAATTTTAAAAAATGATAGCTTTTCTGGGTTTTTCAAAAAAAAACTGAGATTGTATACTTAGCCTAAAGCAGAGATAGGATGATCTTTTATTTATTTTTTTATTTTTTTGGTGTTACTAAGTTTCAAGGTCTCAGAAAAATGACCAAAAATACAAAGTTTTTGGCATTGTGATAATTGAACAGAAGCCATAGTAGGTAGTATCGCAAGTACATCCCCCCAAAATTCTTTGATCTTTGGGCAATTGTATAAACAATGAAACAGTGTGCCCTTTTCAGTATTACATTTCACACATTGGTCTGAGGTATTACCATCAAAATGATGCAGAAGGGCGGAGTTACATAAGTACACATAATCCATTTACACTGCAAGAGTCTAAATCTAGTACTTATAGTGAACCTGTGCTTCATGACAGATGTCTTCCCATTCGTCATGTGATACTTCCATACCTAAATCGCTGCACCAAGCAAGTCTCTTTTCCTCTGAGGACTCTTGTGATTTGGTTCTGGTTTATGAAGCATATTTTGACCATGATCATTAAAGTGATACACTACCAATTTTTCCAGCTCATTAAGAGATGGGAATGCAAGTGAGTTATTTTGTGACTTTGTAATGTAACTCCTGAGCTGAAGATATTTTCAAAAATGTGTTGAAGGGATATCATTTTTTTTAGAGCCTCAAAGGACATAAGAGCGTCTTCATTATACAAGTCAATCATCTTAGTAAGCCCTTTTTAAGCCTAATTTTAAAAACCAGGATCATTATTTCCGGGTGCAAAGTTCCCATTACCCCATATGGGCATAAAACAGGATAGTGGTTGATTGAAACCCAAATAACTTTGGGCTTTAAACCAGACTTCAAATGTATTTCTAACAAATGGGTTTTTTGTTTTCTTTCTTAGTTCTTTCTGTCATGGTTATGGTTTATGTTCATGTTTATGTTCAAGTTCATGGTTATGATTTTGTCTTTTATTCATTCCTTTTGGTTATTGTTATTCTCTGGTTTTAGTTCAGTCCATTTTCAGTTCCATTGCACTTGTCTCCCCTGTCTTGTGATCCAGTTGGTTCAGTCCGTCTTCCCGGCCTGTGTACTCACGTACTTCGGGTGATTTCAATGATTTCTGGTGTTTAATAATATTCCTTCAATCCTCGTTTACTTCCTTCGCCTTACTGTTCTGATTACTAACAAGACTAACATTTGTATTTTGTGACATAGTCAACTAACCCAACTAATCCGTGTGTGTGTGTGTGTGTGTGTGTGTATATAACCAACTTACTAACGAGCACTCTAGTTAAATCTGTAAAGTTGCACCGCTACTAATTAATACTAATTCCCTCTCAGCAATCGCCCTGTTCTAGTCTCCGCCTCTTGCTCAGTTGTACCTGTCTCCCCCTGCGTTTCTGCGAGATCTCTCGCATGTGCCTAATTACTTTCCTGCACTCATTATCTGTGCACTTAGAACTCCTTGACCGGAGCTGTTTAAATGTCATAGGCTGTTTGCGTGATTCCCGTTCGTGGTTAGGATTTCCCTCATGTGTTCCTCCCATTGTAATTAGTCTGATCCAGCTCACCTGCTCCCTGCATAGCATGTGACTTCCCTCCTGTCTATTTAAGAGTCCTCACAGCTGTTTCGACTTTGTCAGAACGTTGATCAATATTTCTTTGTGCAGAGCCTTTCGTATGCCATTGAGTATTGTTTTCCTTCGACTGTTTCGTCCGACCAAGATTCTTGCCATTGCACTTTTTTGTATCGTTTTGTCTTTCTGGATTTCAACCTATTTTTGTATGACCACGATTCCTGTTTGGATGCCCTGTGTATGACCCTCTGCCTTGTTCATCGACTACGACTTTTTGCCTACCGTCTATGTACCTTTGCTCATCTGTTTTTCCTGGTACTGACCCCTGCCTGTCTAGTCGACTCTGTTTTTGGATTTCTTTTTGTGGCTTGGCAATTGTGTTTTTTGGCATTAACCCAGATCTCATTAAAGGCATACGTTTTTTTGGATTTCCATCTCTTGCGTGTGGTTCCTGAACGCACCGTCACACTTTCAAAGAATCAGAGAATAAATGAAGAGCTTGGTTCCAAAACACGATAAGCGCCATTTTTGGAAAAAACGAGTTCACGCTGAAATCGGCACTCTAATGCATCGATACTTAAGTCTATTCACCATTTTCGGCCAAACGCAGTATCTACCGTGTTATTGAGCCCTGTTTTTCCCCTTTATTTCCAAAACGAGACAAACGCCACTCTCCTTTCTCTGCAGAATTCGGTAAATCCTCTCAACTAATCAGAGCGCAGCATTCCACTCCCCTCAGTGAAGCCAAAACACCAATGGCGGCGCCCTGTGTGCAGCCGGCATCCTTCTAATTCTCGTCTATCGTCGTCTATCTATCGTGATTAACCCTCTAGGCGCCAAAGTCGCAAAATTGCGACAAGGAACATTGCTGAATGAAACAGACCGTAGCTCCAAATATACTCCCAAATCTTGTTACTTCTTTGTACCCCTAGATGGCGAACATGTGCAGCTTCAATCTTAACGTAATTTGTGGGTGTGTTTTTATTCAGAAATTTCGAGAAAAAAAGGTTTGAAACACGGAGGAGGGGGCAGACTTGGAGCGAGCGGAGCGAACGCAGAGAGAGAGAGGGTGATGTCAGAGATAGCCAAGCAAGAGACAGAAAATAAAGATAGCGAAAAAAAAAAAAATGCCAAAAGGATTTTTTACTGTTGACGAAGTACTGCGTCAAGTACTTGCCGATTCAGATTCTGACGGGAATTATTTACCCTCAGATGACGATCGGTCGTCGAGTGAGGGAAGCGAAAGTGACGGTGCGTCTGTGCATATGCGCGACGACGGTCCACACGAAGCTGCACATCACATTGATCATACTCAGACTTTGCCTTACCGCGGTCGGGGTGGCAGAAATCAGCCGAGGAGGGGACGTTTTGGCGGCAGCAGGGGTGGTCAAAGCAGGGCTGTAAATAGTGATGATAGCTGGGTTTACTTAGGAAACGAGGAAGTGTATCATAAGTGGATCAGGGACTTTGATGAGCCTGTTGGCTATCGTGGAGACAAGGATCTCACAAATGCTAGACCCATTGATTTCCTGTCTCTATTTTTAGACGATGATTTCTGGAGCATAGTCACGAATGAAACCAACAGATATGCTAATCAGTTTTTAGACAGAGAACAGATAAAACAAAAATCCAGATTCAATGACTGGTATGATGTTACTGTCCCTGTCCCATTTGTGCATGGGGCTTTTAGAGAAGTCTGAGATCGAGGACTACTGGGCTGGATTTGGCCAATTTATACACCTGGCTTTGGCAAAGTGATGACACGGAACAGATTTGAAATAATCCTTTCTTTCCTCCACTTTGCAAATAATGCAGAACATGTTAAAAGGGTCAGCCAGGCCATGATAGATTGTTCAAAGTGCGTCCAATAATTGATTTGATAATTCCTCGATTTTCAGCTGTCTATGGTCCACTCAAGGAACTTTCCCTGGATGAAATGACCATTGCGTTCAAGGGAAGGTCAACCTTGAAACTGTACAATCCCAAAAAACCTGACAAATATGGCTACAAAGCATTTGTCTTGAGTGAAGCCAGCTCAGGGTATGTTTTACAGTGGTCCATATACACTGGACACAATACAGATGTGGATGATAATTTAGGTGCAACCCATCTTATTGTCCGTCAGCTGATGGCCCCATACACAGGGAAGGGGCATGAGGTGTATATGGATAGCTACTACACATCCCCAGCCATAGCTAACGAGTTAGCTGCTAACGAAACTGGACTGTGTGGCACAGTGAACTGCAACAGGCGAGGGATGCCAAGGGGCCTGAGACCAGCCCAGTTGCCTTTGAGAAGGGGAGATGACCCAGTGTTCACGCGACATGATAAACTGCTGGCTTGTGCATGGCATGACACGAAGCGTCTCACTATGCTGTCATCTATTCACGGGAACACATGCGTTCAGAAACGTATTCGAACGAAGGAAAATGTGACTGGTTTTCGTAACATCACGAAACCAGTGTGTGTTGACAGTTATAACTCCTTTTTGGGAGGAGTAGACACAGCTGACCAGCGAATGAAAACGTACCTCTTTCCACACCGATCCAGGAAATGGTACAACCGCATTTTCAATGCAGTTCTCAGCATAAGTGTGGTCAATGCCCACATCATTTCTAGGCAGTGTAGTCCTGGTTCTCACAAACCACTGAAGGGCTTCATTCAGGATATTGTAACTGGTTTGCTTGAGGGCTACTCCAAGAAGGAAGGCAAAAAAGGAGGAAGGCCTTCAATGGAAGGGGGAGATATGCCACAGAGGCTCATTGAGCGCCACTGGCTTCGCAATGCTGACGATCGTCCAGATTGCGTAGTATGTTCAGATCACACCCGTCCTAAAGGGCGTTGCCAGACGCAGTTCAGGTGCAGGCAGTGTGGGGTAGGTCTGTGTGCTGTGCCTTGCAATGAGAGATACCACACTCTGAAAAACTACAAACAATGCCATCTTGATAGGTAGACAGATTAGGCTTCTGTGCTACTTGGCTGACGGGCTAATAAAAACTACATTTTATGACTGTCTGTTTTACCTTTCACTGATTCCTGTTCTTTTATTTTGAGGATGAGAAAGCAAAAAAAAAAAAAAAAAAAAATCTACTGTGTAAATATGTTCAAAATTCAGTTTTACTGAGTTATGTAATCCAATATGCCCGCAAGTGACGTCATAATATGCAAATTAGTTGAATGAATTTACTCCCATCAGATTCCTGTTCCTTTGAGGATGAGATGACAAAAATCAAACAAAACGAAAAAAAAAAAAAAATCTACTGTGTAAATATGTTCAAAATTCAGTTTTACTGAGTTATGTAATCTAATATGGCCACCGCCTAGAGACATCTCCATATGCAAATTAGATGAGTAAATTTACTCCCATCAGATACCTGTTCCTTTATTTTTGAGAATGAGATGACAAAAACAAAACAAAAAAACTCAACTGTGTTAATTTGTTCAAAACTCAGTTTTACTGAGAGTTATGTAATCCAATATGGCCGCCGCCTTATGACGTCACAATATGCAAATTAGATGAGTAAATTTACTCCCATCACAAACTTTGGGTCATAATGAACATTTTTCTCATTTACAGTATGCCTTTATCTCTCACCACTTTCAAGCCACAACCTTTTTAAATTTTGAAGTGAAAATGGACTATTTTCCAAAATTAACTCCGGCGCCTAAAAGGTTAACAACAGGAACAAGAAGATAAATACTTTTGATGGGATTGATGAGCCTGTGGTAGTTTCTGCTGTCGGTAAAAAACGCAAGGCATCGAAAGAAAATCACTTACGTGAGGCGATGAAGAGAAGGAGGCACTCAGGAGGAGGGAAGATAGCAGCTGTCGTTTGCTCTCACACAGCAGCATCTAACTTCTGTCATGCTGACAAATTGACCCCAGGGGATCTTTTGAAAAACTTTCAGTCATTTTATTCCAACTCGTCGAAAACCGAACAGGACCAAGCCATGTTACAGCTGATCACCGTCAAAAAAGTTCAGCGGCGACATCCCAAGGTTGGAAACATCGATAACCAGAAAAATAGGGAGGTCACAAACAAGTACCGTTTGCTGACTGAGGACCATCCCACCAAGATTCCAGTCTGCAAGGCTACCTTTTGTGTTAAAATCCAAAGCAATATGTGTCTAAGGACGCTTGGGGACGGCCAATGGTCGCAGCAGACCAGAAGGAGGGAGATGGGAAGTTTTGTTCCTGGAGCAGATGCCACAGGCAGCAACAAATTCCCGAATGTCCCTCATCATACTCGGCCTCCAAAAACATTGGGCCAGGAACTGCTTGGTCCGATGGGCCCCCGGGTGCCCCGCCAAGCGGGAAGAGTGTCCCAACTCTAGGCGGGACAAACAAACAGCCAGGAGGATCCCCCCTAGGACCGGGATCGGTCTTCAAAGCCTCCTGAACCACCGCCTCAACCTCCCATTGAATGGACGCCACCATCTGAGCAGCCGGAATGACTGGCTCCGGGGTAGGATCACGATCAGAGCGGTCGTAAATCCGCGACAAGGCATCAGGCTTAATGTTTTTAGAGCCAGGGCGGTAGGTTAGCGTAAAATGAAAATGGTTAAAGAACAATGACCATCGGACAAAAAGCCAGAAATGAGACAGCTTGGGCGTGAAAGACATTTCTCAGCCTTGACAAAAAGCTTTGCATTTAGGAGGGCTTCAAGCACATGTCTGACATGTTTTTTATGCTCTGCGAGCGTTGGAGAAAAAATCTAAATGTCGTGTAGGTAAACGAAGACGAATTTCTCCAACATCTTTCGGAGGACGTCATTAACGAGCGCCTGAAACATTGAGGGGCGTTAACCAATCTGAATGGTAAGACCAAATATCCGTAGTACCCGTCATGCATTTTAAATGCCGTCTTCCATTCGTCCCCCTCCCAAATGCGAACTAAGTTATAAGCATTACGGAGATCTAGCTTTGCCAGCAGCCATACCACTATTCAATCTGCTCCAGCCGCGTGGCTAAAGCTAAACAGGTGTGGGCTTGGCCAGTACTTGGATGGGAGACCACCTGGGAAAACCAAGTTGCTGCTGGAAGAGGTGTTGGTGGGTCAGTAGGTTATTCCCTCTGATGGAATAATCCTCAATGCCCCAGTGCAGTGACGGGGTCACTGTACTGAAAGAGACGCCGTCTTTCGGATGAGACGTTAAACCGAGGTCCTGACTCACTGCGGTCATTAAAGATCCTGTGACACTCTTCGATAAGAGTAGGGGGTTCCCCGGTGTCATGCCTAAAGTCCCAACCTGCCTCTTTCGACCTGCCACCTAATCATCCCCTGATCTAATTGGCTGTGCAAATTGCCCTCTCCCTCCCCACCTCTACCCCCAAATCTCCCTTGAAAAAGAGATTTCAATCTCAACGGGACTTCTCTGGTTAAATAAGGGTTAAATAAATTAAAAAAAGCTTGGTAAAAAATGACGCCTCCTGCAGACGTTCAAACGCGTAATTCATTAATGGCAGGGGTATCGGTTTTTATTGGTGATCTTATTCATATCCCTATAATCAATACAGGGTCTCAGACCGCCATCTTTTTTCCCCACAAATAAAAACCCCGCTCCAGCAGGAGACGTGGACGGCCGAATAAAACCATTAGCGAGAGCTTCCTGAATATATTCTCGCATGGCTTTACGCTCAGGCCCTGACAGCGAGTATAGCGAACCTCTAGGAGGAGTAGTACCAGGGTAGAAATTGATCTCGCAATCGTACGGACGATGGGGAGGTAACGTTGATGCTCGTTGTAAACTAAAAACTTCAGCGAGATCAGCATAATCATTAGGAACATTAGACGGCAAACTAAAGTTCAGGGTGGCCCCAAATTCCTCACCCTGTTCAGAATCTAACGTCTCAGTGACTGATTCAGAATCTAAAAAATCCTCTAAAAAGGTAATTGTCCTCTGGCTGTCGTGAATCAAATTGAGGATCCCACTCCAACCCCTCCTCTGCCCCTCTTTCTAGTTTAGGAGGGTACGGTGAGACAACCTCCTCACACTCGCTCCAGGCATCAGCCTGCCCCATAGCTTGATGTCTGGGAATAACAAGTCACATTCTCTGTACAATGGGACCTACAATTGGTGCCCCAGTGGATGATAGGATTATTCTGTTCCCCCCAATTGATGCAAGGTCTATGTTCCCGTAGCCAAGAATGCCCCAAAACAATGGGAAAAGCAGGGGAACTGATAATAAAAAAACCTAACCTGCTCAGAATGGCCACCAAAAGAAATGAACATGTTTAGCGGTTCAGAAACTTCAGTTATAACTCCCGTTCCAAGCGGGCGACCGTCCAAAGTTCTCACAGAGCGTGGCTGCGAGAGAGAGCAGGTGGGAATGGAGTGCTCCTAGCCCACTCAACATCCATGAAACAATTTTCGGCGCCCGAATCCACGAACGCTTCGATAATAACTGTTGCTCCCCACAGTCAGTTCAACAGGGATTAGAGTTCGGAAGGGAAATTGGGTCTGCCCCTCTAGCGCCCCCCAGACCACGAGAGGGATTTCCCGTTTCCCTGAAGCTTCGGGCAACGTGGGCGGATATGACCCGGTTTATTACAATTAAAGCAGATTATTCTTCTGCTAGCAGGTTTATGAGTCCGGCTCTCAAACGAGCCATCTACCCGCATGGCCTCAACCGGAGTGGAATTTTCAGTGGATGGAATAGGAGCCGCACATCGCCACTAGCAACCTTGGCCCATTGTCCGCAAGCGGCAATCTGTTTAGTTTTTCCCTGTTACGTTCGTGGATGCGATTGTCAATTCGCACAGCCGTGCGAACCAAAGAATCTAAAGTTGAACAGCGCTCCAATGTAGCCAATGCATCTTATATCTCCTCAGAGAGGGCATGACTGAGCACAGTCATAAGAGGAGCCTCCGGCCAGCCTGTCTCTGTCGCTAGGGAGCGAAATACAATTGAAAACTCTGCAGCAGTTTCTTTGCCCTGTTTCAGACGCATCAGCGGCGCAGCCGCATCCTGACCACAAACATCCTGATCAAACACTGACACCATCTCCCTAACAAGAGCCTCCACAGAATTTACGACCGGTGAATTAGATCTGATTAGTGGGCCGACCCAAGTGAGTGCTGTGCCAGCCAACAGGGTAATATAAATGCCACCCGAGAATCTTCGTTATCAAAATGTGATGGCTGAGCCTTAAAAAATATCTCACATTGGGCAATGAAATCTTTACATTTCCCCGCCTCGCCGCTATATCTTTGGGGCAAATGTAACTTCGGTTCTCGGGGGAAGTTGTAGTGCTTCTGCAACGTTTTGTGAAAGTTGTGTGGACATGGCTCTGATACTCTCGGTCAAGCTTAATAGAACGCTCTCCTGGTTCTCCAACGAATTCTCCAGAAGGTGGAGTCTCTCAGCCAAATTAGCCTGCTGGTTACCCAGGCTGGAAAGCCCTTTGCCGAAAACAGACAGCATAGCTTGCTGGCAACAACCTTTGCGATCTTGGCCACAGCTGATGTCTCCATGTTGGCTAGAGTGTACTGTGATGGTCGGGTTTTTGAGACGCCAAATGCAGTGGCCGGAATGAAAGGAGGAACAGCAAAATAAGAGACAAACAGACAGAAATCAGAGAGAGAAACTTGCGCTTCCAAACGACTTAGATCCAGTCCATAGAACAATAAGGAAGCAAAGCGAGTACGACAGAACGAATAGAAAGGGAAAAAATCTCAGAAACCGAGATAAAAAGAATTAGCACCAGACGGTGCTCTGAAAGAGGAAAAACAGAAAGATTCCCTTGCTTTCTAGCACTTTCCTCTTTTGCAGCTAACACCTCAACAACTTTCTCACTAGAGACCTTACCGGCTATAGTGCAAACAAAACACTGACACTCTAGCAAGGGCAGTGAGGCGAAACTAGGGCTTAAATAGAATCCGGGCGACGCCCCCAATTAATGCCAGCTGGCCCAAGAATCCGATTGTGGGCAAACCGATATCGTCCGGGACGAGAGCAACCAAGAAAGTTCTCAAAGCCACCACCAGCCTCCAAAACCATGACACTGAAGGCAGATCAAAGTTGGCACGAAATGGTCACAGGTACCAAATAACCCCTGGTAACTGTAAAGGATTGTATTTTGGCCTCAAATATCTAAATTATTTTTAAAAAAAAATAATAAAATTGTGAAAGTGGTACTGGATCGAAGTTGGCCCAAAATGAGCCCTGGTGACATAAATGGGTTACAGTTTGACCCAAAGCACCGAAAATGTTGATCAAAATTGAAAATTTGTGAAAGTGGACCCAGTTCACAGTTGGCCGGAAATGCTCCCATATCATCCCTGGTGACCTAAAATGTTCGTACTTTGGCACAAAACACCCAAAAAGTTGACTCAAATTAAAAAATTGTGAATGTTGAGCAGAGCACTCCGGAACACACGGAGGTGTTCTATTTATGCACACAGTTAGAAAATGAGTCAGGTTGATAGCACCAGACGTACCAAATAAGTAATTAACCTTACTGCGGCATGCAGTAATCATGAAACTGGACAGACGTATTTACCTCTCTCGTGATCTGGAAAAACCTAGTATGTGTGTCACTTTTGGTAGAAACTGAGTTTAACCTCCATTTTCAGTAATTAAAAGTGGTTAAAATCTGAAAACACTAGCTATAAGTGTCATTTGAACTTTCAAAATCAACTTTCTATCATTTTTTCTGTTAGGAAAAGTCCAGAAACCAAAAGTTTTTGTTCAATTGCGAGATCTTTGCCACTGATAAACTAACTAGGTTTTTCCAGATCACAAGAGAGCTGTGCTTCAACAAATCGTTGTTGCAGGATCTGCTTCTTATCTAAATTATCTACAAAAAATCAGAACTAAACTAATATATATTAAATTTCCACACATTAACAAATCATATTTTGTCTTATAAAGAACAAAGTATAATTACAAGAACTGCAGCAGTAAGGAGTATTTTTTTAATTGTAAAGAGTAACCAACAAACCTTAGCTTTTAACGCTTCAACAACAGCACGCGCTCAAGATGTATAGCAACACAGGATTACATTTTGAACAGCAGCTCAATTCCATGTCACTTTTAACAAAATCCAACACTTACACTAACGGATATCTCCCTCTGAGAACCATGACCATGGTTGACCTTGGTTGACCCTGGTTCAAGTAACCGTGGTCAACCCAGGTCAAACCATGGTTTTGACATTTTTGTTAAATGGAACACTATAGTTGACCTTGGTTGAGCTCGGTTCGCCATGGTCAACCATGGTTAAAGCATAGTTAAAAATGGTCAACTATGGTTAACCATGGTGCAAAAACTCCCCGAGCGGGAGCAACCATGGTCGGCCATTTTTAACCATGGTTGACCATGGTGAACGAGGTCAACCAAGGTCAACCATGGTCACGTTTCGCAGGGGTTGCCTCACTTGATCTTGTGATGTTGGACGGGAGTTACTCCATTTTCTTTGTAAGAGAAGGCCGATGGCGCAATGTCGACGTCTTTCGGGTCTGTGTAATCAGGCCAGCCACTAACAAAATGTGCACTGCAAACCCTTGAATGGTCCTTCAGTGCAAAATCTTTTTCAGTTGATTGCACGTATCCATCATCTTAGCTGTCTCTTACCACGTTGGAAGCGGGAAAAACTTAACAGAATCTCCCTTTTTAAACTAGTTAGTGCACCCCACGATACAACATGAAACCACTTTTTTTTTTTGTTGCCATACTAGCTATACATATCGGGGATCACCAGTGTTCTCTCAATTTTTGCTACCTATAAAAATATGCTACCTCGCTGTTCTGGGCTTGCGCAAACCTAAAATCTTGGGCGCTATTTCTTCGCTCACATCTCAAGTATCTTCAAATATCATGAATATACATCTTTTTTCAGTGCGCCTTTTGACCTGTTAGCGTGTATATATATTTACATGTACACGCTGGGTTTTCCTGAAAACGCAGAGATTGGATGATAATGGCTTGCAGCATATAGCTATCTTTAAGCAAACTTATCCAACTCATTATAACATCTGCTTATGTTATAATAAGATAACATATGACAAAGTTACTGCAGTACACTGATTCATATTGCAATATTACAGTGAAAACAAAGACTTTACGATCGCTTTGCATTGCGGTAGCATTTTTTCACAAGTCAGCGCAAATGGTCAGACCACCGGCCAAAAAAGGCGTGAAGGGAAAAATAAACTCGTTTAGCTCACTGCCCTTCGCTGGCACATATAGTGATGGCCAAACAAGGCTTTATGACGCTTTCAACCTTTTGGACCATCGTATTGAAAATTGGTTCACTACACAAAGCTTCATTCATTGAGCACGGGGGTGACATCTGCTGGCACAGAGATTGTTGTACAGCCTTGCAAAGGTGATGCTGACGCATCTTGCGTGTGCACTTTGAGTTTTGTTGTATAGTGAAAAATATAAAATATAAATAAAGCTGAAATCTAACTTCTTTTTGCATGTCTGTTGTTTTTCTTCCTTACCTTAATAATTGATATTATATTATAATATTAATTACATCCACAACCTCGTTGAATCCTGTAAATATTTGCCCTGTCCAAAAAATGTTATTTTTCATTATGTTTTTTGATTGTGCTTGGTGTATACTGGGTGTGCTTGCGTGACTTAGGCATTTTTATTCAACAATAATAATTAGAGAGTGCTGTTTCATCCATCTTAAATACATTTGAATTGCGCCAATGTCTCATAGCTCCGCCTATCGAACCAAACCGGTCAGCTGATTCAGTCTGAATGAAGCAGTGAAGTGGTTCGAATGTCATCAGTCACATGGTTTTTCCTGATATGAAGCAAGCTCCGGCACAGTGCTTCAGAAAAATACCCTGTCGAGTTTGAAGCGTGCTTCGGAGCCTTGGTATCAGCAGTAACACCACTAGGCAGATATACAGAAAGAGATAGATATTGCAACATGAAAAAAAAAATGTGATACGAGAAGTCCATTCAATGTCCATTTTAACTCTTCATTCATTACTCACAAAGTTCTTGGTCAGCAAAATTCTTCGCCTCAACCGGATCGCTGAATATCTTTACTAGCCCTAGAAAGTGCAGATGGAGCCTAGCCGGGAAGCGCAGTGAGTGCTGAACCTCCTCCTCCCGCAAGCAGTGTGGCACGTTACAGAAAATCCCCCGCTGCTGCATCAGCACTGCGGAGTAGTGAGGGAAGAGTAGGATGCAGTGACCTCTGTAGTCCAGCGAACACTGCGTCCCAAGCCACATAATTTTCTCTTTTTCCTGACTAAGATGCACTAGTGCCATTATCGTGCAGGATCTGGAGCTATCCGGTGTTTTGGGCTGTTCAAGACAATGTACCCTATCGATTACAG
The DNA here is from genome assembly GCA_029692085.1 of Gymnothorax javanicus. Classification (NCBI taxonomy): domain Eukaryota; kingdom Metazoa; phylum Chordata; class Actinopteri; order Anguilliformes; family Muraenidae; genus Gymnothorax; species Gymnothorax javanicus. Next base: position 31,047,331 of record CM056200.1, on the reverse strand, counting down.
CGGGTTTAGTAAAGTTGTCTTCCCTCACCAGCCTGGAAATCAACCAGGAGACGAATTCTGCTGGTCTCCCTTTCTCCTCACCTTCCGGAAACCCGACAATCTTTATGTTGTTGCGCCTGGATCTCCCCTTGAGATCCAACAACATAGCCCGCAGTCTGTTTTCTTCCCACAGCTCAGAAACATAAGCTTCAACCGCATGAATCCGCTACTCATGGTGCGCCACTTGATTTTCTGTGGTGGATACCCTCTCAGTGAGCGTCTGCTGAGCGGACAAAAGATTTCGGAAAGTCAGCTCGAACTTGTCGAACCGTACGTTAGCATACTGCAAGAGCTTGTTTGACATTTTTTGCCGCAAGTGGAAATTTGTCTTCCTCTTCAACTGAGGACATGTCTAAAGGCTCCATGCTAGCTTGGTCATTGCTAACAATAGCTCTTGCTGATGGGCGAGCAGCTCCTTTTCTGCCTAGTGCAGCTTTACTTGGCATATCAACATTACACTTTTAGCGACGTGAACGTAATGCAAATAGCAAAGGTTTAATCATAAAAATTAGTTTGATAATCAAAAAGGCAGTTTTTAAACAATAAAATTGTGCACCAGGAGGTGGTAGAAAAAACCAGTCTACACTTCAATCATCTCACTAGCACCCCCCTATGCATTATTTCAGAACAATCTGTCCAGTAGTTTCGGATATACAGGCAAATTACGTAACCATGAATTTGACCTTTCATGGTCATCTGAGCTCAAAATTCAGGGTGCCAAATTGAAGCCCATATATGACTTCCTATTTAAGGTTAATAGTAAGTATGACCTTATCTCTTACCGTTTCAAAGGTAAAGCCCATCAAAAATTTCCCTCCCATAGGGCTCCATTGAAACAAAAATTTTGAAAAATTCAGTTGTAAAAATTTTCAAAAGCTTTGAGCAAACTTTAGTCCCATACTGATTTGGAACATCAACAAAAAATTTCAGAACAATCCATCCAACAGTTTTGGAGAAGAAGACCAAAGTCTACAGACGACAGACGACTGACTACGCCGGACGCAAACCCATGACAATAGCTTATATGGCCTTCAGTCATGTAAGCTAAAAATGATTCGTCATATGATTTTATTTGATGTGCATATAAATGGAAACTGTGAATTAATAAGTGTGGTGGAAATTAGACCACAGGCCAAAAATTTGGGGCCACCCTCAGATTTTTAATGGTGCACCAAGTGCAATGTGACCCGTTGGTTTTGGGGAAAGCATTTATACAGCATGTCTTCCTTGTTACATAAATTGATTTTATGTCACTAGGATGTGAACAATGTTAACACAAAGGTGCTGGAACTCAATTATTAAACATTGTGGTCAGTGATCAAGTCAGTGATCTTTGAACGCACCTCTGGTAACTATAGAGTGGCCAAGTCCCTCCCTTTTTGGTGATCCCCATGGGACCATGGGTGCGTTCAAAGTCGGCAACACATAGCAAAACGTATATATAAACAGCAGCAGTGGGGTGCTGAACACCTCGTTTGTGTCACACAAGCGTTGCAACTATGGCAGCCGAGAGGGCCATACTGCGCATTCTCTTGGAAGAATTCTCGGAGCCTGATGAAATAGGCTCAAATACGAATTCATTGTGCCACTGTCTTTTAAAGATGGCACGGTTTATATACATGTTGCAGCTGATTGGATAACACCCCTGGCACACCCACCTAAACAGGAGGTAACATACCTCAAACCTCGTTGTGCACCGTTGCACACCGGTTGGAGGAAACAGGTAGTTCCACCCAGAAACCATAACAAAACGGTGTGCAGCAGTGTGACTTTGAACGCACCCCTTATTTCACAAAAAAAATTTGTATGGTAGTCCATGGCAAGTAATAACCTTTTTTTTGTGATCAACATTTTTTATTGAAAATATACTGACTTACAGGATCATAGTCACAGTGTAACTATGTACTGGTTGCCAGAGACTTATGATTTTCACATAAGTTCAACTTTATCGATCACTGACATACATGGATGTACATTCCAAGAGAAAGTTGTTGAAAAGCAGATTGTTACTTGAATGTTACCAGACCAAAAAAAAAAAAGAGAGGGGGGGATCTTAGGTGTTTGTTAGTACCATGACAAAATCAATGGGGTTAGTGAGGAGGGCAATAGGTTTATCCCAAGCATCCACAGTGGAGCCACATGCTCTGTTAATTACTGCCAAGGATCTCTCTATGCTGGCTATACTTCTATAGTAATTTAGCCATTCTAACACAGTTGGATTACCTGGGGTGAACCATGAAGAGATGATTGTCTTCTTCGCAGCAGTTAACCCAGCAAAAATGACTTTTTTTCATATAATCTGAAATTTAGCTCTGAAACATGATGAAATAAAAATATTGTAGGGAGATGTGGTTTTGGAAATCCAAGTGTTTTACTGAAAAACAAGGAAACTTAAGTCCATAATTGTGACACCGTTGGACATTCCCAGAAAATATGAAGCTATGTGCCGACAGAATCTGTATTACAGTTTGTGCAGTTTGGGCTTTCAACAAGTTTAATTTTGAATCTCCTATATGGAGATGCATAAAATTTGTGAACAAATTTATAATGGATCAGCTGATGCGCTGGGTTATTTGATTATCTGAATATATTGGACCAGATAGTGTTCCAATGAAGTACTAAATTCAGTGATTTAAAATCCTGATTCCATGTTTCAGTTACCTCAAGTGTCTTATTTTGTGCAGAAATAAACTCGCTGTACACTGTGGATACTAAACCAGCTAGAGATGCTTGAGGATCAATCCATGCATTTAAAGGATGAGAGGGTATAGGGGAGTCCCATGGAACGCCATAGGCGCGGAGAGATGATCTAAACTGCAGATACAGAAACCATGAGGACCCTGGGAGGGAGTAATGTCATCTGAGATCTTGAAATGAAAGTAGACCATTTTCATTAAACACATCCTGAAAAGTATGCACCCCGCTTGAAGCCCAGCAATTATTACGTCACCCTATAAAATAATGGCCCTAGGTCATTTTTTTCAAGTTTTTGGGATAACACAAAAAACTTCACCAAATGCACAGCAAGAGATGATTTAGGGCAAAAACTAATTTTCGTCAAAAAAATGACTTAGGCCATTATTTTAATAGGGTGACGATTACTGAATGGTATAGAGTTATGTAGCAGATTATAATTAAACAAAAGTGGAGAACGGTCAGAAAACTTAAGTTTACATCCTACGTGTTTTTGGACATCCAACCATATGATTAGGGAGTTGGCAATAATTGGTCCCAATTTTTTAACTGCCAGTTTATTCTTAATGCCAGAAAACAATAAGTCTTGAAGTCTATGCGGTGTTACTCGACTGTTCAATCTGGCGCCAGGAGATTACAAAGGACGCATCACACCAGGTTCTTAATGCCTTCATTTGAAAAGCCCAATAATATAACTTATAATGCGGAACTACCAACCCACCCGAATTTTTGGAGCGTTGAAGAGTGTGAAATCGAATACGAGGTCTTTTTCCATCCCAAATAAATTTTATGGTCATTGAATGCAGTTCCTCAAAGTATTTGGCCGGTGTAGGTATAGGTCGCATGGAAAAAAGGAAATTTAATCACCCAAGAATATTCATTTTGACGATCGAAATTCTACCTTGCAATGACATCTTTAGAGTTGCCCATCTTTGAAGATCGGCAGACATCTCCAGTTTAAATTTAGCATAATTGATTTGGGAAATCTTTGAGAAGTTGGAAACATTTAAACCCAAGTATGTGAAGGAAGAGTTGTGCCAAATTATTTGGAGAATAGAGGGTAAAACTAAGGACTCTAATTTCTTGGTGCAGCGCAGGGTGGCGCAGCGTGGCATAGCGTGGCGCAGCCCACGCAGTGGTAATTTCGTCCGGTGCAGCCCGCGCAGTGGTAATTTCGTGCGGTGCAACACCATGCGCAGCCACTTTGGCAATTTGGTAGACGGACGTGCGCCGAGATGGGTGTGGCGGCGTAGTAGGGGGAGGTGTCAAATATTCATCAAGACGCAGTGACAATTTCGTAGAAAAAGTCTTCGCTGAAGTTGCGCAGAAAGCTCGCCAGCTCCAACCTGGTATACTTTCTGTGCAGTGGTAATTTGGCTGATCGGGCGCACAGTGCAAGACACGCCACCGAAACCTCACAGGCAGGTTTCCAGAATGTCAGGCACATTTCAATACAATAAATAATTACAGCAAGCACTATTTAATGTAACTATCTGAATCAGCACATAAATTATAGTATCTACATCGATTGTCCTGATGTCAGATTAAGGGAGGAGAAACCCAAAAATCACTTCAATCTGCTCAAGAACAGGACAATCAGAGGGAGCAGGAGGGAGAAGTTTATGCTTCAGGGGCATTATAATGTTCTAAGTTGACTGTTACAATGATTTGTAAGTGTACTTTGACTTTAACCTGGATTTTCTCAAAAACTGATTTTTGCCCCGATTGCTATCATTTAAGGCACTATATCTCACTTATTTGTGGATCTTTTCTCATTAAATTTTGACAGACGTCTGTTTACATATCAGGAAGTCTACTGAACTAAAAGTTTTGGTTTAGCACTTTGGTTCTGTGAGTTATGGTGATTTATATTTCATATCGAGGGGGCGAAAAATGGCAAAATCCTCTTTTACCCCACTTAATCTCTAGTATTATGTGTAAATGCTTTATTCTAGTTCAGAAGAAGGTGTAAACGTAACTAAATCTAATATTAAAAAAAACCTGATTCAAATATCTTGCTTCAGTCCTGAGATATAAGGTAAAGAAATAATGGTGAAATCAGGGTGGCGGCCATCTTGAATCACATGACCTAATTATGCCAATTAGGTCAAATTCATATTTTTTGTATTTCAGATCATATACTGTCAATACACCAAGTATGAATGATCTATCCAAAATGGACAATTTTTTTCCAAAAGGTTTCTCCTCCCCTTAAAGGCGGTTGGCACGTGTAATGGAAACTCGACCTGGCTTAAATAACGCAGCTGAATCTGTGAAAGGAATTTTTCGCACGACTGATTACAGTCAATGCAAAGACGCGAATACCCGCGTGATTCGCGTCTTTGCATTGACTTGCGATGTACGCAGTGTCTACGTGTCCGAAAGTCGGACAGGGTTTTAATATATCTCCGTGTCCGACAGTCGATTTTTGTTTTTAATTTCTTCAAATCTACTGAATCTTTTGGATATTAAACGTGAATGTTTTGATAAGAGGGCTCAGTTCAACAAGATGAGGACCGAGAATTTCAGTCAATGTTTCTGTTTAAGCTCTGCTCAATAAAATGAGTCGACATTGGCGCGGGACAATGTACAATGCCTGTTGAATATTAAATGCAAAATACTCTGTGTCTAACAGCCAAAAAAAAGAGGAGGATTAGAACAGATTGATAACGAAATAAAGAATAAAAAGAAACATTTTAACAACAAACAGAACATCCAATGGACACTTTGATTTATTTATTGGTTGAAATTCTCGGTCCTCATCTTGTAGAACTGAGCCCTCTTATCAAAAAATTCACGTTTAATATCCAAAAGATTCAGCAGATTTGAAGAAATTAAAAACAATAATCGACTGTCAGACACGGAGATATATTAAAACCCTGTCCGACTTTCGGACATGTAGACACTGCGTTCATCGCAATCTGTCGTGTGAAAAATTTGTTTCTCGTCCAGCGTGCAAGCGGCTTAATACTACTATTATTGTCACTTAGGTTTTATCATTTTTAGTGGGGGAAAGGAATACAGCCTGATTGCTATGATCTCGTACTGAGTTAAGATCACATATTGAAAACGAGCAATCCGAGATTTCTGATCTCCGCCAAGGGATGATGTTGATACAAATGCAAGATCTTTCTCTTTGGAAGATTTCAGGACCACCCATGTGACAAGTTTAAATGGGATTTTTGTATGTTTGAAGCATCCATTCTCCAAAGCCGTCATCAAAGTACAGAGCGATCACATGATCTACCTCTGGTGAAAATTTCATGAAGATCCGTCAAGTAGTTTCCGAGAAATGCCACTAAAATTGTAAATACAGATCCGGATCCAGAATCCAGATCCGGACCCGGATCATCAAAAAATTTTAATGGAGTCGTCCCTGGCCCAAGATCTGCCTCTGGTGAAAATTTCATGAAGATCCGTCCAGTAGTTTCCGAGAAATCCTGTCCACAGACAGACAGAAGGACAGACAGACAAATAAATAAATAAATGAACAAGAGCAATCCGAGATTTCTGATCTCCGCCAAGGGATGATGTTGATACAAATGCAAGATCTTTCTCTTTGGAAGATTTCAGGACCACCCGTGTGACAAGTTTAAATGGGATTTTTGTATGTTTGAAGCATCCATTCTCCAAAGCCGTCATCAAAGTACAGAGCGATCACATGATCTACCTCTGGTGAAAATTTCATGAAGATCCGTCAAGTAGTTTCCGAGAAATGCCACTAAAATTGTAAATACAGATCCGGATCCAGAATCCAGATCCGGATCCGGATCATCAAAAAATTTAAATGGAGTCGTCCCTGGTCCAAGATCTACCTCTGGTGAAAATTTCATGAGGATCCGTCCAGTAGTGTCCAAGAAATGCTACTACGATCGTAAATACAGATCCGGATCCAGAATCCTGATCCGGATCCGGATCATCAAAAAATTTTAATGGAGTCGTCCCTGGCCCAAGATCTGCCACTGGTGAAAATTTCATGAAGATCCGTCCAGTAGTTTCCGAGAAATCCTGTCCACAGACAGACAGAAGGACAGACAGACAAATAAATAAATAAATAAATAAACCGACTCGATCGCATTATCTCCTTGGCGGAGATAATAAACCGACTCGATCGCATTATCTCCTTGGCGGAGATAATAAATGCGTAACTTATCTTGCATTGTTGTCCATGCATGTTAATCGCAAAATTTTAAACAGCAGCAGGGTGTAATAACAGGAACACGCTATCCATCGTTTCTCTTCCCAATGATGCAGGCAGAAGAAATGAATGAGCAACCGTCGTATTTCATTCCAACTTCATAAGTTTGAATGATCTGACGTAGGTTCGTTTAGAAATTCCATTCAAATTCGCTAATGGTAATAATTTGCGAATGCCCTAGCTAGCCAGCTAACTCATATTCGTAATGCTTAATATAGACGTAAGCGGTGCAGAAAACATGCCTGAAGCAGCAAAGTAAAATGCAACATTAACGCATCATGCAGATATAGGACAGAGGCTTCTTTATTTCAACACTTTAAAGGTGAGGACAGGAGCTCATTTTATTGGTTTTATTGGTTTATTAAGATTTGACTCGGCTGTGTTAAACCCACTTCCGCCTTTTCTCCTCCCTCTTTGCCACTTGCGCCGGCAAAAGGGACAGAGGTGGGACAGAGGAGTACTTGCGGCAGGCTACACCAGGCACGAAATTGCAACATACGCCTGGACACACTCCGTTGGGGCAGCGCTCCCTCCATTCACCGCGCCTGCACCTGGTCAACGAATTTAGAGCCCGTATTGTTTTGCCTGGATATTTAGAGGGATGAGAAGAGATTTCTTCCAATTAATTTTGAACCCGGAAAGTTGCCCAAACTGAGTTAACACCTGTAATATTTGAGGAAGGGATTATGAAATGTTTGTAAAATAAAGTAATATGTCATCTGCATAACATGAAATTTTGTGTGATGTGCCGTACATCATTATAGGCGATATAAGGGTATTTAATCTAATTTTCTGCGCTAATGGTTCCAATGACCATGCAGAGAGTAAGGGGGATAATGGACATCCTTTTTTTTTTTTTTTTTTATGGCCCGCCACCACCCCCCCTCTTTGGAGGCCGAGAGGCGAAGGCAGGTCCAGGCCACAGAGCCCATGTTGCCCCCCCCCGACGAAAAAATGAAAACAGCAATTATACACTCACTATTGTAGTTTAGTTACTGTACATTTATCATTTCTTGTCAATATTATTATTGCTGCCCTCGTCACCGCCATCGTCATTAGCTTCAATCATTATTTATCATTTATAAGTAATGATTAGTAACTTGTAGTAGTATGAGTCATAGGCTTAAAGAGCAATTATTTATGCTTGCACGTATGCATGTGTGTATGTATGCTTAATGTCTTTTATGTTTGTTAGTATGTATGAATGCACGCATGTAAGCATGCATATAAATGAATGAGTGAATGAATGAATGAGCTTAATGTCATTTGAGATCGAGGCTGCTCGGAGGCTGCTGTGGTCATGCTGCTGTGAACCCAACTCCCGCGAGACTGTGCAGAGATTCAGTATGGCGGCTCCCAGCTGCTAGAGCAACACCTGAGAAGCAAACTAACTAACTAGCAAACTAGCTAAAACAAGCTTAAACAAATTTTTTTCTTTCCAATTCTTGGTTTTTTTTCTAAGTTCTTGTCATCCTCCACTTTTAATCGCCATTCAAACCGTCCGGAATACAAATCAATCGACCTGGAAGCCTTATTGGACTATTTCAACGAGTTATTCGACAGAATCGACAATATGGATAAGGAAACCAACATAGACCGTACTGAACCAGCGAAAGCCACCAGTTCATCCACACCTTTCAGTAATAGACCCCGTCCAGATTCACTCGATAGTACAGGAACATCTCCATCCCCGAAACCACCATGCTGCACAACCACCGAGGTACAGTGCGTTGACCGGTTCCGCAAACGGAATTTGTCTGAAGCGTCTGGTATCGATACAGCTTTCGGTGGCGGAAAGTTATCTGTTCACGAATTTGCAGAAATTACTCACGCACTTTGTGGATCAATTAGTTTTCTTCAGTCATTAGGAATAAAGCCTTGCACAGTCATTTTTCAGTGGCACGTCCTTTGACTGGTTCCGCAAATAATTTCCAGTTTCGCAAACAGCGCCCTTTGTCAGGCCGAACTTATGATATTCTTTGTTTATTGGCATAATTGCTTGCCCCTGGCCACAAAGGAACAGACACATGTATTTTCCACCAATTTTAGCCAGCATTACTCTGCAGGGTGTATCTAATAATTGGTCAAATTTATGGATAATTGTTCCGTGTGTCGACATTGTGCCAGCTGGAATCCACGTGCGCTGGCCCCAGTTCAAGACGATTTTGTACATCCATCGATATTCAACTGCTATCAGCGACTATGGATGATTCTTTCTACTCTTTCCAATTCAAGTACATACCAAGTATACATTAAAATGATCAGCATGAGACTACAAATTCAGATTAACACAGGACATGAGTAATGATCAATCCGTTGAGCCACTGAAAAACAGTTATGGCGGGGGAAAAGATGTTTTATTTCACATTGACTACATTAAACTTTAATAAAATTCTTTCAGAAAAATAAACAAGAATAAACATGTCTCATAAATTACAAGTTTGAAAACCTACAAAATGGCGTTTGCGGAACTAGTCAAACGGCATGCAGTCACTCTAATTGGTGTTGATGAAAAAGAATCAAGAGTACGAAATTGGGATTTATATGGTCAAATATACGATCATTTCCGATCATAATGACACTAATAAGATGTGATGAATCCCGGGAATACACGCGTTTAACGGCCACACACTGCGCAGTGCACCTTATCACAGGCCTTGATTTGGTACTGCTGCAACGGCAAGCGACAGTTATCGGGCATTTATTTCTCTATCAAGCCGAATATCTCGAAACGATAGTTAAGAGTTAAATCCACAATAATTTACCGTTCCAGCGGTGTCGTTTTCCCATAAGTAAAGTTTGATTTCTGCAAATTGCGGAACTGGTCAAATTGCGGAACCGGTCAACCCACTGTAAGCGACATTCTGATTTCTATTGAAAATAAACTCACCGGACTGGATGCCAGAATCGCACTCATTGAAGTACTGCACAAGGAATTTCAGTCACTGTGCTACAGCCTAGAATACAGTCAAGAACAGACAGATACTCTCATTAAGGAGAACAAATCACTGCAGCATTCCGTCAACGCGCTTACCGACCAACTTGCATTTACCACCGCAGACAATAAAACCATGAAAGAAACCATCCTCGATTTACAAGCACGCAGTATGAGAGACAATCTCGTTTTCTCTGGCATTCCCGAACAGCCGACCGTAGACCCGGAAACATCTGTAAAGGAATTCATGTCTAAACAGCTCAAACTACCCGCAGGGTTGGTATGCAGGTACTGTCCTGTAATATGGACATGTGTGGTGGGGGGTTGGTACACAGGTACCGTACTGTAATATGGACATGTGTGGTGTGGGGGGGGGTTGTACACATGGACACAGTACAGTAATATGGACATATGTGGTGGAGGGGGGGTTGGTACACAGGTACTGTACTGTAATATGGACACATGTGTGGTGGGGGGTTGGTACACAGGTACTGTACTGTAATATGGACATATGTGGGGGTGGGGTTGGGACACATGTGTGGGGGGGGTACTGTACTGTAATATGGACATATGTGGTGGGGGGTGGGGGTTGGTACACAGTTATAGTACTGTAATATGGACATATGTGTGTACACAGGTACTGGGGGTGGGGGGTTGGTACACAGGTACTGTACTGTAATATGGACACATGTGCGGTGGGGGGTTGGTACACAGGTACTGTACTGTAATATGGACATATGTGAGGTGGGGGTTGGTACACAGGTACTGTACTGTAATATGGACATATGTGGTGGGGGGGGGGGTTAATATGGACATGTGTGGTGGGGGGTGGTACACAGTACTGTAATATGGACATATGTGTGGTGGGGGGTTGGTACACAGGTACTGTACTGTAATATGGACATATGTGTGGTGGGGGGTTGGTACACAGGTACTGTACTGTAATATGGACATATGTGTGGTGGGGGGTTGGTACACAGGTACTGTACTGTAATATGGACATATGTGTGGTGGGGGGGGTTGGTGTAATATGGACAGGTACTATACTGTAATATGGACATATGTGTGGTGGGGGGTTGGTACACAGGTACTATACTGTAATATGGACATATGTGTGGTGGGGGTTGGTACACAGGTACTGTACTGTAATATGGACATATGTGTGGGGGGGGGGTTGGTAATATGGACACAGGTACTGTACTGTAATATGGACATATGTGAGGTGGGGGTTGGTACACAGGTACTATACTGTAATATGGACATATGTGTGGTGGGGGGGTTGGTACACAGGTACAGTACTGTAATATGGACATATGTGTGGTGGGGGGTTGGTACACAGGTACAGTACTGTAATATGGACATATGTGTGGTGGGGGGTTGGTACACAGGTACTGTACTGTAATATGGACATATGTGTGGTGGGGGGGTTGGTACACAGGTACACAGGTACTGTACTGTATATGGACATATGGTACACAGGTACTGTACTGTTATATGGACATATGTGTGGTGGGGGGTTGGTACACAGGTACTGTACTGTAATATGGACACGTGTGGTGGGGGGTTTGTGCACAGGTACCGTACAGTAATATGGACATATGTGTGGAGGGGGGTTGGAGGAGTGCTGCCCTGCCCTTCCCTGACCTCCACCTCCCCCAATATAGATAAATCTACACATTATCTATTAGTTGAGTGCTTTGAGTACTGTAATGATATTCACAATACATGTCCAGTAATTATATATTTTTTTTGGTTACAGAGATTGTTCACATGGAAGCTGATGCCCAAGCCCATGAGTTTGTGAATACTGATGAGGCTGGGTTTGATCTAAGCAAAACAAGGAGGCAGGGGCATAATATCATTGGACAGAGGGCAATTGTCCATGTTCCAGGGGGGGGGGGGTAAATATAAGCTAATGTGCCGCCATCAGTATGACAGGGGTTATACACCATCATGCAAAGCTAGGCCCCTATAATACTTATGAAATAATCATGTTTCTGGAGGCACTTGAGAACATTCTTGTTCAGGATGGACCAGGGTAGCCCAGGTATGTTGTAATTTTGGATGATGTTAGCTTCCACCGGTCCACTCTGGTCCAGGACTGGTTCGCCAATCATAATGACCATTTCCAGTCCAGTACTTGCCCCCTTACTCCCCTATTGAGGAGTTTTTTTTCAGCCTGGAGGTGGCATATTTACGACAGACAACCACAGGCCCACATGCCTCTCCCGCAGGCAATAGGGAAGGGATGTGGGGACATTGACATGGGATCCATCTAGGGATGGATCAGGCATGCATGGTGCTATTTCCCCCGCTGCCTGGCGCAGGAAGACATCTTATGTGATGTCAACGTAGTCATGTGGCCAGATGCCAACAGACACCGTGATCCATAAGCCCACACCAGCCCCTATCATAATTTACTAGCATTTATCACTATTTGCAGTACAGTCATAATATTTTTTCTGTTTTACTGTAACATTGTTTTGTTTTCACTTTTCTTTATTTTTTGTAAAGTAATGTATACTTATGTTTTTGAGTTGATGCCTAATAGTGATTCCATCGCCATTTCATGTTTGGTTGTTGGAAACCATTCGTTGTGGAGAAAAACAAAAATGTAAAAGTCTTCCTTACTGTTCTATGCTCCAAGGAATTCTGATCTGAAATCTGTAAAAAAAAAAAAAAAAAAAAAAAAGAATAAAAACAGTAAAGCCTATAGTGTTTTGTGTGAAGTATTTTAGTGTCTTGCCACTGATCTTAAAGTGTGTTGACATGATGGAAGTGGGTATCAGTTTTACTCCAAAATGACATTTTGACAATGGATTGTTCAGTTTAGATGGCAGAGTTTGGGTTTGGCATAGAAGTCAGTGGTTTATCCTCAAGTGTTGTGTGTAGTGTGCTTGTGTGTAGAGTTTTGGCACTGCGAGCAGAATTTTGGAAATCGTGTTTAAGCAATCGATAAAAGCTGTAAGAATTTTGAATGTAGATAGCGATACGCAGAAAATACGTCAATACGAGACTAGGAACACAACACAGGCACGTATTTACGAGATTGCACAATCACAGAGTGTGAGACTCTCTATGCACTGCTACCACGCTGTGGCAATAACACGCAGATGTAAACAACGATGAGTAACGTGGAGAATGCAGTCCGGGGCTTTGTAGACCGGTAAGCTGGAAGGCCGGGACCGCTGTGTGACTCCGCTCCCGCGGGCGCAGGGGAAGTTGCCTTCCTAGCACACACAGGAAGGTGGGGAGTTCAGTGGACGTGGTCTTCAGGGAATTTTGGGCGTATTCAGCCCAAGGCAGGTATTGGGACTAATCCCTCTGACGCTGGTGGCAGTATGATCGAAGGAATATCCCCTGATCTTGGATGGCTGTCTCCACCTGCCTATTGGATTGAGGATGGTATCCCGAGGGAGGCTGACTGAGGCTCCCAGCTTCCTGAAGAAAGCTCTCCACACTGCGGATGTGAATTGTGGCCCATGATCGGAGAGGATGTCCTCTGGAAGGCCAAAATTTCTGAATACCTGCTTTAATAGGGCATCGGCAACTTGGAGAGCAGATGGCACGGCAGCAATAGGCACAAATTTACACAATTTAGAAAATTGATCGATCGATTATGTTTTAATTTCCAACCTTTCACAGTTTCAAAATGACAAAAAAAAGAAATGGGTCCGAGGCAAAAGTTTGGGCACCCTGCAGGGTCAGTTCTTAGTAACACACCCTTTGGCAAGTATCACAGCTTGTAAACTTGTAAACACTTTTTAGTACCAGCTAAGAGTTTTTAAATTCTGGTTTTGGGGGTTTTGTCCATTATTCTTTGCCAAAGCCTTCTAGTTCTATGAGATTATTTGGCTGCCTTGCATGCACTGCTCTTTTGAGGTCCATGTACAGATTTTCAATGATGTCGAAGAAAGGGACCGTAAGGGCTATGGAGAAACCTTCAACTCGCACCTCTTGAAGTAGTTGGTTGTGGATTTTGAGGTGTGTTTAGGATCATTATCCTGTTGTGGAAGCTGTCCTCTTTTCATCTTCAGCTTTTTACAGATGGTGTAAATTATGGATTTGCTTCCGTAATTTGCTGAAATTTAATTGTATCCATTCTTCCTTCTACCAGTGACATCTTCCCTGTGCCACTGGCTGCAACACAATCCCAAAGCAGGATGAATCCAACCACATGCTTGACAGTTGGAAAAGTGTTCTTTTCATGAAATTCTGCATCTTTTTTTCTGCGAACACACCTCTGCTCATTGCAGCCAATCAGTTCAATTTTAACTTCATGAGTCCACAGGACTTGTTTCCTAAATGCATCAGTCTTGTTCAGATGTTCCTTAGCAGTCTTCTGATGCTGAATTTCATGGTGAGGATACAGGAAAGATTTCCTTCTCATGACTCTTCCATGAAGGTCATATTTGAGCAAGTGTCACTGAACCATAGGGCTCTGCATCATGACTCCACGGAGTGCTAAATCTTGCTGAAGGTCTTTTGTTGTCAAACAGGTGTTTTGATTTACCTTTCTAGCAATCCGACAAGCAGTTTTCTTGTGAAGTTTTCTTGGTCTTCCAGACCTCAGCTTGACCTCCTCCGTTTCCTTCTGACTGCCATTTCTTAATTATGTTATGAATTGAGGAAATCGCAACCTAAAACACTTTGCTGTCTTCCTATTGCCTTCTGCTTTGTGGACATTAATTATTTTCATTTTCAGAGAGCTAGCCAGCTGCTTAGAGGACCCTGTGGCTTCTGATTGTTGGGCTAAGATTAGAGGAGTCTGGGTATTTATAAACTTTGAAATTTGCATCACCTGGGCTTTCCTAATGATGATTGTGAACAAGCCATAGCCCTAACAAGCTAAATACAGTCTGAGACCATGGTCAAAATTACCTGAGACCTCAGATTTTTTGGGGTGCGCAAACTTTTGCATGGTGCTTATTTCCTTTTTTTCGCCCTAGAATTGTACAAAAGTAATACACTGATACTGCTTAAAATGTCAAAGGTTTTTTTTTTTCTTTAAATTTATGCCATTCAGTGATCAGCTAATCTTCTACTTGCTTAACTATTCTCAGTAACAGAAATTTTGATCAGGGGTGCCCAAACTTTTGCAGCTAACTGTACACACAGATGCAAACAATGATGAGTGCCGTGAAAAGTACGGTCCAGGTCTTAGTAGACCGGTGAGCTGGAAGGCTGGATGTGTGGCCTGACCCCTATAAATTGATCTCCTTCTGTACCCTCCCATCCAGAAGTACAAACCTGGTGTTTTGGTCTCTTGACTTCATATGAAATGTTCTTTATCAGAATATGAGTGGGAAAAACTACTTATTGGAGTATACTTTGAAAAAGTTAAGTAATTTATTGTGTGTAAACAGAAACTTGCCCACAGGCAAAACTACATTGAAACTCAAACTGTTGTGAATGTGTCAAGCAACTCAGAAATATGATTGAAATGAAATGAGCAGCATTCACCCCCCACCCCCCCGTCAGAAGAGGTGGAAGAGAATCCTTACCTAACCCAATATGTGAGTCTGCTGTATCGTCCCTTGAGGTTTCATGTGTAACACCTTACATCAGGTTACACAGTCTCACCTGTGCTTCAGTAGGTCAACTGCATGACTGCATTGCGTCACTTGTTTGTCTGGGATGCGATTCTTGGATTGCATCACTTACAAAAAATATATTGTTAGAACAGGGCTGGGGGGTACTTCTCTGCTCCCTCTTTCTGGCCCCTCCTCTATTTAACTGCAGATCACAGAATTATCTTAAATAAACACGCCCCTCCAGCCCCATCCCCTATAAATTGATCCCTTTCAATACCCACCCATCCATAAGTACCAATCTGGTATTGCACACTAACAGCAAGTGCAACTGGGGCTTCAATTCATCACCCCCCACTATACTCCTGATTGGCTAAAGCCCGAACTGTCATCATAATTCACTCATTTACATATTTACAAATACTAGAAATGTATTTAGCAGAATACGGTTGCTCACTGGTCTGTCTGAACTCAAGGAGTCTGTGAAGAGTCATTGCAGTTCCTCAGGTGAGTATCATTCGTTCTGTTCACCTTAAGAATTGGTCCCTCATTCTTATGTTTTCAGAGATACGGATATATCATGACGCATTGAGACTGAAAGTTTCTTTCTGGACAATAATATGGTAGATGCAACAGGCAAACTTTGTCTTCTGGGCAAAGTGCCTCCAATCTTGGAAAATCCCAGGGCAGAGGAAGACACAGTTTCAAAGGGACAGGTTTCTCGAGCAGACAGTTTTCCCAGCGAGGACTTCCCTGAGTGGAGATAGTTTTCGCAGAACACAAAGGGCCACCCTGGTGTTATAAAGTACGGTAAATTTTGTACCATCTCCTAAACTTTTATCCTGGAAACAAACCTGCTATCAATTTCAATTGGGAAGTAAGCTGGAAATACTTCGTAATTGTTGATTGTATAATAATGTAAAATAAGGCTTTAATAGGAGAAGTAGAGGAAAAATGCAATTTTGTCATTTTGGCAGCAAACTGTGGAGGCTCTTAGTAATACAGCATTAACTGTGACAATATTGCTCATTTTACTTCTCTCTCCACAGGAACCAGGAAGAGAGAAACACTAGCTCTCAATTCTGATGGGAAAGTTAGACCCAAAAGCACAATAAGCAGCTCTGTGTTCAACTCCAGCATGCTTGTTAACCACTCCTCTTCGGGATCCAGTGTCCCGCTCTGGTACGAGTTTAAAATGTGCAAAGAGTCACCGTACGCATTTGTGTTCCTCTATATGATATATGTCTTTAACCTGGCGGTGGGCTTTCCCAGCAACATCATGGTGATGTGTCACATTGCCAGAAAAAAGAGCGACACCTCCACCTCCGATATCTTCATCTTCAACCTGGCCATCGCCGATGCCTACTTCTGCCTCATGACACCTAGTGACCTGGTGAACCGGCTAGTGCTCAGCAACAGGCATATATGGCAATTCCACCGCTTTGCCTACGGGATCAAGGATTCCACCTCTCTCATTCTCGCCTGCATTTGCCTGGACCGCTACATGGCCGTGGTCCACCCTATTGTGTTCTCCAGCATCAGGGACAACAAGATCAGGGTGGCCATTTCCATGCTGGTTTCGGGACTCATGATAGCTACTGCCCTCTGCAAGTGCATTTTGGGGGTGGACAGCACGAGGAATATCTTCACTGGACTGATTCTGGGTTCCTTTACCATCATGGTCTTCTGCAACCTCTCCATCATCTGGACTCTGAGGAAGTCTGTCGTTGGCAAAGAGAAGATGCACCCTGTGAAGAAGAAAGCCTTCAGAATGGTGGTCATTGCCCTGGCCATCATAGTCTTTACCTACCTCCCTCCAGTGGCTCTTTTCCCCTTTGCAGAATACTTCAACATTGTCAACTTCAAGTGTCATATCAGCATAGTTGTTTTTATGTTCATTGACATCAGCTGCAGCATCGAACCCCTGCTGTACATCTCCAAGATGGATCAATGCCATGCTACCCTGCCATGCTGCTGCTTCCAAAGGCCTTCCGATGAGCTACATAATGCAAGCTCATGAGCTATATCCTTATAACTGATCTTCATCAGGCTACGTCCACCTTCAAATTATTAGTAGCCAGTTCATTAGCCAAAAAGAAGATAAGATACACTTTATTGAACCCCATGGGGTAAACTGTCCTCTGCATTTAACCCATCCTATAGTAAGGAGCAGTGAGCAGCGCCTGGGGACCAACTCCAACTCCAGCTCCAAAGCTAGTACCTTGATTAGTGGTACTGGTAGGAGTGTTCCTATAATGCATGTTTTTCTGGGTGGGTGAAACCAGAGTACCCAGAGGAAACCTATGCGAACACAAGGAGAACATGCAAACTCCACACAGAAAAGCCCCAGGCAGGATTGGAACCCACGACCTTCTTGCAGTGAGGCAGCAGTGCTGACCATTGTGCCACTGTGCAGTTTGCAGGAAAAAAAAAAAAACCTCCAAAGCTTTAAGACTATGGCAACTTCATTTCCCAAAACAATCACTTACCTTGACTCCAGTAATTACTCAGGAAATAACAAATTATTATTGAAGGAAAAATTTTGGTTCAAACCCAAAACCAGAGACAACCACATAGATTAACGTAAATGCTGCTTGTTGCAACATGTTTCAGGTTAGTAACTGGATTTTATACCATAAAGAAATGCTTTCAAAAAGCAGCAAGAAGACAAATTATGATGTCTTTTCACATTAAGATTACCCTCTTGATGCTGATCACTGCTTCACATTGGTTATAGCGAAAGCATGAGTTCTACAACAATCTTAGCACACATTTTAGGCCGATCGGTTGGAACTTCACAATGGTGTTTATTTCCCTGTAATCATCTCACATCGAAGAATGAGGAATTGTGCAATGCGCTGAGCCCTTGGGAGCTGAATTCAGGAAATTGTGAGCAAATATAAGAGTTTGTCATGTAGTCCCTGCAAAAAATGTGCTATAGGAATCCTATAGGACAGTTCAATAGAATTCTATAGAACTTTAGCACCTCAAGTCCTATAGAAAAAAAAGTTCTGTAGAAAACCTCTGGAAAACTTTTTTTTCAGTTTGGCATCTTCACTCCCACCCGAGTTTTGAAGGCAACCATTTTATATTACATTTCCCAGCAATCCTTTCCCAACTTGCATCCCTGTAGCACAATGACCAATCGTGTGCTACTCTGACCGGGGCTCGAACCCAGATACTTCTGCTCCGCAATGTGGTTAGAAATAACCTTTCAGTTTACTGCACGACTGAAAGGTGGAAGTCACATCTTAATCACTTGCATAATGAAATCATGCAAAATTATTATTTTTTTAAACAAAAAAATCTGTGCTTGAACAGTTTTTGGAACTTGAATGATTTAAGTGTTTACGTGATTATTTTTCAAAACCAACCGGATGTGAGCAAATCTGGTTCACGCATTTGTAGGCGGATTTGATGCCAACCCGCTTAAAGGAGAAGCGTCACAATTACTGCGCATGCTCACAACTTTGAATGAAGTAAATCCGCTCAACTGCAAGTCCAAATCAAGGTGTGATTCTTCCTCTGATTATTAGCTTATGTTCTTCGTATCCCTTGGCTAAAGCTTAAAACAGCACTTAGAATCCTCAAAATTCCATAGTAAGCTCCTTCATGTAAAAAGCATAATGCTGGACTGACTGAAATGCATAACTACAATGCAAAGGGAAGACTGATTGGCAAGGATGGGATCAGATTATGACTTCCAGTCGAGCAGATTCACTTTCTTAAGCCGCCCTGACACTTGCACGATAAAAAGTTTAAGCCACGGCATGCGATTTGGCGTGCTAATGAGGGAAGTACTCGAGGGTGCGGGGTATGTGAAGAAGTGCGTGCCAGGTCTTGTTGGGAATTTCAAAAGTGACAAGGAGTGTGAATGTAGCTTAAATCTACATGAAATTCGTGACAGAGTGACAATGCGTGCCACTGTGTTAAACTATGCATGAACTGTGCTATAACTTAGGCGCAAACATGGGTCACGCATGGTGCGAACATTTTTTTTTTAAATGCATGAAAGGTGGCACGATATGGCGCAAACATATCAAAAACAAAACATTATGCAATGCAAGATGGTAGCTTGTGTCTGAGGCTGTGCTGTTTGTCTCCAGTCTATCTACACTGAACAAAAATATAAACGCCCCATGTCAAATTATTGAGTTTTTATTAACTAAAAACTGGAACCGGGATTTGTCTGTGAATAGCACTCTTCTCCAGCGTGCCAAGGGCCATCGAACGTGTGTGTTTGCCCATGCGAGTCGGTTCCGACGCCGGACAGCGGTGAGATCTAGACCACGGTGAGGACGCTAAGTGTGTAAATTGGCTTCTCGCAGGCGGTTACGGACTGTCTGTGGTGTGATGCATCTGTTGTGCAGACCAACGGTCTCATCCGCTGTGCGTGTCGCTGATCTGAGCCGATCTCGCGGGTGGACGAGCCGGACGTAGCGATCATGTGCTGGTGTGGTCACACGTGGCTGACATAGATGAGGTCGATTTGCAGTACTGCCCGTCTGTCGGAAACGAACTCTCAAACGGTCTATCGTAACCGATAGTTAACATTCAGCTGCACAGCGACCGCTGTGGTGGACATCCCTGCATCCAGCGTGCCAATGGCACATTCCTGCATGACCTGAGACATCTGAGGCATGACTTGAGACAAAATTTGACATTTTGGGGTGGCCTTTTATTGTCCCCAGTATAAGGAGTGTCTGGGTACTGCTGATTCTGTCTGATCACCGTCTGGAAATGCCACACCCATGTACTGAGTGAAATCACTGCATCACTGAGCAAATGTTCCCTGACAGAGAGATGGATTAAAAAATGGTACACAAATCAAGAGAAATATCGCTATTGTGCAAGTAAAAGTCAGCATATGCTCACTTAGAGTTGTTAACTCCATGCAGCATCAATATTTGACATGGGGCGTTTATATTTTTGTTCAGTGTAGTTTAATGTTTTACCATTTCTTCCTGTGTGTGTGCGTGTGTGTATATACGCTTTTTTTTCCCGTCTGTTCTGAAGTTGGCTAATCCCTCTCCCGCAACTCCATTTTCTCATCCCTGAGGGCATTAATTTTTAAAAAAGAAAATGCCTTAAAATGCAGATCTCTTACCTATTGATATACCTTCTTGGTTACCTGGCGCTGCAGATACCTGTGGCTGACGTGTCTTTGAACGCTGAGGTTCAGCAGAGCGCATCTATGCCTTGTCTATGGCCTGCCGCACGCTCTGTGACCCCTTCGGATTCGGATAGAGATCTTGCCAGGATGACACTACTGCTCAAGATGGGCTTCTCATCCTGGTCATGTTCTCCCCGAGGGATGCACCGGGAGGGTTTCGGTGTCTTTGGTCTTGGGGAAGTGGGAGCCTTTCTCCTTACGTGGAGTTCACCAGCGGCGGCAGCTCCATTAAGACTCAAGCAAGGAGAGACTGGTTTGTCTTACTGTTACTCCTATCAGGTAATATACAGCGCTGTGAAAAAGTATGTGCCCCCTTCCTTTTTTTTTTTTATGATTTGTCACACTGAAATGTTTCAGAACATTCAGGGGGCGCTTTTCAGATGGCCGCAGCGTGAGTGAACGCGTCTCAAGCTCTAGTCTGTATCTCTCATTCATTCACTTTTGTAAGCTCTGATTATCCTGATCCACTAATCTTTTATTCTAAAAGACCCTATATTTGCCAACAGTGATATAAGCTACGCTATTTAGCCATAAAAATTGTTCGTTTTTGAGCAGCAAAGTCAACAATGACCGAGCACCAAATGTCACTACAAACATTATGGGACGCCATCAAAGAAATGAAGACCGAACTGGTCACGCACTTTGATGCAAAAGTGGATCCCATTCACAAGAGCTTGAGCAGTATTGAAAGCTCTTTGACAACCCTTGGAGAACAAGTTGAAGTTGTGGAGCAGCATGTAGGAGCTAACGAGGACAAATGCAGGAGTATGCTGCACGGATGCAACAGCTGGAGAAGCAAAACTCCTACCTGATGGATAAAGTTGATGACCTGGAGAACCGAAGCCGATGCTGTAACCTCCGCTTCGTTGGTGTGAGAGAGTCAGCTGAAGGCAGAGATATCCTCGGCTTCATGTCCCAGCTTATTCCACATTTGCTGGGGCGAGAGAACTTCCCCACACCGCCAGTTATCGAACGGGCCCACAGATCTCCAATTGTCCGACAGAATGACCGGGCCAGTCCGAGGGCTATCATGATTAAATTTCTTAACTTCCAGGATAAAGTCAAAATTCTTTGTCTGGCAAGAGAGCAAAAGAATCTGGAACTTAACGGGACCCGCATCTCCATCTATCCAGATTTCAGTGCTGACCTGACGAGAAGGCATCGGAGCTTTGATGCAGTAAAATGTAAACTTCGTGAACTTAATTTGAAGCACTTTTTAAGTTATCCCTGCACACTGTGTGTTGTTGTGGATGGCAAACAACAGAGATTCAGCTGTTCTGAAGACGCTGAAGCTGTCGTCATGTCATCCCTCATGCCTTCATGATAAATACGCTAACTGTGCTAGTGCACTAGCCTTCAGTTGGTTATTTATGTTGGGACCCCCTTGAAAACGAGGTGTTACACCTCAAGGGGTTTATCCTAATAAAGGAATTTATCAACAATACTAGACCCGAGTTAATACAAAATGCAGTTTATAAATGATTTCATTTATTGAGGGGAAAAAGCTATCCAAACCTAATTCGCCCTATGTGAAAAAGTAATTGCCCCCTAAACCGGTTGTGCTGCCCTCAGCGACAACAACTGCAATCAAGCGTTTGTGATAACTGGGAATGAGTCTTTTTACATCACTGTGGAGGAATTTTGGCCCACTCTTTTTTGCAGAATTGTTTTAATTCAGCCACACTGGAGGGTTTTCGAGCATGAAAGGCCTGTTTAAGTTCATGCCACAGCATCTCAATTGAAGAAAGTCCAGACACTGACTAGGCCACTCCAAAACCTTCATTTTTTTTCTAAGCCATTCAGAGGTGGACTTGCTGGTGTTTTGGATCATTGTCTTGCTGCAGAACCCAAGTGCGCTTGAGGTAACAAATTGATGGTTGGACATTCTCCTTAAGGATTTTCTGGTAGAGAGCAGAGTTTATGGTTCCATCAATAATGGCAAGTCGTCCAGGTCCTGAAGCAGCAAAGCAGCCCCAGACCATCACACTACCACCACCATGTTTGACTGTTGGTATGATGTTCTTTTGATGAAATGCTGTTAGTTTTATGCCAGATGTACCAGGACACACATCATCCAAATACAACCCCAATTCCAAATAAGTTAGGACGAAGTGTAAATTGTGAATAAAATCAAAATGCAATGACTTTCAGATCACATGAGCCAATATGTTATTTACAATTTGAGACAGTGCGTTCAGGAACCACACACGAGAGCAGGAAATCCAAAAATCGTATGCCTTTATTGAGAGCAGGGTCAGGACCAGAAGACACAAGACTTGCCAAGCCAAAAACGAAATCCAAAAAACAAAGTCAACTAGACAGGCCGGGGTCAAAACCAGTAAAGCAGAAGTGCGACGGTACATAGGAAGTAGGCAAAAATCGTAGTCGAAATCCAAAACCGAGGGTCATACACAGGGCATCCAAACACAGTAGACGTGGTCATACAGAAATGGATCAAAATCCAAAAAGACAAAAACAAGAACAGAAGGACTATGGCAAAATCAAGGTCGGACGAAACAGTCGAGGAGAAACAATAATCGTTTGGCAAACAAGAGGCTCTGCACAAAGGAATATTGATCAACGTTCTGACAAGGGCTGAACAGCAGTGAGGACTCTGAATAGACACAAGGGAAGTCACATGCTATGCGGGGAACAGATGAATTGGATAAGAACTAATTACGGAGGAAGGCACACATGGGGAAGTCCTAAACCACAAGAATTGGCAAAGGCCAAGACACGGACAGGATCAACGCAGACAACCTATGACAGATAAACAGCTCCGGTCAAGGAGTTCTAAGTGCACAGACAATAAGTGCAGGAAAGCAATTAAGCACGTGCGAGAGATCTCACGGAAACGCAGGGAGAGGCAGAGAAAGCAATGCAAGAAGCGGAGACTAGAACAGGGCGATTGCTGAGATTGAATTAGTAATAATTAGCAGAGGTGCAGCTTTACAAATTAACCGAAGTGCTCATTAGTAAGTTAGTAATATATATATATGGATAAGTTGAGTTAGTAGATTATGATACAAAATATAAATGTTAGTATTATAAGTAATCTAGGAAAGCGAGGCGAAGGAAGTAAACGAGAATTGAAGTAACAATATGAAACACCAGAAAACCACTGAAATCACCCGAAGCAGGTAAGCACACAGACTGGGAAGACGGACTGAACCAACTGATCACAAGACAGGGGAGACAAGTGCAATGAAACCTAAAATGGCAGGAACAGAAAACCGGAATATATAATAACCTAAAGAATAAAGAAAAGACATAACCATGAACATAAAGCATGACATCAAACACTGAACGATGACACAATAGAACATAGATAACATTTCAAATGTTGAAACTGAGACATTTTACATTTTTACCCACAAAATGAGTTCATTTCAAATTTTCTGGCTGCAACAGGTCTCAAAAAAGTTGGGACGCAGGCAAAAAAGGGCTGAAAAAGCAATTAATATGTAAGAGAATCAGCTGAAAGAACATTTAGCAAGTAATTAAGTTAACTGGCATCAGGTGTGTAACATGATTGGCTATAAAAGGGATGTCTTAGAGAGGCTGAGTCTCTCAGAAGTAAAGATGGCCAGAGGCTCTCCAACCCATGAAGGCTTGCGTAAAAAAATTGTAGAATACTTTAAAAACAATGTTCCTCAACGTCAAATTGCAAAGGCTTTGAAGGTCTCATCATCGACAGTGCATAACATCATCAAAAGATTCAGAGAAACTGGAAAAATCTGTGCGTAAGGGACAAGGCAGAAGACCTTTTCTGGATGCCCGTGATCTTCGGGCCCTCAGACGCCACTGTATCACTCACCAGCATGATTCTGTCATTGACATTACTAAATGGGCCCAGAAATACTTAAAGAAACTCCTGTCTGTAAACACAGTCCGCCGTGCCATCCACAGATGCCATCTAAAACTCCATCAGGCAAAAAGGAAGCCATTGTTGAGCATAATCCAGAAGCGCCGCCATGTTCTGTGGACCAAGGCTCATTTAAAATGGACTGTAGCAAAGTGGCAAAGTGTCCTGTGGTCAGACGAGTCTAAATTTGACATTCTTGTTGGAAATCATGGGCGTCGTGTCCTCCGGGCTAAAGAGGAGAAAGACCACCCCTCCTGTTATCAGCGTTAAGTTCAAAAGCCAGCATCTCTGATGGTATGGGGATGTATTAGTGCATATGGTGTGGGACACTTACATGTTTTAAAAACACCATGAATACTGAAAGGTATATAAAGGTTTTAGAGCAACATATGCTCCCCTCCAGACGACATCTATTCCAGGGAAGGCCTTGTGTATTTCAGCAGGACAATGCAAAACCACATACTGCAGCTATTGCAACAGCATGGCTTCGTAGTAGAAGAGTCGGTGTGCTGAACTGGCCTGCCTGCAGTCCTGATCTTTCACCGATTGAGAGCATTTGGCGAATAATTAAACAAAAAGTCCGTCAAAGGAGACCCCAAACTCTCCAGCAGCTGGAAGCCTGTATTAAACAAGAGTGGGATCAAATTCCAATGGCTAAAGTCAAGAAACTTGTCTCCTCAATGCCCAGACGCCTCCACTCTGTGTTAAAAAGAAGAGGGGACGCTACACCATGGTAAACAGGCCCCTGTCCCAACTTTTTTGAGACCTGTAGCAGCCATAAAATTTGAAATGAGCTGATTTTGTGGATAAAATTGTAAAATTTCTCAGTTTCAACATTTGCTATGTTATCTCTGTTCTATTGTGAATAAAATACTGGCTGGTGTGATTTGAAAGTCATTGCGTTTTGATTTTATTCACAATTTACATTTTGTCCCAACTATTTCGGAATTGGGGTTGTAGTTCAACTTTTTCTTGTCAGTCCACAGAATATTTTCCCAAAAGTCTTGGGGATCATCAAGATGTTTTTTGGCACATGTGAGATGAGCCTTTGTGTTCTTATTGGGGAGTAGTGGTTTTTGCCTTGGAACTCTCCCATAGATGCCATTTTTGCCCAGTCTCTCTCTTGTTGAATCATGAACACTGACTTTAACTGAGGCAAGTGAGGCCTGCAGTTCTTTAGATGTTGTTCTGGGTTCTTTACTGACCTCCTGGATGAGTCAATGCACTCAGTAATTTTGGTAGGCCGGCGACTCCTGGGAAGGTTCACCATCGTTCCAAGTTTTCTCCATTTGTGGATAATGGCTCTCACCGTGGTTCGCTGCAGTTCCAAAGCCTTAAAAATGGCTATGTAACCCTTTCCAGGCTGAGAAGTCAATGACTTTGTTACTCAGCATGATGTGTTGGTTTTCGAGATCTTTTAGCGTACTTCACTTTATCAGATTCTATTTAAGTGATTTCTTGATTCAACAGGTCTGGCAATAATCAGGCCTGGGTGTGGCTAGGGAAATTGAACTCAGTGGTTAATCACAGTTAATTCAAAATTTAACAAAGGGGGCAGGGGGGAAATTACTTTTTCCACATAGGGCCAAGTAGGTTTGGATAGCTTTTTTCCCCTAATAAATGAAATTTTCATTTTAAGGGGACCTATTATGCTACATTTCAAAGTTTATATTTTGATCTTGGACTCCCCTAGAGTACTCCTGATTGTTCAAAGTCCAAAAAAGGGTCCTTATTTAGCTCATACTGCCATCCTCAAAAAACCCCATTTGTAGGCCATTGCAGTCTCTGCCTGAAACGTCTCGTTTGGGCGGCTCTTCCGCTATGGCCCCCCCCTCCCCGTGTGCCCACTTTCTTCTGATTGGCCAGCTCTGTGGAGGACGGACCTGGGCGAGACTCGGCAGAACGCAGTTTTCCGGGTCCGCCTCCCTAGTGTGAAACTTGAGACGCGTCTGCCATCTGAGCTAAGGAATCAGCGGGGAAATTCCGCAACCAAATGCTGTACATATGTATAGATCTAATGAAATGAACTTGTTCTAATAAACGCAGTAGCGAAAGTGGAGTATGCAGTGCGAAAGTCTGGCAGCTCAAGCTCGAATTTGCGATCTATCTATGGCTTCTATGGTGAGTACACCGATATTTCGACTCTATCGCTAGGATTGAGGGAAAGCTAGAATCCACCCCATACAGACAGATTTGTACAAAGTAGAACGGGTCGACATACGCAAGTGTGGATGCACAAGTGGTACTCCAGGAGAGGTTCGATAAGCGCTGACATAGATGATAAGATTGCTGTCATTCAATGTTATATTGCACATGCAATAGACCAGAGCACTAGCAAGCTGCTCACCAAAAGTGTGGTAGTCTCGGAAGTGTAAGACATTTCGGGGGAAAAAGCTAGATCTGGCTATTTTTTTGTGTGTGTATTGAAGATTGCTCGAATTAAAGTATCCCTCCCAAATGCCGCAAATATTATTGTGTTCGGATGCTATCGTCCACCTTCAGCTCAAGTAAAGTGGCCACTTCACCTACTCATCTTCTCCTAAATTGGACTAATCCCCCCTTTTCCACCGAGCTCGTTCCAGGGCTAGTTCGGAGCCAGAGCCTGACTTAGCACCAGTTCTTTACTTTTCCTTTTTTTATTTTAATAATCACACAGAATATTTACAGCCAAACCTATATCTCATATTCTAGTCTCTCTTCTCAGTCACAACAACATAAAAAAACAGAGAATAAATAAACAAAAATAATAATAATGAAGTAAAATAAAAAGCAGCTCATACAACAAAGTAAACAACCACAGCCACAACAAATCAAATATATCAGCTTTTCTTCAAATGTTTAAGAGTATATATGTACCAAAAAAAGAGAAAACATAGCAAGGTATGTTACATTGAACACAGCATGTCAATTTGTACTTTGAATAAAATTCAGTACAGGGTCCCAGATCTTTTGAATATTTCTCCTCTATCTTCATTGTAAAACCTTAGCCTCTCCAGATGTACCGTATTTGCCATTTCTCTCAACCATAATTCATATGTGGGTACCAAATCCAATTTCCACACTCTCAGAATGAACTTTTTTGCAATTATCATTCCACACAAGAGCACTCAGAGAGCACAGCACCTCCGTCATGCCAAGACAACTCTGTGCATTAGTTATTTTCGTTGGCTGATGTAGGGTGTTGTTGCATTCCACCGCCAGGTGGCAGCAAAACTCAAAAGCACGCCGATTGGAAATCCGGCCCATTGGAAAGACTTCAAAACTCCGCCAGCATAGCTGGATTTGAACTTTGGCCTATATCTCAGCTGTACTTTGGCCTAGATAAGCCAAAATTTAATCATGTGTTCCTCTTGTGCTACTCTAAGATCGCGCAAAGTTTGGTTAAAATCTATCTGGCCGTTTTTGAGATATCCTGCGAACAGACAAACAGATAAACGCCGGTAAAAAAAATACACAATAAAATAGCCAACTTTTCATGTTTATTGGCATAAAGTAAATTACTAGTTGCTCCAAGAATGGCCATGAGAGGGTCAGGTTTCCAACATTTTCCAAATTCCTCAGAGAAACAATAAAAGATGTTTTTCCAAAATGTATACAGTTTTACGACATGACCAGAAGGTGTGACTTAAGTTGCTGACCATAAACTTGCACCTATTAAAAAAAGGTGAAAAATTTGTTTAAAAAAAAAAAACTACGTAACTTTTCCCTAGAAGAGTACAACCTATGTAATGTTTCAAACTGTATAAAGCAATGTCGGTAACACTGACAGAACAATCATGTATACTCTTTAAACATTCATCCCATATCTCATCTTTAATTTCTATGTTAAGCTCATCTGCCCAGACTTGTTTGAGTCTTGCTGAGTCTACCACAATCCTATTATGCAGGATCTGATAAAAAAGGGAAACAGCCCCACGATTAACTGAGATCAAATTTATTTAATGCCTCTAGGGACTCATATTTGTTTAACCCTTTAAGCCCTACGCCCCGGTACCGGGGGCCGGTGGTTACGCATAATAAATACAGCATGTTTCCAAATCGCACCTTTGTAATGCGGCATATCCACATTTCAGGAAGAAACTAGGCACAAAGCTCATTTAGACCATTTTTACCTCAACTGAACACAATTCAAGCACCGAGCAAGTAAATAAGCATGTAGCAAAACATAGGATAAAATCATATCAGCGCTGAATCGCAAGAATTTCTCCTGAATTTGAACTTTGCATAAAAACGATACCTCAAATGAAAGAGGAAAGTCCACAGAATCCAAGAATATGAGCCCAGTCATTTTAAACCTGTTGTAGAAATTTTAAATTGTATTCCTGAAAGAAATCAGACTGAGACAGATGAGAGTAAATATGATCCTTTACTACGTGCGAACATAGGGTCCAAGTTACGTCAGCAGAACAAAAACAAAGAAAGTTCTTGCTTGCTGGTGTATAAGTAAGAGTACATCTTGACAACCTCCTCCCCCCAAGCTGATTTACACATCATGGTATCAATCAGAATGTTCTTGCAGACGACGCAGCCCACGTCAAGCTGACCCTGAGGTATCTTGATACATCTCAGAAGAAGACAGGTGGTTCCTCCTTATCATCTCCTGGGCTTATCTTTTTGGCGGGTGAGCCGGACTCTCCCTGCACTCCTTCTTCTGAAAACACATATATTAAGAGAGAAAAAGAACATCTTAGCCTGTTAGGGTCCGTCAGTACCGCACGGTTCGAGACAAACCATATGCAATGACGCTTTTTACTTACATATTGGCCAGATTATGGAAACTACAGCTACACAAGGCCTAGGTTATTCAAAAACAAGCAAGGATATACAACTAATATCTAAAATGAACAAGAACAAGCAAGGATAAACAATTTATAATAAAGCAAACAAGTACATCAATATTGAATTGATTCCACACTGACACCACACTCAATGAACAGCAGACATACACTTTTTTTGCCAGTCTACAGCGATGAGCAAAGAAATATCTTACCTTTGATACTTTGTCATAAAAAAATTGTTTGAGGGTAAATCCACGCTTTCTATTGTTAGCTCAATGTGTCCGTGTTATAACCAAACTAGATCTGCAAGTCTCAAAGCATGTCTTTCTTCTCGAGCATTGCTTCAAAGATCTCAGTTCCTCAGCATTCAGCTTGCTTGCAATATATTTTCCTCTCTGTGATCAGCTTGTGATGCTTTCAGTAAGATTTTGCCAGTAGCCATTTGATTTTTTGGCTTCTGACGTTTCCAATGAGCCCTGAACCAACTTTATCGCACAAAGCTAGCCTTAGCTAGAGCCATGGGTTCCCAGTGCGTCAAACCGAGTCAATGGGCCATTCGAATATACTTAAATAGCGGGACAATATAAACACTAAACAGGTTTGTTTGTCATATTTTTGGTATAATTATTCGCTAAATATTCGACTGTCGTTTTCAAAGTCATTTCCTGCCAGAAATGCCTGAATACTGTGGGCACAACAGTACAAACAAGGTAACTTGTTTTCTTCACTCAGTCTTTATATTGGCAATTTGACTAAGTTGCATATGTCAGCTGATGTAGCATAATGGTTAAAGATGAAAGACTGCAATGCAGGCGAGAAGAGTTCGATCCCCTATCAGTAGTGCTTTTAGGGAGCAACGGTAGCATTTTTCATGTATAAATAATTGATGGGGTTTTTGTTCTTTTGACTTTTTTCTATTTTTTACCATTTCTGTTGTATTCATGGTCTTATCAATTTGTTTTTTTTTTTTTTGAATAAATCTGCTCCAATGGAGCCAAACTTCATTTTCTTTGTATTTATTGTCTTTGAATGGAATGGTATAGGCTATAGGACTGGCAGAGATAATAATTTAAAAAATATTTCTGAATTCAAAAAATTAAAAACTGGTTGTTTTTGGGTGGAACGTATGTCTGTAGTGACATAAGTGAAATTATATGAGTTTTACAGTTTAATATCTGAGAAATTTGATTATGCACACAAGGTACCTGAATTGCAAATTTGGAGAAGCCACTTAGACGTTCCTCTCTAATTGCGTCCTGATTTACTTGATTAGAATAAACTTTGGCACAGATAATGGTGGGATTCTGTGCTGTAAATTTTTAGAGGTATCAGACAGCAACTAATTAAGTTTACAAGGGATAGAAGTAAAATTTTGTTTGGTGCAAAATGAGGTCTTTGATTTATACTGTGTTCCATCTTCATTTACTCTGACTCTGACTGATTTTTACACCATGGCAGAAATCCCAAAAGGTTTTACCTTTATTATGATACCAAGATTGTTCAAATGGACAAAATAGTTGCAGAGATATACTCATTTCATTTTGAGCTTGCCATTTTTGAAAAAGAGGCTCGGGGCTTAAGGGGTAAAGATTTCAAAGTAACAAATATTTTTCCTGACATAATTTCTCATTTGTAATGTGCAAATGAGGCAAATTTCCCTTCAATATACAGATCACCCACATTATAGATACCCCTTTGTTTCCAAGTAGAAAAGACTATATCATTTAAACCAGGTAAAAATGAATGATTTTCACAAATTATCCAGATACATTTTAGGAGCCTTAATATAAACTTTTATTTGTTTCCAAACTTTTATAGTATTGCCAACAACAAAACTGTCACGGAAGTATGATTTGTTCACTGAAGTAGGACTGTTGAGGAGTGCAGGTAAAGAAGTCTTTTTGCAATGCAGTCATTCAATGCATAGCCATGCTGGGCAAAAATCTGTGTGGGGGGTGTGGGAGCCCAGGGGCGGGGCCAGAGGGTTTTTCCACCAGAGAATATGTGGAAAGTACAGACAACACTGCCAGCCCAGGCAGTGTAGCAGCGGGCAGCCTCCACCCAGGAATCAGAGGGTCCCCCATGTCATGTGATCCCCAGTCCTCCTCCAGTCAAACAAAATATTGTTGAGGAGATATGAATTGTCCTTGAGAGCAAGACACTGAACCCCAAAATCAGGACTGTCTCTTAAAAATGTAAACTGATGTGCAGTGTAGCACTTTATGGCGGGGTGGCATGGCCTCCACCATGGGGTGAATGTGAGGCATCCAGAAAGGTAAAAAGTGTCCTTGAGCAAGACACTGAACCCCACAGGGTCATGTCATGTGACTTCGGGCAGCCTATATAAATAGGGTCAGTCCATTTACCATTTACCATTTGTAATTCCAAATGAAAGGTATGATAATTGAATCTAATTGTTTAAAGTAAGACTGACATATAATCTACAACATACAATCCAAAATAACACCTTCACTCTATTTCCAACTTGGTCCAGGACTTTGGCATCAGGAGTAATCAGTATTTGGAATATCTAAGACTCAAATCCTCAATTACAGCTAAATATAACATCACAGCTATTGATCTCGACCTCCCCCCATCAATTACAGATTTATTAAATATCAAAACTCCACTGAAACTTCTATCAAAGATATATAAAATCATATCACATACTGACAAATCTATTTCACTCCCAATAATAAAATGAGAAGACCTTTCAATGTCTCCTGATGCCGATTTTTGGCCCAAGATCTGCGGAAATATCTACACAATGTCAAAAAGTACGAATCTACAATTAACACAATACAAGGTTCTGCACAGAACACACATCACTGGGCATAAGATGTTTAGAATGGGATTCACCTCAGACACCTGCAGTAATTGTACTCATTATACACCGGATACATATATTCACGCTATATGGGATTGCACACCAATACAACAATTTTGGGTGGATGTCACATGTTCACTGTCTGTTGTCCTGGGCTACCACATCCCCATATCCCCGTTACTCTGTCTATTAGGCAACACATCAGTTTCAAACTTACCAGCTTCACGTAATAAAATTCTCCTTTCAGCACTAACTATCGCCAAGAGAACAATCCTGAAGAACTGGAAAACAAAATAGAATATAACCCTTGCCGAGTGGAAAAATGCAGTCATCGACCACATTTCACTGGAAAACTTCTCGCCTTCTAACCAACAGTCTGCAATGGATTTGCCTGCCAGCTGGTCACCATTTAATATTTTTTTTTTACAAATCTGATACCAATCCCCCCTATAGTTCCTTAATTATAATCTATCATATTTCTAATTTCTTTAGCTATCTTGCTTGACCCTACACATACACACACACACACACACTCATACACGCGCACTCAAGCACATAAATGCGCACACACGCTCACACATACGCACACACAGCCACACACACGATAGTCCAGCCTCTATCACCCCTCAATCACTGACGGCTAACAGTAATTTGATGTGATTTGTCTCCTTGTTTGTTGTTGTAAATTCACATTAAAAATAAAGTTGTCCTCCGAAGAGGGGGGGTGGTGGCGGGTCAAAAAAAAAAAAAAAAAGTAATAATAAATAAATAAATAGGAAATAAAAAGTAAGACTGAAGGACATGACATGGAATTGACTGAAAGAGATGAAGAAAGCATGGGAGAACAACCATCTTGATTGCATTAATCTTTCCGACCATAGAAATTGGGAGAGTTTCCCATAATACAACATTACATTTAACCTGTGCAATTTTGTTTTGCTAGTTCACTCGTCAAAGATCACATGGACTTTTTGGAACAATCACGCCAAGAGAATGCATTGTATGTCTTTTTAAAAGGTATGGACTGCAAATAGGTCATATTGACCTGTCACGAAACCGGCATTAATTCACTTTTTTTCCCAATTAATGGAAAATCCTGAGAAACTGCCAAAAGTATTGATAAGAGTCAAAAGAGGGGGTATTGATGCCGGTGGATCAGAGATGTGCAAAAGGATATCATCCGCATAATGAGAGATAGTTTATATCCATACTTAATAGGAGATATTAAAGGGTTCTGTCTAATGCTAACAGCCAATGGTTCAGTAATAACTGCAAACAATAAAGGAGAAAGCGGACACCCTTGGCTAGTCCCCCATCTGATTAGGAATGGATGAGAAATGTCCCCCGTCTGATTGGGAGTGGATGAGAAATGTCCCCCGTCTGATTGGGAATGGTTGAGAAATATTTTGATTTGTTATAACTGAGGCAGTTGGGTGTGAATAAATAATTTCAATCCACTTCATGAATTCACTAATTTCATTAATGTATACATCATATAAGGCCACTCGACTTGATCAAATGCGCGTTGCGCATCTAAAGAGATGCTAACGGCTTCTTTCGTGTGTTTAGTATATAAAATATTAAATAGGCGACACAAATTAAAAAACATGCGTCTACCTGGCATAAAGCCAGTTTGGTCGGGATGAATGATCAAACATATGCGTTCTTATAACCTATTTGCTAGAACTTTTCCAAGAAATTTAGTTTCAATGGGCAACAATGAAATAGGGCGATATGATGATACCATCTCAGGGTCTCTGCCTGGTTTAGGAATCAATTAAATATTTGCTTTGTGGACGGCAATCTAGAGGTCAGCCTGGAATGGTTCAACATACGGAGAAACATAGATGATATTTTAGGACCAAACACTTTGAAAAATTCTATGTTAAAGCCATCTGGACCTGCCGCCTTATTGTTGGGGAAAAAGGAAATTACTTTTTTAATCTCATGTAAATTGATATCAGCTTCCAAGATGTCAACTGAGTCTGTTGACAATTTAGGCAGATTCAAATTTTCAAAAAAACTTTCAGAAGCTTCAAAATCTAGTACGCCCTGTGATTGGTAAACATTTGTATAAAAATCAGCAAAACATTTATTAATTTTTTTCCGGGTCCATCTGTAAAACACCATCTGTTGACGTAATATGGTGAATAGCTCTAGAGGCCCGTCGTTCTTTGCTTTTCCAGAGGCTACGCACCAGCTCCTGGCTTTCTAAACTGGTGCCAGAGCAAGCACCAACCCCTTGCTGGTTTAGAGCCAGGCATGAATTATGTCGGAACGATACGGTAATATTGACCTTTCTCCTTCTGTCAGGCCGGGTTTATTTTCTCTAGCAGCACAATCTAGGACGGGGCACTTGTTAATTGTTAAACTTGTTAATTATCGTAGGATAATTCATCATCGCAAATGCCGGGAACCTTGATAACAAGTGTCTTATTATGACCGCTCCCAAGTCGGGAAACTAGCTTACAAGGAAACTCATGCTGAGGAAGTGCCTACTTTTTAGAAAAAAACATTGTAACTGGATCTGACGCATGTCAATTTTTTATTATTTTCTTTTAAGCATTGGTTTCTAATTGGATCAGACACGTATCTATGAATATTTTTTTTTAAGAAAATAAAGCTGTTACTGGATTCCATGCTGTAGAGTTGCAATAATGTTTTTGTTCCCCACCTAAACATTTCAATCAAGGAGACATAAAACAAATACAAAGGTCAACTCAGCTTAAAAGTTTACATCTGAGACAAACATGCGCAATGAGGAATAGAGGTATTCAAACTCTGCTCATCCGATGCCCCATTGTAAAACAATCTGTGCACTCTCTGGGGTAATTGAGTCCTGGTTTGATGAGTCTGCATATTGTAATTTTTTTTTACGATCTGGTCTTAGGTGGTCTGTATAGGAAACAAAATACAAAAATTGGCCTAGGTTTCACAAATCTGAAGCTATTTCAGAATCAATCATTACACTCTGGGATAATCTTATCCTGGTTTAACAAGTCTGAATATTGCACTTAAAAAAAAAATCTGGTCTTAGGTGGTTCCTAGGGAAAGAAAAAAAAAATGAAAATTGAACTTTTCTATGTTTCCACAAATCAGAACAAGGTTTCTCAGATCTGAAACTGTGTTTTAGGGTGTATTCACACTTGGCTTGTTTGGAGCAGTTGTTCCGACACAGGGAGCGTTTTTCCCCCAGAGATCGGTTCGTTTGGGCTGGTGTGAACACAGCAAATGCACCCTGATGTGGAACAAAACAAGCGGGCCGAGATTGCCAAAAATATAGCTATTTTCTAAAGAATAGATAGCATTTCTGGGACGGTGCAGTTCTACTTTGAGTCTTTTGTGGTAGGTTTTTTAAATGGGTCTGGTCTTTATGGGGAAAAAGGGTTAAATCGACCTTGCCTTTGGTTTCACATATCAGGATAACATTTCACACATCTGAGGCATGGTTTATAAGCATTTCAGGATCTTATTGTGAATATTTATCATGTTTGATGAGTCTAAGTATAGCAGTTTTTTTTTGTAATCTCGATCTGCTGTTATGAGGCCTGCATCAGAAAAATAAAAATGCCAATGGCCTTGAAAAAATGCTGCAGTTCAAACAATCAGAAGTGCAGATTGAATATCAAATAAAGACCATTTTGTTCAATAATTCCTTTCCATGTCACGAGTTCCCTGATACGTTAAGTTTTCAGTTCACGAATTCGCTTGAGTTTGTCCGAACACTGTATATACAGCCATTAAGCCTTTTTTAAGGTGGACCGGAAAATTCCAATTGGAAGCCAACTTCAGCCTCGTGAGCTCAGTGTAGTTAAAGTCCGTCTTCCTCCGATATGACTGATAGAAAGCGAAAGTATACCTCTTAAGAGACTCCAAAAATGCAGCCGCAGATTCAGGAGCGTAAAGGGGGTCCGTGTATTTTGCGGCCAACATATTTTTTGTTTTGAAATGGGAAAACCAAAATCGGGAAACGAGCCAATTCCCGATTACCAGTTAGAAATAGGGAAACAAAAAACGGATAACAATCTGATTTTTGTTTGGATGGTTTAAAACTGAAACGAAAAAAAAAAAGATTTGTCATCATTTTTTTGATTTGCATATAAATGGAAACCGCGAATTAAATAAGTGTGGCGGAAATTAGTTTCTTGATTTTGCAATGCTTTTTTCTTGTGACCCGGTAACTACAGAGTGGAAAAGTCCCATCCTTTTAGGTGATCCCCACGGGACCTTATTGTCGAAAATATTTGTATGGTAGTCAATAGTTAGTTTCCATCCACCTGTTTTAATTCACATTTTCAATTTGCGCAATAAAAACCCGAAAGGAAACACTGGAAATGTGGAAAAATTTCCAAATATCGCAAAAAAGTTTTTACGCTTGGGGGAGGTAGAAAAGTTGGTATATGGATAAAAGGAAAATGCAAATAAGTGCTCTGGAAACAGATGTAGCGAATAAACGGTGACGCTCATTATCAAGTGACTTCTGCTCACTGTACAGATGATACGTTGCGCTCACTTCTTCTGCAGTGGTATTCTGTCAGACTGCTGGAGAATTAGCGCCACCTATTGCTTATCTCGATGAACCAACTCCAAATATTCACATAACAGTGGTGGATGGAAACGTGCATGAATTCGCATTTTGTTTTGCCAAATTTCCGAAAATTCTGTAAAAATTTGCAATACATTTGGATGGAAAGCCAACTAATGGCAAGAAATAGACTAACAGACTAAAGCCGTGGACATGAGGGGGTGATTTATTAAACGTGGGTACCCGTCCAAACGGGTTCATTAAGCCTTCGAAATGGCGTTGTCGAGACCCCGTTCAGAACTCTTGGAAAAAAGTACTAAGAAAGAAAAGCAATTTTCTGTTACGTGCATTACCACCTATTCTCCCCGCTCACATGTGATAAAAACAGTTTTTAAAAAATACTGGCACATTTTAAAATCGGACCCGGAATTAGCCCCGATTTTTAAGGAGCCTCCTCTCTTTGTGTACTAACGTGGAAGGAATTTAAGGGATTTGCTAGTCCACGCAGATTTCGCATGGAACAAACCCGGACCACTTACGCAGACACTGCTATGTTCCATACCCTTCGGCAACTATCGCTGTGGGAGTTGCGCACAATGCAACAACACAGAAAAAGCCCGCACATTTTCTCGTCCACATACAAATAAGGTATTCCCAGAAAAAAGCGTTTTCACCTGTGCTTCCACTCATGTTGTAGACATGCTGAATTGTCCTTGTGGGTTACCCTATGTGGGTAAAACAACTAGGAAACTGAAACAAAGGATCAGTGAACATAAGAGCACTATTCGGAGGAATGATCGTGACTACCCTGTAGCTGTACACTTCAATGATGTGAAACGCGCTACTTCTACGTTAAAATTTTGTGGCATCGAAACTGTAAATGTACCACGTAGAGACGGTGATAGGTATGGAGGGTGATTTGTGCCATAATTCAATACAATACACTTATTGAAATACAATACATGTGTAACAGTAAATACAATACAAACATGATTAAATATAATACACATATTGAAAATACAATACATATATTGAAAATACAATACATGTGTAACAGTAAATACAATACAAAAATGCTTTGTTTTTCAATGTGAGTCAGGAATATTTGTGCCAAAATTAAAACAATACAACCGCATTGTATTTTTGAGATGTGTATTGTATTTCGAGATGTGTATTGTATTTCGAGCTCTGTGCCAAAAACCTCGCATTGAAATACAATGCACCGTGTATTGTATTTCGATATGCAGTTTTGGCACGATGTAGGCTGGTTCTTGGCTAGATACGCCCTGCGTGGCCAGGATTGGCCAGGCGCGGATTTAGTTGGACCCACAAACCTAAAAAAATAAATGACAGTTTCCGCAGAGCCAGCGAGCTGAAATCAGTCCGTTGTCACAGCACGTAGCTAGCGAACTGTCAGCAGCTGCTGATACATGAAGTGGACATGTTAGCTTCCTTTGTAACTGTACACAGTTACCATCGTTTAATGAATAAAGCGTGATTACTTGGCTGTTTTAATATTTACGGTCATTATCCCTGGAGCACCTATTGTTAACCGCCCCACAGGACGATCTCGCGTCTTTGCATTGACTTTGAATGTAATCTGTCGTGCGAAAAATTCGTTTCGCGTCCAGTGTGAAAGCAGCTTAACTCAATTCTGTAAAATGAGCGATTGTGACGATATGAATGTTTTAATGTCTTTTGTGTGTTGAATAGCTTTGTTTTGTTGCCAAACGTAGTTTTAGCACAGAGTGCACAGTGAGCAAAGACCGCTTTTA
This sequence comes from Gymnothorax javanicus, assembly GCA_029692085.1. Classification (NCBI taxonomy): domain Eukaryota; kingdom Metazoa; phylum Chordata; class Actinopteri; order Anguilliformes; family Muraenidae; genus Gymnothorax; species Gymnothorax javanicus. The sequence goes on along the minus strand of CM056200.1, from coordinate 31,008,991 downwards.
ATTAGCTAGATTGTATTCAGTTAATAGCCTACTGAAAATGAACGTTACTTATGTGACATCCTGCAGCGACGTGCGCCGTTAATTTATGTCTGAATTGTAGTTAATGATCTACCTAATCAAAATTGGGTTTTTTTCTTTCAACGTTAACTTATTTCGAATATTTGAACCTAAGTCACGCTCGGTTGGTACTCTGATGTATACCATGGTCTGGATGAACACACTTTTCTGATTGGCTGGCAGGTGTTAATTAAAACCGTGAAACCGCACAGATAGTTCGGCTACGGTAATTTCACCGTTCGAAGTTCGAAATTCATCTGCTAGCCAACCTATAACCATAGCAACGTTAGAGCACTGGCATTTGGCTGGGTATAACAGAAACCAAGATACTCATTTATCTCCAGGGGGCTGTTTCAATAAACTTTACTAGTCCGACCGAGTCAGACCATCTGTCGAGTGAAAAGTCGGACCTTCGACAGACCATGTCCGTCAGTTGTTTCAATAAAGCAAAAGTAGTATGTCCGACCATGGTCCGACGCGGACGGACGGTTCGTCACTGTTCGTTCGAAGTTGCGTGAGAATTTACACCTCAGCGATGCACTGCTTCGCTATTTGACGTTCAAATATTCGAAATAAGTTAACCTTAAATGAAAAAAGAAAAAAACCCAATTTTGATTAGGTAGCTCATTAACTACTATTCAGACATAAATTAACGGCGCACGTCGCTGTAGGATGTCACATAAGTAACGTTCATTTTCCGTAGGCTATTGACTGAGCAGTCCAGCTAATTAAAAGCAATCTTTGCTCACTGTGCACTCTGTGCTAAAACTACGATTGGCAACAAAACAAAGCTATTCAACACACAAAAGACATTAAAACATTCATATCGTCACAATCGCTCATTTTACAGAATTGAGTTAAGCTGCTTTCACACTGGACGCGAAACGAATTTTTCGCACGACAGATTACATTCAAAGTCAATGCAAAGCCGCGAGATCGTCCTGTGGGGCGGTTAACAATTCGAGGGTTTGGAGCACAAGGGGCGTAATAGAACATACCCCTTGGAGCACAAGGGGCGTAAGTCACATTTTCCAAATTTTACAGGAGAGCAAAAACAAACTTTGCATTGATTGTAACTATTTCATTGAGAGCCATATATTTAAGCATTCTATAATGTTATAGAGATAAAGTTGTAAGGAATTCATATTCTAAATGATAATAAACAAAAAACTCTGACTTACTATTACATTTCAGCCAAGAAGCCCAACAGGCGATAGAAAAGGCACTTAACGCCTTTTGTGCACCAACAATTCCTACTATTTTGTGAGTTGTTAAGGGCGTAAGTGACATTTAAAATACTGATACTACTGAAACAGAGAGATTAATGCAGAATTATCTTTAAAGTCTCTCTGGTTTCTTGCTCCTCTCCCTCATCACTGGTCTCCTCTCTGATTCCTTGCTCCTCTCCCTCATTACTGGTCTCCTCTCAGGGTCCTTGCGCCTCTCCCTCATCACTGGTCTCCTCTCTGATTCCTTGCTCCTCTCCCTCATTACTGGTCTCCTCTCAGGGTCCTTGCTCCTCTCCCTCATCACTGGTCTCCTCTCTGGTTCCTTGCTCCTCTCCCTCATCCCTGGCCTCCTCTCTGATGTTATCGCTGGGGTCTGGCTCCTGTCTCTCATCCCTAGCTTCCTTATCTCCAGAATCCTCCATCTCTCTTGCTTCCTCCCTGGTTTCTATGGCCTCAGTGGTATCTACCATCTCCCACTACTGTTCTTCACTGAAAGATGCCTCACCCTGAGCTTCATCTGACATACAGAGAAATAGCCAATGGATTAGTATTCACAGTACTTAATTAATTTATTGAATGTATTCATTCTTGAATGGTGTACCGATGTGAATGTTGTGGCTGATGCCGATAACCAATTTTGACATTGCTGTTATGGCCGGTAGCCGATATTTACCAATGTCGATATTTGTATATAATATGTTTTTATGATAAACAAATATTTATTTCCGACATACTGAAAGTCACATGCATAATATAATAGATTATGTGAATGACTGAATGAATGACTGAATGAATGGTACCAGCCTAAAGCTTTGTCAGCACTAACTGTGAGCTATAGCAAAAGTGATCCTATAAAACGGGTGCTTCCCATCCTTAAATGTGATTGGCTGAGCCGCGTTCCATGGCGGTATAAAATCAGTGTAACCCACTGCATTCTGAGGCAGACCGCAGCACAAAATATCCCTGCGTGCCTGGCCTAGCACCCAACTACTCTGCGCTCAACTGACTTGTTAGGTAACGTTTGTTTCAAGACTTTTGTAAATCTAGCTATCAAGCTAAAGTGATATCGAACTCTATAGCTAGTTTGCTAACTAGCTCGCTATTTCAGTGTTAGCGAAGTGTAGCCTTTTAGGCCACTAACCAGTTGGCTATCTACCTAGCTAGCTATAGCATTATAGAGTTCGATATCACTTTAGCTTGCTAGCTACGTTGCTAACTAGCTCGCTATTTCAGTATTAGTGATAAATTGTTGATTTTTTTCTTGTGTGTTTATTTTGTGGGTCATATGTAGGGTAAACACATCCATTCTAGTGAACGCTAGCTAGTTGACAAGCTGGCTAGCAAACTAATACGCAATTCAACATATTTTCCTGGACACCGACAAGTGTGGAGGACAAAAGTCAATCTTGCTCCCTACTCTCGCTGCTGGTTGTAATGATATGGCAGATCGGCGCGAGTTGAGAACAAGGAAACTCGAAAACTGAAACCGAAATGAACGTAAAATTATTTAACGGGGTCTTCGGGAGACCGAAGGAGACATTCCAAATAGCCTGCTTTCATGGTATATCTACATTAACGAGCCCAAATAGCCTGATGTGATTTGATAATGGCGCTAGATGAAAAAGCAATCTTAGCGTCTGTGTTGCTTGCCAACCATTCTGCCCACTCTGTCTTGCTTGGTGGAATAGTTCTCAATTTTATTGTTGCATTATTACCAATAAATTGTTGATTTTTTTTCTTGTGTGTTTATTTAATGGGCTATATGTAGGGTAACCGTTTTATATCACTGTAACCCACTGCTTCTCGGGGCTTATTCCTTTATTAAGCAGTATGGCTTTGCGGCTAGCTAATTAGCATTAGCTTAGTGTGAGGATAGTAGGTTAACATGTTGATCAAAAGGCTAAAACTTTATCAATACTACTTCCATTATACAGCTATTTACTTGTAACCGATGGAATGTAGTTCAACTGGAAGTTCTCCAATGATGTGTAGTAGCACTTGCTCAGCTTCTGTGAGCTCTTCTCTGGCATTACCATCCATGATGACAGTCAAAATGGGCCAGTGCAGGTTCTGTCAGTGTAAGTGTGGCACTTACGCCTTTTGTGCACCAAACACAGTGCACTTACGCCTTTTGTGCTCAAAACTGAATTTAATGTTTTTACTTGCGTCTTTGGTGTTTTAAGCCTTTTGGTCACTTTGATTGGACAAAGTGATTAAACCAGCATTCTGATTGGATAGAGCTTGTCAAGACCTTTCTAATGATATAAAAATGTCATTTTACCTCAAAATGTCACTTACGCCCCTTGTGCTCCAAGGGGTATGTTCTATTACGCCCCTTGTGCTCCAAACCCTCGAATAGGTGCTCCAGCGATAATGACCGTAAATATTAAAACAGCCAAGTAATCACGCTTTATTCATTGAACGATAGTAACTGTGTACAGTTACAAAGAAAGCTAACTTGTCCACTTCATGTATCAGCAACTGCTGACAGTTCGCTAGCTACGTGCTGTGACAACGGACTGATTTCAGCTCGCTGGCTCTGCGGACACTGTCATTTATTTTTGTAGGTTTGTGGGTCCAACTAAATCCGCGCCTGGCCAATCCTGGCCACGCAGGGCGTATCTAGCCAAGAACCAGCCTACATCGTGCCAAAACTGCATATCGAAATACAATACACGGTGTATTGTATTTCAATGCGAGGTTTTTGGCACAGAGCTCGAAATACAATACATATCTTGAAATACAATACACATCTCGAAATACAATACTCATCTTGAAATACAATACACATCTCAAAAATACAATACGGTTGTATTGTTTTAATTTTGGCACAAATATTCCTGACTCACATTGAAAAACAAAGCATTTTTGTATTGTATTTACTGTTACACATGTATTGTATTTTCAATATATGTATTGTATTTTCAATATGTGTATTGTATTTAAGCATGTTTGTATTGTATTTACTGTTACACATGTATTGTATTTCAATAAGTGTATTGTATTTCAATGTGTGTATTGTATTGAATTATGGCACAAATCACCCTCCATAATAGGGACCTGTTATTAAAAAGACGTGAAGCATTTTGGATTTTCACGCTACAAACCTTGGCACTGAGGGATCTAAATGATGAATTGGCACTCAACGTCATGCTTTGATTTTAATACTACCAATGCCTTGATCCTATTCTCTCTTCTTTTCCCCTTTTTAGGGACAGTATGTGAAAAGATGTAGATATCCTGTTCTTTACAACAAAGAAAAAAATGAGATATCCTTTTTCGGTACCAGAAATATGCTGTATTTGTTTTCAGTGTTTTTTGGGTAGCCTGAATACTGTTTTATTTTTTGAATATGTTTTCGCTTTATTTCTTATTAGATATGAATTGTAAAAAAATATGCTAATTAATATCTGTCTCTTTCTTAAAAAGGGTGGATTCACTGACTGCTGATAAGCTAGTATGTGCCTCCCTTTCTTGGAAAATGTGGTCACTGCAGTACCCATGTAAATCTACCTGATGAAAGTCACACGACCGAAACGTTGTTGACAATAAAGTTTTTTTTGCAGAGAAGACAGTGTGCGGGAGTTTTTCCATTTCTAATTTGCCGACCTTTGGTCCTCTCCTACGCACCTGTCAACCTACTAGGTGTGCAAAAGCCTTCCTACCGTACATGTTTATCCACAAAATGAGCTTATTTCAAATTTTCTTGCTGCAACAGGTCTCAAAAAAGTTGGGACACGGGCAAAAAAGGCCTGAAAAATCAATAAATACATAAGAGAATCAGCTGAAAGAACATTTAGCAAGTAATAAAGTGAACTGGCATCAGGTGTGTAACATGAGTGGCTATGAAAGGGATGTCTTAGAGAGGCTGAGTCTCTCAGAAGTAAAGATGGCCAGAGGCTCTCCAACTTGTGGAAAAAAAATTGTGCAATACTTTAAAACAATGTTCCTCAGCATCAAATTGCAAAGGCTTAGAAGGTCTCATCATCAACTGTGCAAAACATCATCAAAAGATTCTGAGAAACTGGAAAAAATCTCTGCGCATAAGGGACAAGGCCGAAGACTGGATGCCCGTGATCTTCGGGCTCTCAGACGTCATTGCATCACTCACCGGCATGATTCTGTCATTGACATTACTAAATGGGCTCAGGAATACTTCAAGAAACCACTGTCTGTAAACACAGTCCGCCATGTCATCCACAGATGCCACCTAAAACTCTATCATGCAAAAAGGAAGCCATTGTCGAGCATGATCCAGAAGCGCAGCCATGTTCTGTGGGCCAAGGCTCATTTAAAATGGACTGAAGCAAAGTGGCAAAGTGTCCTATGGTCAGACAAATCCAAATTTGACATTCTTGTTGGAAATCATGGGCGTTGTGTCCTCTGTACTAAAGAGGAGAAAGACCACCCCTCCTGTTATCAGCATTCAGTTGAAAAGCCAGCATCTCTGATGGTATGGGGATGCATTAGTGCATATGGTGTGGGACACTTGCATGTTTTAAAAAGCACCATGAATGCTGAACGGTACAAGAACAACATATGCTCCCCTCCAGATGAAATCTATTCCAGGGAAGGCCTTGTGTATTTCAGCAGGACAATGCAAAACCACAAACTGCAGCTTTTACAACAGCATGGCTTCGTAATTGAGGAGTCCGTGTGCTGAACTGGCCTGCCTGCAGTCCTGATATTTCACCGATTGAGAACATTTAGCACATAATTAAACGAAAAGTCCATCAAAGGAGGCCCAAAACTCTCCAGCAGCTGGAAGCCTGTAATAAACAAGAGTGGGATCAAATTTTAATGGCTAAACTCAATAAACTTGTCTCCTCAATGCCCAGACGTCTCCACTCTGTGTTATGAAAGCAGACGGGATGCTACACTATGGTAAACAGGCCCCTGTCCCAACTTTTTTGAGACTTGTAGCAGCCATCAAATTTTAAATGAGCTCATTTTGTGGATAAAATTGTGAAATTTCTCAGTTTCTACATTTGCTATGTTATCTCTGGTCAATTGTGAATAAAATACTGTCTGGTGTGATTTGAAAGTCATTGCATTTGGATTTTATTCACAATTTACACTTTGTGCCAACTATTTCGGAATTGGGGTTGTACAATTTTTTTAACCTTACATAACTGAGTGAGCAGTAATATCAGGACAGGCAGGAAATATGTACCAATTTGTGTTAAGGTTTAAAGTATGCTATACCTGAACAGTACACATGCTGGCAACAGGCAAATTATGCACCTTTGGATTTGGGTGAAAGCTCTAGTGGTAGCTAAAACTCCAGGTCTCTAACAAACTACAGAGGAATGTGCAGACATAACATTCCAAAAGGAGCCATAAAAGGTTATTTGAATTGATGACAACCCTGCTTAAAATTCCAGCTAGGGTCCCAAGCTGGTTTGTGATGACTATATCCATCCTGTTGGTAAAACCTATTCTCTTTCTGGGTAAAGCAGGTGAACCTAGTTGAGCAAGCTGGTGGACGGGCTGGGCAGCTGCTTGATCAGCTTACATTGGTTTGGCTGGAATTTTCGCCGGGATGGCATGCAGAAGACCTGTGTTAACTGACAAAACATTGAAATAGGACCCCACTCAAGTTCTTCAGAATAATGACAACAATGGTTCAATATTTGCTTGCATTATTTAAATTGGGCATTACTAGCTAACCCTGGGAGCACTTCAAAATATTGCTATCTTAGCATGAATCAACATTCTTCATTGTGAACATAGCTAAGTTCACCCTGAGAGTACTAAATCTACAGCCTCTATCCGTGTAATCAAAATCCTTGTAAACTAACCATCACATTTCTGGAAATAAACATTATTTCTTAACAAAGCATCAGCTACTGGAATTGATTTGCATGTTCTGCATTCGGGTTGAGCATTACAATTTTTACCGTTCGCCGTTAGACTCGAAAGTTAGTTAGCTTACTAACTTTAGTGAAAATAATCGATAGTTTTTGATGCTTAGCTACATGATAATGTTAGCCAGCTGGCATTAGTCTCTTAACGGTCACCGAAAACTTGCAGAGCCAGTCCTGTATTCTTGCTCTAATGGAATCGACTAGCCATATCTCCTTCTGAATAGCTGTAGCCTCCGGCATAGCCAAAAATAGCAGCTAGTTAATACTTTAAAGTGTGCCAAGCAAACAGCCTTTTTGGCTTTGGTGACGTATATTGTGCTAGATGAGATGTAATTCACTGAGTGAATGTTATGAGGTACTAAATGTACCTCATAATCTTATCAACAAACTGCTAATTTTTTGACTTGCAAAATTATCTTTTAAATCAAGTAAATCATACGCGAAATTCATGGTAAAATCCAAACGGGATCAAAAAAATTGTTTGCCTCTCGCCACTGACAATTTTTTTCTTTTTAAATAAAGTCCCATGGGGATCACCGAAAAGGGAGGGACTTCGCTACTCTATCGTTACTGGGTGATAAGGAAAAAAAAAAAAAAGCATTGCAAAATCAAGAGACTAATTCCACCACACTTATTTAATTTGCGGTTTCCGTTTATATGCGCATCAAATAAAATCAGATAACGTATCATTTTTTCATTTTATGTTTTAAAGTAAAACAAAGAATGGAAAATGGATTGTTATTCATTTTTTGATTCCCTATTTCTAAATGGGAATTGGGAAACGGCTCATTTCCCGATTTTGGTTTTCCCATTTCAAAACAAAAATCCGTGGGCTGCAAAGTACACGGACTGTAAAACTATGTTTCAATTAATATGGCTGAAATTCGACTGCGACAGGCTGTGGGGCAGACACAGGGCATCGCATGCGTTCTCTATGTTTCCATATAAATGGTTGAACTACGCTATTTATCTGTTTTCGAAGTCATGGTAGGACCCAACACAGCACTACTTAAACAGCACCTCATGGTAAACAAAGAGCTCATCATAACTACAAGCTACTTTTTAATCCAGAAGAAGAAGCAAACAAAAAGAAAGCACCGTTAAAGATGCTAAAGAAAAAAATGGCTGGAATTATGTTCTGTTGAATAATAAATTCTGATATTCTAAATATTCTGCTTCATCCTAAATTGCAAAAATTAGATGAAATTATGTTCAAACTTCGTAAAACTGTCGCCTGAAAACCACTAGCTACTTTGTTACCATCTTGTAACAAACTTACGTGTGTGATGCGCAGGAACACTTCTGATCTACAGAATGGCATTACAAAGCTCAGATCATAATTTGAAGTGGTAGGAAATGCTTTTGATTCACTGAGAATGGTAAATACATCTATGTTGCTGCTGAAACCTCGGCTCAACACTGAACAAGGCAGTAAATATACAGTACTCATTATACTCATAAGGTACTCATTCTTTAAACAAAATACACTGAAATACACTCCAAGAGCCAAAAGAAAATTGTGTGGAAAGAAACACTTCATATAAATACAATGATATGCTATTTTTGACGTACCCGTGTCTGCATCGGTGCCGGACTTCAGCCGTATAAATAAAAACATCGCTTTTAAAAGGTGAATCTGGCCTTCATGAAGACACCAAAGGTGGGTTGAATGGCCAAATCCGCAATACGTTGCCACGAGCCATCGCTTCCCCCTCAGTGTTGAACTCTCGCCGTCTTTGCAGGACCTCCGAAGACAGATCGCAGTAGATCCATATGTGAGAGCCAACAATGAGAATGTTGCGCCTCTTCATAGCAGCCCAGAATATAGCCTCTTTTTGGGAGAATTTCAGAAACCGCACCAAAACGCTCCTCGGTGGCTTGTTTGGAGCCGGAGTGGGAGCTAAGGCTTGGTGGGCGCGTTCAATCTGCAGTGGAGGAAAATCTGGGGGCAAGCCAACCAGACTTAGTAATGTTTTCAAGAGAAAGTTTGCGAGAGAGACGCTCCCCTCTGCCCTTTCTGGGAGGTTGACAATTTTCTCATTTTTACACCGCCACGGTTCTCAGGTCATCGACCTTCAACCGCAGTAGCTGGGCCGTTCTCTGACAAGTGAACCAAAATGTGACACACGTGACCAGATGTCAGCAAATAAAGAAACACTTTGAAAATTAATTCAAGGTGTCAAATTTATTCCTTGCTATTTTCCATACCCCAAAACTATGAACATTCTAGATTTTTCAACTTCGCAGAGTTTTTGAAGTCAAATAGAGTTATGAAAAGCCTGTTTCCTGTGAAGTCACACACGTGACCAGTCGATTTGACCTCTGACCTTAAGTAGTTAAAGTTAATGTAACAAATAAAATTTTTACTTGATAGACTTGGATAAGTAGTACTCCTATATAAGGTCCACAGTCATGAACCTCCAATGCTTTTGTAATTGAAGGAGATTTTTTCTACTATTTGTTAGATTTTTGGTCACACACGTGACTAAGAATGGCCCAGCTCCATTATTGTCACCGTAGAAGACAGGCTGGCGCCGCAGGCAGCACAGCCGTCCTCCATAGCGAAGACTCTGCCTTCAACTTCCTCCGCGCGCTTCTCCAGGTCGGTCACTCTGTTGGCAAGGGTAGGGAGAGAGTTTTCAGCAGAGGTGACGGATGTTTTCATATCACCCAAGGCTCCATCAGTGACATCCAGGCAAGCGCCAACTGATTGGTCCATGTCGTTCACATGAGAGGCAACAGACTTCACTTCAGTTAAAAGTTGCTCCATAGTCTCCAGGTTGTTGGCTCTGGGGCGGTCGCTTGAGCAGCTTCAACCTGCTGATCCTCGTTAGCAGCACACGTGGCCGCTTGTTTAGTTTTTTTTTTATCTTGCCGTTAACGGAGCTCGACGAAGAAAAAATTGGAATTTGACGTTTTTTTTTTTATTATTCATCTCTGAAGCAGAGTTTGACTGGTTGTTTGGAGATAACTTTGGAGAAGGTAGCGAATTTATGTGAAGCCTGGAGCGGAGCAAAATCTCAAGCGTCCATCTTGTCTTGGGTCATGTGACCGTTTTCCAATATTATAAATATTTTCAAGATCTGAAACATTTAAGCATGACCTTGATAAAAAAAAGAAAAGAAGTTGGTCAGGGGGCAAACACTTTTTCACAGCCACTGTCTTGTATGAATTTCATTGTGATTACTGAGTGATGGTAGGATTAAGCTGTTTCAAAGTTCTGAAGGCTTGACACTTCACATATGAACTGATGCAGGGCTTCCCAGTCCAGCTCCTCGAGACGTACTGTCCCTGCAGTCTTTCCCTGTGAGCCTAATTTAGCTTACCTGCAGTTAAAAATTATATCTGCCTGTTGAATATGGAGATCATTGCTAGTGTTGGAGTGAAACCCTACAGGACAATTGATCTCAAAGAATTGAATTAGGTAGCCCTAAACAAATCACATGTCATTGTGTCAGTCCCCAATTGGTCAGACAGTAATGAAGTCATTACTTACCAATTGCGGATTATCAGTAAACTTATACATATGCTGACCGCTATGCAAGGGAATAATTTTGGGACAGAAACTGAAAATAATTGATGGACATGGAACCTGGAGTCATGGTTTGTTTTGTATATTGAATAAAAACATAACCCTCCTGGACACAAGTGATCAGGATACAGGGGCCTTCTGGGCTGTCTGACCGTGAGGAGTGTTATGTCGAGCTATTGCAGTTTCTCAGGTAAGTTATTCATTCTTCCAATCGGATAAAAACTCTTTAATGTCTTTAGCTGTGCTTGAGTGAGAGACTTTTGCAGACAGTAAAAAATAGACCCAAAGGGCAAAACTTGTCTTCTGGAAACACTGTCTCCAATCTCAGGGAGCTCCAGTGCAGTTTCACAGAGTAAAGCTGGTGTATCACAGGAGAGGTAGTCTTCCCAGAATACAAAAATTATCCTTACGTCGAACAATGCAACAAATTTGTGCATAATAGGCCAGTATGTGTTTCCATCCCTATTATGCAGTAACTGTGTTATGATGAGGAATACTTTGGAGAGTAGAATAATGTGAAATAATTCTGGAACCAGTTTAAGAACATAATGTAGCCTTGCAGTCAGTTTAAGTGGTGAGTTCAGTTAGGCATGACCATGTAACTTACATTCACTCTCTTTTCTAAGGATCATCGACACTCAAACCTGCTGGATGAAATAAAACCAAAATGAACAGCGCTGTCATCAATTCTAGCCTACCCTTCAACCACTCCTCTTTAGGATCCAGTCTCCAACTCTCAAACACATTCCAAGGGTGCTATATAACACTTCTTGGGTTTTCGCTTCTGGTGATCGAAAGAAGTATCAACATATTAGTGGGCTACCCTCTCAACATCATGGTGATGTGGCTGGTGGCCAGAGAGAAGAGTGACTCTTCCACCTCCAATATCTTTATCTTCAGCCTGGCCATCGCCGATGCATTGCTCTGCGTGATGAGCCCCATCTGCTTCTTTGCCTTAATTCTGCTGAAAATCTCATATTTCAATGATATACTGTTATTTATCACAGGGCTCAAAAACAACTCCCCACTCTTTCTCACCTGCATTTGCCTGGACTGCTACGTGGCCGTGGTCCACCCCATTGTGTTCACCAGCACGAAGGATAAAAAGATCAGAGTGACTATTTCCATGCTTGTTTGGGGGCTCATGATAACCATTGCAGTCGGCAGGACATTGTGGTTGGACATCTCAGGTGACATCTTCATTGGGCTGATCCTGGCTGTCCTCGCCATCATGGTTTTCTGCAACATTTCTATCATGTGGAATCTGAAGAAGTCGGTCTTGGGCAAGGAGAAGATGCACCGCATGAAAAAGAAAGCCTTCAGAACTTTGAAAATCTATCTGGCCATCATAGTGTTTCATTACCTGCCTATAGCTGTTATCATGCTCTTTAGACATAAGCCTGATTTCCCAGAAATGTGTGACATTCAATTGATTATGTTCTCCATAATGTACTTCAGTACCATCACTGCACCCCTTCTCTACATCTCCCAGAATAAGCAGCTGCCACGGCTGAAAAACTTGCTCTCCATCTGCTGCCGAAGCCCCTCCCCTGAGTGACATAATGTAAGCACATGAGATTTATGCTTATGATTGCCTGTTACATTGCATTTTCCCTCTACATAAATTTGTGAAATTGAGTTCATGAAATGAAGCAAGAATGTCATAGGCAAATACATTATCTTTGATTTGACTGTAATTAGGATAGAGATGATAATGAACACAACTACAACCCCAATTCCGAAATAGTTGGGACAAAGTGTAAATTGTGAATAAAATCAAAATGCAATGACTTTAAAATCACACCAGCCAGTATTTTATTCACAATTGACCAGAGATAACATAGCAAATGTAGAAACTGAGAAATTTCACAATTTTATCCACAAAATGAGCTCATTTAAAATTTGATGGCTGCTACAAGTCTCAAAAAAGTTGGGACAGGGGCCTGTTAACCATGGTGTAGCATCCCCTCTTCTTTTTAATGCAGAGTGGAGGCGTCTGGGCATTGAGGAGACAAGTTTCTTGAGTTAACCATTGGAATTTGATCGGAATTTGATCCCACTCTTGTTTAATACAGGCTTCCAGCTGCTGGAGAGTTTTGGGTCTCCTTTGACTGACTTTTCGTTTAATTATGCGCCAAATGTTCTCAACCGGTGAAAGATCTGGATTGCAGGCAGGCCAGTTCAGCACACAGACTCTTCTATCACGAAGCCATGCTGTTGTAACAGCTGCAGTATGTGGTTTTGCATTGACCTGCTGAAATACACAAGGCCTTCCCTGGAATAGATGTCATCTGGAGGGGAGCATATGTTGCTCTAAAACCTTTGTATACCTTTCAGCATTCATGGTGCTTTTTAAAACATGCAAGTGTCCCACACCATATGCACTAATGCATCTCCATACCATCAGAGATGCTGGCTTTTGAACTGACCGCTGATAACAGGAGGGGTGGTCTTTCTCCTCTTTAGCCCGGAGGACACAACGCTCATGATTTCCAACAAGAATGTCAAATTTGTACTCGTCCACCACAGGACACTTTGCCACTTTGCTACAGTCCATTTTAAATGAGCCTTGGCCCACAGAACACGGTGGCACTTCTGGATCATGCTCAACAATGGCTTCCTTTTTGCATGATTGAGTTTAAGGTGGCATCTGTGGATGGCATGGCAGACAGTGTTTACAGACAGTGGTTTCTTAAAGTATTCCTGGGCCCATTTAGTAATGTCAATGACAGAATCATGCCGGTGAGTGACGCAGTGGCGTCTGAGGGCCTGAAGATCACGGGCATCCAGTAAAGGTCTTCGGCTTTGTCCCTAATGCACAGAGATTTTTCTAGTTTCACTGAATCTTTTGATGATGTTATGCACTGTTAATGATGAGACCTTCAAAACCTTTGCAATCTGACGTTGAGGAACATTGTCTTTAACCTTTTCATTACCATTGTCGCATTTCCGCGAGAGCGCCGATCCCGCATCACTTACCATTGTCGCTATTTTGCGCTTTGAGAAAGTCCCCCACAAAAACTGTCAAAGCTCCGCAACAAAACACCCCTTTGGACGAGTCTGGTATCGCACAAAACGTCAGTGATGTCATCAGGCTTCCCTTAGTCCCCAATTCTCCGGTTATGCATAGTCCCTCACTGACTTCACCGTCATTGCAGGCAGTGCGTTCTGCAGCACGTGTATCTCTGTTTGTACAGAAATGCGCGTGTATCTCCATTTGTACAAAAATCCCACAGAGGAGAAATCGTCTTGTCTTGACAAACCAAAATACGGTTTTTATCCTCATTTTCTGTTTTTACTTTAGGAAAAACTAAGCAAAGATATTTGTCAATGGAAAGGTAAATGTATTTTGAACATGTTTTCTGGACATAAAATTGTCCATTTCTGGTGTTTTTAGTTCGAAAAAGGGGTTGAAAATCCACATTCAATATCATGCTGAGATAGCACAAAAATTTACGGTAAGCAAGGGTTGTCTTATTCCCAGTTAGCAGTAGTGAAAGGGTTAAAGTATTCCACATTTTTTTTAATGCAAGCCTTCACAGGCTGGAGAGCCTCTGGCCATCTTTACTGCTGAGAGACTCAGCCTCACTAAGACATCACTTTTATAGCCAATCATGTTACACACCTGATGCCAGTTAACTTAATTACTTGCTAAATGTTCTTTCAGCTGATTCTCTTCCATATTAATTGCTTTTTCAGCCCCCCTTTTTTTTAGCCTGTGTTCCAACTTTTTTGAGACCTGTTGCAGCCAGAAAATTTGAAATAAGCTCATTTTGTGGATAAAAATGTAAAATTTCTCAGGTAACATTTCAAATGTTGAAATTATGTTCTATTGTAAATGACGTATTGGCTCATGTGATCTGAAAGTCATTGCATTTTGATTTTATTCACAATTTACACTTCGTCCCAACTATTTCGGAATCGGGGTTGTATATTTCCATTACTTTGAATAGCACCAATTCACATTACTGTATTTTGATGCGTAAAGCATAATGTGTCAGCTGAGTAGCATCTAACGTAATGTCTATATGAATGCACTTATAGCACTACATAAATTCAGTACGAACACTGCTTAGCAAACCATTTAATAACCATTCTTCATTCTTAAATTAGTTACAGACCTTCATACTTGATGACAAAACTTGATGACAGAAACTTGACAGATGAGATCCAAAATGATGACTTTTTTGTGCATGATTCGAACAAGCACTGAACATACATACTCATTATTTGTGGTACAGCTTTTATGAGATTGAAGTTTTTGGTAGGTGGAAACATCAGAGTTTATGAAATCTGAACATCTAATGTTCGTGAGCAGCATCTGAGATCAATGGGAGTGATACAGGTATATTCGACGGTGTGGCTGATTTTCATCTGAACAAAGATAATACGAGTCCTAAAAAATGCAACAGTTGAGCATGAGATGAAGATCGGATAGATGTACAACTCCAATTCCAAAATAGTAGGGACGAAGTCTAAATTGTGAATAAAATCAAAATGCATTGACTTTCTGATCACGAGCCAATGTTATTCACAATAGAACATAGATAACATTTCAAATGTTGAAACTGAGACATTTTACATTTTCATGCACAAAATGAGCTTCTTTCAAATTTTCTGGCTGCAACAAGTCTCAAAAAAGTTGGGACACAGGCAAGAAAGGCCTGAAAAAGCTAGCCTAAATTACGCAGAGCATAAAATTGAGTACCACAACTACAATCGATGTTAAATCGCACTTAGAAATGTATTGAGACAGTATTTAAATTAAAATCAAGACAGACTTTATTTGAAAGGGAATTGTGGGGGGGGGGGGGATAGAAAGGCATGGCCTCCGGTTCGCTGACATGCAGAAATTCATGGATGAACTGTTCAATGCACTCCAAGAGGCTCAGATGTCTCTGGGGAAAGACAGAAAAAACGGAGCTTTAAAACAAAGGTAAAAATAACGCAGTACAATGTGCGTAACATTTCACGGTAGACCCACATTTTACTATACTCCACTGAATGGTTATAAGTAGGGTGAAGCTAAGTTACGTGAGCAAAAAGTGAATTAGCTTGCCAGAATTGACAAAAGTTTAAGGCTCCTGACTTTAAAACATATCGGTTAATAAGGCACGTGCAGTGCGTTGTGTGTTCCGTTTATTGTCTTGAGTCCGGTGAAGATAATGGAATTCGCATGCGGACGAGCAAGAATCGTCTGACTTCATTAATGTGGTTATTCATCGTTGAACTAAAGAGGACACGAGCCTGGGGCGCGTTTCCCAAAAGCGTAGTTGCTGCAACTTACGTAGTTCGTCCATTCACAGTCATTGGTTCCAACTGTGGAAGTTAGCATCTGTGATTTTGGGACACGCACCCTTGAGCAGTGTCGCGTTACACAACAGCAAGTCAACTATTTTGCCGACATTTTTAAGTTGAAATCAATAGTATTACTTCCCTGTTAAATAACAATAGTTTTAAACATTTGATATTGCATTTGTGTTTTAAAATTGTATCTCAAACTATGATTAAACCTTTACCGGTGGCTATGTTTTTTTTTTTTTTTTTTTGTTGCGCTCATACTGACATCAGGGTGCAGTCTGCAGTGGTCAGAATTCCATTTCCGGAGAAAAGTGATCGTAAACACGCACCCTGGGTCGGAGTTCCACGAGCGCGAGCCGTTCTCATGGACACCTCAGATACCATCGCGTTCATGAGCCCCACACTATGCATATGTGAGCAAAAAGTCACCCAGCGCATGTCCGCGTGGGTCCGGAAGCTTAGCCCTCATGTTGGCGTGCTGCGCCATTGAGCAATTTCCATTGAAATGAATGGGTGGGCATTTTCCAATTGTGTATCTAGTGAAATATAATACATCCTTGGTTATCAGACATCTTTTGTCAGAAGTGGTAGCTCACATGCCCAAGCAATTTAACGTTGGGATATACAAATCTCTTTTTATCTGCATTTAGAGGTATATTTCCTTTTAGTTTGCTTCATCAAGCATTTTACCAACAGCTTATGGACTGTACTCAGCATCACGAATATGAGTTAGCTGGCCAGCTGCGGCGTTGTGGAATGTTGTTTGACATGAGCTTAAAAAAATGCTACCATTTACTCTTGGAGCAGTTGTTAGGTTTTTGAACAAGACAATGTTTAGCCATATCTGTATTTTTTTTAATTTCAGTGGGACTCCCCAGTAGAATGAAGGCGAAATTTAATGGGTTTTTTGTGTATTTGTATTGTTTGTCTGTCACAAACAAGAGATGTTGCAGTACCACCTGTGACAGGTTTTCGGAGCTGGGTTTGTTTTCAGTGAAAATACTTATGAGGAGGGCAGAGAGCCCCCTTTCTCCAGGAAAGAATTTAAATTCAATTCATGAAACATAACCGTCCAAAGCTGCTAAATTGAGGTAAAAAATGATCCATAAAGCAAAAATCCTGCATTGTTCCTCGACTTTAATAAGCAGCTATTGTAAGAAAAATTAAGTGATGAAGTGATTATCTGATCTCGGGCTTCCACTTCCAAATGCGTGGGCCGCAAAGTACACGGACTGTAAAACGATGTTTCAATTAATATGGCTGAAATTCGACTGCGACAGGCTGTGGGGCAGACACAGGGCATCGCATGCGTTCTCAGTATTTCCATATAAATGGTTTAACTATGCTATTTATCCGTTTTCAAAGTCATGGTAGGACCCAACACAGCACTACTTAAACAGCACCTCATGGTGGACAAAGAGCTCATCATAAGTACAAGCTACTTTTTAACACAGAAGAAGAAGCAAACGAAAAGAAAGCATCGTTAAAGATGCTAAAGATAAAAATGGCTGGAATTATGTTCTGTTGAATAATAAATTCAGATATTCTAAAGATTCTGCTTCATCCTCTAAAATGGAAAAATTAGATGAATTCATGTTCAAACTCCGTAAAACTGTCGCCTGAAAACCACTAGCTACTTTGTTACCATCTTGTAATAGGCTTAAGTGTGTGAAAAAGGAACACTTCTGTGATCTACAGAATGGCATTACAAAGCTCAGATCATAATTTGAAGTGGTAGTAAATGCTTTTGATTCACTGAGAATGGTAAATACATCTATGTTGCTGCTGAAACCTCGACTCAACACTGAACAAGGCAGTAAATATACAGTACTCATTGTACTCATAAGGTACTCATTCTTAAAACAAAATACGCTGAAATACACTCCAAGAGCCGCAAGAAAATCGCGTGGATAGAAACATTTTTGACGTACCCGTGTCTGCACCGGTGCCAGACTTCAGCCGTTTAAATAAAAACATCGCTTTTAAAAGGCGAATCTGGCCTTCATGAAGACACCAAAGGTGGGTTGAATGGGCAAATCCACTAGAACATACACTTGAGCCATCCCATCCCCTCAGTATTGAACTCTGTTGCCGTTTTTTGCAGGACCTCCAAGACAGATCGCAGTAGATCCAGTATGTGAGAGCCAACAATGAGAATGGTGCGCCTCTTCATAGCAGCCCAGAATATAGCCTCTTTTTGGGAGAATTTCAGAAACTGCACCAAAACACTCCTCGGTGGCTTATTTGGAGCTGGAGCGGGAGCAAAGGCTTGGTGGGCGCGTTCAATCTGCAGCGGAGGAAAATGTGGGGGCAAGCCAACCAGACTTTGTAGTGTTTTCTAGAGAAAGTTTGCGAGACGGACGCTCCCCTCTGCCCTTTCTGGGAGGTTGACGATTTTCACATTTTTACACCGCCACGGTTCTCAGGTCATCGACCTTCAACCGCAGGAGCTCCATTATTGTCACCGTAGAAGACAGGCTGGCGCCCAGGGCAGCACAGCCTGTCCATGTAGCAAAGACTCTGCCTTCAACTTATCCTCGGCTTCTCCAGGTCGGTCACTCTGTTGGCAAGGGTAGGAGAAGTTTTCGCAGAGGTGACGGATGTTTTCATATCACCCAAGGCTCCATCAGTGACATCCAGGCAAGCGCCAACTGATTGGTCCATGTCGTTCACATGGGAGGCAACAGACTTCACTTCAGTTAAAAGTTGCTCCATAGTCTCCAGGTTGTTTGGGTCTGGGGCGGTCGCTTGAGCAGCTTCAACCTGCTGATCCTCGTTAGCAGCACACGTGGCCGCTTGTTTAGTTTTTTTTTTATCTTGCCGTTAACGGAGCTAGACGAAGAAAAAATTGGAATTTGTCGTGTTTTTTTTTTTTTTAATTCATCTCTGAAGCAGAGTTTGACTGGTTGTTTGGAGATAACTTTGGAAAAAAATAGCAAATTTATGTGAAGCCTGGAGCGGAGCAAAATCTCAAGCGTCCATCTTGTCTTGGGTCATGTGACCATTTTCCAATATTATAAATATTTTCAAGATCTGAAACATTTAAGCGTGACCTTGATGAAAAAAATAAGAAATTGGTCAGGGGGCAAACACTTTTTCACAGCCGCTGTCTTGAATGAATTTCATTGTGATTAACTGAGTGATGGTAGGATTAAGCTGTTTCAAAGTTCTGAAGGCTTGACACTTCACATATGAACTAATCCAGGGCTTCCCAGTCCAGCTCCTCGAGACATACTGTCCCTGCAGTCTTTCCCTGTGAGCCTAATTTAGCTTACCTGCAGTTACAAAATATATCCGCCTGTTGAATATGGAGTGTATCGCTAGTGTTGGAGTGAAACCCTACAGGACAATTGATCTCAAAGAATTGAATAAGGTAGCCCTAAACAAATTCCATGTCATTGTGTCAGTCCCCAATTGGTCAGACAGTGATGAAGTCATGACTTACCAATTGCGGATTATCAGTAAACTTATACATATGCTGACCGCTATGCAAGGGAATAATTTTGGGACAGAAACTGATTGTTCAATTTCTATTCTTTGTGAGGATGAAAAATAATTGTGTGAGTCTGCTTTGATGAACCTTGTGGTTTCATGTGTAAGACCTTACACCAGGTTACAGTCTCACCTGTGCTCCAGTAGGCTGACTGCATTGCGTCACTTGTTTGTCTGGGATGCACTTCTTGGATTGCATCACCGACAAATAATATATTGTTAGAACAGGGATAGGGGGGGACTCATCTACCCCTCCTTTTAGCCCCTCCTCTGTTTTACTGCAGATCTGTTTGTTACATCATAAACTCACTCTGCAAACCCAACCCCCCTATATGTGAGTCCTCTTGCACACCCACCCATCCTTAAATATAATCCTGTGGTGACAAAGTATTTTACAGTCACTGCAAATGCTGTTGTTCCCTCAATGGATTTGTGACTGACTATCACCTGCACTGCTTACGGACCACTCAAATTTATACACTTACTGAACTAGAACTATATTGAATAAAAACATAACCCACCTGGACACAAGTGATCAGGATACAGGGGCGTTCTGGGCTGCTGACCTTGAGGAGTGTTATGTTGAGCTATTGCAGTTTCTCAGGTAAGTTATTCATTCTTTCAATCGGATAAAAACTCCTTAATGTCTTAAGCTGTGCTTGAGTGAGAGACTTTTGCAGAGAGTAAAAAATAGACCCAAAGGGCAAACCTTGAATTCTGGGAACACTGTCTCCAATCTCAGGGAGCTCCAGTGCAGTTTCACAGAGTAAAGTTGGTGTATCACAGGAGAGGTAGCCTTCCCAGAAAACAAAAATTATCCTTACGTCGAACAATGCAACAAATTTGTGCATAATAGGCCAGTATGTGTTTCCATCTCTAATATGCAGTAACTGTGTTGTGATGAGGAATACTTTGGAGAGTAGAATAATGTGAAATAATTCTGGAATCAGTTTAAGAATATAATGTAGCCTTGCAGTCAGTTTAAGTGGTGAGTTCAGTTAGGCTTGACCATGTAACTTACATTCACTCTCTTTTCTAAGGATCATTGACACTCAAACCTGCTGGATGAAATAAAACCAAAATGAAGAGCTCTGTCATCAATTCTAGCCAACCCTTCAACCACTCCTCTTCAGGATCCAGTCTCCAACTCTCAAACACATTCCAAGGGTGCTATATAACACTTCTTGGGTTTTCGTTTCTGGTGATTGAAAGAAGTATCAACATATTAGTGGGCTACCCTCTCAACATCATGGTGATGTGGCTGGTGGCCAGAGAGAAGAGTGACTCTTCCACCTCCAATATCTTTATCTTCAGCCTGGCCATCGCCGATGCATTGCTCTGCGTGATGAGCCCCATCTGCTTCTTTGCCTTAATTCTGCTGGAAATCTCATTTTTCAATGATATACTGTTATTTATCACTGGAATCAAAAACATCTCCCCACTCTTTCTCACCTGCATTTGCCTGGACCGCTACGTGGCCGTGGTCCACCCCATTTTGTTCACCAGCATCAAGGATAACAAGATCAGAGTGACTATTTCCATTGTTGTTTGGGGGCTCATGATAACCATTACAGTCGGCAGGACATTGTGGTTGGACATCTCAGGTGACATCTTCACTGGGCTGATCCTGGCTGTCCTCGCCATTATGGTTTTCTGCAACATTTCTATCATGTGGAATCTGAAGAAGTTGGCCTTGGGCAAAGAGAAGATGCACCCCATGAAAAAGAAAGCCTTCAGAACCGTGCAGATCTATCTGGCCATCATAGTGTTTCATTACCTGCCTATAGCTGTTATCATGCCCTTTAGACATAAGCCTGATTTCCCAGAAATGTGTGACATTCAATTGATTATGTTCTCCATAATGTACTTCAGTACCATCACTGCACCCTTCCTCTACATCTCCCAGATTAAGCAGCTGCCATGGCTGAAAAACTTGCTCTGCATCTGCTGCCGAAGCCCTTCCCGAGTGACATAATGTAAGCACATGAGATGTCTGCTTGTGATTGTCTGTTATGTTGCATTTACTCTCTACATAAATTTGCGAAATTGAGTTCATGAAATGAAGCAAGAGAAATAAATTATCTTTGATTTGACTGTAATTAGGATAGAGATGATAATTAACACAACTACTACCCCAATTCCGAAATAGTTGGGACAAAGTGTAAATTGTGAATAAAATCAAAATGCAATGACTTTAAAATCACACCAGCCGGTATTTTATTCACAATAGACCAGAGATAACATAGCAAATGTTGAAACTGAGAAATTTCACAATTTTATCCACAAAATGAGCTCAGTTAAAATTTGATGGCTGCTACATGTCTCAAAAAAGTTGGGACAGGGGCCTGTTAACCATGGTGTAACATCCCCTCTTCTTTTTAACACAGAGTGGAGGCGTCTGGGCATTGAGGAGACAAGTTTCTTGAGTTTAGCCATTGGAATTTGATCCCACTCTTGTTTAATTCAGGCTTCCAGCTGCTGGAGAGTTTTGGGTCTCCTTTGACTTACTTTTCGTTTAATTATGTGCCAAATTTTGTCAATCGGTGAAAGATCAGGACTGCAGGCAGGCCAGTTCAGCACACAGACTCTTCTATCACGAAGCCATGCTGTTGTAACAGCTGCAGTATGTTGTTTTGCATTGACCTGCTGAAATACACAAGGCCTTCCCTGGAATAGATGCCATCTGGAGGGGAGCATATGTTGCTCTAAAACCTTTTTATACCTTTCAGCATTCATGGTGCTTTTTAATACATGCTAGTGTCCCACACCATATGCACTATGCTGGATTTTGAACTGAATGCTGATAACAGGAGGGGTGGTCTTTCTCCTCTTTAGCCCGGAGGACACGACACCCATGATTTCCAAAAAGAATGTCAAATTTGTACTCGTCCACCACAGGACACTTTGCCACTTTGCTACAGTCCATTTTAAATGAACCTTGGCCCACAGAACATGGGGGCGCTTCTGGATCATGCTCAACAATGGCTTCCTTTTTGCATGATAGAGTTTAAGGTGGCATCTGTGGATGGCATGGCAGACAGTGTTTACAGACAGTGGTTTCTTGAAGTATTCCTGGGCCCATTTAGTAATGTCAATGACAGAATCATGCCGGTGAGTGACGCAGTGGCGTCTGAGGGCCTGAAGATCACGGGCATCCAGTAAAGGTCTTCGGCTTTGTCCCTTATGCACAGGGATTTTTCCAGTTTCACTGAATCTTTTGATGATGTTATGCACTGTCAGTGATGAGACCTTCAAAACCTTTGCAATCTGACGTTGAGGAACATTGTCTTTAACCCTTTCATTACCATTGTCGCATTTCGCGAGAGCGCCGATCCCGCATCACTTACCATTGTCGCTATTTTGCGCTTAGAGAAAGTCCCTCACAAAAACTGTCAAAGCTCCGCAACAAAACACCCCTTTGGACGAGTCTGGTATCGCACAAAACGTCAGTGATGTCATCAGGCTTCCCATAGTTTCCAATCCTCCAGTTATGCACAGTCCCTCGCTGACTTCACCGTCATTGCAGGCAGTGCGTGCTGCCGCACGTGTATCTCTGTTTGTACAAAAATCCCATAGAGGAGAAATCGTCGTCTTGACAAACCAAAATACGGTTTTTATCCTCATTTTCTGTTTTTACTTTAGGAAAAACTAAGCAAAGATATTTGTCAATGGAAAGGTAAATGTATTTTGAACATGTTTTCTGGACAAAAAATGGTCCATTTCTGGTGTTTTTAGTTCGAAAAAGGGGTTGAAAATCCTCATTCAATATCATGCTGTGACAGCACAAAAATTTACGGTAAGCAAGGGTTGTCTTATTCCCAGTTAGCGGTAGTGAAAGGGTTAAAGTATTCCACATTTTTTTAATGCAAGCCTTCACAGGCTGGAGAGCCTCTGGCCATCTTTACTCCTGAGAGACTCAGCCTCTCTTAGACATCACTTTTATAGCCAATCATGTTACACACATGATGCCAGTTAACTTTATTACTTGCTCAATGTTCTTTCAGCTGATTCTCTTCCATATTAATTGCTTTTTCAGCCCCCCCTTTTTTT
Organism: Gymnothorax javanicus; assembly: GCA_029692085.1. Lineage (NCBI taxonomy): Eukaryota > Metazoa > Chordata > Actinopteri > Anguilliformes > Muraenidae > Gymnothorax > Gymnothorax javanicus. The sequence continues at coordinate 30,985,463 of CM056200.1, read as the reverse complement.
TAGCCTGTGTTCCAACTTTTTTGAGACCTGTTGCAGCCAGAAAATTTGAAATAAGCTCATTTTGTGGATAAAAATGTAAAATTTCTCAGGTAACATTTCAAATGTTGAAATTATGTTCTATTGTAAATGACGTATTGGCTCATGTGATCTGAAAGTCATTGTATTTTGATTTTATTCACAATTTACACTTCGTCCCAACTATTTCGGAATTGGGGTTGTATATTTCCATTGCTTTGAATAGCACCAATTCACATGACTGTATTTTGATGCGTTAAGCATAATGTGTCAGCTGAGTAGCATCTAACGTAACGTCCAAATGAATGCACTTATAGCACTATATAAATTCAGTACGAACACTGCTTAGCAAACCATTTATTAACCATTCTTCATTCTTAAATTAGTTACAGACCTTCATACTCGATGACAAAACTTTTCAGCAACTTGACAGATGAGATCCAAAATGATAACTTTTTTGTGCATGATCCGAACAAGCACTGAACATACATACTCATTATTTGTGGTACAGCTTTTATGAGATCGAAGTTTTTGGTAGGTGGAAACATCAGAGTATATGAAATCCGAACATCTAATGTTCGTGAGCAGCATCTGAGATCAATGGGAGTGATACAGGTAGATTCAATGGTGTGGCTGATTTTCATCTGAACAAAGATAATACGAGTCCTTAAAAATGCAACAGTGGAGCATGAGATGCAGATCGGATAGATATACAACTCCAATTCCAAAATAGTAGGGACGAAGTGTAGATTGTGACTGAAATCAAAATGCATTGACTTTCTGATCACATGAGCCAATGTTATTCACAATAGAACATTGATAACATTTCAAATGTTGAAACTGAGACATTTTTCATTTTTATCCACAAAATGAGCTTCTCTCAAATTTTCTGGCTGCAACAAGTCTCAAAAAAGTTGGGATACAGGCAAGAAAGGCCTGAAAAAGCTAGCCTAAATTACGCAGAGCCGGCCACGATCATAAAATTGAGTACCACAACTACAATCGATGTTAAATTGCACTTAGAAATGTATTGAGACAGTATTTAAATTATGATCAAGACAGACTTTATTTGAAAGGGAATTGTGAGGGGGTGGGGGGGGGTGGAAAGGGAATTGGGGGGATAGAAAGGCATGGCCTCCGGTTCGCAGACATGCAGAAATTCATGGATGAACTGTTCAATGCACTCCAAGAGGCTCAGATGTCTCTGGGGAAAGACAGAAAAAAACGGAGCTTTAAAACAAAGGTAAAAATAACGCAGTACAATGTGCGTAACATTTCACGGTAGACCCACATTTTACTATACTCCACGGGATGGTTATAAGTAGGGCGAAGCTAAGTTACGTTAGCAGAAAGTAAATTAGCTTGCCAGAATTGACAAAAGTTTAAGGCTCCTGACTTTAAAACATATCGGTTAATAAGGCACGTGCAGTGCGTTGTGTGTTCGGTTTATTGTCTTGAGTCCGGTGAAGATAATGGAATTCGCATGCGGACGAGCAAGAATCGTCTGACTTCATTAATGTGGTTATTCATCGTTGAACTAAAGAGGACACGAGCCTGGGGCGCGTTTCCCAAAAGCGTAGTTGCAGCAACTTACGTAGTTCGTCCATTCACAGTCATTGGTTCCAACTGTGGAAGTTAGCATCTGTGATTTTGGGACACGCACCCTTGAGCAGTGTCGCGTTACACAACAGCAAGTCAACTATTTTGCCGACATTTTTAAGTTGAAATCAATAGTATTACTTCCCTGTTAAATAACAATAGTTTTAAACATTTGATATTGCATTTGTGTTTTAAAATTGTATCTCAAACTATGATTAAACCTTTACCGGCGGCTGTGTTTTCTTTCTTTTTTTTTTTCATTGTGCTCATACTGACATCAGGGTGCAGTCTGCAGTGGTCAGAATTCCATTTCCGGAGAAAAGTGATCGTGAACACGCACCCTGGGTCGGAGTTCCACGAGCGCGAGCCGTTGTCATGGACACCTCAGATACCATCGCGTTCATGAGCCCCACACTACGCATATGTGAGCAAAAAGTCACACAGCGCATGTCCGCGTGGGTCCGGAAGCTTAGCCCCCATGTCGGCGTGCTGCGCCATTGAGCAATTTCCATTGAAATGAACGGCCGCCATTTTCCAGTTGTGTATCTAGTGAAATATAATACATCCTTGGTTATCAGTCGCATCTTGCTGTCAGAAGTGGTAGCTCAAGTAGGCGAGCAATTAAACGTTGGGATATACAAGTATCTCTTTTATCTGCATGTTGCGTGTATATTTCCTTTTACTTTGCTTCATCAAGCATTTTACAGCACAGCGAAGAGCTGTACTCAGCGTCACGAATATGAGTTAGCTGGCCAGCTACGGCGTTCACGAATGTTATTTGACATGAGCTTAAAAAAGACTTGCTACCATTTACTCTTGGAGCAGTTGTTAGGTTTTGAACAAGACAATGTTTAGCCATATCTGTATTTTTTTAATTTCAGTGGGACTCCCCAGTAGAATGAAGGCGAAATTTAATCAATCTTTTGTGTATTTGTATTGTTTGTCTGTCACAAACAAGAGATGTTGCGGTACCACCTGTGACACCGGATCGGAGCTGGGTTATGGAGGGCAGAGAGCCCCCACTCTCCCCGTAACAAGTTAAAGTCAATTCATCTAACCATAATCGTCCAAAGCTGCTAAATTGAGGTAAAAAAAATGATCCATAAAGCAAAAATCCTGCATTGTTCCTCGACTTTAATAAGCAGTGATTGTAAGAAAAATTAAGTGATGAAGTGATTATCTGATCTCGGGCTTCCACTTCCAGCTCTTCTTTGTCGTGTGCACACAATAGCAGCATTCGCGCGCGTGTGGAAGACGTGATTACGGCGCTGCTATTTCACCTGGCAACAAGAAAACTATTTTCTGATTGGCTGATAGGTTGCTGATTCAAGTGCCCTGCAGATCTCTGATTTTATTTTATTTATTTAATTTTCTTTTCCTTTCCCAGCTGTGCCAAGTATGCATCACCAGCAAGTTTGGTGGGTGATCCTCGAGGCAGTGTAAAAAATTAGCCTCTGGGTGGGGGTGGAAAGAAAGTGTCGCCGAAAGTTCAATCACGCGAAGAAGGAATGCCTACGCAATTTCATTCAGCTTAGCACAACCATAGGTCTTTTACAACCCTAATTCCGAAATACTTGGGACAAAGTATAAATTGTGAATAAAATCAAAACGCAATGACTTTTAAATCACACCAGCCAGTATTTTATTCACAATGGAACAGAGATAACATAGCAGATGTTGAAACTGAGAAATTTCACAATTTTATCCACAAAATGAGCTCATTTCAAATTTGATGGCTGCTGCAGGTCTCAAAAAAGTTGGGACCCTTATATACCTTTCAGCATTCATGGTGCTTTTTAAAACATGCAAGTGTCCCACACCATATGCACTCATGCATCCCCATACCATCAGAGATGCTGGCTTTTGAACTGAATGCTGATAACAGGAGGGGTGGTCTATCTCCTCTTTAGCCCGGAGGACACAACGCCCATGATTTCCAACAAGAATGTCAAATTTGGACTCGTCTGACCATAGGACACTTTGCCACTTTGCTACAGTCCATTTTAAATGAGCCTTGGCCCACAGAACACGGCGGCACTTCTGGATCATGCTCAACAATGGCCTCCTTTTTGCATGATAGAGTTTTAGGTGGCATCTGTGGATGGCACGGTGGACTGTGTTTACTGACAGCGGTTTTTTGAAGTATTCCTGGGCCCATTTAGTGACGTCAATGACAGAATCATGCTAGTGAGTGATGCAGTGGCGTCTGAGGGCCCGAAGATCACGGGCACCCAGTAGAGGTCTTCGGCTTTGTCCCTTAGGCACAGAGATTTTTCCAGTTTCTCTGAATCTTTTGATGATGTTATGCACTGTCAATGATGAGACCTTCAAAGCCTTTGCAATTTGTCATTGAGGAACATTGTTTTTAAAGTATTCCACACTTTTTTTACGCAAGCCTTCACAGGTTGGAGAGCCTTTAGTCATCTTTACTTCTGAGAGACTCAGCCTTTCTAAGACATCGCTTTTATAGCCAATCATGTTGCACACCTGATGCCAGTTAACTTGAATTACTTTTTCTGCTGATTCTCTTATATATTAATTGCTTTTTCAGTCCTTTTTTGCCTGTGTCCCAACTTTTTTTGAGACCTGTTGCAGCCAGAAGATTTGAAATAAGCTCATTTTGTGGATAAAATTGTAAAATGTCTCAGATAACATTTCAAATGTCAAAACTATGTTCTATTGTAAATAGCATATTGGCTCATGTGATCTGAAAGTCATTGCATTTTGATTTTATTCACAATTTACACTTTGTCCCAAGTATTTCAGAAATGAGTTTCTAAATCTAAAGTATCTAAATACTCATAACGTGTTTCCAATTGCTGTTGCAGAGATTTCGCATCGCGCAGTTTCTGGCATGTTAGTCCACTCACAATATCGCCCTTCATTAGCAAATTGTCCAAGAGGACTGAAGCTGTATGACCAGGGCCGGCCCTGGACATCTGAGGACCCTAAGGAGGATATATTTTGGGGGCCCTGCTTTGCCACAAATAGACAAATATTCTCAGGACCAGATCCTGTTTGCATTTATAACCCTTATGCATTAGGTTTATATCTCTATCATCATGATGGGCCATAGTTTACGGCTAACTGAACACACTCACTGAAACACTCAAAGTAAAGCTATCTATCTGCACTTGCCATTTTTTACCTCTACTTTTTCTTCAAATTCGGGCCAGCAGTGTGTCACGGAAGTTGTTGTTACCCTTGCGATGCGCCATCTTGGTTAGAAACCAATCTGCCGACAAAATCAAACAGATGCAATCTTCTCTGCACTGAAGTACTTAATCAATGTTATTCACCAAGTGCGTATTTTAAATTCATATAAAGCACACCTGTATCCATTATTTACTTGAAGATGAGGACTATGTATCAATTACCAGTCCAACTCAGGAAGGGGAACAACAGTCTGAATCCGTCTGTTTGCTTGCAAAGACATTACATTCACAGCCACACTATGTTCTGATCTTAAGTTAGTCAACCAGGAGAATATACGGGACAAGCTGGCTGCGAGGCCCACGGTCTCTCGTCGCCACTGATATCAATTAGGAAACTGGTGCATAATCTAATCTTCTTACATGCAGAACATGGGGTCTGTAATCCATTTTCTTCTTGAGTCATCATGTTAAAGCCACTTTTTGGACGGGCGGACAGATGGATGGACACACACACACACACACACGCTCGCACGCACAGACGGGGTGCATTCCTATGCCTCCCTTTCGCCAGAGGTGACGGGAGACAAAAAGTCATTAAATTTAAGGCTTACAGAATGTACTTCAGGATATTTTTTTATTCTTTCAAATATTGAATTGGGTCTAATTTGTCAAAAGGTTAATTTGCTCACAAAATCGAAAGTAGGAAATTTAAAGCCTTGTTGTTGCACATACACACACACGACAAAGATTGTGAAAATGACTATAGTGGCCTTTGTCGCCGGCAGCCGTGCACTGAGCATACATTTATACACTAATTAATGATTGGGATTGCTGCAAGCAAATCCCACTATATGTTATTCTACCAGATTATTTATTATTCCTCCTCCTCATCTTCCTCCTCCTTTTCTGCCGTTTTACGGACCTTAACTTCTTCCACATACTTCAACATATTCAAACTGTCCAAACTTCAAATTATTCAGCCCGATTCAGACATTATTGGGTGTATTCAGAATTTTTCAAAAATGAATAATTTCTGAGATATTCCACATTTTCAGAAATATATTTCTGGTTAGAAATGAATGTGGAACTGCAGCCACACTCTAGCCTGCTCTGATCTGAGTCAAGCAACCACCTAGACCATCATAGGAACTGCCTAGCGAAGGCTTAGCAACCATCTAGAATGCCTTGACAACCGCCTAGCAACGCTTTAGCAACCACACAGAACACCTTAGCAACCGCCTAGCAACGCCCTTGCAACCATCCGCAACACCATAGCAACCGCCTAGCGACACCCTAGCAACCACCCAGAACACTTTTGCAACCATCTAAACCACCTGGAACACCATAGCAACCGCCTAGCAACGGCCTAGAAACCACCCAGAACACCCCAGCAACCGCCTAGCAATGCCAAAGCAACCGCCTAGCAACCACCTGGTACACCTTAGCAACCGCCTAGCAACGTCCTAGCAACCACACAGAACACCATAGCAACCACCTAGCAATGCCCTAGCAACCACCCAGAACACCTTAGCAACTGCCTAGCAACACCTTAGCAACCAACCAGGACATGATAACAACTGCCTAGCAACCACCTGGTACACCTTAGCAACAACCTAGCAACGCCTTAGCAACCACCCGGAACACCCCAGCAATCGCCTTGCAACGCCTTAGCAACCACCTAGAACACCATAGCAACCGCTTAGCAATGCCATAGCAACCACCCTGAACACCATAGCAACCGCCTAGCAATCACACAGTACACCTTAGCAACCAACTAGCAATGCCCTAGCAACCATACAGAACACCATAGCAACTGCCTAGCAATGCCCTAGCAACCACCCAAAACACCTTAGCAACTGCCTAGCAACGCCTTAGCAACCACCCTGAACACCATAGCAACTACCTAGTAACCATCCAGTACACCTTAGCAACCACCTAGCAACACCCTAGCAACCACACAGAACACCATAGCAACCACCTAGCAATGCCCTAGCAACCACCCAAAACACCTTAGCAACTGCCTAACAACGCCTTAGCAACCACCCAGAACAGCATAACACCCGCCTAGCAACCACCTCGCAATGCCTAGCAACCACCCAGGACACCTTAGCAACTGCCTAGCAACCACCCATAACACCTTAGCAACCGCCTAGCAACACCTTAGCAACCACCCTAAACACCATAGCAACTGCCTAGTAACCACCCAGTGCACCTTAGCAACAATCTAGCAATGCCATACAACCACCCTGAACATCATAGCAACCACCTAGCAACGCCTTACCACCCACCAAGAACACCATAGCAACTGCCTAGCAATGCCCTAGCAACCACCCAGAACAACTTAGCAACCACCTAGCAACGCCTTTGCAACCACCTGAACACCATAGCAACCGGCTTGCAACCACACGGTACACCTTGGCAACCACCAAGCAACGCCCTACCAACCACCAAAAAAACCTTAGCAACTGACTAGCAACATCAAAGTAACCACCCTGAACACCATAGCAACTGCCTAGCAACCATTCGGTACACCTTAGCAACCACCTAGCAACGCCATAGCGACCACCCTGAACACCAATTGCCTATTAACCACCCAGTAAACCTAAGCAACCATCTAGCAATGCCCTAGCAACCACCCCAAACAGCTAAGCAACCGCCTAGCAATGCCTTTAGCACCTACCCTGCACACCATAGCAACCGCCTGGCAATGCCTAAGCAACCACCCTGAACACTACATCAAGCACCTATCAACGCCCTAGAAACCACCCATAACACCTTAGCAACTGCCTAACCCGCCTGGAACACCATAGCATCCACCTGGCAATGCCCTAGCAACCACACAGAATACCATAGCAACTGCCTAGCAACAGCTGTAGCTACCACCCAAAACACCTTAGCAACTGCCAAGCAATGCCTTAGCAACCACCCTGAACACCTTAGCAACCACCCGGTACTTCTTAGCAACGCCCTAGAAACCACCCAGACAACACTAAGCAACTGCTTAGCAACGCCTTAGCAACCACCTGAACACCACAGCAACTGCCTAGCAACCACCCGGTACACCTTGGCAACCACCAAGCAACAGCCTACCAACCACCAAGAACACCTTAGCAACTGCCTAGCAACACTAGATTAACCACCCTGAACACCATAGCAACTGCCTAGCAACCACCCGGCACACCTTAACAACCATCTAACAATGCCCTAGCAACCACCCAGAACACCTAAGCAACCACCAAGCAACGCCTTTGTCACCACCCTGAACACCACAGCAACTGCATATTAACCACCCTGTACACCTAAGCAACCATCTAGCAATGCCCTAGCAACCACAGAGAACACCATAGTAACCGCCTAGCAATGCCCTAGCAACCACCCAGAACACCTTATCAATCGCCTAAACCGCCTGGAAAACCATAGCATCCACCTAGCAATGCCCTAGCAACCACCCTGAACACCATAGCAACTGCCTAGCAACCACCCGGTACACCTTAGCAACCGCCAAGCAATGCCTTAGCGACCACCCTGAACACCATAGCAACTGCATATTAACCACCCTGTACACCTAAGCAACCATCTAGCAATGCCCTAGCAACCACAGAGGACACCATAGTAACCGCCTAGCAATGCCCTAGCAACCACCTAGAACACCTTAGCAAAAGCCAAGCAACGCCTTAGCAACCACCCAAAACACCATAGCAACCGTTTAGCAACCACTTGGTACACCTTAGCAACCACCTAACAATGCCCTAGCAACCACCCCGAACAGCTTAGCAACTGCCTAGCAACACCTTAGCAACTACCCTGAACACCATTGCAACTGCCTAGCAATGCCTTAGCAACCACCCAGAACACCTTATCAATCGCCTAAACCGCCTGGAAAACTATAGCATCCACCTAGCAATGCCCTAGCAACCACACAGAACACCATAGCAACTGCCTAGCAACAACTCTAGCAACCACCCTGAACACCATAGCAACCATCTAGCAACCACCCAGTACACCTTAGCAACCACCTAGCAATGCCCTAGAGACCACCCAGAACACCTTAGCAACTGCCTAGCAAACATCTGGTACACCTTAACAACCACCTAGCAACGCCTTAGCAACCACCCAGTAAACCTTAGCAATCACCTGGCAACGCCCAAGCAACCACCCAGAACACCTTAGCAACCGCCAAGCAATGCCTTAGCAACCACCCAAAACACCATAGCAACCATTTAGCAACCACTTGGTACACCTTAGCAACCACCTAGCAATGCCCTAGTAACCACCCCGAACAGCTTAGCAACTGCCTAGCAACACCTTAGCAGCTACCATGAACACCATTGCAACTGCCTAGCAATGCCTTAGCAACCACCCAGAACACCTTATCAATCGCCTAAACCGCCTGGAACACCATAGCATCCACCTAGCAATGCCCTAGCAACCACACAGAACACCATAGCAACTGCCTAGCAACAACTCTAGCAACCACCCAAAACACCTTAGCAACTGCCTAGCAACGCCTTAGCAACCACCCTGAACACCATAGCAACCATCTGGCAACCACCTAATACACTTTAGCAACCACCTAGCAATGCCCTAGAAACCACCCAGAACACCTTAGCAACTGCCGAGCAACTGTCTAGCAAACATCTGGTACACCTTAGCAACCACCTAGCAACGCCTTAGCAACCACCCAGTAAACCTTAGCAATCACCTAGCAACGCCTTAGCAACCACACAGAACGCCAAAGCAACCACCTAGCAACGCCCTAGCAACCACCCAGAACACCGTAGCAACTGCCGAGCAACTGTCTAGCAAACATCTGGTACACCTTAGCAACCACCTAGCAACGCCTTAGCAACCACCCAGTAAACCTTAGCAATCACCTAGCAACGCCCAAGCAACCACCCAAAACACCTTAGCAACTGCCTAGCAACGCCTTAGCAACCACCCTGAACACCATAGCAACCATCTAGCAACCACCTAATACACTTTTTAGCAACCACCTAGCAATGCCCTAGAAACCACCCAGAACACCTTAGCAACTGCCGAGCAACTGTCTAGCAAACATCTGGTACACCTTAGCAACCACCTAGCAACGCCTTAGCAACCACCCAGTAAACCTTAGCAATCACCTAGCAACGCCCAAGCAACCACCCAAAACACCTTAGCAACTGCCTAGCAACGCCTTAGCAACCACCCTGAACACCATAGCAACCATCTAGCAACCACCTAATACACTTTAGCAACCACCTAGCAATGCCCTAGAAACCACCCAGAACACCTTAGCAACTGCCGAGCAACTGTCTAGCAAACATCTGGTACACCTTAGCAACCACCTAGCAACGCCTTAGCAACCACCCAGTAAACCTTAGCAATCACCTAGCAACGCCCAAGCAACCACACAGAACACCAAAGCAACCACCTAGCAACGCCCTAGCAACCACCCAGAACACCGTAGCAACCGCCTAGCAACCTAGTTCAGTGGAACTGGAGAACTGGAAATTGGAGATTGGAGGAGAACTTGGGCCTGATCGTGTTTGCACACACACAATAAACAGCTATAGTAGTTTGGCTTCAGCGTTCACAGACAGCAGCGATAGCAGTTTGGCTTCAGCTTTTAATTTTCTCCACACTTTAAAATTTCTGGGCATTTCTAACATTTCCAGTTTCACTCATTTTAAATGTTTTTTCCAAGTTTGACAACTATTCACACTTATTTCAAGAGTCTTTCTACTCTTTCATATTTTCAGCAATTCATGGTAACATTAAAATCATTTATACTTTAAAAAATTTGACATTTATTCAAACAATTTCTTTCTTAATTTTGCAATTGCGGTTCAGCATCAGCAGCCTCAGCAGACAGCAATCCCACTCGCAGTTTCTTCAGAAACTGCCTTTTCTGGTTATAATTTCTTTTCTTCTTCAGAAATGTTTTTGCAAATTCCCGTGAGATGGTAGATTGTAGAGACCTGAAATTTGGCACATTGGTTGAAAGTTGTGTGTAAATGCTGCTCAAGGCATGTTTAACTTAATCGGCCTTATTGGGGCGCTATGATTCAAGAAAAACAGTTTTTCACTCTAAAGGTCATAACTCCGACGCTGTAAGTCTGATTTACACAAAACTTGGTCAAGATATTTTTTGGTCCAAACTCTACAACTTTCCTATAAGGACCTCTAGGGTCTGCAAGATGATATTTTATGGAATTTAGAATTTTTTGAAAAACACATTTTTGAGATCACCTCCTAGGCAGTAGGTCCGATTCCTTCGAAATTTGCTGTGGATCATCATTGGACCAAGTTTATCAAAGATTGCATAAAGCTTGTTGAAATCTCATTTCATTTCCAAGATATTGACCAATGAACTTCAGCAAGGGTGTGGCTTAGCACATAAATGGACAAAATTCAACAACAATTGGGCCAATCATCACAGAACTCACAGAAAGTGTCCATATAAGTACCAGGAACATACCTAAATAGTTTCATGCAAATCGGCCCATAGGTGACGCTATAAGTGCAAAAAATGGACATGGCATGACACAAATCAGACTAAAAATCAGCAATTGTTTGTCCTATAGCGATAAAACTCACAGGATATATTCATATAACCGTCTGAAACATACCCAGAAAATTTCATTCAATTTCATTCATTCATTCACTCATACTTCATCCAAACGGCTGCAAAATTCCTCCATTTGCTCATAGGCAATCTCGCTCATGGCGACCCCTAGTAGAAACAGTAAATGCCATATTTCACATTGACATTAGCCGATTTGCTCGAAACTTCACATTTGTGCTGAGAGTCTGCCCCTGAATGCACCTGCCCATGTTTTGTTAAACTCCGAGTGCTCCCTGGTGGGTGAACTATCAACTTGTCATAATTCCTTCCTGCTTTGTCCGATTCGCTCGAAACTTTATCACAGGTTGGTGCCTGTACTTCACATGTCCAATGGTCGTGAGTGCACACCTGCACGCATCAGGATCTCACCATCACCCCCAATGTGCACAAGGGTGCGAGGGCCCGTTCAACGCTGCTTGCAGCTTTAATTATTATTATTATTATTATTTCTTTCCTTCTTCAGAAATGTTTTCGCAAATTCCCGTGAGATGGTAAATAGAGACCTGAAATTTCGCACATTGGTTGAAAGTTGTGTTTAAATGCTGCCCAATGGATTCTTCACTCAATCGGCCTGACGGAGGTGCTATAATTCAAGAAAAACCGTTTTTCACTTTAAAGGTCATAACTCCTACGGTGTGAGTCTGATTTACAGGAAACTTGGTACAGATATTCCTTGGTTCAAATTCTACAAATTTCCCTGAGACCTTTAAGGTGCGCCATATTAGATTTTCCAGAATTTAGAATTTTTTGAAAAACACATTTTGGAGATCTTCTCCTAGGCCGTAAGTCCCATTCCCTCAAAATTCACTGTGGATCATCATTGGACCAAGCTTATCAAAGATTATATTAGGCTTGTTGGAATCTCATTTTGTTTTTAAGATTTTGACCAATAAACTTCAGCAGGGGTGTGGCTTAGCACATAAATGGACAAAAGTCAACAACCATCAGGCCACTCATCACAGAACTCGCAGAATATGTCAATATAAGAACCAGGAACATACCTTTACAGTAATATACAAATCAGCCCATAGGGGGCACTATAAATGCAAAAAATGGGCATGGGATGCCACAAATCAGACTATTAATCAGCAATTTTTTGTCCTATAGCCATAAAGCTCACAGAATATATTCATATTAGTACCGGAAACATACCCTGAAAATTTCATCCAAATTGACTGATAGGGGGCACTATAAATGCAAAACAAAGCAGCGTGGTATGACAGAAATCAGACTATAAATCAGCAATTGTTTGTCCTATAGCCATAAAACTCACAGAATATATTCATATCAGTACTGGAAACAGATCCTGAAAATCTCATTCAAATTGACTGATAGGGGGCGCTATAAATGCAAAACAAAGCAGCATGGTATAAAGCAAATCAGACTATAAATCAGCAATTGTTTGTTCTATAGCCATAAAACTCACAGGATATATTCATATAAGTACCTGGAACATACCCTGAAAATTTCATTCAAATTGACTGATAGGTGGCGCTATAAATGCAAAACAAAGCAGCATGGTATAACACAAATCAGACTATAAATCAGGAATTGTTTGTTCGAAAGCCATAAAACTCACAGGATATATTCATATAAGTACTTGAAACATACCCTGAAAATTTAATTTAAATTGACCGATAGGGGGGCGCTATAACTGCAAAACAAAGCAGCGTGGTATAACACAAATCAGACAATAAATCATAAATAGTTTTCCCAATCTTTACAAAACTCAAAGGATATGTCCACATAAGAACCTGAAACATAGCCTGAAAGTTTAAATCAAATGGACTAGTAGGGGGTGCCACAAATGCACAAAATAGCCTAACATAACACAAATCAGACTATACATCATAAGTTGTTGGTCCAATCATTACACTGGCAAAATAGGTCAACATAAATACCTGCAACACACTCTTAAAGTGGTTTTTGTCTCCAGCCGCTGCGGTAGCGAGCGGAACGGGGGACATAGTATTAAGCTCCGTCCGTCCGTCATGTCCCATTTGTTGTGAACGCGATATCTCAAGAACGGTTTGACCGATTCCATTCATCTTTGGTGTCAAGGTGTATTAGGGGAGTGCTCACAGCCCACTCAATTTACGTGACCTATGCATTATTCTAAAGGTCATTACAACCATTTTACTACTTACAAATACCTTGTCAACATGATATCTCAAGAACGGTTTGACCGATTCCATTCGTCTTTGGTGTCAAGTTGTATTAGGTGCGGGGGTCAGAGTATTCAGCTCCATCAGTCCATCCGTCCATCCGTCTATCCGTCACATCCCGTTTGTTGTGAATGCAAAATCTCAAGAACGCTTTGACCGATTTTATTCATCTTTGGCTTCAATATGTATTTGTGTGATACGCTGACCCCAGTCGATTTCCGTCACCTGGCGGGGGACATAGCCACGTTTAGTGGCAACGCTCGTTAATTAAGCTGTTAAAGCTTTCAACTACTAATGGTCTTTCTTGGCTTGAACCCTGGAATTGCCGCCTGCGGCTATATTTTCAGCTGTTTTTTTTTTTCCAGTTTAGCAGTATTGTTTTCTTGGCGATAGTTAGGGATCATAGTAGCGGTGTTGCGATTTGTGTTGGAACTGAGTTCATTTCACCTAATATGCAGATGGATGGGGTTTAGGGGATGCTGCATTTAAATAGTGCTGATAGTTTGGTGATTACCTCTTCCCAAAAGTGCTGTACACGTTGGCAGAGCCGAACAGCATGGAAGTAGTGATCTGAGTTATTGATTGTGCATTGAGTGCATATATCCGTTTCTGATAATCCCATTTTGAACATTCCTTGTTGTGTAATGTGTGATCTGTGTATTACCTTGTACTGGATTAGTCTTATATTAGTATTTTTGACATGTTGTAGATCTTCCTCCAGAATTCATTCTAGAAGTTAGCATTAGTTTTGATGTTCAGGTCTTTTTCCCACTTATCTATTGGAGTGCATGATGTGTTGTCAGGACCAAGGGAGGATATGAGTAAATTAAGTTTAGAGAAAGGTTTACTTAATTTTGCAATTTTGATTAAATCATTCAATAGTGGTGATTCTTTGAGGTCAAGGTTGGTGAGATCAAATTTTTCCTTAATTGACTGTTTTAATTGGAGGTATTGGAAGTACTGATTTTTACTGATGTTGTATTTTTCAATTAACAACCTGCTTTCCTTCCCGCAGTTATTTTCAAAAATATGGTGCAGATGTGAGATCCCTTATTCTTTCCATTTCTTGCCATTCATAGGTGCTTTGTTTATCATGTGGTCAGGGTTGTGCCAAATTGGTGTGTGTGCACTGGGACTTACTGTGGAGTTAATCATTTTATTGATTTTCCACCAAGCTGTCAGAGTTGCGGAGATTGCAGGATTCTTGAAACAACTGTGTTCTTTAATGGTACCACTAATGAAGGGTAAGTCTGCCAATGATATATTCTTTGAGTCTGTCTGCTCGATGTCAATCCAGGGGTGGATGGGGTCATGGTTTGCATGTATCCATTTGATGAGGTTTTGCATTTGACTTGCCAGGTAATAGTTATGAAAGTAGGGTGCTTCCAGGCCCCCATGATCTTTCGGTTTTTGTAGTATGGACAGTTGTATTCTGGGTTTTTGATTTTTCCAGTCAAATTTTATTGACAATGAGTCTAATTTTTTTAACCATTTTGCTGTCGGTTGGCCGGGATCATATTGAAAGGGTAAGTGATTTTAAGTAGTATCATCATTTTTATTGTGGAAATTCTGCCTATGATGGATAGTGGTACTGACGTTCATCAATCCAAGTCATCTTCTGTTGATTTGAGTAGTGGGGTGAAATTAAGATGAAATAACTGACAGCTTGGGGGATACATTTATGCCCAAATATGTGATATTACCAGTAGTTAATGGAAAGTGCGATAGTTGAGATGCAGCATTCCCTCTATCCCCATAAAGAGGTAGGATGGTTGATTTATTCCAGTAGTCAGATTCATCTGTGAATATTTTAGTAGTTTTTATAATTTCATGTAAATATTGAGTTGGATTTTGCAAGAATAGTAATATATCATCTTCATAGAGGCTGATTTTATGTGCTATTTGCTTGGCTGTGATACCTGTGATTGTGTTATTTTGTCTGATTGCTGCTGCTAGTGGTTCAATGAAGAGGGCGAAGAGTAGTGGTGAGAGTGGACATCCTTGTCTGGTACTCCTGTGAAGTACAAAACTTTGTGATGTTAGTCCGTTAGTAATGATTGCTGCCCTAAGAGTGCTGTATAGTGTTTTTATCCATTGGATGAATGACTCTCCAAAGCCAAATTTTTCCAGAGTCTTAAAAAAAATGTCCAGTTAACTTTAGCAAAGGCTTTTTCTGCATGGAGTGAGAGGATAATGGCTTTAATTTTGTGTTCATGAGCTGTGTGAATAATATTGAATAATTGCGTGTGTTGTTTGATGAATGTCTTCCTTTTATGAATTCTGTTTGGTCTGGGTGTATGAAAGATTGGATGACTGATTCTGCCCGAATCGCGAGAGCTTTACTAATGATTTTTGTGTCGGTGTTGATGAGAGAGATCGGTCTATAGCTCTTTGTTTGGCTTAAGCAGTACTGAGATTTTAGCGGTCTTCATGTGTGAGGGGATGGTTTGTGATATTTTCATTTCATCTGCCATTCTGATAAACAGAGGTGAGACAGTCTTCCAGAAATGTTTGTAAAACTCGGTTGGGAATTCATCTGGGCCTGGTGCTTTATTATTTGCCATCTTTTCCGGTGCCTTTTGATATTCTGAAATTTATCATGGGTTTTCTTGGTAATTGATTTGATCGTAGGAGAGATATGAGAGTGTAATATTATTCAGAAAGTTATCAATTTCTTCCATGTTTTTTTCTCTTTCATTGCTGTATAAATCTGAGAGGAATTTTTTGAAATGTTATTTATGTTTTGTTGGTCATTGATGTTATTCTTATTTTTTCTTCTAATTTGGTTTCTAGTTCTTGTTCTGCTTTCTTTTTGTGAGTGGAATATGAAATTATTTTCCCTCTCAGTACTGCTTTTGCTGTTTCCCAAAGGAGTGTTGGTCTGATACTTGGAGAGTCATTTGTTTCCAGAAAGAATGCCCACTCTTTCTTGAAATATGCATCAAAAGTATTATCTGTGAGTAAAGATGTATTAAAGTGCCAGTTTGGGAAATTTTATTTCTTGTTTTGTGATGAGAGTGAAACTGATAGGAGCATGGTCAGAAATAACAATTGGATGTATTGTAGTATTTGTCTTTAATCATCGAATTGCTTGTAAGGAAATAGTCAATTCGTGAGAAGGACTGATGAGCTGTGGAGTGGTAGGTAAATTCTTTTGCAGTCGGGTTTTGTAGTCTCCAGCTATCGCCAAGACCAAGATCTGTCATGTATTGTTGAATGATCCTTGTTGAATGCCAGTTTTGGGTATGATGTTTGTTTGTAGAACTATCTTGTGTTGGGTTAATGACAATGATAAAATCTCCTCGAATGATAAAAAGTGATGTTGGGAAGTCCTGTAATCTGGTGAAAAAATTGTGAAAGAATGCTGGGTCATCTGGATTAGGACTATAGACACTTGCTTTTGTTATACTTTTAGTATTAATTGTGCCATTGATAATTATATATCTTCCTTCAGGATCAGATATGGTGTGGTTATGTGTATATTGTGTGTTTTTATGGATTAGTATCGTGACACCTCTTTTTTTTTATTATATGAGGAAAAACATAACTGAATTCATGAGTTTTTAGTTTGTTGTGTTCTGCAGCTGAGAGTTTGGTTTCTTGAAGTAAACATCTGTGTTTATCCTCTTGAGGTGTTTCTTTTTGCCAGCAAATTAATACCCAGCACTTTCCAACTGAGAAATTTTATTGTTTGTTTTTGTAATGTCTTGTAGGAATCTAATTGCTTAAGTTCCTCTTCCACAAACCATATGTGGCCCAGAAACAGAGTGTGAGTAAAGAAGAAAAAAAGAAAAGAAAAAAGGATGAAGAAAAGAAAAAAGAAACAAAACAGGAAATTTAATACACTGTACATTAAAAAGAAAAGGGTTAGACTTCCAGTCAAATCCATTTCCCTTGAGTTTGAAGTTCCATTACAGCTGGGTGTCAATTTAGATGTGTAATATCTGTTTGGATTTTGTCAGTTTTTGAGAGCAAAGGATGGAGATGGAACACAGTATAAATGAAAGATCTCATTTTGCACCAAACAAAGTTTTACTTCTATCCCTCATAAATTTGTTGAGTTGCAGTCTGACACCTCTAAAAAATTACAGCACAGAATCTCATTATTATCTGTGCCAAATTTTATTCTGATCAGGTAAATCAGAGCAAAATGAGAGTGGAATGTCTAGGTGGCTTCTCCAATTTGGCAATTTAGGTACCTTGTGTTCCATTTCAGATTTCTCAGATACAAAACTGTCAAACTCATTTAATTTCACTTATATGTCACTACAGGCATACATTCCATCCAAATACAACATTTTTTAATTTTTAGAATTAAAAAAAAATGTATTATTATTTCTGCCAGTTTTGCTGCCTATACGATTTCCCATTCAAAGATAATACATACAATAAAAATGAAATTTGACTCCACTGGAGCAGATTTATTTAAAAACAAAACAAATACAAAGGGAATGCGAAAAAATGTTAAAGAAAAGTAAGAATAACAAAAATCCCAGCGATTATTTGTAGAAGGAAACTGCGATTATTTCCCAAAAAATGTGCCCAGACCAGGAAACAAACCTTTAAAGTCTCACTTGCAGCACAGCATTTTAACCATTAGGCTACGCCAACTGACTGGGTTACCATGGTCAAATTGCCCATTGAACGAATGAGTAAAGAAAATACATACTGTTCTGTTGTAGTCTCAGTATTTGTGCAGAATAGCGCAAAGATACTGTCAGAAAACGACTTTGAAAATAAATGTTGAATATTTAGCAGATAATTATTCAGACAATACCTCAAACAAACTAGTTTTGCGTTTATATTGTCGCGCTATTCAAGAACAAGCAAACGGCCCATCGACTCAGTTTGACGCGCTGGGAACGCAAGGCTGTAGCTAAGGCTAGGTTTCTGCGATTAAGGTGGTTTAGAGTTCGTCGGAAACATCAGGACCCATAGAATCATGGCCGGATCTAGGGGGGTGCAGTGTTGGGCTACGCCCCCCCCCGCGCCCTCCCAGCTCATCCTGACTTGCTGACGTAACATCAGCGCATTAACTGCATGCTTCAGCTAAAATCTAAAGATCGTTAATTCAATCATTGAATAGCATTTTTCAAATGGATTCCCTTAATGTTTCTGATTGGCTGGTTGAGTATTGGCAACGTAGTTTCTCGCCCCACCTCCACAGTCACATAAATAATCCCAGAATTTTTTTCAGGTAGTTTTCAGTCGTCTTGTATCGAGTGTCTTCAACTACAACCGGTGTTGGACAGCGTCTCAACTTTTGATTGTACAATTAGTTTCTTTAAATAAATACAAATACCTTAATTTCAGTTTAAATCTTTATTTCTACTGTTTGAATATTTAGTCGTTTTTACATTCTTTCAGTCAGCACAAATAGGTAAGCTAGTGGGTATTCTGTTAGCGCAGTTACCCGCAACAACTTTTTTTTCTTTCTTCCTTGTGTACGAGTTTGCTCAAAGGAAAAAGGGGAAAGAAATTATGCGTCGATTTTTAATCCCCAAAGCATCCACTAGCTCCGACACGTCTAGTGCAAGACCAACTCAAGAGTAGGCAGAGCGTGCTAGCGTTGGCTCTTCCTCCTGTCTTGGTATGGCGATAAATGCAACTGCGGGCGATACAGTCAGCGAACATGGTCTTAATGACAGCGCTCCGACGCAGCCAGTGTTAAAGACATACCCCATGCAAATATTTAGCCAAGGTCCTCGGGCATTCAACCCAAGTTGGTTCCATTCTCGACCATGGTTAGAGTACTCAGTTAAGCGAGATGCATGTTTCTGTTTCCCCTGTCGAAAGTTTGGTGATACAAATGACAAAGACATCACGTTCACTAGACGAGGTTTATTGGAAAACGGCATTAGAATCTGACAGGGGATTCAATAAACATGCCTTTAGCCATTGCCATGTACAAGCCTCATACTCATGGGCAGAAATGAGACAGAGACAGGCAACTGGAGAAACTATTGCTCACCTATTGGGCCCAAACCAGATTGAGAAGAATAGATACTACATTAAAAGCATAAGGGAGACTGTAAGGTTTCTTGTTGTTAATGAGTTGCCCCTCTGTGGAACCTCTGAAAGCCCTCTGTCTATGAATGATGATTTCTCTGCTGGGCTTTTCCTGAAGCTGTTTGAGTACACACTCACAAAGGATGCTAAGCTTATAGACATAGCCAGTAGTATACCTCAAAATGCAAAGTATACCTCACATAATTTGCAAAATGACATCATTGAAACCCTGGCAAATTTGGTGTTGCTTCAAATTAAAAACAAATATGACCATGCTGGCACTAAAGGTTTTTGCATTAAAAGTGATGGGACATGGGACAGGTGTAAAATACAAAAGAAAATCTATCAATAATGATTTGTTTCGTCTGCAATTCTGTTCCTGAGGAACACCTGATTGGTTTGTTGCACCTGACTCAGTTGAAGGCTGAGTATATCACAACTCAGATCCTCAAACACCTCTCTGATTGTGGTTATAGTACTGATCACTTAATCAGTCAGTGCTATGATGGTGCCTCTGTCATGAGTGGTGTAAGAGGGGGTGTGCAGGCATTGTTGCAGCAGAAGATAGGCAGGGATGTACCGTACATTCACTATTACAGCCATCAGCTGCATCTGGCTGTGGTGCATGCAATGCAAGCTGAGCCACGTGCCAAAACATTCTTTGAGTTGTCGGGGGCACTGCATTCTTTCTTTCAGCGCCATTACATAATAAATCAATACAACGCACCCTACTTGAAAAAACTTTTAGAAATCCGGTGGACTCGCCATTATGATGTCACCAAGTGTGCAGTGGACAATCAGCAGGCAATAGTGAGTGTTGTCTCAGCGGTCTCCGAAGACACTGCAGCTGGAATGGACATCTGCACCGAGGCATCAGGGCTACTAGTGCAACTGAGGAGACACAATTTCTTTGAAATGGGTGCTTTCCTAGTCAAGGTTCTTGGTGCCTTAAAACCAGCCAATGCCATTCTGCAGGCCCATTCAGTAGACTTCTGTAGTGCAGGAGTCATCAGTGCCTCTTTGCAGGCACTGACAGACATGCATGCAGACAGTGCATGGGATTCACCTGATGATGCAGTTTCCCCCCCTGAAAGTAAGAGACAGTGAACACTGAGCAAGCAACTTGGAGATTGTGTTGTTCTGTCTACTGTAGGTCAGGGCGATCACACTGAGATTGGTACACAATCTCTAAAAAGAGCTCTGCTTACTATATTGGACACAGCTATTGCTGAAATTGAAAATCGTTTCTCTAAGCAAAACCTTGACCTGATGAAGGCAGTGAATTGTCTGCCTCCTCAATCTGCATCTTTTCTGGATTTGACTGTCATGAACCCCGTGCAGTTGCTTGCAGGTGCAAAAATGGATGCTTTAAAAAATAAAATTCTTGTGGCCAGGCCCACATTGAGTGAGAAATTCCCAGATGGTACACAGGTTGACCTCTCTAGTATGTGCAAAGAGCTCACTAGCTATAAGGATGCATTTCCTGAGCTGCAGACAGTGTACATCACAGCACAAATCATTGGCGTATCATCAGCATCATGTGAAAGTTCATTTTCCACACTCTCTCATGTCTTGACACCATTTCGCTGCACAATTCTACATGAGAGAAAGAAGAATTTGGTTATACTGGCTCATGAGAAGGTCATAACGAACAATTTAGACATGGATGAGTTTGTTAAGAGCTTTTGCCCAGAAGGACAGGAAATTAATGCTGTGATAGGATGGGGAAATAAAATGTTATTGGTTTTAACCCCTCTGCGTACTATAGATATAGATGCCTGCGGACTTAGAGCTGCTCTATTTTTGCACGCAGTTACACTATTCTATCATTAGATGGCATACCCGGATCAGTCGTTGCATATTCACGAGCAAGCCAAGCTCAAATACTGTTTAGAATGATGGTGAGAGGGCCGGTGTGCATGTAGCCTGCCAGCAGGCTCTCTTGTTTGCGATGGGAGGGGGAGAGGGAGGGAAAATAGAGCCCCAGCGAGAGCAGCATTTCAGAACTCTTTTACGAATGGGGGTAATTTTCGGCCACAAGTATGTACACCTGTTTTTGCAGCACGGTCACGCAACTTGCTGTAAAGATAGACAGCTGTCCGATTGGAAAATGTAAACGGACGAAACCACATACTAGTCACCAAAATTGCCTTCATTCGCTGAAGAGTTCTGAAATGAGTGCCAGTACATAGGCCTAATTATAATTAAATTATTTTTCTGTACTGAATGTAGCCCATTATTTTGTTGCTTTTAGATCGCATGGGGGAGAGAAGCCGTGTCTTCAATTGCCACTTGATTATTCTTGAATTGGAAAACGTGTTAATAAAGGAAAACCATCTAGAATTAGCCAGGACTAACTGTTGCCAATAATTGCCCCCGAATTTTCAGGTCTAACGCCAGCTCTGCGAGTGTTCAACTGTCAAATTCGACCAATCAGAATGCTGCGTTCATAGACGAATGCGGGGCACTCACAAAACCCTGGCTTTCGTGCAGGCTCTCTTTTCCCTCCCTCTCCCCCTCCCATCGCAAACAAGAGAGACTGCTCGCAGGCTAGTGCGTATGCAGGATTTTATTTCTATCAATTTTTATTTTTATTTTACTTTATTAACCTTTATAAGTCCCACTGAGACAGAGGTCTCTTTTGCAGGGGAGCTCTGATTACAAACTATACATTTACAATGGGAATTAAGTGACAAATGCTGTTAAAATGACACAAAATTCACATACAGCAAGTGCAGATAAAAGGCAAAACTTTTTTTTTCAAAATATTATAAAAAGTAATAATAAATAAAACCAAATGCAGACATAGAATAATGACATAAATCAAAACTAAGAGCAAGTACATCTGGCCTCTTTTACTGTCATATCCAAAACTAATTTATTGTTGGACTTGAACGGGATAAGGCAATCTATCTTCAGACTATCCTGACAATTATTCCACAAACAAGGTGAAAATGCACTGAAATTGGTACAGCCCAGATTCGTTCTGGTCCTGGGTTCATCTAAAATAATCCACTTTTGTGATTGGATATGCTGACTTGTCAATTACCCTGACTAATTGAGCTGATTGGTTGCCCACGCAAACATAGATTTGTGCATAGATTAGATTGAAGAAAAATGTTTCATGAAGGGAGCAAAGAGAAAGTTAAAATGGGGGGAGGGGACCTTGAGACCTTGTAAGTGTAAATGTATAAACAAAAACCAAACATTTTGAACAGAAATGCCATAGCATTATTATTTTTTTTTTTTTTTGCTTGAGTGTATTAATGTGTGGAGGGATGGATTTGGGGGTGGGGGTGGGGCGGGGTCCTTAGGCCTCAGAATACCCACCACTAGAAACTAGACCACCACGGTGTACCATTACACCCCCCAGAAATTTTCACTGCACCCCCAGTCAGAGCAGGCTGGATCCGGTCCTGCATAGAATCAAATGGCTGCTGGCATAGTCTTACTGACAGCATCACAAGCCAATCGCAGAGAGGAAAATACATTGCAAGCAAGCTGAATGCTAAGGAGCTGAGATCTTTGAAGCAACGCCCTGGGAAAGAACATGCTAGGATACTGGCAGATCTAATTTCGTTATAACACGAATACATTGGGCTAACAATAGCAAGCGCAGATTTACCCTAGAGCAGTTTTTTACAACAAAATATCAAAGGTAAGATTTTTTTTTGCTCATCTCTGTAGACTGTAAAGTGTATACCTGCTGTTCTTTGAGTGTGGTGTCGGTTTAAAATGACAGGGCTCATATCGTTGGATTCTGTGGACTTTCCTCTTTCATTTGAGGTATCGTTTTTATGCATGGCACAAATTCAGGAGAAATTCTGGCGATTCAGCGCTGATATGATTTTATCCTATGTTTTGCTACGTGCTTATTTACTTGCTTGGTACTTGAATTGTGTTCGGTTGAGGTAAAAATGGTCAACATGAGCTTTTGGCCGAGTTGTTTTGTGAAATGTGGATATGCCGCATGACAATGTTGCGATTTGGAAACATGCTGTATTTATTATGCGTCACAACCGGTGTACTCATGTATACTCATATATAGGCTGTTTGGTTTAATGATTAATATGATTAATGCACATGCACACGCACACACGTTTGGTAGTCAGACTGACAGACAGCTGGATAGATAGATAAGAAAAATTTTAGATTGAAAGATTGAAAATGGGTTTTATATATTGAAAAAAATTCTTAGATGTATCAATAGATCGGCAGATAGATAGATAGGAAAATTTTTATGTAGATTGAAAGACAGATATGAGAACTATTATAAAGACAGATAGATAACTGGGAAAAGTTTTATATAGATTGCAAGAGAGAAAAGAAAATTACTAGATAGATAGATAGGAAAGGTTTTACATAGATTTAAAGATGGGCAGATATGAAAACTATTAAATAGATATATAGGACAAGTTTTATATAGATTGAAAGGTAGATGGACAGATTAGAAAGATATTAGATAGACAGATCGATAGATAACCAACACAGTTGTCTTTGAAACAAGTTTTGAAGAGGTATTCCATTTGTTTGTCGGAGGTCAAGCTAGTATGACTAGGATAGCCAAGTTGTAACGTTAATGTCTCGGAAGAGTTGGCCGTCTATGAACATTTTATCAACAGTCAGTGCGATGCGGCAGCCTTTCTGTCGGTACTCCTTCATGACTGGTAGTCGCTTTTTTTTCTTCGCTCCCGGATTTCTCGCGGATATCGGTCATTGATTTCAAAGTGAGTTCCTTTAAGTTCTTTTCCTCTGCTTTTTACAAATTCTTTTTGCTTGTAGTGTTCAAACTTTGCCACTACCGGTCTGGGTTTATTGGGATTTTTTGCTCCGATATGATGAACACGGTGAAATGTGATGGTTTTGACGGTGTCCATTGATAGCCTTAGCGCAGTTTGCATGAATTGCCTGATTTCATTCTTTGGGTTGTCTTGGTTTTGTTCCAGTATTCCCGTAATGATAAGATTGTCACAATTGCTGTGACACTGTAGGTTGAGTATATTATCTTTCATGATTTTATTTTCATGAGAGATTAAACTGAGTTGAGCTGTGAGAGTGCAGACTGTTTGTTTTAACTCCTTGTTTTCGAGCTGTAGGATGTCGATCTGAGATTGGCTATATTCTAGGCTGGTTTTTAATTCTTTTATATCTTGGTGCAGAATTTCTAAGATGGACAGTTTGTGATTGATGGATTCTAATACATTGACCTCGATGGTGGTGGTGTTTCCCTCATCGGTTTCTGTGGACCAGTCGCGTCTCGGTTGTTTCTGTGGTGGAGTCATGGTATCGAGTCCGTAGAATTGCTGATCAATAAATTTTTCCAAGTCCTACAGTTTTTGAAACAAATATCCAATGCAGTTGTTCGTTGATAGTTATTCTTCACGTTAGTCGCAAGTTAAGAAATCCACTTGTATTGATTGTGATACAGATTAGTTGATTCTAGCAGCAAAGCACTGCCATGTTGATTCCTCACCCAAGTCTTGCGATGTTCTCACGCCCGCATTGTGTTCCCGCCCCAGAATTTCTTGACAGACCATACGCTTTTGAAATCACTCCGCCCAGCCGGTATGTCTGGAATGTAGTTCCGATTATGCATCTGCCTTGAAAATAACTCTGTCTCGTAATTATGCATTATTATTTCATAGCGTGGTGAATCTGCAGGTCACAGGTTGTCCACGAGAGCGTTTTGGAGCTGCTGGATTAAGTATTTGAGGAGTTTTGAAGGGAGTTTTGAAGGAGGGAGGGACCTGTACTGTTCACTTTCATTATGTTCACTGAGCAGCTCGTGTCCTCCCCCCTGAATCTCAAAACAACAGGCATGGATAACTAAAGGTAATGTTCCGACTCATATAACTATAGGGATTATGGCAATAGGCTAATATGCCAAAATATTGAAATATCCCTTTAAAAGTCTCTTAAAAGCTGCCCTGGAGGAAACATGGAGCTGTTTTACATAATCTGTGATATTGAGATGGAATGTGTTACAGATATTTTAGTTATGGCCTGTATATCTCTCTTCTTACTGCTACCCATGTGCTGCTTTTATGCATTGTGTTAACTGAAATGTGATTTTGTTTTCTTACTTTCTCTTTTTTATGTCTATATGTAAAACTTTGTGCTGCTATCTTGACCAGGACTCCCTGGAAGAGAAGATCTTGTTTCTCCATGGGGGTTACAGGACTCTTCGTCCCTGGATTTTTCATCCCCTGATGATAAAAAAATGTGCCATCATTGTTGACAGATGGACGGACGAACGGATGACGGACAGATCACCATGATATAAGGGTTAGGGTTAGGGATAGGGATAGGGATGGTGTTATCATGCAGAAAGAGGGCAAAGCATTATTGCGGATGAACCATCCAGGGACGAAGAGTCTGGGGACGAAAAGTTCATGGGGATGAAAAGTCCACGGGGACGAAAATTCCAAGGAGACAAAAAGTCCGAGGACAAAAAGTCCAGGGAGGATAAATATGAGGACGAATATTCTGGGGATGAAGAATCCTAGAGCCCTCAATGGGACCTTTCTCGCTAATTAAAGGATAAATAAATAAATAAAACTATGCATCACCTTGCCCTCTTGACATATTTCCTGTCACTAAAATGGCACGCCTTGGCATGCCATATTGCGGGGCATTACGGAACCAAAATTCGTGCAAGTGTCAGGGTGGCTTTAGAATGTAAATTCTTAGCTTGCGCAGTAATCTTGAGACAGCTCCTTCAATTTACAAACAATTTTAACATGTGTTACAACTGTGTCGCATAGTGTTAGACTTGCCGTTTGGTTCCTCATCAATTTTATGTGCAACCACTAAATGTCAACCCCATTTTGACTCGGAAGTGAAACGTGGAGCTAGTTGTTCAATAAGGCATGGTTTCAGTTAGGTTTCATTGGCGTAAACATAACAGAGTAGATGAAGGCTAGACTTCAGCTAGCAAGTTTGTTAAAAATGTAACAACAAGCTGTGAAAGCATTAAAACTAAAACTCTCTTCTTGGCTAGCTAATTTGACACCAGACGGCTAAGCTGACCCAAAATTTGTCTTTTTGTTGACTAGCTAACATTAAAAATGTTCAACATAAGGTTTGATAAGGTTCAAGTTGATCTTTTGGGGATAAAATTGACAGATTTTACGTATAACTGCGCATTTACTTCATATATTTCAAAAGACAGTACGTTGGTATACGACTGGGAATATGGAATATTAGGTTGATGGAACATTAGCTCTTTAGACCATCACCTTTAATCAGAAAGCGATCTACCTAGCATAGTACCAAACCAAACTCTTCATTTAAAAAAAAAAAAACTGGTTGTGTGTATCACAATTCAAAACAAATTTCTTTGGTACATTGCTGGGGATATCCAGTGCTTGCACCCAGCCTACAGCGCCCCCTGGGGGCAAAATCTTCTGACTTTTGATGTTGAATATCATCGACACTGAAAATACAACCAAAAGAGACTATGTACTATGTATCCCAAAGAGACTATATACCCTGATAATTTCAGATCTCTATCTTGCTGGGTAAACAAAATAATGCCACCTAAACATAGGCACAATCTGCTATGGAATGGTCTGTTTAGAGTTTATTACTTTATTACTGGGGTTTTTACTGGGAGTAATACTGTTTCATATTAAGTAGTAGTTCCTGTATGTGGTGAGTGCGGTCCATATTAATTTTAGTCTTGGCAATCACCAATAATTTTAAACTAGCAATTGTAGGTGTTTGTTTATGTATTAGTTCTTATATAGTAACCGCTTTTTCAAGAATTTTCCTGTCGCTCTCAAAAAATTTTTTCTGATGGGTGGAAAATGAAATAAGGTGGCTACGTACAGTGGCTTTGGCTGCAAAAAAAAAACAATAATCTAGCTGTGACAGAAATAATGTTTTTGCAACTTGCTTGGCGATATCTTTTGGTATAATTTTTAACACTCTTTTTAGCATTGAAACCCCTCTACCCATTTTATTCACAATACAATCAATATGTTTCGACCATGTTAAATGTTGATCAACAGTTATGCCTAGAAGTTCAGTGTCATAAACTTGTTCAACAGGAATATTATCAATTTCCAATACCAAGGAAGGTACATCATTCAGCAAAAACCTTAACCCAATAACAATAGATTTAGTTTTTCCCACATTCAAGACCAGTTTGTTTTTAGTTACCCATTCTGCCACTAACCTTAATTCACACTGTAACTTGTTATTTAACCCTACTGTAGACGATTCAGCTGAATATATTGTACAGCCATCAGCATTCATGAAAGTTTTAGTTTTATCCAGCACGAGTGGGAAATCATTGGGCTGAAAGTTGCTACCCAAGGTAATTTAGGTCCATGCTTTCAGAATCTCTTGTCAAAAGGTATCCATCTCTTTACATGTTCAAGATATTGGCCTCTCGAATATGAAACTTTTTATGCTCGTACTGGATTTATTACCAATTTCAGAGTAAATCTGTTTTATATTAAGTAGTATTTTCTGTATATGGTGAGTGTGGTCCATATTAATTTTAGTCTTAGCAATCACCAATAATTTTAAACCAGCAATTGTAGGTGTTTGTTTATGTTTTAATTCTTATCTAGTAACCGCTAGTATTTAGTATTTTTCCTGTCGCTCTCAAAAAATTTTTCTGATGCGAGGATTAAGAAATAAGGTGGCCACGTACAATGGCTTTGGCTGCATCCCCAATCATAGCAGGAGATACTTTGTGGGCTGAGGATTAACTGGGCCTATCTCCACTTTTCATCAAAAATTATATTCTACTATAGAAATGATCTCAGTATTAACAAGTACGATATCCTGATGTAATTGTTTCAATGAGAGATGGCAGCTGGGAGAGACATCCAGAAAGTGCATAGTACTTTGTATGAATTTTCAGTCCACTTCAGTTTAAAAATTTCTATGTCCACATTGTCCAATCAAGGAGCTGGATATAGGGTCACCTGATCAGGATGACAAGATCGCTGAGCAATGGTTATATCCACTCTACCATTTCGAATTAAAATCCCTCTAATATACCAAATTGAAGGTTGTAAGATGATGAAATCTGGGATATTTTAGATAGGTAGGCACTGCAGCACTTGAATGAAGCATCCATGTCTTAAAGCCTTTCATTTGTCTTATTCCAGGGGTCATTTAAGAAAGTACTACTTGATTTTCAATCTTATATGTTATGCAGTGCAAGATGCGTGTGTATGCACATGAAAAAATACAAAATGATGAACATAGTACTTGTTGAAACCAAGCCCAAGGCCAGAGTTTGTTTACTATGTAGTGTGCATCATGTCTGCATTAAATGTACTCAGATGAACTTGTACTGGCTATGGAGATAGCAATTGACACTGAACACCCTCGAGACTCCATAGCTCATTTCAGTGTTACAAGGTTTGTTTTCTATTTATTTTCAGACAGGACGCGGCTGCCGATTTTCTGTGATTATTATTGTCAGATACACTGTTTTTTTTTTTCAAATTCTGTATTACCTTTTTCCATGAACATGTACAACTCCAGTTCCGAAATAGTTGGGACGAAGTGTAAATTGTGAATAAAATAAAAATGCAATGACTTTCAGATCACATGAGCCAATATGTTATCTACAGTAGAACATAGATAACATTTCAAATGTTGAAACTGAGACATTTTACTTTCCTATCCACAAAATGAGCTTATTTCAAATTTTCTGGCTGCAACAGGTCTCAAAAAAGTTGGGACACAGGCAAAAAAGGGCTGAAAAAGCAATTAATATATAAGAGAATCAGCTGAAAGAACATTTAGAAAGTAATTAAGTTAGGTAACACTGTATCTGAATGGGTGTGCATAAGACTGACATGACACTGTCATAATCATGACATGACACCTGACATGAACATGAATGAATGCTTATGACAGTTGTCATTAAGTGTCATTCCATAAATTATGTTACTTTAGAAGCAAAGCTGACATTGTTTGAGATGTCTTTGCTATGACAACTTGACAAAAACCAAGACAACGCAAATGAGACAAGGAAGATAATCATGGCCAGGCACAGAATTAGGATAAGCTTGGCTTGGCACACAGATACTAAAATTGGAACAAAACAGAGAAGATTTGTATGGCCAGGTACAGATACTAGAATTGGAATGATATTGTCAGGCACGGATGCAGTGGGACAATAAAGAGACGATTAGCATGGCTAAGCACAGAACAAACTAAAATTGGAAAATACAGATAGGATTCACAGCACAATTTGCATCACAGATAAAGTTAACTTTGCGTTGCCTTGGTTTATGTCAAGTTGTCATAACAAAGACATCTCAAACAATGTCAGCTTTGCTTCAAAAGTGACACAATTTATCGAATGACACTTAATGACAACTGTCATGAGCATTCATTCATGTTCACGTCAGGTGTCATGTCATGATTATGACAGTGTCATGTCAGTCTTATGCACACCCATTCAGGAGGGAACAGGCAGCTGTTCAACTGGCCAGAGAGATGTCAGATATCCAACATCCACTCCACGACCTTCACCCACAGACCAGGGAGAAAGACACACAGAGACAGCTACGCAGTAGAAAGTCTCTCACGACCATCACCTGTAATAAAGCCAGAACGAAAGCAGCAACACTACCCACAGCTATCAGTCTATACAATACATCAATGATGGGAAAAGTGACATCAAGCTTTTGTCCTGTTGAATCTGAAAAATGTGATTTTCTAAGATGTATGTTATTTGTTTTTTGTTTCTGTGCTTGTCTTGTTATATGTTTAGTTCTTTTAAAATGTTTTTTAAAATGCCTTTTTTGCTCATTTTAGACCTTTTGTAAATTTTTCTCTGATTCAGTTTTTAACTGTAAAGCAAATGTAAACAAAGTCAAACTCAATGCTGAAAGGTATATAAAGGTTTTAAAGCAGCATATGCTCCCCTCCAGATGACATCCATTCCAGGGAAGGCCTTGTGTATTTCAGCAGGACAATGCAAAACCACATTCTGCAGCTATTAGAACAGCATGGCTTCGTAGTAGAAGAGTCCGTGTGCTGAACTGGCCTGCCTGCAGTCCTGATCTTTCAACGATTGAGAACATTTGGCGCATAATTAAATGAAAAGTCCACCAAAGGAGACCCAAAACTTTCCAGCAGCTGGAAGCCTGTTTTAAACAAGAGTGGGATCAAATTCCAATGGCTAAACTCAAGAAACTTGTCTCCTCAATGCCCAGATGCCTCCACTCTGTGTTAAAAAGAAGAGAGGATGCTGCACCATGATAAATAGGCCCCTGTCCAACTTTTTTGAGACCTGTAGCAGCCATCAAATTTGAATGGAGATAATTTTGTGGATAATATTGTAAAATTTCTCAGTTTCAACATTTGCTATGTTATCTCTGCTCCATTGTGAATAAAATACGGGCTGGTGTGATTTGGAAGTCATTGCGTTTTTATTTTATTCACAATAAACACTTTGTCCCAACCATTTCGGAACTAGGGTTGTACATATAGCACACACTGAAACACATAAGCTTTGTAATGCATGTGTATTTGATGGAATACACTCGATTTTATGCTCTGCCAAAAATATTGGACATTATGCAAGCCAGGCAAATAGCTCAAATAAGCCATGTTCAGAATACTGGACATCATGCATATGACCAGGTTTCTTCGACTTCACATGACTTCTGTCTTCTCACGAGCATAACGTCTAAAATACTGAGCGGCAGTATGGATCTAATGTCCAAAATAATGGACAAACTGACCATCCATTAATACTCCACCCAGAAACAAAATTGCACCAAATCTCATGGTCCCAAAATAGCACTTATCCAGTTTTAACATATTGGAGGCATCGGTTCACACTCTATGCAACAAAGGGTTAAATGCATGGAGTCCCTGTTCGTTCCCCACTTGCAACCAGCCAGACTTCGCAAGATATTCAAATCCTTCTCACATTTTGCTATTATTTTCGCAATGTGAACAGCCAAAGTCAGTCATTCATCGAACCAGACACCCAAAAACTTTTACTCTCTCTCTAGTGGAGATGCATACATGTACAGCGTAAGCTTAGGTAATTCCCTCTTAAAACCAAATATCATGTACTTAGATTTACTGGCTGAAATTTGAAAACCTCATTTGTCTGCCCAGTCCTCGACACTAATTAAGGCTCTATGCACTTGTTTTAAAATGAACTCTGTATTTCTCCCTTTCTTCCATATGGCCTCATCATCGGCAAATAAGGACAGGCCGAACCCACTCCAACATGACTCAATATATTGTAAAACCCACAAAACAATACCAACGACGGAAATTGCAGGGGGCGAAGGGTCCATGTGTACTTTTATCTTGCGTTAACTCGCGCGACCTCCTGGCTGGTGTGAATCGCAATAAAATTGATCTATTTTCTCCGTTCGAAGAACGGGGCACAAAAGCACAACGGTTATAGTTAATCTGACTCCATAGTAAATTTAGAATACCAAACTGAGTTATACCCTCGTTAAGTATCTGACTCCAAATTAAAATTAGAATTCATAATCTAGGGAAAAACATGCGTGGATCTCGAAGTTGATTATACCTCGAACTCCGAAAAGACAACGGCCATCGCTCCCATTAATGTTCCCGGGTTTTAACACCATGTCCGGATCCCAGGTTCGTTGGTTAGATAAGAGGTTGGAAGTCAGCCATCACTGCAACAGCATCTTTTGGCATGAATACAGCGAACCCAGATCTATGCATGCCCATGGGTTCCTTCAGGGAATTTTAACAGATAACCGACTTTTCGTCCATGGGTTTCCTTAAGGCTAAAATCCCAGAACCAGCAATACATAAACCCTTTATGTAAGTAGATCATGATTGTCTTTCCAACTTAATAAAACCAATTCCTATACGGGGCCGCTGGCCAGTCGTTCCTCGGTTGGGATTAACCCCCTAAGTATCCACCACAACGGGGCTAGAAAGAATGTACATGTGTTAAGAGTCACTGAGACCATGCAAGCTTAAAGGAATAACAATAATTTATTCACCAGGTAGGCAAGAGCTTAAATCAAACAAATCAACATTCAGCCAATTACAAGTTACACACAATTTAGAAAAGGAGAATAAAGTCATACCTGGAGGAAAAGGATACACACGCACTGACGTGCGCGGGAAGTTCGAATTACCTTATTCCATAATCGAAAAGGCTACTCACGCACTAACATGCGCGGGGAGAGATCGGATACGATCTTCCCCAAACAGCTCAGTTCTCTTTCCTATAAACCAAACCAGCTACCCCCTCCTCCAACCAGAGAGCCCCATAAGTTAACCAGGTGGGATATCGGGTTACAGGTTTCAGAACTGAGACAGAGTCAGGCCATTTGATTGTGAAGGAGGGGCCATACAGACAAAAGGAATGAAACTTTATTACCCGAGAGGAGATTTTACCTTACCCAAATTTAGGGAGTTTCTAAAAGTGAATGAATAATAATTTCATTGGATATGAAATATATGCCATTCAACTCCTCGAATTATAACAAAAACATACATATCAAACAAGCCAGGAAAATGTATGAGTATGATGCAGTTGTCATGAAAAAAGTCTTAAACTGAATTATGATACAGGTAAACTGTGTTATAAGTACCGAAGTGATTTCTTAGCAGTATATTGAACATTTGAGCATATTGTGATATTCCCAGAGGTTTAGATTATTTAAAACAGATAAGTTAGGGTCCAGTCTTACAACAGATGACTGAGGGCAATATGGGGCATTGGGTAAGCCAAAGGCCTCCCATGCAGGGTGACATGAAAGGCGCAGAAACCATGCAAACCCCCACTCCCAGCTCAGAGGCACAGAAACCATACAAACCCCCCCACTCCCAGCTCAAAGGCACAGAGACCATACAAACCCCCCCACTCCCAGCTCAGAGGCACAGAAACCATACACCCCCCCCCCACTCCCAGCTCAGAGGCACAGAGACCATACACATCCCCACTCCCAGCTCAGAGGCACAGAAACCATACAAATCCCCCCCCACTCCCAGCTCAGAGGCACAGAGACCATACACCCCCCCCACTCCCAGCACAGAGGCAGAGAGATCATACACACCCCCACTCCCAGCTCAGAGGCACAGAGACCATACACACCCCCACTCCCAGCTCAGAGGCACAGAAACCATACAATCCCCCCACTCCCAGCTCAGAGGCAGAGAGATCATACACACCCCACTCCCAGCTCAGAGGCACAGAAACCATACAAACCCCCCACTCCCCAGCTCAGAGGCACAGAGAACATACAAACCCCCACTCCCAGCTCAGAGGCACAGAGACCATACACACCCCCACTCCCATCTCAGAGGCACAGAAACCATACACACCCCCACTCCCAGCTCAGAGGCACAGAAACCATACAAACCCCCCACTCCCAGCTCAGAGGCACAGAAACCATACAAACCCCCCACTCCCAGCTCAGAGGCACAGAAACCATACAAACCCCCCCACTCCCAGCTCAGCGGCACAGAGAACATACAAACCCCCCCACTCCCAGCTCAGAGGCACAGAAACCATACAAACCCCCACTCCCAGCTCAGAGGCACAGAAACCATACAAACCCCCCCCATCCCAGCTCAGAGGCACAGAGACCATACAAACCCCCCCACTCCCAGCTCAGAGGCACAGAAACCATACAAACCCCCACCCCACAGAGGCACCCAGCTCCCCAGCCTCAGAGGCACAGAGAACCATACAAACCCCCACTCCCAGCCCAGAGCACAGAGGCACAGAGAACCATACCACCCCCCTCTCCCAGCTCAGGCACAGAGACCATACAAACCCCCCACTCCCAGCTCAGGCACAGAGACCATACACCCCCCCCTCCCAGCTCAGAGGCACAGAGACCATACCCCCCCACTCCCAGCTCAGAGGCACAGAAACCATACAACCCCCACTCCCAGCTCAGAGGCACAGAGACCATACAAACCCCCCACTCCCAGCTCAGAGGCACAGAGACCATACAAACCCCCACTCCCCAGCTCAAAGGCCCAGCTCAGAGGCACAGAGACCATACAAACCCCCCACCCCCTCCCAGCCCCAGAAACCATACAAACCCCCACTCCCAGCTCAGAGGCACAGAGACCATACAAACCCCCACTCCCAGCTCAGAGGCACAGAGACCATACAAACCCCCCACTCCCAGCTCAGAGGCACAGATGCCATAACAAACCCCCACTCCCAGCTCAGAGGCACAGAAACCATACAAACCCCCACTCCCAGCTCAGAGGCACAGAGACCCCCCCCCACTCCCAGCTCAGAGGCACAGAAACCATACAAACCCCCCACTCCCAGCTCAGAGGCACAGAGACCATACAACCCCCCACACTCCCAGCTCAGAGGCACAGAGACCATACAAACCCCCCCACTCCCAGCTCAGAGGCTCAGGCACAGAGAGACCAGGCACAGAGACCAAACCCCCCCCCACCCCAGCTCAGAGGCACAGAGACCATACAAACCCCCACTCCCAGCTCAGAGGCACAGAGACCATACAAACCCCCACTCCCAGCTCAGAGGCACAGAAACCATACAAACCCCCCACTCCCAGCTCAGAGGCACAGAGACCATACAAACCCCCCCCAGCTCCCCAGCTCAGAGGCACAGAGACCATACAACCCCCCACTCCCAGCTCAGAGGCACAGAAACCATACAAACCCCCCACTCCCAGCTCAGAGGCACAGAAACCATACAAACCCCCCCACTCCCAGCTCAGAGGCACAGAGACCATACAAACCCCCCAACAGCCCAGAGCTCAGAGGCACAGAGACCATACAAACCATACCCCCCACTCCCAGCTCAGAGGCACAGAGACCATACAAACTCCCAGCCCCCCCAGAAACCATACACAAACCCCCCCAGCTCAGAGGCACAGAAACCATACAAACCCCCCCACTCCCAGCTCAGAGGCACAGAGACCATACAAACCCCCCATTCCCAGCTCAGAGGCACAGAAACCATACACACCCCCCACTCCCAGCTCAGAGGCACAGAGAGACCATACACACCCCCACTCCCAGCTCAGAGGCACAGAGACCATACAAACCCCCCCCACTCCCAGCTCAGAGGCACAGAAACCATATCACCCCCCCCCTCCCAGCTCAGAGGCACAAACCCCCCACTCCCAGCTCAGAGGCACAGAGACCATACAAACCCCCCACTCCCAGCTCAGAGGCACAGAGACCATACAAAACCCCCACTCCCAGCTCAGAGGCACAGAAACCATACAAACCCCCCATTCCCAGCTCAGAGGCACAGAAACCATACAAACCCCCACTCCCAGCTCAGAGGCACAGAGACCACACACCCCCCCCAGCTCTCCCATTCCCAGCTCAGAGGCACAGAAACCATACAAACCCCCCCCCCACTCCCAGCTCAGAGGCACAGAAACCATACAAACCCCCCACTCCCAGCTCAGCTCAGAGGCACAGAGACTCCCAGCTCAGAGGCACAGAAACCATACAACCCCCCCACTCCCCAGCTCAGAGGCACAGAAACCATACAAACCCCCACTCCCAGCTCAGAGGCACAGAGACCATACACACCCCCCACTCCCAGCCCTCCCAGCTCAGAGGCACTCCCAGCTCAGAGGCACAGAGACCATACAAACCCCCATCCCAGCTCAGAGGCACAGAGACCATACAAACCCCCACTCCCAGCTCAGAGGCACAGAGACCAGACACCCCCCATCCCACAAAGGCACCCCCCCCAGCTCCACAGAGACCATACAAACCCCCTCCCAGCTCAGAGCACAGAAACCATACAAACCCCCCCACTCCCAGCTCAGAGGCACAGAGACCATACAAACCCCCCACTCCCAGCTCAGAGGCACAGAGACCATACAAACCCCCACTCCCAGCTCAGAGGCACAGAGCTCAGAGGCACAGAGCCATAAAAAACTC
This sequence comes from Gymnothorax javanicus, assembly GCA_029692085.1. Taxonomy (NCBI): domain Eukaryota; kingdom Metazoa; phylum Chordata; class Actinopteri; order Anguilliformes; family Muraenidae; genus Gymnothorax; species Gymnothorax javanicus. The sequence continues at coordinate 30,949,029 of CM056200.1, read as the reverse complement.
CCCAGCTCCCAGCTCCCAGCTCAGAGGCACAGAGACCATACAAACCCCCCACTCCCAGCTCAGAGGCACAGAGACCATACAAACCCCCACTCCCAGCTCAGAGGCACAGAGACCATACAACCCCCACTCCCCCCCCACTCCCAGCTCAGAGGCACAGAGACCATACAAACCCCCCCCACTCCCAGCTCAGAGGCACAGAGACCATACAAACCCCCCATCCCAGCTCAGAGGCACAGAAACCATACCCCCACTCCCAGCTCAGAGGCACAGAGACCATACAAACCCCCCATTCCCAGCCCCCACCTACAAACCCCCACTCCCAGCTCAGAGGCACAGAGACCATACAACCCCCCCATTCCCAGCTCAGAGGCACAGAGACCATACAAACCCCCAGCTCAGAGCTCAGAGGCACAGAACATACACACCCCCACTCCCAGCTCAGAGGCACAGAGACCATACAAACCCCCACTCCCAGCTCAGAGGCACAGAGACCATACAAACACCCCCACTCCCAGCTCAGAGGCACAGAGACCATACAAACCCCCCCCAACTCCCAGCTCAGAGGCACAGAGACCATACACACCCCCCCACTCCCAGCTCAGAGGCACAGAGACCATACACACCCCCCCCCACTCCCAGCTCAGAGACAGAGACCATACAAACCCCCCACTCCCAGCTCAGAGGCACAGAGACCATACAAACCCCCACTCCCCAGCTCAGAGGCACAGAGACCATACACACCCCCCACTCCCAGCTCAGAGGCACAGAGACCATACAAACCCCCACTCCCAGCTCCAGAGGCCCCCACACCTCCCAGCTCAGAGGCACAGAGACCATCCCAGCCTCAGAGGCACAGAGACCATAAACCCCCACTCCCAGCTCCCAGACCTCAGAGGCACAGAGGCACCCCCACTCCCCAGCTCAGAGACTCCCAGCTCAGAGGCACAGAGAAAACCCCCCACTCCCCAGCTCAGAGGCACAGAAACCATACACCCCCCCACTCCCAGCACAGAGGCACAGAGATCATACACACCCCCACTCCCAGCTCAGAGGCACAGAGACCATACAAACCCCCACTCCCCCCCCTCCCAGCTCAGAGGCACAGAGATCATACAAACCCCCACTCCCAGCTCAGAGGCACAGAGACCATACAAAACCCCCACTCCCAGCACAGAGGCACAGAGACCATACAAACCCCCCACTCCCAGCTCAGAGGCACAGAGACCATACAACCCCCCCACTCCCATCTCAGAGGCACAGATGCCATACAAACCCCCCACTCCCAGCTCAGAGGCACAGAAACCATACAAACCCCCCACTCCCAGCTCAGAGGCACAGAGACCATACAAACCCCCCCCCACTCCCAGCTCAGAGGCACAGAGACCATACAAACCCCCCACTCCCAGCTCAGAGGCACAGAGACCATACCCCCCCCCCCACTCCCAGCTCAGAGGCACAGAAACCATACAAACCCCCCACTCCCAGCTCAGAGGCACAGAAACCATACAAACCCCCAATCCCATCTGAGAGGCACAGAGACCATAAGCTTTTTGTGGATTTTTGCCTGTGTTGGAGCATTTTCCTGTCCCAGGACATCGCAACATAGCAGCCCATCTCCATTACAAAGGAATTGTAAATATCTCATTTTTTATTTTTTTTTTATTTCAATCTTGGTCAGTAGGGTAGAGTGTCGATTAGTTCTAAGTGTTTATTTAATAAAATCTGTTAAAGTTTAAGAATTTTGTCTGTCATCCCTTGCTGTCCGTGACGCCATAACAAATTGGGGTCATAACATTCCCCTCTTATTTCCCACCCTACATATTGAGTACAGATACATATCAAAGTCACTTATGCATTTGCTGGCAAATAACACTATTAGAACCTCTCAATCCCTCCCATCCTCCCTATGGCGACTCCCTATGAACCTCCCACCTAAGATCTCTCTCCCCAGTAGAAAAAAATATAACAGGAAAAAAAAAAAAGTCGGCCGTGCTGCACCCTCTCTTTGACTAACTTGTGTGCCGCCTCCCAGGCCTGCAGAGTTTTATGGCTGGCCCCGTGCATACGGGCCACGGACCACTCCTTCAAGATTATTTCAAGAAATGAGTTGGCCCACTGCTGCCAAGTCAAGGAATGTGGCAGTTGCCACCTCAGGGCCAGCATCTTGTTGGCCGCAGTGAGACCAGCCCATAGAACGCGTCTCTGCTGCAGAGACAGATTTAAGAAGAGTCATCATTGAGCAGAAGTAAGGCTCAGGAGACTGGGATCCTGATCTTAAGAATGTCACTTAAAGTGAGAGACATTTCCTTCCAGAATGTAACCACACCGGGGCACTCCTAATTAACGTGCATGAGTGACCCCTGGGCATCAAGAGGGCAAAGGTCACAATTCGGAGATGTGGTATTATTCATAGAATCACGCCTTCTGGGGGTGAGGTACATCCTATGAACACACCTTTTGTGTATTAATTGATGGTTGGGGTTTTTGGATGCATCACTGAGATTTTTCCACACCGTGTTCCAGCAAATCTCTTAGTCATTTACGTCATCTAAATCTCTTTTCCAAAGAACCTCTATTGGTAAAGGTTTACAGCGACCAGAAATAAATTTGTAAAGTTTAGAAACCATCCCCCGTGTCAGTCCATCTGAGGCGAGTATCCTGCATCGGGGGTGTGTGGGCAGAGCTGCTCCCCCCTGGAACACTGTATGCCTGCATAGCTGATCTCAACTGCAGATGGAGGAAAAAAGATGAACCCAAAAGATCAAATTCAGCTTGTAGATCGTTAAAAACTCGTAAACCATTTACACAATATAGATCTTTTAGTACATTCACTCCCCTATTCTTCCAATGTGGAAATGAAAAGGGCTTATTACCAGTAAGAAGCGAGAAATTATTGAAAATCGGTGTCTGATAATCTGTGCCAGAATACTTCATTACAGTATGGTAAGATGTGAGTAAAAATGAGATAACAGGACCTAAGCGCAGTTTGGCTCTTTTCAATGGTTTGTTGGCATACACCAGGTCCTGCACCCTGTGAGGTAGTGCAAGATTCTCCTCAACTGGTCTTCAAGCGACGGCGGAACTAGGGTTGAAACATGTAGATAGAAGGCGTGGCACATAAGGCCAGAAGTAGATTTTGAAATCTGGAAGAGCCAGCCCCCCTTGTGTCTTGTCTCGCTGAAGACTTGTGAGTTTTAGGCGCAGTCTTTTTCCTTTCCATATGAATTTATAAACTAATGACTGACGTTTGTCCCAATAGCCCAATGGGGGAGCAAGAGGGATCATAGAAGAGTAAAAATTTACACGAGGGAGTATATCCATTTTAGCTATTGCTATTTGGGCTTGAAGTGAATTTGGCAGATTTGACCAGCGCTCAAAGTTCATCTCTATCTGACTGTGTATATCTTGAAAATTTTTTATTGCAATGGACGAGATAGAGGGAAAAATTTTAACTCCGAGATATCTAAAGCTTTTAACTACTGGTATATGGGAGGGCAGGAGAACCTGAAATGCAGCTGAGCTTAAATGCACCAGCGCTGATTTTGTTCAATTAATTTTGTATCCAGAGAGTAAGCTAAAAGAATCAAAAGAGGAAAGCAAATGTGGGATTGAGGTACCAGCACTGCCTACATCAAGAAGAATGTCCTCAGCGTACAAAGATATATGATGCTCTGTGTTACAAAAAGTGATGGGATGTACTAAAGGGTGTTGTCTTATTTTCTGCACCAGTGGCTCGAGAGAAAGGGCGAAAAGTAGGGGTGAGAGGGGGCAGCCCTGACGAGTGCCCCTAGATATTGGGAACTGGGCGGAACAGATGTGGCCTGTGCAAACCATTGCTGAGGGATTTGCGTATGAAACCTTAATCATATTAATAAAATGCATACCTAGCCCAAACTTGTCCAACGTGGTCCAGAGGTATTCCCATTCCATCTGATCGAACCCTTTTTCAGCATCCAGCGATAAAACCGAGCAACAGGGATCAATACTACTAGCTACATGAATTATGTGTAACAAGCGACGCACATTATCAGATGCTTAGCGAGTTTTGATAAAACCGGTTTGGTCATTGTGTATGTTTTGTAAGATGTATCTCCAACCAGGTTGCAAGTACTTTAGCATATAGTTCAGGAGAAAGAAAGGTCTATAATTACCACATTTAGTCAAATCTTTATTATGTTTGGGTATGACTGTAATTATAGCCATATTACTACTACTATTAAATACACCTTTATCATTGGCTGCGTTAATCCTGTCCAATAGTGGTTTACCAAGTATATCCCAGAAAGTAAGGTGTAGCTCGGGTGGAATTCCATCCCACCCCAGGGACCTGCCCCTGTTCATGTTAACAAGACCTTCCTCAACTCTTCTGGAGAAACTGGGGAATTGAGTGTTTCTGATTCATTGTCAAACAGAGGAGGTAGTTCAAGGTCCTGAAAAAAATCTGCACATGCATCCATATCAAGATATAAAGAGATGATTAGAAAGATTTAAATTCAGAATTGATATTGAGTGGGTTATTCAGGGTGCGAAGAGGTGTTTTAATGGCTGTGATATTTGAATATTTTTCATGTTTTTTCCATCTTAAAGCTAAAAGGTGACTTAGCCTGGGGCCATTGAAATAATATGTTCTTCTGGTCCTGAGCATTAATGACTCCGCCTGATGTCTTAACAAAGAGTTCAATTCAGTTCTTGTCACAGCTATTCTGCTTTGTAATGCCTCAGAGTATGTGGCTTGTTGTTGCGCCTGTAGCTGAGTGAGAGTATCTCCAGTTTGTGAGCTTGCTGAGTCTACTCTTTTTAAGGTGGGATGAGAATGAGATTGAGGAGTTCCTACTACAGCCCTTTATAGCATCCCATAAAAATCTAGGATCATCTACTGAGCCTGCATTAACATCTATAAAGGTGTTTAACTTATCTTTGAGAAAAGTACTAAAATCTCCATTTTTCAGGAGTGAAACATTAAACCGCCATCGTGGAGCTCTAGGGGGTGTACCTCGGAGGGTAAAGCGCTGCGACAATGCCATGATCTGATTGAGAGTACGGCTTAATAACAACATCATGTATTTCAGAAAGGGAAGTAGATGAAGTTAAAATATAATCTATTCTAGAGAAACTCTCATGCCTTGCTGAATAAAACGTGTATTGTTTAGATGTGCGGTTGATAGCCTCACAGATCTTCACTGTACTAAGTGCTGACAGAAAGTTCGGAAAGTCTCTTGATGCTTGTAGCTGTGTGGCCGTGGAACGCTGAGCATATTTATCCAGTACCACATTTGCATTACAGTTCATGTCTGCACCAAGGATAAGTGAGAAATCCTGAAGGTGCAATAAGACTTCTGTTAGATAAAAAAAAAAAAAAAAAGGTTGAGCATGCGTGAGTTCTGAGAACGAGACCCGAGGAGGCTAATTGAACATGACTGCCGACCGTATCAGCAAGCCACGCAGACTGCTACCATAGGCCTATCTCACAATATGGCGCTTATAACCGAAAGTGGGCGCCTTGCTTTTCCAGTTCCGGCTTCTCATCATGTAAATGGCACATTTCATAAAAAGCTTTCTTCTGCTCCTAATATTTTGCACCACTGATGTGGTTAGAATTATTGAAAACAAGTCAAAAGTTCGATTGAGGGGCACAAGTTCTTCAAAAATTTCATTTACAGTTGCAATGGTTAATGATCGTGAAACACAGACGTGCCGCTGAGGCAAAGCTAGCAGGTAGCAGCTACGTGGCTAAGTTATTAGCCAGCTTTGATCACATTTAATTTAAAGGAACATTATAACCTTCGCTAAAGCAAAATTCTATGAATTTTGTTTTGGTTGTATTTACAGCAAGTTGTTTGTTGGCTGTGTCATGTAATACTGTGAAACTTTCGTTGCTGGCTGTCCGTTAGCATGTAGGCTACCTTCCTAATTTCGTAAATTGCACTAATTTCCTTAGTTGATAGGATTTCAGGTCCAGCGGGACCTACAATCTGAAATCTTACTGGCAAACGAAATTAGGAAGATGCTAAACCTGCATTAGTTGTCGCCTGGTAGCTATGCCTGTCTGGCTTGATGCATGCAAGAGAGTATGCTGGCTTGGCTAACTAACCATAACTTCAGACAACGAGTGTAATGTAGCAAGCTGTAAGTTTGAAGTACATAAATTTTGTGTTGGCAAAGTCACACAGCGAACATTTTCCCCGTTTCATCTTCAATCAGACCACATCTAGAGTATTGTGTACAGTTCTGGGGACCATACTTTAAGAAAGACATAGAGGCTTTAGAGAAAGTTCAGAGAAGAGCCACGAAGCTAATTCCGGGTATTAAAGATGAAAGCTATGAGAATAGGCTGAAGATCCTTAATCTCTTTAGTCTTAGGAAAAGGAGACTAAGGGGTGATCTGATTGAGGTCTTTAAATATGTTAAAGGGATTAACAAAGTGAATTATGTAGGATTTCTTCAACCAAGTGTTGTTAGTAGAACTCGGGGTCACAAATGGAAGCTGACCAAAGGTAAATTTAGCACTGATATTCGGAAATATTTCTTCACCCAAAGAGTAATTTCGGTGTGGAACAGCTTGCCTGACCATATTGTTGAGGCAGAGACCTTGGGAGTTTTCAAGAGCAGGCTTGACTTAAAGTTAGATACCATTGAGTCATTGAGTATCTGAAGTGATATATTCACGATAGTACAAAAGAAACTGGCGAGCCTAGTTGGGCTGAACGGCCTGTTCTCGCCATTAAAGAAAAAAAAAAAAATATATATATATATATATATATATATATATATATATTCATGTGTGTGTGTGTATATGTATATACACACACAGTGCAGTGAAAAAGTATTTGCTTCCTTCCCAAGTTCTTTTTTTTTTTGCATATTTGCCACACATGTATAAAATGTAAATAAGCCTACCTCTATAAACAGAGGTATAGAAATAATTAATTTTTTTTCTGACAAGATAATGAGTGAACGAGCTTGAAAAAATTGCCTTGAGAGACCATAGAACTTTGGGAACATAGGCTGAACCCCGCTTAAATTCCATACATTAAACATGTTGTGACAGATGTCTCTTTTTTTTAATTAACTTTTTGTAATTATCACTAAGCCACCAATAACAAAGGAAACACAAGACACATTTTTAACATAAAACATTATATTTTAAATATAAAAATTGTAGACTGTTTATGACTGTCACTGCACCACTGCACATACTCCCCCCCCGCCCACACACACACACACACACACACACGAGCGCGGGGGTGTTATCTAAGTTATCGCTCCCCTTCTCTCCCATCCATTGAACCACCACACAAACTTTAGCCAAGTTAGCTAGTTCTCAATACATTTAAATATACTAACAATCCCCTGCTATTACAGTTAATGATAACGTACATTCCAATTTCACTTACCGGGCAACATTACAGTAACGTTGGCATCGGGCTCCTTCTTTGTATAGTTTAGGACAGCCTCAGCCTGTTTTTCTGCAACGTTAGTTTCTCGAACCTCTCTGTCATCTTCTGGAGCAGCAGTGTCATTCGAGCCAGTGTTCTGACAATTTGTGCTGCCTTGTCAAAAAGTGCTACTGTAATGTAAAGCGATCGTAAAGTATCTGTTTTCGTCTTAATATTGCAATATGAATCAGTCTACAGTAGTAACTTTATTATTTGCTAGCTTGTTATTACATAAGCAGATGTTACAATGTGTTGGACAAGTGTGTTCAAAAAGATATATGCTGCTGCACGCCATTATCATCTAATTTCTAGTTTGAGCCCAAGATTTTCGGTCTGCGTAAGCGCAGAACCGCCAGGTAGCATATTTTGATAGGTAGCAAAAATTTATAGAACACCGGCAGCAGTTTCGGGGGCAAGTTGGGCAACTTTCAGAAAACACTGAAAGAGTGTAGTCTGCCGTTGTTTTCGTTTTACACTTTATCTCTCTAGGTCATTCATTCACATTTGAGCAGAGAGAGCATGTCCTCCAAGCAAGTTTGTTGCTGTTGCCTAGCAACAGGTCGCAAACTCACAGGCGACGGAAGCCCCAGAGGTCTAAAAGTTGTGCTTCAATCCTAACACAGACGGGGTCCGTCCGGGGTGAATTTAATTAATAAACGCGTGAAAGCTTCATCACAAAATGATGTTGTTACGTATCCTCGCACATTTTTAAGAGGGTATATCCAAATCATTGACATTTTCCAGTGGGTATACGGCTTATACCTGTGTATCACAAAGACTACACCACTGGTTTATGGTCATTTCTGATTAAAGAAACGGAGCAAGGTAAATTTGCTTAATCGCGGAGAGTCAGAAAGCGCAATTATATGTAATTATGCGCGAATGACACGCAATGTTACTGGTCTGCCTCGTTTACATAATCCAACATTGCTCTGTCTCAACATAAAGCGAAGCATTACATTCCCTTTGTTAGACTTATGTGTCTGCAATATGCGTCACATCGCGGGCTTTATTGACCTCGAGTTAGTGTCGGTGCCAGAACTGGATTTGGGGGAGCACAGACGCATCCTTCTTTTTTTTTTTTTTAACAACAGTTAGTCCTGCCCAGTTGTCAATAAGGGAAAAGATAGACAAGTTTTTCAATCATAGTAATGATCAATTGGCAATTGAAGACACAACCTCTCCCCCTATGCAATCTACCAGTGGCGAAATAATGGGCTAAATTCAGAACTGGAAAATAATTTACTCATGAACAGGCCTATGCTTTATGAAAGACAAACTGCTCTGGAACTTCTGAGCTACTTTATCAGCACATCAGGCGATCTACCGTGCGTTCTATGATCGTTTAAATTACTGAAATGAGGTAAAACAGCATTGAAACGCCTTTGTGCATTTTTCAATGACGCTGATTTAAATGCACCAAAGTGCTCGTCCGCATTAGTGATGGGAACGGCAGTTCTTTTGACTGTACTGAATCCCTAGAATCAGTTCCTTAAAACGATTTGTTCAAAAGATTCGTTCACCGAATCTTTCAGTGCATAGCAGGAGCCCTGACTGCATAGTGCATTGTTCTCCGACTCCCCGAACTGATAAACAACCAAACGATCCGTCATTCAGGTGATGATTCAGCCCTGGCCTGAGGTTCACATTCACTCTGTTGACACGTTCACTTACTGAGGGACGGTGCGTTCGTTCGGACCATAGTACACAGTCATTCGCGGGAGATGCAGCTTTACTTTAAGTGCAGAGTCGTGTGGTCAGGGCAGGCAGTGGCTCCTCCTTTTTATCGCTAGATTTTGTCAACCGGTTTCCACATACTATGCCTTATTGACAATCAATCAATTTTAACTTTTTTTTTTTTTAAATCAAACAATTAAGATCTAGCCTAGGCTATTTGTAGCCTGTAATGATTAAGAGGTGATAGCGTGAAAAAGGTTCATTTCCGTTCACGCTTTGATTAGAGGCTGCAAGTATGTAAATCTTAATAATTAATTAGAAAAAAAACTAAACTCCCTCCGAAATTCCGTGTATCGTTTTGACCTTTTGTTTATGGGTTTATGAAAGAAGACTGGAAATAAACTCCCTATTTTATTAAATTTTTTTGAATGGCATTAATAAGTACGTACTGTATTTAAGGGGGAAAACATTATCGTAAACATTCTGACCACACATTGAACACCACATAAGAAAGGTTTTAATACTTGTTAATGGCATTGCGTAAGCTTCCTGTCAACAAATATGAACAAATTTGCTGTCTCATGGGCATTTTAAGTTCAATGCAATGAGCAATAGTGTCCTGGATGAAACTGGAACACCATTCTGCCATCTAGTCTTGTAAATTAGTTAATCAATTCTCAGATTGCTAATAAAGCAAATTAATAACGAGTTATCCTTTGTTTAACGGTGAGGATTCTGCCTCCCCTAACTGACCTCCGACGGCACGTCACTGTTTGAGTGGCAGTTCTCTCTGTGCAGTACGCGAGTGAGTGACACAGCACCACTTTCAGCACAGTACGTGAACGTGAATCACGTCCTCAGCGACAGTTCTCTGCGTGCAGTAGGTTCGCGAGTCATGAGTCAGTGAGTGGCAGCGCGAACGTGAATCACGTCCTCAGCCAGTCACAGTTCTCTGTGTGTGCAGTAGGTTCGTGAAACATGAGTGAGTGGCAGCGCGAACGTGAATCACGCCGACTGCGTCGTTCGCCGAAGATTCATGAGTGAGTCACAGAGACAGAACGTGGCAGTTCCACTCCCGGTCGGCATGCTCGCGGCTGAGCTCAAATTCACTGAGAAAGGAACAAATCAGTTCATGAAGTAATTCCATTCAGTACGTTCATTCAAAAGATTCGTTCGTTTGAACAAATTGTTCGCGAACGACACAACACCTGACTTTAATGGGGAGAACTAGCAACGCCTGATACTGTGGAGTGTTTTCAGAGTGAATGTATTTCTAATTTAGAAAATGATTGCGCACAAGTCAGGGCTAATAATTGTTTGAAAGGGATGCTGTGTCCCCCAAAATTCCAGTTCTGGCGTCCCCATTGCCTTGAGTTGACGTGGTTCCTTGATCTTCCCAAAGAGATCTTTAGCACTTGGCTCTTATGAACATCTTGCCCGCTACAGTGTTGAGACTAGGCAGTGATGCGATGGTAAACAGAAACACACGAACACATTTGTCAGAAAATATAAGTTTTATTGGCAGTAAATAAAGCAAGGTTTCATAACTGAAGATTAAAGACGAAATGTTGGCTATGTGACCCAGCCACGCTTACCAGAGTTTCTACGCTATGCCCGTTGTTGTGAAGTTATAGCTAGTTATCGGTAAGCTTAGTCAAGCCAGCGCACTCTTCTTTCGCAGGCAACAAACCAGACAGGCGTAGCTACCAAGGTCTCCCATAGCTGCATCATGGACATTCTGGCAGGAAACATTAATGTTAACACACGCAAGTTAAAAGACTAGTCAGCATTAGACGTTTCACAGGATCAAACGACACAGTAGACAAACTTACAGTAAGTTTAAAAATAGCCTAACACTAAAACTGAATCTGAAAAACATAACGTCGTCTGAAGTTAATGTTCTTTAATTAGGATCAAAGGTACTCGCTCGTGACTTAGCTATGTAGCTGCTACCTGTTAGCCACCACTATTTTACTATCATTAACCATCGTAATCACAAAAGAACTGCGCAAAAAATAACTTGCATCACTTGTCCACCAACCTTCTAAGAATCAATTATCACCACATTGTGAAATTGGCGTTTCTTCTTACTAATTGACTTCACCCAGTAGAAATTCAGCGTCATTGCAGGCTATACCTGGCAGTTCACGCTAAACACCGTGTCGAAGTTGCCAATTAGCCTACATGCAATCCATTTTGAATTAAAATGACCAGCTGGGGAATTACCCGGGTAGTTGTAGATTATTCACCAAGTGATGAAATCCTTTGCCTCATGTGGGGTGTTGAAAAGATGGTTCACTCCTCCTCGCATCGCTTTAAGTTTTGCAGGATAGAGGAGAAAGGTGCGAAAGTCAAGTTTCTGCAGAGAGTCCATTGCCTTGGAGAAGGCCAGCCTGCGTTTGAACATGTGCGGGCTGAAGTCCGGGATGAAGCGAATGGTCCTTCCCCCCAACTCCACGGCCGAACCACGCACCGCTTTCAGGATCTGATCTCTGTCGGTAAAGCACAGCAGCTTGAAGATAATGGTGTGAGGCACAGGTCTGCCGTTTGTGTCTTCTTTTGGGGCGCCTCTGCGGTGTGCGCCCATGATTTCGATAGAGCCCAGGTTGGAAAACCACCTGGGGATGGCATCCGTCAGGAAAGCAAGAACATGCAATGTCTCTGCGTTTCCAGGGACTCCATGTACACGTAAGTTATCTCTGCGCGACTTATCCTCCATGTCGGCAATTTTGTCCTCCAGTGGGACATGCTTTGCTGCCAGTTTTCTCACCAACGAAGAGAGTCGGCTGTCCATCTCCACCATACGATTCTCGTCCTTCTCCATATAGTCCTTGCACTTCGAAATATCAGCCTGCATGGCAACCATCTCCACGGAATACTGCGACCTGTGCATCCACCAGAGCCTGTGTCTTGTTTGTCAACTTAGACACCACATCCTCCACAAGCACAAGGATGGCCTCCCCGATAGTTAAGCTAGCAGTTGTAGAAGCTAACTTGGCGAGCTCCACGTTGTCAGCTGAACGAGCGGTTACCTGCTGTTTACCCGTCGCCTTTTTCGAGCTTGCTTCCATCTGTGTGCACAAAGCTTATACGAAACAGTAAAATCAACCGAGAGCTTGAAAAAAAAAATAGTGATAGGTATGAAAATAATGCTAAAATATTGAGGGGATGTGCGCAGCGACAAAATGAAGCATCTACATCCCTCGCGATGACGTGATCTCTCCCCAAACCCTTAAAATACTGATTAAAAAGTAAAATTATCTGAAACATAAAATGGGACGAATCATACATTGTAGCTTGGGGCATAAACATTCAGCATAGTTATGTGTTGATTAAGGATTGAGCTTGTAATTAAAATGAATTTCCCTTCAGAGTCTCTCTTGATGTTCTAAAATAAAAGGAAGGTTCTGTAACGGTTGTGCTCTGAGCACCGGTGATGTGCAAGGAGAACAGGAAGTTGTGGACTGGACTCAGGAGTGAAGATGGACTTGGTTGTGTTTATTATGCCTTCACCACAGCAAGAAGGCAAAACAAGATACAATACAAAAGAACAAGGAATCGAGATTCCTGGATAATACTATTAGTAATGCAAACACTGGGCTTTTGCTACAGTCACAATTTACTACAAAAATAGAAAAAGAACAAGGAATCAAGGTTCCTGGTAATAAAGTTAAAGTGCTGACATTAACAATAAACAGCACCAAGTTCAAGAGTTAGAGTACTTACATGTGAAACGCCGGAGATAAGTCTTTACAAGACAAAAGATTAAACAGACTTGTGGCTTACGAGACTTCTCCCCAAATGGATGCAAAGCTCAGACCTAAATAGGAATACTACAACACAGTGGAAATAAGACACAGATGCAGGCAATGATTACAGAGCTGAAAAATGCAGTCCTGGTCTAAATAGGCTGATTGTGAAGATGCTGAGGGAGTGGCGTTACAGGTTCTTAAGAGAATAATTAGCTGTACCTTCTTTATTTTGAGTGAGAAGAGAAGTATACTCTGCCTACCCAATCTCTCCTAAGAATCAAATGTTCAGAATCAGATAATCTACTTTCCTGGAGCAGTACTAGATCCGATTTTTCTTTTTTAAATGTGTTAAAATTTTCCTTTTAATAACATTACCAATCCCCCGGACGTTCTAAGTGGTACTTTTAAGTGACCGAGATATAGATGTTATTGAATTGGAATGCAGGTAAGTAGCAATAGTTAACTAGAGGGCATGTCTGGAGGCCACATACCCGGCCCGTGCCCACAACCTTCAAATATGGCCAATATTTTAGAGGTTTTTTATCTGTCAGATCCAGATCCGAATCAAACTACTCACAGGGTTGCCAACTTTGGTCATTTAGCTGGAGTGAGATTTCTCCCCAAGCATGTGCATGCAGCGACCTACTAGAAATTTTGGGCCACTGCCGCAAACCTCCTACCGTCTAAACCTATAGGCCTACCGACTACCATAATTTCCCGATTATTATAAGAGGTCATAATCTATGAGGTTAATACATGGGTGAGGGTTAGACATTAGAATGCATCTTCTCATCACTCCACCTTGTCATTAAATTATCATCTGATTCTAATTCAATAGGTAATGTTTAGTAAACTGGGGTTAATACACTGGTGATGTTAATACATGGTTTTGTTTTTTTAGTTTGCATAAAACACTGACTTGAGGTTGATACATGGTGCAGCTTATGTTCAGGAAATGACTGTATATTGGGCCCTTAGAATGGTCCAGTATGCTTTTGTCTATCTCAACAATTTTGCTTTGGCTAATTTGGGAAAAAAATTAGTGGGAAAGTTTCTTGAAAATCTCAAGTTCATTTATTGATTTAACCTTGTTTAACCACAAGTGTCAGTATTTGTGAACTGAAGGAACAATACATGCGCTTACAAAAAGTCCTGTCTTTACAAGCGCCTTCTCTGTAAACTGGAACAACAAATAAACTGGCAATGCAGATTTGCGTGTACTTGCTAACAAGAAGCCAAAGCAATGTCATCAACAAATATTAAAACAGTTCGACTTTTGCGGAGTTCAATGCTTGATCAATATACAATGTATTCTCCTTGAAATACGTGCTTTTACACCCAAACAAAAAAAGCGGACGGTTATTTCCAGTCTTCTTTCATAATCCCATTAACAAAATGTTAAAACGATATACAAAATTACCGAGAGCAAAGAATTATTCCTAATTGATTATTCAAATTTCCATCCTTGCAGTCGCGAATTTAAGCGTATGCGTGAATGAATCTTTTTGTCATTATCTCCTCTATCAGAATACGGGCTTCCTATAGGCTTGGTCTTAATTGTTTTGATTGTCAATCAGGCATAGTACGTGAGAACAGGTCCACAAAATCCTGTAGTTTGGGTCACTGCCTCACCTCACCACAGGTCTCTAGCTTTCTGTAAGCAAGTACGCGCAAATCTGCAGTTTCGTGAGCATTTCAGGTTCCATGTACTGCGTAATAACGCCGTGGAAACTTAAACTGGCCCGTCATTCTGCCGAAAAGTCTTACTAAACTAGTTAATCGTCTGATTGCTAATCAAGCAAAGGGGAGGATTGTGCCTCACCAAACGAACCTCCAACCGCACGTCACTGGTAGCTACCTAGCTGATCTATACAAACTAGCTTTGATTACACCTAAAACTTTTCTGTTTCCTTACTACGCTAAGAGTACATAATGCGACTTTCCATCGGACACCGTTGAACTATGAAGTACAGGCAAGCAAGTAGGCCTATCTTGTTTTGATAAATCATATTTTTATTACCTCGATAACCACTCGGATTTCACACCTCGCCACTTCCACCGGTGCTTTACTGGCTCTGACCCTCTGACCAACACTGAAGTTTATGCCAATAAATAGGCAACAGACGGACGTCACTGATGTAATGACAGCAAATGTTTTCAGCGAATCAACAATCAGAGAAAAGTGTAAATAACGCATTGGACACTGGAGTGGTCTAATTAGGAGTTTATAGCCTATGTAAAACTACAGCTTGTTTATAGTCATTCGGAAATGAGCACACATGAGTGGAAAAATTTACAACATAAAATAATGTCAGATTTGGCGTGAGATTTCTCTCTTGAGCGTGAGAGCGTTAGATTGAGGCTGAATGCGTGACTGTCACGCCAGATGCGTGAGAGTCGGCAACACTGAACTCATGGTTGTTGCCCTCCCTGGAGGGCTATAGTGTGTTTATGTTCAAGTGATTCATTATGTTTTTGATGGGGTTATTAAAGAAAATGTTGAAATTTGCCCTATCTCCCAATGTTAACAAAATTTCTGAAGTGATCCAGAATCCAGTTTGATCCGGATCCGTACCAAAAACTAATCACTTCTCACTTGGACAGTTACCAACCCCTCTGTGAAATATGAAAACAATCCCACCAAAACTGCGGCCTGTAGGCTGTTCACAGACAAACACACACACCGAGAAATAAATAAACGGAGACAAACATACAACCCCTCCCGCACTTGGTTTGGGGGCAGGGTAATAAAAAGGGAAATTATTAAAACGGGAGTATTCAATACAAATACAAAATGAAAATTCACCTCCAGTCGTCTAGGATAGAAGGGAAAGGAAATAAAAAGAGTAAAATACAAAAATAGGACCAAGAGTCCTGTAGCTTATCGGCAAGCAGTCTTACAGCGATGATCCAAGTTATGAAAATTTCATGTGAAGTTTGTCATTTGAATCAATGAAAATCAATGTCAAGGTCACTAAATAAAAGTTCACATACATTTATAAGACCTTCTGTAATACAATCCTAAGCTCTGAAGCAGTTTTGGTGATATAAGTCATTAAAAATATGTCAATATGTATTCAATATGTCAATTGTGAACTTTAAAGGTCACAGAATGTCAAGTTGTGGTCAGCAAATGGACTTCATATACGACTTTCTAAATGTCTCTATACAAACCTTGGCTCAATCTGTGACCATTTTGGTGATACAAGTCATTGTAATTTCACTGTGGACAGGGATTAAAGCGAAGAAAAATCTTTTCACTGAATTTTTTTCAAGCCGCAGCCAAGTCATATTTCCCATCTGCAATTTGTAAAACATGTTACATGTGACATTACTTGACACCTACGAAAGAAAAACAGTATGTAAAATTGAGATTTCAGTACCACTACACACAACCAATGCTGCTGTTCTCTTACGCAGCCATCAAGTTTAAATTCTCCAGACCAATAATGTCTGAGGGGAGGAAGATGCTTTTGAACAGCTTTTCTGTTGCCAGTTTTCTTTGTCTTTCCAATGTAATTTTTGATCGATGAAATGACACTGATATATTATTATTATTACAACTCCATTTCTCAAAAAGTTGGGATGCAGTGTAAACTGATAATAAAAACTGAATTTAATTGAATTCTTAAGTTTTCAAAGCGCCTAACTCGAAGGAACACAGCACTTAAAGAAAGGGAAAATTTGATGCATTTTTTTGCCCATGTTGTGACCCATATATGTTTACTTTATTTCTTTGCAAGAGAGTGTCATTGGGATACTTTTCGCTGAAATTACAAGGAAGTTTCCTTATTGTTGAAAGATATGCAGACCTCAAAGTCATTGGAGTTGAGCCCTCTTAAAACTCAATGATTCAATTATATGCAAATCATTTAATCCCTATATTTAATTGAAAATAGTGCACAGACAACATATCAGATTAGATTTTATTGTTTTTTGTAAATATATGCTCATTTTGAATTTGATGCCGGCAGATCACAGTTATTCAATATTGGTTTCTGACCTTGAGCCTTGCATAAAGATTTCTCTGAATTCTCCATATCTTCTCGTGATGTTATGTGGCAGAGTATAAAATCACCAGATTCTTTGCAATTTTTAATCAGGAAATGTTTTTCTTATATCAACAAACTAATTGCCCATGCAGGTTTTCCACAGAGTGGAGAAACCCTGGCCATCATTACTTCTGAAAGCCTCTCAGACCCAATCATTCTCCTGTTGCTCTTTAAGCTAATTATCTGAGAGATGTTCCACCAGGTTTATTTTTTAGCTTCACAACTTTTCCAGTCCATTGTTGCCCCTGTCCCAACTTCTTTGAACATGTTGCTGACATCAAACTCAAAATGAGCAGATATTTTTCAAAAACAATAAAATTTCTTTGTTTCAACATTTGACATGTTGTCTTTGTATTTGTACTATTTTCAATCAAATATAGGGTTTACAATGTTATAAACTGGCATATTTTTTGCCAGTTATTTTAACTGGCACCTTTTTTTACCAGTTAGTTTAACTGTAATTTTACAATCAGTTTATAACAGAGGTTCCCTGTATATTAACTGTAAACCACAGTTAAATGCGTGCAGGACTCTACTTACAGTTAAAATAACAAGGAGCCAATGCGTTAAACTGTTAAATTCAGTCAATTTATAAAAGTGTAAGTGGTTTGCAAATCATTGCATTCTGTTTTTAGTTACATTTAAAACAGCATCCCATTCTTTTTGGAAGTGAGGTTGCATAATAATAATAATAATTTGCAAAGCTTGTCTCAGTTTTTACTCTTTCAAAGAATCAACCATCTATAGAACTGTTCAATATATATGTTTTATGTAACTTATAACACCACAGTGAGGGGTCATGTTTCACTATAAAAGAACATACAGTACGCGCACTTTTTGGTTGCACACACGGACGGCAATGAATTGCTGAACCCCCGTTGCGGTGGCTGACACACCCGGGAGCGAAGAGCAGCCTTGTGACACGCTTCAGACTGATGGCAAGCTCGCACTTCTTTTCCATTACTGCCATGCTGTATTCTTCTGTGGCAAACCATAGCTACAGAAACACACACCTGGCAGTTTCATTTTCCTGTAGCACGAAGTAAAAGGCTAAAATTGTTGTGTTTGAAAAACACTAGTTTTGTTAAGCAGTACGTTCATTTAAAGTAGACTGCACAGTGGTCTATTGAATTCATTAGCATCATATTTATATTTTTAACGTTTTCCGGCAAATGTTTTCCTTGCGTTTAATGGTTTGACACAGAAAGCAACTTTTTTAAAAGGAATAAATAGTGGTGAATTAGATTTGCTAGGCCTTTCAGTTAAAATAAACAGAGCCTGGAGAATTAGCTAGCCAGGTTACCTTCACTGGATTAGAATGAATGCAGAGGAAATGATCAAACTGCTAAATCTGCAACTGTGGACAATCGTTCAAATAACTGCTAATCAAAAAACGCTAACAGAAATGAAATATATGCTAATCAAAAACGTGGCCGTTGTTTTTAAGATTAACATAGGCCTATGGCCGTTATACTGTACAGGAAAAGTTGTAGGCTACCTCTACGTCAGAATAAACAAGCAATAGTAGCACTCTAGACTTAACCACCGCCAAGATAAAGCAGTTGATAATTGTTGTTTAATTACTCATGTTTTATGATCACATGACCATTTTACATCTCCAGATACCAGGGATCCGTACTATGTTAGCCTTCAGGCTCTCTCTGGTGTACGGGAATGAATTACGTAGCTACAAGATGAATAACGTTTTAAATGTCAGGAAAAATACATTTTGACAGACGTTTCACAGATGTCCAGGGACAAAATAAAGTAGGCGGTAATAGATATGAATCATAACCACAAATATATGTTTTTCCTTAAAAAAATTGCCGACTTTCCCATTTAGCTAAATGTGCTGTGTTCGTTGTGGTCATGATCAAGGTATAAAACTCAAATCGGACACAATCATCGCGCAGGCATTTCGAACATGATGTAATTGGTACCAATGGACGCCAACCTTGCAGACTAGCGTCCCCCGCTCCCCTTTTTTTCTTTTTTTCCTCGGATTCACACTGAGTGACATCTCACATAGAGTAAATGGCCTATATGGACTCCAAATGACAGAAATCCGTCTAATGACGGAGAACTTTAATCCCTGTGTGGAGTTTGACCCTCAAAGGTCACTAACAGTCAAGTTGAATGTCACCCAATGAAAGTTCATATGTGACTTCCGAGAAACTTAGGCTCCATCTTTGACTGTTTTAGTGAGTCATTGAATTTTCGCTTGGTCACATTTGACCTTTGAAGGTCAATATGAAGGTCACGAAATGAAAGTTTATACATGACTTCCTATATGTCTGTAATACAAACCTAGACTCCATCTGTGACAGTTTTGGCAAGACAAGTCATTGTAATTGTATTATGTCAAGTTTGACCTTCAAATGTCATCAACAGCCAAGCTGAATATCACCAAATGAAAGTTCACATGTGACTTCCAACGTCAGTAACACAAACCTAGGCTCCATCTGTGACCTTCTCAGTGATAGAAGTCATTGAATTTTCGCTAGGTCAAGTTAGACCTTCGAAGGTCAATATGAGGGTCATATGAAGAATATGAAGAAATGAAAGTTCATACATGACCTCCTATACTTCTCCAATACAAACCTACACTCAATCTGTAATGATTTTGCTGATATAAGTAACTGAAATTTCACTGTATAGTTTGGCCGTTCAAGGTCACTGAAGGTCAAGTTCAAGGTCACCCAATGAAACTTCATACATTACTTCCTATATGGGCACAAAAAAATGATCTATCTGTCATAGTTCTGGTGATAGAAGTCATTGAAATTTCACCATGTGAAGTTTGACCTTCGAAGGTCACCGAAGGTCAAGTTCAAGGCCACCAAATGAAAGTTCATGTATGACTTCCTACACATCTCCAAGACAAACCAAAACTGTCTGTAACCATTTTGCTGATATAAGTCATTGAAATTTCACTGTGAAGTTTGGCCATTCAAGGTCACTGAAGGTCAGGTTCAATGTCACCAAATGAAACTTCATACATGATTTCCTCTATGCCCGCAACAATAGTTTTGGTGATAGAAGTCATTGAAATTTCACTATGTGAAGTTTGACCTTCGAAGGTGGCCGACGGTCAAGTTCAAGGCCACCAAATGAAAGTTAATACATGACTTCCTGAAAGTGTTCAATACACATATGTTCCCAATCTTCAATATTTTCAAGCCTAGAAACCTTTGAAAATTGGAACATTTTGCTTGGCTCAAGTTT
The DNA here is from genome assembly GCA_029692085.1 of Gymnothorax javanicus. Lineage (NCBI taxonomy): Eukaryota > Metazoa > Chordata > Actinopteri > Anguilliformes > Muraenidae > Gymnothorax > Gymnothorax javanicus. The sequence continues at coordinate 30,928,887 of CM056200.1, read as the reverse complement.
GACCTTTCAAGGTCATCTGAGGGCAACTTTAACACAGCCAAAATATAGGTCATATATTACTTCTTATATGTCAGTAATACAAACTTAGCCTCTATCTGCAACCATTTAGCTTCCACAGGCGATTTGGTCCATTCTCCATAAGACCCAATGTTAAAGTGCAGAGCCCCCTCTGGACCCATTTCCGTCGATTCAATCAAAATGGCACTCGCACTGTACATAAAGTATATCAAGGTGAGTCGATTGCCAGATTTAGAAAAGAAGTTATCAGACAGTTTTTGAGAAATAATTTTTTGAAATTTCAAGTCATATCTTTGAACATTGTTAATATATTCCCTGACCTCGAGTTTGACCTTTCAAAATCATCTGAGGTCAACTTTAACATAGCCAATGTATAGGTCATATATGACTTCCTATATGTCGATAATACAAACTTAATCTCTATCTGCAACCATTTGGCCTCCACAGGCCATCTTGCATATTCATAAAGTAAATATGCAAGCGCCCCCAATAGACCCACTTCCGTCAATTCAATTAAAATGGCGCTCGCACTGTATATGCTACATACACAGATGTCCATACTAAGGCTAAGAGGGCGGACACGGCAGGAGGTAGCGCAGCAGCTCCTGTTCCTGCTCTGAAACGTTTGCGATCAAAGCCCGTGATATATAAGACAACTGATGGTAAGACAGTTGTGGAGGATGAACTTCTCACGTTTCTCGCAACAAATATTAATACATTAAATCCAGAGGAGATCGTCTTGTTGGCGACAAACATGTATGACACTAAGGCGATTGAGGCGTCTAAGAAAGTTTTGTTTGATCTCTGCCCTTGAACTACTCAACGATGCGTTGGATATAAAGGGCAACACAAAGATGGTAACAATATAAAACTCTGTCTCAGTGTGCTGAGTGAATGTGGGGAAGATATCCCTAGATTTGTTTGTCATTATCTGGATGATCTACCGCTGATATCGTTTGCTAGTTTGGACGTTTCCTGTTTGCTTCGGAGAATGGAGCACAGTGTGCTGAGCTGGGAGCGCTGAGACACATAACCTCGCTACAGTCTGTCTGCGAGCAGGTTTGGGCCCGTGTTGTGGAAATGAACTGCCGAGTGACTGCACTGGAGGCCCAGGCAGGCGGTTGCGTCAGCTTTCGAACCGTTCGAAATGAGAAAACTCTTTGGAGCCCCCAATTTTCGCTACCCTTTGTGATTCTGCTGTTGCACTTGAGAAGTTGAAGGAAGACTGCACAATAGACTGATGCCTGTATTTGACCCCACCATAAAACTTTGTAGGTTGTTTTATTGAATAGACCTGGTTCATCTTATTTCTGCTAAAGAGAATTTTAGTCCCAGTATCATTTTGTTGTTAGCTGTAACAATCATGAAGTTGAAAATTCTCATGGACTCCAATGTCTCTCAAATGGACACAAAATGTAAATGACATTAAACAATGAACTGGGCTGAATAAGAGTTATTTTGTTTTCATTTCTGCTATTAATTGTTTACGAGTTAATTTGTTGGATTTTTAATTCGAGCCTGCGGAGAACAGCTACGTTACAGACCATTCCAACAGACTACCGCAAGGGATACCTTGTTTTTCCTCATTCATTGAAACCGCAATAGTAAATAAACCAGTAGAAGTTCACTTTGAGTCAAACAGTCGTAAGTATGTATTATTAATAACTAAATGACTAATCTAAGAAATTACTGAAGAATTAAATTGGATAAAGCAAATTCACATAATGACTCAAATCACAACTTGCAAAATGTAATGCTGAGTAAACGGAAACGACGTTCAGTAAAAACCGTGGCTTTTTTACTGTCATACATGGCTGGTCAATGATCCGCGACAAGAAGTTTGTTATGGTGTAATACATTCCGCTAAGTAACGAAATAAGCTGAAAGGAAGTTTTATTGGGTTCGTTTTCATACGGTTTAGGCTAGTAAGACTGGCTTCGGAGACATCAGTTATCGCGCTTTCTTTTTCGGACATATTAGCAGGCTGTGTTTGCGTTCAACCGGCAAGTTGCAATATTACTGCTCGCGATGCAGTGGAGATGCACCTCTTAATTCAGTTTCAATTTAAGTACCCTGACTAACTAGCGGTTCAAATTACCTTATAACATATAACAACTTAACTGGTTAGCAGGTTAAAAGGCTAAACTTCGCTAACACTGAAATAGTGAGCTAAAAGTCTCAAAACAAATGTAACCTAACAATTCAGTTGAGCGCAGAGTAGTTGGTTGCTAGGCCAGGCGCGCAGGGATATTTTGTGCTGTGGTTTGCCTCAGAATACAGTGGGTTACAGTGTTTTTATACTGGCATGGAACGCGGCTCAGACAATCACATTTAAGGATGGGAAGCACCCATTTTATAATGCGAGTTTTATGTTTGTCACAGCTAATGTTCCCACATTTCATGACTTGTCAAGGAATTTTATTTATGAATTCATGTGTAGAATTAGGAGATCCAGCAATGGGATTATAATGTCGCTGAATGATCCTACTTTGAGTGATCTTAGATTCACCTCAATGTTCTGGAAATATTGGCTACAAGAATTGTATGTTTTTTAACTAAGGGCTACACTCTTGCGTGCCTATCCTTGCGTGTTGAGCTTGTTGAGTGTTGTCTGTTTTGTTATGTTTGTTTTTAATTTCTTTTGGACTCTGAGTCCATCAATAAAGATATCATCGTCATTGTTGGTACCAAGGTAAGTTGACTGCCTGATTTAGAAAAAAAATTTCACACAGTTTTTGAGGAATTTTTTTTTTTTAATTTCTCAGTCCTACCTTTAACATTGGAGCCAAAATTTCAAGGGCCCATAAAACGGACAAAAATGATTCAATCAAAAATCCAAGAAAATCATCTGGAGATGTGGTCTAGTAGTATGTTCTTGCAAATTCATCAGGCCACAAAAAAAAGATAAAAAATGTTCCGGATGACGGACAACAGATAACGGACAGCACACCACCACAATAGCTTATCGACCCATAGGGCCGGTAAGCTAAAAATACAGAAAGTCTAAACTGCAGTACAAACCCTCCCTTACCCTGTTCCCAAACGACAGAGTAAAAATATCCCAAATGAAGTAACAAAGCTTATCAAACAAAAGCTAAAACTATCCTACCAATTTGACCACACTAACAGTTTAGACACCGTGACAATGACCAGGCTACAGGCTAGACGATGAACACCCCTGTGAGCCATCCCAAAATAAAGGTTCCTTGGTTATACAAAGAACCAAAACATAAGCTTAACGCTAAATATTTCTTTATAAAAGAAATGCACAGTAATTTTATAAAAAATAATATATTGTTTAAAACAAAATCAAAAGTGTGAAATGCTGCAGAAGACTGCAAGGTTAAAGGCACCGTGATGAATAAGTCAGCTCTAGACCGCTATAATATGTCCAACTCAATGCATTACAATAAATTTTGTAAAGCAGTCAATAACAAAGCAACCATAAAAAGGGAAAATAAAAGGGGAAACGGATATTACTCAGTTCAATAAATGCTTGCTTATCGTTTCAACAGTGTTCAGCGATTACGGAATCAAATGCAGCAAATAAAGTCTACTGGGAGCCTTAGTGTGGTTAAAGTCGGTCTTCCTCCGATATGAGACTGGTGGAAAGCAAAGTTTACCTCAATTCAAGAGACTCCAAAAAATGCAGTCAGTAGATTCAGGAGCTGCTAAAGGCTTAATCTGGCCTTCATGAAGACAACGGCAGGCTGATAGCCAAATCACATACATGTTACATTTGCGCCATCGCTTCATGGTGCTGAATTCTTGCCGCCTTTTGCAGGACCTCCAAAGACAGATCGAGGCAACGCAGATATGTGACCGTCATGAAAAGGATACTATACACCAGGAAGTAGTTTTTGAGATATTCGCTTAAATAGAAAAGCAAAGTTCAAAGGTCAGATTAAAGTTAATTTCAGATCGAAAGAAGCAGCTGTTGGTGAAATTAGCTCTCTTCTGCACTTATGTACTTCAGTATCACTGATTGCTAGTCTCTACTACGCAGTTTAAAGACTGGAAGAGGTTTCTACCACTGCAAAAGAAATTTGCAGTATAGAGATTTATCCTCTGAGTTTGTGTTGAGAAAATGGCTACTGGCCCTTTCCCTGCTGAACTAGAAGCCGAGTTTAGCTCTTTTGAGAGTGAGTACTCTTCCCACACTCGAACTCAAGAAGCAACAGAGGCAGACAACCAAGATAATTCCTCAGGTGAGGAAGAGGTCAATGACGTAGGAGCTGATGGTGAAGAAGTCGAAGATGAAGTCAAGAAGTTTGTTGAGGCCTCCAGGGGCTGTAAACATGGTTCTGGTGGTGCTGCTTGTTCAAAGAGTCATAGTGAAGAAGTGATTGTCGAGTGCCATCGTAACTGTGTTGAACTGGACAAAGTAGAACTGGACATGGCTGTTCTAGGCCAGCCATGCTAATTCAGGGACTAATTTGCTGTTTCTCAGGATAAATCGCAGAGACAAGCTCTCCAGTAAGTTTTCGTTCCATGGAAAGCGAGCTTGTAGGAAAAATGTTTTGTTTACATAGTTCGAGAGCTTGAAGAAGTACCAAAATCTGCTTACCCACAGTGTCGTGTTGGGTCTAGTACCAAGGGAGCATGGAAACAAGCAAAAAGCTCCACACAACCACTTACCGTTCAATGCGTTCAATGAAGTTGAGTTGATCGACACAATTGGCTAACAAGTCACGTGGTTTGAATTGGGTGTTTACACTACAAAGCGAGATTGGGAAATAGAAATTTAAGTGTGTTCTTGAAATCAACATAAGCGTTAAAACCAGTGAAATGTTTTTCTTTCAAGGGCGTAGTGCACTTTGACAGCAAGTGGTGCACAGAAAAGCTATGTAGACATGGTATCCTGTGAGATATATCCAATATTTCATTCCAGAAATCATCCTCTAACGTTTGAGTCTTGCGCGAGGTCAAAGTAGGCCACGACAGATTCAAAGTTTAGTCACCTTCGCCCTCAGATGCCGTGTCAGTCACTTCTTCTTCCTCTTGCCTACTAGTGTTCAGCTTTTCTACTGCAGACCTTGCCACAGTTTCTGGCTTTTCCTTACTCCAAGCGAATATAGATGGGACTGCTTCGCATTTTAGTCTGCGTTTTTTCGCGTCAGGATTGATAAAATCTGTAGGTTTGAAGTGCTCGCTGCAAATCTTCGCATGCTTGTTTACATGAAAATAATCGGGATTTCTTCGCATTTTCGTGATCCATATCCTAAATAAAGCCTTGTTATCGAGACAAAGCCCGTGAAAAGAGATATCTGGAGGTTTATCAGAGCTATTTTCGCATTCTTCGGCGCAGCAGCGCGGCATTTTAGAAATTATATCCCACGTGCGAAGCAAGATGTGTTTGTTTTGATTTGCACACCCATTTCAAGTCACTTGATGACCGCTCGCGAGTTCGCCAATTGTGTCTATAGTGGGCTTCATCAAGAACTTTGCTGAGGTATATGCCTTACCTTTACTCGGGAGGCTACCAAACCATAAGGACAAGGCACTACTGCTACAATCAGACACATCCAAGAGTGAAGTGTATTGCCAATACAAACTAGCGTGTGAAACTCAATCCACGAAACCTGTTTCTTGGGCTAAGTTTCATGGCCTATGGAGTGCTCTCGTAGCTCATATTGACACGATGAAACCAGCATCCGCTTTGTGCTTCGAATGTCAGCAAAATGCAACACTAATTGCCGCCAGTGCCAATCACCCAGACCAGGAAAAATCCGACCTGCTGAAGAGGGCTGAGTCCCCTATTGAAGTTGCCAAACTTCAAAGAGCACATTACAATGAGCAGTGTTCAAATGCAAAAGCTAGCTGGGATCAATACAAGTCTGCCCCTACATCCTCTGAGTAGAGTGGAACCATGCATTACAGTTACGATTACGTTCAAAACATTCAGTATCCCTGTAATCCACAACAGCCAGGCGCTGTTTTCTTCAAGACATTGAGAAAATGTGGTCTGTTTGGTGTTTTGCGTGAGCCTCTTTCGTTTCAAGTGAACTACCTCATCGATGAGGATAATGATCCAGGCAAAGGCTCCAATTCCACCATTAGTATGCTGCATCACTTCTTTGCCAAGCAAAGTGTTGGGAAAAACATCTACAACTTCACGCTGAAAATTGCGTAGGTCAAAATAAGAACAACTATCCGGTGCAGTATTTGCTAACGCGTACAATGACTGGAAAGCATGACAGTATTCAACCCTCTTTCATGATGGTAGTGCACACCAAATTTGCGCCTGCGTATTTTTTGTGTGATCAAGAAGCAGCACACGCATACTTTCGTGTCTACACTTGGTGAGATACAGGAGATTGTGAGGCGGTCAATTACGGCTGGTCGAAACATCCCTCAAGTTATGAAAGCAGTCGATGGAAGAAAACTCATCGAATGATATGATTGGAAGCCAATGTTCAGGACCTATTTCAAGACCATTCCAAACATCACCAAGTATCATCACTTCCGTGTCAACCTCGGGTTCCCTGGGAAAGTCTCCATCAAAGTCTTGTGGAATTCAGCAGAATCTGAGATAACCATATCCACAGGAGCAATTGACCCAGCTGTATTGCCCAGCAAGTTGCAGCCAAAAGGGATGGACTTAGCATGACAGTGGTATTTATTTGAAGAGATAGGGGAGGAACAAAATCTGGCTGAGACAGCAAGGTTGACATGCCCCAAACCTGATAAGCCCAAAGAGCAAGCATGAGCACAGAATCCTTATCCCCTGAGTGAGTCTTCTGGAAGCCAAGCTAACCAAGATAATCCTATCAAGAGGAAGAAAACCTGCAGCCATTGTCACTTGCCTGGACATACCAAGACTAAGAAAGGTAAGGTTACGCGTCCAGAACTGCTCCAAGCTCAATAACTCAGACACAGTACCCTAATTGTGACTGCAAATAAATTAGTTAATTGCACCTATCACAATAACTTTCAGCATTTTTTTCATTCACTACTTAATGCTGGTATTTGTATACAAGTAATGCTTCATATCTATAGCATATCTGACATGCAGTATTCAATAAAAGTGGAAATACATTGATTTTCAACTTGGTCAAATTTTAGTTGAATACACAGAAAAACTCATAAGTTGTATGAATACTCAGTTCTTCGTCAGAAAGTACTCCTAGTCGTGTAAAAAAATGAAGGAAAGCTAGAAAATAATGCTATTCAAGATCACCTAGATTTCGCTCTGAAATCGGCCCGATTTCGAGTGACGTCACAAGTTGAACTTTGTAGCCCTGGTGCGTTCAATATGCAGAATGTTAAAAGGCGTTTCAAGAGTTTGCATGTTGAACGATACGTTTGCTCGATTTGATTTTGCGGCAAGTCACCCCCTGGAGCCGTTCGCCTCTGTTAGGTACTGTGAGGAGCAAACGTATGGTTCATGCGAACTCTTGAAATGCTTCGTAACATTCTGCATATTGAACTCGGTGCGAAATCAAACACTTCCATAGTCCACATTGTTCTTGATATCCCATGTGAATAAAGCTGGGCACAACACATTTTTATCATTGAAGAGATAACAATGATTCCCAGTGATAGTTACTGTGAATGCCCTCCTGAAAAGTTAGGATATTAAATACATTGGCATGCTAGCTATAACATTATAGATTTCAATGTCACTTTATCTTGATAGCCAAATAGCTCTCGAGTATTCCATTGTAAGCGAACTGTAGCCTTTTTAGCTCACTAGCCAGTTGGCTATGTAGCTGAATACATTGGCGTGCTAGCTATAACATTATGCAGTTCGATATCACCTTAGCTTACTTGCTAGGAAGCCAACTAGCTCGCTAGCGAGTATGACAATGTACGCAAACTGGAGCCTTATTTTATCGGCATAATTATTTCTGAGAATACTTCGGTCATAGAAAGCGAACTGTAGCCTTCTTAGCTCGTTAGCCAGTTAGTTATGTAGCTAAATACATTGGTCTGCCAGCTATAACACTATACAGTTCGAGATCACCTTATGTTGCTAGCTAGGAAGCCAACTAGCTCGCTAGTGAGTATGAAAGTGTACGCAAACTGTAGCCTTATTTTGTCGGCATAATTATTTCCGAGAATACTTCGGTACTGCGAAATGTAGGTAGATGACCCAAATTGATGCGCATTATGCGACGAAAGTCAGAATTCTGATGCATAAACGGTACGGGGGGTGAGGGACGGCGTAAGTACCGTGTTCTATCTGGGCTGCATCTGAGTACCGTACGAATTGTTCAACTCGTGACGTCATCAAAATTAAGTCGTTTCGTTGCCAATTTGAGACTTTCCGAGGGTGAATATAAGGGTGACTTATATTGATTATATATTATATTGATTACCATAGGCGCTACGTTATTCGTTCCAGCTCAGCCAATGTGTGCAGAGCTGACCGCCATCTTATGATGGGTGTAACTCCTGCTGGAACCCATGTAAAAAAATACGCTCTGGTTAAAATTTCGGTAAATATCAATAATAATCATTCAGCGGTGTTTTGAAATCCGGTCTTTTTCTGACCGATTACAGCAGATGAGTTAGCTTGAAGCGACATTTCTGTCTATTATCGCCCATTGCGTTTTCCAAAAGCGTAGATTCTAACAAAGTTAGCAGCTTACATATTTCGTCCATTCATTGTAAATGGTTCCTACGACGTAGGTTGGCATCCGTGATTTCGGGAAACGCACCTCTGAGCGATTGATATTTTTCCATTGGGACTGTTTTGAAATACAGTTGTATCCATCTGGTCAATCTTAAAATCCTTTGGTATGGTAATATTATGACCAATCTCGTTCTGTCAGGCCAGGTTTATTTTCTCAAGCAATTCGATCGAGGACAGGGCATTTGTTAACTAGTAAGCTAATTTACCTTCGCAAATGCCGGGAACCGTGTCAACAAGTGTCTTATTGTGACCGCTGCCAAGTCAGGAAACTGGTTTACAAGGAAACTTTCGTAGAAAAAATGCTTTAAAAACACTGGTTAATTGGATCTGACATGTATCTATTAAAAAAGAAAAAAAAAAACATTGGTTTGTAATTGGATCAGACATATATCTATAATTATTTTTTGTTTGATAGAAATATGCAGCATGGTGCAGACCCAAACACTAACATTACGATGGACAAACTACTAAACCTATTCACGTCTACAAACAGTGAAGAGGATGCTGATTTGTACAGGTTTTCGGATGTGCCTGACGCTGAAGTCGGGAGTGATTCGAAGTACTGCAGTATTTTCGCTTGTTAGGACTGTAAGATAGCACTCAGTGGAAATCAATAAAACGGAATGTTTATGTACTCATGCACAAATAAGAAGTCTATTACCCATCCAGATAACCTGACAGATCCGGCCCTATAAACCACAACATTACCCCCGAGGTAACCCGGTGATTTGGTTGTGGGAGGGGGCTAAGTCAAGACTAGCTGTGCACCGTATAGCAAACTTTGATGATTTAAAGCCGTTAATCTCCATTTTTCAAGCTGAAAATAACCTACCTGTGAAAGGTTAAGTCGACGACTTTCCCTCTCCTATGGCTAAAATTTACAGTGACGCAGTGGTCAGGCATTCATAGAAGACTTTTTGGAAAGAAGCTCCCACTTGCACCTTGCTGTTGCGGACGCCCATCACAAGATGGCAGCCAGACTTGCATATTGAAATCGTAACATAGCACCTGTAATTTACATAGCTGGTTGGATCGAGGTAGAGCCGTATGTGAGAGCCAACAATGAGAATGTCGTGCTTCTTCATAGCTGCCCTGAGTATAGCCTCTTTTTGAGAGAATTTCTGAAACCGCACCAAAATGCTTCTTGATGGCTTGTTTGTAGCCAGTGTGGGAGCTAAGGCTCGGTGGGTGCATTCAATCTCCAGCGGAGGAAAATCCGGGGGCAAGCCAACCAGACTCGGCAGTGTTTTCTGGAGAAAGTCCGCTAGAGGGACGCTCCCCTCTGCCTTTTCTGGGAGGTTGACAATTTCACATTTTTACGCCGGCCACGGTTTTCAGGTCATCAACCTTCAACCACAGTAGCTCCACTGTTTTCACCATAGAAGACAGGCCTGAGCCGTAGGCATCACAGCCGTCCTCCATTGCGAAGACTCTGCCTTCAACCTCCTCCATGCGCTTCTCCAGGTCGGTCACTCTGTTGGCAAGGGTAGAGAGAGAGTTTTTGACAGAGGTGACAGATGTATTTGTATCACCCAAGGCTCCATCTATGACATCCAGGCAAGTGCCAACTGATTGATCCATGTCGTTCACACGGGAGGCAACAGACTTCACTTCAGTTAAAATTTGCCTCATGGTCATCAGATTAGTTGGCTCCGGGGAGGTCGCTTGAGCAGTTTCAACCTGCTGATCCTTGTTAGCAGCACACTTGGCTGCTTGCTTAGCACATTATTTTATCTTGCCGTTAACGGAGCTAGACAAAGAAAAAATTAGAATTTGTTGCGTTTTTTTTTTTTTTTTTGTTCATCTCTGAAGTAGAGTTTGACTGGTTGTTTGGAAATAACTTTGGAGAAAGTTGCGAATTTATGTGAAGCCGAGAGCGGAGAAAAATGTCAAGAGTCCATCTTATCTCGGGTCCCATGACCATCCGTCTTTTTCCAATATTAAAACTATTTTCATAATCTGAAACATTTAAGCATGACCTACATGAAAAAATAAGAAATTGGGAAGGGGGTAAACACTTTTTCACAGCAAACAGTCTTGTATGAATTTCATTGTGATTACAGAGTGATGCAGGATTAAGCTATTTTAAAGTTCTGAAGGGATGAATATTCACATATGAACTAATCCAGACCTGGAGATGTACTGTCCCTGCAGGCTTTCCCTGTGAGCCGAATTTAGCGCATCTGACTCTACCAATTGGCAGTTAATCAATAAATGCTCGTGTTGAATATGGAGTGTATTGCTTGTGTTGGAGTGAAACCCTACAGGACAGTTGATCTCTCGGAATTGAACTGGGTAGTCCTGAACTAATCACGTATGTCATTGTGTCAGTCCCCAACTGGTCAGACCATGATGAAGTCATTACTTATTAATTATGGATTATCAGTAAACTTATACATATCCTCACTGCTATGCTAGGGAATAATTTTATGACAGAAACTGAAAATAGTTGATGGACATGGAACCGAGAGGCTTGGGTTGTAACTCCAAACTACTGTCGTTTTCAGCAACAGCACAAGCCCCTGTTGTGCTTGATTTCTGCTCCCTACAGTAAACTGCTTAATTGTGTGTGTTGATTTAGATCAGGGTTGGAGATTTACCATCCTGTAAGTTCTCAATTCAACCCCAATACACCTGACTCTACTCATCAGCAGCTCTGTGAGATCTCTCACCTTTGATTGTGTTCTCCTCTCTAAGGATTGGCATGAAAAACCTTCAGGACAATTGACCTCCTGGAACAGATGCCCAGCTTTAGAGAAGTCTATGTAGCGAAAGCAGAGAAAAGTACTTGAAAACTGCAACTTAATTATTGCCTAACACAGATATGAAAATCAAACCATCATAAATGGAGCGAATATTATCCCAGAAATAGATTTACTGTTTCTGATTGCTCAAGTTCTTTTCTTTGTGAGGATGAAAAATAATTGTTTGAGTCTGCTTTGATGAACCTTGTGGTTTCATGTGTAAGACCTTACACCAGGTTACACAGTCTCACCTGTGCTCCAGTAGGCCGACTGCATTGCATCACTTGTTTGTCTGGGATGCACTTCTTGGATTGCATCACTGACAAATAATATATTGTTAGAACAGGGATAGGGGGGTTGCTCATCTACCCCTCCTTTTAGCCCCTCCTCTGTTTTACTGCACAGCTGTATGTCACATCACAAACTCACTCTGCAAACCCAACCCCCCTATATGCGAGTCCACCCACCCATCCTTAAATATAATCCTGTGATGACAGGGTATTGTACAGTCACTCCAAATGCTGTTGTTCCCTCAATAGATTTGTGACTGGCTGTCGTCTGGATGACTTATGCACCACTCAAATTTTTATACTTTCTGAACTGTAACTATATTGAATAAAAAATAACCCCCCTGGACACAAGTGATCAGGATTCAGGGGCCTTTTGGGCTGTCTGACCTTGAGGAGTGTTATGTCGAGCTATTGCAGTTTCTCAGGTAAGTTATTCATTTTTTAAATTTCATAAACCACTCTTTCATTTCTTTTATGGTGCTTGAGTGAAAAGCTTTTGCAGAGATAAAAAATCGACCCAAAGGGCAGACCTTGTCTTCTGGGAACACTGTCTCCCATCTCAGGGAGCTCCAGTGCAGTTTCCCAGAGTAAAGCTGGTGTCTCAGAAGAGAGGTAGTTTTCCCTGGATGGAGGTAATCTTCCCAGAAAACAACAAGACGATCAGAGTTTGCAAACCCTTGCCATTTGACATTTGTTTGTGACTTTGATTTTTGACCTCATAGTCTAACATTAGAGGTGGACCGAGCCATGGGTAGGACCTTTCTGATGGCAAAGTTTTTTGTAAATCGTGCCAATAGTTTTTAAGATATGGGTCCGGACAGACAGACAGACAGACAGATGGACCCGATTACAATACCCTCGCTCCCCCTTTGGGGCGAGGATAAAAAATATCCTTCAGTTAAACAGTGCAACAAAATTGTGCAAAATAGGCCAGTATAAGTGTTTCCATCTCTATTGTGCAGTAAATGTGTTATGGTAAGGAATACTTTGGAGAGTAGAATAATGTAGAATAATGCTGGAATCAGCTTAAGACTGTAATTTAGCCTTGCAGTCAGTTTAAGTGGTGAGTTCAGTTAAGCTTCAGTTCAGTAACTTACATTCACTCTCTTTTCTAAGGATCATCAACCCCCAAACCTGCTTGATAAAATTAAACCAAAATGAACAGCTCTGTCATCAATTCTAGCCAACCCTTCAACCACTCCTCTTCAGGATCCAGTCTTCAAATCTCATACACATTTCGCATGTGCTATATATCACTTCTTGGGTTTTCGTTTTTGGTGATTGAAAGAAGCATCAACCTATTAGTGGGCTACCCTGCTAACATCATGGTGATGTGGCTGGTGGCCAGAGAGAAGAGTGACTCTTCCACCTCCAATATCTTTATCTTCAACCTGGCCATCGCCGATGCATTGCTCTGCGTGATGAGCCCCATCTGCTGCTTTGGCTTACTTCTGCTGAAAATCTCATATTTCGATGATATAATGTACTTTATCACTGGGATCAAAAACACCTCCCCACTCTTTCTCACCTGCATTTGCCTGGACAGTTACGTGGCTGTGGTCCACCCCATTGTGTTCACCAGCATCAAGGATAAGAAGATCAGAGTGGCAATTTCCATGCTTGTTTGGGGGCTCATGATAACCACTGCAGTCGGCAGGTCTTTGTGGTTGGACATCTCAGGTGACATCTTCACTGGGCTGATCCTGGCCGCCTTTGCCATCATGGTTTTCTGCAATATTTCTATCATGTGGAGTCTGAGGAAGTCGGTCTTGGGCAAAGAGAAGATGCACCCCATGAAAAAGAAAGCCCTCAGAACCGTGCAGATCTATCTGGCCATCATAGTGTTTCATTACCTGCCGATAGTTGTTTTCATGCCCTTTAGAAATAAACCTGATTTCCCAGAATTCTGTGACATTGAATTGATTATGTTCTCCCATATGTACTACAGTGCTATCACTGCACCCTTCCTCTACATCTCCCTGATTAAGCAGCTGCCATGGCTGAAAAACTTGCTCTGCATCTGCTGCCGAAGCCCTTCTCCTGAGTGACATAATATAAGCACATGAGATGTATGCTTGTGATTGTCTGTTATGTTGCATGTACTCTCTACATAAATTCGTGAAAATGAGTTCATGAAACAAAGCAATGTTACCTGAGTTATAGGCAAACATATTATCTTTGATTTGACTGTAATTAGGATAGAGATGATAATTAACACAACTATATACATATGCATTGATTATTATGCTTATTATGCAAATTAAACTTTTTTGATCATTTAAAAATTAGCAGGTATTATCAATCAATCAAAGAGGACAATTTTTATGTAAAGTGCAAATGATATAAACAAACGTCCAAGACTGTTTTTATCTCCACTTAATTTCATTATGCCAGCATGGGATCTTGTTTTGCCGAGAAAAAACCTTCAGTGACTACAGATTTTCTGGGAGCACACCATATACGCCGATAAAAATAGTTTGTTTTGGCTATTCTTGTGCTTAATGCAGATAATCAGTGAGCCAGTACCACAGTCAAAGTATTTTAGTCCATAAAATGATAAAACGCATTTAACATGAAACAACATGAAATGGAACTGAAAAGACACAGAAAGAACTGAAATTAAATGTAAAGTACTTGAGTAATGCCTCTCTAACATGTTCAAGGTCAACCAAGAGGAAAAATGTCCATCACCTCTCATAAACTAACCTCAGTCTCTGAATTCAGAAGGATGCTGCACTTTGGCGTAAGCTTAACTGTTAGTAACAGCTCTAGGGACCAAATGGAAGCACTGGGGTTTGTCATCAGAAACAAGGCCAAATTTGTTTTGAAAATGGTGTAAGTTCTTTTTTTTTTTACTGGTTTTTCACTGGTTGAGAGACAAGAATTGATTCAATACTTGAGTGACTTCTTTAGCTGGAATTTACTGATTATTAGCATCAATACAACAAAAGTGTTTTTTGCGCTTCCATAATCATTGAAGTAGCTCTCTTGCCAAATTAATTTACTGTTTCTGAAAATGAAGCACAAGAAATTTGGGCACCAGCATTTTAACCCCAATTTTTTAGTACCCCAATCATGCTTTTGAGACTTATCTAGCAAAGTACTGCTGGTTTGTCCTCCAGTAAACACACCCTTACTGCTTACAGTGTTTACATTAATAGAAATGACACTGGCTTGTTCAGTAATTAGGTTTTGAGTCTTCAAGTTTAAAGCCTTTTTCAGGGGGACTTCACTATTTTGTCCACCCCCAATGTTTGCAATTAAACGCTGAGAGGGGACTTCATACAGGATTGCAGTACACTGATGTAAATTTAGCATGTTTCACAGTTCAAATTCAACATTATTGTTGGCACTCTATCTCTGCTGTCAGGCACACAATGGCTGTTTAAATTATGTAAATATCAGTCCACATCTATAGGCCATGAATTATATGAAGTGGTTGGTTAAACCTAGGTGTGATCTTTTGATCAGAGCTGTGTGGCTATTTTACTCTTTTTGCTGTTCAGGTCTCTGAGTGACTAAACATTGTATGTCAAAGAAAATCACAAAGGCACAAGTGGCACAATCTTGAATATGGGTCATTGCATGAAAAAGAGAGCCAAAGTGTGACATGACTGTTCAAATTTGAAACAAAGATTTTGCATGAAGTACTGGTTCACTTTTGTTGGCGTTCCCATGAGTCAAAATGTGACACAAGTTAAATGGCAAGATCTACTGTGGGATGCAAGAGGCAAGGTGTTGAACGTTCAGCGTTGCCGATGTAACAAGGACACGAAACTAACACAAAAGCATGCAATAAAAATTTTATTTCAAAATATAACAAAGTCTCAACTTGTTCAATTAGTATAATAGAGAACAAACTTAAAACAAACCAGCAGTTTGGCAATGCCCAGTTGTGCTCTAAGGTCTGAACATGTTTGGCAGGGCTTTGATAAGTCGCTCATTGGTCATGTTCATCTGAGGACAGAACAAATGCAATATTCTGGACAAAATATTAATGAGAAGGCAGCCCATGTAAGTACACATCAGCTCTGAAAATATTTTAGAGTAGACTAGTTGCTAAATGCAAAATTTGTCATCTGGATTGTACCACATGACAAATGTTGCGAATGTAACTTGGGCATGAAAAATGCTCAACTCAGCAAATGCATCACCTGTCTTCACCCTACGCCCTTTCTGATATTGGAAACCACTAATTATTCAATTTACAATGGTACAACTAATGGTCAACAGGATGAATTTTGTTGATTTCAATTCCTCAGCAGGAGCATGCAGTTAAACATTCAACACAATTCTGGGCTGAAATACAGGAACTTCACAAAAAGCAACCCTACATTTGCTGTGCAACATTTATAAAAAAAAAAAAAAAGGAAATGTGAAACAGGCAATTTAGCCTAACAACTTCCATCAAAATTCTGTATCCTTTCTTTCGCCAAAGTGCACTGAACGCAACATGGACACAATAACAGCAGTGACTGGCCATGTCCCAGTTGGGTTTGCCACAACCCCCACAAAAATACACTTAACTGCCGAGTGGCACTTTCATTGAGAAAATATATGGATGAGAGCTGCCGGTAGACATGTAAACAATAGTGGTGGGACGCGATAAAAAAAATCAATCTAATTAATTAAAGGCTTTGTAATTAACTAATCTGGATGAATCACATTTTTATCAAATCCCAATTTTTGACACAATAAGCAAAGTTTTTCAATTCAAATAAATTTTGGTTGATGACTGAATCAATGAATAGACATATATGTGATCGTAAACAACAAAAATGTTTATTTTTCATCTATATTTATCAGTGCATTTTTCATCTGTGTACTACATTCACTGATTAGTGCAAACTCCCAAGTGCAATGATAGCCTTTTTATTCAACATTTTAAGACTTAAGGTGCATTAACGCCACCTACTGGGCTAAAGTGTGTGCATCAGTGTTACCAGTGTGCCAGAAATGAGGGAACTGAGAAAGGTGCGATTAAATGCGTTATTTTTTTAGCGCGTTATTTTTCCTGTAATTAATTAATCCAAATTAACTTCCGCGACCGAAAACGATGCACCACTCCTTAAACCACGTGAAACAGCAGGCCAAATTATGAATCCCTATAGAAAACATACTTGTGTTGAAAATCGGTGATTTACCAAAAGATTTTAGTGATTGAACGTCACTTCATTCGAATGTAAATTTCTGGGACACAAAAATACTAACCTGCTCAGCTTCCTTCATGAAGACGATAGACTGCTTCCCGGATGAGAAGTAGGAGGTTCGAAAGGAAATCCATATCTATGACCACTGTAAGACCCCAAGGGGATACAGCAGATGGGCCAGCGAGCCCGGCTCGTGTTGAACGTAACTTGGAAAAATATGACGCGAAAAATTTTGCTCCACAAAAAGAAGAATTTTATAAAAACCCGTATGTTTTCTGAGATAATATTTTGGACAGTTATGCAACAGATTAATATCAACACGTTGGTACAAAAATCTAGATAATATATGTTTCCTGGGTTTTCTCAGCACAGTTTCAACGTAACTTTTCAGGGCACCATGATTTACGTTCGCAACAATATTTTAAGCGCTAATTGCAGTGTTATACATCTGGATTTCCCAGTTAATTGCCGTTGTGGCTTAATCACTTGGAATTGATGTTAAGAACAAATGCCATTTCAGCCAGACTTTTATTTAAAAATTCGTAGAATTATACATTCAAAGACTGAAAGCAATGAATGTCACAAATTTGGACACTTTTCATCCACAAGTTTTTCAAAGACATGCAGTTTTTTTAATTTATCTTTTTCAGAAGACCAATTATATTGCCTGTGTTAGCTTTTTTTATATACTCTGGCCTTCATGCATGGCATTTTCTATAGGTGGCATCCAATTTTGTAAATCATATAGTCCTGTAAAAAATGCAGGGTCTCTGGCTCTCTATTTCATGGAATGACCCACAGATTTTTGGAAAAATGAGGGTTTTGATGACACAATCTTGTCTTAATCACAAAAGAATAATAATAATCACATAATTTTTTGATTTGAAAATACTGTTAGAACATATTGATAAAAAACCAATATAAAACAAGGCAGGCTGTTGTTTGGCGCCATCTATTGTTGCGAACGTATTTTGACTATAAATACACGCAGAGAATCACTGATTTTGACTGTTAGAAGCCTATTCCCCGAAAATAAGACGACCCCACTTTTTCAAAGGGGATATCCCAGAAAAAAACATCGTCTTTTATTCAGAACAATCACCAAACTGCCGAGTGGCGGGTTCATTGAGAAAATATATGGGTGACAGGTGCTGGTAGACATGTAAACAACAATAAGTTGGTAAAAACCACTGAAAGCTGTGGTTTCAGCAATGGCTGTGTCAAACGTAACGAAGAACCAAGACCACTTCCATGTCCAAATTGTAAACAAATCGCGAAGGCCGAAGCTTCCGCCGACCAAAACGATGCACCGCTCCTTCAAACACATGAAACAGCAAGCAAAATTATGAATCCCAATAAAAAACATACATGTGTTGAAAATCAGTGATTTACGAAAAGATTTTAGTGATTGAACGTAACTTCATTCAAACGTAACTTTCTGGGACGCAAAAATACTAACCTGCCCAGCTTCCGCCTTGAAGGAGATAAACGCTGCAGGGTGAAGTTGCCTTCAGATGTCGACTTCTAGGCTGCTCAGCCTGTCAGGCTGCGTAAACACCGCCCCCACGTAAAACTAATCAGATCGCGAGCAAGAGTACAACCAATCCGCTCACGAGGCAGCCAATTCAATTCGGAAGCCTTTACTCGGTAAGTGGGCTTAAGAACATTAATATTGTTAAAAACGAATGCATTTAATCGTGAGTTTTCTCATTAAAGAAACTGATTCGGGAGGTAACGTAAGATATTTAGGATATTTTGATTATATTAACCAATGCAAACAAGTGCTATTTTTTTGTCTTACAGTGAACTTGTAGACCTAACTAAACAGGTCATACTTGTTAACTTAAACACTTCTACAATATAACTTTAAGTATAACTCTGTTTGAAACATAAAATTGGCCTACTTGTGAGATATTGTTCAATAAGCTGTCTAGTTGAGCTTTTTAAAAACTTCAACTGCAAGTTGCTGTAACGTTAACTGCCTTCAAGGCTGATTGTAGAGACTAGTGCCTTGCAGGCTGGTTAGAAGGCTTATGTTGATTTTATATTGTATAATCTTCAATAGTATTGCCTCAGATGCCTTCAAGGCTGATTGTAGAGCTCTAGTGCCTTCAAGGCTGATTGTAGAGACTAGTGCCTTGCAGGCTGGTTAGAAGACTAATGTTGATTTGATATTGTATTCAATAGTATTGCCTCAGATGCCTTCAAGGCTGATTGTAGAGACTAGTGCCTTGCAGGCTGGTTAGAAGGCTAATGTTGATTTCATATTGTATAATCTTTGATAATATTCAGCCAGATGCCTTCAAGGCTGATTGTAGAGACTAGTGCCTTCCTGCCTGACAGTAGAGACTAGTGCCTTGTGGGCTGGTTGGTAGGCTGATGATTTCATATATGTGTGTGTGTGTGTGTGTTTCCAATTCTGATGCCTTCAAGGCTGACAGTAGAGACTCCCTCAGCATTACTGAGGGGGTCTCTACTGGGAGTCTCTACTGAGTTGGAGCGTTCCAAGGCAATTTAAAATCTTCTATTTTTCAGCCCATAGATTTATTACAGTTCAAAACCAACCACGTTACCTCAGAAAACTGACCGAGATGTTGTTGCATATTGATGTTGTCTTTACTTTTTACACTTTTTTTAGGAGTTAAAACGATGTCTCCGCGCCATCGTGGAGCCCTATCTACCCGCCCTGCTAAAAAAAAAAAAAAAAAAAAACAGCCCCAGCACCCACCCCGGACCCTGATGCTCCTGCAGCAGGTCCCGCCCCAGCACCCACCCCGGGCCCTGATGCCTTGAAGGCATCTGACTGAATACTATGAAAGATTATACAATATGAAATCAACATTAGCCTTCTAACCAGCCTGCAAGGCATTAGTCTCTATAGTCAGCCTGAAAGACACTAGTCTGTAAAATCAGCCTTGAAGGCATCTGACTGAATACTATGAAAGATCATACAATATGAAATCAACTTTAGCCTTCTAGCCAGCCTGCAAGGCACTAGTCTCTACGGTCAGCCTGGAAGGCACTAGTTCCTACAGTCAGCCTTGAAGGCATTTGTCTGAATACTGTTAAAGATTATACAATATGAAATCAACTTTAGCCTTCTAACCAGCCTGCAAGGCACTAGTCTCTACAGTCAGCCTGGAAGGCACTAGTCTGTACAATCAGCCTTGAAGGCATCTGACTGAATACTATGAAAGATCATACAATATGAAATCAACATTAGTCTTCCAACCAGCCTGCAAGGAACTAGTCTCTTTGGTCAGCCTGGAGGGCACTAGTGCTCTACAATCAGCCTTAAAGGCATCTGAGGCAATACTGTTGAAGATTATACAATATCAAATCAACATTAGCCTTCTAACCAGCCTGCAAGGCACTAGTCTCTACAATCAGCCTTGAAGGCATCTGACTGAATTCTATTAAAGATTATACAAGATGAAATCAACATTAGCCTTCTAACCAGCCTGTAAGGCACTAGTCTCTACAATCAGCCTTGAAGGCAGCTAAGGTTACAGCAACTTGCAGTTGAAGTTTTTAAGAAGCTCAACTAAACAGCTTATTGAACAAAATATGACACAAGTAGGCCAATTTTATGTTTCAAACAGAGTTATACTTGAAGTTATATTGTAGAAGTGTTTAGGTTAACAAGTATGACCTGTTTAGCTAAGGTTAGGTCTATAAGTTAACTGTAAGACAAAATAAAGCACTTGTTTGCATTGGTTAACATAATCAAAATAGCTGAAATATCTAACGTTACCTCCCGAATCAGTTTCTTTAATGAGAAAAGCCGATTAAATGCATTCGTTTTTAACAATATTGGTGTTCTTAAGCCCGTTCCGCTTTGAGGAGAGGAATTTGAATTGAATTGGCTGCCTCGTGAGCGGATTGGTTATACTCTAGCTCGCAATCTGATTGGCTGTACTTGGGGGCGGCGTTTATGCAGCCTGACAGGCTGAGCAGCCTGGAAGTCGACGGCTGAAGGCAACTTCACCCTGCAGCGAGATGAACTGTTCCCCGGATGTGAAGCAGGATGCTCGGATGGAGATCCGTATCTGTGACCACTGTGAGACTCCAAGGTGATACGTGAGATCGTGCTGCGAGCCCGGCGCGTGTTGAACGTCACTTGGTAAAATATGACGCGAAAAATTTTGCTCCACAGAAATAAGAATTTTATAAAAACCCGTATGTTTTCTGAGATAATATTTTGGGAAGTTATGAAACCGATTAATCTCTACACATTGGTACAAAAATCTAGAAAATATAATCTGTTTCCTGGGTTTTCTCAGCACTGTTTCAACGTAACTTTGTAGGACACAATGAGTTACGTTCGCAACGATATTTTAAGCGCTAATTGCAGTGTTATACATCTGGATTTCCTAGTTAATTGCCGTTGTGGGTTAATCACTTGGGATTGATGTTAAGAACAAAAGCCATTTCAGCCAGTCTTTTATTTAAAAAATTTTGAGAATTTTACATTCAAAGTCTGAAAGCAATGAATGTCACAGATTTGGACACTTTTTATCCACAAGTTTTTCCAAAGACATGCAGTTTTTTTAATTAATCTTTTTCAGAAGACCAGTTATATTGCTTGTGTTAGCTTTTTTATATACTCTGGCCTTCATGCATGGGATTTTCTATAGGTGGCACCCAATTTTGTGAATCATATAGTGCTGTAAAAAATGCAGGGTCTCTGGCTCTCTATCTCATGGAATGACCCATATGCATACTGGTATGGATGCAGTGCATAGATATTGATTTAAAATAAATAAAACTGAGCTCAAGCTCATAAACACTTCGTTATTGGTCTCGTCCAGCAGAATCAATCTTCAATATCCATAATGTATGGATGCAGTGGATGGAAATTGATTGAAAACATACACAGCTTAGCTCAAGTCTAAGCACTTTGTCAATGTTCTGGGGCCTCATTTATAAACAGTGAGTAGCCACAAAAAAGATACGTACGTCACATTCTTTGCAGATTTCTGATTTATGAAAACAAACTTGACATTAAAAAAGGGGAATTATTAAGATTTTGCTCAATGTCAATAAATTCCAAGTCCATCCTGATTAAATAAATGAAAATTTAATGCAGTTTATTTTACCCATGGGTTTATAAATTAGGTAATTTTCCACAAAATGTCATTATTATTTTTTTGTGCGTTTGTATTATTTGGTAAGAAATCCTTGCAAATTTTGATAAATAAGGCCCCTGGTCTGTAAAATAGATGTAAAACATTTTAAAACATTTAAAAGTCTTGTATCCTGCAATGTTTTGAATTTGTGACTGGTTTTCATTTCCCAGACCTGGTCCGCGAAGTCCCTGTGATTACACCGTCAGAAATAATGCTGCAAGCAGCAATGAAGGGTCTGAGCACCACAGGGTCATCGGGTAGTTAACCATTGGTGCTTTTCTACTGCATGGCACTGGCTCTACTCAACTCTCCTCTTCTCAACGTTAGTGCCATGTACTTGAAACCCAGGTTATTTTCAGTCATTACAGTTCTCTCATTCTGTTTTATTTATGAAATTTTCTTTTCCTTTCCCAGCTGTGCCATGTATGCCTCATCAGCAAGTTTGATGGGTGACCCTCGAGGTAGTGTAAAAAAATAGCCTCTGCGGGGGGAAAAAAAGAAAGCGTCACCGAAAGTTCAATCACGAGACGTAGGAATGCCTACGCAATTTAATTCACCTTATCGCAACCATAGGTCTTTTATTTAAATACCCATAGCGTGTTTCCAATTGCTATTGCAGAGATTTCGCATCATGCAGCTTCCGGCATGTTAGTCCTCTCACAATATCGCCCTTCATGAGCAAATTGTCCAAGAAGACTGAAGCTGCATGACCAGGGCCGGCCCTGGACATCTGAGACCCTAAGCAGGATACATTTTTGGGGCTCTGCTTTGCCATGAATTGACAAGTATTCACAGAACCAGATACTGTATACATTTATAACCCTTATGCATTAGGTTTATATCTCTATCAACGTGATGGGCCATAGTTTACGGCTAACTGAACACACTCACCGAAACACTCAAAGTAAAGCTATCTCACTGCGCTTGGCATTTTTACCACTACTTTTCTTCAAATTCGGGCCAGCAGTGTGTCACGGAAGTTGTCGTTACCCTTGTGATGCGCCATCTTGGTTAGAAACAAATCTGCCAACCAAATCAAAAAGATGCAGTCTTCTCCAGGGGCGGATCCAGGAATTGGTGAAAGGGGGGGTGCAGCAAGGAAAAATTTGAAAAACTAATGTGCTGAAAACACGTTTTCCTGGTATCTTGGGAGAAAAATCTTGCGTATCTGTTCAATGATTTTCCTCCCAAGGTTCCAAAAATTAAGCTAAAAAAACCTTCAAAGCGCCGTTATAACGCAGTTTTACATTAACTGACAACTTTAACCTTTACCTAAGACTTTCACTTTTCTGGCAAAGTTCGTGACCTTAACCCTTTCACTGCTGTTGTTGACTTTGTCAAAATTTCAAAGAGGAGAAAATCTTTCAGAAATGTCCAAACCCTACAGTGTTGGTATTCATTGAAAAATTCTTCGTGGGAGCTTTCCAGTGAAAAGCAATGTGCCATGGTTCGAGCGATTTTCAAAGGCTTTGATGTTTCAGAAATGTTGACAAAATCACCACTAGCAGTGAAAGGGTTTGACCATATTTCCCACAAAACATTGATATTATTAGTTTTTGAGTTTATATAACACCAAATAGCCTCCACCAAAATAATTGTAGTGTTACTGTATAACTAACATGCAAACCCAGTGGCTAAATGCATCTGTGATTTTAGGAGATGTTAACAGATCACCAAATCCCCCGTCCCCCCCAAGTCCCCAAACCAGGTTTAGTAGAAGATACCACACTCAACAGCTTGTAAAAAGTTATTATAATGCTGTGATTGCCTTTTTTCAAAATGGTTCTAAAAGATGAGGGTTTAATGCTTCGAAAACACTCCCAGGTGTTCTGAGAGTAGGAAGTGTTGTCATACACATAATCCGAGTCACAATTAAGTTGATTTTCTGCTCATGTGAGTGAATTTACTCATCTGGAGGCAGTGGTTGGGTGGATAATTAAAAAAAAACAAACTATCTTATTTATATTAAAGGTCCTATTTATCCAAGATGTCCTGGAATAAATTTAATACAATGATGCTGTCCTATATCAAAACATAACATTGTCAACATATAATCTACTTTTTTTCAGAAATATTATTATTATTATTATTATATTTACATGAATGAATGTGAAAAAGACATGACTTTAGGGCCATTTAGAAATTTTCAATAAGACTACTGAACTATTTGGATTGACTCATACATAACCTTTTTAAAATAATGTCACATATCTTACTTACAGACTCTAAAGGGCATTGAATAGCTCACTAGCTTCAGAACTGCAGTACTAGCTGGTTACAAGTTAAATGACGGATGATTCTGAACGTCAAGACAGGGTTTTGGAATGGAAAATTTGGAAAGTCTTCCGGTATTCCAGGACAAATTTTATTTGGCACCGTAAAACAATGAATCAATATGCATCAAATAGTAGGCTATGAACAACGGGTCCATCAGTGGGGTCCTTTTGTGAGCTCAAGCAAATTATAACCGAACGCATACTTGCGACAGCCTATTCATTTAAAGTCAGTCTTACCACTTCAATGTCCCCCTGCAAATGAAAACTGCTTGCTACGACGATCATCATGGCCAAACAGCTGGTCATTTTTTTGCATTTGAAAGGCTGAGCCTCAAATGTTGGTTTGCTATATTCTCGAAGCTTTTCCGCCTTTCCATTGCTTTCTGACATTTATAGTCGTTGAAACGCGTTTTTAGACTGTTACCGCAACAGGGGACAAGCAAGGCCATTGGTCGAAAAAATTTCCCAGCAAGCCTGCCCTCTTAAACTTTAGGACAAAAACAAAAAAATCAAATAAATTGTACATGGCTTCAGTCCATGTATCGTTCTTTATTTGCAAGAAAAGAGTTTGTCGGTCACTCCTATTGCATAAAGCAAATATGTACGATTTGATCCAAATAAATTTGCAATGTTGTAACACAACCGGAATAGTGAAGTTGAACCATTAAAAGTGCTATTTAAACCGTGAGGGCTTTGTATGGAGGTGAGGGTGCATAATGGAAGATATCAGAAATACTTCCTAGTGCAAACGTGCGCGTTTACGAGATGGCTATGGGTTTCTTCAGATAATATTTTATGCATAACTTTTTCACTTTCTGCGACCCTTGGATCCGCCACTGATCCCCCCCAAAATCCGCCTATGTTTTCTGCACTGAAGTACTTAATCAGTATCATTTACCAAGTGCGTATTTTAAATTCATATAAAGCACCCCTGTATCTATTATTTACTTGAAGATGAGGACTATGTATCAATTACCAGTCCAACTCCAGAAGGGAAACAACAGTCTGAATCTGTCTGTTTGCTTGCAAAGACATTACATTCACAACCACACTACGTTCTGATCTTAAGTTAATCAACCAGGAGAATATATGGGACAAGCTGGCTGCGAGGCCCAAGGCCTCCTGTCACCACTGATATTGAATAGGAAACTGGTGCATAATCTAATCTTCTTATATGCAGAACATTGGGGTCTGTAATTCATTTTCTTCTTGAGTTATTGTGTTAACGCCACTCTTCGGACGGACGGACGGACGGACGAACACACGCACACACTCGCACGCACGGACAGGGTGCATTCCTATGTCTCCCTTTCGCCAGAGGCGACGGGAAACAAAAAGTAATTAAATTTAAGGCTTACAGAATGTACTTCAGTGTATTTTTTTTTCTTTCAAATATCGAAATGGGTCTAATTTGTAAAAAGGTTAATTTGCTCACATAATCGAAAGTAAGACATTTTAAGCCTTGTTGTTGCACATACACACGCACGACAAAGACTGTGAATATGACTACAGTGGCCTTTGTCGCCGGCAGCCGTGCACTGAGCATACATTTATACACTAATTATTTATCATCATATCTTGAAAATAAAATTGCGTCGTAAGCTCAACTGTTGATGTTGCTGTGTGATGCTGCTGAATGAGGGAGAATGTATCTGACTGAGAAATCGCCAATGGTAATTTGCGATCAGTGCGCACTGTGCAGAGCACCAGAGACCCACAGCTACTGATTAATCTCCGCTCACAACAGCTCTTTCTGCACAAAAAAATAAAGAAAAATAAACAATGCATTTCAGTGATCTCACAACAACTATGTGAGAGTACCAGAAATAATAATTATTTTAAATACCCTCACGGGTGCGCGAGGGTGGCAGATCTGCAAGTGGGATAATTCATTGCGGGTGGATAATTAATTTGCAGACTCAGATGATGTAATAGCCGATCTGCGCATCTCTACCGTGTCTTTGCACTGAAAATTATGCATTTAAGGTAAGCCAGCAAAGTAGTGAAATGATTCTTTTCACTACTCTATTCTTTTCTGCGCACTGTGTTTTCGCTATAATTATCTGCAGTTTCCACGGCATTATTGCTCAGTGCATCGAGCTTGAAATGCTCACGAGACAGCAGATTTGCTCAGGAAGATAACGCAATGCCATTACCAAAAAGGCCCTATTAAAACCTTTTCTTATGTCACGTTCAATGCTTGGTCGATATGTTTACGATAATGTTCCCCCCCTTAAATGCGTATTTTTTAATGCCATTGAAAATAAGAGGGAGTTTATTTTCAGTCTTATTTCATAATCCGATAAACAAAAGGTTAAAAGGATACATGGAATTACCGAGAGAACACAAAAGTTTGCACACGACAGGCTAACCATCCACGTTTACGGCCTGTTCTTTCTCAAATAGCACAAATTGGATAACTTCAAATATCAGAAAACTAGGTTGACATGGTTTTCATTTCACTGCTTGCAACAGTCATTTGGTTTCTTTGTGATTTCAATTACATGATTACTTGCTACATATTACTTTCAAAGTTGAATTTGCATGCCAGTCAGTTTTGTGGACGTGAATTAATGTCATTAGCACCACGATGATTGGGTCCCACGCCATAAGTCAGCGAATAGCTACAGTATTCCTGCAATGAATTCTCACTGTTGAAAACAACCAGCAAGCATAAAGGTACTGTCCCATTGCGCCGTTTAACGATTCCGTCTGAAAAACGAAGGCGTACGTTTTTTAGACTTTTTTATTCATTTTTTCAGCTGGTTTACAGATTTATCTAGACAGACGGTGCTAGCCGTTCCAAAATTTAGACATGTTCAAAATTTCCGACGGCCAGCTTTGGTTAGCGGTCCTCATATGTTACTCCGGCATTTTTTTGACGTTTTCACCTTTACCCAAGCGGAATCTTACCAGTTTTTACACTTTAATCGCTGTTGGGCAGGCAGACAACTTGTCCGCCTCCAGCCACGGAACGCACCATACGTCTACGGAACGGTGAAACCGGCAAGAAAACAGCTGAATAACGTCAAAGAAACATTCACTTAACGAATACATGAGCACCTGATCTCAGGCCAAAGACAGTCCTCGTAACGGTAGAAACGGATGGATACGGATAGAGGAACGTCTATTAAAACCCTAGTCACACTAGAGGCGCAATGAGCCGGAATGCCATCGGAATGAAAATTCTTTGTACATTCCTGGATATTCGAAGTGTGTTCTAAAAATTCTGACTGCATACTGAGTGCATTTCAAATATTCGGGGCTATTCTTGTGGCCGGCCCGAATGTTTTGCTCATGCTCAAAACTTTACAGGTGCATTCGAGGTGGATAAATATTGGATGGCATTCGAAGTGTATTCTAACTGCGCTCTGACTGCATTATAAATATTCTTACGGCATGTCAACAGCATTCAAAACATTCTGATTGCATTGGAGGGAGAATTGAAACGGCAAGCCACGTCAAATCCTGCCAGAATGTGCCTCGAATGCATCTCGATTGCTGCCGGAATCTATAACGATATTAAAACAATTCACCTTAAAAATAATGATTGGTCATGACCTGTTTTCAATCGTTCATTTAAATTACAATTACAGAAACTCAGAAAACTCTCAACATTATCAGGTGTGGCCAGTTTTCATTAATAACACATACCGGTTAACTCTCACACATTCGGCGTCAGTTTTAGTGGCATAATTACGTTCCCCTGCTGTAGTCAGCAATTACTGAACGCATAAGGGACACTCTTGTTACATTCTAAGTACATTCTGAGTATTCAAGCTGCATTCTGTTTGAATTCTTGGACGTTCCAACCATATTCGGCGGCCATCCGGGAGCGTTCTGACTGCATTTGAGGTGAATTCATACAGCATTTGAGGCACCTTCCAACCAGACTTCGGGTGGTGTTCAGGCAGCAATTGAACCGCACTCGTACGGCATTCGAAGTGTATTCCAAATATTCTGACTGCATTCTAACAGCATTCTCAATATTCCTACTGTATTCCAACTACATTCAAGCTGCATTCGACAGCTAATACACCCAGAATGTGCAAGAATCATTTGAGGCGGGTTCGAAGTGCATTCTAAGTATTGGAACGCAATTCTTTCAAAGCTGTGAGAATTTTGGTCAATTTGAAATTCTCGCTGGAATGTTGCGCGGATACTTCATTTCGGCTGGTTCTGCTTGATTCTTGCTGATTTTGAATAAGTGACGGGGGCTTTAGCACACATTTTAGGCCGATTTGTTGGAACTTCACAATGGTGTTTATTTCCCTGTAATCATCTAACATCGAAGAATGAAGAATTGTACAATGAGCCCTTGGGAACTGAATTCAGGAAATTGTACGCAAATATGAGTTTGCCATGTAGTGTTTTTTAGAAACAGAACAAATTTATGAGCACCTAAATATCATTGGTTGAATGGGAAACTGAATTATTCGCAAATTATGACAGAATCGCAGCAGGCAAGCAAGATTCAGTAAGGGATATCAAACAATTTTTTAATATTCTTCTTAATACACGACTCAATATACGCGGGGGTGCCATAAAATCCAGAGAAATTACAAACATAACATTATACAACTGCTGCGATAAGACACTTCACTTCAGTTACTATTACAGTTAGTACATGATTCAAACAAATTTAAACTTTGTCTGATGTCACAATCACACAAACAGGCCACATTTGCAAAGAAAATGCTTGTTACAAGCGCCAGCTGTAGCTCGTCATGCCAGCTCAGTTTCCTGCCACTCACACCAATTATTCACTCATTAGTTCAGTCTTTCCATTGGCTGGGTTTTCTCATCACTCCACTATTCAGTTCCTGCTTTTTTCAGTTGGCTTTTGTTGTTCAGACCTTCACTTCTCTCTCTTGATGCTGGCTCAGTTCTCTCCCTTGCAGGGGACTAAATTCTCTCTTTAAAGAGAGCTTGTGTTAGAAAGTAGGATTTTGTCTGCCTGTTATTTTTAGTTTTCATTATTGTTAGTTTTTTTTTTCATTTATGTACCTTTTGTTATTTTTCTGAGTGATTGTGTATTGTTCTGATTGATTGTCATTGTCAGTGTAATCCTTGTGTTCTTCCCTCCTGTCAGTCCTTGTTAACACACTAATTCCCCTGTTAATTCGGTGAGGTGATTCTAACTTCCTTCATTCTGTTCTTGCTGCCTGTCTGCACCTGAGAGTAGTTTAGAATCAGGGCCTGGGTGTGTAGAGCAGATTAGCATAGGTTCCCACGCCCTTTCCATTCTACTCGCCTATCCCTGTCCTGCTCTTCCTGGCTCCGCCCCTCTCTGGCTTCCTGCCACAGCTGTTCCCTATCTAGTCAGGCAATCACGTTAATTGTCTTGTGCTTAAATATCCCATTCCCCCTTTGTTCCAAGTCGATTCGTTCTTCCTTTGACTCTGTCTGGTTGGTTTGTCTCTGCGCTATTTGGTTTGTGATTGCTCTTTTGAAAGTATTTGTCTGTTTGTATCAGTCTATATATTTTAGTTTTGTGTTTGAAGTGAGATTGCAGTGTGATTGATAGGTCCTTGTATTCCCTTTGCCCTTGTGTTCCCAATTGTTTAGTTAGTTTCCCTAATCTCTCCTTCCCTATTTTCCCCTTACCCTTTTCCCCATTCCCTTCGTTCCTTTAGTTTATTTTCCCCCTTTTTTGTTCATTGTCTTTGTGCGGACTGATTTCCTGGTTTCCCGATCTTGGCCTGTATTACTGATTACGATTCTGCTCACCTGTATCTGTTTGCTGGCTTCTGACTATTTTCTGAACTGACCATGAGTAAGGGATCGAATCCCACGTCTAAACGCCCTGCTGAGTTTGATCTGCATTTGGAGTTTCCGTCTGTTCTTAACAGCTTGAGTTTTTGCGCATCTATGTTTTCCTTATAAATTTAACTCTTAATTCGAAGCTTGTGTATCTGCATCTGAGTTTTTACTTCCTAATTGGGCTTAGCTAAATTCTCCCTTTCTGGAGTTTGTCAGCCATATTCTCTTTTGTAAATTATATTTCCATTGTTTCTGTGTGCTTGTGTACCTGTTGCAAACTATGAACACTGAAATCAGTAGTTTTGCCTGCTACTTTGCGCTTGGTCTCCCTCTATTTCCACATGTAACAGCGCTGCACAATTGCCACACAAAATGATTGCATAAATATCACTATTTTCCAGGACAAAATACCTGCTTCAAAGAGGACACTCCATGTGAATGTAAGTGCCCTGTCATAAGAATCCTAGCTATTCAGTTTATTGCACGATTGAAAGGTGGAAGTCACATCTTGATCACTTGCGTAATGAAATCGCGCAACATAATTATTTTTAAACCAAAAAATCTGCACTTGAACAGTTTTTGGAACTTGAATAATTCTACATTACATTTTTCAAAACCAACTGGATGTAGGCAAATCTGGTTCATGCATTAGTAGGTGGGTTTGATGCCAACCTGCTGCGTAATAGTTACTGCGCATGCTCACAACTTTGAAGTAAATCCGCTCAACTGCAAGTCCAAATCAAGGTGTGATTCTTCCTCTTAGCTTATGTTCTTCGTATCCCTGGCTCAAGCTTAAAACAGCACTTAGAATCCTAAGTTTCCTTAAAGCTCCTTCATATAAAAAAGCATAATGCTGGACTGACTGAAATGCATAACTACAATGCAAAGGGAAGACTGATTGGCAAGGATGGAATCAGATTATGACTTGCAGTTGAGCAGATTCACTTTCTTAAGCCACCCTGACACCTGCACGATAAATAGTTTAAGCCACGGCATGTGATTTGGCGTGCCAGTGAGGGAAGTACTTGAGGGTGCGGGGTAGGTGAAAACCTGCGTGCCTTGTTGGGAATTTCAAAAGTGACAAGGAGTGAACGTAGCTTAAATCTATGTGAAATGCGTGACAGAGTGACAATGCGTGCCACTGTGTTAAACTATGCATGAACAGTGCTTTAACTTGGGCGTAAAAATGGCTCACGCGTTGTGAACAATATTTTTTTTTTTTTTTTTTATGCGAAAGGTGGCACAATATGGCGCAAACATATCAAAAACAAAACATTATGCAATGCAAGATGGCTGTGTGTGCGTGTGCGTGCTAAACTGTACAAATGTGTTACAATGGTGATAAACTTTGGAAAAGGTATTTGAATTTTTCATTGCAGTGGTGAAACCCCATCCATGGGCATCACAGAGAAGCAAGAAAAACCGAGTGATCACTTCATTTCAGTGACCCCATAATGTACTAAGGTGGCAGGCGTTGTGGGTGTAACGAGGACGCAAAACAGATATTGAATTCCTGAAAATCAGATACATTTCAAAGTCAATTCTTTTGTATGATAAATGGCCTCAGTCTATCAGTAACATTGACTGGCTGTAATTGTCCATAAATGTTTTTCATGTCTGTTGTCCTCAATGTTTGTGTTCCGTTCACCTGGCTTCAGTGCAAAGCATTTGTTAAAATTTTGTAACTGGTTACCTGTTGCTCTAAATCACCAAAGGAATATATTGTTTTATTCACAAGAAGGCATTAAAATAGAATAATGAAATAATAAATCAGGTGGCAAAGTTGGGTCATTTTCTCAGACTTCAGTAGCATTGAACTTATTTCTGCAACCACCGACGTTGCCATCTGCTGGCCATTAAATATAATGCATGTTTTTGAGATTTCCGTGTCGGCCTCACTTTAGATCTGAGCGCTGCGTCCATCTTTTTATTCAGTCTATGCACAGGACACAATCTATGCATATTTCTTGATGCTGTTACGGTCGTAACACGATATTAGGACACAGAAATTTTCTTTTAAATAAAAAAAAAAAAAAAAAAAAAAAGCATGGTATATATGATTGTCTGGCGCCTTGTGAAATTTTGATGCAGGAAGTGAGTACCTTAGTTTGCCACGGCCATCTTTATGCCATTTGCATACATTATGCAAATTAACCCACAGGTCTGGACGTAACACCTGAGGACGCGACTGGTTACGCCCACGACGGTCATTTCAAATAGCATTTCTGATCAGGCGAGTCCCGGTAATTTAGTGCAGACAATTGAAATTGTTATTATGGATATTTCTCTGCAGTATGTCGTTTTACTTCGTTTCGAAGTATCAACAGACAAGTCATGAGCATTTCATGAAGTTGGCTGCAAATTTAGTAACAATATGGCTTTCACAATGCCTTGGCTGACATCAGGACACTACTTTTTCTGCTGTATTGTTGGACCAATGACTCTGTTTTCTTATGTATATCTTCAATCTGGGAGTGAATAAATATGAACAATGCAAATCATTTAATTCTCTTAGAAAAAAATTTATTGACCATTCTTATACAACACAGTGAATTGTACAGTTTAGTATGGAGTGACCCACATATACGCTTTTTTTCCATCTGTTCTGAAGTTGGCCAGTCCCTCTCCTGCAAGTCCATTTTCTCATCCCAGGGGGCATTTATTTTTAAAAAAGAAATTGCCTTAAAATGCAGATCTCTTACCTATTGATATACCATCTCAGTTACCTGGCACTGCAGATACCCGTGGCTGACATGTCTTTTGAACGCTGAGGTTCAACAAAGCGCATCTTTGCCTTGTCTATGGCCACGCTCTGCGACCCCTTTAGATTCGGATAGAGATCTTGCCAGGACGACACTACTGCTCAAGATGGGCTTCTCATCCTGGTCATGGTCTCCCCGAGGGATGCACCGGGAGGGTTTCGGTGTCTTTGGTCTTGGGGAAATGAGAGCCTTTCTCCTTATGCGGAGTTCACCAGCGGCGGCAGCTCCATTAAGACTCAAGCAAGGAGAGACTGGTTTTTCTTTCTGTTACTCCTATCAGATAATATACAGTGCTGTGAAAAAGTATTTGCCTCCTTCCTGATTTTTTTGCATATTTGTCACACTTAAATGTTTCAGAATTTTAATATTAGACCAAGATGACCTGAGTCAATACAAAATGCAGTTTTTAAATGATTTCATTTACTGGGGGAAAAAGCTATCCAAACCCACCTGGCCCTATGTGAAAAAGTAATTGCCCCCTAAACCTAATAACTGGTTGTGCTGCCCTGAGCGACAACAGCTGCAATCAAGCGTTTGCGATAACTGGCACTGAGTCTTTTTACATCACTGTAGAGGAATTTTGGCCCACATTTTTCAGCCACATTGGAGGGTTTTCAAGCATGAACAGCATGTTTAAGGTCATGCCACAGCATCTCAATTGAGCAAAGTCCAGACACTGACTAGACCACTCCAAAACCTTCATTTTTTTTTTTCTAAGCCCTTGATTCTCAAACTCTGGTACCCGTACCACCAGTGGTACGCGAGCTCCCTCTAGTGGTACGTGGAGGAAAGTCATAAATATTTTTTGAAAATAAAATTAATTTGAAAATATATATTATCAAAATAGTACAAAACTTAGAATTAAAATACATAAAACGAATTAAATTCATATTTAAAATAACCATTGTCTTTCCTTTGTTTTTGTCTCAATATCAGCCTGCTACGTCGTCTGGTTCGCGAAATTTTTTTCCTACGAACTTCTCGTCCTCATTTGCATCTGGCGTCTGGCAAGACTTTAATCATCCACTGCGCAATCGCAATGACAATGGAGGAACCCGACGTACCGTTAATGCGTTGCTATTCTGGAATTCTGGTCCCCGACCGAAGTATTCTCAGAAATAATTACGCCAACAAAATAAGGCTACAGTTTACGTACACTGTCATACTCGTTAGCGAGCTAGTTGGCTTCCTTGCTAGCAAGCCAAAGTGATGTCGAACTGTGTGTCACAGCTAGCACGCTAATGTATTTAGCTACATGGCCAACTGGCTAGCGAGCTAAAAAGGCTATAGTTCGCTTACAATGGAATACTCGCGAGCGAGCTATTTGGCTACCTTGCAAGCAAGATCAAGAGACATCGATATCTATAATGTTATATCTAGAATGCCAATGTCTTTAACATCCTAAAGTCGCTTTCACGCCGGACGCGAAACGAATTTTTCGCACGACAGATTACATTCAAAGTCAATGCAAAGACGCAAATACGCGAAAAGCGTGTATTTTGCGTCTTTGCATTGACTTTGAATGTAATAATGCGCGAAAAAATTCGCTTTCAAGGTCCGTGTGAAAGCACCTTTAATTTTTCTCTCATTTCAGGAGGGCATTCACAGTAACTATCACTGGGAATCATTAATATCTCTTCAACGATGAAAAGCTGTAGTGCCCAGCTTTCTTCACATTGGATATCAGGAACAATGTGGACTATGGAAGTGTTTTCTTTTGGGGGACTTTTTTTTTTTTTCTTGGTCTTCGAAATTGTGATGCATCTACGGTAGGCATACAGAAAAAAAATGCATCCTGCAAAAAGGACACCATAAGCACTTGTCAAACAAAAAAAGGCTGAAAACGGTTATTATTATTTTATTATTCTTTCCACACATTTTGATCTATTTTGTGGATTGATCTGTAAAGTATTCTTTTCAGTCTCATGCTTGCAGGATTTTTAAACTGTGCATTTTATACGCCCCAAGAAGCAATACTGTCCTCCAATACCATACATGACTCTACAATCTTAATCACATTTCACGTGACATCATGAGCAGGTGAGATATAAAATGGCATTTACAATATACAGTGCGGTAAAAAAAAAAAAAGGTATTTGCCCCATTCCTGATTTCTTATTCTTTTGCATATTTTTTTTTTTTTTTACACTTCATATAACTTTTTCCATTATAATGCACTGACTTTTCTAATGTGAATGTTCATTCTTGTTATAGATTTGTGATTTTATGTTGTAAGATTTTTGATTTTTCATATCTTTGTTGCTAAAAAAAAAGACTTTGGAATTTGGATTATCTGTGACCTAGATTAGAAGAATATTTTTTGAAGAAACAGAACACTTCTGGTTCTGTCAGCCTACTCTGTGTGTGTGTGTGTGTGTGTGTGTGAATGAAATACAGCTGTTATTCTTAATGTTCTTTCTCGCTGTGTGTATGAGAGGTAAAGAGGTGCTGCACCTTGTTAGGATTAGTTTAAGTGCCTGTTATAATGCTACTGTTTTGTACAGTGTGGCTGTGGCTGGCAACAATTGTCAAAAAATAATCCTCATATTAGGAGTAAACATGCCTCCTTTGTGAACTGTCCATAACTAATAGGGTAAGCCTTCGCTACTGTATGTTCAGGTCAGTCATAATGGTGGTACTTGGAGAGCTCGATATTTTCTCAGGTGGTACGCACTGTAAAAAGTTTGAGAACCACTGTTCTAAGCCATTCAGAGGTGGACTTGCTGGTGTTTTGGATTATTGTCTTGCTTCATAACCCAAGGGCGCTTGAGGTCACAAACTGATGGTCGGACATTCTCCTTAAGGATTTTCTGGTAGAGAGCAGAATTTATGGTTCCATCAATCATGGCAAGTCGTCCAGGTCCTGAAGCAGCCCCAGACCATCACACTACCACCACCATGTTTGGCTGTTGGTATGATCTTTTTATGAAATGCTGTTAGTTTTATGCCCGATGTAAGAGGACACACATCATCCAAATAGTTCAACTTTTGTCTCATCAGTCCACAGAATATCTTTCCAAAAGTTTTGGGGATCATCAAGATGTTTTTTGGCACGTGAGATGAGCCTTTGTGTTCTTTTTGGGCAGTAGTGGTTTTTGCCTTGGAACTCTCCAGTGGATGCCATTTTTGCCTGGTCAATTGTTGAATCATGAACACTGACTTTAACTGAGGCAAGTGAGGCCTGCAGTTCTTTAGATGTTGCTCTGGGTTCTTTTGTAACCACCTGGATTAGTCAATGCACTTCGTAATTCTGGTAGGTCGGCGACTCCTGGGAAGGTTCACCATTGTTCCAAGTTTTCTCCATTTGTGGATAATGGCTCTCACCATGGTTCGCTGGTGTTCCAATGCCTTAAAAATGGCTATGTAACCCTTTCCAGACTGATAGATGTCAATTACTTTCTCATCTGTTCTTGAATTTCTTTAGATCGCAGCATGATGTGTTGGTTTTTGAGATCTTTTAGCGTACTTCACTTTATAAGAAAGATTCTATTTAAGTGATTTCTTGATTCAACAGGTCTGGCAATCAGGCCTGGGTGTGGCTAATGCAATTGAACTCAAAGTGGTTAATCACATTTAATTAATGATTTAACAAGGGCGGGGGGGGCAATTACTTTTTCCACTTAGGGCCAAGTGGGTTTGGATGGCTCTTTTTTTTTCCCCTAATGAATGAAATCATGATTTAAGAACTACATTTTGTATTTACTCGGGTTATCTTTGTTTGATTAACATTTGTTTGATGCTCTCAAACATTTAAGTGTGACAAATATCCAAAAAAAATCAGTCACTGATGCCATGATTATTATTGAATGATGCAATGTCTTTAAACGGACAGAAAAGGAGGAGGGGTAGCAATTTATGCTAAATCCAAAATAAACTGCACCTGCGTGCATTCTATCGGTGAACCGAATTGCTTTGAACTTTCGGCAATTTGAGCAATCGTCGATACAAAAAAAAAAAAAAAAAAAAAGACGCCCTGATGTTGCATTCAACACCCCATTTCTAAAGCTTTATGGGATAATTCCCATAATAGTGGCCGATTCTCTTCCGGTCTCGCAGAGCTGCGGAAAGTTACTGTTGAGTGCGTGGATAAGAATACTTGGCCTTACAATACTGAGTGTAGAAGCCATATTAAGAAGCTTTCAGCTGGGGAACGGTCATTTTCTCGAAGTTTCGAGAAACTTTCCTCGACGATATTCAGGTGATTGATAGAATTTCCAGTATAATTTTTGGCGTTGCTGTCAACAATCACAGATGATGTTGATCAGTGCCTCTCAAACCTCTCCTGGAGTACCACCTCTCCCACTTATTTTAGATCTCTCTGCTAGCACGGATGATTCTAATGATTCCCTCATTATCAAGCATCTTCACGGGTAACGAGCTGATCATCTGACTCTTTTTTTTTTTTTTCTAATTTGGCATCTCCAATCCCACCTGAATCTGGATTGTCCAACCGGTGAAATATGTACAAGGCTTTTGCATATGTGACCCCCTGTTGCCAATTCAGGAGAGTGAAGACGGTTCGTGGCTCTCCTCCGAAGCACTCGCCTGTCAGCCACCGCTTATACACTCATTGGTTGAATCATCGCAAGTTCAGAGCGAGGGCGGAGGATACCCGAACATGAACAAGCTTAGAATCTTCCTGACGAG
Organism: Gymnothorax javanicus; assembly: GCA_029692085.1. Classification (NCBI taxonomy): domain Eukaryota; kingdom Metazoa; phylum Chordata; class Actinopteri; order Anguilliformes; family Muraenidae; genus Gymnothorax; species Gymnothorax javanicus. The sequence continues at coordinate 30,891,470 of CM056200.1, read as the reverse complement.
CGCCCAGCTGGCCAACAGGAGGCGCCTAAGCAACGAACAACGGAACCATTATATTTCCCTTCCCGGCAGTCCCTTCCCAATTTGTATCCCTGTAGCGCAATGGCCAATTGTGCGCTACTCTGAAAAAAGCTGCCAACCACTGCTGGTTGGTACGACCAGGGCTCGAACCAGCGTCGTGATAGTCACTTCTGCTTCGCAGTGCGATGCTTTAACCGAGTGAGCTATCCGGCGGCTATCATCTGACTCAATTGAGCTGGAGCAGGCAGAGCTCTAAAACATGCACAAGTGGTACTCCAGGAGAGGCTTAAAAAGCACTGATGGAGATGATAAGACTGCTGTCATTCAATGTTATATTGTGCATGCAATAGACCTGGGGCCTGTCACGAAGCTGGATTAACATGCCCGGGGTTTCCCTCAGTTGCCCAGCTGCACTTAACCAGACATCTGCGGTCTTGATTATCGGTCTCACGAAGCCGGTTATCAACTCGTTAAGTGAACCCAGGAGTTTCCAATCTAGATCTGTGCTCGTGCACATAAAAGGGGCGGTGTTAACTCCATTTGACCAATTGCGCACCATGGAGAAGCTGCAGAGAGCAACTTATTTCTCAACGGAGGAGCAAACAATAATTCTAAGGATGCATGAAGAATGTAAAGACATCATTCAGGCAAAAAGCAACACTGTTGCAGCTGCCAGAAGCCGCAAGGAATCTTGGCAAAAAATTGCCGACTCTGTCAATGCTTAAGTTACTGGGATTGTAATATTAAATCACCACTGTGTCTCTCTCAAATGTATGTGCCTGTGTAGACTTTCTTTTATTCTTTTTGACAATTTAACCTCATCATTTCAGTTGCAACCCCAGTGGAGCCAAAATGACTTGGGAGCAAGTAAATAAATAAATACAAGAACATAGTTCAAAGCGGTCAGTAAGTTTATTATAATATCTTCCAGGCTACATATATGATGCAAACAATATGCACACATTGTCTACAATAGTCTACACTACAACATGCACATAGCTTTGTTCTTTACGCCGTCTTTGTGTCCAGCTCACAGGAAAAAATGTGACAAGAAAAAGACGGGAGGGGGTCATCCTACACAACCGCACACTCCTGCAGAGGAGTTGGCCTTATCTTATAATAATGGTCGCCCCATAACAGAGGGTGTGGAGGGGGGAGTCTCATCAGACCCTGGTGGAGGGAGCAGCTCACAAAGCACGGCATATGTACATGGTATGTTTCTGCGCGCCAAATGTTAAAACACTGGGCTGCTTTTAAAACACAATTAGCCTTTTATTGTGAAAGTAACTTAAGTAACATGTATTTTTTTTGCTTTTTTTTTTGGTCATGGTGATGGAACACGCGCCCTCTCCGGAGCGCTCCTCTCACTATCCGTGCGGCTTCCTCCACGGGATTCTCAAGAAATGGGCAGGTCATTTTTCCAAGACAATGACTGGCCAGTAGGTGGTCTTATATACCTGCTGAGATCTTATCCTGAACTTAACCTGCTCCGGAGCAGGTTAGGCGCTCAGCACAAGTTACCGCGGCAACGTACCCCGCTAAGAAGTGAACCAGCTTCGTGATACGGAAAACCCAGGGTAAATCCAGAAGTTACCTTGCTAAGCCGAAATCCAGCTTCGTGAGACAGGCTCCTGAGCACTAGCAAGCTGCTCACCGAAAGTGTGGTAGTCTTGGAAGTGTAAGACATTTCGGGGAAAATGCTATTTCGGGCTATTTTATGTGTGTGTGTATTGACGACTGCTCGAATTAAAGTATCCCTCCCAAATGCTGCAAATATTATGGTGGTTGGATGCTATTGTCATCATCTCCAAAATTGGACTAACCCCCCTTTTCCACCGAGCTCATTCCAGGGCTAGTTCGGAGCCAGAGCCTGACCTAGACTTTTTATTGCAATAATCACACAGAATATTTACAGCATAGCCTATACCTCATATTCTAGTCTCTCTAGTCAGTCACAAACAACATTAAAAAACAGAAAAAACAAATAATAATAAAGTAAAATAAAAAGCAGCACATACAAAAAAGTAAACAACCACAGCCAGAACAAATAAACTATATCTGCTTTTCTTCAAATGTTCAAGAATATATGTACCAAAAAAAAGCAAACATGGCAAGGTATGTTACATTGAACACAGCATGTCAATTTGTACATACAGGGTCCCAGATCTTGTGAAATATCTCTCCTCAATCTTCATTATAAAACCTTAGCCTCTCCAGATGTAACGTATTTGCTATTTCTCTCAACCATAATTCATATGTGGGTACCAAATCCAATTTCCACACTTGCAGAATTAACTTTTTTGCAATTATCATTCCAAACAAGAGCACTCAGAGAGCACAGCACCTCCGCCACGCCAAGGCAACTCTGTGCATTAGTTATTTTCGTTGGCTGATGTAGGGTGTTGTTGCATTCCGCCGCCAGGTGGCAGTTAAACCCAAAAGCACACCGATTGGAAATCCGGCCCATTGGAAAGACTTCAAATCTCTGCCAGCATAGCTGGATTTGAACTTTGGCCTATATCTCAGCTGGAATTTGGCCTAGATATGCCAAAATTTAATCACTTGTTCCTCTTGTGCTACTCTAAGATCGTACAAAGTTTGGTTAAAATCTATGGGGCTGTTTTTGAGAGATCCTAACAGACAAACAGATGAAAAGTCATTCATAGAATGACGACTTGCAGAAATCGTGCACCGATCTCTGAAACAGAAAGAGCAGAATGGAGTTGGTTTCAAGTCCATAGCTGTAACAGTAGCAAAGTTATGAACCAAAATGTGTTTTTTACATTTTTGGTGAGCCTCACTTTCACCTTGACCTTTGACCTATGGACAAAAAAAAAGCATAGGTTTCTGGCGACGAACCTCTTCTATCATATGGTGAAGTTTCATGAGCATAAACAACATGGAAAGGGTAAAAAAGCGTGTTACTAACAAACAGACAAACAAACAAAAAAATTAGTGAAATCAAAAGTTGAAAAAATACGTCATATTGTGACGTCATTTTGATGTACTTGCGATGACGCTACTTCAAGTTTGATGGCATACGTCTTAAACCTTCTTCCAAAAGAAACAAAATGGTATTAAATTGACAATATCACAAATAGAAACGAAGTTAATGGTCAAAATGTGATTTTGACCTTGATCATGATCATGACCTTGTCTTTGAAGATATCAACTACAAATTTCTTGCAGCAACATACAATATTCCTGATTCCGATAATAGATCAACGTGTAGTCTATGCACAAAGGAAATGGTTTCACAGCAAAACGAAAATAATGGTCATTTTTGTAAAATACGACTGATGTCAGAAAAACGTAAATTACATCACAACCCTTTGACCGACTGGGCTCAAATTTGGTCTGTGAGGTACTTGAACAATGGGCTATACAATGAAATAAAAAAAATTTAGTTAAATCAAAAATTGAAAATTTTCCTCATTTTGAGACGTCATTTTGACGTACTTTGACCGGAGGATTGTCTTCGGGACCCGTAACCGCTAAAATAGGCTACGTATGGTGAACAAAATGGCGTTGGATTGAAGTTGTTATCTCAAATACAAACAAAGTAATCGACCAAAATGTGTTTTTGACCTTTTGCCTGATACTGACCTTGAAGTAATCAGAAACATAATCAATAGGCTTCCGTCCGGGACATACCCGATAAGAATGATATAAAATTGAAGGTAATCAACGTGAGTTAAAGGGCAAAAAAGTGAGTAACAAACACACAAACAGACGCAACGCAACCTAGTGACATACTTGCCGATTTCGGCAGGTAATAAACGTCGGCAGAAACATAAACCTCCTTGGTGGAGGTGAATAAAACGGCCAACGGTTCATGTTTACTGGCATAAAGTAAATTACTAGGTGCTCCAAGAATGGCCATGAGAGGGTCAGGTTTCCAACATTTCCCAAATGCCTCAGAGAAACAATAAGATGTTTTTCCAAAATGTATACAGTTTACTACATGACCAGAAGGTGTGACTTAAGTTGCTGACCATAAACTTGCACCTATTACAAATGCGAAACATCGGTTAAAAAAAAAAAAAAAAAAGATGTAACTTTTCCCTAGAACAGTACAACCTATCCAATGTTTTAAACTGTATGAAGCAATGTCTAACACTGACAGAACAATCATGTATACTCTTTAAACATTCATCCCTTATCACATCTTTAATTTTTATGTTAAGCTCATCTGCCCAGAGTCTTGCTGTGTCTACCACAATCCTATTATGCAGGGTCTGATAAAAAGGAAACAGCCCCACGATTAACTGGATCAAATTTATTTATTGCCTCGAGGGACTCATGTTTAAGATGTCAAAGTTACAAATATTTTTCCTGACATAATTTCGAATTTGTAAATATCTATAAAAATTTGGTATAGGCAAACTTATAAACAGCTTGCAGCTGTGCAAATGAGGCAAATTTCCCTTCAATACTCAGATCACCCACATTATGGATACCCCTTTGTTTCCAAGTAGAAAAGACAATATCATTTAAACCAGGTAAAAATGAATGATTTTCACTAATTTGTCTATCCAGGTACATTTTAGGAGCCTTAATATAAAGTTTTATTTGTTTCCAAACTTTTATAGTATTCCAACAACAAAACTATCACGTAAGTATGATTTGTTCACTGAAGTAGGACTGTTGAGGAGTGCAGGTAAAGAAGTCTTTTTGCAAAGCAGTCATTCAATGCATAACCATGCTGGGCAAAAATCTGTGTAGGGGGGGCTTTTTTTCCCCACCAGGCAAGTATAGGCAAATAGGCAGCCCAATAATGAATTTTAAAGTCTGGTAGGGCAAGACCCCCTACATCTTTTATTTTTGACAAGTGTTTTTTGGAGATTCTAATGTTCTTGTTATTCCAAATTAAAGGTATGATAATTGAATCAAATTGTTTAAAGTAAGACAGGGATATGACATGGAATTGACTGAAAGAGATGAAGAAAGCGTGGGAGAACAACCATCTTGATTGCATTAATCTTTCCGACCATAGAAATTGGGCGAGTTTTCCATAATTCAATATTACGTTTAACCTGTTCAATTTTCTCTTGCCAGTTCACTCGTAAAAGATCATATTGACTTTTTGTAACAATCACGCCAAGATAAGAAAATTTATTGTATGTCTTTCTTTTTTTTTTTTAATTTTTAAAAAAATTTTAAAAACACAAATCTGGAATGCCCAATTGGTGAACCATGTACAAGGCACAAGGCTTGCTCGTATGGGACCCCTTGCTCCCAATTCAGGAGAGTGAAGACAGTTCACGGCTCTCCTCCAAAGCACGCGCCCGTCAGTCACCGCTTCTTTTACACTCATTGGTTGAATCTTCAAGTTCAGAACGAGGGCGGAGGATACTCGGACATGAACAGGGTTAGAATGTTCCTGACAAGCGCCCGTCTGGCCAACAGGAGGCGCTTGAGCAATGAACAAGGCAACTATTATTTTCCCTCCCCGGCAGACCCTTCCCAATTTGCAACCCTTTAGCGCTTCCCAATGCGCTACTCTGAAAAAGCTGCCAACCACTGCCGGTTGGTACTAGGCGGGGATCGAACCATCGACGTGATAGTCACTTCTGCTTCGCAACGCAATGCTTTACCGAGTTACTGTATGTCTTTTTAAAAGGTATGGACTGCAAATAGGTCATATTGACCTGTGATGAAACCAGCATCAATTCACTTTTATCCCAATTAATAGAAAATCCTGAGAAACTGCCAAAAGTATTGATAAGAGTCAGACGAGGGGGTATTGATGCCGGTGGATCAGAGATGTACAAAAGGATATCATCCGCATATAATGAGAGATAATGTTTATATCCATACAAAGTAATAGGAAATATTAAAGGGTTCTGTCTACTGCTAACAGCCAATGATTCAATAATAACTGCAAACAATAAAGGAGATATCCGACACCTTCGGCGAGTCCCCTGTCTGATTGGGAGTGGATGAGAAATGTCCCCCGTCTGATTGGGAACGGATGAGAAATATTTTGATTAGTTATAACTCAGGCAGTTGGGTGTGAATAAATAATTTAATTCCACTTCATGAAGGAGGGGCCAAATCCAAATTTCATTAATGTTTACAACATATAAGGCCACTCGAATTGATTAAACGCGCGTTGCGCATCTCAAAGAGATAATAACGGCTTCTTCCGTGTGTTTACTATATTAATTATTAAATAGGCAACGCAAATAAAAAAACATGCGTCTACCTGGCATAAAGCCAGTTTGGTCAGGATGAATGATGAAACATATGCATTCTTATAACCTATTTGCTAGAACTTTTCCAAGAATTTTAGTTTAAATGGGCAACAATGAAATGGGGCGATATGATGATACCATCTCAGGGTCTCTGCCTGGTTTAGGAATCAATTAAATATTTGCTTTGTATAAAGTGGGCAGCAATCTAGAGGTTAGCCTGGAATGATTCAACATACGGAGAAACACAGATGATATTTTAGGACCAAAAAATTTAAAAAATTCTATGTTAAAGCCAGCTGGACCTGCCGCCTTATTATTGGGGAAGAAGGAAATTAGTTTTTTAATCTCATGTAAATTAATATCGGCTTCCAATATGTCAACTGAGTCTGTTGACAATTTAGGCAGATTCAAATTTTCAAAAAAACTTTCCATAGCTTCAATATCTAGTACGCCCTGTGATTGGTAAACATTTGTATAAAAATCAGCAAAACATTTATTATTTTTTTCCGGGTCCATCTGTAAAACACCATCTGACCTAATATGGTGTATGGCTCTAGAGGCCTGTCGTTCTTTGCCTCTCCAGAGCCTACGCACCAGCTCCTGGCTTTCAAAACTGGTGCCAGAGCAAGCACCAACCCCTTGCTGGTCAAGACCCAGGCATCAATTACGTCAGAACGATACGGTAATATTGACTTTTCTCGTTCTGTCAGGCCGGGTTTATTTTCTCTAGCAGCACGATCTAGGACGGGGGGCTCGGTAACTCGTAGGGTCATTCATCATCGCAAATGCCAGGAACCTTGATAACAAGTGTTATTATGACCGCTCCGAAGTCGGGAAACTAGTTTACAAAGAAACTCGTGCTGAAGAAGTGCCTAATTTTTAAAAAAAAAACATTGCAATTGGATTTGACGCATGCCAATTTTTTATTATTTTCTTTTAAACATTGGTTTCTAATTGGATCAGACACGTATCTATGACTATTTTTTTTTTTTTTAAGAGAATAAAGCCGTTACTGGATTCCATGCTGTAGAGTTGCAATAATGTTATTGTTCCCCACCGAAACATTTCAATCAAGGAGACATTATACATACACAAAGGTCAACTCAGCTTCAAAGTTTACATCCGAGACATGCGCAATGAGGAATAGAAGTATTCAAAAAGTATTCAAATCCGATGCCCCATTGTAAAACAATCTGTGCACTCTCTGGGGTAATCGAGTCCTGGTTTGAGGAGTCTGCATATTGTAATTTTTTTTTAACGATCTGGTCTTAGGTGGTCTGTAAAGGGAAAAAAAAAAAACCACAGAATTGGCCTTTAGTCCGTTTTCGCAAATCAAAAAAGGTTTCACAAATAGGAAACTGTTTCAAAAAATCTGTACACTCTTAAGAATAATTTATTCCGGGGCGCCCCGGTGGCTCATCGGTCTACGTGCACGCACCATAAAGGCTGTGTCCTTCCCGCAGCGACCTGGGCTTGAATCCGGCTCGGGTCATTTGCTGCATGTCATCCCCCATTCTTCTCCCCAACTTTCCTGTCTCTCTACACTGTGTAACTATCAAATTAAAGGAAAAATTCCCAAAAAAATAATCTTTAAAAAAAAAAAAAAATAATTCCTCCTTGTTTGAGGAGTCTACATTTTGTAATTTTTATCACAATCTGGTCATAGGTGGTCTGTATAGGAAAAAACACTAAAATTGGCCTTTTCTCTGTTTTCACAAGTCGGAAAAAGGTTTCACAAATCTGAAACCATCTCCTTAACAATCTTTACACTCTCTGGGGTAACTGAGTCCTGGTTTGATGACTCATCATGGCCGGATCTAGGGGGGTGCAGGGGTGGGCTAAGCTCCCGCAGATTTTTACCGCGCTCCCCCAGCGCATCTTAAGTTACTAATGTATAGTTTTGTGCAATTTAAAAGAAGCATCAACAAAAGTGAATTCAACAAAAGAAGCGATCTCAACAAAACAAAAAACGCGATCTCCCCATCCCCGGTCAACAAAACAAAATAAAAACGATCTCCCCATCCCCCTCCCCCCGGGGAAAACAAAATGAAACGCGATCTCCCCATCCCCCTCCCCCCGGGGAAAACAAAATGAAACGCGATCCCCTCCCCCCCCATGAAACACGATCTCCCCATCCCCCCCCGGGGAAAACAAAATGAAACTCCGATCCCCCTCCCCGGGAAAACCCATCTCCCCATCCCCCTCCCCGGGGAAAAACAAAACAAAAAAACGATCTCCCCCATCCCCCTCCCCCCCATCCCCCAGTCAACAGCAGTTTTCATTGCACCTCCAGTCTAAGCAGGCAGCAGCCGGCCCTGCTCTGCATATTGGATTTTTTTATGCTCTGGTCTTAGGTGGTCTGTTTAGGGGAAAAAAACGTTACAATTGGCATTGACTCCATTTTCACAAATCTGAAACTGTCTAACACAATATTTACACTCTGTAGAATAATTTTAGTCCTGGTTTGATGAGTCTACATGTTGTAATTTTTTAACAAGATCTGCTCTTCAGTGGTATGTATAGGAAACAAAATACTAAAATTGGCCTAGGTTTCACAAATCAGAAAAAGATTCAACAAATCTGAAACTATTTCATAATCAATCATTACTCTCTGGGATAATCTTAACCTGGTTAGACAAGTCTGCATACGGTAAAAAATCTGGTCTTGGGTGGTTCCAAGGGAAAGAAAAAAAATATTAAAATTGACCTTTTCTATGTTTCCACAAATCAGAATAAAGTTTCTCAGATCTGAAACTGTGTTTTAGGGTGAATTCACACTTGGCTTGTTTGGAGCAATTGTTCCGACACAGGGAGCGTTTTTCCCCCAGAGATTCGTTTGGGCTGGTGTGAACACAGCAAATGCACCCTGATGTGGAACAAAACAAGCGGGCCGAGATTGCCAAAAATATAGCTATTTTCTAAAGAATAGATAGCATTTCTGGGATTGTGCAGTTCTACTTTGAGTCTTTTGTGGTAGGTTTTTTAAATGGGTCTGGTCTTATTAGGTCTTTATGGGGAAAAAGGGTTAAATCGACCTTGCCTTTGTATTCACATATCAGAAGCATGGTTTATAAGCATTTTAGGATCTTACTGTGAATATTTACCAGGTTTGATGAGTCTTAGTATAGCAATTTTTTTTAAAAATCGATCTGTTATGAGGCCGGTATCAGAAAAATAAAAATGCAATCGGCCTTGAAAAAATGCTGCAGTTCAAACAATCAGAATCGCAGATTGTAAAAAAAAAAAAAAAGACCATTTCGTTCGATGATTCCTTTCCATGTCACAAGTTCCCCTGTACGTTAAGTTTTCAGTTCACGAATTCGCTCGAGTTTGTCTGAACACCGTGTATACAGCCATTAAGCCTTTTTTTAAGGTGGACTGGAAAATTCCAATCAGAAGCCAACTTCAGCCTCATGAGCTCTGTGTAGTTATGCTACATTCATGTGATGTCGGAAGGTCGGAGTTCCCAAGTCGGCAAGTCGTTTTTAGACTTCGTTGTATTCATGTGCTTTTAAGTTGTAATGTGGGAAAAACATGGATGTTGCAAAGAAGCTGAGTTGTACTTTAATGCTCGGTGCGCTTAAAGAAAACACTGACAGCTGTTTCTAGGTTTTTTGTGACACTGAAGAACAACCGAAACAGATCAGGTGATCCATGAAATATGATTAAAATACGTATGTATGATTTCAATCAGAAAAAACGTCCGTATTTGCTTAAAAGTAAACTACACATCCGCCATTTTTCGGTGAGTGTGACGTCAATATCAAGTCAAGTCGGCAACTCGTGTACCAAAATTATCGCCGAGATGCCGAGTTGTTTTTCCGACATGAGGGGGCGTTCATGTGAATTTTCCCAGTGGGAAAGTCGTTTTTCCGAATATCCCGACACCACATGAATGCAGCATTAAAGTATCTGTCTTCCTCCGATATGTATGCAAATTCGATTAAAATTTGCGATATATTTGGATGGAAACCCAACTAATGGCAAGAAATGAACTATTTTTTTGATCCCAGCTGAACTATACCATGAGTCACACATATGATGTTTGTTGATTTAAAAGATGTTTTTGCAAGGTAATAAGTTATCAGTTTGTCATAACTGTTTAAATACACGACTGTGAAAATACGTAAGTGAAAAGGCTAAAGACCCAAAAAGTCACAAATGACGTCATTCATTTCTCTGTTCACAAGCTACCCAGTAGCTACAATGCCTGCATGCTCGGTAGCGGGATGATCCCAAACAAAGGGTATTGCTCGTTTTTTCATTCCCAGTGTAATCAAAGGACCAGGAGTTGCTGGATAAAACTTATCCGGTAAGATGATTTTACATTTGTGCTTGGAACATTGCTAACTTACCAAACTAGTTAGCTACCCATAGTACCCAACTAGCAAGTTAAGTCACCTAGCTAGCTGGCTAACGTTAGCTAGTAGCGTGAGGCCTGTGATTTGCCCCTCAAATATACGTAATTTTATTAAATGCATTACAAGTGAAACAACGGTTATCACACGTGATCATTTTTGAATGACTGAAAAGGTTTATGTAACATACAGGTTGTAATTTTTAGCTAATGTTAACACGCAAAAAAAATGGCACGGGCACTTCAGGCGATGGGAGTAAGGCAGGCCTGCATGACATTGTTCCAGACAATGTTTTTCATTATGGAGAGGGGTGAGTCAGCCCTTTGTTTTTTGCAAGATTGTTGTTTGATAATTACAAAGAGTGAATGAACAAGTCTGCTAGGGAGGACCCAGGCGAAGTGTTTAAGGTCAAGGTAAACCTTACAGTGCAGTTACTGACCTTTTTGTCTTTCCTTTTTTAACCTCACCAGTAACTCGACTGAAACATTGAGGAACTTGTACCCAGAACCAAACCACTCTGGAAACCTGATTACCACTGTATGTATTTGATGTGCATGCACTTTATAAACCTTAAAGGCTCAATGAACCCCAAAACCACAACCTATGCACAGCCACATGTATTGATTGTGACATTTTGCAGAAGTCATGTGAACACATCTGTACTCACTTTAGAAACTTTAAAAGCTGCAATGTGCTTTGATTAGAAAATCGATCTGTTTTCTTTATTCTCTTTTTCCCGCTCTATCAGCATGCCCTGTTCCTGCATGTCCTTAATTTTCACATGATTACAAATAAATATAAAGTATTACATGGAGTTCTGTGTTTCATTGAGTCATGTAAATGACCAATACACTTGTAGCAGTAAATTGGAGTCCAAAAGTCTGTGGTGGAGTCTCTGGTCTGGAGGCTCCATGCCTTCTCATGCCGTGGGCACAGTCCAGACACCGGTTGGATGACCTCGGAAGTGCCAGCCTTCCTCCTCTGGAACTCTGCCATTTGTCAAGATCTCCCACAATCTCAGGCAGTGCAACTCCCATTCACATCAGGAAAAGAAAATTACAATTTTATAACATTACATTACTGAGTGAGCAGTAATATCAGGACAGGCAGGAAATATGTACCAATTTGTGTTAAGGTTTAAAGTATGCTATTCCTGAATAGTGCACATGCTGGTGACAGGCAAATTATGCAGCTTTGGATTTGGGTGAAAGCTCTACTGATAGCTAAAACTGCAGCTCTCTAACAAACTACAGAGGAATGTGCAGACATAACATACCGAAAGGAGCCATAACAGGCTATTTGAATTGATGACAACCCTGCTTAAAATTCCTGCTAGGGTCCCAAGCTGGTTTGTGATGACTATATCCAGCCTGTCGGTAAAACCTATTCTCTTTCTGGGTAAAGCAGGTGAACCTGGTTGAGAAAGCTGGTGGACCAGCTATAAATACAGACTGGCCAGCTGCTTGATCAGCTAACATTGGTTTGGCTAGAATTTTCGCCGGGGATGGCATGCAGAAGACCTGTGTTAACTGGCAGAACATTGTAATTGGACCCCACTCAAGTTATTCAGAAGTATAACAATAATGATCCAATATTTGCTAGCATTATTTAAATTGACCTATGGCTAAGTCCCGCCCTCAAATGCGATGAGCCAATCACAGTGCGTATTCTCTCCCCATACACTCGGACATTCTGAGCCAGAACTTCCATTGAAATGCATTATGGAAACTCCGAATCGTTCGCTTTTATGGGGTTTTAAAATGTTTCTAAGTAAAAATAAATGGTCAAACGCTGTGCTTGGGGTAAATTTAATTCCGATGCGAGGTATCCCGAGAAGCTGGGCGATGGGGTGTATTTTATACCCTTCCCAAAGCCACATCATAACCGAGAGAAGTGTCTCCTCTGGATGAAGCTGCTTTCACACCGGACACGAAACAAATTTTTTGCGGGACAGATTACATTCAAAGCCAGTGCAAAGACGTGAATTTTGCGCATATTCGGGTCTTTACATTGACTTTGAATGTAATCTGTTGTGCGAAAAATTGTGTTTCGCGTCCGGTGTGAAAGCAGCTTAAAGCTTTGTGGAAGACCCCACTATCAGCTTAACGTGGCTAACAAAGGTCAACAAGGATGTCTACATTTGTTCCAAGCTAAGTCAACATCGTGTTTAAGGCGACATCTTGTCACTTCGCTGGAGATTAATGTAAAGTTATCTTTTACTTCGCTAAGTTAGCTAACGTTAGCTAAAGTTAACTCTATGGCTAATTTCAGTGCTGATGAACACTGGCTTAACGTGAGCTCCTGGCTGCATTGTTCACCATGTCACCTTGTTTACTTAGGAGTTCAGTCACGTCAGGTTAGATTTCTTAAATTTGGTAGCTAGCAATAATAATACGTAAATTAAATTTATTGCCCTGCGGTGCAGGAACAATGCTGATCCTTTATCTTGTGTGAGAGGGTGATGGAAACGAGATGCGGATAATCGTGTTTGCGTTGAGACCTGAAAATTTTAGCTTCAAATATAAACTTTTCGTTGACCTTCTCCACTCTTAATTCATTAATGTATCCCTCCAATGCATAGTGTAACCCTATTTGCTGACTTCTTAATGATAGTTGAGCCTTCTATCGCCAAAAATCATCGATAGCATCCTGAAATATATCGCTGACTGTGATACCAGCCATTAGCGCCTGTTCTAAAATGTTGATTGTTTGTCCGAGTCAGTGGAGGGGGCGGTGCTTAGCCATAGGTCAATTGGGCATTACTAGCTAACCCTGGGAGCAGTTCAAAATATTGCTATTTTATTTCCTCATTGTGAACATAGCTAGTTAAGTTCACCCTGAGAGCACCAAATCTACAGCCTCTATGCGTGTAATCAAAATCCTTGGAAACTAACTGTCACATTTCTGGAAATAAACATTATTTCTTAACGAAGCATCAGCTACTGGAATTGATTTGCATGTTCTGCATTCAGGTTTAGCATTAAATTATGAAATTTTTACCGTTCCCCGTTAGACTCGAAAGTTAGTTAGCTTACTAACTTTAGCGAAAATAATCGATAGTTTTTGATGCTTAGCTACGTTATAACGTTAGCCAGCTGGCATTAGTCTTTTTTTAACGGTCATCTCCTTCCGAATAGATGTACTTGCTACTAGTTAATACTTTAAAGCCAGTCCTGTATTCTAGCTCTCACACAAAAACGGAATCAAACTAAGCCAAAATTATCTTTTATCTCCTAATTCACGGTAAAATCCAAATGGGATGTAGCCTCCTTTAACAATTTCAAAAAAAAAAAAAAGTCCCACGGGAGCTACACACAAAACTAAATGTACCTCTACAACTATAATAACAAACTGCTAATTTCTTGACTTGCAAAATTTTCTTTTAAATCAAGATAAATCATACGTAATTCACGGTAAAACTGGGTGGGATAAAAAATAGCTTGCCTCGCCTTAACAATTTCAAAAAAAAAAAAAAAAAAGAAGTCCCACGGGATCATCGAAAAGGAGGGACTTCGCCACTAATAGTTACGGGTCATAAGAGAAAAAAATTGCAAAATCAAGAAACTAATTTCCACCACACTTATTTAATTTGCAGTTTCTGTTTATATGCACATCAAATAAAATCAGATAACAAATCGTTTTTTCTGTTTTATTGCGAACTGTCAAAACAAAGAACGGAAAACGGATGTTTATCCATTTTTGTTTCCCTATTCTAAATGGTAATCGAAATGGCTCATTTCCGATTTTATTTTCCATTTCAAACAAAAACTGTAATGCAAAGTACACAGACTGTAAACTATGGTTCCATTAATACGGCTGAAGTCCAGCTGTGACGGGCTGCAGGGCAGACACAGGGCATTGCATGTGTTCTCAGTGCTTCCATATAAACGTTGAATCCATTATTCATCTGTTTTTGTAGTCATGGTAGTCAACACAGCACTACTTAAACAGCACCTCATGGTGGACAAAGAGCTCATCATAACTACAAGCTACTTTTTAATACAGAAGAAGCAGCGAATGAAAAAAAGCACCGTTAAAGAAGAAGATAAAGATAAAATGGCTGGAATTATGCTCTGTTAAATAATAGATATTCTGAAGGTTCTGCTTCATCCTCCAAATTGCAAGAATTAGATGAACTTATGTTCAAACTCCGTTAAACTGTCGCCTGAAAACCATTATTCTTATCATCTTGTAACAAACTTAAGTGTGTGATGCACAGGAACACTTCTGATATACAGAATCTGGCCTTCATGAAGACACCAAAGGTGGTTTGGATAGGCTAATCCGCGATATGTTGCGACGAGCCATCGCTTTCCCCACAGTATTGAACTCTCGCCTGCCTTTGCAGGACCTCTGAAGACAGATCGCTGTGATCCGTATGTGAGAGCCAACAACGAGAATGTCTCGCCTCTTCATAGCTGCCCGGCATATAGCCTCTTTTTGGGAGAATTTAAGAAACCGCACCAAAACGCTTCTTGGTGGCTCGTTTGGAGCCGAAGTGGGAGCTAAGGCTTGGTGGGAGCGTTCAATCTGCAGCGGAGGAAAATCCGTGGCAAGCCAACCAGACCTGGTGGTGTTTTCTAGAAAAGTCCCATGAGAGACGCTTACCCTCTGCCCTTTCTGGAGTAAGGTTGACGATTTTCTCATTTTTACCGCCACGGTTCTCTGTAATAACCTTCAACCACAGTAGCTCCATTATTGTCACCATAGAAGACAGGTTGGCACCTGAGGCAGCATAGCCTCCATAGCAAAGACTCTGCCTTCAACTTCCTCCGTGCGCTTTCTCCAGTTTGGTCACTCTGTTGGCAAGGGTAGGAGAGTGTTCACAGACGTGACAGATATTTTCATATCACCCAAGGCCAAGCATCAGTGACATCCAGGCAAGCGCCAACGATTTGGCCCGCGTCGTTCACACGGGAGGCAAGACTTCAGTTAAAATTTGCCTCATGGTCTCCAG
Organism: Gymnothorax javanicus; assembly: GCA_029692085.1. Taxonomy (NCBI): domain Eukaryota; kingdom Metazoa; phylum Chordata; class Actinopteri; order Anguilliformes; family Muraenidae; genus Gymnothorax; species Gymnothorax javanicus. Next base: position 30,875,940 of record CM056200.1, on the reverse strand, counting down.
GTTAGTTAGCTTCCGGGCGGTCGCTTGAGCAGCTTCAACCTGCTGATCCGCAGCACACGTGGCCGCTTATTTAGCTTTTTATCTTGCTGTTAACGGAGCTAGACAAAGAAAAAATTGAATCTGTCGTTTTTTTAATTCATCTCTGAAACAGTTTGACTGATTGTTTAAAATAACATTGGAGGAAAGCAGAGACTCATGTGAAGCCTGGAGCGGAGCAAATCTCAAACGCCCATCTTCTTGGGTCATGTGACCGTCCGTCGCTTTTCCACGCAAATATTTTCAAGATCTGGAAACATTTACATGACCTGATGAAAAAATAAGACATTGGTCAGGGGGCAACACTTTTTCACAGCACACTGTCTGGTATGAATTTCATTGTGATTACTGGCGACAGTAGGATTAAGCTGTTCCAAAGTTCTGAAGGCTTGACACTTCACATATGAACTATCCAGGGCTTCCCAGTCCAGTCCTGAGGCGTACTGTCCACGTAGTCTTTCCCTACAGCCTAATTTAGCTTTACCTGCAGTTAAAAAAATATATCCGCTTTGTTGAATATGGAGTATATCGCCAGTGCGGAGGAAACCTCGAAGGACAAAGGGGCTCGATCTTCACACTGCCTTACCCGTGGTCACTAACTGCAACCTGTGACTACGCATTTAGCAGCTTCCACTATCCCTAAACTGCAGCCACACTACCCGCTATGCATTATGTCAATCCTTTGGCTTGCTCTCTGAGGTGTGCCCGTGGGCGTGTTTATGCGCTTTCCCTACAATTGCTATCTTGACCACACACGTTAGGGAAAGCGTATAGCGGGTCCTAAAACCACCTGCTACCCGCATTTGGGCTTTCACAAGAGCGCTATGCACTGGCACTCAGAAACGGAAATTTTTTTTCCAGCGAGAGTGCATTTCAGAACTCTCTCTCTTGCGAATGAAGGTATCATGACAAGTATGTACACCTGTTTTGCAGTACGGTCACGCAACTTGCTGTAAAAAAAATAGGCAGCTGTCCCATTGAAAATGTAAAACGATCTAAAACCACGTGGATTTGTCACCGGAATTACCTTCATTCGCTGAAGAGTTCTGAAATGCCGCTCTCGCTGAGGGGGAAAGTTACGTCGTTGAGTGCCAGTGCATATACCTAATTTTATTTTTCTAAAATGGGATTTTGTTCTATGCTTCATTTCAGACGGAGAGGGAGTTGGAAGTGCATGGCGAAACGCATTTTTTCTTTTTCTTTTTTTTTTTGAAGTTTCCATCGCAAAAGGGGTAGGCTTGATTTTTTTTTACTACATACCAAACATTAAACAATAATAATAATAATAATAATAATACAATTCATGATTAACTTAACAAAAACAGATCCTCCCCCTGACTGATCATGGACCTCATGCATGGGCAAGGCTCACCGCTAATGGAGAAACGGGCGACCTTCCTCTCTCCATCACGGGTTTCTCGGGTTTGAGGATTTGGGGATAGTGCAGCCTGGTTCGAAAGGCAGTGGCACTCAGCCACTGATTGCCGACTGGCGTGAACGCCCAAACCACTATGCATACGTAACGGTTGCTTGGTGTTTTAGGGAGGCAGCAGGTGTGCAAGATAGCAACTTATGGGGGAACGCTTCTACGTTAAATGCTAAATCCCCAAATAACGGGTTTAGGGACTCTGGCGTAAGATGGGGCCCTCTTTGATCTCAAAGAATTGAATTAGGTAGCCCTAAACTAAATTACCGGCCATTGTGTCAGTCCCCAGTTGGTCAGACAGTGATGAAGCCATTATTTATCAATTGTGGATTATCGCAAAACTTACATATATGCTGACCGCTATGCTAGGAACAATTTTAGACAGAAACCGAAATAGTTGATTGAAATGGAACCAAGAGGTTTATTTAAATCAAACCGCTGTCGCTTTTCAGCAACAGCACAAGCCCCTGTTATGCTTGATTTCTGGTCCCTGCAGTAAACTGAATTGTGTGTGTTGTTTTAGATCAGGGTTGAGATTTACCATCCTGTAAGTTCTCAATTCAACCCCAATACACCTGGACTCTTACTCATCAGCAGCTCTGAGATCTCCCACCTTTGATTGTGTTCTCCTCTCTATATCATATGAAAAACCTTCAGGACAATAGATCTCCTGGAACAGATGCCCAGCTTTAGAGAAGTCTATGTAGCAAAAGCAGAGAAAAGTACTTGTAAACTGCAACTTCCTTATTGCCTAACACAGATATGAAAATCAAACCATCATGAATGTACCTAATATTATCCGCAGAAATAGATTTATTGTTTCTGATTGCTCAATTTCTTTTCTTTGTGAGGATGAACAATAATTGTTTGAGTCTGCTTTGATGAACCTTTTGTGGTTTCATGTGTAAGACCTACACCAGGTTACACAGTCTCTCCTGTGCTCCAATAGTCGATTGCATTATGTCACTTGTTTGTCTGGGATGCACTTTGATTGCATCAGTGACAAATAATATATTGTTAGACAGGATAGGGGGATACTCATCTACCCTCCTTTTAGCCCTCCTCTTCCATCTTACTGCAGATCTGTTCGTCACATCACAAACCTTCACTCTGCAAACCCAACCCCGCTTATATGAGTCCTCTTGCACACACACCCATCTCAAATATAATCCTGTGGTGACAGGGTATTGTTCAGTCACTCCTAATGCTGTTGTTCCTCAATGGATTTGTGATCGGCTATCGCCTGCACTGCTAACGCATACGAAAATTTATTGATGAACTGGAACTATATTGAATATTAATAACATAAACCTCCTGGACACAGGTGATCAGGATACAGGGGCCTTCTGGGCTGTCTGACCTTGAGGAGTGTTATGTCGAGCTATTGCAGTTTCTCAGGTAAGTTATTCATTTTTTCAATCTGATAAACCACTCTTTCATTTCTTATGCTGTGCTTGAGTGAAAGGCTTTTGCAGACAGTAAAAAATAGACCCAAAGGGCAACCTTGTTCCTGGGAATTGCCCTGGGTCTCAGGGAGCTCCAGTGCAGTTTCAAAGAGTAAAGCTGGTGTATCAGGAGGAGAGGTATTTTTGCCTGATGGAGGTAATCTTCCCAGAAAAACAAAAATTATCTGTCGCGTAACAATGCAACAAAATTTGTGCATACAGGCCAGTATAAGTGTTTCCATCTCTATTATGCAGCAACTGTGTTATGATGAGGAATACTTTGAGAAAAGCATCAATGTTAAATAATTCTGGAATCAGTTTAAAAATATAATGTAGCCTTTGCAGTCAGTTTAAGTGATGCTCAGTTAGGCTTGACACGTAACTTACATTTACTCTTTTCTAAAGATCATCAACCCCTCAAACTTCTGCTGGATGAAATTAAACCAAAATGAACAGCTCTGTCATCAATTCTAGCCTACTCCTTCAACCAATTCTCTTCATCCAGTCTCCAACTCTCAAACACAGTTCAAGGATGCTTATATTCACTTCTTTTTATGCTTTTTCGTTTCTGGTGATTGAAAGAAGCATCAACTTTGTAGTGGGCTACCCTGCCAACATCATGGTAATGTGGCTGGTGGTCAGAGAGAAGAGTGACTCTTCCACCTCCAATATCTTTATCTTCAACCTGGCCATCGATGCATTGTTTGTGTGATGAGCCCCCATCTGCTGCTTAGGCTTACTTCTGCTGCAACTTACATTTTGATGATATAGCATACTTTATCACTGGATCAAAAACAGCTCCCCACTCTTTTTCTCACCTGCATTTGCTTGGACCGCTACGTGGCCGTGGTCCACCCCATTGTGTTCACCAGCATCAAGGATAACAAGATCAGAGTGGCTATTTCCATGTTTGTTTGGGGGCTCATGATAGCCTATGCCGTCAGCAGGTCATTGTGGTTGGAGCTCTCAAGAGACATCTTCACTGGGCTGATCCTGGCCATCTTCGCCATCATGGTTTTCTGCAACGTTTCTATCATGTGGAGTCTGAAGAAGTCAGTCTTGGGCAAAGAGAAGATGCACCCCATGAAAAAGAGTTTTGGCACCGTGCAGATCTATCTGGCCATCATAGTGTTTCATTACCTGCCTGTAGTTGTTAATCATGCTCTTCTCGACATAAACCTGATCGAAATGTGACTTTGATTGATTATGTTCTCCATTATACATAGTTCCCCATCACTACACCCTCTACATCTTCCCTGATTACAGCTGCCATGGCTGAAAAACTTGCTCTGCATCTGCTGCCGAAGCCCTTCCCCTGAGTGACATAATGTAAGCACATGAGATGCATGCTTGTGATTGTCTGTTACATTGCATTTACCCTCCATATGAATTTGTGAAAATGAGTTCATGAAATGAAGCAAGAATATTATCTGAGTTTTCGGCAAATATATTATCTTTGATTTGACTGTAATTAGGACAGAGATGATAATTAACACAACTATAACCATATGCATTGATGATTACGCATATATTATGCAAATTAAACTTTTTTGATTATTTAAAAATGAGCAGGTATGATCAAAGAGATTTTTATATAACGTGTAAATGATATTTATCTACAAACTTCCAAGACTGTTTTTTACATCAACGTAATTTAATTATGCCAGCATGGGATCTTGTTTTGGTGAGGAAAAACCTGCAGTGACTGCAGATTTTCTGGGAGCACACCACATACGCCGATAAAAATAGTTTGTTTTGGCTATTCTTGTGCTTAATGCAGATAATCAGTGAGCCAGTACCACAGTCAAAGTATTTTAGTCCATAAAATGATAAAACGCATTTAACATGAAACAACATGAAATGGAACTGAAAAGACACAAAAGAATTGAAATTAAATGTAAAGTACTTGAGTAATGCCTCTCTAACATGTTCAAGGTCAACCAAGAGGAAAAGTGTCCATCACCTATCATATAATAACCCCCAGTCTCTGAATTCAGCAGGTTGCTTTGTATTTGGTGAGTTTGAGCTGTTAGTTACAGCCTGGGAACAAAGGGAAACACTCAAGGTCACTATATCTAAGCCCAACTTTGTTTCGATAATGGTGTACGGTTTTTGTTGAAAACTGGTTTAGACATGAATTGATCGCAACGTTGCAGTGGTCTCTGAGCTTTTAACATACTTGTTATTAGCAACTATCCAACAACAAGACTAGGTGCAACCTAGTATATGGCTGGCCACTCAAGTGCTTGAATGTGGGCCCAACAGAAGGGTGCTAATGAGGCAAGCTCACGCAATTATATGAAGTGCAAGTTCAGTAATGAGCTGGAGCTGATGTAAATTATTTACAAAGTGGGTTGGGAGGGAGAATGTGAGAGTGAGAAAGTGTGAGTGAGGGAGGAGAACAGAGAGGAGGTGTATGAGAGGAGGTGGGGCCTTATAAGGAAAACACAAAGTAAGTTATACATTTCGAATAGACAAAGAGCTGAAGTATGTAGTAGTTATTGATTTTGTGAATGTCAATTTGAGAGACAGCAGATGTAGATTGCAGTAAAAACATAGGTATGTATGTATGTTCATGAATCGTAATTAAACAATGTTATCGCTGTGCTTGTGTTAATCGTATGTGACGTCACTTTCGTGAACACATGGCAGTTCCTACAGAGAGGTAACGAACTTCAAAGTTTCCTTTTTTCCCCATGTTTCGTCTTTGGGCTTGTTATGTAAGGGATAATCAAGTTGTAGGTGTGCATTACATGGTTTTAAGGCACGATGCGGAGGCGAATAACCACCCAAAGCGAAGCGGAGCGAAGTGCCTTTAAACCGTGTAATGCACACCTACGAGTTGATTATCCCTCTTATACCATGGTCATTTGTCAGCAATATCAAATCACAGCACTGCACGCAGAAGTTTTGCACGAAAACAGCCAGCACCAATAAACAGGTGCCGCACCTTCTAATACCCAATACTAGGTAGCCAAGCTAAATTGAACCAGCTATCTTAGTTCATCTTTATGTCTTCATGGAGAAGAATTTTTGTGCACGCTTACATCCTCGCTGATGATTTGCAAGGGATTCCTCGAAACGGAGATGATGTGTAACACAACATTATAAAAATAATATGACTGTGTTAACTCTATACCCGCAATTACAATGAATTTATGACGGTTTCCTGTATAGCCAGCGAGAAATCAGTCTGTTGGCATAGCATGCCAGCTTAACCACGCAGCTGCAGATACATGAAGCGGACACATTAGCTTCCTTTTGTAACCGCATACAATTACTATCATTTAAAGGGACCTATTTGCTACACATTTCCAAATTTATATTTTGATCTTGACTCCCCTTTAGAGTAATTCTTGACTGTCGCCAAAGTCCAAAGCGTACTTATTTAGCTCAAAAAACCCCATTTGTAGTCCATTGTAGTCTCTGCCTGAAATGCCTTGTTTAGCAGTCCCTCCAGGATTTTGCGGGCTTTTTCGGGATTGTTGCGGCCTAAAATGCCTGAATTCGCGGCAGCTTTTCCAAAAAATTGCGATGTAAGTTGCAATGTTTTAAGCGTATTTGTTGCGATGAAATTGCAGGAGACAGTGAAAATTGCAAAAAAGTTGCCTTTTTTTTCTTTGTTTTGGATGATTCATTAAAAATCAAAGGTAACTTGTTGCAGCAGGAATAAAACTGCGCTTCTCTGGTCCAAGTGTTCCCAAAAAAAGCTCAGGGATTACAAAATCAATATATTTTATTTTAAGGTCCTGCCAAAGTACTCCTCCTTGACAAAGCTTACTGGCTTCAAACTCAAAACCTTGATCACAGAAGATTCCTAATGCCAATAACAATGACAACTTGACAATGACCCATTACAAAAATAAAAAAACAGTGAACAATTTTAATGCATTGGTTCAAAAGCTAAAGTGCAAAAGAACCTCACAGTAAGACTGAATAGCTTATTTGAACTCATGTTCATAAACATCCACAACAACGTAAAACCCTGTTTTCCTCTGACAATTACTGAATGCATTACTGACTTCAGATTATGGTGGTTAAAAGTTAAACTGCACATGTAACCTCTTGTAAAACATTTAGTATCACTGATGCTGGAACAATTAAAATCCTGCAGTTGAATGTTTAAGTGCACAGAACCTTCGTAAATACTATTCATATAATTTATATTGCAAAAACTAAAATTCCGCAGGATTAAAAATTAAAGTGCACAGAGCTTCTCAGTAAACATTCAGCATCATTTATGTTGGAAAAAAATAATAAAATTCTGCAGGGTTTAAAGTTAAACTGCACATAACCTCTCAGTAAACATTCAGTACCATGGAATGAATTTAAAATCTGTGTTGAATTTAAAGTGCACAGAGCCTTCAGTAAATATTAAGCATCATCTATGTTGAAAGATGCCAGTAACAACAGTGCAAACCCAAGCTTTTACCGAGCACACATCTGAATCCAGTGTTGGGCAATTGAAAGTCTGGCGCAGACATTCAAAGAACCACTGTGTAGCATCCCGGCTAAATGATGGTCGAACTCTCAAACTGATGGTCCATACTCTTTTATTTGAACCGTGTGCAGTATGAATTCACGTAAGAGCTTTACAGAAACAGAAGAAAACATACAGTTACCTTCACTTTTAATCACAAGAAATTACCCTTTTTAACTGTTTTTTATTATGTAAACAATCATGTAAATGTACCTCTTTTAATACTATTTTTAATGAGACAATCTCTAATGGAGTGCTGTATTGCCATGAAATAAACAGCGCCCCCACTAGACCCACTTCCGTCGATTCAATCAAAATGGCACTCGCACTGTACATAAAGTGTATCAAGGTGAGTTGATTTCCAGATTTAGAAAGAAAGTTATCAGACAGTTTTTGAGAAATAATTTTTTGAAATTTCAAGTCATATCTTTTAACATTGTTACTATATTCCCTGACCTCGAGTTTGACCTTTCAAAATCATCTGAGGTCAACTTTAACATAGCCAATGTGAGGATGAAAAATAATTGTGTGAGTCTGCTTTGATGAACCTTGTGGTTTCATGTGTAAGACCTTACACCAGGTTACACAGTCTCACCTGTGCTCCAGTAGGCCGACTGCATTGCGTCACTTGTTTGTCTGGGATGCACTTCTTGGATTGCATCACTGACAAATAATATATTGTTAGAGCAGGGATAGGGGGGGACTCATCTACCCCTCCTTTTAGCCCCTCCTCTGTTTTACTGCAGATCTGTTTGTTACATCACAAACTCACTCTGCAAACCCAACCCCCCTATATGTGAGTCCTCTTGCACACCCACCCATCCTTAAATATAATCCTGTGGTGACAGGGTATTGTACAGTCACTGCAAATGCTGTTGTTCTCTCAATGGATTTGTGACTGGCTATCATCTGCACTGCTTAAGTGCCACTAAAATTTATGTATTTACATGAACTGGAACTATATTGAATAAAAACATAACACTCCTGGACACAAGTGACCAGGATACAGGGGCCTTCTGGGCTGTCTGACTGTGAGGAGTGTTATGTCGAGTTATTGCAGTTTCTCAGGTAAGTTATTCATTCTTACAATCGGATAAAAACTCTTTAATGTCTTAAGCTGTGCTTGAGTGAGAGACTTTTGCAGACAGTAAAAAATAGACCCAAAGGGCAAACCTTGTCTTCTGGGAACACTGTCTCCAATCTCAGGGAGCTCCAGTGCAGTTTCACAGAGTAAAGCTGGTGTCTCAGAGGAGAGGTAGATTTCCCTCGATGGAGGTAGTCTTCCCAGAAAACAAAAATTATCCTTAATTCAAACAATGCAACAAATTTGTGCACAATAGGCCAGTATGTGTTTCCATCTCTATTATGCAGTAACTGTGTTATGATGAGGAATACTTTGGAGAAAAGAATAATGTAAAATAATTCTGGAATCAGTTTAAGAACATAATGTAGCCTTGCAGTCAGTTTAAGTGGTGAGTTCAGTTAGGCTTGACCATGTAACTTACATTCACTCTCTTTTCTAAGGATCATTGACACTCAAACCTGCTGGATGAAATAAAACCAAAATGAACAGCTCTGTCATCAATTCTAGCCAACCCTTCAACCATTCCTCTTCAGGATCCAGTCTCCAACTCTCAAACACATTTCAAGGGTGCTATTATTCACTTCTTGGGTTTTCGTTTTTGGTGATTGAGAGAAGTATCAACATATTAGTGGGCTACCCTGCCAACATCATGGTCATGTGGCTGGTGGCCAGAGAGACAAGTGACTCTTCCACCTCCAATATCTTTATCTTCAACCTGGCCATCGCCGATGCATTGCTCTGCGTGATGAGCCCCATCTGCTTCTTTGGCTTAATTCTGCTGGAAATCTCATATTTCAATGATATACTGTTATTCATCACGGGGATCAAAAACAACTCCCCACTCTTTCTCACCTGCATTTGCCTGGACCGCTACGTGGCCGTGGTCCACCCCATTGTGTTCACCAGCATCAAGGATAACAAGATCAGAGTGACTATTTCCATGCTTGTTTGGGGGCTCATGATAGCCTTTGCCCTCTGCAGGACATTTTGGTTGGACGTCTCAGGTGACATCTTTACTGGGCTGATCCTGGCTGTCCTCGCCATCATGGTTTTCTGCAACGTTTCTATCATGTGGAGTCTGAAGAAGTCAGTCTTGGGCAAAGAGAAGATGCACCCCATGAAAAAGAAAGCCTTCAGAACCGTGCAGATCTATCTGGCCATCATAGTGTTTCATTACCTGCCTATAGCTTTTATCATGCTCTTTAGACATAAACCTGATTTCCCAGAAATGTGTGACATTCAATTGATTATGTTCTCCATTATGTACTTCAGTTCCATCACTGCACCCCTTCTCTACATCTCCCAGAATAAGCAGCTGCCATGGCTGAAAAACTTGCTCTCCATCTGCTGCCGAAGCCCTTCCACTGAGTGACATAATGTAAGCACATGAGATGTATGCTTGTGATTGTCTGTTACATTGCATTTTCTCTGTCCATAAATTCATGAAATTGAGTTCATGAAATGAAGCAAGAATGTCATTGGCAAATATATTATCTTTGATTTGACTGTAATTAGGATAGAGATGATAATTAACACAACTACTACCCCAATTCCGAAATAGTTTGGACAAAGTGTAAATTGTGAATAAAATCAAAATGCAATGACTTTCAAATCACACCAGCCAGTATTTTATTCACAATTGACGAGAGATAACATAGCAAATGTTGAAACTGAGAAATTTCACAATTTTATCCACAAAATGAGCTCATTTCAAATTTGATGGCTGCTACATGTCTCAAAAAAGTTGGGACAGGGGCCTGTTTACCATGGTGTAGCATCCCCTCTTCTTTTTAACACAGAGTGGAGGTGTCTGGGCATTGAGGAGACAAGTTTCTTGAGTTTAGCCCTTGGAATTTGATCCCACTCTTGTTTAATACAGGTTTCCAGCTGCTGGAGAGTTTTGGGTCTCCTTTGACTGACTTTTCGTTTAATTATGCGCCAAATTTTGTCAATCGGTGAAAGATCAGGACTGCAGGCAGGCCAGTTCAGCACACAGACTCTTCTATCACGAAGCCATGCTGTTTTAACAGCTGCAGTATGTGGTTTTGCATTGACCTGCTGAAATACACAAGGCCTTCCCTGGAATAGATGTCATCTGGAGGGGAGCATATGTTGCTCTAAAACCTTTTTATACCTTTCAGCATTCATGGTGCTTTTTAATACATGCTAGTGTCCCACACCATATGCACTATGCTGGATTTTGAACTGAATGCTGATAACAGGAGGGTGGTCTTTCTCCTCTTTAGCCGGAGGACCACGACACCCATGATTTCCAAAAAGAATGTCAAATTTGTACTGTCCACCACAGGACACTTTGCCACTTTGCTACAGTCCATTTTTAAATGAACCTTGGCCCACAGAACATGGCGGGGCGCTTTTCTGGATCATGCTCAACAATGGCTTCCTTTTTGCATGATAGAGTTTTAGGTGGCATCTGTGGATGGCACGGTGGACTGTGTTTACAGACAGTGGTTTCTTGAAGTATTCCTGGGCCCATTTAGTAATGTCAATGACAGAATTATGCGGTGAGTGATGCAGTGGGCGTCTGAGGGCCCCAAGATCACGGGCATCCAGTAAAGGTCTTCGGCCTTGTCCCTTACGCACAGAGATTTTTCCAGTTTCTCTGAATCTTTTGATGATGTTGCACTGTCAATGATGAGACCTTCAAAGCCTTTGCAATTTGACATTGAGGAACATTGTTTTTAAAGTATTCCACACTTTTTTCACGCAAGCCTTCACAGGTTGTAGAGCCTCTGGCCATCTTTAATTCTGAGACACTCAGCCTCTCTAAGACATCCCTTTTATAGCCAATCATGTTACACACCTGATGCCAGTTAACTTAAATTACTTTTTCAGCTGATTCTCTTATATATTAATTGCTTTTTCAGTCCTTTTTTGCCTGTGTCCCAACTTTTTTGAGACCCGTTGCAGCCAGAAAATTTGAAATACGCTCATTTTGTGGATAAAAATGTAAAATGTCTCAGATAAAATTTCAAATGTTAAAACTATGTTCTATTGTAAATAGCATATTGGCTCATGTGATCTGAAAGTCATTGCATTTTCATTTTATTCACAATTTACACTTTGTCCCAAGTATTTCGGAAATGAGGTTGTATCTAAATACCAATAACGTGTTCCCAATTGCTGTTGCAGAGATTTCGCATCACGCAGCTTCCGGCATGTTAGTCCACTCACAATATCGCCCTTCATTAGCAAATTGTCCTAGAGGACAGAAGCTGCATGACCAGGGCTGGCCCTGGACATCTGAGGACCATAAGGAGGATATATTTTGGGGGCCCTGCTTTGCCACAAATAGACAAATATTCTCAGGACCAGATCCAGTTTGCATTTATAACCCTTATGCATTTCGTTTATATCTCTATCAACATGATGGGCCATAGTTTACGGCTAACTAAACACACTCACTGAAACACTCAAAGTAAAGCCATCTTACTGCACTTGGCATTTTTACCACTACTTTTCTTCAAATTCGGGCCAGCAGTGTGTCACGGAAGTTGTCGTTACCCTTGTGACGCGCCATCTTGGTGAGAAACAAATCTGCCAACCAAATCAAACAGATGCAATCTCCTCTGCACTGAAGTACTTAGTCAGTGTTATTCACCAAGTGCGTATTTTAAATTCATATAAAGCACGCCTGTACCCATTATTTACTTGAAGATGAGGACTATGTATCAATTACCAGTCCAACACAAGAAGGGAAACAACAGTCTGAATCCGTCTGTTTGCTTGCAAAGACATTACATTCACAGCCACACTATGTTCTGATCCTAAGTTAGTCAACCAGGAGAATATACGGGACAAGCTGGCCTCGAGGCTCACGGTCTCTCGTCGCCACTGATATTAAATAGGAAACTGGTGCATAATCTAATCTTCTTCCATGCAGAACATGGGGTCTGTAATCCATTTTCTTCTTGAGTAATCGTGTTAAAGCCACTTTTCGGACGGATGGACAGACGGATGGACACACACACACACACACGCTCGCACGCACGGACGGGGTGCATTCCTATGTCTCCCTTTCGCCAGAGGTGACGGGAGACAAAAAGTCATTAAATTTAAGGCTTACAGAATGTACTTCAGGATATTTTTTTTCTTTCAAATATTGAAATGGGTCTAATTTGTCAAAAGGTTAATTTGCTCACAAATCGAAAGTAGGAAATTTAAAGCCTTGTTGTTGCGCGTACACACGGACAACAAAGACTGTGAAAATGACTATAGTGGCCTTTGTCGCCGGCAGCCGTGCACTGAGCATACATTTATACACTAATTAATTAGTGGGATTGCTGCAAGCAAATCCCACTATATGTTATTCTACCAGATTATTTATTATTCCTCCTCCTCATCTTCCTCCTCCTCTTCTGCCGTTTTACGGACCTGAACTACTTCCACATTCTTCAACATATTCAAACCGTTCAAACTTCAAATTATTCAGCCCGATTCAGACATTATTGGGTGTATTCAGAATTTTCCAAAAATTAATAATTTTTGAGATATTCGACATTTTCAGAAATATTTTTCCCATTAGAAATGAATGTGGAACTACAGCCACACTCTAGCCTGCTCTGATCTGAGTCAAGCATCCACCCAGACCATCATAGGAACTGCCTAGCAAAGCCTTAGCAACCATCAGGAATGCCTTGCCAACCGCCTAGCAACGCTTTAGCAACCACCCAGAACACCTTAGCAACCGCCTAGCAACGCCCTTGCAACCACCCGCAACACCATAGCAACCGCCTAGCAATGCCCTAGCAACCACCCAGAACACTTTTGCAACCACCTAAACCACCTGGAACACCATAGCAACTGCCTAGCAACGGCCTAGAAACCACCCAGAACACCCTAGCAACCGCCTAGCAATGCCATAGCAACCACCCTGAACACCATAGCAACCGCCTAGCAACCACCTGGTACACCTTAGCAACCACCCAGCAACATCCTAACAACCACACAGAACACCATAGCAACCACCTAGCAATGCCCTAGCAACCACCCAGAACACCTTAGCAACTGCCTGGCAACGCCTTAGCAACCACCCAGAACAATATAACAACCGCCTAGCAACCACCTGGTCCACCTTCGCAACCACCTAGCAACGCCTTAGCAACCACCCGGAACACCCTAGCAACCGCCTTGCAACGCCTTAGCAACCACCCAGAACACCATAGCAACCGCCTAGCAATGCCCTAGCAACCACCCAGAACACCTAAGCAACTGCTTAGCAACGCCTAAGTAACCACCCTGAACACCATAGCAACCGCCTACCAACCACTTGGTACACCTTAGCAACCACCAAGCAACGCCCAAGCAACCATACAGAACACCATAGCAACTGCCTAGCAATGCCCTAGCAACCACCCAAAACACCTTAGCAAGTGCCTAGCAACGCCTAAGCAACCACCCTGAACACCATAGCAAACACCTAGTAACCATCCAGTGCACCTTAGCAACCACCTAGCAACGCCCTAGCAACCATACAGAACACCAGAGCAACCACCTAGCAACGCCCTAGCAACCACCCAAAACACCATAACAACCGCCTAGCAACCACCTGGTACACCTTATCAACCACCTAGCAACGCCTTAGCAACCACCCAGAACACCATAGCAACCGACTAGCAACGTCTTAGCAACCACCCAGAACACCATAGCAACCGCCTAGCAATTCCCTAGCAACCACCCAGAACACCTTAGCAACCGCCTAGCAACACCTTAGCAACCACCCTGAACACCATAGCAACTGCCTAGCAACCACCCAGTACACCTTAGCAACAACCTAGCAATGCCTTAACAACCACCCTGAATATCATAGCAACCACCTAGCAACGCCTTAGCAACAACCAAGAACACCATAGCAACTGCCTAGCAACGACCTAGCAACCACCCAAAACACCACAACAACTGCCTAGCAACCACTTGGTACACCCTAGCAACCACCTAGCAATGCCTTAGCAACCTCCCAGAACACCATAGCAACCACCAAGCAACGCCTTAGCAACCAGCCAGAACACCACAGAAACCACCGAGCAATGCCCTAGCAACCACCTGGAACACCTTAGCAACCGCCTAACAACACCTTAGCAACCACCCTGAATATCATAGCAGCCACCTAGCAACGCCTTAGCAACAACCAAGAACGCCATAGCAACTGCCTAGCAATGACCTAGCAACCACCCAAAACACCACAACAACTGCCTAGCAACCACTTGGTACACCCTAGCAACCACCTAGCAATGCCTTAGCAACCTCCCAGAACACCATAGCAACCACCAAGCAACGCCTTAGCAACCAGCCAGAACACCACAGAAACCACCGAGCAATGCCCTAGCAACCACCTGGAACACCTTAGCAACCGCCTAACAACACCTTAGCAACCACCCTGAACACCATAGCAACTGCCTAGCAACCATCCAGTACACCTTAGCAACAACCCAGCAATGCCCTAACAACCACCCTGAACATCATAGCAACCACCTAGCAATGCCTTAGCAACCACCAAGAACACCATAGCAACTGCCTAGCAACGCCCTAGCAACCACCCAGAACAACTTAGCAACCGCCTATCAACGCCTTAGCAACCACCTGAACACCTTGGCAACCGCCTAGCAACCACCCGGTACACCTTGGCAACCACCAAGCAACGCCCTACCAACCACCAAGAACACCTTAGCAGCTGCCTAGCAACACCAGAGTAACCACCCTGAACACCATAGCAACTGCCTAGCAACCACCCGGTACACCTTAGCAACCATCTAGCAACCTAGTTCAGTGGAATTGGAGTCAGGAAATTGGAGATTGGAGGAGAACTTGGGCCTGATCGTGTTCGCACACACACAATAAACAGCTATAGTAGTTTGGCTTCAGCTTTCACAGACAGCAGCCATAGCAGTTTGGCTTCAGAATTTAATTTTCTCCATATTTTAAAATTTCTGGGCATTACTAACATTTCCAGTTTCACTCATATTAAATGTTTTTTCCAAGTTTGACAACTATTCACACTTATTTCAAGAGTCTACTCTTTCATATTTTCAGCCATTCATGGTGACATTAAAATCATTCATACTTTAAAAAATTTGAAATTTATTCAAACAATTTCTGTCTTAATTCTGCAATTGCAGTTCAGCATCAGCAGCTTTAGCAGACAGCAATCCCACTCGCAGTTTCTTCAGAAACTGCCTTTTCTAGTTATTATTTCTATTCTTCTTCAGAAATGTTTTCGCAAATTCCCGTGAGATGGTAAATGGTTAAGACCTGAAATTTGGCACATTGGTTGAAAGTTGTGTGTAAATGCTGACCAAGGCACATTTAACTCAATCGGCCTTATGGGGGCCCTATGATTCAGAAAAACAGTTTTTCACTTTAAAGGTCATAACTCCGATGCTGTAAGTCTGATTTACACAAAACTTGGTAAAGATATTTTTTGGTCCATAGGGGGCGCTATAAATGCAAAAAATGGGCATGGCATGACACAAATCAGACTATAAATCAGCAATTGTTTGTCCTATAGCCATAAAACTCACAGGATATATTCATATAAGTGTCTGAAACATACCCAGAAAATTTCATTCAAATTGACTGATAGGGGGCGCTATAAATGCAAAACAAAGCAGCATGGTATAAAGCAAATCAGACTATAAATCAGCAATTGTTTGTCCTATAGCCATAAAACTCACAGGATATATTCAAATAAGTACTTGAAACATACTCTGAAAATTTCATTCAAATTGTCTGATAGAAGGCGCTATAAATGCAAAACAAAGCTGCATGGTATAACACAAATCAGACTATAAATCAGCAATTGTTTGTTCTATAGCCATAAAACTCACAGGATATATTCATATAAGTACTTGAAACATACTCTGAAAATTTCATTCAAATTGTCCGACAGGGGGAGCTATAAATGCAAAACAAAGCAGCGTGGTATAACACAAATCAGACTATAAATCATAAATAGTTTTTCCAATCATTACAAAACTCACAGGATATGTCCACATAAGAACCTGAAAAATAGCCTGAAAGTTTCAATCAAAGCGACCAGTAGGGGGCGCCATAAATGCACAAAATAGCCTAACATAACACAAATCAGACTATACATCATAAGTTGTTGGTCCAATCATTACACTGGCAAAATAGGTCCGCATAAATACCTGCAACACACTCTTAGGCCCGGGCCACACTGCCTGCAGTTGCGATGCGTATTCCACATACCGCATGTGTATTTTAGTTTCGGTTCCCATGTTATTCAATGAGAGCGGCCACACTGCATGCCGAAGCTGCGCGACTCACGCATGCAAAATCCGTACTGCTACCTTGCAGAAAATATAGATTCGGACTCTTGCCAAATTTTTCCGCACTACGCATGCAGAAAAAGGCAAAGCAGAGCTGAAAATGACTGTCAGAAATAGTTATATCGCCATAAATAGATGCATTTCGCTAAATTGCCGAGGACGCATGTCTGTTGCAAGCATGAAGCAGACAAACAACAAATGTAACAACACTTCCGGCATGTTTATCATATTAAAAGCCCCTTATATGAACATAATCCCTTCCGCTCAATTCAGCAATGCTTCGTGAAAAATTGAAACATGTAGTGGGAAATTCGCGACTTTCATCGTAGGCTGCTGTCATTAAAGGGGATATATGGAGAAGTTTTTAGTCGTTCTTAACTTATTTTTAAAATACGATGTTGCTCGTTTTATTTTGGATTTAGATGTCTAGATTTTGCGGGAATATGCCATTAATTGCGGAGCCAAGCCAATGAACATAGCTCATTATGTTGATGATTAAAGAGTATCAGAGCAGTTGGTTTCCGTATCTCTCACTCTGGCCATGACACCCACGCGATTGCTGAACCTACATACGACCCCCCACTTGTATCAGCAGGTTCAGATGACTGTTTCCACTTGTAAAAAAAAAAAAAAAAAACTAAGCTGGATATGGCATGGACCTATAAAACATCCTTGGGATATACTGGCCAGACTTAACGTACAGCACATCAGCCAGTCTCTGAATTGTCTGAACTATTCCTTTTACGGTCGATTCGGCGCCTAGCCTATCTGAATGGTTTCAGCCTCGACTAATGTAAATTAGATCGCTTTTGAAAGCACATTCCACATCCCGACACCCTCCCCCTACCCCGTAATTACCTTCAGAAAGAGCAAGACCAATTCAGAAGGGTTTGCTGTGTACTGTAATATGATCGTGTAATTAGATTGTTTGTATGATACGCTCAAGCATGCTTCCCCTACTGTCAATAAAAATATAAATCACGTGTAATAGGCGATAACGACGCGAGACGAGATAATATATTATTTTATAGTGATTTCTTGGGCAAAGTCGTGCAGAGACAGAGTTGGAAGGAGGAGCCCGCTGCAGACCTGCCGCTGCAGATACGCAGGCAGTGCGACCGAGCTGCAAGCGATAAGCGGTTGCAGTGCCCCGCTTATGAATACGCATTGCAACTGCAGGCAGTGAGGCCCGGGCCTTAAAGTGGTTTTTGTCCCCCACAGCCATGATAGCGAGCGGAGCGGGGGACATAGTATTCAGCTCTGTCCGGCCGTCCCTCATTTCCCGTCTGTTCTGAATGCGATATCTCAAGAACGGTTTGACCGATTCCATTCATCTTTGGTGTTAAGGTATATTGGTGTGATACGCCGACCCCAGCAGATTTCCGTGACCTTGGCATTATTCTCAAGGTCATTACGAACATTTGACCACTTACAAATTCCTTGTCAACATGATATCTCAAGAACAGTTTGACCGATTCCATTCATCTTTGGTGTCAAGGTGTATTAGGGCGGGGGACATAGTATTCAGCTCCATCAAATCCGCCCGACCGTCCGTCCGTCTGTCCTGGCCCCATTTGTTGTGAAAGTAATATCTCAAGAACGGTTTGACCGATTCCATTCGTCTTTGGTGTCAAGATGTATTAGGGGCGGGGGACGTAGGGCCCTATCTTGCGCCAGAGTCCCTAAACCCGTTATTTGGGGATTTAGCATTGCGTAAGAGGCTATCCCCCGCAAAAGTTGCTATCTGGCACACCTGCCTATATCCCTAAAAACACCTGCGCTACCCGTTATATTATGCATAGGCGTGGTTTGGGCGTTTACGCCAGTTAAACCAATCAGTGTGCTCGGTGCCATTGCCTTTCGGAGCAGGCTGTGCTATCCCAAATCCTCAAACCGAAACCCATGATGGAGAGAGGAAGGGAGCCACGTTTCTCCGAAGTCAAAGTTAAATTGCTCATGCATGAGGTCAAATCCAGACAGGGGAGGATCTGTTTTTGTTAAGTTAATCATGAATTGTATTATTATTATTATTATTATTATTATTATTATTATTATTATTATTTGACATTGACATATTGTTTAATGTTTGGTATGTAATAAAAAAAATAATAATAAAAAACATCAAGCCTACCCCTTCTGTGATTGAAACTGCAAAAAAAAAAAAAGAAAAGAAAAGAAAAAAATGCGTTTCACCATGATTGGGTCATGCCTCCAATTGAGCTGAGTGGGTGTTGGAATGACCCACTGGCATCGAAAAAATAGTTCCACAGTAACCCTAACAGCAACGGGCAAGGCATACGGACAGCTGGCAGCAGGGCGCGTCGCTAGAACAGGGAATTGGGGCACAGACCGCCCCTTTATGAAAAGAATTAGTCCTGGCTAGTTCTCAATCGTTTTCCTTTACTGACGCGTTTTCCAATTATCGTGAACTGGCAACTGAAAACACGGTTTCTCTCCATATGCGATCTAACAGCGATTAGATGATGGGCTAAATTCAGCACAGTTGCGGAACAAGAACAGAGAATTGGGTTGCACAAAACATCCGTTTAAAAAACAGTTATTAGTCCTGACCTGTTCTCAGTCATTTTCATGATTAACAAAAGGTTCACTCCGAGAGCACTCCACACTTAACAGGTGCTGCTTTGTTCTCCCCGATTAGGTAAGACGACAATCATTCATCTGACGCCAGATTTGCTCATTTAAATCAATGTTATTCAAAATTGCATACCTGCGCAAATAGCTTGAGCCATGCTTTTTATAGCCTATTTAACCGCCGAAAGTGCCACGTTTTGTTTTATCAACCCACGCAATACCAAGAGTGAAAGGCTTATATTTCATTGGAACAAAGACCAGTTCAATCAACCTCGAAGCATTGGCCTATTAGTACATAAATTATTTTTCTGTACTGAATTTAGCCCATGATTTCATTGCTGTTAGATCGCATATGGAGAGAAACCGTGTCTTCAGTTACCAGTTACGATAATTGGAAAACGCGCCAATAAAGGAAAATGATTAAGAACTTGCCAGGACTAATTCTTGTCATAAAGGGACGTGTCTGTGCCCCCCAATTCCCTGTTCTAGCGACGCGCCTGGCTGGCAGCGGTGTATACATCATCCTCAACCAGGTGACATCATTCCGTCACCGCCTGATGGGAGAGGCGCAGTTTTGTCACGATTCTCGATTTCTGTGGGAAATAATTCTCAGGGCCGGCGCTAGACCTGAAAATTTGGGAGAAAATATCCTTCCCTTTATTGACTACAATTAGTCCTGGCTAATTCTAGATGGTTTTCCCTTTTTAACACGTTTTCCAATTCAAGAATATTCAAGTGGCAATTGAAGACACGGCTTCTCTCCCCCATGCGATCTAACAGCGACAAAATAATGGGCTACACTCAGTACAGAAAAATAATTTAATTATAAGTAGGTCTATGCACTGGCACTCAGCAACGGTAATTTTTTTTTTTTTCCAGCGAGAGCGGCATTTCAGAACTCTTTTGAGAATGATGGTAATTTCGGCGACAAGTACGCACACCTGTTTTCGCAGCACGGTCACGCAACTTGCTGTAAAAAAATAATTGACAGCTGTCCGATTGGAAAATGTAAACGGATTTAAACCACGTACTTCTCACCAGAATTACCTTCATTCGCTGAGGAGTTCTGAAATGCCGCTTCTCGCTGGAAAAAAGTTACGCCGCTGAGTGCCAGTGCATAGACCTAATTATAATTAATTATTTTTCTGAACTGAATGTAGCCCATTTGTCGCTGTTAGAGCGCATAGGGGGAGAGAGGCCGTCTCTTCAATTGCCAAATGGGTAGCGGGTGGTTTGAGGACCCGCTTATACGCTTTCCTAACCTGTGTGGTCAAGATAGCAATTTTAGGGAAAGCGATAAACACGCCCACGGGCACACCTCCAGTCGCAAATAAAGGATTCGCATAATGTATAGCGGGTAGTGTGGCCGCAAGATACCGTTGGGGATGGTGGAAGCTGCTAAATGCGTAATTCACGGGTAGCGGTAGTGGCAACGGGTAGGGCAGTGTGAAAGATAGAGCCCATAGTATTCAGCTCCGTCCGTCGTCCGTCCGTCACGCCCCGCTTGTTGTGAATGCGATATCTCAAGAACGGTTTGACTGATTCCATTCAACTTTGGTGTCAAGGTGTATTAGGGAGTGCTCACAGCCCACCTCGATTTACGTGACCTTGCTATTATTCTCAAGGTCATTATGACCATTTGACCACTTACAAATTCTTGTCAACATGATATCTCAAGAACGGTTCGACTGATTCCATTGATCTTTGGTGTCAAGGTGTGTTAGGGGCGGGGGACATAGTATTCAGCTCCGTCCATCCGTCCATCCGTCCGTCATGTCCCGTTTGTCGTGAACGTGATATCTCAAGAACGGTTTGACCAATTCCATTCATCTTTGGTGTCAAGGTGTATTAGGGGCGGGGACATAGTATTCAGCTCCATCCGCCCGTCCCGTTATGTCGCTTTTGTTGTGAACGCAATATCTCAAGAAGGGTTTGACCAATTCCATTCATCTTTGGTGTCAAGGTGTATTAGGGGCGGGGAATATAGAATTCAGCTCCATCCGTCCGTCCGTCCGTCACGTCCCGTTTGTTGTGAATGTGAAATCTCGAGAACGCTTTGACCGATTTTATTCATCTTTGGCTTCAATGTGTAATTTTGTGATATGCCGACCCCAGTCGATTTCCGTCACCTGGCGGGGGACATGGCCACGTTTAGTGGCAACACTTGTTAATTAAGCTTTTAAAGCTTTCAACTACAAATGGTCTTTCGTGGCTTGAACCCCGGAATCGCCGCTTGCGGCTATATTTATTATTTCTTTTCTTCTTCAGAAATGTTTTTGCAAATTCCTGTGAGATGGTAAATAGTAGAGACCTGAAATTTGGCACATTGGTTGGAAGTTGTGTTTAAATGCTGCCCAATGCATTTTTCACTCAATCGGCCTGATGGAAGTGCTATAATTCAAGAAAAACAGTTTTTCACTTTAAAGGTCATAACTCCTACAATGTTAGTCTGATTTACATAAAACTTGGTATAGACATTCCTTGGTTCAAATTCTAAAACTTTCCATAAGAACTTTAAGGTCCGCCATATTAGATTCTCTGGAATTTTGAATTTTTTGAAAAACACATTTTAGAGATCTTCTCCTAGGCCGTAGGTCCGATTCCTTCAAAATTCGCTGTGGATCATCATTGGATCAAGCTTAACAAAGCTTGCCAAAGGCTTGTTGAAATCTCATTTTGTTTCTAAGATATTGACCAATGAACTTCAGCAGGGGTGTGGCTTAGCACATAAATGGACAAAAGTCAACAACCATTACGCCAATCATCACAGAACTCGCAAAATATGTCAATTTAAGAACCCAGAACGTACGTTTACAGTTTCATGCAAATCGGCCCATAGGGGGCGCTATAAATGCAAAAACTGGGCATGGCATGACACAAATCAGACTATAAATCAGCAATTTTTTGTCCTAGAGCCATAAAGGTCACAGAATAGATTCAAATTAGTACCTGAAACATACCCTGAAAATTTCATTCAAATTGACTGATAGGGGGCGCTATAAATGCAAAACAAAGCAGCGTGGTATAACACAAATCAGACTATAAATCATAAATAGTTTTCCCAATCATTACAAAACTCACAGGATATGTCCACATAAGAACCTGAAACATAGCCTGAAAGTTTCAATCAAATGGACCAGTAGGGGGCACCACAAATGCACAAAATAGCCTAACATAACACAAATCAGACTATACATCATAAGTTGTTGGTCCAATCATTACACTGGCAAAATAGGTCAACATAAATACCTGCAACATACTCTTAAAGTGGTTTTTTTGTCTCCAGCCGCCATGTAGCGAGCGGAGCGGGGGACATAGTATTAAGCTCCATCCGTCCGTCATGTCCCGTTTGTTCTGAACGCGATATCTCAAGAACGGTTTGACCGATTCCATTCATCTTTGGTGTTAAGGTGTATTGGAGTGATACGCCAGCCCGAGTCGATTTCAGTGACCTTGGCATTATTCTAGAGGTCTTTACGACCATTTGACCACTTACAAATACCTTGTCAACATGATATCTCAAGAACGGTTTGACTGATTCCATTCATCTTTGGTGTCAAGGTGTATTAGGGGCGGGGGACATCGAATTTAGCTCCATCCATCCGTCTGGCCGTCCGTCCGTTCGTCACGTCCCGTTTGTTGTGAACGCGATATCTCAAGAACGGTTTGACCGATTCCATTCATCTTTGGTGTCAAGGTGTATTGGTGTGATACGCCGACCCCAGTCGCTTTCCGTGACCTGGCGGGGGACATGGCCACGTTTAGTGGCAACACTTGTTAATTAAGCTGTTAAAGCTTTCAACTACTAATGGTCTCACTTGGCTTGAACCCCGGAATTGCCGCTTGTTGCTATATTTACAGCTGTTTTTTTTTTTCCAATTTAGCAGTATTGTTTTCTTGGCGATAGTTAGGGATCATAGTAGTGGTGTTGTGATTTGTGTTGGAACTGAGTTCATTTCACCCAATATGCAGATGGATGGGGTTAAAGGGATGCTGCATTTAAATAGTGCTGATAGTTTGGTGATTACCTCTTCCCAAAAGTGCTGTACACGTTGGCAGAGCCGAACAGCATGGAAGTAGAGATCTGCGGTATTGAGTGTGCATTGAGTGCATATATCCGTTTCTGGTAATCCCATTTTGAACATTCCTTGTTGTGTAATGTGTGATCTGTGTATTACCTTGTACTGGATTTGTCTTATATTAGTATTTTTGACATGTTGTAGATCTTCCTGCAGAATTAATTCTAGAAGTTAGTGTTAGTTTTGATGTTCAGGTCTTTTTCCCACTTATCTATTGGAGTGCATGATGTGTTGTCAGGACCAAGGGAGGATATGAGTTTATAAAGTTTAGAGAAAGTTTTACTTGATTTTGCAATTTTGATTAAATCATTCAATAGTGGTGATTCTTTGAGGTCAAGGTTGGTGAGATCAAATTTTTCCTTAATTGACTGTTTTAATTGGAGGTATTGGAAGTACTGATTTTTACTGATGTTGTATTTTTCAATTAACAACCTGCTTTTCCTTCCCGCAATTATTTTCAAAAATATGGTGCAGATGTGAGATCTCCTTTTCTTTCCATTTCTTGCCATTCATAGGTGATTTGTTTATCGTTATGGAGGGTGATTTGTGCCATAATTCAATACAATACACACATTGAAATACAATACACTTATTGAAATACAATACATGTGTAACAGTAAATACAATACAAAAATGCTTTGTTTTTCAATGTGAGTCCGGAATATTTGTGCCAAAATTAAAACAATACAACCGTATTGTATTTTTGAGATGTGTATTGTATTTCAAGATGTGTATTGTATTTCGAGATGTGTATTGTATTTCAATGTGTGTATTGTATTTAATTTTGTCATGAATAATCCTGACCGACATTGAAAAACAAAGTATGTTTGTATTGTATTTATTGTTACACATGTATTGTATTTTCGAGGTGTGTATTGTATTTCGATATGCAGTTTTGGCAGGATGTAGGCTGGTTCTTGGCTAGATACGCCCTGCGTGGCCTGGATTGGCCAGGCGCGGATTTAGTTGGACCAACAAACCTACAAAAAATAAATGACGGTTTCCGAGAGCCAGCGAGCTGAAATCAGTCCGTTGTCACAGCACGAGCCAGCTTAACTGTCAGCAGTTACTGATACATGAAGTGGACATGTTAGCTTCCTTTGTAACTGTACACAGTTACTATCGTTTTATGAATAAAGCGTGATTACTTCGCTGCTTTAATA
This sequence comes from Gymnothorax javanicus, assembly GCA_029692085.1. NCBI lineage: Eukaryota > Metazoa > Chordata > Actinopteri > Anguilliformes > Muraenidae > Gymnothorax > Gymnothorax javanicus. Next base: position 30,851,329 of record CM056200.1, on the reverse strand, counting down.
TTTATGGTCATTATCCCTGGAGCACCTATTGTTAACCGCCCCACAGGACGATCTCGCGTCTTTGCATTGACTTTGAATGTAATCTGTCGTGCGAAAAATTCGTTTCGCGTCCAGTGTGAAAGCAGCTTAACTAAATTCTGTAAAATGAGCGATTCTGACGATCTGAATGTTTTAATGTCTTTTGTGTGTTGAATAGCTTTGTTTTGTTGCCAATCGTAGTTTTAGCACAGAGTGCACAGTGAGCAAAGACTGCTTTTAATTAGCTGGACTGTATTCAGTTAATAGCCTACTGAAAATGAACGTTACTTATGTGACATCCTACAGCGATGTGCGCCGTTAATTTATGTCTGAATAGTAGTTAATGATCTACCTAATCAAAACTGGGTTTTTTTCTTTTTTCATTTAACGTTAACGTATTTCGAATATTTGAACGTCAAATAGCGAAGCAGTGCATCGCTGAGGTGTAAATTCTCACGCAACTTCGAGCAAACAGTGACGAACCGTCCGTCCGCGTCGGACCATGGTCGGACATCCTACTTTAGTTTTATTGAAACACCTGACGGACATGGTCTGTCGAAGGTCCGACTTTTCACTCGACAGATGGTCTGACTCGGTCGGACAAGTAAAGTTTATTGAAACAGCCCCCTGGAGATAAATGAGTATCTTGGTTTCTGTTATACCCAGCCGAATGCCAGTACTCTAACGTTGCTATGGTTATAGGTTGGCTAGCAGATGAATTTCGAACTTCGAACGGTGAAATTACCGTAGCCGAACTATCTGTGCGGTTTCACGGTTTTAATTAACACCTGCCAGCCTAGCGGAAAAGTGTATTCATCTAGACCAGTGGTTCCCAAACTCGGTCCTGGGGACCCACTGTGTACGCAGGTTTTTGTGTCAACCACAGCTCCAATCTTAGAATGCTAATGAGTTGCTCATTGCTCTTGATTGCACTATTCTTGTTCACGCTGATTATTTATCCTTTTAAACCACATGTCAAAAAAAATGGCCATGATGAAAATCATTTCACAGGGTGCTAAATTGGAAATTACTTCTCTAACATAAAAAAATGGAAATTTGCAACTGATGACATGAATCTATAAATGGGCTTCTAGTAGATAAAATTGTGGACCCAAGGTCATTAAAGCTAACAATTATTAGGCAATTAAGAATTCAAAGACAAAGCAAACGATGAGTCAAACCTGCTAAATGTCACTTGATTGGTTTCAGGAAAGAACCTGAGCACCTGCATTCAGAACCCTAATCACCAGATTACTGACTGATTGCAGTCTTGCATTTGATCACATGAAACATACTGCCACCTTTGATTGTCGTGGCTTACGTGGAATACATCAAAATAAAAAATATGAATGTTGGGCTTTGAAATTTCATGGAATGCGAGCCATTTCTGTCATAATGTGGTTTAAGGGGGTAAAATGTCCTCGTATCTGACAAGCAACTGCTAATTAAAAATGAACAGCTTGTTAAAACTCTGGGATCGTAATTGTGGTTGGAGCAAAAACCGACATACGCAGTGGGTCCCCAGGACCGACTTTGGGAACCACTGATCTAGACCATGGTATACATCAGAGTACCAACCGGGCGTGACTTAGGTTCAAATATTCGAAATAAGTTAACGTTGAATGAAAAAAGAAAAAAACACAATTTTGATTAGGTAGATCATTAACTACTATTCAGACATAAATGAACGGCGCACATCGCTGTAGGATGTCACATAAGTAACGTTCATTTTCAGTAGGCTATTAACTGAATACAGTCTAGCTAATTAAAAGCAGTCTTTGCTCACTGTGCACTCTGTGCTAAAACTACGATTGGCAACAAAACAAAGCTATTCAACACACAAAAGACATTAAAACATTCATCTCGTCACAATCGCTCATTTTACAGAATTGAGTTAAGCTGCTTTCACACTGGACGCGAAACAATTTTTTCGCACGACAGATTACATTCAAAGTCAATGCAAAGACGCGAGATCGTCCTGTGGGGCGGTTAACAATTGGTGCTCCAGCGATAATGACCGTAAATATAAAAGCAGCGAAGTAATCGCGCTTTATTCATTAAACGATAGTAGCTGTGTACAGTTACAAAGGAAGCTAACATGTCCACTTCATGTATCAGCAACTGCTGACAGTTCGCCAGCTATGTGCTGTGACAACGGACTGATTTCAGCTCGCTTGCTCTACGGAAACCGTCATTTATTTTTGTAGGTTTGTTGGTCCAACTAAATCCGCGCCTGGCCAATCCTGGCCACGCAGGGCGTATCTAGCCAAGAACCAGCCTACATCCTGCCTAAACTGCATATCGAAATACTATACACGGTGTATTGTATTTCAATGCGAGGTTTTTGGCACAGAGCTCGAAATACAATACACACCTCGAAAATACAATACATGTGTAACAATAAATACAATACAAACATACTTTTGTTTTCAATGTCGGTCAGGATATTCATGACAAAATTAAATACAATACACACATTGAAATACAATACACATCTCAAAATACAATACACATCTTGAAATACATTACACATCTCAAAAATACAATACGGTTGTATTGTTTTAATTTTGGCAAAAATATTCCTGACTCACATTGAAAAACAAAGCATTTTTGTTTTGTATTTACTGTTACACATGTATTGTATTTTCAATATATGTATTGTATTTAAGCATGTTTGTATTGTATTTACTGTTACACATGTATTGTATTTCAATAAGTGTATTGTATTGAATTATGGCACGAATCACCCTCCATATATCGTGAGGTCAGGGTTGTGCCAAATTGGTGTGTGCGAGCTGGGACTTACTGTGGAGTTAATCATTTTATTGATTTTCCACCAAGCTGTCAGAGTTGTGGAGATTGCAGGATTCTTGAAACAACTGTTTTTTAATGGTACCGCTAATGAAGGGTAAGTCTGCCAATGATATATTCTTTGAGTCTGTCTGCTCGATGTCAATCCAGGGGCGGATAGGATCATGGTTTGCATGTATCCATTTGATGAGGTTTTGCATTTGACTTGCCAGGTAATAGTTATGAAAGTGGGGTGCTTCCAGGCCCCCATGATCTTTCGGTTTTTGTAGTGTAGACAGTTGTATTCTGCGTTTTTTCCAGTCGAATTTTATTAACAATGAGTCTAATTTTTTAAACCATTTTGCTGTCGGTTGGCCGGGATCATATTGAAAGGGTAAGTGATTTTAGGTAGTATCATCATTTTTAATGTGAAAATTCTGCCTATGATGGATAGTGGTACTGACGTTCATCGATCCAAGTCATCTTCTGTTGATTTGAGTAGTGGGGTGAAATTAAGATGGAACAACTCTGACAGCTTGGGGGATACATTTATGCCTAAATATGTGATATTACCAATAGTGAATGGAAAGTGCGATAGTTGAGATGCAGCATTCCCTCTATCCCCATAAAGAGGTAGGATGGTTGATTTATTCCAGTAGTCAGATACATCTGTGAATATTTTAGTAGTTTTTATAATTTAATTTAAAGATTGAGTTGGATTTTGCAAGAATAGTAATACATCATCTGCATAAAGGCTGATTTTATGTGCTATTTGCTTGGTTGTGATACCTGTGATTGTGTTATTTTGTCTGATTGCTGCTGCTAGTGGTTCAATGAAGAGGGTGAAGAGTAGTGGTGAGAGTGGACATCCTTGTCTGGTACTCCTGTGAAGTGCAAAACTTTGTGATGTTAGTCCGTTAGTTATGATTGCTGCCCTAAGAGTGCTGTATATTGTTTTTATCCATTGGATGAATGACTCTCCAAAGCCAAATTTTTCCAGAGTCTTAAAAAGAAATGTCCAGGTAACTTTATTGAAGGCTTTTTCTGCATGGAGTGAGAGGATAATGGCTTTAATTTTGTGTTCATGAGCTGTGTGAATAATATTGAATAATCTGCGTGTGTTGTTTGATGAATGTCTTCCTTTTATGAATCCTGTTTGGTCTGGGTGTATGAGAGATTAGATGACTGATTCTGCCTGAATCGCGAGAGCTTTACTAATGATTTATATGTCGGTGTTGATGAAAGATATCGGTCTATAGCTTGTTCAAAGGGTGGGATCTTTGTTTGGCTAAAGCAGCACTGAGATGTTAGTGGTGTTCATGTGTGAGGGGATGGTTTGTGATATTTTCATTTCATCTGCCATTCTGATAAACAGTGGTGAGATAGTCTTCCAGAAATGTTTGTAAAAATCGATTGGGAATCCATCTGGGCCTGGTGCTTTATTATTTGCCATCTTTTCCAGTGCCTTTTGATATTCTGAAATTTATAATGGGTTTTCTTGGTAACTGATTTGATCGTAGGAGAGATATGGGAGTGTAATATTATTCAGAAAGTTATCAATTTCTTCCATGTTTTTTTCTCTTTCATTGCTGTATAAATCTGAGAAGAATTTTTTGAAAATGTTATTAGTGGTTTGTTGGTCATTGATGTTATTCTTATTTTTTCTTCTAATTTGGTTTCTAGTTCTTGTTCTGCTTTCTTTTTGTGGGTGGAATATGAAATTATTTTCCCTCTCAGTACTGCTTTTGCCGTTTCCTAAAGGAGTGTTGGTGTGGTACTTGGAGAGTCATTTGTTTCCAGAAAGAATGTCTACTCTTTCTTGAAATATGCATCAAAAGTATAAAAGAAACTTCACACTCATAAATTTCTAAATATTTTCTTGAAACTTAATACAAGAGATATATTATTATTATTAGGGGTAAATGCGTTGTCAAAGACATCATGACACACAGCAACTCCGCGTGCACAAGCATGCAGCATGTGCGAAAGCATACATCAAGGTAAAAGCATGTTTCCTCGTGTTCCTAGTCACGTGACCTTATGAGACACGTGCCATTGAGCCCACGTTAGCACGGTAGAGTGACATCTTGGAAAAACAAGTTCTTACAGTCAATTATCCGTCGATTTTGCAATGCCACGACTGTCAAACATTCAACGTGAACGTGCCATTGGCATGCTGAATACGGGAACGCCGGTCACTGACGTTGCCAGGGTTGTGGGGCGAGTCGACGGACTATCCATGATCTTCGGACACGTCTCCAACAAACTGGCACCACAGCAGACCGACCTCGTTCGGGTAGACCACGGTGACACAAACAGAAGACCGACAAATCGTCTTACGCCATTTGCGTAATCGATTTCTCACTGCAACGCCCACTAGGAATGAATTGTTTAGAGGTCGGTGACTGCCCAAACCATACGTAATCGCCTCGCGCACTGCTCGTCTCCATGCACGCCGGCCATATCGTGGACCAATTTTAACCCAGTTACACCGACGTCAACGGCTTCTCTGAGCACAACGACATCTGAGATGGACTCAATGTGATTGGAATAGGGTCGTTTTAGTGACGAATCCAGATTCACTTTGCACTTCGCTGATGGGAGAGTTCGAGTTTGGAGGAGATGCGGTGAACGCAACGCCCAGTGTTGTGTGCAGGAAGTGGACCGTTGGGGGGATAGTGTTATGTTTTGGGGTGCCTTTAATGGTCCTGCCCGTTCGACTGATGGTCGTTCAAGGAAACCTAACTGCTGCAGGATACAGAGATCAAGTGCTCATTCCAGAGCTTTTGCCATTCATGGCAGCTCATGGCCCAGGTCTGACATTCCAACACGATAATGCCAGACCTCATACGGCCAATTTAACGCGGAATTTTCTTAGGAGTGCTGGCATCAATGTCATGGAGTGGCCCTCAAGGTCTCCGACCTTAATCCCATAGAACATGTATGGGATGTGTTGGGCAGAAGACTCCGTCAAATAAGGAACCCTCCACAGAATTTGCAGGAACTTGGTGCCATGTTGGTTCAATTATGGCGACGCATCCCCAAGCTGTGTTCAGACGATCATTCAATCCATGAGGAGACGTTGCGTCGCCGCAGTTGTGAACGCTCATGGAGGGCATACGCGCTATTGACATGCTTTCATCAAGTTGTAACTTACCATTTTTACTCTCTTACATTTCCGTAGCATTTCCGGTGGAACTGGTTACATTATGAACATGATTTTTTTGGTCACTGAAGGAGCAACAACTCCGAACAGCGACTGCACGCAATACAGGCAATACAGGAAAACAACAGAGTCAGGAGAAAAGTTGAGTGATAAACTTTCTCACAAACTCTGTAATAGAGACCTTTTTTCTGAACTGAGAAAATGGGTAAACCGGGAAGAACCGACAAACCAAGCCCGCCGGATCTTGCATCAATTATGGAGACCCTTGGAGAAATGAGAAATGAAATGAGGGAGTGGAGGGAAGGTATGAAGGAGCAGCTGGACCAGCTTTTGAAGGAGAACTGCGATCTCAGAAAAGAGATTGCCAAGAAAGAGACACAGATTAAATCTTTATCAAACAAACTGGAGGAGCAGGAGCAACAAGAGAAACGTAATGATGTAATCCTGACAGGGCTCAAAATCAAACCCAGGAGTTATGCCAGGGCAGCAGCGAAGGACGACGAGGGAGGTGAGGAGGACAATAAATCTGTGGAAATGCAGGTGATGGAATTCCTTCAGTCCAAAAAAATATTTCTCTGGACCCCGCAATGTGGATTCATGTTATCTGCTCTAAAAGGAGTGGAAGCAGAGACCGAGTTACACGGGCGACAAGGTTGTTACGACTTACAAGCAACAAGCACAAAAATCTCTGTTGAAGCAAGGGAAAAATCTCAAGGATCCAATGTTTTCATAAATGAAAACCTCACCAAGCTTACAATGCAACCATCGCATGGAAAGCTCGTCAACTAAAGAAAGCGGGTAAGATACACAGCACTTGGTCGGCTAACTGCAGAATTTTCATCAAGCCAAATGGGTCTTCACGGAAAGTACCAGACCGGTGCTGATCAAGATGATGCGGGATCTGGAGAGTTTTGACCGCTGAGGCAGGTTAAAATCCTTGACAAATCTCTATGAGCAGTTATTTGATGAACCAAACTGTAGATCAGAAACTGGCTTTTTAACAACAAGTCACCATCATTCAGAATAGACCCTAATGAAGAAATTGACTCCGGATAACCATTTTTTCTACAAAACAAATTTATCTGCGGATACTTTACTGTAGACAAATTTAACAGGAGCATTAAAATGGAAGGGAGTTTGTCCATTATTCACTTTAATAGTAGGAGTCTATATGCAAACTTTTGACCAAATAAAGGAACACCTTTTTGTCATTTGCTAATCCGTTCAACATCATCGCACGATCGAAACTTGGATTAAAAGAAGAAAAGGACAAGGACTTCTACATGGAGGGTTACAAACGTGTGTAAGAGCAGACTGAATAAAGCTGGTGGGGGTGTTGGACTATTTATTGATGAGGCCATAAACTTCCAGGTACTAGAATGCAAATCAAATGTTGTGGAAAATGTAATGGAATGCCTTACAATTGAGATTCCTAGGTTGAAAGGTAAAAATACGGTTATTTGTTGTGTGTACAGAGCACCGGATTCGCAAATTGATGTTTTTAGTAAATGTATGGGTGAATTACTCGCCAATATGAACCAGAAAAATGTTTTTATATGTGGGGACTTTAATATTGACTTGATAAATCCAAATAATAGCTCTATAATAGAAGATTATATTAACACCATGTATGCCATGGGTATGCAACCATTAATTACAAAACCAAGCAGGATTACTAGGCACAGTGCCACCTTGATAGATAATGTGTATACTAATGTATTAGATTCTGAAATATTAAGTGGCATCATGATAAATGACTTTACTGATCATCTACCAGTTTTTGCTATTTGTAACTGCAAATTTAAGGGACCAGGCTAGATCAAAAACCCTGGAACACACAGAAATCAGAATTAAAGGCGAAAAAAGGCTAAAGAAACTAGAATTAGATATGTTGAACCAAACTTGGGATAATGTCTTAGCGGAACAAGATCCAAATAAAGCCTATGAGGCTTTTCTATGGACAGTAAACTCCCTGTATGATAAACACTGTCTAGCCAAAACAACGAACAAACTGAAGCAAAACAAAGATAGAAGACCTTGGGTTTCAAAGCACTGGCAATGTACTCATGACCTAAGAGGCAGAATGTTGTTGTAAACTAGAAGGGTCAAATCAACTCGGAGTGAGCACTCCTTATCTGTGGCTGGAGTCAGTGCATGGAACATACTTGAAGACAATTTTAGAATGGCAGACAATCTGAAGGAATTTAAGTATCTTTTTTGAAATGTGCATGTTTGAATAACTATAAACTTATCCAACAAAATGGCATTGGATAACTTAAACGGAACCATAACGGGCATAAACAATAGGGGTTGTTTATAGACACTCAGCTATATTGTGATTAAAAATTCTTCATGATGTTCATAAATCTCTATGATTTTATGTTGTGACGTTTAAATCGTAGTGTAAATGGACACTCAGCTCTGTTGTGATTTATTAATCTTTATGATATCTTAACCATAATCAAACTGTTTTTTCTGGGAGTTGGGGCGGACTTTGATGTTTTTTCGCTTCTCCCGCGACCCTTTCGGGTCATGATACATGTTGTGTTGAAATTGTCATGGAACGACTGTACAATCATGCCGAAATGAAAAAACAAATAAAAAATAAAAAATGGTACACCGTCCTTAATGGGTACAGAATGGAATTAAATCATTATTTAAAACCACTTTTCTTGTATTTTCAACTTATCGACCTCCAAACGAGTGTGAAGTTTCTTTTTTGACTGAGCATATTATCTGTGAGTAAAGATGTATTAAAGTGCCAGTTTGGGAAATTTTTTGTTTCTTGTTTTGTGATGAGGGTGAAACTGATAGGAGCGTGGTCAGAAGTAACAATTGGATGTATTGTAGTATTTGCATTGTCTTTTATTATTGAGTTGCTTGTAAGGAAATAATCAATTCGTGAGAAGGACTGATGAGCTGTGGAGTGGTAGGTAAATTCTTTTGCAGTCGGGTTTTGTAGTCTCCAACTATCACCAAGACCAAGATCTGTCATGTATTGTTGAATGATCCTTGTTGAATGCCAGTTCTGGGTATGATGTTTGTTTGTAGAACTATCTTGTGTTGGGTTAATGACAATGTTAAAATTTCCTCTAATGATAAAAAGTGATGTTGGGAAGTCCTGTAATCTTGTGAAAAAATTGTGAAAGAATGCTGGGTCACCTGTATTAGGACTATAGACACTTGCTATTGTTATACTTTTAGTATTAATTGTGCCATTGATAATTATGCATCTTCTTCAGGATCAGATATGATGTGGTTTTGTGTATATTGTGTGTTTTTATGGATTAGTATCGTGACACCTCTTTTTTTTAATTATATGAGGAAAAAAATAACTGACTGAATTCATGAGTTTTTAGTTTGTTGTGTTCTGCAGCTGAGAGTTTGGTTTCTTGAAGTAAACATCTGCGTTTATCTTCTTGAGGTGTTTCTTTTTGCCGGCGAATTAATACCCAGCACTTTCCAACTGAGAAATTTTATTATTGTTTGTTTTTGTAATGTCATGTAGGAATCTAATTGCTTAAGTTCCTCTTCCACAAACCATATGTGGCACAGAAACAGTAGAGTGTGAGTGAAAAAGAAAAGAAAAAAAAGATGAAGAAAAGAAAAAAGAAACAAAACAGAAAATTTAATACACTGTACATTAAAAAGAAAAGGGTTAGACTTCCAGTCAAATCCATTTGCCCTTGAGTTTGAAGTTCCATTACAGCTGGGTGTCAATTTAGATGTGTAATGTCTGTTTGGATTTTGTCAGTTTTTGAGAGCGAAGGATGGAGATGGAACACAGTATAAATGAAAGATCTCATTTTGCACCTAACAAAGTTTTACTTCTATCCCTTGTAAATTTGTTGAGTTGCAGTCTGACACCTCTAAAAAATTACAGCACAGAATCTCATTATTATCTGTGCCAAATTTTATTCTGATCAGGTAAATCAGAGCAAAATGAGAGAGGAATGTCTAGGTGGCTTCTCCAATTTGGCAATTTAGGTACCTTGTGTTCCATTTCAGATTTCTCAGATACCAAACTGTAAAACTCATTTAATTTCACTTATATGTCACTACAGGCATACATTCCATCCAAATACAACATTTTTTAATTTTTAGAATTAAAAAAAAAAAAATGTTTTATCATTTCTGCCAGTTTTGTTGCCTGTACAATTTCCCATTCAAAGATAATACATACAATAAAAATGAAGTTTGACTCCACTGGAGCAGATTTATTTAAAAACAAAACAAATAAATAAAATTATAAATACAAAGGCGATGTGAAAAAATGTTAAAGAAAAGTAAGAATAACAAAAACCCCAGCAATTATTTGTAGAAGGAAACTGCGATTATTTCCCAAAAAATGTGCCCAGACCAGGAATCGAACTTTCAAAGTCTCACTTGCAGCACAGCATTTTAACCATTAGGCTACGCCAACTGACTGGGTTGCTGTGGTCAAATTGCCCATTGAACGAATGGGTAAAGAAAATACGTACTGTTCTGTTGTAGTCTCAGTTTTTGTGCGGAATAGCGCAAAGATTCTGTCAGAAAACGACTTTGAAAATGAATGTTGAATATTTAGCAGATAATTATTCGGACAATACCTCAAACAAACTAGTTATGCGTTTATATTGTCGAGCTATTCAAGAACAAGCAAATGGCCCATCGACTCAGTTTGACACACTGGGAACGCAAGGCTGTAGCTAAGGCTAGGTTTCTGCGATTAAGGTGGTTTAGAGTTCGTTGGAAACATCAGGACCCATAGAATCATGGCCGGATCTAGGAGGGTGCAGGGTCGGGCTACGCCCCCCCAGATTCTTGCCGCGCCCCCCCAGCTCATCCTGACTTGCTGACGTAACATCAGCGCATTAACTGCATGCTTCAGCTAAAATCCAAAGATCGTTAATTCAATCATTGAATAACATTTTTCAAATGGATTCCCTTAATGTTTCTGATTGGCTGGTTAAGTATTGGCAACGTAGTTTCTCGCCCCACCTCCACAGTCACATATAAATAATCCCAGAATTTTTTTCAGATAGTTTTCAGTCGTCTCATATCGAGTGTCTTCAACTACAACCGGTGTTGGACAGCGTCTCAACTTTTAATTGTACAATTAGTTTCTTTAAATAAATACGAATACTTTAATTTCAGTTTAAATCTTTATTTCTACTATTTGAATATTTAGTCATTGTTACATTCTTTCGGTCAGCACAAATAGGTAAGCTAGTGGGTATTCTGTTAGCGTGGTTACTCGCAACGACTTTTTTTTTCTTTCTTCCTTGTGTACGAGTTTGCTCAAAGGAAAAAGGGGAAAGAAATTATGCGTCGATTTTTAATCCCCAAAGCATCCACTAGCTCCGACACGTCTAGTGCAAGACCAACTCAAGAGCAGGCAGAGCGTGCTAGCGTTGGCTCTTCCTCCTGTCCTGGTATGGCGATAAATGCAACTGTGGGCGGTACAGTCAGCGAACATGGTCTTAATGACAGCGCTCTGATGCAGCCAGTGTTAAAGACGTACCCCATGCAAATGTTTAGCCAAGGTCCTCGAGCATTCAACCCAAGTTGGTACCGCTCTGGACCATGGCTATAGTACTCAGTTAAGCAAGAAGCATGTTTCTGTTTCCCCTGTCGAAAAGTTTGGGGTTACAAAATGACAAAAAGACATCACGTTCACTAGACGAGGTTTTTACCAATTGAAAACGGCATTAGAATCTGACAGGGATTCAATAAACATGCCTCTAGCCATTGCTATGTACAAGCCCTCATACTCATGGGCAGAAATGAGACAGAGACAGGCAACTGGAGAAACTATTGCTCACCTATTGGGCCCAAAACCAGATTGAGAAGAATAGATACTACATTAAAAGCATAGGGGAGACTGTAAGGTTTCTTGTTGTTAATGAGTTGCCCCTCCGTGGAACCTCTGAGCGCCCTCTGTCTATGAGTGATGATTTCTCTGCTGGGCTTTTCCTGAAGCTGTTTGAGTACACACTCACAAAGGATGCTAAGCTTAGAGACATAGCCAGTAGTATACCTCAAAATGCAAAGTATGCCTCACAAAATTTGCAAAATGACATCATTGAAACCCTGGCAAATTTGGTGTTGCTTCAAATTAAAAACAAATATGACCATGCTGACACTAAAGGTTTTTGGATTAAAAGTGATGGGACACGGGACGGGTGCAAAATAGAAAATCTATCAATAATGATTCGTTTCGTCTGCAATTCTGTTCCTGAGGAGCACCTGATTGGTTTGTTGCACCTGACTCAGTTGAACGCGGAGTATATCACAACTCAGATCCTCAAACACCTCTCTGATTGTGGTTATAGTACTGATCACTTAATCAGTCAGTGCTATGATGGTGCCTCTGTCATGAGTGGTGTAAGAGGGGGTGTGCAGGCATTGTTGCAGCGGAAGATAGGCAGGGATGTACCGTACATTCACTGTTACAGCCATCAGTGGTGGTGCATGCAATGCAAGCTGAGCCACGTGCCAAAACATTCTCTGAGTCGTCAGGGGCACTGCATTCTTTCTTTCAGCGCCATTACATAATAAATCAATACAACGCACCCTACTTGAAAAAACTTTTAGAAATCCGGTGGACTAGTCATTATGATGTCACCAAGTGTGTAGTGGACAATCAGCAGGCAATAGTGAGTGTTGTCTCCGAAGACACTGCAGCTGGAATGGACATGTGCACTGAGGCATCAGGGCTACTAGTGCAACTGAGGAGACACAATTTCTTTGAAATGGGTGCTTTCCTAGTCAAGGTTCTTGGTGCCTTAAAACCAGCCAATGCCATTCTGCAGGCCCATTCAGTAGACTTCTGTAGTGCAGGAGATGTCATCAGTGCCTCTTTGCAGGCACTGACAGACATGCATGCAGACAGTGCATGGGATTCACCTGATGATACAGTTTCCCCCCCTGAAAGTAAGAGACAGTGAACACTGAGCAAGCAACTTGGAGATTGTGTTGTTCTGTCTACTGTAGGTCAGGGCGATCACACTGAGATTGGTACACAATCTCTAAAAAGAGCTCTGCTTACTATATTGGACACAGCTATTGCTGAAATTGAAAATTGTTTCTCTAAGCGAAACCTTGACCTGATGAAGGCAGTGAATTGTCTGCCTCCTCAATCTGCATCTTTTCTGGATTTGACTGTCATGAACCCCGTGCAGTTGCTTGCAGGTGCAAAAATGGATGCTTTAAAAAATGAAATTCTTGTGGCCAGGCCCATGTTGAGCAAGAAATTCCCAGGTGGTACACAGGTTGACTTCTCTAGTATGTGCAAAGAGCTCACTGGCTATAAGGATGCATTTCCTGAGCTGCACACAGTGTACATCACAGCACAAATCATTGGCGTGTCATCAGTGTCATGTGAAAGTTCATTCTCCACACTCTCCCGTGTCTTGACACCATTTCGCTGCACAATTCTACATGAGAGAAAGAAGAATTTGGTTATACTGGCTCATGAGAAGGTCATAACGAACAATTTAGACATGGATGAGTTTGTTAGAGCTTTTGCCCAGAAGGACAGGAAATTAATGCTGTGATAGGATGGGGAAATCAAATGTTATTGGGTTTAACCCCTCTGCGTACTGTAGATATAGATTCCTGCGGACATAAAGCTGCTCTATTTTTGCACGCAGTTACACTATTCTATCATTAGATGGCATACCCATCTCGTGTTTGCGATGGGAGGGGGAGAGGGAGGGAAAAGAGAGCCTGCACGTAAGTCAGGAGTTTTTGAATTCCGCCCCTAACAACCTGTCAACGTGGTTAGACTAATTAGGTCTACGCACTAGCACTCAGCAACCGTAATTTATTTATTTATTTTTTCCCAGCGAGAGCAGCATTTCAGAACTCTTTTACAAATGGGGTAATTTTCGGCGACAAGTACATACACCTGTTTTTGCAGCACGGTCACGCAACTTGCTGTAAAGATAGACAGCTGTCCGATTGGAAAATGTAAACGGACGAAACCGCGTACTAGTCACCAAAATTACCTTAATTCGCTGAAGAGTTCTGAAATGAGTGCCAGTACATAAACCTAATAATAATTACATTGTTTTTCTATACTGAATGTAGCCCATTATTTAGTTGCTTTTAGATGGCATGGGGGAGAGAAGCCGTGTCTTCAATTGCCACTTGATTATTCTTGAATTGGAAAATGTGTTAATAAAGGAAAACCATCTAGAATTAGCCAGGACTAACTGTTGTCAATAATAATAAATATAAAATATAAAATAAATAAAACCTAATGCAGACATATAATAATGACATAAATCAAAACTAAAAGCAAGTACATCTGGCCTCTTTTACTGTCATATGCAAAACTAATTTATTGTTGGACTTGAACAGGATAAGGCAATCTATCTTCAGAGTATCCTGACAATTATTCCACAAACAAGGTGAAAATGCACTGAAATTGGTACAGCCCAGATTTGTTCTGGTCCTGGGTTCATCTAAAATAATCCACTCTTGTGATCGGATATGCTGACTTGTCAATTACCCTGACTAATTGAGCTCATTGGTTTCCCATGCAAACATAGATTTGAGCATAGATTAGATCGAAGAAAAATGTTTCATGAAGGGAGCAAAGAGAAAGTTAAAATGGGGGGAGGGGACCTTGAGACCTTGTAAGTGTAAATGTATTAACAAAAACCAAACATTTTGAATAAGAAATGCCATTGCATTATTATTTATTTATTTATTTATTTTTGTTTGAGTGTATTAATGTGTGGAGGGATGGATTTGGGGGTGGGGGGGGGGGCGGGGTCCTTAGGCCTCAGAATACCCACCACTAGAAACTAGACCACCACGGTGTACCATTACACCCCCCAGAAATTTTCACTGCACCCCCAGGCAGAGCAGGCTGGATCCGGCCCTGCATAGAATCAAATGGCTGCCGGCATAGTCTTACTGACAGCATCACAAGCCGATCGCAGAGAGGAAAATACATTGCAAGCAAGCTGAATGCTAAGGAGCTGAGATCTTTGAAGCAATGCCCTGGGAGAGAACATGCCAGGATCCTGGCAGATATAGTTTATATATATAACACAAACACATTGGGCTAACAATAGCAAGCGCAGATTTACCCTAAAGCAGTTTTTTATTACAAAATATCAAAGGTAAGAATTTTTTTTTGCTCATCTCTGTAGACTGTAAAGTGTATGCCTGCTGTTCTTTGAGTGTGGTGTCGGTTTAAAATGACAGGGCTCATATCACTGGATTCTGTGGACTTTCCTCTTTCATTTGAGGTATCGTTTTTATGCATGGCACAAATTCAGGAGAAATTCTGGTGATTCAGCACTGATATGATTTTATCCTATGTTTTGCTACATGCTTATTTACTTGCTTGGTGCTTGAATTGTGTTCGGTTGAGGTAAAAATGGTCTACATGAGCTTTTGGCCGAGTTTCTTCACGAAAGGTGGATATGCCGCATGACAATGTTGCGATTTGGAAACATGCTGTATTTATTATGCGTAACAACCGGCCCCCGGTACCGGGGCGTAGGGCTTAAGGAGTTAAACTTTGATATGGATACATACACATATATAAATACATACATACATGCATATAAATACATACACACATCTATGTACTTATACATACACATATACACATTCTTACATAAACATATACATACATACATACATACGCACATGTGAACACACATATGCATTCACATAAATGCATACGTACTCATATATATATAGGCTGTTGGGTTTAATGATTAATATGATTAATGCACGCGCACACGCACACACGTTTGATAGTCAGACTGACAGACAGATGGATAGATAGATTAGAAAAATTTTAGATTGAAAGATAGAAAAGGGGTTTTATATATTGAAAAAAATTCTTAGATGTATCAATAGATCGGCAGACAGATAGATAGGAAAATTTTTATGTAGATTGAAAGACAGATATTAAAACTATTATAAAGACAGAGATAGATAACTGGGAAAAGTTTTATATAGATTATAACAGAGATAGGAAAATTACTAGATAGATAGATAGTTAGGAAAGGTTTTACATAGATTTAAAGATGGGTGGATATGAAAACTATTAAATAGATAATATAGGAAAAGTTTTTTATAGATTGAAAGATAGATTGACAGATTAGAAAGATATTAGATAGATATAGATAGATAACCAACGCAGTTGTCTTTGAAACAAGTTTTGAAGAGGTATTCCATTTGTTCGTCGGAGGTCAAGCTAGTACAACTAGGATAGCCAAGTTGTAACGTTACTGTCTCGGAAGAGTTGGCCGTCCATGAACAGTTTATCAACAGTCAGTGCGACGCGGCAGCCTTTCTGTCGGTACTCCTTCATGACCGGTAGTAGCTTTTTTTCTTCGCTCCCGGATTTCTCGCGGATTTTGGTCATTGATTCCAAAGTGAGCTCCTTTAAGTTCTTTTCCTCTGCTTTTTACAAATTCTTTTTGCTTGTAATGTTCAAACTTTGCCACTATCGGTCTGGGTTTATTGGGATTTTTTGCTCCGATACGATGAACTCAGTGAAGTGTGATGGTTTTAACGGTGTCCATTGATAGCTTTAGCGCAGTTTGCATGAATTGCCTGATTTCATTCTCTGGGTTGTCTTGGTTTTGTTCCGGTATTCCCGTCATGATAAGATTGTCACAATTGCTGTGACACTGTAGGTTGAGTATATTATCTTTCATGATTTTATTTTCATTAGAGATTAAACTGAGTTGAGCTGTGAGAGTGCAGACCGTTTGTTTTAACTCCTTGTTTTCGAGCTGTAGGGTGTCAATCTGAGATTGGCTATATTCCAGGCTGGTTTTTAATTCTTTTATATCTTCGTGTAGAATTTCTTAGATGGACAGTTTGTGATTGATGGATTCTAATACACTGACCTCGATGGTGGTGGTGTTTCCCTCATCGGTTTCTGTGGACCAGTCGCGTCTCAGTTGTTTCTGTGGTGGAGTCATGGTGTCGAGTCCGTAGAATTGCTGATCAATAAATTGTTCCAAGTCCTCCAGTTTGTGAAACAAATATCCGATGCAGTTGTTCATTGTTAGTTATTCTTCGCGTTAGTCGCAAGTTAAGAAATCCACTTGTATTGATTGTGATACGGATTAGTTGATTCTAGCAGCAAAGCACTGCCATGTTGATTCCTCACCCAAGTCTCACGATGTTCTCACGCCCGCATTCTGTTCCCGCCTCAGAATTTCTTGACAGACCATACGCTTTTGAAATCACTCCGCCCAGCCGGTATGTCTGGAATGTAGTTCCGATTATGCATCTGCCTTGAAAATAACTCTGTCTCGTAATTATACATTATTATTTTATAGCGTGGTGAATGTGCAGGTCACAAGTTGTCCACGAGAGCGTTTTGGAGCTGCTGGATTGCGTATTTGATGAGTTTTGAAGGGAGTTTTGAAGGAGGGAGGGACCTGTACTGTTCACTTTCATTATGTTCGCTGAGCAGCTCGTGTCCCCCCCCCCCCGAATCTCAAAACAACAGGCACGGATAACTAAAGGTAATGTACCTACTCATATAACTATAGGGATTATGGCAATAGGCTAATATGCCAAAATATTGAAATATCCCTTTAAAAGTCTCTTACAAACTGCCCTGGAGGAAACATGGAGCTGTTTTACATAATCCGTGATATTGAGATGGAATGTGTTACAGATATTTTAGTTATGGCCTGTATGTCTCTCTTCCTACTACTACCCATGCGCTGCTTTTATGCATTGTGTAAACTGAAATGTGATTTTTTTTTTCTTACTTTCTCTTTTTTATTTCTATATGTAAAACTTTGTGCTGCTATCTTGACCAGGACTCACTGGAAGAGAAGATCTTGTATCTCCATGGGGGTTACAGGACTCTTCATCCCTGGATTTTTCATCCCCTGATGATAAAAAAATATGCCACCATTGTTGACAGATGGACGGACGAACGGATGACGGACAGATCACCATGATATAAAGGTTAGGGTTAGGGATAGGGATAGGGATGGTGTTATCATGCAGAAAGAGGGCAAAGCATTATTGCGGATGAACCATCCAGGGACGAAGAGTCTGGGGACGAAAAGTTCATAGGGATGAAAAGTCCATGGGGACGAAAATTCCAAGGGGACGAAAAGTCCGAGGACAAAAAGTCCAGGGAGGATAAATTCGAGGACGAATATTCTGGGGATGAAGAATCCTAGAGCCCTCAATGGGACCTTTGTCGCTAAATAAAACTATGCGTCACCTTGCCCTCTTGACATATTTCCTGCCACTAAAATGGCACACCTTGGCACGCCATATTGCGGGGCATTTCGGAACCAAAATTCGTGCAAGTGTCAGGGTGGCTTTAGAATGTAAATTCTTAGCTTGCACAGTAATCTTGATACAGCTCCTTCAATTTACAACAATTTTAACACGTGTTACAACTGTGTCGCATAGTGTTAAACTTGCCATTTGGTTCCTCATCAATTTTATGTGCAACCACTAAATGTCAACCCCATTTTGACTCGGAAGTGAAACGTGGAGCTAGTTGTTCAATAAGGCATGGTTTCAGTTAGGTTTCATTGGCGTAAACATAACAGAGTAGATAAAGGCTAGACTTCTGCTAGCAAGTTTGTTAAAAATGTAACAACAAGCTCTGAAAGCATTAAAACTAAAACTCTCTTCTTGGCTAGCTAACTTGACACTAGACAGCTAAGCTGACCCAAAATTTGTCTTTTTGTTGACTAGCTAACATTAGCCAACATTAAAAATGTTCAACACAAGGTTTGATAAGGTTTAAGCTGATCTTTCGGGGGTAAAATTGACAGATTTTATGTATAACTGCGCATTTACTTCATATATTTCAAAAGACAGTACGTTGGTATACGACTAGGAATATGGAATATTAGGTTGGTGGAACATTAGCTCTTTAGACCGTCACCTTTAATCGGAAAGCTATCTACCAAGCATAGTACCAAACCAAACTCTTCATTTTCTGAAAAAAAAAAAAAAAAACACTGGCTGTGTGTATCACAATTCAAAACAAATTTCTTTGGTACATTGCTGGGGATATCCAGTGCTTGCATCCAGCCACAGCGCCCCCTGGGGGAAAGTCTTCCGACTTTTGATGTTGAATATCATCGACACTGAAAATACTACCAAAAGAGAATATGTACTATGTATCCCAAGGAGACTATGTACCCTGATTATTTCAGATCTCTATCTTGCTGGGTAAACAAAATAATGCCACCTAAACACAGGCACAATCTGCTATGAAATGGTCCGTTTTGAGTTTATTACTTTATTACTGGGGTTTTTACTGGGAGTACTACTGTTTCATATTAAGTAGTAGTTTCTGTATATGGTGAGTGTGGTCCATATTAATTTTAGTCTTGGCAATCACCAATAATTTTAAACTAGCAATTGTAGGTGTTCGTTTATGTATTAGTATTTATATAGTAACCGCTTTTTCAAGATTTTTCCTGTTGCCCTCTAAAATTTTTTTCTGATGGGTGGAAAATGAAATAAGGTGGCTACGTACAGTGGCTTTGGCTGCAAAAAAAAAAAAAAAAACAATAATCTAGCTGTGACAGAACTAATGTATTTGCAGCTTGTTTGGCGATATCTTGTGGTATAATTTTTAACACTCTTTTTAGCATTGAAACCCCTCTTCCCATTTTATTCACAATATAATCAATATGTTTCGACCATGTTTAATGTTGATCAACAGTTATGCCTAGAAGTTCAGTGTCATAAACTTGTTCAACAGGAATATTATCAATTTCCAATACCAAGGAAGGTACATTATTCAGCAAAAACCTTGACCCAATAACAACAGATTTAGTTTTTCCCACATTCAAGACCAGTTTGTTTTTAGTTACGCATTCTGCCACTAACCTTAAATCATACTGTAACTTGTTATTTAACCCTACTGTAGACGATTCAGCTGAATATATTGTACAACCATCTGCATTCATGAAAGTTTTAGTTTTATCCAGCACGAGTGGGAAATCATTGGGCTGAAAGTTGCTACCCAAGGTAATTTAGATCCATGCTTTCAGAATCTCTTGTCAAAATGTATCCATCTCTTTACATGTTCAAGATATTGGCCTCTCAAATAAGAAACTTTTTATGCGCGTACTGGATTTATTACCAATTTCAGAGTAAATATGTTTTATATTAAGTAGTATTTTCTGTATATGGTGAGTGTGGTCCATATTAATCTTAGTCTTGGCAGTCACCAATAATTTTAAACTAGCAATTGTAGGTGTTTGTTTCTGTATTTGTTCTTATCTAGTAACCGCTTTTTCAAGATTTTTCCCGTCGTTCTCAAAAAATTTTTCTGATGCGAGGATTAAGAAATAAGGTGGCCACGTACAGTGGCTTTGGCTGCATCCCCAATCATAGCAGGAGATACTTTGTGGGCTGAGGATTAACTGGGCCTATCTCCACTTTTCATCAAAAATTATGTTCTACCGTAGAAATGATCTCAGTATTAACAGGTACTATATCCTGATGTAATTTTTTCAATGATAGATGGCAGCTGGGAGAAACATTCAGAAAGTGCATAGTACTTTGTATGAATTTTCAGTCCACTTCAGTTTAAAAATTTCTATGTCCACATTGTCCAATCAGGGAGCTGGATATAGGGTCACCTGATCAGGATGACAAGATCGCTGAGCAAAGGTTCTATCCACTCAACCATTTCGAAGCAAAATCCCTCTAAAATACCAAATTGAAGGTTGTAAGATGATGAAATCTGGGATATTTTAGATAGGTAGGTACTACAGCACTTGAATGAAGCATCCATGCCTTAAAGCCTTTCATTTGTCTTATTCCAGGGGGCCATTTAAGAAAGTACTACTTGGTTTTCAATCTTATATGTTATGCAGTGCAAGATGCATGTGTATGCACATGAACAAGTACAATATGATGAACATAGTACTTGTTGAAACCAAGCCCAAGGCCAGAGTTTGTTTACTATGTAGTGTGCATCATGTCAGCATTAAGTGTACTCAGATGAACTTGTACTGGCTATGGAGATAGCAGCTGACACTGAACACCCTCGAGACTCCATAGCTCATTTCAGTGTTACAAGGTTTGTTTTCTATTTATTTTCAGACAGGACGCGGCTGCCGATTTTCTGTGATTATTATTGTCAGGTACACAGTTTTTTTTTTTCAAATTCTGTATTACCTTTTTCCATGAACATGTACAACTCCAATTCCGAAATAGTTGGGAAGAAGTGTAAATTGTGAATAAAATAAAAATGCAATGACTTTCAGATCACATGAGCCAATATGTTATCTACAATAGAACATAGATAACATTTCAAATGTTGAAACTGAGACATTTTACATTTTTATCCACAAAATGAGCATATTTCAAATTTTCTGGCTGCAACAGGTCTCAAAAAAGTTGGGACACAGGCAAAAAAGGGCTGAGAAAGCAATTAATATATAAGAGAATCAGCTGAAAGAACATTTAGCAAGTAATTAAGTTAACTGGCATCAGGTATGTAACATGATTGGCTATAAAAGGGATGTCTTAGAGAGGCTGAGTCTCTCAGAAGTAAAGATGGCCAGAGGCTCTCCAACCTGTGAAGGCTTGCAAAAAGAAAATTGTGGAATACTTTAAAAACAATGTTCCTCAACTTCAAATTGCAAAGGCTTTGAAGGTCTCGTTATTGACAGTGCATAACATCGTCAAAAGATTCAGAGAAACTGGAAAAATCTCTGTGCGTAAGGGACAAGGCCGAAGACCTTTACTGGATGCCCGTGATCTTCGGGCCCTCAGACGCCTCTGCATCACTCACCGGCATTATTCTGTCATTGACATTACTAAATGGGCCCAGGAATACTTCAAGAAACCACTGTCTGTAACCACAGTCCGCCGTGCCATCCACAGATGCCACCTAAAACTCTATCATGCAAAAAGGGAGCTATTGTTGAGCATGATCCAGAAGCGCTGCCGTGCTCTGTGGGCCAAGGCTCATTTAAAATGGACTGTAGCAAAGTGGCAAAGTGTCCTGTGGTCAGACGAGTCCAAATTTGACGTTCTTGTCGGAAGTCATTGGCGTTGTGTCCTCCGGGCTAAAGAGGAGAAAGACCACCCCTTCTGTTTTCAGAGTTCAGTTCAAAAGCCAGCATCTCTGATGGCATAGGGATGCATTAGTGCATATGGTGTGGGACACCTGCATGTTTTAAAAAGCACCATGAATGCACGCAGAAGACCTAGCACCAGTCCTCACATCTTTAACAGCTCCTTTGCACAGGGAATAGTTCCAACTGCATGGAAGAGTTCAAACGTGTGTCCCATACCCAAAACAACAAATCCAGTCACTCCCAAGGATTGGAGGCCTATATCCTTAACATCATGCCTGGGAAAGATACAGGAGAGGTTTGTCATGAAAAAGCTGATGCTAACAGTGATGTCTGAGGCCTACCTACCAAAGTCCAGTACCATTACTGCCGTGGTCAAATCCACACACTCTTGGTTTATGGCAACGAATGCAAAAAATGCAAAGGAACAGACCATGGTGAGGGTGCTTTTGGCCGACATGTCTAAGGCCTTCGACAGGGTCGACCACGCCCAGCTGATGCAACATCTTGCCAAAATAGAGCCATGCCCTCATCTCCTTGCCTACTTGTATAGTTACATGACTGGAAGAAGGCAGAGGGTAATTTTGAATGGCACCTTTAGCGCCTGGACAGAGGTGGTATCCGGGGTTCCCCAAGGAGGTGTGGCTTCACCATACCTCTTCCTCCTCCATATGTCAACGCGGAAGACAGTCTTCGATGACACGCTCGACATCGGATACGCGGATGACATTGGACTGTCACGGACCATCCCCCTAACAGACATACCCACTGACACATCAATGGCAAATGAGGCCAAACAGCTGGATAAGCAGGCAACATCTAACAACATGTTGCTGAATGGAGAAAAGTCTGTGGAGCTGAGGATCTGTTTCGCCCGAAACCCACCCCAACCTGCCCCTCTGTTTCTCGGGGGTCAGGAAGTCCCGGTTGTGACCACCACAAAATATCTTGGTTTTCACCTGGACTCTGACCTCAGTGGAGACACCCACATCAAACAGGTGGTAAAAAAGGCATCCAAATGGCTCCACTTTCTGACTGTCCTGGCCACCATTTACACCACTGTGATCAGGCCGTGTCTGGAGTATGGCAGTCTCCTTTTAGTGGGCTGCAACAAGGGTCAAGCTGCACAGCTGGGGAGGCTGCAGAACAGGGCCCTCAAGTTCTGCTCCAGAGGCCGCACGCCACGGCCACAGCTTCCATCCCTCCAAAGCAGGAGGGAACAGGCAGCTGTTCAACTGGTCAGAGAGATGTCAGACATCCAACATCCACTCCACGACCTTCACCCACAGACCAGGGTGAAAGACACACAGAGACAGTTATGCAGTAGAAAGACTCACGACCATCACCTGTAATAAAGCCAGAACGAAAGCAGCAACACTACTCACAGCTATCAGTCTATACAATACATCAATGATGGGAAAAATGACATCAAGCTTTTGTCCTATTGAATCTGAAAAATGTGATTTTCTAAGATGTATGTTATGTGTTTTTTGTTTCTGTGCCTGTCTTGTTATATGTTTAGTTCTTTTAAAATGTTTTTTAAAATGCCTTTTTTGCTCATTTTAGACCTTTTGTAAATTTTTCTCTGATTCAGTTTTTAACTGTAAAGCAAATGTAAACAAAGTAAAACTCAATGCTGAAAGGTATATAAAGGTTTTAAAGCAACATATGCTCCCCTCCAGATGACATCGATTCCAGGGAAGGCCTTGTGTATTTCAGCAGGACAATGCAAAACCACATACTGCAGCTATTACAACAGCATGGCTTCGTAGTAGAAGAGTCTGTGTGCTGAACTGGCCTGCCTGCAGTCCTGATCTTCCACCGGTTGAGAACATTTTGTTTAAACGAAAAGTCCGCCAAAGGAGACCCAAAACTCTCCAGCAGCTGGAAGCCTGTATTAAACAAGAGTGAGATCAAATTCCAATGGCTAAACTCAAGAAACTTGTCTCCTCAATGTCCAGACGCCTCCACTCCGTGTTAAAAAGAAGAGGGGATGCTACACCATGAGAAACAGGCCCCTGTTCCAACTTTTTTGAGTCCTGTAGCAGCCATAAAATTTGAATAGAGATAATTTTGTGGATAATATTGTAAAATTTCTCAGTTTCAACATTTGCTATGTTATCTCTGTTCCATTGTGAATAAAATACGGGCTGGTGTGATTTGAAAGTCATTGCGTTTTTATTTTATTCACAATTTACACTTTGTCCCAACTATTTCGGAATTGGGGTTGTACATATAGCACACCCTGAAACACATAAGCTTTGTAATGCATGTGTATTTGATGGAATACACCCGATTTTATGCCCTGCCAAAAATATTGGACATTATGCAAGCCAGGCAAATAGCTCAAATAAGCCATGTTCAGAATACTGGACATCATGCATATGACCAGGTTTCTTCGACTTCACATGACTTCTGTCTTCTCACGAACATAATGTCTAAAATACTGAATGGCAGTATGGATCTAATGTCCAAAATAATGGACAAACTGACCATCCATTAATACTCCACCCAGAAACAAAATTGCACCAAATCTCATGGTCCCAAAATAGCACTTGATATCCAGTTTTAACATATTGGAGGCATCGGTTCACACTCTATGCAACAAAGGGTTAAATGCATGGAGTCCCTGTCCGCTCCCCACTTGCAACCAGCCAGACTTCGCAAGATATTCAAATCCTTCTCACATTTTGTTATTATTTTCGCAATGTGAACAGCCAAAGTCAGTCATTCGTCGAACCAGACACCCAAAAACTTTTTCTCTCTAGTGGAGACCCATACATGTACAGCCTAAGCTTAGGTAATTCCCTCTTAAAACCAAATATCATGTACTTAGATTTACTGGCTGAAATTTTAAAACCCCATTTGTCTGCCCAGTCCTCGACACTAATTAAGGCTCTCTGCACTTGTTTTAAAATGAACTCTGTATTTCTCCCTTTTTTCCATATGGTCTCATCATCAGCAAATAAGGACAGGCTGAACCCACTCCAACATTACTAAATATATTGTAAAACCCACAAAACAATACCAACGATGGAAATTGCGGGGGGCGAAGGGTCCACGTGTTCTTTTGGCTGGCGTTAACTCGCGCGACCTCCTGGCTGGTGTGAATCGCAATAAAATTGATCTATTTTCTCCGTTTGAAGAACGGGGCACAAAAGCACAATGATTATAGTTCATCTGACTCCATAGTAAATTTAGAATACCAAATTGAATTGGGCTGCCGGATAGCTCACTTGGTAAAGCATCGCGGTGCGAAGCAGAAGTGACTATCACGTCGCGGGTTCGAGCCCCGCTTCGTACCAGTCGCCAGTGGTCGGCAGCTTTTTTCAGAGTAGCGCACAATTGGCTATTGCGCTACAGGGTTGCAAATTGGGAAGGGACTGCTGGGAAGGGATTACAATAGTTGCCTTGTTCGTTGCTCAAGCGCCTCCTGTTGGCCAGATGGGCGCTCGTCAGGAAGATTCTAAGCCTGGTCATGTCCGGGTATCCTCTGCCCTCGTTCTGAACTTGCGAAGATTCAACCAATGAGTGTATAAGAAGCGGTGGCTGACAGGCGCGTGCTTCGGAGGAGAGCCGCGAACTGTTTACAATCTCCTGAATTGGCAGCAAGGGTCGACACGAGCAAGCCTTGTACATAGTTCACCAATTGGGCATTCCAGATTCGGGTGGGATTGGAGATGCCAAATTTAAAAAAAAAAAAAAAAAAGAATACCAAATTGAGTTATACCCTCGTTAAGTATCTGACTCCAAATTAAAATTAAAATTCATAATCTCGGGAAAAACGTGCGTGGATCTCAAAGGTGATTATACCTCGTACTCCTAAAAGACAACCGCCGTCACTCCCATTAATGTTCCCGGGTTTTAACACTATGTCCGGATCCCAGGTTCGTTGGTTAGATTAGAGGTTGGAAGTCAGCCATCACTGCAACAGCATCTTTTGGCGTGAATACAGCGAACCCAGATCCATGCATGCCCATGGGTTCCTTCAGGGAATTTTAACTGATAACCGACTTTTCGTCCATGGGTTTCCTTAAGGCTAAAATCCCAGAACCGGCAATACATAAACCCTTTATGTAAGTAGATCATGATTGTCTTTCCAACTTAATAAAACCAATTCCCATACTGGGCTGCTGGCCAGTCGTTCCTCGGTTGGGATTAACCCCCTAAGTATCCGCCGCAACGGGGCTAGAAAGAATGTACATGTGTTAAGAGTCACTGAGACCACGCACGCTTAAAGGAATAACAATAATTTATTCACCAGGTAGGCAAGAGCTTAAATCAAACAAATCAACATTAAGCCAATTACAAGTTACACACAATTTAGAAAAGGAGAATAAAGTCATACCTGGAGGAAAAGGATACACGCACTGGCGTGCTGGGAAGTTCGAATTACGATATTCCATAATTGAAAAGGCTACTCACGCACTAATGTGTGCGGGGAGAGATCGGATACGATCTTCCCCGAACAGCTCATTTCTCTTTCCTATAAACCAAACCAGCTACCCCCCTCCTCCAACCAGAGAGGCCCATAAGTTAACCAGGTGGGATATCGGGTTACAGGTCTCAGAACTGAGACAGAGTCAGGCCATTTGATTATGAAGGAGGGGTCATTCAGACAAAAGGAATGAAACTTTATTACCCGAGAGGAGATTTTACCTTACCCAAATTTAGGGAGTTTCTAAAAGTGAATGAATTATAATTTCATTGGATATGAAATATATGCCATTCAACTCCTCGAATTATAACAAAAACATACATACCAAACAAGCCAGGAAAATGGATGAGTATGATGCAGTTGTCATGAAAAAGTCTTAGGCCCGGGCCACACTGCCTGCAGTTGCGATGCGTATTCCGCAAGTGGAGCACTGCAACCGCTTATCGCTTGCAGCTTGGTCACACTGCCTGCGTATCTGCAGCGGCAGGTCTGCCGCGGGCTCCTCTTTCCAACTCTGTCTCTGCACGACTTTGCCCAAGAAATCACTATAAAATAATATATTATCTCGTCTCGCGTCGTTATAGCCTTCTACACGTGATTTATATTTTGTATTGACAGTAGGGGAAGCATGCTTGAGCGTATCATACAAACAATCTAATTACACGATCATATTACAATACACAGCAAACCCTTCTGAATTGGTCTTGCTCTCTACTTTCGGGGTCGGGGGAGGGTATTCGGATGTGGAATGTGCTTTCAAAAGCTATCTAATTTACATTAGTTGAGGTTGAAACCATTCGTATAGGCTAGGCGCCGAACGACCGTAAAAGGAATAGTTCAGACAATTCAGAAACTGGCTGAAGTGCTGTACGTTCGTCTGGCCATTATATCCCAAGGATGTTTTATAGGTCCATGCTATAGCCAGCTTAGTTTTTTTTTTTTTTTTTCCTTTACAAGTGGAAACAGTCATCTGAACCTGCTGATACAAGTGGGGGGTCGTATGTAGGTTCAGCAATTGCGTGGGTGTCATGGCCAGAGTGAGAGATACGGAAAAGTACTGCTCTGATACTCTTAAATCATCAACATAATAAGCTCATTGGCTTGGCTCCGCAATTAATGGCATATTCCCGCAAAATCTAGACATCTAAATCCAAAATAAAACGAGCAACATCGAATTAAAGCTTTTAAAAATAAGTTAAGAATGACTAAATACTTCTCCATATATCCCCTTTAATGACAGCAGCCTACGATGAAAGTCGTGAATTTCCCACTACGTTTCAATATTTCACGAAGCATTGCAGAATTGACCGGAAGGGATTATGTCCATATAAATGGGCTTTTAATATGATAAACAAGCCAGAAGTGTTGTTACATTTTTTGTTTGTCTGCTTCATGCTTGCAACAGACACGCATCCTCGGCAATTTAGCGAAATGCATGTATTTATGGCGATATGACTGTTTCTGACAGTCATTTTCAGCTCTGCTTTGCCTTTCTCTGCATGCGTAGTGCGGAAAAATTCGGCAAGAGTCCGAATCTATATTTTCCGCAAGGTAGCAGTACGGATTTTGCATGCGTGAGTCGCACAGCTTCGGCATGCAGTGTGGCCGCTCTCATTGCATAACGTGGGAACCGAAACGAAAATACGCATGCGGTATGCGGAATATGCATCGCAACTGCAGGCAGTGTGGCCCGGGCCTAAAAATGAATTATTATACAGGTAAATTGTGTTCTAAGTACAGAAGTGATTTCTGAGCAGTATATTGAACATATGAGCATATTGTGACGTTCCCAGAGGTTTAGATTATTTAAAACAGATAAGTTAGGGTCCAGTCTTACAACAGATGATTGAGGGCAATATGGGGCATTGGGTAAGCCAAAGGCCTCCCATGCAGGGTGACATCAAAGGCGCAGAAACCATGCAAACCCATCAGGAACTCAACAATTTTTTATAGTGCATGGCGTTGACGTCTTTTGATGCTCAGAAGGCCCGCCAGTCTTGCTGCAGTGTCACAGATGCACTCATCAGCACCTGCGGTGCTCCAACCCCCCTTTTCCCATCTTACAATATCATTTATCATTATATTAAACAAGACCAGACTGAGTGGCTCCCGGGTCTTACCCGCAGATTCTTCTGAAAAAAATTCACAGGTGCTCCATATTTATGCAGGAACCCAAAATATTAGCTCTGTATCTCAAATAGTTTTGAAGGTCCAGCCCCTGGAAATTTTGACCATTTTTTTCCATTTTACCAAGATTGCCTCTCGGTGCAACTTCAAGCAAGAATATCTCCAAGTGTTTCCAATGTAAAGCTTTGAAATCCGTAGAAAAGCTTTCCATAGATTATCAAAATGCTGTCAGATTTGCTGTAGCTTGTACCCTTTTCTTCTCACAAGGCTCTAAAAATGGCCGAAAATCAAAAACGTTAAAAATCACTGCCTCCTTTGAGCTCTAATAACTCAAAGGGTATGCTAGATAAAGCAATAAAATTTTTTCTGCTGTTATTTTTGACAGATTGGGCCACATCTAGAGGACACCCACATTTATCAATACATTAGTAAAGCCAGAACGATTATTATAATTTTGGTTGAGTTCGAATTTTTTTAAAACTCGTATATTTTCACATTCTTATTTGGGCATGTGGCCATGTAACAATGCCATATTTTTAACATGAATTCCTATGTAACTAAAGATGATATGATGAAAATATGATGTTGTTACCAGCCTCCCTTCTCAAGTTAAGATTTTTTTTGTGTATATGAATTATGAGCATTCTATTTGTTATATATATATTAATCATACAGAGAGAAGCACCTGCATAATTTGTAATGAAATGGTCCAGGTAATAATCAGGCACTATGCTATTTATTTGAGAATTTTCATCATTTCCATGGCTATCAGTGTTTCAGTCGTCAAGGGTGGTATAAAGAAAAAGAGTTAAATTCTTTTTCCCCATTAAAATGAATATATTAAGCATTTTGTTTGATTTTTTATCGTAGTTGTTCATGCTGTGCAGTTTTACTGTTACAATGCTACAAGTACATATCTCAATTGATGTGTCTGATGTCAGCAAAGTGCACTTCATCAATAGAAATAATGTTATGATTCTGCCTGTCCTGTTACCTTTGTTATTTGCTTGAATGCTGCTTTTCAAAATACTGATGTGTATTGATTAAATGCTATGGTTTTGAGTGTTTGTAGAATTACTGAACAATGAATTCATGCTGTGTATTTCTCCTTAACTGCTTTGTTTGTGACATTCAATAAATGTACTTAACTGGTAAGATATTGTCAGTTATTCATCGTTTGCAGTCATCATATGAATGAAAATTTGTTTCCAGATGTGGAAAAGCCTCTTCTGATGTAGTATCTTAAAAAGGAATAATTTCATTCTTAATTTTACATCCGTCAAATGTTTATAATGACATGAAATTTTTAAAAGAAATCATAACTTAAGAAGGAAGGCTGGTAACAACATCCTATTTTCATCATATCATCTTTAGTTATGTAGGAATTCATGGTAAAAATATGGTATTGTTATATAACTGGCCACATGCACAAATAAGGATGTAAAATAAGCTATTTTTAGAAAATTTCGAACTCATCCAAAATTTAAAAAAATTGTTCTGGCTCCGCCAATGTATTGATAAATGTGGTTGTCCTCTAGATGTGGCCCAATATGTCAGAAATAACAGCAGAAAAAAAATCATTGCTTTGTCTAGCATACCCTTTGAGTTCTTAGAGCTCAAAGGCAGCGATTTTCAACGTTTTTGATTTTCGGCCAATTTTAGAGCCTTGTGAGAAGAAAAGAGTACAAGCTACAGCAAATCTGACAGCATTTTGATAATCTACAGAAAAAGTTAGCCCAAGACACTTGATTTCAAAGCTGTACATTGGAAACACTTGGAGATATTCTTGCTTGAAGTTGCACCGAGAGGCAAGTTTGGTAAAATGGAAAAAATTAATCAAAACTTTCAGGGGCTGTAACTTCAAAACTATTTGAGAAACAGAGCTAATATTTTGGGTTCCAGCATAAATATGGTATAGGAGCACTTGTGAATTTTTTCAGAAGAATCTGAGAGGGTTACCTGGGAAATTTCTCGGAAATTGGTTGATTTGAGCTGGAATGACCCGATTACACTCCCTTGTGGGGTACAATTTCCTAATTCAGCTATTTTTGAATCTTTTCCACATACTCGTATTAGTATTGTTCTTTCCTTCAAAAAGTCCTTGTTCAAATTAAACATCCTACCTCTAATGCCTAAATAAAATTTTTTAACAATACTCCCAAAACCGCCACTGACTCCATTGTCAATCTTCCGTTCCTGAAACCATTTTGAAAATCAGCAAACAGTTCTTTACTTTCTAAAAAATACGCTAACCTGTTACTTATCATCCTTTCCATGATTTTACAAAGCACTGAAGTCAATGCGATGAACCTATACAAACTGGGGTCAGATGCATCTTTCCCCAATTTCAAAACAGGAACTACAACTGTGTGTTTCCATTCCTTTGGCAAATATCCCTCTGCCCACACCATGTTAAAACAAAGACAGAATTTCAAGGATCAAGTTGTCCAAATGCTTCAACAATTCACAAGACAGACCATCTCTCCCTAGAGCAGTATTTGCACCAGACTTAATGGCATCCCTCAATTCTTTCATTGTAAAAAACACTTTAATGGGATAATAATTTTCTACACTCTCTCCCAGCTCCCACTGATCCTCATCAAGGCTCTCTCAGCCCCCAGGCGCTCAGAGCTGTGCACTGCTTGAAAGGCATTGGCAAACATGTCCGCTTTGTCTTTGTCGGAGACAACTTCCACATCACCATTCTTTAAAACTGGAATAGCTATACCTTTATAAAGCCCTGACATTTTATTCACGGCTGACCACAATTGCCTCACCGGAGTTTCAGGGCCTAGACTTTCACAAAATCTCCTCCAGTAATTTCTTTTTGCTCGTTTTTATTACTCTCCTTGCTACTGCCCTTAATCTCTTATAGTCCTCTGCATGACACATCATTGGCTGCTTTCTTAATTTCCTGTAAACCTTGTTTCTGTTCCTCACAGCAAGATCATGTTCTTTATTCCACCAAGGAACCAGCACTCGGCGTCTGGGATTCTTCTTCATGGGAATGCTCTTACGAGCTGCCTTATGAATCGCAGCACTTATGGAAGTATATCACTCATCAAGAGAGCCATCACTACTCATTTCTTCAACTAAACTTTGCAACCTCAACTGAAATTCATCCCATTTTGCCAGAGAAAAATTATATCTGGGAACTCTTACTTCCATTTTCCCCGTCAAATTTTTACCAAATCCGCACTGTTGTGGCCCCAATTTGTTATGGCGTCACGGACAGCAAGGGATGACAGACAAAATTCTTCAACTTCAACAGATTTAATTAAACAAACACTTAGAACTAATCTATACTCTACCCTACTGACCAAGATTGAAATAAAAAAAAAAGCTATCTACAGTCCCCTGGTAATTGAGATGGGCTGCTATGTTGCGATGTCCTGGGACAGGAAAATGCTCCAACACAGGCAAAAATCCACAAAAAGCTTCACAGGTCTTGAAAAGAGTGACAGGTCTGGTCAAATGTATCCTTCCACAATTTCTCCTTGCAATTTCTCAAACTACTCTCTCAATTTTTCTCCTTATATACTCTTGTCCAGCCCCCTCTGAGGCATGCCCAGGACATGCCCGACCTAGCTCCAGACTGGGCTTAACAAAAAAAATTGTCAATACTGCCATCTAGTGGCTTTTTTTCCCCCCCATTACAGCACAATATTGGATAATGGTCACAACCCATCGTATATCTGTCCATTGTTTCCCACTCTCCAATTCTGGCTAAATTTGAAGTAGCAATTGATAAATCTATATGACTACTAGTATTCTTGACAATATTATACCTTGCTGGTCTTCCATCATTTATTACCACCAGGTCATACTTATCTAAAAGATCTTCCACTAGTCCTCCATTGTTATCCCTGCTATCACTTCCTCATAACGGATTGTGAGCATTGAAATCCCCAACCCATACAACAAGACATCTCACATGTTGCATTATGTCATCAAATTCTAACAGTACTAGACATTTACAAGGATGATAAAAATTAATAACAGTTATAGGTCTGCACTGTGGGTGAAAACACTTGTGGACTAAGTGTTCTCCTAACCCTTGTAAATCTACCTTCAAGGAATGGACACATTCTCCAGAGTCTGATGCGATCGAGTTTACTGCAAGTCGCTCAAAGTGAAATACAAAAGCCAGGCTGGTCTGTGCAAACCACATAGCGTTCATTCTTCAATCATCTGACACAGACTGACCACTGATTGTCCGGCCACTTAATTTACAGGGCCCTTGGGCCTCCCCCTAAGGTGGGGTTTAACGTGACACTTTCTACCTCATTATGCATGACCAATTTCTGATTGGTGCATTGTCATATAGCAACCCTCCACCCTTAGTAACAAGTTTTCCATTACATCATTGTGTAAATTCATATTCGGCCTCCAGAGACGCTCAAAGACCGTATCTGATCCTCCCAAACCTAAGGTTTACTTGAAGGTCAGTGTAGATGCCCAAGTTGGCTGGATTCCTGGAGATTTCCAGAATAAACTGGAGCCGGCTCATATAATGAAGCTGCTTATTGGTTGACTACCAATATGGTAATTCCGGAAGATTAGCTCATCAGGCCAGCCTTGGTCGGCCTGCTAAGGGGCTCTGTTTTCTTGGTTTTTTTGGCAGATTTTTTTGACAGAGTTTTTGTTTCTTCTCAGCTCCACACTCTTACAGCAGTTTTAAAGGGCCACAAGAACCTGGCTGAGTTCTCTCTGTTGAACTGTGATTATGGTAATACTCTGAATGTAGAACATTTTGAGGTATTTTTCCCACCACAGGGCCCACTCCAAACTTCCACTGACAGACACTCAAGATGACAGTTAATGTTCACTCTCCTATACTGCATTCCTGACAACAAAAATCCCCCACCTGACCTATCAGATCTATCAATTAATTCTCAAACATTCATATCCAGCAATTACAAAATCTAAACAGGGTTTTTATCACGTTTCCTGGATACAAATCAGCTCTGGTTTCTCTTTGAAATCATCAAAAAAATCTCTTTAGTTCCTGACCATTGCCAATCAGACTCTGGGCATTCCAGTGAAGAATATAAAACATTAAAATATTAATCGCCCACCTCATCATCCACAACCAGCTCCTCCATGCTGTCAGACCTCACCATCTGTGAATTATTCACCTGCTTCCCTCTGTCATGTACTCGTGTAACTTTTCAGGCAAGAGCTGCTTCGTACCCAGAAACATATCTGCTGCCTCCACAACTGCTTTGATAGAATCCAATCTCTTTACCGAGGTTTTTGTTCCGACCAGCACATTAAAAATAAAGGATAGAAACGCATCTCTGTTGAACGCCATCATGTCAGGTGGAAACGTTGGCAAAGATGGAAAAGCGGATCTACTGGTAATCTTGAGGCTCTCTCCTCCAGGCTCTCTCTCAACTCTTTTTACTGCCTCTGCATATGAAACTTTATGCTGATCTCTTACACTCTGGACCCTCCTGCCTGGATGAAATTTCCAAAACCCCGATACGCTGCCATATGATCCCCTCCGCAATTGCCGGAGAGAGAGTTTTCGACAGAGGTGACAGATGTTTTTATATCACCCAAGGCTCTGTCAATGACATCCAGGCAAGCGCCAACTGATTGATCCATGTCATTCACACGGGAGGCAACAGACTTCACTTCAGTTAAAATTTGCTTCATAGTCGTCAGATTAGTTAGCTCTGGAGAGGTCACTTGAGCAGTTTCAACCTGCTGATCCTCGTTAGCACCACATGTGGCTGCTTGTTTAGCACACTTTTTATCTTGCCGTTAACGGAGCAAGACGAAGAAAAAATTGGAATTTTTTGCGTTTTTTAAAAAATTCACCTCTGAAGTAGAGTTCGACTGGTTGTTTGGAGAAAACTTCGGAGAAAGTTGCGAATTTATGCGAAGCTGAGCAAACAAAATCTCAAGCGTCCATCTTATCTTGGGTCACGTGACCGTCCGTCTTTTTCAATTATTAAAACTATTTTCATGATCTGAAACATTTAAGCATGACCTTCATGAAAAAAATAATAAATTGGGAACGGGCAAACAATTTCTCACGGCACTCTGTCTTGTATGGATTTCACTGTGATTACTGAGTGATGCAGGATTAAGCTATTTTAAAGTTCTGAAGGCATGAAATTTCACACATAAACTAATCCAGAGCTGCCCAATCCTGCTCCTGGAAGTGTCCCTGTAGTCTTTCCCTGCAAGCCTGATTTAGCATGCCTGATTCTTCTAATTAGCAGTTAAACAATATTTCCACCTGTTGAATATGGAGTGTATCGCTAGTGTAGGAGGGAAACCCCAACAGGACAGTTGATCTCTAGGAATTGAACTGGGTGTCATGGTTTGGGAGGTGTGCGTGTGTTTAGGACTTAGGTTCTCGTCCCGGGACTATATCGAATTCCTTTTCAATCGGATTCTTTACCCAGCTGGCTGATTGAACTTGGGCGGCACCTCCCCGGACTCTATATAAGCCGGAAGTCCGCCACGCCACCTTCGCTAGAGTGACTGTTGGTAGTTAAGGACTTTAGCCGAAGATATCTGTAGTAAGGATTGATGTGACTTTTTATCTTTTCATGATTATAGGAGTTTGTATCCCTCTAGGGATATTTTCCTTTTCTTCTCTCTCCTTTGTGTCGCACTATTTTAGGTGCCTTGTTTTTCTCGCCTCTCGATATACTTCTTTTTCTCTCTCGCTTTGCTTCCGTTTTGTCGGATGTTTGGTTGTCCTTTTGGAAGCACAAGGATTTTCCCTGTGGAGTGGTCTGTATTGTTCTTTGTATTTGTATTGCGTCCGTGCTACTGTATTTCCCTCTTGCCGCTGCACTTGGCCTCTCAATTCTACTGGCCATTACACTGGGTGGCCTTGAGCTAATCACATATGTCATTGTGTCAGTCCCCATATGGTCAGACAGTGATTAAGTCCTTACTTACCAATTGTGGATTATCAGTAAACTTTTACATATGCTGACCACTATGCTAGGGAATAATTTTAGGACAGAAACTGAAAATAGTTGATGGACATGGAACCGAGAGGCTTGGTTTGTAACTCCAAACTGCTGTCGTTTTCAGCAACAGCACAAGCCCCTGTTATGCTTGATTTCTGCTCCCTGCAGTAAACTGCTTAATTGTGTGTGTTGCTTTAGATCAGGGTTGGAGATTTACCATCCTGTAAGTTCTCAATTCAACCCCAATACACCTGACTCTACTCATCAGCAGCTCTGTGAGATCTCTCACCTTTGATTGTGTTCTCCTCTCTAAGGATTGGCATGAAAAACCTTCAGGACAATATCTCTCCTGGAATAGATGCCAGGCTTTAGTGAAGTCTATGTGGCGAAAGCAGAGAAAAGTACTTGAAAACTGCAACTTCCTTATTGCCTAACACAGATATGAAAGTCAAACCATCATGAATGCACCGATTATTATCTGCGGAAATAGATTTAGTGGATCTCATTGCTCAATTTCTTTTCTTTGTGAGGATGAAAGAGAATAGTTTGAGTCTGCTTTGATGAACCTTGTGGTTTCATGTGTAAGACCTTACACCAGGTTACACAGTCTCACCTGTGCCCCAGTAGGCCGACTGCATTGCGTCACTTGTTTGTCTGGGATGCACTTCTTGGATTGCATCACTGACAAATAATATATTATTAGAACAGGGATAGGGGGTACTCATCTACCCTCCTTTTAGCCCCTCCTCTGTTTTACTGCAGATCTGTTTGTCACATCACAAACTCACTCTGCAAACCCACCCCCCTATATGTGAGTCCTCTTGCACACACCCATCCTTAAATATAATCCTGTGGTGACAGGGTATTGTACAGTCACTGCAAATGCTGTTGTTCCCTCAATGGATTTGTGACTGGCTATCATCTGCACTGCTTACGTACCACTAAAATTTAGATATTTGCATGAACTGGAACTATATTGAATAAAAACATAACCCTCCTGGACACAGGTGATCAGGATACAGGGGCCTTCTGGGCTGTCTGACCTTGAGGAGTGTTATGTCGAGTTATTGCAGTTTTTCGGGTAAGTTGTTCATTTTTTTAAATTTGATAAACCACTCTGTCATTTCTTATGCTGTGCTTGAGTGAAAAGCTTTTGCAGACAGTGAAAAATAGACCCGAAGGGCAAACCTTGTCTTCTGGGAACACTGTCTCCAATCTCAGGGAGCTCCAGTGCAGTTTCAAAGAGTAAAGCTGGTGTCTCAGAGGAGAGGTAGTTTTCCCTGGTTGGAAGTAATCTTGCCAGAAAACAAAAACTATCCTTCAGTGTAATACTGCAACAAAATTGTGCACGTCTTCTTTGACATGAATAATTATGTTTGCAAAAGAGAGAGCTTAACTTTGTGCAAAATAGGCCAGTATAAGTGTTTCCATCTCTCTTGTGCAGTACATGTGTTATGATGAGGAATACTTTGGAGAAAATAATCATGTAAAATAATGCTGGAATCAGCTTAAGAACATAATTTAGCCTTGTAGTCAGTTTAAGTGGTGAGTTCAGTTAGGCTTGACCATGTAACTGACATTCACGCTCTTTTCTAAAGATCATCAACCCTCAAACCTGCTGGATAAAATAAAACCAAAATGAACAGCTCTGTCATCAATTCTAGCCTACCCTTCGACCACCCCTCTTCAGGATCCAGTCTCCAACTCTCAAACACATTTCTGTGCTTAAAATCGCTTGTTGGTTGGTGTTTTCTGTTTATTGAAAGGAGCATCAATCTTGCAGTGGGCTACCCTGCCAACATCATGGTCATGTGGCTGCTGGCCAGAGAGAAGAGTGACTCTTCCACCTCCAATATCTTTATCTTCAACCTGGCCATCGCAGATGCATTGCTCTGCATGATGATCCCCATCTGCTTCTATGGTATCTTTTGGCTCAGAATCGCATATTTCGCTGAAGTAAGTTTGTTTATTACTGGGATCAAGAACATCTCCCCACTCTTTCTCACCTGCATTTGCCTGGACCGCTACGTGGCTGTGGTCCACCCCATTGTGTTCACCAGCATCAAGGATAACAAGATCAGAGTGGCTATTTCCATGCTTGTTTGGGGGCTCATGATAGCCTTTGCCATCATCAGGTCATTGCAGTTGCTCGTCTCAAATGAAATTTACATTGGGCTGATCCTGGCCCCCTTCACCATCATGGTTTTCTGCAACATTTCGATCATGTGGAGTCTGAGGAAGTCAGTCTTGGGCAAAGAGAAGATGCACCCCATGAAAAAGAAAGCCCTCAGAACCGTGCAGATCTATCTGGCCATCATAGTGTTTCATTACCTGCCTGTAGTTATAATCAGGCCCATTATGTATAAACCTGATTTCCCAGAATTCTGCACAGTTGAAATGATTATGTGCTCCCTTATGGACTACAGTTGCACCACTGCACCCCTTCTCTACATCTTAAAGATTAAGCAGCTGCCATGGCTGAAAAACTTGCTCTGCATCTGCTGCCGAAGTGGGTCACTCTCCTGAGTGACATAATGTAAGCACATGAGATGTATGCTTGTGATTGTCTGTTGTGTTGCATTTACTCTCTCCATAAATTCCAGGCCTTTTTCTGAAAGGCGCGCAATTGTGCATACGCGCCTAAAGCCGGAATTAAGCCGGAATTATACTTTGCGTGTGCGCGTGTGGGCAGTTGGGCACTAGAGCACGTTGACGCAATTTTCGTCATCAAACAGTGAGCGCTTAGCTCTCCGCGGTCGACCGCGTACCCTCCAAAATTTTCTGACCGCGCGCACAGGAGCGCATAGGAACGCGTGATCAAAACACCGACTGCGCATGCTCCAGCAAACAAACAGATGCTTTTCGATGCTTTTCTTCCCGCGTACAGGAGCGCTCAATGCGTTTAACTATATTTGGCAGAGGACGCGCCCGCGTCCAAGCGCGCACAAACGGGTTCGCGGATGCGCAAAGTATAACACCGCCTCAAAATTGCATTTTAGGTGCGCAAATAAATACGCGCCTATCTATCAAAAAACGTTCAATTTCTGCGCGCCTCGCTATCCGAACTGCTGCGCCATCTAGACAGCATTTCTAAACTCTTTCGCATAACGCGCGAAGGCCCATGAGAAACAGTGTGTGGACACGCGAGACTTCAACCAATGGAACTGCGCGTTGCACCAACCACTTAAGATTAAAAAAAAAAAAAAAACCAAAAGATGGCGAAGCGGGTTGGACATTTCACCCAGCCTTCCACTCATAGAACGTGGGATGTCGAAACCAAGGGCGGAAAACCCGTTAAAACTGTCAGAAAGGACGGGAGGGAGTGGGTAATGGAAGTAAGTTTCCTCTTATCTATAGTACGAAAGTTTTCATTGCCGAATTTTGGGTGTTTTGACGGTGAAACTTGTGTGATCAATCGGTCATTCCTGCTAATAAATGGAGCCCTCGTTCGTTTCCCAGAAGCGTAGTTGCTAACGTTGGCATTCAAAGTCAATGGTTCCAACAATGGAAGTTAGCATCAGTGATGTCTTGCAAATGGACACAAAATGGAAATGACATTAAATAACGAATTGGGCTGAATAAGAGTTATTTTGTTTTAGCAGACTACCGCAAGGGATACCTTGTTTTTCTTCATTCATTGAAACCACAATAGTAAATAAACCAGTAGAAGTTCACTTTGAGTCGAACAGTCGTTAAGTATGTATTATTAATAACAAAATGACTAATCTAGGAAATTACTGAAGAATTAAATTGGATAAAGCAAATTCACATAATGGCAAATGTAATGCTGAGTGAACGGAAACGGCGTTCAGTAAAAAGCGTGTTTTTTTTACTGTCATACATGGCTGGTCAATGATCCGCGACATGAAGTTTGTTATGGTGTAATACATTCCGCTAAGTAACGAAATAAGCTAAAAAGAAGTTTTATTGGGTTTGTTTTCATACGGTTTAGGCTTGTCGGACTGGCTTCGGAGACATCAGTTATCGCGCGCTCTTTTTTCGGAGATATTAGCAGGCTGTGCTTGCCTTAAACCTGCAAGTTGCAATATTACTGCTCGCAATGCAGTAGAGATGCACCTCTTCATTCAGTTTCAATTTAAGTAGCCTGACTAACTAGCGGTTCAAATTACCATATAACAACTTAATATTAACGTTCACCTATAAAGCACATTTCACAGGTTTTTCTGCGGAGAGCTAAGTAAGCTGATTTACCGTTAATATTACTATAATATATTGCTTTTATTAGTTTAGATTAATTATGTACAACATTAATATCACCTTAACTTTTCATGCAGGGCGCGGTTTGCGCGCTTAAAATAGCATTTGAGCTGCATTAAAAAAAACGCGCACCTAAGGCTGAAAAATTAAGTTTACGCGCGCAAATGTTTGCGCACCTAAAGATTTTTCAAGAAAAGGCCTGAAATTCACGAAAATGAGTTCATGAAACAAAGTAAAAATGTTTTCTGAGTTAGAGGCAAATACAACTTGTATATTATTTTTGGTTTGACTGTAATGAGGATAGAGATGATACGTAATTAACACAACTATGACCATATGCATTGATTAAAAAATGAAAATTATTTGAATCACTCACATGCCTATATCACCCTGATTTCATATTACGCAAATTAAACTTTTTTCGATTATTTAAAAATGAGCATGAATGATCATTCAAAGAGACCAATTTTCTATGTCATGTGTAAAATATATTTATCTCCAAACTTTCAAGTTTGTTTTTTATATCCATTTAATCTCATTATGCCAGCATGGGATTGAGTTTTGCCCGGGAAAAACCAACAGTGACTACACATTTTCTGGGAGCTCACCATATACGCAAATAAAAATGGATTGTTTTGGCTATTCCTGTTCTTATTGCAGACAATCAGTGAGCAAGTATCACATTCAAAGTCCCCAAAATGATAAAATGCATTTAACATGCAACGTGAAATGTAACCGAAAAGACACAAAAAGAATTGAAATTAAATGTAAAGTAGTAGAGTAATGCCTCTCTAACGTATTCAAGGTCAGCCAAGAGAAAAAATGTCCATCACCTCTCATATACTAACCTCAGTCTCTATTTTCAGAAGGATGCTGTACTTTGGTATGAGTTTAGCTGTTTGTGACAGCTGTGGGGAGCAAAGGGAAACACTGGGGTTTGTCATCAGAAACAAGGCCAACTTTGTTTCAATAATGGTGTACGGTTTTTGTTGCAACTGGTTGAGACATGAAATGATTCAATACTTAAGTGATTTCTTGAGCTGTAATTTACTGGTAATTAGCAACAATACAACAAAAGTGTTTTTTGCGCTTCCAGAATAGTTTTTTTGGTGATCAATTTTTTATTGTAAAAATGCACAAAATATACATAATCACATCATATACAAGTCATTCCGCTCTTATTTCCCACCCTTCATATTGAGTACAGATATATATCAAAGTCACTTTTGCATTTGCAGGCAAATAACACTATTAGAACCTGTAAATCCCTCCCACCCTCCCTATGGCGACTCCCTATGAACCTCCCACCTAGGATCTCTCTCCCCAATAAAAAAAATATATAACAGGAAAAAAAAAAGTCAAGGTCAGCCGTGCTGCACCCTCTCTTTGACTAACTTGTGTGCTGCCTCCCTGCAGAGTTTTATGGCTGGCCCTGTGCATACGGGCCACGGACCACTCCTTCAAGATAATTTCAAGAAATGAGTTGGCCCACTGCTGCCAAGTCAAGGAATGTGGCGGTTGCCACCTCAGGGCCAGCATCTTGTTGGCCACAGTGAGACCGGCCCATAGAATGCGTCTATGCTGCAGGGGCAGACTGAAAGAAGAGTCGTCATTGAGCAGAAGTAAGGCTGGGGAGACTGGGATCCTGATCTTAAGAATGTCACTTAAAGTGAGAGACATTTCCTTCCAGAATCTAACCACGCTGGGGCACTCCCAATAAACATGCATGAGTGACCCCTGGGTATCAAGTGGGCAAAGGTCACAATTCGGAGATGTGATGATATTCATAGAATAACGCCTTCTGGGGGTGAGGTATGAACATACTTGTAGGGTATTAATTGATGGTTGGGGTTTTTGGATGTATCACTAAGATTTTTCCACACCGTGTCCAAGCAAATCTCTCTGTCATTTACGTCATTTAAATCTCTATTCCAAATAACCTCTATTGGTAAAGGTTTACAGCGACCAGAAATGAATTTGTAAAGTTTAGAAACCATCCCCTGTGTCAGTCCTTCTGAGGCGAGTATCCTACATAGGGGGTGTGTGGGGAGAGCTGCTCCCCCCGGAACACTGTATGCCCGAATAGCTGATCTCAACTGCAGATGGAGGAAAAAAGATGAACCCAAAAGATCAAATTCAGCTTGTAGATCGTTAAAAGCTCGTAAACAATTTACACTATATAGATCTTTTAGTACATTCACTCGCCTATTCTTCCAATGTGGAAATGAAAAGGGCTTATTACCAGTAAGAAGCGAGAAATTATTGAAAATCGGTGTGTGATTATGCCATTAATAATCTGTGCCAGAATACTTCATGACAGTACGGTAAGATGTGAGTAAAAATGAGATAACAGGACCTAAGCGTAGTTTGGCTCTTTTCAATGGTTTGTTGGCATACACCAGGTCTTGCAACCTGTGAGGTAGTGCAAGATTCTCCTCAACTGGTCTTCAAGCGATGGCGGAACTAGGGTTGAAACATGTAGATAGAGGGCGTAGCACATAA
This sequence comes from Gymnothorax javanicus, assembly GCA_029692085.1. Lineage (NCBI taxonomy): Eukaryota > Metazoa > Chordata > Actinopteri > Anguilliformes > Muraenidae > Gymnothorax > Gymnothorax javanicus. The sequence goes on along the minus strand of CM056200.1, from coordinate 30,809,080 downwards.
GACCAGAAGTAGATTTTGAAATCTGGAAGAGCTAGCCCCCCTTGTGTCTTGTCTCGCTGAAGACTTGTGAGTTTTAGGCACAGTCTTTTTCCTTTCCATATGAATTTAGAAACTAATGACTGAAGTTTGTCCCAATAGCCCAATGGGGGAGCAAGAGGGATCATAGAAGAGTAAAAATTAACACGAGGGAGTATATCCATTTTAACTATTGCTATTCGGGCTTGAAGTGAATTTGGGAGATTCGACCAGCGCTCAAAGTTCATCTCTATCTGACTGTGTATATCTTGAAAATTTTTTATTGCAATGGACGAGATAGAGGGAAAAATTTTAACTCCGAGATATCTAAAGCTTTTAACTACTGGTATATGGGAGGGCAGGAGAACCTGAAATGCAGCTGAGTTTAAATGCATCAGCGCTGATTTTGTCCAATTAATTTTGTATCCAGAGAGCAAGCTAAAAGAATCAAAAGAGGAAAGCAAATGTGGGATTGAGGTACCAGCACTGCCTACATCAAGAAGAATGTTCTCAGCGTACAAAGATATATGATGCTCTGTGTTACAAAAAGTGATGGGATGTACTAAAGGGTGTTATCTTATTTTCTGCACCAGTGGCTCGAGAGAAAGGGCAAAAAGTAAGGGTGAGAGGGGGCAGCCCTGACGAGTGCCCCTAGATATTGGGAAGTGGGCGGAACAGATGTGGCCTGTGCAGACCATTGCTGAGGGATTTGCGTATGAAACCTTAATCATATTAATAAAATGCATACCTAGCCCAAATTTGTCCAACATGGTCCAGAGATATTCCCATTCCATCCGGTCGAATGCTTTTTCAGCATCCAGCGAAAGAACCGAGCAACAGGGATCAATACTACTAGCTACATGAATTATGTGTAACAAGCGACACACATTACCTGATGGTAAGCGAGTTTTGATAAAACTGGTTTGGTCATTGTGTATGAGTTTTGTAAGATGTATCTCCAACTGGGTTGCAAGTACTTTAGCATATAGTTCGGGAGAAAGAAAGGTCTATAATTACCACATTTAGTCAAATCTTTATTAAGTTTGGGTATGACTGTAATTATAGCCATATTACTACTACTATTAAATACACCTTTATCATTGGCTGTGTTAATCCTGTCCAATAGTGGTTTACCAGGTATATCCCAGAAAGTAAGGTATAGCTCGGGTGGAATTCCATCCCACCCCGGGGACCTGCCCCTGTTCATGTTAACAAGACTTTCCTCAACTCTTCTGGAGAAACTGGGGAATTGAGTGTTTCTGATTCATTGTCAGACAGAGGAGGTAGTTCAAGGTCCTGAAAAAAATCTGCACATCCATCCATATCAAGATATAAAGAGATGATTAGAAAGATTTAAATTCAGAATTGATATTGAGTGGGTTATTCAGGGTGCTAAGAGGTGTTTTAATGGCTGTGATATTTGAATATTTTTCATGTTTTTTAAGTCTTAAAGCTAAAAGGTGACTTGGCCTGGGGCCATTGAAATAATATGTTCTTCTGGTCCTGTGCATTAATAACTCCGCCCTACGTCTTAAGAAGGAGTTCAACTCAGTTCTTGTCACGGCTATTCTGCTTTGTAATGCCTCAGAGTATGCGTCTCGTTGTTGCGCCTCTAGCTGGGTGAGAGTATTCTCCAGTTTAGTTATCTTGCTGAGTCTACTCTGATTAAGGTGGGATGAGAATGAGATTGAGGAGTTCCTCATACAGCCCTTTAAAGCGTCCCATAAAAATCAAGGATCCTCTAATGAGCCTGCATTAACATCTATAAAGGTGTTTAACTTTTCTTTGAGAAAAGTACAAAAGTCTCCATTTTTCAGGAGTGAAACATTAAACTGCCATCGTGGAGCTCTAGGGGGTGTACCTAGGAGGGTAAAGCGCGCTGCGACAATGCTATGATCTGATAGAGAGCAAGGCTTAATAACAACATCATGTATTTCAGAAAGGGAAGTAGATGAAGTTAAGATATAATCTATTCAAGAGAAACTCTGATGCCTTGCTGAATAAAACGTGTATTGTTTAGATTTGGAGTTGATAGTACGGTAAAGATCTGTTAGGCTAAGTGCTGATAGAAAGTTCTGAAAGTCTCTTGATGCTTGTAGCTGTGTGGCCGTGGAACGCTGAACAGATTTATCCAGTACCACATTTGCATTACAGTTCATGTCTGCCCCAAGGATAAGTGAGAAATCCTGAAGGTGCAATAAGACTTCTGTTAGATTAAAAAAAAAAAAAAAAAAGGTTGAGCAGGCGTGAGTTCTGAGAACGAGACCTGAGGAGGCTAATTCAACATGACTGCCGCCCGTATCTGCTAGCCACGCAGACTGCTACCATAGGCCTATCTAACAATATGGCCCTAATAACCGGATGTGGGCGCCTTGCTTTTCCGGTTCCGGCTTCTCATCATGTAAATGGCACATTTCATAAAAAGCCTTCTTTTGCTCCTAATATTTCGCACCACTGATGTGGCTAGAACTATTGAAAACAAGTCAAAGATCAAAAGTTCGGTTGAGGGGCACAAGTTCTTCGAAAATTCCATGTACATTTGCGATGGTTAATGATCATGAAACATAGATGCGGCGCTGAGGCAAAACTAGCAGGTAGCAGCTACATGGCTAAGTTACTAGCTAGCTTTGATCACAATTAATTTCAAGGAACATTATAACCTTACCTAAAGCAAAATTCTACGAATTTTGTTTTGGTTGTATTTACAGCAAGTTGTTTGTTGGCTGTGTCATGTGATACTGTGAAACTTTCGTTGCTGGCTGTCCGTTAGCATGTAGGCTACCTTCCTAATTTCGTAAATGGCACTAATTTCCTTAGTCGGTAGGATTTCAGGTCCAGCGGGACCTACGGCCTGAAATCTTACTGGCAAACGAAATTAGGAAGATGCTAAACCTGCATTAGCTATCGCCTGGTAGCTACGCCTGTCTGGCTTGATGCATGCAAGAGAGTATGCTGGCTTGGCTGACTAACCATAACTTCAGACAATGAGCATAATATAGCAAGCTGAAAGTTTGAAGTACGCAAATTTTGTGTTGGCTTAGTCACACAGCGAACATTTTCCCCGTTTCATCTTCAATCGTGAAGCCTTGCTGTACTTATTGCCAATAAAACTTACATTTTCTGTGAAATGTGTCTGTGTCTCTGCCATTGTATACGTGCTTAGTCTAAACATTGTAGCTGGCAAGGTGTTCATGATCACTCAGTGCTAATGATCTCTGAGGAAAAGCAAAGAACTTCACAATCTCGAGGTCCATAAGTCTGCGATGTGACAAGTTTTACTGACATGTATTACTATTACTGAATGGAATGCTTCGCTATGTTTACAATAAAATCTGAGTACGTATAAGGGAGGCAAACCATTAATGTTGCGCTTCTTTCATCTATCTTTACATGCAAATACGCGTTCTGACTCTGTGAGAAAGCGAATTTACCGTGCTCCTTTTTCTTTTGTTTGCGGGATTGGGGGTCGAATCCGAGAAGAATCAAACACTTCTCATATATCATATTGTCGCTAGACACATTGGGGTGGAATTGTTCTCGTTTTAAGTTTGTTCGAAACATGCCAGGGACTGCTAGCAAAATGATGACACCGTTTGAGATATGACTGCAGTCCCGCATAAATTCTTACTTTACAACAAAGATTTCATTGCCCAAGCTTTATGACAATGCTCCGATGCAATAATTTGTTAATAACGTACCGGTTCCAGCTTCTCACTCGAGTCGTTTCCGGAATTGACAATTTTTTTATTCAAACTGTCGTTATAGCCTCGTACCATGATTGCCTATCTCTTAAGGTTTCGAGAAAAAAGGGAGAAAACGCATTTTTTTAGGCTGCACGAAAGAACAGGCAGCCAATATCGGAATTTGGCAAAAATAAATAAATAAAAAAGAACTAAGGCAATTATGCTGAGTGGCTTACGAAGTAATGCTCAGAACAGATGCAATATGCGTTCATGTTGTTAGGAAGTAGGCAGGGGAACACCAGATGCAGGAACTGAAGTGTTTATTTAAACACAGAACACTAGGAGAAAATAGGCACACAGGCCAGAAATAAAACACCGTGCACATGCACTGAACAAATGGGAAAACTAAAGTACACTGCCCAAGGCAGGGGGAAACAGAAGTACACACTCCAAGAGTGGCTAAACTAGAAAAACAAAAACTGAACCCAACTAGACTGACGGACACACTGGGAGACTTAAACAAGGGGCAGACGAGACGTGGGCGCAGCAAAAAACAAGACTCGGGAATCATACACAGGAAATACTCCGAAGGCACAAGGAGCTGAGATTTCACCATGCAGAGCAAGTCTAGCAAAGTTCCGTCTGATGTCTCCTCCCATCTCTGCCGCATAAATAGCCACGAGAGGAGGCGGGGACTCGGAACACAATCTCGACTGGAACAGAAACACATGGGATTAATAAACAAATTAACGAGGACCGGGTAAACCATAATGACTCGAGACAAGACGCTGAGACCATCAATCAAACTAGACAGTTTAGATTAAGGTAATCTAAACGTGGCGAGTAAAAAGCACCACGAGAGAAGCAAAGGAAAGCACAGCTTTAAACGCAGTTAATCAGGGAAAGCTTAGGCAGGAATTACAAAAGCTGGAAACGCTCGCACTCCACGGCTAGTATGGTTAGGGTAAATACTATCAGAGAACGCATTCACTCAGTTTAGCGAGACCCAGAATTAAGCACAGGTGGAAACAATGAATGAAATACCACAGCCGAAACCGAAAGAGGAAACGTGATTGGATAACGAGACCCAGGCATGCTGAAGGCTGTCACGCGACACCACAGGAGATTGGCAGAGAGGGAATCGATCAGACGGCAGAATGAAAGCTGAAAAATAAAACGAAAGTAAGCACAAGCACAAAAGCACAAAGATGACACACATGAGGCAGAACCATAACACTTATGCACAACTCCGTGTTGTGTTTCACAGTGAAGATAAATGTCCAGCTTTCAGTCGAAATTTTTGATTAATACTCAGAAGAGCCATTACTACTGAGGCATAAAGCTTGGGCTTTGAGTGAATACAACTTTTTTTCTAGTTGTCAAGCTGTCTAATTATGGTTTATGGCAGTGGTGCAGTCTATTTTTTGTAGTGGGTATACTGTGAACTTCGCACTCACCGTCTCAGAGCAATATATATATATATATATATATATATATATATATATATATATATATATATATATATACACACACACACGCACACACGCACACACACACACACACTCGTGTGTGGATATATATATATATATATATATATATTGTGGCACCTCTTGTGATTACGTGAGGGCAGAGTGGACAAGTATGGGACGCAGGAGACCAGACACAGGAGGTTGCACTCAACGACTTTTATTCGGCACTCTTTTACACTAAGCCGTTAGGGCCCTGCGGGGTCTGGGGTGGGGGCGTGGACTGTCGCGGGGTGGGTTGGTGGCGCTCGCCGCGCCACGAGGGCCAGGCCGGTCCTCCGCTGGGGGTGGCCTCGCTCCCCCTGGTTTCACCAGTGGGCCTACAGCGCTGTGGAGGGAGGGAAAGGCACAGGGGTTAGTTGTCCCCACCACGGGGAGGATGAGATGGGGCCAGGCAGACCGCTGTCTGGCCCACAGCGGTGTTCCCGAGCTAATCCCTCTAGAGAGGTGCCTGGGTTCCCAGTCCCTTGGATGAATCCACCTCTGGCTTGATCACCTACTTGCGCACCAGGCCCTTGGCTGAATGGAGAGACACAAGTTAGTTTGCAGCAGAGCATTCACAGCTGCCGTGCACTCTGGGTGAGCTGCAGGTACTCTGCCTGTGCTCAGGCCCGGCCCTCTTTTAACCAGCCCTGGTGACGAGCTGCAACAAGCAGCTGGTGTGCCCACTTTACCAATTTCCTCAGGGGTTCGGTGCTGTCCTTGGTGCTGCAGCCAACTTGGGGCGCCTATCCAGGGTGCTGAACCTCATTTAAAACTTGGCCCTTTTCCGGCATTGCCACCCCGTGCCCCGTGCTTCTGCCCACGTGGGACCCCCCCAGAGGAGGGATGCCTAATATATATATATATATGTATATATATATATATATAATCATCATATATATATATATATATATATATATATATATATATATATATATATATATATATGTATATATACACACGCAGTGCAGTGAAAAAAGTATTTGCTCCTTCCGAGTTCTTATTTTTTTGCATATTTGCCACACATAAATGTTTCAGATCATCAGAAACATTTTTATATTAGACAAAGATAACCTGAGTAAATACAAAATGCAGTTTTTAAATGATGATATATAAAATGTAAATAAGCCTACCCCGATAAACAGAGGTATAGAAATTTTTCATTTTTTTCTGACAAGATAATGAGTGAACAAGCTTGAAAAAATTGCCTTGAGAGACCATAGGACTTTGGGAACATATGCTGGACCCCGTTTAAATTACATACATTAAACAGGTTGTGACAGATGTCTCTTTTTTTTAAATTAACTTTTTGTAATTCACACTAAGCCACCAATAACAAAGGAAACACAAGACACATTTTTAATATAAAATATTATATTTTAAATATAAAAATTGTATACTGTTTATGACTGTCACTGCAATACTGCACATACTCTCCCCCCACACACACACACGAGCGCGGGCGTATTATCCAAGTTATCGCTCCCCTTCTCTCCCATTCATTGAACCACCACACACACTTTAGCCAAGTTAGCTAGTTCTCGATACATTTAAATATACTAACAATCCCCTGCTATTACAGTTAATTATAACGTATATTCTAATTTCACTTACCGGGCAACATTACGGAAACGTTGGCATCGGGCTCCTTCTTTGTATTGTTTAGGACAGCCTCCGCTTGTTTTTCTGCAACGTTAGTTTCTCGAACCTCTCTGTCATCTTCTGGAGCAGCAGTGTCATTCGAACTGGTGTTCTGACAATTTGTGCTGCCTTGTCAAAAAGTACAACCGTAATGCAAAGCGATCGTAAAGTATCTGTTTTTGCCTTAATATTGCAATATGAGAATCAGTCTACAGTAGTAACTTTATTATTTGCTAGCTTGTTATAAGCAGATGTTACAATGTGTTGGACAAGTTTGTTCAAAAAGACATCTGCTGCACGCCATTATCATCCAATTTCTGCATTTTCAGGAAAACCCAGCCTGTACATGCAAATATATACCGGTATATGCTAACAAGTCGAAAGGCGCACTGAAAAAAATGTGTTTTCATGATTTTCAAAGATATTTAAAGGAGTTGTATGTAAGTTTGTGGCCAAGACTGGTAGTACAATCACATTCAAAATACTGCAGAGCGCAGTATCCCCTCCTCCTCTCCCCCAGACGAGAGGTTGCCAGCTAGGTTGCCAAATCCAGCAAGAACGTCTACTACACGGAGTTACCATGGCTATGTTTCAATATCACCAATGATTTGCTCTGACAGGGCTGTGTTCAGTTCAGTTCAGTTCAGAAAAGATCGAGACAAATGACTAACTTTAGCAATCGTCATATTGGTCAACTTGCTCGTCACCCCTCTGTGTGGATAGCCCACTAAAGTCTATACTGTAATATGCGTAAAGAATGAATGAGGACTCATTTGACCGATGTACTGTCTCAATTACATTTCATATTGCCATAATGGCTGCGCTAATGTTGGAACGGTCTCCACAGCGTCTCAGCATAATGCCAGGGAAACGGACTAATAATGCATTGCTAATGTTAGCAATGAAGAGCCACGGTTTTTATTTCGCAATTTGTTACCTAGTCAATTCGATGACCCACCTGCATACGCACTTACGTACCATGAACGAACATACATAACATTATTCGACTGTAGAGAATATTTGAAATGTCCGTGCCTACATTAAATAGAATTAAGTTAGCCAAACTTAGCTGAATCTTACCTGCCCAGGAGAAAATTAGCAACTTCGGCGTCGGTCTTCATATTCTTCTCTGCTTTCAGCCGTCTCCATCTTTCAAAGGCATGTCCTATACAGATCCTTGTTTTGTTTCTGACTTTGTCACGACGTATTTCGGAATCATAACGAGGCCTTTTAGGTTTAGTAACGTCAGACATTTGTGCTCCGAAACGCTGGTAGCTGCAGCTCAGTGGTAACTGGCAACCTGGATGCCAAAATGCTACTGGCTTCGTGATTGGGAGATAGGTGGAGGGTGGCGCAACAGGCCAAAACACAAAATGAAAACAAAAACATTAATTGTGGGCTGCAACTTCACTTTTGTAATGAGAATATTCTGGCTGGACTACTGTTGTCAGTGATATAGGTATTTGAAATTAACATCATTCCTTAATGTGTGGTGATATATCAGGGCCATTTCATGATTAATCAACATACATTTCTTACATATTGCTCCTTTAATATGTGAGCGAAGAAACTGAGCCCAAGATTTTCGGTCTGCGCAAGCGCAGAACCACAAGGTAGCATATTTTGATAGGTAGCAAAAATTGACAGAACACCGGCAGTAGTTTCGGGGGCAAGTTGGGCAACTTTCTGAAAACACTGAAAGAGTGTAGTCTGCCGTTGTTTTCGTTTCACACTTTATCTCTCTAGGTCATTCATTCGCATTTGAGCAGAGAAAGCATGTCCGCCAAGCAAGTTTGTTGCTGTTGCCTTGCAACAGGTCGCAGACTCACAGGCGACGGAAGCCCCAGAGGTCTAAAAGTCGTGCTTCAATCCCAACAGACGGGGTCCGGGGTGAATTTAATTAATAAACGCGTTATAGCACCATTACAAAATGATGGTGTTACGTATCCTTGCACATTTTTAAGAGGTTATACGCAAATCATTGACATTTTCCAGTGGGTATACGGCGTATACCTGCGTATCACGTAGACTACACCACTGGTTTATGGTCATTTCTGATTAAAGAAACGGAGCAAGGTAAATTTGCTTAATCGCGGAGAGTCAGAAGGATAATTATATGTAATTATGCGCGACTGACACACAACGTTACTGGTCTGGCTCGCTTACATAGTCCAACATTGCTCTGTCTAAACATAAAGCGAAGCATTACACTGCTTTTGTAAGACTTATATGTCGGCAATATGCGTCACATCGCAGGCTTTATTGCCCTCGAGTCAGTGTCGGCGTCAGAACTGGATTTGGGGGAGCACAGACGCATCCTTTTTTTTTTTTTTACAACAGTTAGTCCTGCCTAGTTGTCAATAAGGGAAAAGATAGACAAGTTTTTCAATCATAGTAATGATCCATTGGCAATTGAAGACACGGCCTCTCCCCCTATGCAATCTACCAGCGGCGAAATAATGGGCTAAATTCAGAACTGAAAAATAATTTACTTATGAACAGGCCTATGCTTTATGAAAGACAAACTGCTCTGGAACTTCTGAGCTATAAGCACATTGGGCGATCTACCGTGCGTTCTATGATCGTTTAAATTACTGAAATGAGATAAAACAGCATTGAAACGCCTTTGTGCATTTTTCAATGACGCTGATTTAAATGCACCAAAGTGCTCGTCCGCATTAGTGATGGGAACGGCAGTTCTTTTGACTGTACTGAATCCCTAGAATCAGTTCATTAAAACGATTTGTTCAAAAGATTCGTTCACTGAATCGTTCAGTGCATAGCAGGAGCCCTGACTGCATAGTGCATTGTTCTCCGACTCCCCGAACTGATAAAGGCCAAACGATCTGTCATTCAGGTCATGATTCAGCCCTGGCCTGAGGCTCACATTCACTCTGTTGACACGTTCACTTACTGAGGGACGGTGCGTTCGTTCGGACCATAGTACACAGTCATTCACGGGAGATGCAGCTTTACTTTGAGTGCAGAGTCGTGTGGCCAGGGCAGGCAGTGGCTTCTCCTTTTTATTGCTAAATTTTGTCAACCGGTTTCACACTACTATGCCTGATTGACAATCAATCAATTTTAACTTTTTTTTTTAAATCAAACAATTAAGATCTAGCCTAGGCTATTTGTAGCCTGTAATGATAAAGAGGTGATAGCGTCAAAAAAGTTCATTTCCGTTCACGCTTTGATTCGAGGCTGCAAGTATGTAAATCTTAATAATTAATTGGAAAAAAACTCAACTCCCTCGGTAATTCCATGTATTGTTTTGACCTTTTGTTTATGGGTTTATGAAAGAAGACTGGAAATAAACTCCCTATTTTATTTTTTTTGAATGGCATTAATAAGTACGTATTTAAGGGGGAAAACATTATCGTAAACATACTGACCACACATTGAATGCCGCATAAGAAAGGTTTTAATACTTGTTAATGGCATTGCGTTAGCTTCCTGTCAGCAAATATGAACAAATTTGCTGTCTCATGGGCATTTTAAGTTCGATGCACTGAGCAAAGCATCCTTTGTTTAACGGTGAGGATTCTGCCTCCCCTAACTGACCTCCGACGGCACATCACTGTTTGAGTGGCAGATCTCTGTGTGCAGTATGCGAGTGAGTGACACAGCGCCACTTTCAGCACAGTACGTGAACGTGAATCACGTCCTCAGCGACAGTTCTCTGTGTGCAGTAGGTTTGCGAGTCATGAGTGAGTGGCAGCATGAACGTGAATCACGTCCTCAGCCAGTCAGTTCTCTGTGTGTGCAGTAGGTTCGCGAATCATGAGTGAGTGGCAGCGCGAACGTGAATCACGCTGACTGCGTCGTTCGCCGAAGATTCACGAGTGAGTCACAGTGACAGAACCTGGCAGTTCCACTCCCGGTTGGCATGCTCGCGGCTGAGCTCATCTGAACTGAGAAAGGAACGAATCAGTTCATGAAGTGATTCCATTCAGTACGTTCATTCAAAAGATTCGTTCGTTTGAACAAATTGTTCGCGAACGACACAACACTAGTCAGCATCACCTGACTTTAATGGGGAGAACTAGCAACGCCTGACACTGTGGAGCGTTTTCAGAGTGAATGTATTTCTAATTTAGAAAATGACTGCGCACAAGTCAGGGCTAATAATTGTTTGAAAGGGATGCTGTGTCCCCCAAAATTCCAATTCTGGCGTCCACACTGCCTCGAGTTGACGTGGTTCCTCGCTCTTCCCAAAGAGATCTTTAGCACTTGGCTCTTATGAACATCTTGCCTGCTACGGTGTTGAGACTAGGCAGTGATGCGATGGTTAACAGAAACACACAAACACATTTGTCAGAAAATATAAGTTTTATTGGCAGTAAATAAAGCAAGGTTTCACAACTGAAGATGAAAGACGGAATGTTGGCTATGTGACCCAGCCACGCTTACCAGAGTTTCTACGCTATGCCCGTTGTTGTGAAGTTATAGCTAGTTATTGGTAAGCTTAGTCGAGCCAGTGCACTCTTCTTTCGCAGGCAACAAACCAGACAGGCATAGCTACCAAGGTCTCCCATAGCTGCATAATGGACATTCTGGCAGGAAACATTAATGTTAGCACACGCAGGTTAAAAGGACAGTCAGCAATAGACGTTTCACAGGATCAAACGACACAGTAGACAAACAACTTACGATAATTATAAAAATAGCCTAAAACTAAAACTGAATCTGAAAAACTTAATGTCGTCTGAAGTTACAATGTTCTTAAATTAATTAGGATCAAAGGTACTCGCTAGTGACTTAGCTATGTAGCTGCTACCTGTTAGCCATCACTATTTTACTATCATTAACCATCGTAATCATAAAAGAACTGCGCAAAAAATAACTTGCATCACTTGTCCACCGAACTTCTAAGAAACAATTATCACCACATCAGAGAAGTGAAGTGAAAGAATGCATTTAGACAAATGTCCCAGCTCCATGCAGAGCAGTCCTGAACTCTAATAACAGGGACAGATGCTAACCGGAAATGCAAGGCGCCCACATCCGTTTTACAGACCCGGAAATGTGAGATAGGCCTCAAGGACCCCCTGCCCTGCAGGTTTTTGCTCCAGCTCTACTCTTTCACACCTGATCCATTTAAGGGCTTCATGCTCATTGGTTGAAAAAAATCTACCTGGACAGGGTGTGCATGAAGGTGCATTGGGCCTTAAATGGATACGGTGTGCAAAAGTAAAGCTGCAACAAAAACCTGCAGGACAGGGGGTCTTTGAGGACTGGGTTGGGAACCACTGCATTAGGGGAAGAGTGGGTTAGTTGAGCCGCTGGGTTAGTAGAGCCACCCTACTTCTACAGCACTTGGAAAGAGATTCCTGATTGGTGGTGCCATCTGGTGTTAGGATTTGGTACAGAACTTCCTGTTGTTTGTTGATCCAGGTACATGGAGGACACGTTTGTCCTGGCATGAAAACTTTATTATCTCTCGCCAAAGGTGAATTTACAATCACAAGGTAAGTTACTTAATATGTCCCACCCAATTTATATTCTAAAGTGCCAATGTCTGTCACATAGCAAGGACATCTCTCCTGCTATTTCCCAATATTATTTGACTGTATGTTGATTTCAAATTTTCTAGGCATGTGACATGTTTCAAATAATGGCCAATGCTGGGTTAGTTGATCCACCTCCATGTGGGTTAGTTGAGCCATGGCTCCTAATCTCCTAAAGTGGAACATTGAGTAGATTTAAGACTGAACATTTTCCACACATACAGTTTAACCTTAGTGGTTTATTTTTCCTGTTTCTCACTCTGATGGCAGTGATAACATTTTTGAAATAAAGGGACGGTGTCCTGTAAATTTCAACCTACAGCTTAATTTGCACTTTCACACCAGAAAGGTCGTTAGATGTAACTGAAGATTTTCCTGAAGAACCATGACTTACTCGCTGCGTTTGCCTGATTCCAGTTGGAGCAAAAACCATCTCACACAAGTGTTCACCCCAGGACCGAGTTTGCGAACTGCTGAGTTAGGCTTCAGCAAACTACCTCACTAGCTAACTATCACACTGGCCTGAACATATTTTAAACAGCTATGTGTTCACAGACAAGCAACCCAGCCGTGTAGGAACGGTTTGGTGTCAATACGAAATTTTGATCAATTTGATGATGAATCACATATTGCATTGCTCTGTCTTGTGCCTTTAAACCTAACTTGGAAGTAGGCCTACCATGTTTTGCATAACGTTAGCTCAGAAATCGCCAGTCTTACTGTGGTAGAAAAGCTAGCAACAAATGACATGGTTGTACGCATCAAGCGATTGTTAAGCCAAAGACAAATCAAACTAATATATGCCGTGTAAAGATGCGCTCATATCAATCACGTTTACATAACTAGGTAACTAGGGACTCATATAGAAATTTACATACCTTGTTTTCCTAGTTCATTATGAGGGGATGGTTGTGCTTCAGCTGCCACCGTTTTACAGGTAAAACTAAAATCCGCGCATTTTCACTCCCTCTCATGACTGACTGCCTGATAACATCATTCGGCTTTTCAACTCCACGGAGACCTGTCAGCCCATAAGACAGCATTTGGACGTATTTTCACACAAAACCGCTCTCTGATCGGTCTTTCTTGGCTCTGTTCATTGAAGATAAAACACTATGAAAGTGCTATCCTGTTTTACGGACATTCAGTAATGTAGTAAACTGCCCGAAGTGAATAACTATTCCGGACGGCTCGATTCTTAATTTTTCAGAATAGCAATACGTTCAGAGCGGAGGACAGATTAAAAAAATAAAGATCAGTAGCCTTCTAGGAGGCGGCAGGCGGAATGAAAATAAAAACAGTATTTTTTAAATTCCATTTTTGGGATTTTTCTGAGCGGCGGGCCGGAGGACATGCAAAAAATAAAATTGTTTTTTTTTTTTTTTTCTGTTTCGGGCAATTTCCATGGCGGCGGGCCCGAGGGCCAAGGAATAAAAAAGTCTGGCCTTAGAAATCGTCACCATCATTTTTTTCTCGTCAAAGTGACGAGGGGGCATCTTTAACCGTCACTATCACTTCAGTTTTCGTCACGTGACGAGCGGTAGCGGGAACCCTGGTTATTCTCCCATGTGCGTAAGTTGAAAAAAGCGCGTAGCTACGCGTTTTTCAGCCTAAGCGTATTCTCCCCTTGACTAAAGCTGGATTTATGGTTCTGCGTCGACTCCACGCAAAGGGCAAGCCGTCGCCTCGACGCCGTCGTGGACCTTTCGAAGTTCTGCGTTGAGGTTGTTTGCGTCGTGCTGTGCCGCGAAGCAATTCACCACCTAAACCGCTAGTAGGCGTCAGGTTTCCGAAGGACCTGTCGTGGAATCACTTGAGACT